>OY728125.1:550545065-552945065 GCA_963277665.1 Viscum album | reverse complement strand
TATAGAAGTTTATTTAGTTATTATATTCTCTTAGGACATAATTTAGGTATAATATATTTCTCATTGATTGATGTGGGTTAGAAATGATTCTAATTATTGTGGCTATTATAAAACCCCGTGATTTAATAATTTATTTCTTTTAAAATAAATTTAATTTCTTCAATATTTGAAAAAAAATTTAACAATGAGTCCATATGGTTTGTAATATAGTACATTATTATAATATCGTAACTAATTAAATATTGAATATGAATAACCAAATTTTTTTAATACTATGTATACTAGTTATAAATAATAAATATATATTGAAAAATATGAAAAACCTTTCAATTATCATTATATGTTTCAAAAATATATTTTCTATCAATTATTTAAAGTGTAAAAATAACATATATAATTTTAATGTTTTAATTAATATAATTATTTTATATCAAAGAGTGAAAATATAGAATTTTTTTAGAACATTAATTTTGTTTCAAGTAGTTAAAATATTGAAAATTTTAATTATTATAGGTGATACTTGTAATCAAATATTAGAGATAATCAAATTATAATAATTGGAATAAATTTTAATATTGAATATGGTATCCAAATATTTATTTTCAGAAAATATAATATCCTATGAAAATTATTTTGTCATTTTATTGATTACTTTTATATTAAATTGATCCAACTAAATCTAAAAATTTCTTATTAAATAATGGATTCAGGAAGAAAACCATGTAAATAGTCCCCATTTATTTTATGTCCTTATGAATTGTATCCATCGTAAATATTTTTCACTTAGGTATAGGATAAATGTGTAAAATACATGTAAAACATTGAGATATTATCCAAAATGAACTATAAAATATGGTATTATATATTATATGGGTGACATCATTCAATTTAAGAATATTTCTCAAATATATGTCTCATTTGTGAAATTTTTCGTTACCTTTTATATTTATATTAGAATAAGAAAATAAAATTTTCATTTTTCACTTTCATTAATTTAATATCTATAATAATATCTCGCATAAATAATAAGAGTAATTGTTTTTTATAAATTATTATCTGAATATAAATTTATTTTTATTTTCATCATAATTTAAATTTAATTTTTATGATTAAAAATATGTCAAGATTCTTCCAAAACGTAGACAGATTTCTCATTCAAGGAGTATAAAAATCATGTTGTTATTTTAAATAAACTGTAAAATTAATATTTTGTTTTAAATATATAGTCCCTCAATGTTTTTTAAGATTAATATAACATATTAGTGATATTTTAAAATTTTCTTTTCGAATTAAATTTTTTCATGATATTCTCAAAGTATAATTATCTCAATAGTTTTTTAAAATCCATTTCTGAGATTTTATGATAAAAATATTTCATTAAATAATCTAAAAATTATTAAAATGGAAAATTAGGATTATATTTCTCTTAACATTTCATTTATTTTTTACATATAATCCAAATTTTATATTATAATAAATATTATTAAATAATTGTATTAATAAAAATATTACCATGGTAATGAAAACCTTTCATAGCAATGGTGTTAAACCAAAAAAGAATTATTAAAATAAAAAACAAGTATCAATTTCCCTTATTAATGATATTTTTACATTGTACAAATTTTATTCATATGTATTTTTATTTAGAAATTATTTTCTCTATAATGAATTATTTATATGATATTAATTTTTTTAATTCCAACTATTACTGTTCCACTATTAAAAAATGACACAACTTATCTTTTTTTTCATTAAACCACATTGACACATTCAATATGAACAAATCATGAAAAAATATATTAATTATTATATACAAACAAATTATACATCCATGTATTCCTTAAATACCATTACAAGGGTCCTTATGAATATATCCAAAAGGGTATTATTAAAGAAAATGTAATCATTTTACCCGAACCATTTTAATTTATTTAATCTTATAGATCGAGTAAATATGTGGTATTCATCATGAAATTACAAAATCAATATCCTATATATAAGGATATTTTATTATGATTTTGAAACTACCAATATACACCTATTAGAAAATACAATGTGGAGTGAAAGTATCACTTGTGCATATTTTTAAACTACCGTCTCCAAATAGTGATATAATTGATTTTCCGTTACATTATTTTATGGAAGGTTCTTATGATTGGATTAATGTTTATATATGATACTGATGTTATAATTATGCTTCTATTTTTATAAAATATTACCTTATGTATTATTTTCATGTCTAATTGAAAATGATAATCTCATGTGTCTATATGTGTGGCCTACCCCATTTATGAAGCCTTGTGATTCCTTTGTCATCAGTGCATTACATGGATTGTAGTAAGGGTATTTGTGATGAAAATATATGTTATTTTAATTATAATAATGTTTTTAAGAAGGGGAATTATTTTTTACATAGCTTCATTCAATCTGTTGATATGTAAAATCATATTTTATAGATACACATATCCTACTACCTCTATGCATAACATCTGGAAAAGGGTTCCACACACGGGTTCCCTATGTCAATCAGTCAAATGACCATAGGTGTGTCTCTTAATACACTAGAGTCTTCTAAATAGAAGCTACGATCTAATATTGACCATGGGGAGACTATATACTCTGTAATTAAATTTCACAGTAGAAGAAATAATGAAACAATATCTATGTGATATAATAGATAATCCACCAAACTTGCATCACATGAAGAGAAAAATAGGAAATACAATATGAAAACTAAACGGTATATATGTTATTCAAAATAGCATTCAGGATTCAATATGAAAAACAAAAAAAATGAAATTCATATATCCAAGCTTGTCCTGAAAGAATGTATTTTTTACTCGACTATAATTTATCTTGAATCATACATCTAGAATATGGCTCATTCCGATATCACATGTGACAAGAAAGATATCTACTGGGGTATAAATTAGGAAGCTTATGTTGGGCATGAGTAAATGTCATTAGGCCACCACCAATGACGTCTATAACAACATCCATAAAATAATAGCTTTTGTTGTTTTATATAGAATAATGTAAAATGTATATGTACACAGTTATCACATTTATTATTATTTAATTAACCACATAAGCAACCATGGTCTTGAAGAAACTCA
Organism: Viscum album; assembly: GCA_963277665.1. NCBI lineage: Eukaryota > Viridiplantae > Streptophyta > Magnoliopsida > Santalales > Viscaceae > Viscum > Viscum album. Next base: position 552,941,949 of record OY728125.1, on the reverse strand, counting down.
AACCCTCAATACATACTTCGTTCTATGCCGGAGTCTGAAAAATATCACACAATCAGTTTTATCATTAATTATTCCATATCAATTCGAGTCAAATCTGGTTGCTTCCATAGTTTCATTCAATCTTTTTGGGTGTTGAATGTCATGTCTAACACCACATGTTTATTTGGATCGCCAGTCCCTACCTCACACCTCAATGCCCCATGTGTTTTTGGGACCATTATACCTATCCCATACTCATATATCATATCTATATTTGGATCCTTAGTATATATCTTCCACTCATTTAGCATTGATGGGTATTAGGAGCATTAATCTCAATCAAACACACAGAGAATAAACAATTGAAAAATTCAACTATACACCCCTTTATAAAATTAATCGATTAATAAATTAATTAATATAATACCACAACTCTATACCCCATTTATTAAATAAATAATAAAGTAATTCAATAAATATCATAATTTCAATATCTCATCAATTCCATAATAACAAAATTTAATTATGTTATTTACTAATAAATTATATCAATTTCACAATATCAATATATCATCAATTCAACTATTATAAGATCCGATTAATTTATACACCAGTATATTAATTAAATTTTAAAAATCCTGATTTCATATTAATTCCCCATTCACCCAATACTTTAATTAATTCAATAATAATTAATGTAATTCCATGTTTCAAAAAAGTATTTAATCAATTAATTTAATAAAATAAAATTTCAATTACCAAATAAGGTAATTGAATTATAAATATTTATACTAACAAAAGAAATATTGACTATTAGAATTTAATTCAGACAGCCAACATCAAGATAAATGTCACCACCCACTAACAGAAATCCCCAATTTTAAGCAAAAAAACCATGATCGTGAAGAATAATGAGATATTGATATAAAAAATAGATCCAATAAAGAGAGAATAAAAATCCTAAAAAACATAGAGAATGATCGATCATAAATAGGGGGAAACATACATCCATCCAATGAGATTAATATTGGAGACCTAGATGGATCTATGAGCGATGAGATTCATCTACTATCAGAGGTGCAGATCTTCAATATAGGCCTTGAATCATCGAGAACAGAGATTGGTACACTTAGTAATTCATCTATGGAAATCCAAAACAAATTAGAATATATTAGGTCAAAATTGGGTTGAATTTGGGTGAAGTAAAATGCATTGGTATTTAATAATATAATTTTCGAGTTAATTAAATAGGCATGCATGGTTTCCTAGGAAGGGGTATACAATTTTTCAAAATATGGACCTTGAATATGAACCTCTTATAGGGGGATTCATGGTTACTCTTAGTACGGTACACAATTTGAAAAACCAGGAACCATAAATATGAATCCCTTCTATTTGGGTTCACATGGTTTGCTGGGTTGGGATCGTGGATTGGGAAAACTTAATGCCAAACATGAACATTCCGTCATCCTTCCCCAAATCTATAATTATACCCCTGAACATCCAAATATAAAACCCAACAATGATAAATTCTAAATAGTTCAAAATAATTCATAAAAAATAACTTGATACACCTCCAAGAAAATTCAATTTCTTATAATCTACCCATTTTTTAACAACTCGTCAAATAATTGTACTCCAAATCATCTCTATGATTCCATGAAAAATAAAATGTTACCATGAGACCACATATATTCTTCTATCTCCCATGGTACGTCATGAACACAAACATGTATCCACTAGACAAAAACTATCAACACATTATTTCCCCAAAACACATTCTTACCCAGATATAACACAAATTTCAGATGCTCCTCCATGTAAACATCGATCTCATTCTCAACAAAATCCACATCGATAACATAAGAATGGTTGGGGTGATACCATTGAAATTATGACACATGAAAACATCGTGCATATAAATGTTCATATTGGGACGATCCAGTCATTATCCTATAATCCTAATCATATCTATAGCCTAAAATATTCAACAAAACATGGGTCCCAATGTTCAATATCTCTCTATCCAACAATATACCAATCTAAGTAACACACATAGAAATATATGATCAACCTCTAAAAACTCAAGGGGTCCTTAATGACTTTCATCATATGAATTCTATCTAATATAATATGTAACCATAATTTTCCAAATCAACTAAACCTTATCAGATGTCTCTTGCAAGAGACTGTAGCCCAAAATCCCTTACTCACCTTCCCCTATCCACCATAGTTATTATCTATATAACCTAAAATATATATCCTCATATGGCGACATCTGTATAGTTCTAGGTAACTATTTATATAGGTGGAATCCACCAAATATATGGTCCTCACTCAAAACCCACCAAATTCTATGACACACGAACATGTCATATCCTTAGGAACTTATATTGTACACCCAAAATTACCATCTATCTATGGGTGGAAAGTCATACATCGTAAAACATGTGTTCCATGTGCCTTCTGAAAGACCTATATATCTTCAATAAAAATTAGTTTCATGGTTTCAAAATGATACTCTATGGGATCCCATGCATATCAACTATCTCTCAATCATACAAGCCTCCCAACTTCCCTATTGAGAATACCTCCCATATATGCCAAAATTACTTTACTTTTTTAGTCGGTCCACAACCAACCAAATAGTATCATTCTTGCGTTGTGACCTCAACAGACCCACTAAAAAATACATATTACCATATTAACAGATAAAATCTAAAATATAAAATGGTACAGAAAACCATTAGATTGTTGATACCCTTTAATCACCTATTGACATATGTAATTCCCCTGAACCTAGAAGCCCAAACTCGATGCTTACTTAATTACATTAGTAATATAAAAAAGGTCTTACATCCCAAATGAACAATTACATTAGTAGATCTATAAAACTAGATATAAACCAAAAAGATAAAATTAAAAAATGAATGGAAAAAAACAACATATCAATTCTTTTGGAATCACCTATAAACTCCTAGATTATCACTGCAAGTCATTCAAAATATATATCTTTTAATGCTGGGGAAAATAAAAAAATGGGTGAGCTCATATTATCATTAATAGAGAATAGTATATCTGAAGCTATTATAATAATTGTAAAACATTTGGAATTTCGAATAACTAAAAAACAAATTCCCTTAAAACAAAAAATGGTCATAATATAGAAGTGAAAAGGAGATTAAATAATTTATTTTAAATAACTACATGAGAATGATACCTAATTATGGATATTATACTAGAAACAAATCACAAGGGATATCAATTAGTAATACCATAATTAAAGAATTCATAATTCCATTCATCATAAACATATGATCAATCTTTTGACCATGATAGTGTATAAAATTGTGAAATAACACATTCTAGTTTGTCTCATTAAACCTACCGATTAATCATGGGGTATAGCAGTACCCACCCAAAACATAGAATGTCCAATTTATAACACATATATAAGAGGATTCACTTAATATACATATAAATTCATATTCAACATTAAATATGAAATTTTAATAACATTACTCAAAATACAAACATACTCATAAACCATCCAATGTAATCTGGATAATGGTATCCAGATAGTACATCTATAGTAAATATTATCATAAACAGTAAACTATGTAATATGGTTACATAATATTTAATTATAAATAAATAATTATATTGAATAATGGGTTTTGAAATAGATTAAAAATAATCTAATAAAATCATTGGGAATGAATAAGAGAAAAAATGTTTTACTTTTGGAAAGAAGAGTTGTTTTTGAAAATACTATATATTTTCAATAAAATTAGATTATAATACAGTATATCCTTGAATAAAGTGTATATGAAAAGTAAAATTATTTTTAGGTATAAATGATGTCTAATGGATGTGAAAACATGTAAAATATGTTTTTAATAATCATTAGTATCGTGTCACTTCTTTACAGTTTTAGTAAAACTACAAAATAGTCAATAAATAAAAATAATGAATAGTTTAGTACATAAAAATAGAAAATATATAAGATAGTTTTTTCATCATAAAATTTATTAATTTATTATGTATATGATTTTCTTAAAACATAATATTGGGTGTATAGTATAATTGGTATGAAATTGTGATGTAACCATTTATAGTGCGTGCCTAACTGGAAGAATTGAAAAGACAACCATATGAAATATTAATTTCCTCTATATATAAAGATAAAATAATATGGATACGGGATTTTGGAATGTATAAACATAATTTTATTTAATTATATAGTAATAAATAATAATTACATTAAGAAAAATAGAAAGGTGGTAAAACATGAAGGAAATAATAGAGATTCATGTAGAATCTCTACCACATTGAAAACTATCGAACCATACGCCCTATAAAAATGATGAAAATAAAAATAAATAATTTATATCAGGAGGATAAAATATTCATGATATTATACATTAATATGTTGTATATATAAACCCCATAAAAAATTGGTTAATAAAGAAAATCTCCCAAAAAAAGTGATGCGAGGATACCCCTTACCTTTTCTTCAAATCTGCTATGAACTTGCACATAAATTTATAGATAATGAAATTATATTCATTTATAATTAAATTAAGAACATATTAAACATGTATTTGATTTATAAAATTTTTATTAAGTTCATTTATAATCTTTTTTGTGTTATGAGATTCAGTTTAGTAATTCGAATGTGTTTGTTTCCTTAGTTTTCATGACTGGTTCACATGAATAGTTGTACGAAAGATCATGTTAAATTGGAAAAATAATAACTAATTGAAATTATAGGATATTAATGGAATTATAGAAGATATAATTTTAATATATATAATTATTCATATATAATAATGATCCATTAGATAAAATGTTAAAGAAATAGTTTGAATAATTTTTTTATCATCACATTTTAGTTCCTAATTATGAATTAATAGTATGTATAAATACTGGATATAAACATTAAATAAGTTATATAACTAATATAAATATCTATATTGACCATATAAATGGGTTTATGAATAGAATTTATGGTGTAATTGAAAAACGTAAACTCATTCTCCATGAAGGCAGAAAATTGGCAACACACATATGATGTTTTCATTTTTTAGAATAAAACATTGAAATGAAAATAATTGATGGTTGACATAACATTATCACATAAAATATAGAATAAATAATATATTAGAGTTATCATGAATTTTTGGACATATTTGATATGAAATAGATAATAAAATGAATTCGATGAAAATTAATAGAGTGAAAGTGGATTTTACCTCGTGAATTCATATCCATGAAAACATCATTAATGAACACTGAAGTGGAATTTTCTGGTAAGACGAAAAAAATAATGTTGTGGAGTGGTGTAGGAGAATTTTTGGGTGTAAATTATAAATGATTCAAGGGGTTTTAGGTGTGAGGAGAAGTGGTAGTGAGTGATTGTACTTGTAGTGGAAGAGAGGGTTTTTTTATGTTTTTTTATTCATTAGATTTTTATATCAACTCGGACTATTAATATTAAAAATTATTATAAATATAATAAGTAACTAGACCATGTGAGTTTGAACTAATGGTTCATATATCATTCATACATCTTCTATTACTCTATAATCCATGCATTTAAATAATCCCACAAAATAATGTAATTCATTATTCACTAAAAATTTTATTTTTTTTTAAATCCAAAAAATTCACCCTGATAAATTTGAAATATGATGATCTAAATAATGGAAATTAGTGTATGAAAATAACTTTAAAATTATGTGAAATTTATTTTTAATTAAAATAATAAATTTTTCAAAATAAAATTTGATCTTAATATTATAAATAGTTTTACGAAACACTCCAAAATTAATTAAGTTTTCGAAAAATGATATTATGTTCTTAAAAAAAATATTAATTTAGGAATATTTTTTAATGAAAATATATTTTATTTAAAATCATTATAGTAAATATTAAATTGTAATTAAACATTTTTGTTTTACAAAAATATAAGCACTTCAGTTTTTTTTTAAAAAAATTATTTATTTATTTATTGATATCAATTTATTAATTCCAATTCATAAGATAACTAAATTTTATTTGTAAATTAATAGGAGATGTTATTATTCAAATCATAAATTGACTATTAATATATTTAGAATTGGCATTATATAAAAAACTAAATTTTTCACTATTCACTATAAAATAAATATTTTCTGAATAATAAAAAAATTCTAAATGATAAAATATAAATACCAAATAATGAATGATTTTATATTATTCAATTTAACATATAATACTGCCAATTTTTTTATACATGTTCACTCTTACAATTCAAAAAAACTAACTATTAAAAAAATATAAATTTAGGAGTGTAAAATTGAATTCATTATAATATTATGAAAATATATTCATTTGGATGAATGTAATAAAAATTATCAAATATATTATATACAAATTTAATATTTTTTGTAATAATATAAATTAATTACAACTTAATTATAATTCTATTATAATCATTTTAGAATCATGATATTTAATTGTAAATAATTGTTCATGTATGATTAATGTTGTGTGAAACCTATGTGGTTGATGAAATTAAATTTAAAAAGAGACAAAAAATAAAATATCATGGTTTTATATTATCCTTTACTTAAAATAATCATCCTCACAATATTGAATTGTTCATAAAAAATCAAATGTTATAAATTCAAAAGTTATTTATGGGAAAACCACATCAGAAATAAGGTTAACAAAATATTCTCTTATCAATATGGAAGGAGGAAAGTACATGTCACCAAAAATTGAGTATTTTAGTTTGGAAAACATTAGTGGAATGTGACAACATGGACAGGGAAGATGGTTATAACTGTTAGGTTATAATGGAGAGTAATAGAAAACATGGTCTTCCGAAATTCATGTACAAAAAAACCATAAATTAGTGATTGGTTTAAATACCATTGATTTTTTAGAAAGAAGATTAAACATGTAACAATATTATACAAGAATCATTTTTCCTATAGTTATCAGTTTATTTAACCATCCATAAATTTAGACGATATAATAAACATACTTGATTACCCTCCATGTCATTAGTATAATATCATCCTCTGGTTTCGCTACAATATATATTCACATCATCCACCATAACTAGAAATCAAAGATAAAATTGATATTTTCATTCCTGATTTACTTTTATGAATCATAAGATACACCATTCATTCCATTAGCATTTAAATATTTACTGATACTAAAATCGAAATAATAAAGTATCCAATAAGTCATATATTAATCATAATCAATATTATCCAATTTTCAACTTAATCTATTACAAATTTAATACTCATCCATCAAAAATATTTATAAACTCAAAGCCCAAAATGGTCTCTAAAATTTAAAGATATATTAACCACTCATGTCAAAAAATTTCTCATTGAAATTTCACAATAACATCTTATTTTACACCAAATTACAATTGATCATTCATTCCTTAAAATATTATGCTTCTTTCGAAATAAAATTAATCAATTAATAAAAAAATAATTTTCTAATCCCATGGTTATCTATTTTATAAAAACAATTCTTGAAAACTAAAAATAAACTCCATCATTAATATATTAAAATAGTCATGATAATCAGTACTTTATGTGGTGTATTTGTTGGAATTCCACTATTATCTTGTTTCCGTTTTGGGTTTCAAATATGTTGTATTAATCGTTGTGATGTGATATGAACCATCTTGAAGGTTTTCCTTTGAATATATATATATTATCATACCTTCAAAAAATGATATGATTGACTTTATGGAAATATGGTTGATTACAAATGTTTTCAAAAAAATCCCAATATAAAAATACTTCATCCATTTATTTCCACATATTTTTTCCTTAGCCTAGACTTAATCTAATATATCATACAATTGACTCGGGCAATAAAATGATTCTCCACATTTAAGGAAATGAAAACCAATGGATTCTTAGTATTTGTTTTATTTTTTGCATTGTACTTATAATTTTTTCACATTAATTCTTTTATTTAAGTCCTTCTATTCTAAACATAAATTATTTATCCATTCTTTAGAGGCATGTTCCAGGGTGACTCCAACAGAATTTCGTGAATAATTGAAATATGGACTTTTTTCTCCATATTCTCCGTCATTGGTGCACTTAGAATAATCCATCATTCTATTCATAGGTGTATTATTGAGTTTCTTAACGTGCATGTTGTAAATAATATTTCAATAAAAATAATTAGTCATGAACATGATATCATTCGCTGGATCAACAACCCACTTGGTTGCTCATCATCAGCACCTTGTCCATCATGTTCAATTTTATCATGAATCGGGGGGTTCTATCCACTGACTAAAACAAGAATTCATAATGTGAATAGTAATATAAATATTAAGAAAAACAGATAATCATTCACAAAAAATCATGACACATAATTTTCAACATCAAACATCTTAGTGTTAACATATAAAATCAATTTTTATTGTAAATTCAAATTACTCATAACGGGTTTTAATGAAAATTTTATTTATCCATATCACATATTTTGGGTGTGACAAACCATGTATTTAGTAAGTCCAATTGTCATGTACCAGGTTACACCGAGTTAGACATGAACCACCTAGTTGGAGTCGTTACCCCAAGGTGCATATATTCCAGAACTATGTCACCATATACTCACTAGAAATAGATGTATTGCTATTAAAACCCACACAATATAACCCTTATCAAAATTATCATTATGTTCTTATATTATTATCCTCGATTTCTATCATAGGGTTATTTTCATTAATCTATATTTTATAGATATATTTACCACGACTTCTACTAATCATTCTCTGATACCAACGGTAAAGACCCCTACCCATGTATAAAAATTCCCGTGTCTTAAATTAATAAATTTTTAATATGAAAAAGTTTCTATATACAAAAGGATGAAATTTTTTAGTAGATTTGGTAAATAGGATATAAACATAACTTTCAAATTAAAAATTGAATGTAAAAAATCATAAAATCTTCCATGGAAACATTTACAAAATCATAGGTTTTCCATGCAAGACATTAAAAATGTACATCATCGCATCCTAGAGAAACATAATACGTAAGAAAGGGTGAGTTATGATTATCTATATGGTCAAACAATACATTGGAATCTATCACAAAAAAACATAAATAGAAAGGCATGGTGATGAACAAAAAACTCAAGACATTAAAACATATTATTGAGCGTAATATGAAATCAATACATGCGTAATAGATAATTCCATATATTTAATAATATAAGAATGAATAATTTCCATGGATATTATACTAGTTTAAAATTCACAAGGGATTTTAAATAATATTATAGTAATTATGGAATTGATAATATCATACATTATAAATTTACCATCAAGAATTTGGCCAAGACACTAAATATAAATGTGTAAGAACCCAATCAGTTTGTCCCATTAGACCTTCTGATGAATCGAGGTGATATATCAATCCCCACCCATCACACACTAAGTAAAATTCATTCCACATATGAATGGTATGGAAAATAAAACTGATGTATATTCATATTTTATCATTCATTTTAAATGTCAATAACTTTCCCAAAAACAATGAACATAATCATAAATATTCTATGGAAATGTGGAGAATGTTATCAAGATAATTCCTCCACAATCAAAGTAATCGAAAACCCAAAAATATGGTAGATAGTAATATAATAGATCATTTTCAATAAATCATAATATTCAATAGAGGGTGTTGAAATAGATAAAAATACTGATATAAAATCATTAAGGTTGTCATGAGAGAAAAACACTCTTACTTTTGGAAATAATAGATAATTTGGTAAATAATTCATACCTTCCAATATTTAGATTATAATTGTATATGTCCATGAATAAAATGGAAGTATAATTAAATTATAATTGTGTCATAAATTATTCATGACTGAAGTGAAAACATATAAAAAGTGATTGTATGAAACATTCGAATTATGCCACATTAGTGCGGTTAATGGGAAATAATATGAGTTTATTTAATGTTGAAAATGTTTTATTTAAATAATTATAAAAGATATAAGATTTATTTTCATGATAAAAATATTCATTTTATAAATTTTGTTTCTTAAGTCATATTATGGGTTGTAATAGAAAATCGGTATGAAGTTGGAATGTACTCATTAATGAGGCTTGCTATCAGAAGGAATGAAATTGAGAACCATATAAAATATTTATCTCCCCTTAAAAGAAATATAAAATTGAACTAGACACATGATTTTTTTACATATACAGAAAATTATGTATATTTATATAAAAAACTATAATTAAATTTGGGTAAAGATAGAGAAAACGTAACCTGAATGAGAAATGGAGATTCATGTAGAATCCATTAATACTCCTTAAAACTATTGAACTAAATACTCCAAAAAAAATAATGAACCTAAAAAAAGAAATATTGGATACAATTATTATAAATTTATTCATGATATTATATATCAATGGGTAGTATACAAACATTACAAAAGTACTATTGAATAAGGAAGATCACATAGAAATAAAAGTGTGATGAGGAAAACCCTTACATTATTTCAGAAAGTGATTGCTACATGAACTCAATGTCCTAGATAATGAAATTAGATTAACTGGTAATTTAATTTATTAAAAATTTATTCGATTTTTTATTGTTTTTTTATGTTCACTTATGTTCTATTTGATATGTTATAAGATTCAATTTCAACCTTTTAAGGTGATTGTTTCCTTAACTTTAATGATTGGTTCAGTTGTAGAAATGTACCGAAGATATAGGGAAAGATGAATAATAATCAAGAATTGATATTAAATGTTATTAATTAAGATAATTTATTTTTATTTTTCTTATATATCATTTCATTCTAAAATTATGATGATTCATTAGATAAAAAAGTAATGATTACCATTCGGATTAGTTTGGATATTTTTGATCATCGCAAACTAGTTTTATTTAATGATTCAATAGTCTGTATATATACTAGATCCATAAGAGTAAATATGTTATATTACATATGTTAATTTCTTATGTATCAGTGAAAATAGTATTATTACTATCCTTGAAGGTGGAATTCCAAATTTAAAATTCACCGTCCATGAAGTTGGTAAATTGGAACCTCCTGGATGATGTTTTCTTTTTCAGATTAAAAAGGAGAAGATAAAATAATTGATGGTCAATATACCATTATTATAATAGATTTATATTATATATAATATACTATTTTTATCATGCATATTTATATATAAGATGTTGGTTATTCAAAAGAAAATAAAATAAATTTAATGAAATTTATATTATTGAAAAGAGATTTTATCTCTTGAACTCATCTCCCTAAGAACATACTTAATGAATGTTTATATAGTATAATGAGAATGACCTTAATTAAATGAAATTGGGGGATATGTTTTGCATTGGGATTTTTTTAAACTGGACAAACTTCATGGCTATAGATGTTTGAGGAGAAGTGGTTGTCATGGATTGTATTTATATTGGATGAGAGGGGTTTAGTTTAATTACTTTATTCATGAGTTCATTATATCATCTGAAGACAATAACTATTATTTATTATTATGATTAAATATAGTTATTTTTCATTTGAGTTCAATATAGGGGTTCCAAATCATCCATACGTCATCCTGACTCAATAAATCATTCATTTAATCAATACGTTAAATTGTCCTATTTCACTATTCACAAAATTGGAAATTTTAGATAAATCCCAAAAATTCACCCTTACCATATATTATTTTTTATAATATCAAATTGGGATCTATTTTTATGAAAATAATTTTTCAAATATGAGAATCTTAATTTTTACATAAAATCATCATTTCTTGAAAAAATTTAAATATTAATATTATAAATGATATCATGAAACATTATAAAATTGATGATAGTATAATAAAATTATAATATAATTATAAAAAAATATTTAAATTATTAATCTATTTTATGTAAATAAACATTAATTTAAGTAATGATTTTAATTATAAAATATCAATTAAACATTTAGGTTTCATAAAAATACCAACACATAATTTATCATTTTTAAAATATTATTGTACATATTTCCATATATACAGATTATATAATAATTTATATGATACTAAATTTTTATTTCAACATCATTGGGAATGATACTAGTCAAATCATAAAAATACTATTAATATAATGAAAAATATTGTTTTAAAAAAATTGCGATATTTTATTACTTAAAAAAGAAAATAAATTTTTTTAGAAAATTATAAAATTTAACCCAATGATAATTTTGGAATTTCTCTTTTAGAGAATAGAATATAGATTTATTAATAAAATTTATAAAAGTTTCCAACATTTTTTTAAAACAATTTCACCATTGAATGCATGAAAAAATATCTTTATAAAAATAATACAATCTAATAATGCGTAAACATTAATTCATTCTAGTTTTATGACTATTAAATCATTTGGATGAACATAAATACTTTTAATTAAATATATAATATTAAATTTTCATAATTTTTTTAGTATTATTCATTCTTACTAATATAATTACTATTGTATAATAATCAATTTAAAATAATGAAATTTAAATATATATCGTTGTTTGTTTAAGATTGGTGTTATGTGAAACCTTAGTTATTAATGAAATTAAATTTAATGTACCATTCCATAAATTATAAGAGTGTTAAAATAGCTATAGTATCATTTCCTGAACCCTTCTATACGTTTTTTCATAGACATCCACCTATATTGCTGAAATAGTTCACAATACATTATACTCACACAAGGTCGCACTTCCCACTTTGAGGCATGAAATTAACACATCACCTCTTCTCGCATTATTGTAGGATATAAAACATGGTTCAAGAAATTTATGATCTCATCCTCATCTATAGTAAAATATGAAGGTGAATCAACACCTTCATGTATTTCCCTCAAGTTCAAACATTCCATATCCTCATAAAGCACTTATCTAATCTAGCCCAATATTATAGACTCTACTAAAACTGATACAAGAGTATTTTTCACATTAATCTCATAAATCACAACATGCATGTCAACTAGAAAATTCATTATAATACACTAAACACTAGACTCTTGAACCAATTTATATTCATTATTCCTACATAAGGAATATGTGAAATTGTTTCCCTCCCTAGGCATATATGGTAGATCAATGTTGATTGACTACATATAATCAACCAATATAAACTCCCAAGTGTTCATGTCTCATTTTGAAAATATATAATTCATTCTCATATAATCCATATACATATTAAACTTCACCCCCAAACAGATAATTCCAACAAAACATCAATGAAAACAAAATTATAGCTAATTAGTTATTAGTTGAAGGGTAATCTCATTCATGTGGCCTCATCTGTTGTGAATCATAAAGCATAAGTTAATCTCAAAACATCAACTTTACTCCATGATCGATCCTAGAAGCATCAAAAAATGAGTAAACACCTCACCTAGATCATGTAGAATAAATATCGGTTCCTTTTTCAAGAACTTATTTGACTCTTAGAAGATATTCTGACATTCTCCCAACCATTCAAAAAAAATTCCCTACTTGGTCAAACTAGAATGTGGGGCTTCCAATCAAAAAAAGTCTAGGATCAATCTTTGTTATTGTCCAGATCATCCTAGAAAGCTATAGATATTGAGTAGACTACTTACTTTATCCTATAAATATATTTCCAATATATAATCTTGGTCCACTGACACTCCATCCCCTGATATTTTTCCCAAAAAAGTGTACATAATCAATACATAATGGACACTTAGATAACATTGTGTATAGCTTAATATTTATCAGTGTAGTCAAGATGATGACAATATATTGTCCATGATCCTCATGAGTCTTGGCATAATCCATGATTTCATCCAAAAACTGATCATAATGTGGGTGGATGATTATGTTTTTTATGTCCATAAGAAAAAATGTTGTGTTTATTAGCCCAAACATCAGCACGATGACCTCTTAATGACCATACCTACATCTGAATATAGTCCTTGCAATATAAGAATGTCGTACACTCAACTGATGATACCTTGATCTCAAGACGATCATGGAAAAACACAAGCGCATATTTAAATTTTAAAAAAGCTAAATGCAAAAGGAATGAGGTTACTAGTTCCTCATAGTTATCTGGTTTAAATTATTGTAATATACAGAAATTCACAGAGTCATGTTAGCCATTTTTTTCGTAAAATGGTTATCCCCAAGGTGGCATGATTAGATTGATAAACCCAAAATCCCTCAAATCATCTAGTTGTGTCATGAGTACTTGAATATATATATGTTCCATTCTGTGTGGTGGAATAGGAACCACCTTATCCTGATTAATGAGATTAATTGTTAATTCCATATCTCTATCAGGTGGAAGCCCTGAGAATTATTTAGAAAACCCATCCTGAAATCTTCCCACTATGGGTGGAGAAGCATCTTGTTCCACACATATGACATCAAGACATAAAATAGAATTCAATTTGGTAATCTTCCATAGTCTCTAATGAATTATCACTAATCATCCCACCAAGATTTCCCATTATCCATTTCGAATATATTTTTCACCCTCATGAGTCATAAAAGTCACCCTCTTATGGTAATAATTAATGTGGCTCGATATGTGACTAACCAGTGCATACCCATAATTAGGTCAAAACATGATATATCAAGGATGAAAATATCCCATATAAAATGATACACCCCACACATAGATGAAAACCTCATTCAAAGGATGATTTCCCTCTAACGTACTATTAGTGGTGTATATATCATCATCTCCCCACTCAAAAACACTACTACTAGACTCAACCCATTCATAATTTATGTAATATTATATGAATTATAATAACCAGTGTATATTAGGGAACATGGATGTGTAAAATATATAAAAATATTACCTCTAACTATTGATAGTCTAGACTTCCAATCCACAACTATATTCTAAATTGAATTAAGATTCCCTTCATGTCTTCCTTGTGATTAATCATGAGCCACCTGAGATGCACTACCCTGCAAACATGGTTGATCTTTCATATAATAACCACATCCACTACCTATAATACCACGTCTAGTATAACTCCAAATGTTATACTGATAAAAAAATTATGATACCCTTATGATATTATGGTACATACCGAATGCTCCATCACTACCCATCTTTCATAGGTTCCTATAGAACAACAATATATTTCTCATCATGCTGCATGATCGACAATCTATCAATGGTCGGGGACAATTACTATGTTTTTGGATCAACCTACCTAACTGGTTCCAAAGTAATGGGTGAATATCCTAACTAAATGATCCTCCCCCCTGGCCACTCACCATTCCAAATTAAGCTCACAATTATAAAAATGGCATTTCCCTCTCTTAGAATATGTGCCTCTAGAACGTCTAGTAGAAACCACATGACTTCCAATTGAATAATTTTTTAGGTTCCATTAATTCAATAGAGCCCAATCAATAGCCTCATCAAACATCTGTAACCAAAAAATTAATCCATGGGACATAATATCTTATTTAAGGACATACATGAAATTATTTAACATACCTTTCTCATCCCCTTCCAATGGTGGAGAAAACTGTTTCAGGTTTGTAAAGTGACCAACATAGACCATCACAGATATAAATTATTTTTTCAACCCCATGAAACCTACATCACTCTTTTGTGTCATCCTATCTTGGAAAAAATTCACTAGAGACTTCTCCAAAAAGACATTATAACACATCTTCTCTATCTGCCCTTTCTGAGAATGAACATCCCACCATAGCTTTGTTGATCATCATAATGTGTAAGAAGACAACATGAACGTACTCCCAGAATGAGTCTAAATATATTCCTATATAGTTAGTATAGAATAAATAAAAAACATATACTATTTAGGTCCACCCTCTATAGTGAAAGCAGGTGGTACCAGTGACTGATACTCTCATATCAAGTAATACATACTCCTCACAAACCACATTGTGTATCCAACCATTTACATCATGAAGTGACAAAAGTTCTCCCAAAAGTTCTCTCATGTTTACTCACTCAAAACTATAGATGACTCAGTTTACACTACAAGGTATCTCCTCGAGCCATGTCCACATGCCATCTTCTCAACAACCATCATCATGGAGGAATATCTACATAATGAAAAAACATCCAATTACACATAACAGAATATTATCACATTTATCAATAATGATTCCCAAAATCCATAGAGCATAATTTTACAAACCCCACCACAAGGTCAAAATGATGGTGATATAACTACCCTTAGATTTTATAAATTTTTGAATATATTAACCAGGATAAAAACATTATCATGATAAAATATTGACATTAGAAACCCTTTTTTTCACATCTTTCATCATTTCATCATTTCAAATTTCAATCAGGAATCTTTTTCTGTTCAATAACTCATTCATGGGAACACACTTATATTTAAATGAAAAACTCCAAATCCATTTTTTCATGCATTCCTAAAATGATGAATATCATAATAACAACCTTATGTTCCTAGAATGAGAAATCTGTAATCACCTATCATATCCTACTAGGCCATGAGTAATATTTCTGAAATCCTTTTAAAAAATAATCAGATCTCACAACAAATGAACTACTCAAGGTGAAATTTCATCAATAGTAACAACAATAATTAATAACTATTGTCGCACCATGGGTAATTATATTTTTACCCTCATACATGGGGTATCGACTACAATGAACATTCTCATATCCAAGGATTGATAGATCTTATTCTCATGTCTACATTTCCCAAAATGTAATAAAAATGTAAAAGAAAATAAAAATACTTTGGTACCACATTTTAACCTCCCAACCCGGGTTCCAAACATCGAACCCTAATCCAGCCAGTCACATGAATTCTATTGTGCCTCCCAATATTCCACAACCTCTGGAATAGTAGAGAGGTTATAATATCCGTCATTGGTAGACTATAAACAATTTATCAATGTATCATGATAGAGAAAATAAATAAATAAAATCAAAATAATATATCAAATAATCAATGAACCCACAATCTTAGGATGTCCAATAAAATAAATACAATATCCAAGCTAATGAGTGTTTATTTCAGGTTAAATTGGTTTCATGTTTCAATATACAAAACCCAAAATAAATATAGACACTGACATCTCCATGAAGATCCTTACACAATGTTTGGTTCCCTCATCCATTCTCCATATGTACTGCTCTATATTACAAATTCATGTTTCACTTATAATGTCATGAAACTGTGAAATCTATTCATGTACCAATTGAGTATTCGAAGAAGGGTGTGAGTAAACCATAGTAGGTCTCCACTAACAATGTATAACAAATATCGAATCAAATAACAATTTTTGATTTTGTATCAAAAATAATTTACAATATATAATTATACATCTATCACACGTCATTATTCTATAATAAAACACATAAACACCCTAGTTACTGAGGACATTCGAACCCTTATTATCTTATTAATCACATGCTAGAGTCTGGACCTTATCACATAACCATGCTTATCAATTATCATTTCATATCAATTAATATCATGGGATGTTAAACCATAGTGCAATACCAACTTATGGGCGTATAACATCATGTCTAGCACCCCAATGGAATTTTAAGCTTTATTCCCCATCCCACACCTCAATGTAACACTGGATGTTATGGTAGAATCCCCTATCACATAATCGTATATCATTTGGGTATTTGGATCCTCATTCTATATCCCACAGGCTTTATGTTTACATTTTTATTTGGAAGCTCATTCTCATTCCCACACACATTATTAACTGATGGGTATTTAGAGCCTCCTTCCTTGTTCCACGCACATATATCCCCATGATAATTTGATGAATCTATCCATATCCCACAAATGAAAATGAAAATCACACATATATCACATATATCACATCATTAAATTTTATTCCACATTAACCAAATTATCAAATTTCAAATCACGGAATATGAATAAAATTATCAAAACAAATCATATTTGATATATTAATTACAAGGAATTGAATGATTAATCCACATTTTAAACATTATAAACCATTAATTAATAAATTAATTAATCCAAACCCACAACCTAAAATCCAATTAATTAATTCAATTTATTATTAATTCAGTCAATTTCACAATCTCAATATCTGATTAATTTTAT
Organism: Viscum album; assembly: GCA_963277665.1. NCBI lineage: Eukaryota > Viridiplantae > Streptophyta > Magnoliopsida > Santalales > Viscaceae > Viscum > Viscum album. Next base: position 552,923,824 of record OY728125.1, on the reverse strand, counting down.
AATGATGTGTTTTTATTAATTAATTTACAAACCAATTAAATATATTTGGCAATCCCAACATCTCGTCACGTCCAAAATCATAAGATCCTATTATTTAGTTCAACAATTATTTAATTAAATTTCATGAACACAAATTTCTTATCAATTCCTCATTAACACATTCCATTAATTAATTAAACAATTAATTAATAAAATTTTAAGTCTCCATAATTAATTTAATCAATTAATTTAATCAAATGAATATTCAATTTCAAAATTTTCCAATTAAATTTTAACATATAATAATCTCAAAATTAATAAATTCTATTTAAATAAAATTCATAACACATACCACATGATTTTTGATGATGATCACCAATGGAAATCCCAAAATTGAAATAGAAAAATCATGATCACCATGGAAAATGGGTGGTGGATTTGAACCCCAGATCCAAGATCAAACGAATCACGATCCAAAAAGCCTATATCATGATCTATTATTAATAGATTAAAATTCCCCTAAAAAGGATTGAGGGATGGGAGAGAGGGTTGATACTACACGGGATGAGATTCAATTATCGAGAAAGGATATGTTCTTCAATATAGGATTTAAATCTTCATGAATAGTGGTTGGGAGCCCTTAGAATTTATATTATATCCTCTAAAAATAAAAGTAATAGGATAGGGATTAGTTTTATCAAATTGTGGTGAGTAATGTGGGCATTGGAATTTTAAAATCTACTATTATATAAATAATACATCGAACATGGTTTCCTTGGAAGGGGAACACATATTTATAAGACATACAACACTTTTGTGAGGGGGATCAATGTATTCTAAATGGATAATGGTATTATAATTTGTGAGACATTCATACGAATCCCATCCATTTTGGATGACATTGTTTTCATGGATGTGTTCAAGGTTTGGGAAGACCTTGCACCAACCATACATATCCTCTAAACATCAAAACAAATTTCATATTCACCCATGAACTCTCCAAGGTATAACACATCCATGTTATTCTCACAAAATGGAAAAGGATTACCTAAAAAAGTCATTGAGACACCTCCTTAAAATAATGTTATATTACACTATGAATAGTTATTTCATTTTTCTTAATCAACAATTAATTCTATATTATATATATTATTAAACAAAAATATAAAATAAATTTATGTAAAAAATCACTTTTTGACATGCTATAGTAATGATATAATTGAATTAAAATAACAAATAAACAACAGTTATCATGAAAATTGAAATTCATATCACCAGATAATAATAATTATTATAAGTTATTATTATTCAGTGGGTGAGAAAATTATAGTAGTCGATGATAAAATAATCTATTATTATGTACAAAAATATTTAATAATATAATAATAAATTTAAATTTTTTTATTGATGATGGTAAATAATGTTGGATGATTTTGAACTCAAGGTAAGGGGTTTTTGTATTACAATTATTTCTATATGACACATGTCATATTCACCACTAGATTATTTTATGTTATGTATATACATAAATTGAAATGATTTAATGGTGTATCTCAGAAAACTGATTTAAAAGTATATAATCATCTATGATTATATATTTATTGAGGTCTTTTTTCAAATGATACCACCATTTTATTGAATTTAAGTTACAATCAAATTAATATTTTTGATTAAATATTTGTATGTTTCTCATAATGAAATTTTATAGTATACCTCTAATTAATATGATGAGATGTATTATCTTATTTCTATTTTTTGGGAAAAAACCTATCCTTTTCATTTTCTTCAAATAAAGTACCCCAAATATTGAAATAATGTTTAAAAAAATACATTATTTCATTTCTTGTTCAAACATAATTTTTCATCAAAATTATTGTTTTCAAAAAAAAATTGGACAAATTTTATTAAATTATTATATAACATTCTAATGTAATTATTTCTCATGATTGAATTTTCTATGAAATGGTTTTATTGAATCATTATTTTCTCTAAATGAGGTACCAATTATTTATTACTGATAATGTGGATGGTTTATTTTTTCTTTTCATATATTATATGAAATAAATTAATTAGCATTGTAAAATCTCTATGATTTTATGATTCCATTACATGTATCTGATGTTATTTTAATTGAAAATAGAATCATTATTATTTATGAAATATTTATGTTTTAATATATGATAGAAAAATAAAAATGTTATCATCATCATGATATATTCAATTAATATTTTAATGGATTTTTTATTCTTTGATTACATAATTTAATATTATATAGAATTTAATTTTGAATACTACAAAATGATAGAATCATAATTATTTCTCAAGATGTAATATGGTAATGATTTTGTAACATTTATGATTATCAATTCCATTTTCTCTGTTAGATAACAAAAATTTATTTTTATCATATGGAATATACATGAATGGATTTATAATTATGAGATTTGTAGGACTAAAATTATATATCCCACAATGCATCAGGTAATAATTAATGTTATACGATATCTAATGGTACACATGAGGAAACATCAATCCTTAAATAAGTATAAAAGAGGTTATCCCAAGAACAAAAAACTTGATTACAAAGGATAATATCCCAATCCTAAAAGTGGAAAATCTAGAGGATATCCCAACACAAAATTAGTTACAGTCATGAAAACGTAAATGGTAAAATATAATTAATATATTTTTGTGTTTTCATGATACTACCCATTGAGGACTGCCCTGTGACGACTACAAAACCACCGATAATAGGATAGGGATGGCGACCTGCACTCAGTTGTTATATACCAAATATTGGAGGAAGTATAATAACAAACCACCACACATACACACATATCAAATCCGACATAATATTGAAATTTAAAACTACAAAAAAACTCATTAAAAATTTCATATTCCCACAAGATGAGTATGAAAATAATGTATTTAAATATAAAATGGGAAAAATAAAATCCAATCCAAAAAAACTTAAATAATCCAACATACTCCGATGGTGAGGACTAGAGTTAAATGAACAATCCTACATAACTCCTTGGTTAGGAACTATAAAGCTATGCTCCACTTAAAACCATGTACTCTAAAGACACCAGGTAAAGGGATGTTTTCTATATAATAAATGTATAAGAACCTAGTTTTTTCTGCTAAAGACTTTGGAATATTATTGATATTAATCCAGAGCAGCGCTTTCAGACGGCTTGGGATTCCGAGCCCCGGTGCTGCCAGAATTAAATATTCAGTGCCTTCACACTGGGAACACCAAATAAATAGGATAACTCCTAAACAGTGATTCCAATCAGAATTCCGAGTGTACGGATGGGTCTGGAATGGGGTGCTTACCCTATGAACGACATAAAACATGTCAGTGCGGGACGTTTGGACCCCTCACTCACTTTTGGAACGTGAAATGGATAAATTAAATAATTAATATATCCGTTTAATGGTTAAACTTGATATATCTTAAAAAGTTGCTCTGATTGAAAAATCGTGGGCAACGTTGATTCTGAAGCGTGTCCTTTACCCTAGGAGGGGTGTATGTTTCGCGGGCGCAACCCATCTGTGAAAAATAGCCCCAGGGGTGTTTTAGTAATTTGGCGGCTTTGGGCGTTAGTTTTATACACTTCAAAAAGAGCCTCAGATTAAAATTCTGATACTTCCACTGCACTTAGAACGTGGTGTTTACTCCAGGGGAGGCTTAATCTTGACCCCGCCAGAAGTTCATGTTTGGGCCGACGTGCTGGTGGTTAAGTGTTTTCTATTTAAACACTTAACCCACACCTCTCCTCTTCCCCCCTTCTTCCCTGGCACCAACAGCTCTATAAAAATATGGAGGAGCTCCTCCCCTATCCACCACCTCTCTGGTAAGGTGCGGCAGTTTGTCGGATCATCGTGTAGCGTCGGGCGAAGCCCAACAAGGTAGGATCGTTGTGGTTTCAATTTTTATTCCACACCTACTTTGAGTTCGATTATATGCATCAATTTATTTATTTATCCTCGAAAAACCCCATGATCGTGTATTATAATTTATTAGCTTTCCAAATCATCTTTCGGTTTCGAATTTGGAGTCCCGAGGTATCCGCAATAGCCCGCCGATGTTTGCAGGTTTTCGATTTCCGGCGGGTTCGAGCTACGGCGCGACGGCGCGAGGCCAGGCGGAGGCGGTCGGCAAGGCGAGCGAGCGGAGTGGCCAGGTGAGCTGGGGGATTGGAGGTCCTCAGCGGCACCAGGCAGAGGTGGCCGGGGGCGTCAGCAGCAGGGCGGAGGTCGAGCGACGGGGCGAGCGAGCCTTGCCGAGGGCGACGACGGACAGCAGGGGGCGTCGGGCGCTTGCCTGCGGGGGTGCTCCACGGCATGGAGTGGAGACTGGTGTCGCGTTGTGCGATCCCGTGGCCAGACCAAGACCCTACAATGGTAGGTCTCCACGTGAGAAGTGACCGACCATCAGGACTATCGGCAGGACAGTGGACCGCGGGTCCAGGGCCGGCCCGCGCGGCCGAACCGCGAGCTGGTCCAGGCCGGTCCAACACGAGGGGCTTTGCCCCTCAGTTTTCGAACGCCGGTATTTTCCGCTATGGGAATATGTTTTTTATGTCGTCTATGGATGTGGAACCGTATCATCGAGGCAGACATTTTAAGATAGTTGTGGGAATTTTTAATTCTCGAAACGAGGGGCCTCAGAGGCGCGACACATCTTTATGTGGTTTGACGTTTTTCCGGGAGATCTTGTTTTGGACGGCACGGGCGCGTCCGACGTCCATTTTGAGCACTGTCAGCAGCGTTGGGACCCTGGATCAAGGCGGGGTTTTCCAGTGTGGTTTCAGGGATTGATGTCGAATTTGAGGAATGGGCTCTACAGCCCATCTTTTGAGCTGTGAGCAGCGTTTAGCGACATTCTCATCAGGCGTCCGTTCGGGGCGTGCAAGTAGTCGATTCTGGATGTTTTTCCGAAGGGATTACAATGGTGCGATCTGCCTGCTCTAATTCAGCACGATGGTGTGGTCCCCATGAGGGTCGATTGGGCGTTGACAGTTATTTTCCACCTCTATCACCAGGCAACCATTTTGGACAAGTGAATAGTCCACCATGTGTACTTTTTTGAGAGGATCGCAGCGGTGTGATCCGTTCGTTGTGCTTCAGGACCGCGATGCGGGTCCCACGTGGCACCACTCTTTTGTGGTACAGCGAAATGCTACTTTTTCCCTTGATATCCATTTCAATCAAGTGGGTAGTCTTTTTGACATGTTTTCCCAATAGGATCACAATGGTGCAATGCACCTGACTGTTTTCGGGGCCGAGGCTCGGGATCACGGGATGCCGTTCGGGCGTAAGGCGGTGTGAACGAATTTTCTGTCAGATATTTATTGGAGGCGAGTAAGTAGACTATCTCGCATGGTTTTCCACAAGGATTACAATGGTGCAATCCATTGGGATGTGTATACTCTCCTTTGAGATCTCATTAAATGTGGAAACATGAAAGGTGTACCAGTGGTGGTTCATTCTGCAATGCTTGCAACTGACCCATGGTGTGTGATCGCATGCACTCCCGTGTGAGTGATGTTAATTCATGAAGAGATTTGGTTGGCTATGCCTCAACCATTGAGGTGGAAAGTTGGAGTTGTTACGTTATGCCTTCGTGTTGACGTTGGGTTCCATGTGCACGATAGCCTTTTGGCTGGAGATGTGGTATACTATGGGAGTATACGGGAACGCTTGGAGGTACAAGTGGATGTTGGTACCTGAGAATGTTTGTGCTCTAGGTTTGGGTTGACTTGGGACCACACATCGTGTGGGCCCCATGAGCGTGTCATGTTCTTCTTTATGTACTTTTGACCTCTCGTGACGTAGAGACTCCATTATTTCCCGTTTTATGACTAGTAGGGTTGAGTTTTGCACTGGTTCTGTTATCGTTTGGCCGAAAGAGATGGTTTGGTTCCTCGGTTTCTTCAGCTGTGAACAGATTCAATATCGTGCCCCTTTCACCATATTGCGGCACCATTTGTGACTACGGGTGTTCGTACAGTGTGGGTGTTTTCCCCACATTCTGGGATGAGTTTACATTGTTCGCTTCGACAGTGACTCAGCAGATTGGAGCGTGATCGACTTGAGAGGCCTGAGGAGTTTCTCCCATTCCTCTGTGTTCCCTAGTAGAGTTCCTATGGATTCAGTGTGACCAACACCTTACGCGGGAACCGATCCTCTACCAGGAGGTTGTTTCTAGCAGGGTTGAGGTTGTTTACCGTAGGGCTGAGGTTGTTTCCACCAGTGCTGAGGTTGTCTCCTGCAGGGATGAGGTTGATTCGAGCAGGGCTCGCTCGTTGTACCATTTAGAAGGGATGGCCAGTGGGTTACCAACCAGTAGGGATGACCAGTACAACAGTGTTCACCGAGCAGTACCATCCAATAGGGATGACCAGAGCAGTTCCGAGTTTACCTCCAGTGGGGCAGGGCAGCGGTCCCCGATGCGGGGCTTACCTCCAGCTGGGCTAGGCAGTGGTCCCCGATGTCGGGCTTACCTCCAGCTAGGCTAGATAGTGGTCCCCGATGCCGTGTTACCTCCAGATGGGCTGGTCAGTGGTCTCGTCGCCAACTTTAGGCGGGTCTCCCTATAGTGGATTACCATGTTACGGGACTGGGAAGTGTGGAACCTGTCAAATCTTTCCGGGTCTCCCTATAGTGGGAACCCATCAACGTCCAGGGACCCTCAAGCGGGGCTAGGCAGTGGGTTGCCTATCGACTTTGGGACCTCTCGACTATGGGGCAGTGACATAGTGTGGTTTGATTTCCCCCAGAACACTCATGTACGAGGGGCGCTTTCCCCACCAAGACGCGTCCTTGTGACACGACCTAAAACCACGAGGGCGAGTCTGAGCCGCCTAAAGCGGATAGTATCAAGGTGCGGTGATTTGAGAACTTGACTTGCATTTCGGGGCGGACGTGTGGGGTGCTGGGCATCGATGGTGTTTACTTCTGGGACTATTGGCGACTCACTTTCATGGGCTGAGCTACGGGACAGAGATCCCCTTATGATCTTTTTTAGGTTTCTTGACAGAACATATATATATATATCCCTTGTTTTGGTACCCATGTCATGGTCTTGGTTACTCTCCCTCCAAGGGAGGCGAAGATGCGAGGGGTATGCCACGTTCTATACGTGTCTATCTTCTCGTGGTTGGATGAGTCTACTATCCTACTATAGGTAGCGAAAACACGACGGGAAGTTCATCTTCTCACTGTTTCCAGCTCCTTGTGTCTATACAAGTCTACCGTCTTTCCTCTTGTTGGGTTGAGCTGGACTCTCTACTATTACTTTTTACTACACTCTCAGTTGTACTCCTTTACTTTTCCTGTTCTCTCTACTTCTCACCCTTCGGTACCTACTTTGTTTCTCCATCGAGCCTTCGAGATATGTTATTGAGTCTTTTTATACTCACCCACGCTCGGGCTTTTCCCACACTTGGTGTGCCCTTGCAGAGGACGAACAGGTTGTTCGTGACTTCAGTGGAGCTGAGGAGTTCGAGAGCTTGGACCGCGTGCGATGGTCAGAGTCAGGTTCCATGTGGGGGACCCTTCCAGGTGTTTTTCCTTTGTTTACATGTTGCCGAGTTTTGGCACTTTTCTAGTTTGGAGTGTGTTTTTTCCCTTTTTCCTTTTCAGTTTACTTTCAGCACTAGCTTTTTACTTTTAGAGGTCAATGCACATTTTGGTTTATATATAGCAGTTGCACTTTACTGTGTTTGTCTTTTCATTTACTCTGCACTTTTTCATTGAGTGTGATGCATGTGTGTGTGCAGGTACTTAGGAAATGGGCTCCCCGAGTTGTTGTGCCTTCAGCACTGTTCTCCAGCACATGGCCTATGGAGGTGGGGTTAGGGTAGTTGCGGCTCGAGCCCGGGTAGGGTCAGGTCGTGATGAAGTGGTATCAGAGGTAGTTCATTCCGTGGGACGTTGTTCAGAAGTCCCTAAAAAGGAATTTTTATGGATTTAGGGCAACAATGTAAATGTGTCTCGAGAGAGGATCTCAGGCCAGGGAGTCCAGTGATGGTGCGGCGGCCAATGTATCCATTCACCTGGACCTTGATAACCCGCTTGTTGAATCTGCATTCTTAGACACTTATTACAGGGAAAATTGGTTTTTGAATCACATAGAATTGAGTCTCTCACTGTCCTTCTTGAGTCAGATCCCCATTTTTGTGACTATTATGTACATATATGTTAATCTGACCACGATAATCCTTGATAACATTGAGGATCTCTCTGCGAAGGCAGTCAGACCGGATACCAACTTTGGTTCTTGAGGACGACCCTGTGATCTATGAGGCCACAGTCCATGACCCATCATGCGAGCCCCTTTATCCGGGTGGGCTAGTAGCAGCACCCCCACCTGTTGAGCAGAAGATAGATTCAACAGAGCAGATTGAGCTTGAACGCGCTTCGTGAATTCCAGAGACAGGGACCACTAAGGTTCATTGGTGAGCCATAACCTCAGGAAGTAAAGGGTTGGCTAGAGATAGTGGTTCGCCTTTTAAGGCTTGTTCAGACACCGGCAAATCAGGGAGTGGCTTTGGCAGCCGACCTTTTTCGTGGAGCAGCATGATGTTGGTGGAGTCTGGTGACTCAGTTTCTTAACGAGTAATTGCATTCATGGGGTGACTTTCAGTTTTTGTTCCATGAGGAGTTTTTCCCCTCCTGCTTGTGCTCCGTTCAGATTCAGGCGCACCTACAGTTTCAGCAGGGAGGAATGATGGTGGTCGAGTACGCAACTAGATTCACAGACCGTGTGCGCTTTTACCCGGACTTGGTCCGTGACGACAACTTCTGAGTGATAAAGTTTGAGCAGGGTCTCCACCGAGATATTCATGCTATCATAGCACCCTTAGGAATTTTCATATATTCCAGGGTTCTAGAGCAGGCGCTGGTGACAGAAAGCTTCATGTCACATTCTAGACTTGGTGGTGGCCGCAGGAATGTTGGATCTGAGACCTCTGCCACAACCAGCGGGCGTCGGCAAGCAGAACCTTGACGCAGGTGGCTTTCTGTAAACCAGACTCAAGGGAGTGGTCATACACCACAGTATCATTGAAGGGAACCAGTGAATCCCAGGGAGATTCAGTGCTATTCTAGTGATGGGTGAGGTCACCTAGCACGTGACTGCCCAACCAGGCATGCAGAGAGCTTCTGCAAGGCAGTAGGTTCACCACCACGACGGAGGCAGCACCATGTTCAGAGTACCGCCCTGAGAGGTGGTGCTAGAAGAGGAGGGAGAGAATCTGGTAGTGGGGGATGATCTTACGAGGACTTCCCATCACCACTAGGCGGTCCACCTCAGGCTCCGAGAGCTGACAGTTGGGACCGCAGGCAGCGGCGAGCTTTGGATGTCTACGATCATACAGAGCATGAGGTGATAAGAGGTATGCTATATATCTCTTCTACTTCTTGCAATAGAATTGTTAGTCTCTGTGTGTGGGATTCATTCCTCCCTGCTCCTTGCTTGAGCTATTACCAGGGTGGCGCGAGGCGTCAGTTTAACCCTTTGTTGGTATGATAAAGGGTATGTGACCTTTTTCATTAGTCTATAGTGTCGACTCCATCCCATTCCAAGTGTGTAAGAGAGACATGGTTGTGAGACATCGACTGTGAAATCTTGTGTGACCAGATATCCTTGGGGGTTTCACCATATGGATATTCTGAAGGAGGGAATCACTCGGACTTGATCCAGGTGTGGGTGGTGATTCTAGTCATGGCCTGCGACGTAGGGGTTCGTTCGGGGAGGTGATATACCCCGGAGAGCCTTTGGGTCGTTTGAGACCATGAAAAGGGATGGCAAGGTTGTCTACCGCGTTGCCCTAACCCCATAGTCTGGAGTGGGTGCACATCGTCTCCCATGTGACTCACCTGAGAAGAACTGTGCGTGCTCCTATGCCCGACATCGGCGATAGAAGACCTTGTGTGAACAGATCAAATCCTTGGTGATGTGTGCGGTGTCACAGAACTATTCAAGAGTTGTTTTTTTATGAGAGATCCTGGTGTGGGCTGAGTACCCTGAGTTGTTCCCTGGGATTTCATTTTGGGGACGAAAATATTGAAGGAGGGAATGATGTAAAAACCCAGTTTTATCTACAAAAGACTATGGAATATTCTTGATATTATTATAGAGCAGCGCTTTCAGACGGTGTGTGATTCCAAGCCTCGGTTTGGCCAGAATTAAATTTTTAGTGCGTTCACACTAGGAACACCATATAAATGGTATAACTCCTAAACGGTGATCCGGGACAGAGATCCCAGTGTACGGGTGGGTCTGGATTGAGGTGTTTACCCAAGGAACGACATACAACATGTCAGCGCGGGACGTTTGGACCCCTCGCTCGCTTTCGGAACGTGAAATGGATAAATTAAATAATTAAATTATCTGTTTAATGGATAAACTCTGTATATCATAAACGGTTTCTCAGATTGGAAGAATAAGGGCACCGTTTAGTCCGGAGCATGATATTTACCCAAGGAGGGGTGTAAGTATCGCGGGCGCAGCCCGTCTATGAAAAATATCCCCATGGGTGTTTTTTTAATATGGAGGCTTTGGGCGTTCAGTTTTATAACATTCAAACGGAGCCTCATATTAAATATCCAAGATATCCATTACACTCAGAACATGGCGCTTACTCAATGGGAGGCTTAATCTTGACCCGGCCAGAAGTTCGGGTTCTGTCCCACGGGCGGGAGGTTAAGTGTTTTCAATTTAAACACATAACCCACCACTCTCCACTTCCCCCCTTCTTCCCTAGTTACAACAGCTCCAAACAAAGAAGGAGGAGCTCCTCCCCTATACTCCACCTATCAGGAGAGGCACGGATGTCTAGCGTATTGTCGTGAAACGTCGGGCAAATCCCAACAAGGTAGGATCGTTGCGGTTTAAATTTTTATTTATGCACATACTTTGAGTTCGATTATATGCATCAATTTGTTTTTTGATCCTAAAAAAATCCCATAATCATTTAGTATAATTTATGATCTTTCCAACACATCTTTTTTTTCGAATTTGGAATCCCGAGGCCTCCGCAATCGCCCACCGAAGTTTTCGGGTTTTTGGTTTTCGGCGGATTCGAGCTACGGCGTGGCGGCACAAGGCTAGGCGGAGGCGGTCGGCCGGGCGGGTGATCAGAGTGGCCGGGAGAGCTGGGGGCGCAGAGGTCTTCAGCAGTGCCAGGAGGAGGTGGTCGGGGGTATCAAAAGCAGGGTGAAGGTCGAGCGACCGGGGGAGCGGGCCTCACTGAGGGCGACATCGGACAGCAGGGGGGGCACCGAGCGCCTGCCTGCCGGTGCTCCGCGGCATAGAGTGGAGACCAAGGTCGCACTTTGCGACCCCATGGCCATACCAAGACCCTCCAATGGCGGGTCCCCAAGGGGGAAGTGACCGGCCTTCCGGCTGGCTGGCGGGATAGTGGACCGCGGGTCCACGGCCGACCCGTGCGGCCGAACCGTGGGTCGGTCCAGGCCGGGCGGACCGGCCGGTCCAGTCCGGTCTAGACCAAGGTGCTTTGCCCCTCAGTTTTCAGATGCCCTTATTTTCCTCTATGAGCGTCCGTTTTTCATGTCGTCTACTGATGTGGAACCTTATTGTCGAGACAGTCTTTTTGAGATGGTTTCAGAAATTTTTAATTCTCGAAATGAGGGGCCTCGGAGGCGTGATGCGTCTTTAAGTGGTTTGACGTTTTTTCAAGAGATATTTTTTGGACGGCGCTGTCACGTCTGACGTCTATTTTGAGTGCCGTCAGTGGCATTGGGACCATGGTGTCGAGGTGGGTTTTTCTAGTGTGGTTTCGGGTGCTGAATCCGTAGTTGAGGTGTGGGCCCCACGACCCGTCTTTTGAGCTGTGAACATCATTTATCGACATTATAATCGGGCGTCCGTTCGGGGCATGCAAGTAGTCGATTCTGGATGTTTTTCCGAGGGGATTGCAATGGTACGATCCGCCCGCTCTAATTCGGCATGATGGTGCGGGCCCCCCGAAGGTCGTTTGGGAATTAACGGTGATTTTACATCTCTTTCATCCAGCGGCTATTTTGAACAACTGAATAGTCTAACTTGAGTACTTTTTTGAGAGGATCACATCGGTGCGATCCATTTGTTGTGCTTCAGGACCGGGATGAGGGTCCCACGTCTTACTGCTCGTGTGCGGTACGGCGAAATGCATATTTTTATCTGGATATCTGTTGCACTCAAGTGGGAAGTCTTTTCGACGTGTTTTCCCGAGCAGTTTCAATGGTGCAATGCGCCAAACTATTTTGGGGGATGAGGCTCGGGGTCATGGGACATCGTTCGGGTGTTAGGCGGTGTTGGTGACTTTTTCGTCGGATATCCATTGGAGGTGAGTAAGTAGCCTATCTCACAAGTTTTTTTACAAGGATTACAATAGTCCAATCTGTTGGGATGTGTGGAGTCTCCTTTGAGATCTCATCAAATGTGGAAACATGAATGGTGTACCTGTGGTGGTTCTTTCCGCGATTCTTGCAAAGGACCCTTGGGATGTGATCACGTGTACTCCCGTGTGAGTGATATAAATTCTTGAAGATATGTGGATTGTTGTTCCTCAGCCGTTGAGGGGGAAAGTTGGAGTTGTTACGTTACGCCATCTCGTTGACGTTGGTTACTGTGTGGACGATAGCCTTTTGGTTGGAGACGTCTTATACCATGGGAGTATATGGGAACGATTAGAGGTACATGTGGATGTTGGTACTTGAGATTGTTTGTGCTCTTGGTTGGGGTTGACGTGGGGCCACACCTTGTGTGGGCCTCATGTCTTTGTCGTGTTCTTATTTATGTACTTTTGTCCTCTCATGACGTAGAGGGTCCCTTTGTTCCTGTTTGTTGACCAGCAGGGTTATGTTTTCCCCTGGTCCTGTTCTCGTTTGGCCGATAGAGACGGTTTGATTCCTCAGTTTCTTCAGCTGTGAGGGGTTTCAGTACCGTTACCCTTTCACAGTATTGCGGCACCGTTTGTGACTATGGGTGTTTATACATTGTGGGTGTTTTCCCACTTTCTAGGATGAGTTGATTCGGTCTGATTTGATAGTGACTCAGCGGATTGGAGCGTGATTGCCTTGAGAGGACCATGGAGTTTCTACCATTCTTCCGTGTTCCCCGGAAGAGTTATTGTGGATTCGGTGTGACCAACACCTTACGCGGGCATCGATCCTCTACCCAGGAGGTTGTTTCCAGCAGGGTTGTGGTTGTTTCCAGCAGGGCTGAAGTTTTTTCCCACAGGGCTGAGATTGTTTCCTATAGGGCTGAGGTTGTTTTGACAGGGCATGCCAGTTGTACCATCCAGCAGGGATGGCCAGTGGGTTACCATCCACCAGGGATGGCCAGTACCGTAATGTTCACCGAGTTGTACCATCCAGTAGGGATGGCCAGAGTAGTTCTGGGTTTACCTCCTGCGGGGCTGGGCAATGGTCCTCGATGTCGGGCTTACCTCCAGCTGGGCTGGGCAGTGATCCCCAATGCTGGTATTGCCTCTAGTTGGGCTTGGAAGTGGTCCCCGATGACAAGTTATCTCAATCTAGGCTGGTCAGTGGTCTCGTCTCCGACATTAGTCAGTTCACCCTCTAGTGGAATACCCTGTTACAGGACTAGGCAGTGTGACACCCATCGACTCTTTCCAGGTCTCCCTATAGGGGGAACTCTTCGACTTCCTGGGACCCTCCAGCGGGGGGTGGGCATGGGGTTGTCTGTCGACTTTGGGACCTCTTGACTGCGGGGCAGTGACATGGCATCGTTTTATGTTCCCGCAGACCTCTAAAGTATGGGGGGAAATTTCCCACAATGACGCGTCCTTGTGACGCGACCTAAAACCATGAGGGAAAGTCAGTGCCGGTCAAAGTGGATAGCATCAAGGTTCTGTGATTTGGGCCCCTGACATGCAGTTCGGGGCAGAGGTGCGATATACTGGGCCTCGATGGTGTTTACTTCTGGAACTCTTTGCGAAACACTTTCTTGGGCTGAGCTACGGGACAGAGATCCCCTTACGATCTTCTTTTGGTTTCATAATAGAGCATATATATATATATCCCTTGTTTTGGTACCCACTTTTTGGGCTTGGTTACACTCCCTCCAGGAGAGTCGAAGATGTGCGGGATATTCCACATGCTTTCCATGTCTAGCTTCTCATGGTTGGATGAGTATACTCTCCTGCTATAGGTAGCGAAGAATCGACTGGAAGTTCATCTTGTCACCATTTCCAGCTACTTGTGTTTGGACGAGTCTACCTTCTTTCCTCTAGTTGGGTTGAGTTGTACTCTCTACTATTAATTTTTACTACACTCTCAATTGTACGCCTTTACTTTTTATGTTCTCTCTATTGCTCACCATTCGGAACCTCCTTTGTTTCTCCCTCAAGCCTTCAGGGTATCCTACTGACTATTTTTATTCTCACCCCTGCTTGGGCTTTGCCCGCACATGGTGTGCCTTTGCAGATGACGAACATGTTGGTCATGACTTCAGTGGAGCTTAGGAGTTTGAGAGCTTGGACCGCATGCAGTGGTTGGAGTCAGGTTCCAGGTGGGGGACCCTTCCAGCTGTTTTTCCTTTGTTTACCTATTTCCGGGTTGTGGAACTTTTCTCGTTGGGCGCATTTTTTCCCCTCTTTCCTTTTTAGTTTAATTTCAGCACTTTATTTGTACTTTTAGAGGTCGATGCACATTGTGGTTTATATATAGCAGTTTCACATTACTTTTCTTGTCTTTTCTTTTACTCTGCACTTTTGCATTGAGTTGGATGCATGTGTGTACAGGTACTTAGGAAAAAGCCTCCCTGAGTTGTTGTGCCTTTGGCACTGGTCTCTATCCCTTGGCCTATGGAGGTAGGCTTGGGGTAGATTCGGATCAATCCCGGGTAGGGTCGGGTCATGAAAAAGTGGTATCAGATCTGTTTCTCTCATTGGGAAGTTGTTCGGACGTCCCTAAAAAGGAATTGGTTGGGATTTTGGAAAATAGTGTTAACGTGTCTCAAGAGCGTCTCTTAGGCTAGGGAGGCCAGGGATGGTGCAGCGGCCTACATATCCATTCACCAGGACCATGATAACCCGCTTGTCAACTTGGAAAGATGAGACATTTGTTGCAGGGAAAATTTGTTTCTGCATCACATAGGATTGAGTCTTTGACTGTCCTTCCTGGGCCTGCTCCCCATTATTGTGAATGTTATATACATATATGATCATCTGACCGCGGTACTCCTTGATAATATTCATGATGTCTCCGCGAAGTCATTTAGACAAGATACCAGCTTTTGTTCGTGACAACCACCTTGTGAGATACGAGGCCATAGTCTGGGATCCATCATGCGAGCCCCTTTTTTTGGGTGGGCCAGTAGCAGCACCCCCACCTGTTGAGTAGTAGACAGCTTCAGCAGCGTAGACTGACCTTGAGCGCAGGTTTAGCGTGCTCCGTGAGTTCCAGCGATAGGGACCGTGGAGGTTCAGTGGTGAGCCAGACCCTCAGGCAGCAACAGTTTGTCTAGAGATAGTGGTTCACCTTTTCAGTCTTGTGCAGACGCCGACATATCAGAGAGTGGCTTTGGCATCCAAACTTTTTCGTGGAGAATCATGGTGTTGGTGGAGTCTGGTGACTCAATTTCTAAATGAGTCATCACTTTCTTGGGGTGACATTCAGTTTTTTTCTATGAGGAGTTTTTCCCCTCCTACATGCACTACGTTTGGATTCAGGAGCTCCTGCAGTTTCTATAGAGAGGGATTTAGGTGGCCACATACGCGACTAGTTTCACAGACCGTGCACACTTTTACCCGGACATGGTCCATGACGAATACTTTCGAGCGTGAAATTTTGAGCAGGGTCTCTGCAAAGAGTTTCATACTATCATAGTACCCTTTTGAATTTCCACATATTTCATGGTGCTAGAGCAAGCGCTGGTGACAGAAAGCTTCCTGTCACGTTCTAGAGATGGTGGGGGCAGTAGGCACGTTGGAGCTGAGACGTCTGCAATAGCCAGCGAGCGTCAGTAAACAGAACCTCGATGTAGGTGTCTTTCTAACAACCAGACTCAGGGGTGTGGTCATACACCATAGTGGCGTCGGAGGGAACAAGTACAACCCAGAGAGTGTCGGTGATATGTTTGCGATGGGAGAGGTCACCTGGAATGATACAACCCAACCAGGAATGCAGAGAGATTCGGGCAGGCAGGAGGTGAACCACCACGATAGAGGTAGCGCCATAGTCAGAGTAGCGCCCAGAGAGGTGGTTCTAGTATAGGATTGGGAGGAGCAGGTAGTGGGGGATGACCATACGAGGTCTTCCCATCACCACTAGGCAGTCCACGTCCGGCTCTGGGATTTGATAGTTGGGACCGCGGGCAGCCGCGATCTTTGGATGTCTATGATCTAGTAGAGCATGAGGTGATAAGAGGTACACTCTACACCACTTATACATCTTGAAATATAATTGTTAGACACTGTGTGTGGAATTTTTTCTTCCCTTCTCATTTCTTGAGGTGTTCCCAGGGTGGAATGGGGCGTCGGTGTAACCCTTTGTTGGTAAGATAATAGTTCTGGGTCCTTTTTCTATAGTCTATGGTGTCGACTCCATCACTTTCCGAGCGTGTAAGAGAGTCTTTGTTTCGAGACATCGACTTTGAAATCTTGCATGACCATATATCCTTGGGTGTTTCACCATATGGATATTCTGAAGGAGGGAGTCACCGGACCATGTTCCAGGTGCGGGAGGTGATTCTAGTCGTGGCGTGTGACGTAGGGGTTCGTTCGGGGACATGAGATACCCCCGAGAGCCTTCGAGTCATGTGAGACCGTGAAAAAGGATGGAGAGGTTTTATACCACCTTTCCCTAACCCCAAAGTCTAGAGTGGGTGCACGATGTCTCCCATGTGACTCACCTGAGAAGAAATGTGTGTGGTCCTACGCACGATATCGACGAGAGGAGACCTCGCATGAACAGATCAAATCCTTGGGTAAGTGTGCAGTGGCACAGAACTGTGAAAGAGTTCTTTTGGGTAGGGGAGAGCCAGGTGCGGGCTGGGTACCCTGAGTTGTTCCCTGGTTTTTCTGTTCGGGGACGAAATGCATGAAAGAGGGAATAATGTGAGAAACCTGTTATTTGTGAAGAAGTCATTGGAATATTCTTGATATTATTCCAGAGCAGCGCATTCAGACGGCGTACGATTCTGAGACCTGTTGTGGCCAGAATTAAATTTTCAGTGCGTTCACACTGGGAATGAAAAATAAACGGTATAACTCCTAAACGGTGATCTAGATCATAGATCTGAGTGTACGGATGGGTCTGTAATGTGGTTTCTACCCTAGGAACGACATATAACATGTCGGCGCAGGAGGTTTGGACCCCTCGCTCGCTTTCAGAACGTGAAATGGATAAATTAAATAATTAATTTATCCTTTTAATTGTTAAACTTAGTATCTCTTAAAAGGCTTCTCGGATTGGAAAAATGAGGGCACCGTTGAGTCTAGAGCATGTCTTTTACCCTAGGAGGGGTGTATGTTTCGCTGGCGTGGCCCGTCTGTGAAAAATGGCCCCAGGGGCTTTTTGTAATTTGGCACCTTTGGGAGTTCAGTATTATAACATTCAAATGGATCCTCAGAATAAAATTCTGAGACTGCCATTGCGATCAGAACATGTCGTTTACTCCATAGGAGGCTTAATCTTGACTCCTCCAGATGTTCGGGTTCGGGCCGACGGGCGGGTGTTTAAGTGTTTTCTATTTAAACACATAACCCACCCCTCTCCTCTCCCACCCTTCTTCCCTGGCGCCAATATCTCCCAACAAAGGAGGAGCTCCTCTCCTATTCTCCACCTCTCCTGCGAGGTGCGGCCGTCTGGCAGATCATCGTGAAGCGTCAGGCGAAGCACAACAAGGTAGGATTTATGCGGTTTCAAATTTTATTCCCACACCTATTTGAGTTCAATTATATGCAACAATTTGTTGTTTGATCCTTAAAAAAGACCATAATAGTGTATTATAATTTATGATATTTCCAACACATCTTTTGGTTTCGAATTTGGAGACCTGATTCCTCCGCTATTGCCTGACGATGTTTGCGGGTTTCGGTTTCCGGCGGGTTCGAGCTACGGCGCGGCGGCGCAAGACCAGGCGGAGGCAGTTGGTCGGGCGAGCGGGCGGAGCGGCCTGGTGAGCTGGGGGCGCGGTGGTCTTCAGCGGTGCTAGGAGGAGGTGGTCGGGGGAATCTGCAGCAGGGCAGATGTCAAGCGACCGGGCGAGCGGGCCGCACCGAGGGTGACCACAGACAACAGGGGGGCCCTAGGCGCTTGCCTGCGGGGGTGCGCCGCGACATGGAGCGGAGACCGGGGTCGCGGTGTGCGACCGCACTGCCAGACTAAGACCCTCCAAAGGTGGGTCTCCACATGATAAGCAACCGGCCTTCAAGCCGGTCAGTGGGACAGTGGACCGTGGGTCCATGGCCAACACGCATGGCCGACCCGCAGGCCGGCCCGGGCGGGGCGGACCGGCCAGTCCAGGCCGGTCCAGCCCAAGGGCCTTGGCCCCTCAGTTTTCGGACCCCCGTATTTTCCGCTACGGGAATCCGTTTTGCATGAAGCTTGCGACTGTGGAAAAATATCGTCGAGTCAGACATTTTGAGATGGTTTGGGGAATTTTTAATTCCTGTAACGAGGGGCCTCGGAGGTGTGACACGTCTTTAAGTGGTTTGACGTTTTAAAAGGAGATCTTGTTTTGGACTGCGCAGACGCGTCCGACATCCATTTTGAGTGTAGTCATCGGCATTGGGACCCTGGTGTCGAGGTGGGGTTTTATAGTGTGGTTTCTAGAGTTGAAGCCGGAGTTGAGTCAAGGGACCCACAACCCATCTTTTTTAGCTGCGAGCAGCGTTTATCGACTTTCTCATCGGGCGTCCATTCGGGGCGTGTGAGCAGTCGATTCTGGATGTTTTTCTGAGCGGCTTTCAATGGTGCGATCTGCCCGCTCTAATTAGAAATGATGGTGTGGGCCCCACGAGGGTCGTTTGGGTGTTGATAGTGATTTTCCATCTCTATCAGCAGGCGACCGTTTTGGACAAGCGAATAGTCCACCTTGTGTACGTTTTTGAGCGAATAACAGTGATACGATCCGTTCGTTGTGCATTGGGACAGGGATACAACTCCCACGTAGCACCGCTCATGTGTGGTACGATAAAATGCATATTTTTCTCTGGATATCTGTTGCACTCAAGTGGGCAGTCTTTTTGACATTTTTTCCTGAGAGGATCGCAATGGTGCAATGTGCGTGACTGTTTTCGGGGCCATGGCTCGGGATCACGGGACGTCGTTCGGGCGTAAGGCGGTGTTAGAGACTTTTCTGTCGGATATCCATTGGAGGCGAGTAAGGAGCCTATCTCGCATGTTTTTCTTCATTGATTAAAACGGTTCAATTCGTTGGGATCTGCAGAGTCCCCTTTGAGATATCATAAAATGTGGAAACATGAAAGGTGTACCGGTGGTGGTTCTTTCCGCAAATCTTGCAAAGGACCCTTGGCATTTGATCATGTGCTCTCCCATGTGAGTGATGAAAATTATTGAAGAGATTTGGTTGGTTGTGCCTTAGACATTGAGGTGGAATGTTGGAGTGGTTACGTTATGCCTTCGCGTTAACGTTGGGTGTCATGTGCACGATAGCCTTTTGGATGGAGACGTGGTGTACTCTTGGAGTATACGGGAATGCTTGGAGGTATATGTGGAAGTTGGTACCTGAGAATGTTTGTGTGCTTGGTTGGGGTTGAATTGGGGCCACACCTCATGTGGGGCCCATGTGCGTTCTGTGTTCTAATTTACGTACTTTTGACCTCTCGGGACATAGAGGGTCCCTATGTAACTGTTTGTTGACCATCAGGGTTGATTTGTCCCCTGGTTCTATTCTCTTTTGGCTGACATAGATGGTTTGGTTCCTCAGTTTCTTCAGCTGGGAGGGGTTTCGGTACCGTGCCCCTTTCACCAGACTACGGCACCGTTTGCGACTACGGGTGTTCTTACAGTGTTGGTGTATTCCCCACTTTCTGGGATGAGTTGACTCAGACCGCTTCGATAGTGACTCAGTGGATTGGATCATGATCACCTTGAGGGGGCCGGGGAGTTTCTCTCGTTCCTCCGTGTTCCCTGGTAGAGTTCTTGTGGATTAAGTGTGACCAACAACTTACGCGGGCACCGATCCTCTACCCAGGAGGTTGTTTCCAGTAGGGCTAAGGTTGTTTCGAGTAGGGCTCTCCAGTTTTACCATCTAGCCGGGAGGCTACTCGGTTACATCCAACAGGGATGGGCAGTACAACAGTGTTCACCAAGCATTACCATCTAGCAGGGATGGACAGAGCAGTTCTGGATTTACCTTCAGCAGGGCTGGGTAGTGGTCCCTGATGTCGGGATTACCTCCAGCTGAGCTGGCCAGTGGTCCCCGATGTCGGACTTACCTCCAACTGGGATGGGCAGTGGTCCACGATGTCAGGTTACCTCTAGTGGGGCTGGTCAGTGGTTCCATCACCGATTTCAGACGTGTCTCCCTCCAATGGATTACCCTGTTACGGGATCGGGAAGTGTGGCACCCATAGACTCTTTCCGGGTCTCCCTATAGTGGGAACCCGTCGACTTCAAGGGACCCTCCATCGGGGCTGGGCAGTGGGTCGCCTGTCGACATTGGGACCTCTCGACTGCGGGGTAGTGACATGGTGTGGTTTGACGTTCCTCCGAAAATCTCAAGTACTAGGGGTGATTTCACCACCAAATACGAGTCCTTGTGTCGCGAACTAAAACTGTTAGGGTGATTCAGTGCCGCCCAAAGCGAATAGTATCAAGATGCAGTGATTTGAGCCCTTGACATGCAGTTTGGGGCAGACGTGTGGGATGTTGGGCATCAGTGGTTTTTACATCTGGGACTGTTGGTGACTCACTTTCTTGGGCTAAGCTATGGGACAGAGATCCACTTAAGATCTTGTTTGGGTTTTCTGACATCGCATATATATATATATATATATATATATATATATATCCCTTGTTTTGGTACCCACTTCTTGGGCTTGGTTACTCTCCCTCCATGAGGGGCGAAAATGCACAGGGTATGCCACATGCTGTCCGTATCTAGCTTCTCATGGTTGGAAAAGAATAATCTCATGATATAGGTACCGATGACTCGACAGGAAGTGCATCTTCTCACTGTTTACTACTCCTTGTGTCTGGATGAGTCTCCCTTCTTTCCTCTTGTTGGGATGAGCTGGACTCTCTACTGTTACTTTTTACTGAAAACTCAGTTTTAATCCTTTACTTTTTCATGTTCTCTATACTACTCACCCTTTAGTACTTCCTTTATTTCTCCCTCGTGCATTCGGGGTATCCTACTGAGTAGTTTTATACTCACCCCTTCGTGGGATTTTCCCACACGAGGTGTGCCCTTGCAGACGACAGACATGTTTTTCATGACTTCAGTAGAGATTAGGAGTTCGAGAGCATGAACCACGTGCGGTGGTCGGGGTCGGGTTCCAGGTGGGGGACCCTTCCAGCTATTTTTCCTTTGTTTACCTATTGCCGGGTTGTGGCACTTTTCTGGTTGGGCGTGAGTTTTTTCCTTTTTATTTTTCAGTTTACTTTCAGCACTTTCTTTTTACTTTTCGAGGTCGATTCAAATTGTAGTTTATATAGCAGTTTCACATTACCGTTCTTGTCTATTCCTTTACTCTGCACTTTTTCATTGAGTGGGTTGCATGTGTGTGTACATGTACTTTGGAAAAGGCCTCCCCGAGTTGTTGTGCCTTCGGCGCTGGTCGCCAGCCCCTGGCCTATGGAGGCGGTCTTGGGGTAGTTGTGGCTCGAGCCCGGGTAAGGTTGGGTCATGACAACATGACACATGTGAGAAATTCCTTTTTAGGGTTGAGTATAATATTACCCGTTATAACTCAGAAACTCAAAAAGTAGAGTAATATGTTCATTTATCACAATTATAGAATATTTAAATATACTTATAACAAAAACTATAATATATTCATAGGATTGACATCACACAACTAGGGAATCATAACAAACATCCAACTATAGTATGTTACAAAAATGAACCCTCAATTTGTGATAATCCACTCCCTGAGAAAAGAATCATTATAGAAACCCATCCATGAGGTATAAATTAATAGTCATATCCCAAGAAAACTCCTTGGTATTTGAAGATCCCAATAGTCAGAGAGGGGCCAAAACTAGAACTACTTGGTGACATCATAAACCCTATTTGGAAGAACCCACTATGTAGGGGTCTCCTGAAAATGATAAATCAAACACTACAGATATGGTAAGATAAATGGATAATGAATTTCTTGATCAAGGAGGACATAATGATTCCACAATCCATAACTAGGGTATATTAATAAATTAAGATCACACACGATTCTCACATATGGACAAAAAAAACTCTATCAGAGACTTGTCCTCTATAAGGGATCAATATCATTCCATGTGGATGAAATGCCTTATAATACACAAAAGGGAATGTAAAAAATGGAACTCATTCAACCATTATTGGTCCAGAATAAATAAATTAAGGGCTACAAATACCCTTAATGGTGGTACATGGTGTATACTTGTGGTACAAAATATATCTATCTACCCCTAGGGATTCCCATTTGGTTAATCCTCACATGGAAGGTAAACCTCATCATTCATAGTGTTTGAGTGAAACAAAAAACAGTTACAGGTTTCATATAACCTAACCCTATCTTTTGGAAATGTTTATATACTTCATCAATCCCATGTACCAACACTTGTAATGTTGGACATTTTTGTGTCTAAGTACACAACATTCCACTGACCATGTAATTCTGGTCATATATATATACTTTCTAATGTCAATGTCAAGCTATCATGGAGGGGTTTCTTGACATGTGATATTTAACTATGTGTGGATACCTTAGGGTGGTATATCAGGGTCCCACACCTCCTTTAATATTATAGTATAAAAATAGTCAATTTTTATTTTCCTGATTCATTAGATCATCTTCCATGTCTTCCTAACCATTTATGGAGCATCCATTCTCACAAAAACTTATAGATTAGTGTTCAATCAAGATTATAATCACTATATATTGATATTTAATGCAAACAATACTTATGTAAAATTACTCACCAGCCGATTTGTATCCTCTTCATCAAAATAATATTCAACAAATGCAATAAATCTATTTTTAATTCCCTCTAATTGTCTACTTTCATTGCTACACCATGACCACACCATCAATTATAAACTAGGCCAACAATATTGAACAATTACACCAAAGAATGGCTATGAAACAAAATACTGGGTATTCTTGTATCAATGGGATAAAAGAAACAACTACAATGAATGTGAAAAGTATGAGGGAAGAAATCCTAAAGCCAAAAAAATGAAAATCAATCTTCCTCTATTGTTCATTCGGCCCCAATTCATTGTCTTAGAAAACAAATTTCAAATAGGAATAAAACACATTAAAAAAATATAATTCCATCAATTTAAATCAATTGATAATGCATATATCATTTATATTCAATTTTTTGATCAGAGTGAATCTATGATTTTGAAATGGGGGGAAAATACAAATAAACATCCCACATAGAGTTAGGATTGATCACTATGGAAGAATGGTTTTATACCTCTATCATTGATGAGATTAACATTCTTCATTGGTGCAAGGATACACAATCTGATACCAATCCATCATTATTCACAAATAACACCCTACTACATCAGTGTGAATTTCTCTTGGATTTTAGAATCTAATGTTGTGCTAGATCCAATAACCATGTATTTATAATAAAAATCAGTAATGACATCGAATAAAATAAAATAGCTCAAATTATTAAATTAATTTAATACTTCTTCACCCAAGACGACTTTTCTAAAAACTACCCAAACTGAAAAGGGATATCTTATGTTAATGTAAAAACATGTATTTTGAACTAAATAGTGCTCTTAGATTTCAAATATTTTCCTCTGTATGTTATTTAATTCTATTTTTCTGGGAAAACTGTGTGTGCTTGTTATTTAATTTATTTATTATATTTAAAAAAACTATTTTGAGAACATTGAGCTTCGAAATCACACACCATCTCAGCACAGAGTCATTTAAACAATCTATATAATATCTATAAATAATACATAGAAAATATGTGTCATTACATTCTCCCCATTAATGGGGTTTCTTCACATAATTATAATAACATACTCAAAATTATGATGGTATTGGGTTTACTTCTAGGTTTCTAACTCTTAGGTGCTCTAATAATGATTCCAATACTTTCACCAACACACATTAAGAGACTTGATCTCTAAGGAAGGATCCCTTCATATTGATCCTCAGTCTCTACCAGGTACTATGCAATAGTAGCTTCAACCATGATATTCATCTCACCAATGTTGATAACATGAAATAGATCATGCACGTAACTCCTTTGTAGAGAAATGTGGAGTATTTTATGTAACTTGTCCAGTAATTGTTGTATATCTAAGTGGTATTCTAGCTTGAGACTCTATGTAATATCTACAATGGAAAAATTTATTTCATAAATAACATGGTTCCACCAAAAATATTGATAATGAATATAGAGATGAAAAGCTTAGGAACACATGGTATTTCTCCTCCAACCACATTAGACTCTTTTATCAGTCCACATAATACATTTAATGGCTTTGTGCAGCCTTATTCTATTTTAGATGATCTTCACCATATATGATGTAATTCACTCTTACATTGGGGCCTTGACATTGAAATCACAAAGAACTTTTAAAAAATGTGGTAACCCGTAATATCTCCAATAAAATGCCTTAAATAATGCAATACCAATGGTGTAATGATATTTATTATTTTTCATAAACACTACTATGGGTAGAGGATCCTACCAACTATATCCATTGTCCATCATGCAACCCCAAAACAGGTCATTCTATACCTAAATAGTACACTCTTTAGAACCGATTGTCTGGGGGAGAAACACAATTTTCAAGAGTTAATGTGCTGTGAATGCCTCCTGAATTCCTCCCGATAATCATGATCTGAATATATTTTCAAAATAAAAATCAATATTTATGAGGACTCTATAGATTCAGACTATCCCCTATACATAGTCACCTCAAAAGATCTCTATTGAACCCTTCTCTCAAATATTTAAGAAGTGGGATTATTTGGTGAGTCGGTCTATGATTGTCCAAATGGAATCACATCCCCTAAAACTATGTGTTAACCTCAGCATGATGTCCAGGGTTTTCCCATTCCACTTCCACTCTAAATCCTCAAGGGGTTTAGATAAACATGCTAGAACATGGTGCTAGACCTTCACCTAATGATTATTGAGTCTTTAATAAACTAACTTTTCCACTATCTTCACCATACATGACAACTGCATCTAATGTTAGAGATCCACATAAAAGTATTATACACTTAGAAATACTAAAAAATGATATGTGTAAAACTCCAACATCACCTCCTCCTACAACATCAATGCTACCATTATCCATCCCTTTAATCTTATAGAATGATTCCCACCATTATAATATCCATGAGAAGCATGTATTGGGGTTGTCTGAGATTTCAATGTCCCTAAATAGATATATCCTTGATGAGGATCCCTAAAAACCTATAAAATTTATTTTTTAATAACCATAAACTATATATATGATGATCCATCTGTTATCAAAAATAAAAATAGGAAAAGGGATATGAAATCTAACACATTAGTCAAAAAAATTTAACATGATATTATACCAAGAGTGATTACATACTCGATCACGTTCCCAAAATTTTATAAAATCATGATATCATAGTCCTTTAGGAACTCTAGCCATCACCTCTATTTTTTTAATTATCCATCAAATATAATATATACATGACACTATTGTTATTAGAGTATATGATAAACCACTCACCCATCAAGTAGTGTCATCACATCTTCAGTACAAAAATTACTAACTCATGATCAGGGGTCACAATGTTTTTATCATGTGTTCACAACTGACATGAATCATAGGAAATCAATGACTAACTATACTTCTGTAAATAACCAATTTTAGTTTTTGATTCATCACAGAATACTGTGTACTCGATAAATTCCTCTATAAATCACCATATGGTATCACTCATTAATGTTTGGTTATGCCATTGAAATCATTATTTGATCATTTCCATGCAAAACATAGTGTTCAACATTTTGGTAAATGCTCTCAAGAGACTTCTAGTTTGGAGAAATTAGTTTCAAACTATCGATAGTAAACTTCCAAACACTAGAAACACCACACCAGTGACAATCATGGGCAGATCCCTATCATAGAATACCTCAACCATCACTCATCCCACTACTACATATTCTTAAGAGATGTCATGCGCCTGAATTTGGAACCCTGAAATAAAAATAAAAAAATTCTAGAAAATCACATTATGATGGATTTCTTGTAGTGTGCCTAGGAAAATCTTTAATTGACTCACATGAGTACCATCAAAA
This sequence comes from Viscum album, assembly GCA_963277665.1. Taxonomy (NCBI): domain Eukaryota; kingdom Viridiplantae; phylum Streptophyta; class Magnoliopsida; order Santalales; family Viscaceae; genus Viscum; species Viscum album. The sequence continues at coordinate 552,897,364 of OY728125.1, read as the reverse complement.
CTTCATGGGTTTTATTCATGACAAACATCATAAAAAGTACTAACAGTGACTGTAGAGACATCTAAATTCCTTCTTTGGTATATCAATAGATTGTACCTGTAGCTAGTGATAGGCTTATTTTTTGCAAATCCTTGACAACCATCAGACACCTATTAACTAATGAAAGTGTTAGTCGGTCCTTGGTAGTAGATAATTATTCTTCATGACCACCTAATTCATGTGCTAGAAGTCCACATATAACAACATGATCCCATTGGAGAACTTGGTGAATAAGAATTGGGATTCCCAAAGGGGAAACATTGGGTCCCTCAAATCCCTTCTCCTACAAGAAATGAAACATCATCTTCAGCTCATGGAGATCTACAGGTGCCATCTGATATGATGGTACAATTATCTGGTCAATAAAAAGATACATTTCAATGAAAAATTCTATCCCTTGTTCAAGATTTAAACCTAGTACTTCATATGAAAATCCATCATCGTACTCTACAACTGTAATAATGTATTGTTATCCCGTACCATATAATATGAAAAGAGTCATTCTATGCAACTGATGGGCAATAAGTTCGAATTTCTTATTCTTGATCTCATTGTGCAGTTCCACATATACCATTACAACGACAAATGGAATCCTGATTCCATCTATGTAGACACACTGCATCCTCAACATAAAACAATCATTATTGGAATTAAATTATGATATCCATTACATATGTATAATTATTTCATTGTGTTACATTACTACTACAATGAGATAATATAAACAAATATCACATCCAAGTGTCATGTATCACTAAGGTAAAATGTGAACAATTTCTGATCCCCCACCTCTTAGAGTTTCTAACCACATGGGTCTATTCAAAAACAAATAACTAAATCACTATACCTATAATTAGAGAAGTGTAATGAATTGAATGACTCACCTTTTCAATTAATGCTGAAACTAAACTAGAAAAGACACAGATCATAACTTGTATTATCCTAGGAATGTTAGGCTAATAGGCCTCCATACCTTCTTCTTGACTCATACGTAACCTCTAGCTTTTTTATCCTGGAATTGACCAACTATGGGAGGTGGTGGTGGTAACATATACAACATCAGACAACATCCTACTACTATTTCTCACATTTTCCACGTCAGCCTCTCAATTGATAAACATTATCGTGGCTCTTTATCTACCTTGTTAGTACCTTCATAGTCTCTGGGTTATATATACAATGGTTCATACTATCCCAAAATAGATTCCATGGACCATCGTAGTACTGACACTACCTCGCCCATGTCTGATACATCCATTATGAGAGCCATGCACTACTGACCATAGGTCCTATGATTGACTCTAGTAGCAACAGAAATTTTTTTATCTCTTTGAATACCACCAGATACCTACATAAAGATTTGTACAATTGGGTTACCACTGCCATCACACACTATTAGCACTTATTCCTACATGAATATATCTACAAAAAGGGCAAGGTCAATCCCCCTAGAATTTGTTGGAATGCAATGGGAAATCATTGAACCTCTAATATCCATGTGTAATTCCTACTCAATGGATTGAGATTAAAAGAACCTATCTTGCACCATATTTAAGGTGTAACACAAGCTATCCTTAATCCTCAATGGGTAATATTCCATGATCAAACTACCCTAATACAAATATTCAAGATCATATATGTGTATTAATCAATACATTGATGGATTGAACTCCTCCATGAATAAATGATCAAAGTCTGTCTAGGAGGGTGTGTTATCATCAAATGAATGAGTCAATAATTTCCTCCATTACCCTATAGATCCCTAAATTTCAATCTACGTGTGGAATACCATATGATCATCACGCATCCTCATAAAATAGAGAACACGAGAATCTACTTGTAGCCAGTACTGCCCCACTTGGGGGATTGGCTCAATCCAAAAATTGGAAGGTCACTCCCTCTTTAACACATGCATTGCACTCATACAATATGAATCATTTTATGGTACTTTCAGTGTTATCATCTTCTCAAATGTTATTAGTGTATATAGTAAATCACCAAGAAGTGATATCACTAGTACAGTACACTATACTAAATCTTAGTCGCTCAAAAGAACATCACATGATCACATAATGGAATTCCAGAAGGTTGTCTGCGTGGAGGCATCATGAAATAAATCCACATATAGCATGATAAGAAAGTATATCTACGGAGAAGAATCAAAAAGTAATTGAAAAACGCAACCCATTCATATCTAATGCATGTGCCGAAACATTCCAAGGAACATATCTTTATATGTACTGAGTTAAAAAGAATGTTCGCTGACTTCAAAGGGTATGGATACATCGGCCACCACATAAACCTTAGAGTCCCTACCCTGATATCCAAACTAAAATCCCTGAGAACTTTTTCACAAACTAATATCACTAGATTATGTCCTAAAGAAGAACTTAATACCCTTATACTACTATGATACCACTATTTCATGACCCAACCCAATGGGGTCTTATCCGTGACTCCCCCAAGCTCGCCTATAATATTATAGTGGCTAGAAACTTGTGACATGTAGGAATATCACACAAATTGGAAGAATTCAATTAATTTACCTATTCACACACACACACGTAGAAAATCCCAAACAATTCATAAATTTAAAACAATAGTAATAAATTGATGAATACAACTTATATCCAAAATATAGAGTATGATATTAATGTTTTGAAAGTGAAAAGTTGGTTAAAAACATGTCTAACTAAAAACAATAAAGATTATTATATGTTACAATGGTGAGGAATAATGTAAAATTATTTATATGAGAAAAGACCTCAATATTAAAATTTAAAACTATGTTACACTCACTTAAGGCCCTCTATAGAAACTATCTAAAGGGGATTCATTTTGATAAGACACGACATGTGTGAGAAAATCCCATGTAGGTGGGAGTATAACAATGCCTAAATAGAAAACTCAAAAACAATAAATGTGATAAAACACATATATTCATAAAAGTAAGAAAATATAACAAAAAAATCATAATAGAAATTCCTAGATATGATTATGAAATACATTGTGCCACCTGGTGGTCATTACACACTTTCTACCACTTGGTTCTTCGTAAAACAAACAAAACAATCTAGAACAATCCACATCACAATACATGCTACCACTGAAGACACTCATACATGTGGTCAATAACTATGGTCACATCCCAAAAAATATCTATTCTAATAAGACCATGCTACTCCGATATGGGTCACATCGAGAACTATTGGGGGACACCACAAACACAATCTAGATCAACCCGTTATCTAGGGGGTGGTATGTTAATGAATCCATGAACTCTATATATATGGACTTCTATATGGAGGATACAAGTACTTATCATATATTTTAATCCATTTCTACATACTCCAAAAAGGTTATATATTTGATATAGTATCAAAATTCATTCCCACCAATGGATTCCATGAATGTTTTTGAGACACATCCTCTAGAGGGGATCTCAATATTATAAAGTGAATGTAATGTTAGTAAGTACCTTCAATGGAATAGAAAATGGTAACTCAATAAAAAATTATGAGTTAATAATAAATAAATGAAGGTATACAAACACCCATAAGGGGGTTACATGGCATGTACTATGGGTAAATGTCATGTCTATATATCACAAGGTATTCCCATGTGGTATAGCCTCACATGGCATATAAACCACAATATACATGTTCTGTGACTGAAATTAATGGTGTGTACTGGCCGCCCAAAAACTATCATTGTCATGTGTCCACGTCCGTGTAATTATTCATTACAATGTTCAAACCCATCTAAATATTTCCATGTCTAACTACAATTACATGACATGCAACAGACCATGTAATTTTGGTTGTGTCTATGAATGTTTTGATGTACCCATAGAGCCATCATAGAGGGGTCACACCACGTTTGAGATTTCACTCTACATAGAAACCATTTCACCACAAAGGGGGTCACACAACACATGTAATCCAAAAATACATTTCATGTTGTTCGTGACTGTCTAGATCCAAATAATCTGGCTCTGTGTTATCTTTCACATTAGCGAAGCATCCGACCTCATCGGAACCTATAGGTCTTGGTCTATTGTCGAATTAGTTATATGAGTTCGTGACTAGGGAATTTTTATCCAATTATAAAATAAAGAATCATTACATATATATCCACCTCCTCCTAATAAAATTTAATATAAACCACAAATACTTTCTGGTTATCCTCTAATCATCCTCCACCATCATAACTCCTCGACCAAACCATCGATTAAGAACCAAAACCATATTATAGATATGTCGCACTTATGAAAAGTCACAAAAATAACTACAATTATTTATTCATTTATATAAGGAACAAAATACATTCCCCAAATAAATGTGAAATGAATTACGTAAAAACCAAAATTCTAATCATATATATGGAATGAGCCATTTCCATAGTTAATTCCACCCTGATGCTTTTTCGTAGAAAATGAAAACTTAAATAGGAATAAACCAAAAGAAAAAAATATAATTGAATCTTAATAAATATATCAATGATTATCATATCAATTATTTTCATTAAATTCATCCCCATTCATCAAATATTAATAATGAAATGGAAAATTAAAATCATCATCCAGCATAGAGCTTGGATCGATTGTTAACAATGAACAACTGTACATTGGCATCTTTGATGAAATCCATAAACCCCGTTGGTGAATCAACCAATGATCTGGTCCTAATAAATTATAATTATCCAAGAACACTCTTTTTAAATGGACTCTAGATGTCTAGGATTGTAATGGTCCATCCTGGGAGAAAACCTATTAATGGTTATTTACAAATAAAATATGTCGATGCATCGAATAAAATAAATTAACCAAAATTATTAACATATTTTAGTAATTTCATTAATATAATGACTTTTCCAAAACCAACCCCTGAAAATATGGGTTATCTAATTCCTAGGTAAAAACCTGAGTTCTGATCATAATAGTGCCCTTTGATTTTGGATTGAGTCCCCTGTTTGGTTGATAGATCATATATCTAGAAAAACAATGTACATGGGTTATTTTATATATTTAATATATTTTAGAATTTTATTCCTGGATCTCTGGGGCTCAAAATTATAAATCATCCCATTTATTGGTCTCAAGAGTAATACATATAATATCCAATATTATTAATCAAGAAATCTGAGCATTTACATGGGTTTCCTCGACATTATATTATTATTTTTAGGTTTGTTACAAACATTATTCCACTTTTTTAGAACATGATATTATATCAATATTATGTTCCAATGATCATGTTCTATGATCCCAGTATGATTAATATTTTCTAAAATCCTATGATTTATTTCATGGAAAATGAATTTTATAAATTAATATTGGCATATTATTTTCAACGATGAAGATCATATTACAAGACCCTTTATTCTCATGTGATATTTAAATGATCATTGATATTTCTTATGTTTACCCATATGAAGAATATGACAAAAAAACATTTATTATATTTTTACCCAGGATATGAGGAAATGATTTATGTAGGATATGTCTACGATGGGTGATAATTCTGATGAAATATGTGGTATATTACGTACATAGTTTATGAACTATTTGGTTGATTTTTCATGTTTCAAAAATAACATAACCGATATAGTTCAGGGATGATCATAATGGTACATATTGAATTTTTAATTAATATTATATTTTAATTATATTTAAAAATTATTTTTCATTGGAGTTATTATTATAAAATATTTAGTTATCATTGGAATGTATAATGGGAAAAAATGTTTGGTAGTCTATTTGATAATATTTTTTGTTGAAGATAAACCTATGTTATAGTAAATAATGTATTGTATTTTCAAAAATATTCATCACGGTAGAAGTATTATATGTGGGTGCAGTATTAAAATAGATGAAAATAGGGGTATTAACACTGAAAATTATTTTATCAGTTTATACTACACATCATTCATGTACATATTGAGTGTGATCTTATTATCGACATGGTTTAACACTATTAGTGGATATTCTATGGTATATTCCCATTTTCATAATGAAATTTATTGAATGATTTCCAAATAAATTTATGTTAATGAATTTCCTATATAAAAACAATGTTTCTTAGATTGTCAAGAATATTTGATTAAATAAAAAGACAATGTGTAATTTTTATGAATAAAATCTATAATTAAATATGTATATTGATCATGAAATACATTTTGTTTTATGTATATGATTATTGATATAAAAATTATTTTGACGTGTTCATTATTATGATCAAATATCAAGGTACTATATTTGTGATTTTTTATGTGAATTCTTATCTAACAGAAAAAGTCCTAATGAATTATAATTTCAATCAAAATTATCTCTGAGATGAACTAGTATTAAAAAATACTAATTGTAAGTTGATAACATCACAATTATGTTATTATTATCTTTCTAATATTGATTGGAATTTTCTTCCAATAAATCATGTAAACATCCTTATAGATGAATTGAATGATATCATAGGTATTGTTTTTCATTCCATACCAAAATTAAATATCAATTGATGATGATAGAATGACATGTTTGGTATTCTAAACCTGCACATGATTATCTATAAATGAAATGATAAATATGAACATTCGATTAGAATATCATCCATTATATGAACCTCTATTCCTTTTCAAAAGGTATTCTTATATGATATTCATTAGGAGAAAATAAACAATGTAAATATGATTATTTTTTGGGAGTTTTCTGATGTTTCCCATTATAAGTTTATTTCCCATCCTATAAATAGTAATTTTATGTATTAAATAAATATCATAGTTCATGTTACACGTTTTTCAATGAACCAATATGGAAGATACCTTATTGGGTTGCATGAATTGATGATAGAACTCTAGATAATGTTGTAAATGGTGTGTTTTAACCATTTACATGATCTTAGGGTGTACCTATGAATATTTTTATGAATAATTATTGGTAAATGAAACTATTTTTTGATAACCAGTAACTAGACATGATCATAATCCAAAATAAGATTCTACATATCCATTTTTATTAAATTAAAAATCAATCACAAGGAGCACAACATTTTAACATGATTGATCATGGATCCCGATATAGTCATTTGAGGGTTATAATAAATTTCACACTGAAAAAAAAATTCCATAAGAGGTATGAATACTATGAAGTTATCTAGATTTAATTAGGTATTAATAAATATCATCCTATATTAATCGATTTTATGAATATATTATTTGATGATCAACTTCATCATTTTTCTGGTAGTCATTATAGATTACAATCTATCATATTCAATGATCATGAAAGAAAAAGAATATTACTTGAGGATTGTACTGAAGACCCCACTGATAGAGACGTTATATGAAAAATTTATAAATGATCAATTCTGGATACAACAACTCACATTTTTTTATTAATATAATATCATTATATGGCATATTGATAGAACCATTAAAAACATATTTCTCTGAACAATTATCCATACTAATCATTGTGACTGAGATCCATATTTTCCAGGGTTATACTCGATATTATCTTTGATTTTTGGATAATTTCCCACTTCAATAAATTCCACTCAATATGATAACTTTAAAGGGATCCATGTTCACTTGGATTTATGTACGTGATGGAAATTTCATGGAAATAGAGAGAACGATATTTAATAGGCCTATGAATACCCCACCAAATAGTGTGGAAGGTATTTTGATCTATATCGATTCTTCAAAAATGATACTAGGAATGTTTTTTAGAATGATATGATTATCTTTTATAAGTCAAGACAATTAAACCTTCATTCTCATGAATTAGAGTTATATATGGTAATTTTATGAATAAAGACATGTAAGAGTTTTATATATATGGATATCTATGATATTTATGTTGATCATAAAACAATAAAATATATAATCATTCTGAAGGAGTTAGATACAAACTAGAGAAGATGGATTGATTTGAAAATTTATTTGAGAATCACAATAAAATAGTACAATTGAAAATTTACCATTGTGGTTTATTCTTTTAGTCGAAAAGATCATGCTTCATTATCTACAATGAGGGTCAAAAAAGATTCAATAATTAAATATCTGTAAAGGATAGATATTGATATATTAAATGAATAATAGAAATGTGTTCATTCTCAAATTAGTGTTCAACCATATATCTATGTAAATATTAATGAGATGTATAAAAAGACATAGATAATCAAATGAATTTAAAAATGTTTCTTGAATTATACATGGATTATTATGGAATGATAATGTTTATTAATAGTTCATGTATTCTATCATAATCATATTTGAATAAATGGATGATGGATATATCTCAATGATTATAATTCTGAATTCTTTTCATAATTACAATTATGTTCATAGATTTAAAATATTTATTATGGTAAACATGAAATCATATATTAAATAGTTTTCCTCTCAATGTTTGGTATGTAATCATGTAATGTATGAGAAAAATAATTTTAAAGGTATGTTATAAACTTTTACACAATATATTGGAAACAAGAAAACATCATCATAGGTATTTTTGATTAAACCTAACAAATATATAAAGGGTATATTATTATCTGAGTTCTATACAACTTATTCTTGGAGTCATCACAAATCATTAATATCATATAATATATATATCTCAATAATTTATGTGGAATATAAATGAATGAAGTGTTAATATTGCATGGAAAACAACATTCTATTTTAAGCTATCAGGATCCCATCATTACATCAAAATTATGTATATATATATATATATATATATTGATATTTATTAGAGCCTTTATATATTTTATCAAAATTAGACATGTGGTCAATAGAGAGTATTATTCAGACCATAGAGGATATTATGATATCTTTTTGTGTGGATTTCAATGGTAATTAGGATCAACACCTTGCCCTGGAGTAGGTTTCATACAAATAATTTCTTTAATTCAATAATTATGATTCCACTATTTGAAGAATAATATGGGTGGAAATGTTGAATTCCTTTATTTTGGGATAAATTTTGAGAACTGGTGGATAATGTGACCATAGATAGTTAAGGAAATTATAGAGTAATTCAATGTAATTTAACATCAATACAAGACAATATAGAGATAATAGAAATTTTATGGTGTCAATCGCCAGATTAATCTCCAATTTTATGTAATTGAGATAACTTTCCAGCCACTTTCTCCATTAAATAATTTTATAATATATTAATACTAGAAAACATGATCCTAATTTAAATTCCCTTCTATGATATTCTTCATTTATTAGGTGAGTTTGATTATCTGTCGGTTCATCCACAAAATATCTCTATTGTAAAAAATGTGGTCCATGTATATCTCTTAAGAGTGTACAAAAAAGGTCAGTCAAATATTTTTATGTAATATTTCATTCCGTTAGAGATTAGTCATTCCAATGAATAAGAATTGGTATACATTTGGATCATATATATAATTTTTTTTGGAATAATAATACCCACATGGATAATGTTATTTAGTGGAATCATATAATTAAAGAATCTAATTTGTATCCTGATATTGTGATGAAATATATATATATATATATTACAATATATCTACGAGAGTGATGAAATTTTCATCGAGAAATTCATTTTAATGGGTTCGAATGTTCAACGTTTAGATTTTATTATATATTAGTCTTTAAATGTATTTAATATTAAATGATATAATACGATACATGAACCCCTGAATCTAAATGATCCATAATATAGTATACTATCATAAACAATATGATAAATTAGTTGAGTGAATGTTAATAATTAAATTTATATAAATGGTTATAATGGATTTAGATAAATAAAACATATTCATAAATATGTAGGCATGTTTTACTAATTAATTTTTATTCATCAATTGTATTATTATCTGTGAAATATTTATTTTTTAAACTGTATTATAAGAAATACATTCCATATTTACAATTATTTTAGATAATTTAACATCAATTTTAATGAATCATGTAAAAATATTCCTCGAGTGAATTTTTTGGTAATTTTCTAAAACTATTATAATTAAATGGAATGGTGAAAAATAAATAATTTTATTGAAATATATTTATATATAATATATAGGGATTAATATTTTTATAAAATGATTTACATATAAAATTTGATATCATATATTATTAAAAATCGAATTATATTCATCACAATCATTTTATTGGATGGATTTAAAAAAAATAGTTTACAAAAACTGAAATCTTAATAAAATTATATTTCGTTATTTGAGTTTTGTGTTTTCACATAAATTAATTTATGAATCTTAATTATAATTATTCAAGAAAAATAGATACTATATTTGGAATTACATTTCACAATTTATAAAATATGCCACATTTTTTTCCCATATGAATAATAATATTGATACATTTTTATAAGATCGAGAAGGGTAAATTCGAAGTGTAGTGTTTAAAAAATGAGATAATGTCACAAATATAATACCTGCAAACCCACAATCCTAGTTTCATAGATAAAATCATAAATATTACACTTTTTTTATTCTTTTTTAGTTGACTCAATCTTATCCATCTAAAACATAAAAATTCAAAATGATATTTTTGATCACATAGATAACAAATTACTATTAAGGATTATATTTTTAGAAAAAACGGAAAATACATTTAACAAAAAATACTCATGAAATAATAGGATTATGTTTTGTTTACTACACCCATTATTTCACATTCAATATTATGAAATTAACATCACACATATTAAACCCTTTTAAACATCATTATTGATAACCTGGAAAAATTAAATAGGAAGAAGTATAACGTCTTAATCTTTGTATGGGTAAAGAAATTAAATAAAAATTTAATGTCATCCTAGAGAAATATATGGATAAAATTGAATTATATCATAATAAATATGCCTGAACAAAATAGAAGGTAAATCATAACCATAAATCCTTGATCAATAAACTCATTTCTTGGAATAATGATTTAGTAATGTCATGTTTCATAAAAAAAACTATCACGGCTAATGTGATATCAATATTCCTCTAATGTAACATTTATAAACCATATTAATAATCATAATAAAGTCTATATATCTTATGAAATCATATTCATAACCCACATTGATTCCCTATTAAATATATATGTATCCATGTTAAATAAATATGTTAAACTCAATGGTATCTCCCTCCTACATTCCTCTAATAAAATTTTACATTACCCAATGCATTGGATTATTATATGGGTGAAAATTTCATATAAGGTATATCAGGATCACAATATTTTATTTCAGTAAAGGAAATGTATAATATATATTGGTCTCTGTAGACATTATTTGGGATCACATATGATCATTAATAATGTACATGAATCATTCATAAATATAACAAATATGATCATTCACTTTCCCAAGAAAATAATAATCATTTATGTTACATTTCATGATTTATATTTTGAAATGAAATGGGTTCCATTTCAAAATCATTATCCATATATTGAAAGTAAATTAGGGTTTTATTAAATCATATACCCAGTGGAATGGTTTTATCATCCTGTATTATTCCATTGTTGAAGGAAAAAATCAATAAATGGTCATTAAAAACATTTTTTATGAAAATAATATTATCTTTTCATAAATATCTCATTTCAAAAATAACAATTAACGAAGTGTAGTGAAAATAATTGTTCTTGTGAACAACATTAGATACTTATAAATGAAAAATAAAAACATATAATGTTCATGAGGGCTGGGACGTCCGATCATGATGTATATTTTAAAAATAAAACATCTTTTTATAATATTGGTAAAGAGATACAAAAGTTACACATTTAGAAAATGATTAGAAGTATAATTTTTATAACATTTTTATAGAAGATCATAGATCATAAAAATATTTTCATAAATTAAATTATGTTTATAAAATATAAATTGGGAAACTAATTTTTTAATATTGATATTAGAAAGAATATTTCAAAATCTAATAGAAAGATATTAATTTGATATCTCTTAAAAACAACTTTCATGATATATCATCAATCAATAAGAATGGAAATTGAAATTTAACATGTAAAACACACTGAAAACTATTGTATAATCTTAGTGATCAGGTTCATTAAAATAAAATCATATTACATCTTCCCAATGAACCTTCAAAATAAAATTCATTTAAAGAAAATAAAAAGTATCATAAATCCTTTGTCACTTTGGTAACTCCTCGATCAACTTCCTCTGGAAATTATAACATAAATTTAAAAATTTAACATCATTAACAAAATTACATTAATGATATAACATAAAAAATTGTAATTATTCACACCTCATAAAATAATTTATATGAATACCATATTCATATTCCCAAAATATTGTGAAATTTAGATGAATAACACATGAAAAGATCATACCATTGAATAGAGAATTATTATACGGAATAATTATGTTTTAAAATTTAAATTAAAAAAGGTTTCAATAAAAATAAATAAATTCCTTTATATATTCCGACCAAATAATGGAATTAAAAAGTCATTGAATAATATTTATAACCGGGAAAATTGGAAATTGAGGTAAAAATCCTTTAGAAGATGGTTACATTTTTTTGAAATACATTTCGATAAAATAAATCAAATTTAAAAATTAAAAACATTAGAATATTATGGATTCATTATAATACAATATAAGGTTATATATATATATATATTATATAAATGATCATATGTCTGTTAAATTATGAAATTCCTTGTTAATGAAAAAATGATATAAATTCCCTTACTTTATTATTAAACTATGGATCAAAATCCCATTAAAAATAAAACCTCAAATGAGTTTATAAATCTTGTTAATTTTGAGGATAATATTTAGAAAATAAATTCATTTGTTGTATATAACGACAAATAATAAAAAATTTTAAATATGGAATACATCTCAATGAGATAAAATATTAGTTGAGAAACCATTACATCGAGTTTATACAATATATATATATCCCTTACGAAATATATAATAAACATACGCCAATAATTTAATTTCATAATAACCCTATTCTTGTTTAATAAATTATACATAATCTATTTTTATATATTTTAATCATGTATATATGTACGATATAGGTCCATTCGAAATTAGGTGTTTTGAGGACATTCGATTTATTTTTTTAAAATGGATCCAGTTTATAGATTATGGTCTAAAAGGTAATTGTAACGCCCCGACCCCAGCTACCCAGAGTCGGTGCATTATTACATAACATTGGCATGATCACAAGAAAGATCAAATCTCGAAAGACCGATTGGTTTAGTAGCCTTGGAAACACTAGATATATTCATAAGTTTTACATTACATCATAAAATGAAAAACTACTACAACAACATAATGTCTCCATAATCCACACTACTATCCCCTCATAATATCCCTGCAGGTCATTCATAATTTACTTCTTCACATCCTGGGGAAAAATAAAACATTGAAAAGGGGTGAGCTCAAATGCCCAGTAAGGATAACAATATAGCGGAAACTGTCATAAATAAGAATAAACATTTAAGGCAATGCATTACTAAAACAAAAGCCTTTTAAAATTGAACTTCAACATGGTATGGAAAAAGTAAAATGAAATAATGCCATTTACTTATTCACATGGATATTCTACTAATCGAATAATCACATGCAAAAATCAATAACCACTTTCATAATGTTGGAATGCATAATGCCAGACTATCATAACCACATAGCCAAGGCCTCGTGCCAAGACTACAAATAAGATTTTGTCAAGGCCTTGTGCCAAGACACTAGTTTGATTCATGAGACCTACCGATGCATCGAGGAGCTATAGCGGGCTCCACCCGTCACTTATTAAGTCCAATGCATTCCCATATGAAAAGGTTTAAACATAACATAAACATTCGTATTAAAACTAGCATACGAAATGTCAATACTTTCACAATAAACTATGAATGGTATAAAAATAGCACATCCACAGTCAAACATATCACAAAACCTTCAATACAATATAGAAGTTTTGTATCATAATAAATCAACTTCAAATAATCTTAAAATCCATCAAAGGATGTTGACATAGATGAAATCAAAATTCTTTTTAAAGAAATATCTCCTTTTATTTTGAAATCATTTAAGATCCATATAAAATAAAACATTTTCTTTGAAAATATTCTTATAAGCTTGTAAGGAAAGCTTTGAAGATTTTATAACGGCGTAAAATAACCGCACCCGCCGTATAAGTTAAAAAAACATTCTTACCTCAATTATGTCGAAAAGGTTAAAAAGGACCTTGTTTTGAAAACGACGGAATGATTCCTTTATAAACCTCTTATAAAAAGTCAAACAAGGGTATAAATGACTTTAACCCATATTCTTGTAAATAGTAAAAATGTTTTGAAATACATTTCGAAGAAACATGGATGTGGATGATAAAGAGATCCCAGTAGATTATTACGTATAATACAACCTCGGATAATGAAGAGATTGTGAAATAACCCTTACCTTGTACTTTTCCTTGGTTGTGGTAGGTTAACCTCATGTATAATGGTGAAATAATTGTTATTAAATTATACAAGAATCATATACATTAATATGATATCATATATGATCTTTTAATATTGATTTGATAATAATATCTTAGTATTATCGTTGTTTCGGGTGTTAACTTACTTGTTTTCTTTCATATGTTTTGTTACGTAAGACATGTTTGTAAAGGATAGGTTGTATATTATTCATATCCAGAATGATATCAAGTCCTTAAACATCATTTTTAAATCATAAAATGATAATTACGCTTTAATGGTTACGATGGAGAATGAATCTCATCGCGTTCGTGGAGACGGTAGTCCGTACGTACGCACGAGCGACAATATCATTCTTTTGATATTAAAATAATATATAAATGGATGGTATATCATATATACAGAATCATTAACATGTTATATTTATTATTTACATGAGTTACACATCATTATTATACCCATCCAAATAATATTACATTGAATAACAATTACACCACGACGTGGAGACGGTAAGCCGTACGTACGCACGTATGGTGACATGTTATTCAAAGGGTGGATAGAATACTGAATATGGTTGTACCATACTTATAATAACATCACAGTATATGTGAGATACTGGAGTTATTATTTTAGAATGGTAAGAACAAAGGAAGAAGAAGTGGAAGAAGAAATGAACTTAGAAAAGGGTGGTGAAATCATTACCTCTTCTTCGGGTTCTTCCTTTTGATTTAATCAAAAGGGCTCCTTAGGTTGGCTTTCAGATCAAACTAAGGCCTCTAGGTTGTAGTGAGGGATGTTGGGAGAGTATTTGGTCAGATTTTGGCCGAACCAAAAGGCTTTGAAGGTGTGAAGAAATGAGAAGGAGGAATGCCCTTTTATAAGAGGGGTGAGGGGCACCTTTGGAAAAACTAGAAATATTAATTTATAATAAATTCATATTCGGTTTCTAAAGGCTCCAAAGTTGACTATTCAAATGATGAGGTGGGGATAGGTCGAAATCAACTCATCCAATAGAATTTAGACAGGTTTGGGTACTTATATTAACCTTATCTTTAAGTATTAACTCTAAGTTAATTAGTTTCACTTTTACAATGTCTCTTTGTATTTTTATATAATATGGTTAATAAACTTACTATATACATCCAAGCGACCCCCAAGTGGTCCATTAATGAGGAACCTATCATAATATAAGTCTCTTGGACGAACCTTAGATTTTTAGGAATTTAATATCAATTAATAATATAATATTTGTTTTAAGAACTCTTTTATGTCAATTTTGACACTATTCAATAGTTGATTTTTGTGAAACTCATAACAGATTGATTACTTCGAACAAAGTCAATTAACTCAATCCTAATATATCATATTATCCTAGAAAATTAGTTTAATTCATTAAAAGTTTCATATTATATTTATTTGGGCATTTATAATATCACTTATTTTAATTTTTCACTATTATAGTAATTACTGCATCATCATTGTGTCATAAATAAAATAAATTATTTAATGTCTAAAAATTATAAGTAAAATATCATTATGTAGGAAATCCTTTTAGCTTTCTAATGAATATTTATAATCGAAAATCCAACATGTATAACCCTATGTAAAAATTCTTCTTCTAAAAGATGTAAGCTTATGCCATTTTTATTTTTATTTTAACTTTATTAATATAATGTGTCCCTACCACATACAAGTGGCTCCAAGGGGTTCCCAAATTGACCCAAGGATGCCCATGGTCGGGTATGTGTCCACCAATAAGGTTAGGACACGTTTTAGGGTAATTTTGTATTATTATAATATTATTTTGTTAACCCTTATTTACCGGATTTACCCTTTAACCATGGTAAATAAAATATTTACCGCAGTAATTATTCAAAATGTGTAAAAATAAAAGTTAACTATTTACATAATTTGGACATACTGATTCCAAATATGGAATCCATTTTCCTAAATTCAAAACACAGAAGTGGCAGAAATTAATTTAAAATTAATTCCCGCTGTCAAAACAAAAAGCGTGTTTTTAAGAGATAATAACTATCAAAAGATTGACACTTGTTTATGTTCGGTTTAATTGTAAAATTATGTCCAATGATAAACATTAAATTGAATGGTAAAAATATATTCTAAATATACTTTAAAAACACTCAAATTCATAATTTATCACTATTAATTATTTTGATTAAAAAAGTTATTTTTAATTAAAATTTAGAAATTTTCACTATTCATCAAAATATGAAAGTTATCCGAAATGTACCAAAATTTCACCCTAGGCTAATTTTGATATTCCGAATCCAAAAATGAATTCCATTTTGAAATATAGAATATATATGATTTCAAAAAGTAGGTATTACTATTCAAAACGGCTAGTTTAATTAGTTGTGGTGTGTGTTAGAACTCGAGGTTGCGTACAACACACGCTATCGCATTATTCGAAGGGAAACGTACCGTAGAAGCTTGGGGTGTTACATTCTCCCCTCCTTCAAATAATTGCATCCTCGCAATTTCTAGGGTATTACTGCATAAAAAGACTCGGGTGGTTCTTCATCATAAGTTCCTCGGGTTCCCACGTTGCCTCTTCCATCTTATGGTTTCTCCACAAAACTTTTACCAGACGCGTCGTCCGGTTTCTCAGCACTTGTTCTCTCGTATCAAGAATCTTGACGGGCTCTTCACAATAAGACAGATCGGGTTCCAGTTCTAATTCCTCATAGGTGAGTACATGCGTTGGGTCAGGCATGTACTTTCTCAACAGAGATACGTGGAACACATCGTGAACTTTGGAGAGACTTGGCGGCATTGCCAATCGGTAAGCTACAGCCCCAATTCGTTCTAGAATTTCGAAAGGTCCGATGTACCTGGGACTCAATTTACCTTTCTTACCAAAACGTATGACTCCCTTCCACGGAGATACCTTCAGGAAAACATGATCACCGACTTGAAATTCCAAATCCTTCCTTCGATTATCGGCATAGCTCTTCTGCCTACTTTGAGCTGCTTTGATGTGATTTTGGATTACTTTCACCTTTTCCACCGTTTCCTCCACCAGTTCTGGGCCTACAAGTTTTCTTTCACCAACGTCATCCCAACAGGTTGGTGTACGACATCTCTTTCCGTATAACGCTTCATATGGTGCCATCTGAATACTCGAATGGAAGCTATTGTTATAGGAAAATTCTACCAGAGGTAAATATTGATCCCACATACCCTGAAAATCAAGTGAGCAAGATCTCAACATGTCTTCTAAGGTCTGAATAGTCCGTTCTGATTGTCCGTCTGTCTGAGGGTGGTAAGCAGTGCTCAAATGAAGTTCAGTATCCAGGGATTTCTGAAGACTTTTCCAAAATCTTGAAGTAAAACGGGGATCACGATCAGAAACAATCGATAGGGGTACACCATGAAGTCTCACAACTTCATTAATGTATAGTCATGCTAGACGTTCCAGGGGTAGATCTTCTCTTATAGCATGAAAATGTGCTGACTTGGTAAGACGATCAACAATAACCCATATTGCATCGTTCCTTCTAGGAGTCTTTGGTAGCCCCATGACAAAGTCCATCGTAATATTGTCCCATTTCCACTCCGGTATGGGAAGAGGTTGCATGACTCCTCCAGGCTGTTGCCTTCCAGCTTTCACTTGTTGACAAACCATACATCTTGACACAAAATCAGCAATCTCCCTCTTCATGTTGTCCCACCAAAAATGTTCCTTCAAATCTCTATACATGTTGGTGCTCCCAGGGTGTATAGAGAAATTGGAACTATGAGCATCATCCAACAATTCCCTTTTCAGATCAGGTAAATCGAGAACACAAAGTCTCTTCCCGAATTTCAAAATTCCATCTTCATACACAAAGTCTCTCAATCTCCCATCATTCACAGCTTTAATCTTCTTTTGGAATTCTTCATCATTGGTCTGAGAACTCTTAATCCTTTCTAGTAAAGATGGTTTGGCAACCATTTGAAAAAGCATTGATGTTTCACCTTCCCTGGTTATTCCCATGTCCATCTTCTCTAGATCCATGAAAATTGGGTCCCTTTCAATTCTCATCATGTTCAGAACTCCATGGTCTTTTCTGCTCAAAGCATCTGCTACTTTGTTTGCTTTCCCCGGGTGGTAGTGTATCGTGCAATCATAATCCTTGAGTAATTCAAGCCATCTCCTTTGCCTCATGTTGAGTTCTTTTTGTGAGAAAATATACTTCAAACTCTTGTGATCAGTATAAATCTCACATTTTTCACCATAGAGGAAGTGCCTCCATATCTTCAAAGAAAAGATCACAGCTGCTAACTCAAGATCATGAGTAGGATAGTTTTGTTCATGAATTTTCAACTGTCGTGATGCATAGGCAATAACTCTATCATTCTGCATAAGGACACAGCCAAGTCCTTTCTTCGATGCATCACTATAAATAAAGAACCCATCATTCCCCGATGGTAGAGTCAATATAGGAGCATTGAATAATCTTCTCTTCAGTTCTTCGAAACATTCTTCACACACTTTTGTCCAAACAAATTTAACCCCTTTACGTGTGAGCTTCGTTAATGGGTTAGCCAATCGGGAAAAATTATGGACGAAACGTCGATAATAACCTGCCAAACCAATAAAACTACGTACCTCAGTTATACTCGTAGGTGCTGGCCATTCTTGGATTGCCTTGGTCTTAGAAGGATCAACAGAGATTCCATCTTTAGAGACAATATGGCCAAGAAAAGAAATCTCCTGAAGCCAGAATTCAACTTGCTAAACTTCCCATATAATTCATGCCTCCTCAGAGTCTTCAAGATAATGCGCAAGTGATTTTCATGATCTTCGTAGGTTTTGGAGTATACCAAGATATCATCAATAAATACCACCACAAATTCATCGAGATACTCCTTGAAAACTCTATTCATTAGATCCATGAATACAGAGGGTGCATTAGTCAATCCAAACGGCATTACAGTAAACTCGTAATGCCCGTACCTAGTTCGAAATGTTGTTTTCGGAATGTCTTCCTTATTCACACACAACTGATGGTATCCAGATCGAAGGTCAATCTTTGAAAAGTATTGAGCTCCATGCAGTTGGTCAAATAAATCATCAATACGAGGTAGGGGATACTTGTTCTTTATCGTTATAGCATTGATCTCCCTGTAGTCGATACATAACCTCATAGATCCATCTTTCTTTTTAACAAAAAGAACAGGGGCTCCCCATGGAGAAACACTAGGGAGAATAAATCCCTTATTACTCAATTCCTCTAGTTGTTTCTTTAGTTCGACTAACTCTACAGTAGCCATTCTATAAGGGGTCTTCGATATAGGCCTTGATCCAGGAATCAAATCAATGGAAAACTCTACTTCTCGTTCTGTAGGATGTCCAGGTAAATCTTCCGGAAATACATCTACAAATTCTTTCACAATAGGTACATCCTCTATTTGAACATTCCTTTCCTCACCGATAGTTACTTCATTCTCTTTCTCCCCAATAATTGAATTAAGTTGAGCTACTGGGGGTGGATCTAAATAAGAATTAGGTGGTGACGATTCTGCTCTAAAAATAAGGTGCTCCTTATCATTATCATCAAGAATCGTAACCTCTTTCTTCTTACAATAAATCTTCACATCATAGTCCGAAAGCCAGTCCATACCGAGGATTATATCAAACTCAATCATAGGTATGACGATGAAATCAGCAGATAAAGAAAATTTATGTGCTCTAATGGGGACTGATTCACAAAAATTTGTTGCAACGATACTTCCCTTAGGAGTTTTAACTGACAACTCCCTTATTAAATCAAATTGGAAATATCTAATTTTCTTAGCAAACTGGGAAGATATGAAACAATGCGATGATCCAGAATCAAATAATGCATTTTCTAAACTTGAGGAAACCATTAAATTACCTGCCACCACGTCTTTCGGAGCTTCTACCTCAGCAGTAGTGATAGCATAAGCCTGGCCTTGATCCCTTGGCCTTTTCTGAGGTAAGTTCTCCTGACGCTTAGGACATGCATTTGCATAATGCCCCATCTCCCTGCAATTGTAGCACTGAACGTTGGTAGCTTCCTTCTTCCCCTTGCAATCATGAGCTTGGTGGCCTTTTTCACCACACTTGTAACAGACTCCCATTCCCTTCAGGCAAGCACCGGGGTGTTTCTTCCCGCACTTCCACAAGATGGATATTCAACCTTTCCCTTCTTCCCCTTATTTCCATTCCCAGATTGATCAGCAGGTCTCTTCTTCTCTTGTTTTGCTTTAAAGTCATAAGACTTAGAGAATTCCTTTTCGGTCTTGATAGCACATGAGACAATGTCTTCGTACGATGAAAAGGATTGTGAGACTAATGCTCGACGGAGAAATGGTTTTAACCCATCAAAGAAACGATCAATCTTACTTCTTGGGTTGCGAATATAATCACCAGCGTACCTCGCTAACCTTGTAAAGTTAGCCTCATACTTTGTGACATTCTCATCCTCCTTTTGTCTCAGACTCAGAAATTGTCTTTCCATATCTGCTGGATGGTCGCGAGGAAAGTATTTTTCTAAAAAAAGATCTTTGAACTCCCTCCATTCCATATTTGATACTTCATCATCTTCCTTCGTATTTTGAATCAATGACCACCATTGATCAGCATCTTCAGTGAGGCGGTAAACTGCCATGATAACTTTTTCCCTTTCACTGCTCCCCAAAGCCTGAAATATTTTCTCTAGGGAAAATATCCATTGCTCAGCTACTAAGGAATTTGTATTCCCATTGAACGTTGGTGGTTGCTGTCTCATGAATCGATCTAACATTGATCCTCCACGCTGCGGATCAGGGTTCTCCATACGGGTAAGGTTATTATTCATAACCTAAGTAAGTTGTCCCAGTACGGTGATTAGCTGATCAGCACCAGTTGCATCACCAGCCCCACTATAATTATCTTGAGGAGGAGGGCAATCCCTACATGGAGTGCGTGCATTGATACGGTTTCCATTTCTTCCACTAGGCGCCATTTCTAAACAATGTCATAAACTAGATCAGTTTATGAATCAAAATACATAATCCCATACTTATAAAACACTAAACATAAATTGAACTATCTATGGATATAATCCATAATCATAAATATGTTTTCTTTGAGGAAGTATATACTCATAAACCCTTCATAATGATTTGTAAAGAAAGTGAGAGTTATCCTAAGCATATCCCCCGGGAGTGTCGTAACCAAGAGTTCAGCAAGGCCCGTTGTCGTGCACCAGTTCCCGTTCGAGTCTAGCTCAAAGCGGTGTTTTCGGGTTTTACCCCTAGGTACATCTGTGCCAGAGCCGCCTCTACCTGCTCGTATCCAGACAGGGATGTATTGCTCGGAAAACTCACAAAGTCTCTACAATACCAAAATTCTAGGAAGTTCTTCTATACTAATCCTCAAAGTTCATCTTAGGTCTACGTGCTCTAATCAGAGTTTATCTAAATCTAGATTCCAAGGTTTGTACTAAACTTCCTCTGATACCAACTGTAACGCCCCGACCCCAGCTACCCAGAGTCGGTGCATTATTACATAA
Organism: Viscum album; assembly: GCA_963277665.1. Lineage (NCBI taxonomy): Eukaryota > Viridiplantae > Streptophyta > Magnoliopsida > Santalales > Viscaceae > Viscum > Viscum album. The sequence continues at coordinate 552,875,351 of OY728125.1, read as the reverse complement.
CATTGGCATGATCACAAGAAAGATCAAATCTCGAAAGACCGATTGGTTTAGTAGCCTTGGACACACTAGATATATTCATAAGTTTTACATTACATCATAAAATGAAAAACTACTACAACAACATAATGTCTCCATAATCCACACTACTATCCCCTCATAATATCCCTGCAGGTCATTCATAATTTACTTCTTCACATACTGGGGAAAAATAAAACATTGAAAAGGGGTGAGCTCAAATGCCTAGTAAGGATAACAATATAGCGGAAACTGTCATAAATAAGAATAAACATTTAAGGCAATGCATTACTAAAACAAAAGCCTTTTAAAATTGAACTTCAACATGGTATGGCAAAAGTAAAATGAAATAATGCCATTTACTTATTCACATGGATATTCTACTAATCGAATAATCACATGCAAAAATCAATAACCACTTTCATAATGTTGGAATGCATAATGCCAGACTATCATAACCACATAGCCAAGGCCTCGTGCCAAGACTACAAATAAGATTTTGTCAAGGCCTTGTGCCAAGACACTAGTTTGTCTCATGAGACCTACCGATGCATCGAGGAGCTATAGCGGGCTCCACCCGTCACTTATTAAGTCCAATGCATTCCCATATGAAAAGGTTTAAACATAACATAAACATTCGTATTAAAACTAGCATACGAAATGTCAATACTTTCACAATAAACTATGAATGGTATAAAAATAGCACATCCACAATCAAACATATCACAAAACCTTCAATACAATATATAAGTTTTGTATCATAATAAATCAACTTCAAATAATCTTAAAATCCATCAAAGGATGTTGACATAGATGAAATCAAAATTCTTTTTAAAGAAATATCTCCTTTTATTTTGAAATCATTTAAGATCCATATAAAATAAAACATTTTCTTTGAAAATATTCTTATAAGCTTGTAAGGAAAGCTTTGAAGATTTTATAACGGCGTAAAATAACCGCACCCGCCGTATAAGTTAAAAAACATTCTTACCTCAATTATGTCGAAAAGGTTAAAAAGGACCTTGTTTTGAAAACGACGGAATGATTCCTTTATAAACCTCTTATAAAAAGTCAAACAAGGGTATAAATGACTTTAACCCATATTCTTGTAAATAGTAAAAATGTTTTGAAATACATTTCGAAGAAACATGGATGTGGATGATAAAGAGATCCCAGTAGATTATTACGTATAATACAACCTCGGATAATGAAGAGATTGTGAAATAACCCTTACCTTGTACTTTTCCTTGGTTGTGGTAGGTTAACCTCCTGTATAATGGTGAAATAATTGTTATTAAATTATACAAGAATCATATACATTAATATGATATCATATATGATCTTTTAATATTGATTTGATAATAATATCTTAGTATTATCGTTGTTTCGGGTGTTAACTTACTTGTTTTCTTTCATATGTTTTGTTACGTAAGACATGTTTGTAAAGGATAGGTTGTATATTATTCATATCCAGAATGATATCAAGTCCTTAAACATCATTTTTAAATCATAAAATGATAATTACGCTTTAATGGTTACGATGGAGAATGAATCTCATCGCGTTCGTGGAGACGGTAGTCCGTACGTACGCACGAGCGACAATATCATTCTTTTGATATTAAAATAATATATAAATGGATGGTATATCATATATACAGAATCATTAACATGTTATAATTATTATTTACATGAGTTACACATCATTATTATACCCATCCAAATAATATTATATTGAATAACAATTACACCACGACGTGGAGACGGTAAGCCGTACGTACGCACGTATGGTGACATGTTATTCAAAGGGTGGATAGAATACTGAATATGGTTGTACCATACATATAATAACATCACAGTATATGTGAGATACTGGAGTTATTATTTTAGAATGGTAAGAACAAAGGAAGAAGAAGTGGAAGAAGAAATGAACTTAGAAAAGGGTGGTGAAATCATTACCTCTTCTTCGGGTTCTTCCTTTGATTTGATCAAAAGGGATCCTTAGGTTGGCTTTCTGATCAAACTAAGGCCTCTAGGTTGTATTGAGGGATGTTGGGAGAGTATTTGGTCAGAGTTTGGCCGAACCAAAAGGCTTTGAAGGTGTGAAGAAATGAGAAGGAGGAGTGCCCTTTTATAAGAGGGGTGAGGGGAACCTTTGGAAAAACTAGAAATATTAATTTATAATAAATTCATATTCGGTTTCTAAAGGCTCCAAAGTTGACTATTCAAATGATGAGGTGGGGATAGGTCGAAATCAACTCATCCAATAGAATTTAGACAGGTTTGGGTACTTATATTAACCTTATCTTTATGTATTAACTCTAAGTTAATTAGTTTCACTTTTACAATGTCTCTTTGTATTTTTATATAATATGGTTAATAAACTTACTATATACATCCAAGCGACCCCCAAGTGGTCCATTAATGAGGAACCTATCATAATATAAGTCTCTTGGCCGAACCTTAGATTTTTAGGAATTTAATATCAATTAATAATATAATATTTGTTTTAAGAACTCTTTTATGTCAATTTTGACACTATTCAATAGTTGATTTTTGTGAAACTCATAACAGATTGATTACTTCGAACAAAGTCAATTAAATCAATACTAATATATCATATTATCCTAGAAAATTAGTTTAATTCATTAAAAGTTTCATATTATATTTATTTGGGCATTTATAATATCACTTATTTTAATTTTTCACTATTATAGTAATTACTGCATCATCATTGTGTCATAAATAAAATAAATTATTTAATGTCTAAAAATTATAAGTAAAATATCATTATGTAGGAAATCGTTTTAGCTTTCTAATGAATATTTATAATCGAAAATCCAACATGTATAACCCTATGTAAAAATTGTTCTTCTAAAAGATGTAAGCTTATGCCATTTTTATTTTTATTTTAACTTTATTAATATAATGTGTCCCTACCACATACAAGTGGCTCCAAGGGGTCCCCAAATTGACCCAAGGATGCCCATGGTCGGGTATGTGTCCACCAATAAGGTTAGGACACGTTTTAGGGTAATTTTGTATTATTATAATATTATTTTTTTAACCCTTATTTACCGGATTTACCCTTTAACCATGGTAAATAAAATATTTACCGCAGTAATTATTCAAAATGTGTAAAAATAAAAGTTACCTATTTACATAATTTGGACATCCTGATTCCAAATATGGAATCCATTTTCCTAAATTCAAAACACAGAAGTGGCAGAAATTAATTTAAAATTAATTCCCGCTGTCAAAACAAAAAAGCGTGTTTTTAAGAGATAATAACTATCAAAAGATTGACACTTGTTTATGTTCGGTTTAATTGTAAAATTATGTCCAATGATAAACATTAAATTGAATGGTAAAAATATATTCTAAATATACTTTAAAACCACTCAAATTCATAATTTATCACTATTAATTATTTTGATTAAAAAAGTTTTTTTTAATTAAAATTTAGAAATTTTCACTATTCATCAAAATATGAAAGTTATCCGAAATGTACCAAAATTTCACCCTAGGCTAATTTTGATATTCCGAATCCAAAAATGAATTCCATTTTGAAATATAGAATATATATGATTTCAAAAAGTAGGTATTACTATTCAAAACGGCTAGTTTAATTAGTTGTGGTGTGTGTTAGAACTCGAGGTTGCGTACAACACACGTTATCGCATTATTCGAAGGGAAACGTACCGTAGAAGCTTGGGGTGTTACAGTAATTATTTAAAATGATAAAAAATAATTATCCTGAAATAATTATCATATTATAGATAAATTAATCTTTTAAAACCAATCATGGATAATGGTCATGAAAAATGAACATTGTTACACTCATTGAGATGGTGCGTCTTATGTGAGGATGTGTAATGGTTCCAATTTTCAAGGATAATTACAGAATATAGGTAAGTAATATTATAAATCATATAATTAAATAATATCATTAATAAAATATTTTTTCATTAAATATATTCAAATATATCATCCATGTGTTGTAGTGATGAAAAACTAATCACATCTTTATGTGTAGTTTGCAGTCCACCCAAACACGAGAATGACATTATCATTTTTCCATGAGAGGAAAGGTCACAAAGAAAATGATATATTATATTTAAATAAACATTCAAATTTAGGTAATTAAATGATTATTATATATATATAAATTCTTTTAAATTAAAACTTCCCTGTTAAATTCCATTTATTTAGTTAGGGAAAAAATGAATTACATCACTTCACAGTGAGGTAGTCAGTCATACATTACACCAACATTATCGTATCCCCATCATAATGGGATATAGAAAAAAATGTTATAAAATTAATAAATAATTATAATTATGTTTAAATATAATATATAAACATAGAAATATTTATATAACAATACATGGAGGCAATGATGAAAAATGGAATCGCATCGGTTCACGAGCTGGTAGTCTTACAAACAAACGAAATAATATATTCATTCCATTTTATTCAATTTTAGAAGGGTTTTTATATATTAAATTATATAATAATATAAAATTATATTTGATATTCTGATTTTATTAAACAAATAGAATTGACTAATATTTGATGGAGGTGGAAGAATAAATAAAAACTACTCGATGAAGAATGATTCCTCTTCATGAACAACCTCTTTAGGTATGCCCCAACAGGATGTTTAGGATGGATTACAAAGTAGATTAAGGTTATATATTTTTGGGATGTATTTAAGGTATATATTTTTCAGTGTATTTATATAATTTTTTTTAATGTGTGAATATGAGAGGATATTGGTGGCCTTTTATATGTGGGGAAATTGCCGAGTTGGAATCTACATTGAGATTTCCCAAAAGAATCCAAAAAGATAAATTAATTGAATCGAAATATATTAAAAAGAACTATAATTTATTTGGTATTTAAAATAGTTTAATATTTCTATACATATATATTTTGACACATTCATATTGAAATAGTATCCTTAAAATTTATGTTGACCATGATGTAAACTCATTTTAACCATGACCATAATAATTATTTTTCACATTATTTACTAATAACTAGGATAAAAATTTATATGAACCTATTTGTTAATATAAATTATTCAAATTTAAATATTTAATCAATTATTCGAAATTATATTCAAATAAGTGAAATAAATTAAATTTAAAATCAAACCCACATGTGTGAAGAAGGCTGTTTTTCAGGAAATACATCCTTCATGAAAATAAGGATTTTATATTCAATTATATACTATTAATAACTATAATATAAATTAATAATAAATTTTAATGATATATAATCTATAAAAATTTATTTTAATTATTCTTAACTGGGTTTTGTTTTAATATTTCAAAATGATAATCATTATTCACTTTAAAACTACTTTTCCAGAAAAAAGTAATTTTTTCCCCAAAAATAAAACTATTAAAAAATTAAATATAACATTGATTCAAATAAAATTATTTTCTGAAAATATTAATAGTTAAAAGATATGTTACATTAAAAAAATAAAAAATATAAATCATTATTTATTTTTATTAATTTATTTAAATGAAATTAAATTTTTATCAAAATCGATTATTGAACTATTCATAAAAATATCAATTATTCATTAATTTCAAAAATTTCACCCTATTCATATTTGTATATGAATATTTTTTTTAAAAAAATTAAATATATCTATTTTGTATAAATCAATATAATGAGTATTGAAGTTAAAACATTTCATTTTTGAAAAGTAAAATAAAATTAAAATTAAAATTACCAATTATCTATAAATTGGATAATAAACATACACAACCTATCAATAGAATGTTTCTAATATGAATATTCTCCTCATATGGAAATATTTTTCCCCAAAAATAATAATCCTTCAATACGTTTGAAATATAACATTAATCTCTTAAATTCAAATTAGTACCCAAATGTTAACACAAATAATTTAATAAATAAGAAACCCAATATCCCAAATAACTTAAATAACATATACACTAAATATTTTTTGAATGTAAATGGTTGTTTCATTCCATTTAGTTTATATTAACCAAATTACACTGATCTTATTCGGAAATAATTTTAGTTACTTAGTCAGAAACTCACTTTTCAATGTGATGGTTATCTATATAATAAATCATGTTTACCTATAATTACGCCAATATCAAAGATAATATAAACCCAAAATGTTTTAAATTACTTAAAATATCTTTCAAATAATTACATTCATACATCAATTTTAACCAAATATTTACATACCTATCAAACTAAAAATTTGTCTCAAAAAATTTATTAATCACTTTATTATAAGCATCACGTAAAATCATAAAATGGATTTCCATGTTGTTAAAAAAATGATCAAACATAATATCATATACCTATGATAGTATCCATAAATATTAAGATAATCTCACATGAAAACATCATAAACAAAAATGTGGTCTAAAACCATCCCTGATATTAATTATTACAAAACAATCATACATTGCTAGATCCGTTCAAAAATAGGAATCATTTCACTTTTGAAATTGACCCAATTATTTTTATCCTTTTTAAATAAATAAATGAAATTAAAAAAGTACATATTTTATAACTTAAAAGTACAAGTAAAATTTAGGATTAAATAATTAAACAAAATAGTATATAGAGAATACTCATCAAATCAAGGGAGTAGTTTCCCTATTATAGACAACTTTTCATAGTCTATATTATGTCATCATGATAATACATATGATCCCCTTGTAGAAATGATGCATTTTATGTCATTAAAAATATATTGGGAAAATATAAAAACAATAATGTGGATGTAAACCCTTGAAATTATTTGAACTATTTTTTTTGTTCACATGTATTTCAAATTTTTTATATTTTTCTTTTTAAATAATAGTGAGTTTAAAAAATATAAGCCATGATGTTAAAAATTAATAATTTAATATTATCATTATTACATAGACACTGTAATGGAATATCTGAGTAATATTTACTATATAATGAAAATATATTGTTTACCCATGCATATACTATTATTTCATTGGTGGATAATAAATTAGAAAGGAAACTATAAAGGATTTGAAAATAATTGATATTATATTCATAAAACATATTTTTTTTGGAAAAATCATACTTTACCTCAATAAATTAAACAAAAACATTATTAACATTATTTTATACAAATTTAAATATTATATATTCAATAAAATGTTTCATATTCATATTATTGTTTTATATATAATATTATAATAAATCCAATTTTGTGCTTCAAATACTATTATTATGAAACATATTTTTTTACTTTTGTAAACTTATATAAAAAATAAATTATCATATTGTTAAAAATACTTTTGAAAAAAATTGTTTTTTTATAATCATTCCAAATTAAACATAGGGTTAATGTTTTGAGAAGAAAATTATTTTTCTGAATAGTGAAAAAAATACGTTTATTAAGAATTACCATATAATTTTATTATTTTAAAATTTTAATAAATGACCAAATTTGGTTTTAAAAGAGAACCTATTATATTTATATATGTTTAAACTTAATTTTTTTTAATATTAATAGTTTTATTATTGAATTTCTATATAAATGTTTTTATGATTTTGAGCATTATTTCATTGAAACCCCCACTTTCAAGTCAGTTCAATTGGATGAGTTTTTAATAAATATTTAACACAAAAATGAATGAAATTTTGAAAAAATGATTAATTGTTTTTATTAAAAATATTTAATATTTAAAAATAAGATTAAGTTATTTTTTAACCGTAATGACTAGTGAAAACAATAGTAAGTATTTATTGTAGTTACGAACATAGATATACTTGGGTTTATACTAAAAATATGAGCGATAAAAATGACCCACAATACATCTAACACATATTGTATAGACATTTATATACAAAATATATTCAATTATCTAAAAGGGACCTTGTTTGACCAATCTGGATGTGAAAAATTTGGGTACAAACCATCTTTTCTTTTCCAAAATTAGAAATATACCACTCACCTAACAATATATGACCACCCCTCCCCAATAAACATCGAAAAATCAAAACCTATTGGCCCATACATTATGAAAAAAATTACATCCATAGCTAAATCCTCATATCGTAGAATCGTTTTTTTTATAATAAATAGACCTTATGAATTCATGTTTTGCAAAATAAAAGATGTTTTTTGAAAAAGTGGTATCATCCCTAATAAAGAATTTTATTTTATTTTTACCTCAAAGTCATTAATTTTTTTAATAATATAGGGTGATAAAATATTGTAAGTTTATTTAATACAAATATATGCTATTATTTTACTATCATAAGTAAAATTCTTTTAGATTTGCATCATATCGATTATAATATCATAATTATTGTGTATAATTTACTACTACCTTACTATCTAATGATATTTGTTTTCCACCATCACATATCAAAAATATAGATAATGAAGTATTTATTATTTATATAAAATATTTATTACATATTTTTTGTTATTAAACTATTATATCACATATTAATTCTCACTATTCATTTTTTGAGGTTATGATAATGTCCCTCAGGTGTACGGTGGACTACCGCCTCACGAAGCAATTAGATTCCTTAACGATTTACAAGGTAAAAATAATGGATTTAGTGGAAATATGTGATATATATTACATAAAAACATATCCAATAATCACAATATATTATTTAAATTTATTTCTTTTAACACATCAAAAAATGGAAAAATTATTCATGCATACATATGACCTACCATCTCTAGGAATGGCGTAATTCATTTTTATTTATAAATTGTTAATATTTATCAAAATAAATATATAGTGGAAACGTTTTATATTTATATCATACTTATAGTTTTTATATGATGTAACCATGGTCATATTATGTGGATAACAAAAATATAAATAAAAAATCCACATAAAAAAACAGTTACTACCCAAAACATGATTTGAACAAAAACATTGATAAAAAATAAGTAATAAATGGTTATAGGTATATAAAATATATTCTTATATATATAAATATGGTTATACAATATATTTATAATATTATTATTTTAATTATAAATGTTGTTCAATTGTTTAAACTGGAATTCATAACACAAGGTTAGGGATTTCTAGTATCTCCATTATTTATGGGAGACATGCAAATTAGCCACTCATTTCATTTGTGTGGAACATATATTGACCCATATAAATTATATATCATTAGTAAAATTATTTTAATTATATTCAATGTTCCTTTTTTTATGATTCATTGGGGATTTTGATCGAAAAGATTACAAAAGTGGTATAGGATATATGTAACAAATTTATTATATGTGAGACACAATCTCTATTGACAACATGTTTCATTTATGTTGTATATATACTTACCATAAAATATATTACTACTATAATAATGATTATATTTATGGATATTTATAAATTTATTTTAGGATATATATTTCAGGGTTTTACTATTCAAAATTCACCAAATAGGTATTGGATTTTTGACTCCAATTCCTTCATTGAATCATATGTTTTGTAATGAAATAATCATATTCCTTGATATGTATATACTAACATTTTTACATGTTATATAATGAATCAAATTTTTTAAATTATATTATATTCTTTATTTACTTTTTTTATTAGTATTACAATTCAAATTTTGGACTATGTTAAATGTATTATGATGAAATATCATCATTCATCAAGAATATTTATAATTATTCATAAAATTATGAAATTAAAGGATAGTTATCCCAAGAAAATCATGAAATATGATGTCTTATTTTTTTTATACAATTTTCCCTTCAATTTACACTATTAATATACAAAAGAGTTCAATATAAAATTTTTCCGAAAAATCATCTCCATTTTCTTCTTTAGTTAAAAAAATTAATTTCAATCACATTTTTTCTAAACAAATTATATTTTTATACACAATTCTGAAAATTAATCAAAGAAATTTTACAAGATATTTTATTTTTACAATGTTCATTAAATCAAATATGGATTTCATTTAAAAAATTCACATTTTTTATTCATAAAAAATATAAATGAAATATTTTTTTAATGTGTGAAACACGAAAAACATTTCCCACTATCATGCCCATTAGTCACTTTTTAGAATCCATTATATTTTTTTAATTTATTTTTCAATGAAATGTTTCTTGAAAAAACCCTTGATTCAAAATTAATTATTGAAGATGGAAATGTTATTTTACTCTTGAAATGTTTAAAATAATTTTAATATGTTTATTTTGAATGATTTAATGGATATTTTCAAAGAAACATTTTTAAAATGTTAAATTCTGTTTAATATATTTTTAATGTAGAAATGATATTTCTCAATTGAATTGTTTGAATTTTGTTTTATTGATTTTTATATAATAATATATTGTTATTTTTTAGTTAATTAATATTCAATAGGGTTTTTGTTTTAAAAATTATTTTCAAAATAAAAAATATTATTAATGGAATGTTTTAAATGATAATTTAAAATGCTTTTCCATCTATAATGACTTATATTGATTTTATCTACTTTAGTTGGGATAGTATCCAATTATACCATTCTTATTGATTTTTAAATGGTGTATGATTATGATTGTATAGTGATTGTGAAAAAACTTCTCTTCCACGAGTTATATCAGGAAGTAATACATTTGAAACTCAATTCATTTAATAGTTTATACTATGATGAAATAATTATTAAACCTTTCCCTTTTCAACATGTTATGATATGATGAAATATTTATGAAACCCATTTCATTATATAGGATATGATATAATGAATTTTTTTATCATGTGGAACACATAAGTACGAATTTAATTATATTATGGGTAGGACTAACATCTCTAATAAATATATTAGGAAAATATTTATCTCACAAGAGATAAAATGGACTTGAAATGAGAGTGAACCCAGTTCATTAAGGGAAATTTTTCTTTATGGTTTTCTTAAGAGTGATCATAGAGTACTAAGATGGATTGGGGAGTGAATTTATTTTTCTATGATATCATTTGAAGTGATCCTTTAGTGTAATTTAAATGAGTTTTTTATGATTATGTGAATGAACTAATTCTCTTTTTCAAATTAACGTTACGCTAACAGTGTTTAGGTTCAATTATTACATTATGATTTATATCATATAAACTGTTAATCACTATAAAAATATGTGTACATACAATCATTGATAAGTAGGGTTGGTTTTAAAATGTTGTTATCATGCTATTATGAACTTATTAACATGTTATTATATCATTTCTTGAATGATTACACTTACATAGAATATATAAATACCATTTCTTATGATTTATTTCCCCTTGTTATGAATAATGGTTTTATATAGGGTGTGTATTATAAGATTACTATGTGGGTAGACATATATGATTGATATTAAATAAATTTCAATATATAACTTATTTTCAAGTCTCTAAAGGACTGGTTCTTGTCTATGACACTCTCTCTCCCTTCATGTTGCCTTAGGTAAAGAGGTTTGTTTCTCCACGACCCCCCCATCATTGGAACGGGGGAAGATCTTCGTCCACCCCATATCCCTACTAAGTCACTTAATTATCTCCCATATCCAACCAATATTTCATCCCACAATTCCTCATTTCCACTCTCAACCTGATGGTTCCTGTTCACTTGAACGACTAACTATAACTTGCAGATTTGAATTAGGAGATTACATATGATTCAAGACGTTTAAATACCAACTTTATGGATCATTCCAATAAGAATAAGACTTTATTTAATTGATTTTATATGTTATTCTTCAGATATTTGGGTCTCTGGGATTTTGAGGTGGTGGTACTTCTCGACCAGTGTCAGATGATGGTTATCCATTAATTATAGAATTATTTGACTCTATCCAATCAAGAGATCCAAAAGTCTGTAATGGATTTCCCTTATACGTATTATTTTGTTCCTATGATTTGAATGTTAATATATAATCGACTATGATGGTGTTTTGGTAAGATTCCCTAATCCCCCACTTCCCTTCCAAAAAACAAATATTTTATGTTTGTTTGGGAACATAGTTGGATGATATTTATACATCGAATGTTGGATCAATGTTTTTTGTAACCAAATTTCCCCACTAATATTAATTGAAGTCGATGTTTTAATACCACCAATTGATTATATTTGGAATGATTCTTGATGAGCATTCAGATGTAAACATTAGGTGGTGTTTGAATATTTTATTGAATTTTTATTGGTATTCAATCACTTGTTGAACTATATAAAATCTTTTCTTCAGTCAATTAGCGACCAAAATTGGCTGATTTTTTCTAGATAGTATATTGGGAAGCAAACTGTGGGTTTTGTCTCAGTGGAGAAATCACTCATCAAGGAAGCTATAGGTTCTATTACCATCCAATAAGATGTCTGAACTTACAATTATAACCCTATTTTTATGGATATCATCCACCGTTTGAGGAACTATTTATCTATGTCCAATATGGTTGTGCATGTTTGTCTAGGGTCAAGGGATTGGAGTTTCAACGGTCCCCTATAATCAGTGGCCAAATGTTAATTTGTTCCTTGTTAATTTGATGTTTCCCGGATTGGAAATAAGTCCTTACCCTAGAGATATTGGATTATAAAGTCTATAATGTTCAATTGAAGGAAATGACAGATGAGATAGGGAGTGGGGTGAATGTTGGGGGAATAAAAAACCATTGAATGGACTTATCACATAGAAACATCAGTAATAGGTTTGTTGTTTTTGGTTCTGATACACTTGAATAAGAGAAAAACGGTTTCGAGAGATTCTAAGGGGTAGAGTGAGGTGGAGAGATTTATATCCAAATTTTAGAGGATTGTGCAAAGGGATGATCTAGTGGAGGTTTTCACAACACATGGAGGAAGAAGTGAAAAAAATTAATAGGGACCTGGGTAGTTGCATTGTGAGAAAGAGGAGGAATACCAAAGTATGTAAATTATACTATTACCAAATAAACCAATGAAGACTATATCAAAAAAATACTATTAAGACTATGGTAATGGCAGGTGAGTCATCCCAAAATGAAAAAGTGCAGGATGTTAGCCTAATTTGTTGATTGAATGTGAAAAGGTAGAATCTGGTGACTCTAAGAATAATTTTATAGAGAAACTGGATGATATGGTGGGTGATAGGCCATAAATATTGTGTGACCCTATGGATTTTGATGATCCCTTAATTTATTAAGGGTTTTTGGAAAAAAGGATGATCCTAGTGATGTTTCATTGGTGATCGCATCTTCCTTGCATTGGATAACAGATGATGTGGCCATAGAAAAACCATGGGTTGTTCTTATGAACACTAAAGAAGATATGATGGAAAATTTATTAGTTATTCATGCATCAGGTGAGGGTGCATGAATGATGGTTCGAAGCCCAATTCTTGTAGATTCAAATGGGGAGTATGGTGAGTGGATCCCCAAGTAATATCAAATTCATACTAGAGGCTTCCACAACTAGAAGATAAAAGTGCAGGAGATTATGCATGATTAAGAAATATTTTCCTACGAATTAAAATACATTATCAAAGAGAAACCCATTAAAAAATTAACGACACTTTCTTTGAAATTATATATAGAGGATGCATTTAATAGATTCAAGTTCGCTTTAAATTTATTTATAATCTACTATACTGTTTGAAAATCCATGTAGAATATGGTGGTTTCACACTTTTCCTGTAAAAGTCGTCTGAAATAAAAATATAACCTTCATGGGTTAGCAATGTAAATAAACAATTATGATCCCCAGGCATGATTGTGTGTAATGTAATGACTATTCATCTCAATAGATATAATATTTATTTTTGAAAAGCCTCTGTCACTATTGTTGGTATTATTGGAATGGTTTAGTTTCCTTTTGATACTATGATGAGAAAACACTAGTTATAATTGTATATATATTTTTAATGATATTTTCAAGGATATCTTTGAGGATATGTCTAAGATAAATTCCACGTATTATAAGATTTCCAAAAATCAAGGAAAATGTTATAATTAGTGAATCCAGTGAAATCACATCCATGTATGGTAAATAAAAGTGGATGTGGATCTAGTAAAGAGGTACCTATGGGTAATAAGTCAAAAGGGTGACTTTTTATAGACTAAATCTTCACATAAGGAACAATAATTACCTTTATTTGACACATAGTCTGATACTCCTAGTTTGTATGCTTCGGAAATTCAAAAACCCTCTACGATCAATAATATTGGATTTAAATAATTTTAATGAATGGACTAGAATTAACTTAAGGTGTCATGTATTGTAAAATTGGTCATCATATTTAATTATATATGTTATTTATATTGATTATGTGGTTTCACACTATAAATATTCTCACTCACACTATGTTTTTTTATTTTAGTCTTTCACAGGAACCAGAAGGAATTGGAGAAACCCGGATTATAATTGATTTTTTTATTAAAAACCAAACAGTTTTATAATATGAGTGAATTATATTTTTTCCCCAACCTGTTATCACGATAATTTATTCACAGTATTCTCCTTAATAAAAACACTAACATCCCCAATAATGGAAGTAAAATGTTTCTTGACATATTCTGTGGTGGATCCCTGGGAGGAAATATGATTTTTTACTTTATATGTAGATAGTGTGGAATTAATTGTCAATGTGAATGTATTATAATAACGAGATGATGTCTTGAAAGTGGAAAATTGGTAAACAATGAAATTGAATATAGAGTAAAAATGAATATTTTGGTAAACTCAATGAATAAGAATAATGGTGTCCCTAAAATATAATTTATGGGTGAATGTTTCAAATTTTTAATGAAAGGGAATTATTAAAATAGATTTCCTAATGAGATTGATCTTGAATATAATCATCATGGTAATATGAGGAATGGTTACACTCTTGATAATGAGGAGACTACAAATGGAATATGAGTGCCATTTCTTTTGGAAATTTTTTTGATAATCAATATGACAATAAATAAAATGAGGTTCATGAATGTTAAAATATGACTCATATTTTATATTTTAGTAAATATTATTTATTTAATAAAATGATAAATACTAGTTAATAGTATTAAAAGAAATTGGGATGATTGTAGTTTTAATATATTATAATTCATGAATTCTATTATATGAATCATGAAATAAATAAGGATTGTTGATTTCATATTTTTTATTATCTATTTGAAATCATATATTGAATGGAATTGATCTCCTGGAGAAGAGATTTAATGTAAATGAGTTATTTTGATAAAGTGAAGATAACACATAAAATTATCCTAATGAAGATAAAATGGTGTTCGGTTTATATAATGATATGATTGATATGAATAAATTAGATACTATTGATGAAATTAGAACTGATCAATGATTTTTTAAAAAGTTTATTTACATTATTATTTATGGGGTATAAATCATTATTAGATATTAGAATATATTAAATAATATTTTCATTTATTCTTGGAATAAGTAATTATGTATCTTTTCATTATGGTTTTATGGTAATTATGATTATTAAATTTATTTTTGAAATATAGGATGAAGGTATTATAATATTTGGTATGTGAAAATCAAGGGATAGTTTATAATATTTTGGGGAATAACATTAAGATGAGTTTTATAAATTTTTTGACCTTTTTTATTTTTATTGATTTTTGAAATGGTAATAAGGTTTACCATTTCATGAATTATTTAAGATTAATTTTGGATGATGATATAGATATTAATGAATTATTTCTCTATAAGAAACTTTATGTGTGATGATTCCTTCACATACGAATTCTAATAATAATTACATATAGAATGACATACTTATCACTCTTTTTGGATCATATTTATTACATCAGACATGAAATATTAATTTCTTTGCGTATGAGTAGATGTAGGATATGATAAATCAACCACCAAAGGATGATATTATGAATATAAACTAGAATAAAATTATGTATGTATTTATTCTTTAGAATATTATTAAACATTATTAAAAGTGTCATGAAATCAAATTATATCATATTACCATCATTTATGATTATTTCAATGAACATTTTCCAACTTATGTGTTGTATGGTTTTGTGGCTATTGATTTTCACATTATCATTCACTTTCATATTATCAATGATCTCTCTCACTCTCCATCATTAATTAGAGATTATTGTTTCTTGTATCTCAAAATATTCACTTAAAACCTATGTTCACCTATTTACAATCCACGTATGTGTTATTCTCTATAAACTTCAAACATCTCTATCCCATTGTGGAAGAGTTTGTCTGATTAACTCATTTTATGATGTGGATTTACCACAATGAGATTTTTAATTGTTAATCCCTTTAATACCAATGAAATCATCAAATTTTTATGACATATATTTTTTAAAGGTTGGATGGATTTTATAACCCATGATTTTTCAAATAAAATTTATATGAATTCAATCATTTATATATATTGAATTACATAAAACACCATGTCAAAAAAATCCATGACCTGGTATTAGAATAATATTATTCAATATGATATTCATCCTAAAGAAATCGGAATTGTGGTTATAATAGAATTTAATAAATTATGAAATTATAATGTTTTCAAATTAATATAAATTTATTTTATTGAGGACTAATTAATTATAAATTAAATAAATACTATTTTCAAAATAAATCAATATTTTTCTGAAAACAATTTTTTTAAAAAAAATTCATTTTCACATAAAAAACTAAAGACAACACTTTTTGAGAAATTATTTTAATGAAATGTTATAATTAAATATTCAATGACAATTTTAACTTCCTTTTTAGGTTTCTTTATCGATGTGACAATAATATATCCAATTTCCCGTCAAAAACAATATTTTTTATAGTGTTTTATAGTAACAATATTCACATTTATTTGAAAACACTTTTTTGACACAAATATAAACTTTATTTGAAAAAATAATGTTTATTTATTAAATAATAATTTATAAATTATAATATTATAACGCCCCAACCACAAACATTACATAATCATGAGATAATTAAATTTTTTGACATTAATTCACTTTGAATATCTTTTTAGGTTTATGAGCTGTAGATAATTATATCATAACTCAGAACAACGTATGTATTACATGTAGACACTTCTACTCACTAACCATTTTTTAATAATTTTTTTTAAAATAAATATGGTTTGTTTCTTATTTATACAAAATGAATTTTCCATGATCCCATACTTGTCTCTATTCTTTTTTAAGTCATTTGAGAAACATTTAAAAACTTTGGATGGGAATAAATAACTTATTGAGGGAAGCACAATGAAGGAAAACTATTATTCTTGGAAAATATTAAAACCATGAATAATTTCTCATAATGTAAATAGTTTAACCTTTCTGAAGTACTATACACACTTCACTGATTATAAGTTCATTGCTATATCTTTTTGTAACCAAAATATTACAATAATCCAATAAAAAGAAACATATACCATATAACGGTACCTTAGGAGAGATACATACATAAATGTATAAACCATACAGTCAACTTCCAAACATTTCACTAAATGGAATGCACATACGTTGGACATCCAACCCCAATGTATTAGAGGTTATTACCGAAACATCCATCCAAGGATTGTTACAAAACCTCATGTCTTGGGATTATCATGTAACCACATATCCTCAGTTTATCATGTATCCACACATCATATTTGAAGTTCCATATAATAATAACACATAGAATATTATAAATATTAATATTTTTCTATAAAATTTCATTTGTAATAACTGTAAATAATTTCAATATACAGAATTATTCTATCCATTTCAAAAACCATTTTCAATACCAAAACACCAAAAAATATAATAAGGGATTTTATTTCCTAAAGAAATCATTAATGCTTATAGAGAAAGCCAAATATCATATAACGGTTACAGTGGTAGAGGTATCCTTATCGTCACATATGTAAAAAACATTTAATTTTTGGTTAGTAAATTTATTCATTGAAAAATTATCTTTTTGAGTGAAAGTAAAAGTAATATTCCTTTGTTATACACTTTATAAAAGAGGCGGTGTATAAAATAAAAATATGCATAAATTAAAGTAGATTGAGGAAAAGTCCCTTAACTTGAATATGAAATGTCTCATTCATTCAATATATTCATGAATTATAAAATTAGTTTAATTTATACTTTAATGATTACATTTTTCAATATTATTATTACTTTTATATCACAAATCAACATGTAATCAAATTTCATAATTATTTATGTTTTTATCAGATGTTTTGTCGATATAAGGTACTTGAGTAAAAAATGAACATATTTTTGATGTAATTTACCCTTGTAGTAAAATTTAAATAATAAAAATAATATTATTCATGATTTATATATCATATATATACCATATATATATATTTTATATACATAATATTGGTATATATGAAATGAAATAAACAATACATGGAGACGGTAGGTCGTACGTACGCATGAACACGACTTAAATTTCACTTTCATATTAAATGAATCATAAAAAATTGTTATAAACTTATATTATAATACCATTATAACATTTATGTCATTTATGTCACATAGTATTACTAAAACACTACTTTATATGTTCCATGTATAGCATAAATGAGTCATACTGCTTTGAGGGTGTGGTTGTCCACACATTCTCAAACGGAATTATCATATTTACACAACATGGAAAGAATAAAGGTATTCATTAAATTAAAATTATAAATAATAGAGAATATATATATATATAATATATATCATATATAAATATCTTTCAATCATAATATCGACAATGAGTGGAGTTAGGAGAAAATTTTAACAACCATCATTTAGTGTGGTAGCAGATCAGCGTACACAGGAACAATATGTTCATATACATTATTTGAAGGTGAGTGTAACTGTAGTTAGAATAATTATCCTAAAAAAAACTCTTATATTGAAGATACTAGTTTTATTATTTAATAATATATTAATTATATCATATAGAGTGGAGAAGGAAATATAAAGGAAATAAACTTAAGAGATGACGTTACCTCTAAATTGGGTAACTCCATTTGATTTGAGACAAAAGGATTTCTTTACGTTACCTCTAACAAAGGTAAGTAATATAGAGGGAAGGGATGTATTTTTGGAGATTATTTGAATATAAGTTTGACGAGACAATGGGATTTAGAGGTTTTAGAAAGTGGGTAGAATTAGTGGCCTTTTTTTATGAGGGAGGATGGGCACTTTTGGAACGTCCTGAACTATTTAGTTATTATAAATTTATTTTATAATTATAATAGTTCAAAAGTAATATATTTCAAGGATAATATGTGTATCGGTCTAAATCTACAAAAATTCGGTTTGAGAAATATTTAGGTCACAAAATTATCCTTATCATCTAGCTTTAACCTTCAGTTGAAAACATAAACTCTCACAATGTCTTCATGAATTTTCAAAATATATGTTTACTATAGTAACTATAAAATGAAAAATGAACCAAAATTGGAACACTAATGAATTTTTTATCATAATATAAGTAATTGGAAAACATATTTTGTTTTTAGGATTGTTACATCATTCAATAAAATAGTATTTTGTTTTAAAAAACTTGTTTATGCCAATTTTTAGACTATTTTGTAATTGTTTTTTCTTAAATTCATACCAAATTTATTTTTGAAACAATAGAAATTAACTGAAATATAAAATATTTTAATCATTCTTAAAAATCATTTATGGCATCAAAATGTTAAAATTCTATTTATTTTAATATTTATAATTTGATTTATTTGATTCATTCAATAATAAAGTAATCACTGCATTCTCATTGTTTCAGAAATAAATTTATTTTTATAATTTCTCAAAATAATAGATAAAATACATTGATGTAGTAAATTTTATTATATTTATAATGAATATTTATAGAAAAAGATATTGATTAAAAAATAGGAGATTAAAATTGTATTAATAAAATTTCATGAGTTTAGGTTATATTTATCTTTACATTAAATTAAATATTACAGCATGTTGTTTTCAAACCTAAGTGGCTCTCAAATGCCAAAGGTTTGGCCTATGGATTATCATGGTTGGACATATCTCATATAATAGGTTTAGTACACATTTTAGGTTGTTATTTTGTTATTATAATATTATTTTTTCCCTTATTTTACTTATTTACCCTTTAACTGTGGTAAATAAATATAATTATTGAAGATTATATTCATAATTTCCAAAATTAATAGGTACCTATTTACACAATTTGAATATTATAATTACAAATATGGAATCAATTTTTTCTAATTAAAAACATAAAATGGATAAAAATTAATTTAAAATTAACCACTTTTGTCAAAACTAGAAAGCGTGTTTTTAAGAAGTAAAAACATTCAAAATATTGAAATGTGTTTATGTACTATTTTGATGTAAAATTACTTCTAATGAAATAAATTAGATTAAATGAAAAAATAATAATCTATTTACACTTTAAAACAAATAATATTTACAATAATACTATATATATAAATAAATTACTTGAAAAGTCATTTTTGAAAAAAAATGAGGTATTTTTCAATATTAATTGAAATTTGGATTGTATCTGAAAAATACAAAAATTTAAACCAAATTAAATGTCTAGATTTTACACTAGAATTTTATTTTGTAAAATAAATCATATAAAAGTGAAGAGAAAAATATTTAAAACTGGTTCACCATCAAAAGGCTGAAGAATGAAAATTTATTAGAGTATAGTCTGCTTAAAATTGGATTCATTCTCATTTTAAGCCTCTAATATATATTGGATAAATATAAAAACATTCAAAAAACAACTATAATTATAATTTAGTTTGTTCTTTTTATTCCCTTGAATAAAATTTTCTAGGAATTGACTACCCTTTTAAATAATAAAAATATTATAGTATTATTTTCAAGTATAACTCAATGTTGTGTGAAACATAATATTTGGGACAAACCCATTATTTCATGTTGAGTGCACTATCCATAAAAGATTCCCCTTTGATATGAAATTAATATCTTATTCACAAATATTAGTAGATATGAGAATTTTTTAATCTATAAATACCTAGGATGTTACATCATTCCCACATTTAAGAAATTGTGTCCCCACAAATGTATTTACTTGTCAAATAACTGAGGCATTTTCTCAGTCATAACTTTTTCATGTTTTATATTTCCTCTTCAACCATACAATTGACTCAAAAAACATGTACAAGGTGAATCTAATTATTCCACAACAATAGCTCTCTCTAGTCAATAATTATTATTTTTTTTTTCACATAAGAATGATTTTTAAGTCCTCGAACCTAGAGGCCGTGAGTCAGTTCATTATTTTAATACATTGTCATGATTACAAGGAATCATGTCCCGAAAGACTGATCAGTTTAGTAGTCTTGGAAAATATATTACATACATGAAATTTCCATTACACATTAGAAAATAAAACACAACATAAATGATCCTTTGAGAATTCCATTAATCCCCTATCTTATCCTGGCTTATCAATCATAATACCATTCTTGGAATCCTGTTAAAATAAAACATAATAAAGGGGTGAGCTCAGATTCCCAGTAAGGATAACAATGTAGTGGAAACTTTTATAAATAATAATAAACAATTAAGAAATGTTTAAGACTAAAACACAAGCCATTTAAATTTAAACCTCATCATAATATTAAACGGATAAATCAAATAATTACATTTACTAATTCACATGGATATTCTACTAGTCAAATAATCACATGTAATATCAATAACCGATTTCATAATGATAGAATTCATAATGTATAAAATCACAACCACATTGTCAAGTCCTTGTGCCGAGACTACAAATTAGATTTTTCCAAGGCCTTGTGCCATGACAGTAGTTTTTCTAATGAGACCTACCAATTCATCGAGGAGCTATATCTTTATCCACATGTCACTTACTAATTCCAATGAATTCATCGTATGAAAAGTTTTAAACAAAACATAAACATTCATATTAAAACTAGTATATGAAATGTCAATACTTTATCCATAAATCATGAATGGTATAAAAATAACACATCCATGTTCAATTATATCACAAAACCTTCAATACAATATGGATTAATTGTATCATAATAAATCAACTTAAATCATGTTTAAAATCAATCAACGGATATTGACATAGAACAAAATTATTTCTAAAATTCTTTGAGAGAAATTTCCCATTTTCATGAAAACATTAAAAATTCACACAATTTAGAATGGAAGACATTTAAATACATTTTTCAATCAATGTGTTCCATACCACATTGAATCTTTTGAAAGAAATTATCATTTTAAAAACATTCATGTATATATGAAATAAATCCTTAAAACCCATTTTGAAAATATAATCATTACTGAGAATGATTTAGAAGAATAATTATTTAAACCATTTAAAATTTTGATCTAGTTAAAGAGTCTATTCTATAAAACCTTAAAATATTATTTTTTAAAATATTTTTGTGAAACACGGATGTGGATTATAAAAAGGTCGCAATAGATACTCACGTAAAATCATCCTCGAATAGTGAAGAGATTATAGAATTAACCTTGACATTGTACTTTTCCATGGTTGAGGGTACATTAACCTCATATATAATAGTTAAAATAATTGTTATTAAATTATACAATAACCTCATACATAAATATGATATCATATAAGATCTTCTAAAATTTCATTGTTAATAATAATTAAGTATTATCATCATTTTGGGTGTTAACTGATCTGTTATCCTTTTTCTTCTTGGTTACGTAAGCCATGTTTGTTATGGATAGGATGTATTTGAGTCAGATCTACAATTATATTAGGGTTTTAAACTTTGTTTTTACTCATAAAATGAAAATTATTATTGAATTATTATGATGGAGAATTAATCTCATCGTGTTCGTGGAGACGGTAATCTGTCCGTACGCACGAGCGACAATATCATTATACTGATGGTGAAATCACATATAATTGGATGGTATATAATTTATATAGAATAATTAACATGATATATTTATTATTTACATCTGTTATACTCATTATTATACCCATAAAAATAATGTAGTGTTTCAATAACAAACTGCACCATGACGTGGAGATGGTAAGCCATACGTACTAACATATGGTGATTTTTTCATTTATAGTATGGATAGAATAATTAATTTGGTTGTACCATATTTATAATAACATTATAGTATGTAGGAGGTATTGGAGTGATTTTTTTGGTTTGGAAACTACAAAAGAATGAGGAAGCTGAAGAAGAAAATAAATTGAAAGTGGGTGGTGAAATTATTATCTCTTCTTCGGGTGTTTTATTTTGAGTTGGTCAAAAGGGATCCATTGGTTGAATTTATGATCAATTTTAGGACATACGGTTTATGTGAGGAAAGTTGGGAGTATATTTGGGCCAAGGTTGGCTGATCCAAATGGATTCTAAGGTGTGGTTTTGAGGGATGGGGAAGTACACTTTTATAAGAGGGGTGAGAGACACTTTAGGAAAAGATTAACATATTAATTCATTATACAATCATATTCGGTATATTATTGATAAAAATGAATTTATTTTGATCCATAGGTGGTTATTGGTCTAAAAACACTCAACAAATAGGTTTTAAAAAAATTTGGGTTACCATTGTAACCTTATCGTTTAGATTTAACTCTTAGTTAAATAGTTTAACTTTTACCGCGTCTTCTTGTATTTTTACACTATAATTTTAATAAACATACTATAAACATTAAAGAGAAACCCAAGTGGTTCATTAATAACATATATAATATTATTTAATACTTTTTTCTAATCCTTATTGTTTTATTAATAATATATCAACCAATAATATATTATTTGTTTTAAAAACTAATTTATGTCAATTTTGACACTATTTGGTATTTTGTTTTTTGTGAAAGTCATAACAACCTTATCACATCAAACTAAATTTATATAATTGACCAAAAAATGACATAATAACCTATATAATTCATGTATGTCATCAAAACATTAAAATTATATAAATTTAAATATTAATAATATAAATTAATTTAATATTTCATTAAGAAGGTAATTACTACATCATCATTGTGTCATAAATTAATATAATTATTTAATATATAATAATTTTAAATAAAATTCCAATATGTATGAAACTTATTTATATTTATAATGAATATATATATTCAAATTTATATTATGTATAACCCTATAATAAAAATGTTTTAGTTAATAAAAATTTAATTGTACACTTTTATCACTTCTTTAAATAAAATATTAATAAATATCTAATCTAATCCAAGTGGACCTAAAGGATCATATTTTATTACTAAGGTTGTTTTTGGTCAAATTACACTTATCGAAGAAAATTAGGACATGTGTTATGGTAATTATAACTTCATTTTTACCTTTAATTTCCATATTTACTTTTAACCGTGATAAATATATGTCAATAATTACTATTCACCAAAAATTATATTCATCTTATTGAATAAAATTTTACATACTGATGTGAATTTCATCTCTTTGATTTTTTAATTTCAATTCATAGAATGGGTAAAATTATGTTTTATGCAAATTTTCAAATGTACCTATAATGTTGATAAAAAAGGTTAAAATGTTCAATAAAATTAAATACATCAATTTTTTTTTAAAATGACTCCAATTAATTAAATTGAACATATATTGTTATTATATATATATTTTTTCTTAAAATATAATAAAATAAAATAAATAATTATCTAAATAAAATTTATATTTTAATCAATAACACGGTGTTTTTTACTATTCATCAAAAATTGAATGTTTTCAGAAAAATACCAATAATTCACCCAAAGATAATTTTGATATTTCAAATTAAAAAATTGATTCATATTTTACCAAATTATAAACATTGAAGTTGTATTAATTAATTTATAATTAATTCCGTTTGTCAAAACCAAAAATCTGGTTTTTAGAAAGTAAAAACTATCAAAAGATTGACATGTCTTTATGTCAAATTTAAATGTGAAATTACATATCATGACATACATTGAATTAAATTATAAAAATATAATCTAATTATTCTTCCAAACCATTCAAATTAATAACTTAACACTATAAACTATTTCAATTAAAAAAAATTAATTTGAATTTATTAATTATCTGTATCCATCAAAATATGAATGATATCCGAAAAGTACCAAAAATTTATCAAAGACACATATTTATGTCCCGATTCTAACGAATAATTTAATTTAATTAAATTGAATATATAATAGTGTAAAAAACATTTAAAAATGATTATCTATTACCTAGGCGTTAATATTGAATTTTTTTAAAAATCCTTCTTTTATCTGAAAACATAATTTTTCTTTATATTTTGTCTATGAAACCCATAGTATGAATGTTAAAATTATATAGGCTATATATAAAAATATAAATTCAGTTAATACTATTCATAACCACTTTTGGGTAGCTTGTTGGGTAAGTCGCGATGCACTCGAACTCGGTGATGCATGTATCACATGTTATTGAATTACATTGAAAAAATAGTGTAATATGAAATTTTGGGGTGTAACATTCTCCCATATTTAAAAAAATGGAGTCCACGCAATTAAAAATTGTTTTTTGAAAATAAATGGTTAAAAATAGAAAAATGAAACTGACGAAAACCCACATCTGAAATTGGGTTAATAAAATTTATTCCTAAGAAGAGGGAAAGTGAAATAAAATAGTCACCACCAAATATTGATCTCGATTATGTGAACATTGGTGTAAATTATAGACACCAAATTTTACTCAATATGTAAATATTTATATGGAGTGATTGAGGTCATCAATCCCAAGCTAGTGTAAAATTGAGGGCATCAAATCCATCAATCTACGATGATTTAAAATATAATTAGTTCATAAATACATAAGGTATTTAGAAAACACATGTTTTCTTTTAAGAAACCTTTTCCGAAGTTTAAGATGGAATAAATTCATAGAATAAGTGGGAAAAAATATATACATGACATGTAGTGTTTCATCCATCAACAAAATTCCTACCACAGACTATTCTTTCATTCCAAATGATAATAGAATTCTAAAATACTCTATTTATCCTAATCGTATATGGTTAAAAAATAATTAATTAATAATTGCATTGTCAGACTACTTAAAAAACAACACTATACAAACCATGACATCACGTAGGCCAGTGGTAGGCGATGCACCCTTGATGCCCTTGTTTTGTCGGTTCAGGTCTCGCGGCTCTGTCAGAAATGACAGGTTGTCTCCCAACCTCCAGGTTGTGCTTTTGATAACAATCCAAAAATAATATTATGAAATTTTTTAACCCTAAACAATAGTTTCCAATGTCCAACTTAATTTATTTCAATGTTTAGACTTATCCAAAATACTGTTGTCCAAACTCATAGTCCCAAATTTATAAGTAAGGTAATGAAAATGAAGAACTTATTTTCCACAAAATAACATATGAACACATTCTTAATTTTTTCTTCTAAAAAATTGTAACACCCTGAATTACCATAAAACTGTTTTCATTACATTAATCCAACCTTATTCTATATAAAATAGTAGACATATTACTTATATCAAAAAAAATTAATATTCCAACAATGATGGAATAAAAAAATTTAATCAGTTCTAAGGTAATAAAAAATATCCAATATAATTTGTGCAAATATTTCATCTATTATTTCACAATCTCTACCTCAGTATCAGAACCATATTTTGGTTTAACATTTTTTAAACCATGTATTTTGAAAATTGATGAACCAAAAACATTGTCACTACTCTGTACCATACAATTTCATATCGTAAATCAAATAGTACTGCAGTAGAATCCTTATATACTTTATAATTATTATTATTTGTACTCAAATGACACAATTCATTAATAAAAACTTTTAAAAAATAATTCCACTTTATATTTTGTAGTATAGTAACATGATTATTATCCAATATCATCATTTGTGGTATACTACGATGACTAGTTCATTGAATCTCGTAGTGTCCAATTCCTTGCAGATGAAGCATTCTAAATTTAAATCCTTTTTCTTACCATTACAATCATGTACATTGTGTTTTTTCTCCACACTTATAAAAAGTATCATTCCCTTAAAAAATTTACTAATTTGATTCTTTCCACAGTTATCACATTTGGGAAAATCCTTTTTCCCATCATCAATGTATGAATCTTTCTCACTTTCATCCTTTTCATCCCTTAATTTCCTTCAAATCCATAGGAAAAAGAGAATTTTTTCCATATATTATTAGAAAATGAAACTATTTGTTTATATGATGATAATACGTGTGAGACAATTTCTCTTCTAAATGTTGGCTTAATACCATGAAATATATCATCCTTCTTAATCTTTTGATCATGTGTAATGATGTAAATCTCATTACTTCTACTAGGAGTCATTTCTAAACAATCGCATACACTAGGATAGTTTATGAATCACATTGCATTATTCTTAACATTTAAAATACCTAACATAAATTGAAAATATTATGAATATAATCTATAATCATAAAATTATTTCTTTGAGAAAATATTTACTCATAAATCATTTATAATGTCCTGTAATAAAAATGCTAATTATCCTAAGAATATCCTCTATGATTGTCGTAACCAAGAGTGCCACAAGGCCTATTGTCGTGTACCAAGATACCCCAGGTCAAGCCCAAAACATCTTTTCAGTGTTTTCACTCCTAGGTACTTCAGTTCCAGAGCT
This sequence comes from Viscum album, assembly GCA_963277665.1. NCBI lineage: Eukaryota > Viridiplantae > Streptophyta > Magnoliopsida > Santalales > Viscaceae > Viscum > Viscum album. Next base: position 552,847,724 of record OY728125.1, on the reverse strand, counting down.
GCCTCTACTAGCTCATATCGAGACATGGATGTTTATCTTTTTAAATACACATAATCTCTATATTACCAAAATTCTAGGACGTTCTTCTATACTAATCCTCAAAATCTAGCTTAGTGTAATGTTCTATAATAAGAGTTTATCTAAATATATTTCCAATGTTGTTGCTAAACATCCTTTGATACCAACTATAACGCCCCGACCCTAGAAGCACAGAGTCAGTGCATTATTTTAAAACATTGGCATGATTACAAAGAATCATGTCCTGAAGACCGATTTGTTTAGAAGGCATGAAATATATATTACATGAATGTTACATTACACATTAAAAAATAAAACAAAACATAAATGATCCTTTTAGAATGCCATTTATCTCCTAGAAAAATTCTCTTTATTAATCATAATAAACTTCATGGAATCCTATGAAAATAAAACATAAGAAATGTGTGATCTATGATGCTCTGTAATGATAACAATATAGTGGAAACTTTTATAAATAAAAATAAACATTTAAGATAATGTATAAGACCGAAACAAAAGCATTTTAAACATAAAATTCATTATAATATGGAAAATATAAATCAAATAATGTAATTTACATATTCACATAGATATTCAACGAGTCGAATAATAACATGTAATATCAATAACTGATTTCATAATGATGGAATGCATAATTATGGACATCATTACAACATAGACAAAGCCTCATCCCAAGAATACAAATAAGATTTTGTCATGGCCTTATTCCAAGACACTAGTTTGTCTCATGAGACCTACCGATGCATCGAGGAGCTATAGTAGGCTCCACCAATCACTTACTAAGTCCAATGCATTCCTCATATGAAATGGTTTAAACATAACATAAACATTCATATTAAAAAAATCATATGAAATGTATATAATTTATCCATAAAAAATTAATGGAATACAAATATAACATCCACCTTCAAACATATCACAAAACCATCAATACAATATGGAACATTTGTATCATAATAAATAAACATAAAAAAGTTTAAAATCAATCAAAGGTTGTGCACTTAGATAAAAATGATTTTTATAACTTTTTGAGAGAAATATCCCTTTTTCATGAAAAAATTTTAAAGTCACATCATTTATAAGGGAAGACATTTAATTTCATTTTTGAATCAAAGTCTCCCAAACCACTTTGAATCATTCGAAAGGAATTAACATTTTTAAAAACATTAATTTCTATATAAATAATTCATTCAAAACCCAAATTGAAAACAAGGTCATTAATGAGAATGATTTAGAATATTAAATATTTAAACCTTATAAAATGATGATATATTTAAATATTCCCTTCAATAATAGATTAAAATATTCATTTTACATTATTTTTATGAATCACGTATGTGGATGATAAAGAGGTCCATGTAGATACTCACATAAAAATAACCTCTGATAATGAAGATATTATATAATAAACCATTACATGGTACTTTTCATTGGTCGATGGTAAGTTAACCTCTTGTATAATAGTTAAATCATTGTTATTAAATTATAAATGAAACACATACATAAATATGATATCATATATGATCTTATAATTTTTTGTTAATATTATTTATTTAGTGTCATCGTTTCAGGTGTTAATTGAACCGTTTTCCATTATATGCTTTGATATGTATGCCATGTATATTATTGATATTATGTTTATGATTCATATCCATATTGATATTATGTTTATAAATAATATTTTTAATCATAATGTTAATATTATTCTTATTGATTACGATGGGGAATGAATCTAATCACGTTCTTGGAGACTGTAATCCATACGTACGCACGAGCGAAAATATCATTATATTGATGGTGAAATAGAATGTAATTGGATGGTATATAATATTTAAAGAATCATTAAATTGATATATTTATTATTTACATCAGTTATTATCATTATTATATGCATCCAAATAATGAAGTGTTTTAACAACAAATTACACCACTGCGTGGAGACGGTAAGTCGTATGTACGCACGTTTGATAAATTGGTCATTTATAGGACTGATAGAATAAAGAAAATGGATGTATTATACTTATAATAACATAATAGTGTGTAGGATGTAACGATGTTATTATTTTTTTATGTAAACAACAATTAATGAGGAAGAGGTAGAAGAAAAGAACTTGAAAGATGGTGGAGAAATTATTACATCTTCTTCGAGTGTTTCCTTTTATGTTGATCAAAAGGGTTCCATAGGTTGGATTTATGTTCAAAGTAAGGACTATAGGTTTATTTGTTGACGTTTTGAGGATATTTGGGTATATATTGGCCGAGACAAATGGATTGGGGGTGTGATTTTGGGAGAAGGGGGTGAGCCCTTTTATAAGAGGGGTGAGAGTCACTGTAGGAAAAAGATTAAATTATAAATTTATTAGACAATAATATTCAGTTTATAGTTGCACAAAATGAATTTATTTCGAGACTTATGTGGTTATGGCTCCAAATACTCTCAACCAAACCATTTCATACAAGTTTAGGTTACAATTTTAACATTAGTTTTAGATTTAAATCTTAGTTAAATATTTTAAATATTACAGTGTCTTATTGTATTCTTACACTATATGTTTATTAAACTAACTCTAATATTCCAAGACAACCTTAAGTGGTTCAATAAAGAAATATTAAATATTATTTAATCATTTTGGATGATCTTTATATTTTGATTAATATTATATCAACCAGTAATGTAGTATTTGTTTTAAAAACTAAATTTATGCCTATTTTGACACTACTTAGTATTTTATTTTTTTGAAAGTCATAAAAACATTATCACTTATAAATAAAATTATCTAGTCAACCTTATCAAGTAATATTAACATATAAAATTCATGTATGGAATCATAACATTCAAATTATATTAATTTTAATATTAATAATTTAAACTATTTTAATATTTCCTTATGAAGGTAATTACTGCCTCATCATTGTGTCATAGATAAAATTAGTTATTTAATCTCTAAAAATTATAAATAACATACCATTACGTGGGAAATAGTTTCATCTTTATAATTAATATTTATAGGTGAATTTATCTTATGTATAACCCTATAATAAATATTATTTAGTTAATAAACATTGAATTTAACACTTTTAGATTTTCTTTTAATAAAATAATAATAAATGTCCTAATCATATCCAAGTAGATCAAAAGGATCATATTTTTTTTCCTAAGGATTTTTTTGGAAACATTACACTTATATAATAGAATTAGAACATGTGGTAGGGTAATTATAATAACGTTTTTACCTTTAATTGCCCGATTTTGTTTAACAATGGTAAATAAATGTCAAAGTAACTATTAAAAAAATTAATTTCATCTTATTAAATCACAATTAAATTACTGATTTCAACAATGTCTCTTAGATTTATGGAGAAATCAAATCACATAAGTGGTAAAATATTTTTTATGCAAATTTTCATATGTATCTAAAAGGAGGGTAAAAGGGGTTAAAAAGTTCAATAAAATTTATAACATCTATTAGTATTATAAAATGACTCAAATGAATTAAATTGTAATTATATAGGTATTATATATATATATTTTAATTAAAATAAATTAAAATAAATTAAATAATAATTTAAATAAAATGTTGGTTTTATAAAATAAGGCAGTGTTTCTCACTATTCAACAAAAATTTTATTTTTTCAGAAAAATACCAAATCTTCAACCTAAGATAAATTTGATATTATGAATTAAAAAATAAATTGTATTTTATCAAATTCAAAACATTGATATTGTATTAATTAACTTAAAATTAATTCCCATTTTCAAAACCAAAATGTGGGTTTTTATATAGTAAAATATATCAACAGATTAACATGTGTTTATGCCAAATTTAAATGTTAAATTCCATATAATGACCTACATTGTATTAAATGATAACAAAATAATTTATTTATACTTATAAACCATTCAAATGATTATTTTAACACAATAAATTATATTTATTTAAAAAACAATTACAATTAAAATTTAGTATTTTTCAGTATTCATCAAAATATGAATGTTATCTGAAAAGAAACAAAAATTTATCCAAAATAAATTTTTATGTCTCGATTTTAATTAATAATTTGATTTAATTTAATTGAAAATATAAAAGATTCAAATATTTGTTTTAAAATGGATTCTCCATTAAATAGGTGGTAAAATTGCATTTTTTTAAAAATACATCTTTTATTTAAAAATTATATATCTCTTCATATTATGTCTAAGAAACACAAAATATGAATGTTAAAATTATATAGGATAAATATAAAAAGCAAAATGTTGTAAATAATTTTCATCAACACTTTTTAACTGCTAGTTTAGTAAGTCTTGGTGCACTCGAACATAGTGTTGCGTGTAGAGCAAGTTATTGAATTACATAGTAGAAATATCATACTATGAAATCATAGGGTGTTACAGATTTTATTCCAAATAAACAACCTCTGGACTCAAAACAAGTGATGGATCCGACATATACATTCTCAATAGTGAAACATGAAAAATATTGTGTACCATGGATAAACCTAGAGGTAAATCCACCCAGTAGGAAATTTATCCAACTTTTTCATGGATCTTATTGGGTCTAATGTATAGAAGACTCAGCATTACCTTCTTACAAAAATGCATCACACTTTCCAATGTGATATTTGATAACGACTTGATCACCAACCTCAGAAGAAAGATCCTTCCACTCGTATTCTTCAAAACATTTCTACCTACTCTGAGTTGTCGTCATGTGCTTTTGAACCAACATAACTTTTTCTACCATCTATTCTTCCAATTCCAGTCCCATCAACATTCTTTCACATACTTTATCATGAAAAGATAGAGTTTAAAACCTATTTCCATATAAAGATTCAAATTCTCTCATATGTGCAATGGAATGAAAACATTTATAATATGAAAACTCAACCAAAGAAAGATATTTATCCCTATTTCCTTGGTGATCCATTCTACATGCACATTGAATATTCTATATGGTATGAATTACACATTCTAATAGTCCATCTGATTGAGGGTGAAATGTTGTAATGAAATTTAATTCAATTTCCAATAACATCTGAAGGCCTTTTAAAAAATTATAAGTGAACCTATGATCACGATCCGATAAAATGGAGTGGGGAACTCCATGTAACTTGACTATCTCTATAATATACTATCAAGATTGTTGATCTTGAGACATAATATCTCAAATAGGAATAAAATGAGTAGATTTAGTCAATCGATCAATAGTAACCAAGATTATATTTCTACCTCTAGAAATATATGGTAATCCCACTCTGATATCCATTAATATATTTTTCCATTTACACTCATTCATATGTAAAAGATGAGTTACCCCTTCCAGTAACTACTATTTTTCTTTAACATGTTGACAAGTCAAACACTTCATTTTAATGTTTGAAAATATCTCTTTTTATTCCATTCCACAAGTAATACTCCTGAAGATCACTATAGATCATATTACTACCATGATGAACATAAATCAGAGAACTAATAGCTTCACATAACAATTCTATATTTAACTATGAATCATAAGGAACATATATTCTCATTACAGACCTCAAAACATAATATTTATCAATGATAAAATCAGTTAACATTCCCTTTTGCTCAAAATATACCTTTTTATAATACTCACTATCCTCTTTTGGTGATTTCATAATTTTGTCTGATGAAGATGATCTCATGTCCACCTAAAACAAAACATTATAATTCCCTAGAAAAACACCATCCAATACAAAATTCATCAAATAAGAAACCAAAGGATATCATTCTAATTATATCATTGTTAATGCAACATTACCCTTTTGACTCAAATCATTAGCCGCATTATTTTCCTCTTCTATATGGTAATGAATCTGGAGATCACAATCCATGAATAATTCTAGCCACCTCCTCTGTTTCATTTTTAATTCTTTCTATGTAATATATAATTCAATCCTTTATGATCATTATATATTTCATTCATTATTACATTCAAATGTTTACCATAAAATTTTAATGAAAAAATAATAGCAGATAATTTTAAATCATGTGTAGTGTAATTTGTCTTATGATTTTGTTAACTTACATGAAGCAAAAAAAATTACATGATAATTCTGTATTAGTACACAATGAAGCTCTATCATCTATCCATCACTATAGATAACAAATTCACCCTTTCTAGAAGGATGGGCCATCACCGAAGCATTTACTAATCTTCTGTTCATTTCTTGAAAACAATGATCACATTCTATTTTCTAGATGAAATTAACGCCATTACAAGTTATATTAGTTTGTGAGGTAGATAATCAAGAAAATGTTTCAAAAAAACTTCTTAAATAACCCACTAATCTAATAAAACTATGAATCTCTAAGATATTGGTAGGTCATTGCCACTCTTCAACATCATTTGTTTTATAAATGTCAACAAGTATGCTATCCTTTGAAACAATATGTCCAAGGAAGGAAATTTTTTTAATCAAAATTAAATTTTAATTAAACATCCATATAGTTTCTCCTATTTTATTGTTTTCAAATAAATCCTTAATTGACATTTATGTTCCTCCCAACTTTTATAATATACCAAGATGTCATTTATAAACAAAACCACAAAATAATCCAAAACTGATGAAAGAATTCATTAATGAGATTCATAAATTTATAAGGTGTATTATATAACCAAAAGAGGATGGCTACATACTCATACTTCCAATATATTGTTCAAGAATATTTCTTTGGAATTTCTTTATCCATCACCTTTAGTTGATGGTACCCAGACCTCATATTATTTATTAAAAAATAATCAGCTCCCAAGATCTTGTAAAAAATATCATCATTATGAGGTAAAGGATACTTGATATTATTAGTGATGTTATTCAAGGATTGGTAATCAATACATAGTTTCATTGAACCATCATTCTTTTTTCACAAATACAATGGGTGCACCTTATGTGGAAGTGCTTGGTCGAATGAATCCTTTATTAAGTAATTCATGCAACTATTTTTTTTAATATCACCATTTCTACATGATCCATTTGATAAGGGGTTTACAAATAGGTTTAGCATCTTTCAGTAAATTAGCAGTAAATTCATCATTCACATTTAGAACAATACCAGTCAATTCATCAGAAAAAACTTATGTGACTTCAATCAATAGGGTTATGTCACCAATCAATGTTGTTTATTTCCTTTCAACATCATGTTCTAGATAAATTTCAGTTCCATATTACTTAAATATTTCATCTTCGTGGTATGTTATGAATAGTATTAATTCATTTACTAAATAATTCATGGAATTACAATCTATTTTACCATGATAAAGTAAAATCCATTCCAAACCTAAAATGATATCGAATTATACCATGGGAGGTTCATAAAAATTTCCAAGAATTTATATAGCACTAATGTTAATAAAAATATTCCTATAAATCTTGTTTATTTAATACCTTCATCTATAGTCATTACTAAATGTTCTATATCACTTTCATGGCATTCAATTTCCAATTTAATTCAAATGCTCAGAAAATGATGGAATGTGATGATATAGAGTAAAATAGAGTATTTTAATACTTTCAAAAAACTAGTAACATACATATCACCATTTAATTTGATGGTCCCAACTCAACTATATTATTAGGAAATTATTTTTCCATTCCCTTCAAATTTCTAACTTTCTCATTTCACATTACGAAATCATCTTTGGACACAAATTGTAATAATTTCCTCACTAATTACAACTAAAACATCTAACTGATTGTTTTATCATTGCCTTCTTAATCATATTTCGTACAATTACAAGAAATATAACCAGTCATACCACATCAGAATCACTTCTCTTAATTTGAGAGAAATTATCCCGGATTCTTTTAATAACACTTCTCAAATATTCTAAATTTTGTATTCCTAAATTCATGCTTCTTTAATGAAACTATTACCATTGCATTACAACTAGATCACTTATTTTTTTTTCTCATAGAACACATGATTATTATAAAACACCATTTTTACATTCTCAGCACATCAGAAAAATTTATCATAGCTTATGAACTCATGAGAGGCTAACACCCTTTGATATTTCAGCTTCAATATTGACTGAAACTGATTTATCATACTATCAATATCCATGATAAAATTTCAGATGTAGAATGAAAAATTATTGAAATATTATTCATATGATGCAACATAATATTCCTCCTTTGGTCTCAATTCCATGTATTTCTTTTCTATACTAAGACGATCGACCTTAGGAAAATATTTCTTAATGAAGATATTCATAAAGTCATACTATTTCATGGAATAATAATCTCCACATCCTTTGATTTTTTTAAACATTAACTACAATTGATCATAATCTCCTTCAAAATGACAAACAACATTACTAACCATTTGATTGAATGAAAACCCCATAGCATTAAAAAAAATTCCAGTGCCTTAATTTACCCTTCATCTTACACAAGGTCAGATGATCCTCTGATTGATGGAGGATATTGGCTCATTAAATTATCTATGTTCGAAATCTACCTCTATGATTGGTTGGTTAATCTCATGCTTAGAAATCACCACCTATTACCTACTATGTCAACTTATCCATTACTGCAACAAACTATTTAGTTCTAATTCCGACCAACTGAGGATGTTGATTTAGATGTTTATTTCCCTTTGTATGCCTTCCTATCATAGCTTCCCTCCCTCCTCTCTAGAAACCCATTCTGAACATACATATCACAGACAAAGAAACATGGTAATATTCAAATACTATGCCATTTTGACCATAATGTAATACTCATTTAGGGATATTATATTTGCAATATTCAAAATCATAATGATATTTAAACTGATCTCTGATATGAACTATAAGGCCCCAGACATAAACATTAAATAATCATGATATAAGTCAAAAATTAAACATTAGTTAACATTGAAGATATTCTCAAGTTTTTTTCCTTAGATAATAAGTTCATAAATCATATCAACATAAATATTTCATGTATACACTTCTACTCACTATCCACTATTTTTCATAAAACATCATAGATTTCAAATGAAACATGTTTTATTTCATGTTTAGACAGTACAACATTTCCTTGATACCATCATTCAATATAGTCTACATTATGTCCTATGGAAAATATTTAAAAAAATTGGATGAGAATAAAAATATATGTAAGGGATACACTACGAAAGAAAACATTTTGTCTTGGATAACATGAAAACCATGAATACTTTATCCAAAAGTAATTATTTTCACCTATATGAATTATTAAATATAGAACAACAAATATAATCTCATATTACACCCTTTTTTTAACCAAAATATTACTATAGATCTATTAAAAGCAACCCATAACATATAAAGGTACCTAGAGGCAAAAATATACCTAAATGCAAAAACCATAAAGTCGACTTCCACACATATCACTAAATAAAATAGTTATATGCCTGAATTCCAAACCAAATGCATTGGAGGTTATAAAGTAACCACCCATCCATGTTTTATCACATAACCACCAATATGTTTTTCCCATGTTACCACCCGTCATTGGATATTATGTAACCACCCATCGAATTTCCACGTAGCATGTAATCATAAATAGAAAATATTAAAAATATCAACATTTCACTAATAATATATCATTTTCTATCACAAGAAATAATTTCAAGATATAGAAATTTGAAATCCTTTTCAAAAACCATTTTCCATACAGAAACAACCAAAAATGGAATAGGGGATTATTTTTCATTAAAATACTATGAATTATATATGGGATGACAATTATCAATTAATGCTTATGGCTGTGGAGGAGACATTGTCACTGCATATGTTAAAAACATTTATTTTTTGTCATTTGTTAAAATATTTTTAAGGAAAAAATTTCCCATTAATTTAAATTAAAATTCCAAGGGGTTTATTTTACACCATATAAATGAAGGTGGTGTATAAAATCAAAATATTCCACATTGAAAAAATATAGAGATGATGTCCATTACCTAAGATTCAACTTGTCTATTCCATTCAATATATTCCTGAATAATAAACATAAGTTAATTAATAGTTTCTTTGGACCCTTTTTAATGTTTATAATTTCCTTTATATCACTTATTACAATTTTATAATAATTACATAATTATTTTGGATCATATCAGATGATTTTTTGATATTTGATACATGAGTCCAAAGAGAACTTCTTTTGATGTAAACTATCCTTTTATTAAAAAACCATCATCTCTAGAATATTTTTCATCATTTAAATATGATTGAAATATTTTATATATTTATTAATAATATCCATTATATTTGTAGATAATAAATTAAATTCATATATCAAGGAAACGGTAGGTCGTACATATGTATGAACACTACTTTAAATTCTTTGTCATATTTAAAGACTAATAATAAAATGATATAAATGTATATTATAATACTATTATTTTTTCAGTTATGTCTCATAGGTTTAATAAGACCGTCCATTATATGTTCTCTATGTATCAGAAATGAGTTATATCACATTGTGGGGCGTTAGTCCACACTTTCTCAAATGACATTATCGTATTTACGCAACCTCTAAAAAATAAAGTTATATTATTAATATAAATAAAAAATAAAAGAGATAATATAAATGTAATATATAACATATATTAATATAGTTATATTATAATGGCCACAATGATAGGTGGTAGAAAATAATTGAACAATAATAATTTCGTGAGACAGTTTTTCGTCGTACACTAGAAACAGTATGTTCTTATCCATTAGATGAAGGTTTTTGAAAGTTTAGATTGAATCCTTATGATTAAAAAATTTGAGTATATTTGGGATACTATAATTTATATTTAATAATATAATAATATTTGAAAATGGAGTGTACAATAATATATAAAAAAATAAACTTGAGAGAAGACGTTACTTCTAAATCTGGTAACTCCTTTTTTACTTCTAAAAAAGGATTTATTGTCCTTCTTTATTCTCACGGTAATGATTATATAATGAAGGGAGGAATGTAGAGAGATAATTTGAGAAAATTTTGGACTAAACAAAGGGGCCGGAGAGGTGTGAGTAAGTGGGTAGAGGAGGTGGACTTTTATAAGATGGGGGAGGGGAACATTAGGAAAGTCTTGAAATATTATTTTATTATAAATTGATTTTAGAATAATAATAGATTAAAATTGATATATTTTAATAATAAGATGAGTATGTGTCGAAGTCCTCTCAACCCATATGTTTTAGATACGTAAAGTTAATAAAATTAAACTTATCCTTTAGCTTTAACACTTAGTTAAAAACATTATCTATTACCCTTCATTCTATTATTTTCATAATATGTGGTAAATATATTTACTATAAAATTCCATTATAACCACAAGGGGGCCCATAGTATGATTTTAGAAATTTTATAATTCAGTTGGAAGAATCATAGATTTTCAGGACTAATATGTCATTTTATCAAATTGTATGTGTTTTGAAAACTCATTTATGTCATTTTGACACTGTGCAGTAATTGTTTTTTTGGTAAAGTGATAACAACTTGACTCCATCCAAAACAAGGAATTACCTCAAATTTAATTTTCCATAATCATCCAAAAATTTATTTTATCGAATCAAAATTTTTAAATTATATTTATTTTAATATTTAAAACTTCATTTATTTTAATCATTCATTAATAGAGAAATCAAGACATCATCATTATGTCTTAAATAAATAAATTTATTTATTGTTTAAAAATTATAAATAAAATACTATAATGTAGGAAAACATTGAAGATTTATTACTAATTTTTATTTTCTAAGTGATCAATTACATATCCCTAACTTATTTTTCTAGTGAAAATATTCATGTTTAGGTTATATTTCTCTTTACATTAAATTAATTATTATAACATGTCATTTTCACACCCATGCGGCTCCCCAATGTAAAAGGCTCAACGTAATAGTGATAATTATTGGAAATATCTCATAATATGTTATTAAGATACTTTTTCATGATGTTTTATAATATTATAATATGATTTTTGACCATTAATTACCTGATTTACCCTTTAACTGTAGTAAATAAAAAATAATTTCTCATGTTACAATTCTTACTATCAAAAAATTAAATGAACCAATTTAAAAAAATTGAAACTCATCATTCCAAATATGGAATCTCTTTTTCCAAATTTAAAAACGGTATTGGAATAAATTAATTTATAATTAATTCTCATTGTCAAAACCTGAAACCTTGTTTTTAAGAAATAAGATCTATCAAAATATTGACAAGTGTTTAGGTCCAATTTCAATGTAAAATTACAAAAAATGACTAAAATAGGATAAAATGATAAAAATATATTCCAATTAAAATTTAATGACCAATAATAATATAATATAACTATATATATATATATAAATAAATTAGATGAAAATGCATTTTTTAATTATAATTAATTATTTTTCAGTAATAATAAAAATATATATATTATCGGAAAAATAACAAAATTTGCACAAATGTAAATTGTGATGTACCGATATTAATGAAAATGATTTTATTTTCAAATGAAACATATAAAATTGAACAAAAAATATATTTAAAAATGGTTCTCCATCAAAAGGCGGTAAAACAAAAATTTAAAAATATTAGAGTATTTTCTACTAAAAATGGAATCATTCTAATTTTATTCTATTAAATTTATTTGATAACTGTAAAAAACACTTAACAAACATGTATACTCATATTTTAGGTAGTTCTATTCATTCCCTCTAATACAACAGCTTGGGGATAACCACGTAATAAAATATGTTTCATTATTTTTGAATTATTTTTTTGGTATAAGTCAATGTTGTGTGGAACGTAAGATTTCAAAAAACATTGTAGTTCCATGTTGAGTATTCTATCAGACAGAGAATTCCCTTTAATATAAAATTAATTTTATATTCATAAATATTAATTGACATGAAAATGAATTATTCTATAAATTCATGTGATGTGACACCTATAGTTATTTTATTATATTTTTCTATAATCATTCATTTTTCAACGATTAATGAAAAAATATATGTTTTTATTATGAAGATTAATTTACATTAATTGATTATAAACCACTAAAATTTAATTAATATGATTTTTAAAGAAAACCTATTTTAATAATATATCAATTATTCTACTTTTTTTTACATTTAAAAAAAATCCCCATATCGTAATTTGATATATTTTTTTAAACCTTTTAAAAATTTCAATTTGAAAACATCTAGTATAATCACATATGAAGGATTGATATTTAACAAATATTTCCAATGATATATATGTAATTGTGAAAAAAGGATTCCATAATTTTTATGAGAACAATTTATTTTATCTAACAGGGTGTAATTAATATTTCAAAATAATAAATAGTAAAAACAGTAAAAATTATTTACCATGGTTATAGTGAAGACATGTTTTTTAGAAACTAAATTAATATTATAAGGGATAAAAATTACCAAAAACATGTAAAAGACACATTGGATGGAGATATATATAATTTATCTCATATAGTACATACCATGACCCATTGTTTATCCTTTTTTTGCATTATTAAGTTAAACATTTCTTTTCCTATATTACAAGTCGTGAACTCACCTCACTTATAGAAGGACGCAACCTCTCATATCCTCTTAACACTTAAAAAACAATTGGTTTAGATAATAAATTCCCAAATAAGTTTAATTCTTCCATGAAATAAACATATAATCCTTATTGTTTTCATAAATACAACCAAGAATACATTTCATGAAAAACAAAAAGAGTTTTTCTAAAAGGAGTAATCATCCCCGATCTAGCGTTTTAAAATATATCATCATCCACCTCCACAAATACATTTTAAAAAATAATGATAAATTTCCTAGATTATCATCCATAAACTAAGATGTTATTATTTTAATTTATTACCTTAAATACATCTCAACTTCTATTAAATGGGTTTCAAAATTATCATTGATGTGTATGAAAGACTACTGCCATTAGTACCAATGTTAATTGTTTCCATCTCCACAGCTCATGATTAGATATAATTTTGATTTTATTTATTATATATTATACTTATGTGGTCATTGTACATAATTAATCATTATATCACATATTACATTTTAAAATTTTCTATGTGATAATACGATAATGTCACTAATTTGTACGACATACTACCTCCTAGTGAAGCGATATGACTTGTTCATTCCTTTGATGGAGGGTAATAATAATGGGATTAATGAAAATATTTTTTTATGAAATAAATATTATGTTTATGTGTTACTATATTATTCTACATTATATCATTAAACCCTTCTGGAAAATGGAAATATCTTTCACGTATATGTACATACTCACATCTCCCTGAATGGTGTATTTTATTTTCTATCTTTTCCATTTTTTTATTTTACAAAATAAATATATACTGAAAATATAGGATATTTATATCATGGATAATATTCAATTAATTATGTATCAAATTAATTAAATTATGTTAGACATTTAAATTTATGTGGTCCCACAATATAATAAAAAAAACAAAAAAAGAATGCAATTATTTCCTGAAACCTCATTTTATCAAGGAATTTTAAATAAACAGAAAAATGCTAGAAAAGAAATAATATATTAAATGATATAAATTATTTTGGTAAATTTATACACTTATAATAATCTATTAGTTATTATAAAGGATTTTAGAGTATGTATGAGACATAAATTTATTGATTTATAGTCTCTCTTTTATTTATGTGATTCATATTGAAATTCACCACACAATTCTTTTTTATGGTGTATATATTGTCCCGTTAGTATTTTATTTCACAAATATAATTATTTTAATTATATTTAAAGTTTCATTTTATTTTTAACTTATTGGGGCTTAAAATATATATTATTAATACTGTATTAGTGGATTCCCCCCTCATTTTATCCATGACACACAACCCATATTCAATACATGTTTCATTAACATTGAGAATATAAATCTATTTTTTATGCGTCACATCCTCATTGTGTAACACCCCAAGATTTTATTGTACGTTATTTTCTTCAATGTAATTCAATAACTTGCAATACAAGCACCACTATGTTCAAGCGCATCACGACTTACCAAACTAGCCGTTCAAAAGCGGTATTGAATAGTATTCACTGAATTTTAAACATTATATAATACTTATAATTTTAATGTCCATATTATGAATTTCTTAGACATAATGTAAGAAAAAATTCCTTTTTTTCAGATAAAAGAATTATTTTTCAAAAAATGTAATTTTACCACCTTTTAATGGAGAACCCTTTTTAAATCGAATATTTGAAACTTTTATATATTCAATTTTACAGAATAAACTTCTTATTTGGGACCAGGACATAATAATTTAGTTTCAATAAATTTTTGATCTTTTTCTAATAACTTTCATATTTGGTGAATAATGAATAATACAATATTTTAAATGAAAACAAATTTATTAATCACAATAATTTATACTGTTAAATTATACATTTTATTGGTTATAAAGTATAATTATATAATATTTTTACCATTTAATCCAATGCTGGTCATTTTACGTAATTTCACTTTGAGATTGGACATAAACAAGTGTCAATCGTTTGAAAGATATTGTTTCTTAAAAATAACTCTTTTGGTTTTGACAACAGGAATTAATTGTAAATTTATAAATGAAACTTTTATGTTATGAATTTGGTACTGTGGACTTTATTTTTTTCATTTGGAATATCTAAATTTTCTTAGGGTGAATATTTGGTATTTTTCTAAGAACATTGAATTTTTGATGAATAGTGAAAAACCCTGAGTTATAGTTTAAAACCAAAATTTTATTTAAATAATTATTTATTTAATTTAAATTTATTTTAGGTCAAAATAGATACCTAATAAGGATATATGTTCAATTTAATTCATTGTAGTCAGTTTATTAAAAATTTAGATATATAAAAATTTTATTTAACTTTTCACCGTCTTTTACCCAACTCCTAGGAAAATTTACGAATACGCATAAAACATAATTTTACCACTTCTATGAGTGGAATTTTGAAAATCTGAGAGACACTATTAATATCAAGGAGTAAAATTTCGTTCAATAAGATAAAAATATTTTTTTGTGAATAGTAACTTTTTACTTTTATTTACCACGGTTAAAAGTAAATATTGTATTTATGTGTATAATTGATATTATTATTACCCTAACACATGTCCTAATTCTATTGGATAAATGTAATTCGACCAAAAACATCCTTAGGAATAAAATATGACCCTTTAGGTCCACATGGATTATATTAAGACATTTATTATTATTTTATTTAAAGAAGTGTTAAAAGAGTTAAAACAAAAAGTTTAATGACTAAACCATTTTTAATATAGGGTTATAAATAAGATAAATTAGACTATAAATATTAATTATAATGTTAAAAATATTTCCTACATTATGGGATTTTATTTTTAATTTTTTGAGATTAAAGAATTAAATTTATTAATGACATAATGATGATGCAGTAATTACCTTATTAATGAAAGAATAAAATAAATGGTATTATAAATATTAAAATAAACATAATTTCAAAGTTTTTATGACATCCACGAATTTACAAGGTGAATATGACATTTTAGGAATGATTAAAGGTATTTTTTTGAGGTATTCATGCAGTTATTATTTCAACAAAAAAACAAATACCAAATAGTGTCGGAATTGACATAAAATAGTTTTTTTAAAAAATATTATATTATTAATTGATATAATGGTCCTAAAAATATAAGGTTCGGCCAAAAGACTTATATAATAATATATATGATATTACAAAACCCATTGGGGTTCTATTGGCAGTATATAGTATGTTTATTAACAATATAGTGTAAGAATACAAGAAGACATGGTAAAAGTTAAATTATTTAACTTAAAGTGAAATATAAATGATAAGGTTAAAATGGTAACCAAAATTTGCCTAAAACTTATTGGTTGAGTTGTTTTCTACCCATACCCACATTAGATTTTAAATAATACATTTTGGATTGATTATAAACCGAATATGAATTTATTATAAAATAATATTTTATGTTATTCCAATGGTGCCCCTCACCCCTCTTATAAATGGGCACTTCCCCTTCTCTCAAATTGACACCTCCAATGCCATTTGGGTATGCCAAACTCTTCCCAAATACTCTAAACTATCCTCCCTTAATCCTAGTGGCCCTCCTTTAGTTATAAATCTAACTAAAGGAGCCCTTTTGATCCAATCAAAAGGAAGAACCCGATGAAGAGGTAACAATTTCACCACCCTCTTTCAAGTTCTTTTCTTTTTCCACATCATCTTTATTTGTGATTTCCATTAAAAAAATAATATATCTAGTATCATATATATAATTTGATGTTATTATAAATATGGAACAACATTATTCATTATTATATAAATCTTATGAATGATAATGTCACCATGCGTGCGTACGTACGACTTGCCGTCTCCACGTCGTGAAGTAATTTGTTATTCAACAATATGTAATTTGGATGGATATAATGATGAGTAAAATGTATATAAATAATTAAAATAACATGATAATCTCTCTGTAAAATTAATATACCACCCAATTCCACACATTTAAGGAAATGATATTGCCACTCGTGCATATGTACGGATTACCGTATCCACGACGCTGTGAGATTCATTTCCACATTAACCATTCAACGACAATTATAAAAATATATATATTACTAATAAGTATGTAATATATGACGTAATAATGCTTCTATATATATATATATGTACTTACATATATCTTATTCACTTAGTTCTGTTCAACATGATATGAAAACAGAAACAACGTTTATGCATACGTACGGACTACCGTCTCCATAAATGGTGTTTTTAATTTCATATATTTGTCTATTTTACATGTTTATATTATAAATATATATTATATATAGAACATGTTTTATATTCTGTATATATTTAAATCTTCGTCTATGTGATACAATCAAGAGTATCAAGTTAAAACACATACGATAAAGAAAGCAATTATTACCCGAAATGTTAATTTAACATTGAAATTATTGTTAAATGGGTAGTATAAATTCATAAATGAATAATTTATGATATCATAAATATTAATATTGTTATTTTATAATTTAATAATGTACTATGATCTTCATACCGGAGGTTAAACGTACCCTCGAACAAATGAAAGTGCAAGGTAAGGGTTAATTTCACAATCTCTTTATTATCAGAGGTTGTTTTTAAGTATGTATCTACTAGGACATATTTATTATCCATCTCCATGTTTCATATAAGAGTATAAAAGGGATTATTTTTATGTTACTTTTTACTAAAATATCATTTTAAATGTTTTAATTATTTATTCTTCTAAATATTTCTCATTAAAGTCCATGTTTTCAAAATGATTTTTTAAGGATTTATTAATATGGACATGAATGTTTTTAAAATGTTAATTAATTTGAAAAGTTTCAATGTGGTATGGGACACTTTGATTCAATTTTTTTTTTAAATTTATTCCTTTCAAATTTTTGTGACTTTTAAATGTTTTCATGAATAAGGGGTATTTCTCTCAAAGGGTTTTACAAATAACTTTCATCTATTTAAAAATACATCAATTGATCATAATCTTTTTTGGAAGTTGATATATCATGATAAAAATCATCCATATTGTATTGAAGGTTTTGTGATATGTTTGACTATGGATGTGTTATTTTTATAAAATTCATGGTTTATGGGAAAAGTATTGACATTTCATATGCTAGTTTTAATACGAATGTTTATGTTATGTTTAAACCTTTTCATATGAGGAATGCATTGGACATAGTAAGTGACAGGTGTATCCCTCTATAGCTGCTCGATGCATCGGTAGGACTCATGAGGAAAACTAGTGTCTTAGCACAAGGCCATGAAAAAATCTTATTTGTATTATTGGCACAAGGCCTTGACTATGTGGTTATGATAGTCTGGAATTACACATTCCATCATTATGAAAGTGGTTGTTGATATTGCATGTGATTATTAGATTAGTAGAATATCCATGTGAATAATTAAATGGAATTATTTCATTTTATTTCTGCCATATTATGTTTATGTTCAAGTTTAAAAGGCTTTTGATTTAGTTATACATTGCCTAAAATTTTTAATATTATTTATGAAAGATTCCCCTATATTATTATCCTTATTGAGCATCTGAGCTCACCCATTTCTATATTTTATTTTTTCCAGGATGTGGAGAAGTATTTTATGAATGACCTGCAGGGGTTGTAAGAGGGGATATGATGAAAAGTTGTTGTAGTAGTTTTTTTAACTTTATAATGTAATGTAAACCTTTTGAATGTATATTTTGATTTCCAGGATACTAAACTAATCTGTCTTTTGATGCTTGATCTTTTGTGATCATGCCTATGTATTAAAATAATGCACTGACTCTGGGTAACTGGGGTCGGGGTTACACATTTCATGTTATGTTATATGGAATTTCATTGTTATCAGGCCTTCCTAAATTCTTGAGGGTGAAATTAGTCATTTTTTAGTGATGTTTTCTCATTGACCCAAATTATATGATGGGGAGTTAGTTTCTCCATCCCTGGTTTCCTCATTAAAATTCTTCGCCTATTATGACTGATCATAAAATATTAAATTGTGTTCATGAAAATCATTTTTCTTACATATGTTTTTGGATTTGTGTTAATTATGATTCCTATGTTTGTTAAATTGAAGGGGTCTAGGAAGTTCATCATCCATTAGTCAAGGGAGTAGTCATATTGGGCTTCATTGTCATGTATAGATGCTGGAACATTGGTCACATTTATACTTCATCAATGGATGGATTTTCAAGGGCTCATAACATGAGGCATACTATGGAAATCCCATGTTATGTTATTTCATAGGCATGTATTTTGAGGTTCCTTAGGTATCTCATGCATATCTCTGGTTAGGAAAAGAGTTTTTTATCTTGTAGAAAAAAATAGAAATATATCACAATATCCCATGGAGACAGATCAGAGAGGTGGATCCCTATCATGGATCACCAAAAGGGTTTACTGGTTGGATGGATCAGAATGTCCTATTATAATGGACCTATGATGGAGAGTCTCAAAAAGAGAAGGTTTTATAATGTTAAACCTGACTAGGACACCATTGAGGGTGGATTATAGAGATGTACCCTATATGGTGTGACCCTATGATTTTCTATTGGCTTATATTGATCCTTAAAGAGGCATCTGAAATACCAAGTTTATATGATATGGATCAAACCCCACATTGTTCTAGAGGGTATGTTGTGGGTATTATGCATTGTTTTCTTCCATTCATAAGATGATTTCTCGTGGTTGAATGATTGATTTTGTGGTTCCTACGTATGGATAACTACATGATACCCACTTGTAGTTGTGATGTTTGGATAGGGATTATGTGTTGGAAATTTCCAGATGGATGTCAACATTTCACTGCGATGTAGCGGCTTTCCTAAAAATGGTATGCATAAGGAAGAGGGGTTTTGATGGAATTGATTTATTGGATGTATTTTTTTGTGATGGTCTTGAAACTCAGTGATTTTTTCTTTGTATCCCTATTTGTTTAAAAAAAATGCCACATAGTTATAAATGGGGGAATTATGGCTAATCTTAAGGAGGAGTCCCATAGGATGGAGGTGTATTTTTATTAGGATCATAACAGGATGTGAAGAGTAAGAAAAAATTAGGGTAGATAATGGATGATGGTGGATGGATCAAAACACCCCATGGAGGTGGATCTGGGGTATTTACCAATAATGGAAAGTGATAAATCATGAGGTTACATCCCTAGGTGGGTGAACAAAGGCATAAAATTGGTTGGGATTGAACCTTTAGGAGGCATACTATGTACCATACTAAGGTGGTAGGTATCCAATCCCATGATGATTGAGATTGGGCTGATATGCCTCATTGGGAGAACCTAATGGATGTAGGGCATGTTATTGGGGAGTATGTACTAAAGCTAACTGTTGGGCATGATGGGGCATACTCATGAGAGAGGCCCAAATGTATGAATATAAGGGATTACTCTTGGAGGGATTCTATTTTTGAGGAAGAAGGTTTCCATAGTCACTAAATTCCTCTAATCCTACATTATTCATGATAGGTGCGATAAAAAATAGGAAGCAAAAGACCATAAAATCACATCGTAAAAGTTGAAGCAACAAAAGATTGTCTGTGGATTATACAAAAAAGATTCCCAAGGTGGATGGTGTTATGTGCTATGGCTATCTCATTCCTTAAGAGTCATTCTAAGTCCCATTTGAATCATTCATAGGGAATGTAATCAAGGGATGTATCATGGATTATATAGAGACTGCATGAGCTAGATATCGCAAAAAAGGCCAAAAAGGAGAGGGATGTATATTTTTTGACGTGATATGTAGGAGGGTCTCAATTACCATACCCTCTCTATATGTAACGAGTGGATGTAATTTCATTTATTGAATACATGGTGATATCCCGTGATTACCACACATGGTGATATCAGAGTTTAACTTTAAGTGTTGAGGACATCTATGCATGAAATTTTGACATCTTCTAGCTCAGATGAGGAAGAATAACTTAATACCCCTTAGAAGTACATGACTGAAGCTGACCAACCCTTGGTGAAGGGAAGACATCTGTTATCCCATTTTGGACCGGTGAGGAGAAGTGGTTGATAGTGGGTTCAATGTTAGTGTGGATATTCATAAAAGAAAAAGTCATTAGCATGACTATTTTGAAAAGAAAGAGGTAGGGTACAAAAACAAGGGGGACTTGGTGAAGGACAAGTATACCACAATGTGTAATCCTGGAGGGCTGTAATAAAGAGGTCTTCATGATGAAGGGTTCTCATTGAAAAGGGATATGATATGTTTTGGGGATTCTTTAAGAGAACGTGCTTCATAATGGAAAGTGTTTTTTGAACCCGGTTGACCATACCATGTAATGGGTCCATGGATGAGTGGAAGAGTTATTCACAACGTTTGAATGATCTTTGAAGTCTCATGTAACCCATAGGGTTGCGTTTTTCCATAAATGGTGTTGTCACTCATTATAGGAACCCCTACCATAGGCAGAAGAATTGTGGTTTTATGTAATGAGGGTATCATGATTTTCCAATACTGTGGGTGGTTAATTTTTATTCTTTTTTGGGGTGAAATGGTCATTCCTGAATTGGGATATTGTATGCTGAATGGTTGGATTGTTATTCCAATGGGATGGGGTGAGCTTGATATTTATAGGAAATTGGCCTTTGTGATGCATAGAGGAGTCATGCGAAGAAAAGAGGGATCCATAATTTTTTTCACAATGTATGACTATAGGATCCAACCATTCTTTTTTTTTCATCAGGATGAATGGAAATAGATTCATGTGATTTTTTAAACTTCTTATTTTTGGCCAGGAAACCGATGGGGTGCGCGATGGGGCTTCACAAAACGAGATCTTTTAATGTATTTTTGTCCTTTTTGAGGTTGGATCCCATCCGTATTGACTGTGGTTATTCTCCACCTATCCTGAGGTATGTATTTCAGGGCCAAAAAATAACACCCCACCATCATAATGCTAGATAATGGGATAAATGTGGTTATATTATGAGGGTAAGTTGAAGAAAACTTGTAAATAGAGAATCAAACATACGATGGAGGTCGTGTGATGGATAATAGTGTTGAGACTCCAAGAAAATCATGGGTTAAATTCATACACAATTCTATATTGGACCCAAATCTATAAATAGTGCATGAGTTTTTTATTTTGAATTCTGAATCTCCCTGATCCCTTTTCTTGATCTTCCTTTTCTCAATGTTCTTTCTCGCCCATGAATGTATCTTTTAGAATTAGGGTCCTTCTACCTTTTCTCTATAAACGGTACATAGAGAACCAGGGAATCATGATATTCCACTTCAATGAATACTATTCAAAGAACTACACATCATTCTGTTTTAGTGCTCCATGAATGAGCTTCACAGATGATCTCCTGGAACATACTAGAAAAATCATTTATGTCCTACATCTGATATCTACTCAAGAAGCAACTTGACGGGTCCCTGCAGATGATTTCCAATGATATGAAATGGAAAATAACATCATGATCGGGGAGTACATATAGAGTCATTCAAATCATGAGTCAATATTGGAACTACTATCAATGTGAATGAAGGATATCCCCAGTGAAAAACACTAGCATTTTATAGATTCGGTCCATGGGGTGAACTCATCATCTTCTAAGAAAGCATTGATGAAATAGAATATTGATTAAGATGCATACTAGGGTAGTACCAATGTAATTGATATACCATCATTCATATTTTGAAGGATCACTCTCCCATCACAACAGACTCTCTATAAAACCAAACAAATGAAATCAATAGGATCTTTCTACACCATAAAAAATCACCACCATAATATAAAAATATTCATCAAGACGGTACTTGAAAACATAGAGATGAGTTGGATCAATGATTGAGATCTACTCTAGGGAGGAAACTTTATAGAGTAATGGGAACGGGTTTACTAGGTATGTTCATCCTATACACAATTTTTAGCGGATTTGAGGTGAGTGGGACTTTACGAAGTAGCGTGGGTTTCCCAATTCTATGTTTATTAGCTAAAATATATCTTGACCGAACATCTATGTTGATGGTCATTAGATAGAAACACATTCTGTATACATCATGGGGAGGTCATCATTTCACTATCGGACATCCGTAGTTTCTCTGGAATCCCCACATGTGGGGAAATGTATAACGAGTTTCTCCACTCATGGAACACATTGGATGATCATGAGCAGACTCAACGTCTTCTGAAGGTGCAATGGGATATAGTAACATGAAATGCTAAAGAAATATAAGTGGTGATAGACATTAACTACAAATAGTTATTTAGAAATATCCTAAATATTCTTTTGGAGGATCCTAATAAGGTGGAAGAGTCACCCAAGAAAATATTTGCAGGACCTCACGCCTATCCAAGAGGACCCATAGAGGAAAAAAAGATTTTACTAGATGATCTTGGATGAGAGTAAATGGTTGTAGTGGATGTACCTGGTCAAAAATAAGCCAAAATTGATAATTAGTTTAGTCTTGTTCATATCAGCACTTAACTATTGATGGATTTTTCTGGAGAGAGATGTACAGATGGGGGGTGCGACCAATCATGTTCATCAAGGTGGTAATGCTATAAAAATCCAGTTCATTACCATGGATGTCCATGTACTAGATAATATGTAAAAGTTTTTGTGGAATATCACTGAGGGGATAAAGATATTATGCATGTCTGGACCACTTCACTACCTTTACAGCATGGTGGGTGTACATATGGAAGGATATTAGAATTTGAATACTATCTCTCTTCTTGAGATGAACTACCTAACAACATTATTGAAGGTCATGTGAATATTCCCATTCAATTTGTTCATTAAGGGAATAACGAATAGGGTTTGAAAATTATATAGATTCAACTTTCACACATTCCCTCTACTAATATGTGTTCAAAATGACTATTGAATGTGGAATATAGATATATGTTCATATCTCATAACATTATATAGAAAAGTGATGGTGGGGAGGGCAGACTATGAACTCATCTACGAACCATAAAACATGCAATAATTCATAGAGTAGTTTAGATTCCTACAAATGACGAACCTAATGTTATACATAGTAGTATTCAATGAATCTCAATTGTTTGGGATGAGGCAGCTATGGATCTTGTTCATGTGGGAATATGAAATGATACAAAACATACTTCCTCTATCCACTATTAAATAAGGTATGGTTCATGGATATACTAGGATATGGGAGGCTTCCTGGGAGAAATGATGAGGAAGAAGACCATCCCATCCAATGAAGGAGTGGATCCTCTTCCTAATGGAGAAATACGAATTGTACAATGAGAGTTTCATGGTGGAAGGGCTACCTCACATCATGGTGATAGAGATGTAGAAGTGGAGTTGATGATCCAAGGACTTTTATAGGACAGAGATGAGGGAAGAATATTAGTATCACACGATCCATTGAATCTATTAAGGAAATCATGGGAGAAAGGGTAACCATAAAGAGGGGTTTTCATGAGTCCTACCCAAGATCATAGGATGAAATTATATGACATACACATTTTTGATAATGTTGTCTATGCTGATGCATGGGATCATTATGATGTAAACATGTAGTTCATTGACACTTGCAGGATGCAGGAATATCTAAAAAGTATTTGGATGGAACTTTTGGGGATCATATAGTCCAAAACTGTCAACTATGTTTCCTAGAGAGATTTGGTATGGTTTGTGGATGATTTGGAGTATATAGTGCAGTGTTTTGTTACTACACGTCCAAGGATGGACTGAGTAAACTATTTTTGGATTAGACATCACTCCCACTACTTTGATCTACCGATCTATCGATTATTTTTCCTTTTCATGAAGAATAATTTTATTTTTTGTGGAGGAATCCAATGTGGGGAGACCCCTAGAATTCCATTGGGACTTGTCATCAATGGAAGCCTCTTTGGAAGAAGGGTGGTTCATCATTGGAGGGACTTATTTAGAAGGACTCAAATATAAATTCTAAGTAATCATTAACTCATTTTTTAATTACGTTATTTCATAACAATATATATATAATCCATGATTTAAATCAATTTCATTTTGGAGGAAAATGTGCAAGATATCCCTAATTATGGGGATATAGGTGAACCACTGAGTGTAGAGGAGTGTTCTCTGGAGCATTCATCTTGGGAAGAAGCAGTCATATGGTCAACACGATATGAGTAAGTATCACATGATCCATCAATTTTTTATGGTGGATTTAATCATTTAATTCAAATGGATAAAACCCATGATGATGATACAATTATGGTGAACTTCCATATGGTTCCTTCCTTATATTTGCATCTATTATTTCTTGATCAGGTTGACTGACATGTTTCATGTCAGATCAGTGTTGGGAGTAGTGGATGTTCAATTATAGATAGGGCCTGGTGGTTCTAGGATCCCTTTCATGGCCATGGATCCATACCACATAGCGATGGCCAAATGAGTTGATCAGGCCACAACATTCATTGATTAATCAATTTTTGATGCTGATGTTGTTACTGTTTAACTAATAGAAAAGGATCAAGGTACAAAATTGTAGTAGTGGGGTCAAGTGAATATGAAAAAACTAAACAAATGGAGAACATACTATGTAATAGAATGTTCATATATTTTATTACTTCTAGAATAATTGATTTGTATCCAATATATGATCACATAGATCTGGATGAGAAAGATGATTCTAATATTGAGGTAGCTAGGGAAAGTATCACACCTTGGTTTAGTGGGTAGAAGTGTATCATGTATTTACTTGAGGCCCTATAGGAACAATGGGTGAGAAGATTTATGTCACTTTTCCACTGGATACATTTTTTTGAAACTGATAGGTAGATTCCCATAGTCTTCATGTGCAGATCTGTGACTATTAGGATGAGAAGATACGGGAAAACAGTTAGTAATTATATGATTCTTGGTTCTAGATGTGATATGATGACATCTAAAAATATCAAAATGATGAACAAGAGAAACATTTCTTAAAATTATAGATGAACATGAATACCTCATTTATCACCAATCAATCAGAACTCATAATACAATTAAGGGTCCACCTGGTAAAGGGCCAACAAAAACAAAAAAAATAGATCCATAAAGAGGTTAGTAATCGATATGAGTGGGACCAGATACATAGAAGATATGATGAGCTCTATGTAAGGTATAATGACGTTGAAAGAGATCCCATTTTGTGGAAAAAACATTGGAGGACGCACTCCATAAGGTAGGGGAGATGAGGAGAACCATTGATTGGGTAGGTCCATTAGGTGATCCTGCCATAAATTAAGAGATTCATCAGAAGGTGGATGTTCATGATGCTAACACAATTCCTGAAATCATTGAATCATTTTTAATTCAAGGAAACTTATTTTCTAAATTTAATTATTTCCCCTCAATTGTATCTACAATCAAGCTAATGATAAATCCCTAAGATCACATGGGATGTGACTAACATGAGAACAAGGGAAGACCACATAACTGGTCCATTTGTATGAGAGTGTAAAATAATCATGGAATAATTGAGGTTATCTATAGTTGACTGCATAGTGATATAATTCCATCTGAGATATTCTTTGATTAGAAAATTGGGTTATAAATTTTCCCACATTCCTTTACAATAGGTTCTACTTCATGAATGGGATAATCCCAGGGGTGTTAAAATGTTTCTAAACTATGGAAAATGGGATGCATGAATCGTGATTAATCAAAATAAGAAACACAATAAGAGCGGTGTTTTGATATAGGATAACTACTGACCATGTTCACAACATAATTTCCAAATTTATTAGCATAATATGGGGATAATAAAATTAGGGTAGACCACTAATTGTGTTCAAAACATGGTTCATGTCTCTAATTTTCATCCAATGTCTACATGAACATTGACCCAAGATGGTAGGTGATCTTTAGACAAACACCATTTTGTTAGGGGGTCCCCTCAGATGTGAAATATGATGTGCATCCCAATAAATGGACATGAAAATCATGGGTGTAGGGTGATGGAATGGTTTAATGGTTTGAAAAACTCTTATAATGACACCACTATGGCTTAGAAAACATCAGAGTCAACATAATAGTATGAAAAAAAGAAAATTTGTATCCTCAATGAGAGAATCATATCAAATTCTAAGTGAAAAACAATGATGTTAACAACAAATTAGATTACCAGTGTTGAGGGAGATGACCTCTCCTGAATGGTCTGACATTATTTGCTATTTTATGTCAATCAAGTGAGGATGATGAACATGAATTTAAATGTAATATTGTGATAAAGATTCAATGAATAGTTATATATCAGGTAATTAAGATCAATCCCATAGTTTAATATATTTTGATTTGGATTTTTCACATGGTTTAGGGTCGTAGTTCATGTACGAGGAAAAATATTAATGTTATGTTAATTAAACTATGGAATTTTCTAAAGAATCTTTGTGGTATAGAGGGAAGAAACTCATAGTTAATGAGAATAACGAGGCATGTATACCACACAAAAAAATCAAAATGATGGTAATAATGCTTCTACAAAAGGGTTATATATGGTGAAATAATTTAGAGACCCAGCACACCACACTTTCCATGAGGGGATTCTATTTTTTGGTTATTTAGTTTGGACCTCAGAGCTCATACATGACAATATAACATCAATACACACCATTAAATATCGCATATTCCCATTAGATAAGTGTTCATGTAGGAAACAAATAATGTTATAGGGTTATATCTTACATGTTGGTGTGCACATTAGGTGTGGCCATAAGGTTGAAATCCCACTGTGATAGAAGGATGCAAAAATAATGTACTTCTTGAATTCACGGTCCATGTGAAATAGTGACATCTTGGTATATGATTATTTTTGACTGAGATTTAAGTATAGAATCCAAAACCACACTAACCAAGAGTGGGGTACAAAATGTTAAACCAAAAATTGATGATGTGTGAAACACATGATTTTCCAATTTCTACCAATGATCATTTAGTGCATTGGCCTTGTATGAGAGTTCAGAAAAAACAGAATGAGACCATCATCAATAGGGGGTCTGTCTAGATTTGAATGATGATTGAAAACCCAAACAATAAGGGACATTATGTATGGATTGATCATATTATATAGTGGGATTCAAACCCACAAGTGTAAATAGATTGTGGTCCTATTTCATTTACCATGCCTGAAGTGTTCAGTCTAATGATATAAACACAAAAAATATGATGTTTGAACTAGTGTGAATGAGGCCATGAATTCTAAAGTGTTTTATAAAATCATTAATATTGATGAAATTACATTTAAGGCCACTATTCTTCGACTATAACTGTGGCCAAGTGGAAAAAGGATAATGGATTTTTGGCTGGGACAGATGTCAAAATTATTGGTCATTTCTATGAATCCAGTTAGGATAATAGTCAACCTGCACATAGATATGAAAATTAGTGTGGTAGGAGTCCAACACTGGTGGGGAAGTTCTCTATAGTGAATAAGCAGAAGCATCCCATAATTATCATTGGTCATCATAAATTGGGTCAAAGTAGGATCATAGTTTAATTTCATGGAATTACAATGTAAACTCTTAGTTTATGGTCATAGAGATTGAGCAATAAGATATTTTATCTATGAATAATATTTATATGATGGTGGCTAAACACACCGAACATGAATTGGAAATAAATAGTCCCACACACAACACAAGTACATTCATGAGGTTGCTCGCATACAATTTCATTTCACGTTGCATGGATTAATCTGAGGTCAATGAGTCCTAGGATCTCATATCCTTATAGATGGACCTAAATATATGTGTTTGAGTGTCACTACATATCCCATAAGAATGGAAATCTTTCCACATGTAGTTCTATAATTCAATAAACATTGATATCATGTGGTAAGGATGTAGGTTAACAAAAGTGAAAAAGGGGATAGAATTTTATGGCTAAACTAAAAATTTATAATTCATGCTTAACTACATATTCGGTGAATATATGAATCAAGAAACATGTAGTTCTTAAAAGAAAATATATATGTATGGGTCAGGCTCAAACACATAGAGGGAGGAAATTATATATTTTTTCCCTTTTTACATTTTTAGTGGATATACTATGATGGATAATTGACGTGTCTCTACGTATCATGTGTGTATAGAAATCAATCCATACATAATTCTTGATAGAAGGAATGGTGGATGGCCAGTGCCATCAGTGATATCTTCCCATGTGAGAACACCCCCATGTTGTGTTTTTTTTCATCGTGCAGCCAGGATGATGGTGATAATGTTCAGATTCTATATGATAGGAAATATCATATTTTATTACCATCATGCGTTAAGGAAACTGGTCGATATTCCTTTTATCATCATGTGGAAAAGTTGTCAGTTGGAACGTTGATTATCATCATGAAACTAGTTCATCAGGGAAGACGAGTGTTCCTAGGGGGGGTGTATTGCATGAAAACTACAACCCAATTTGAATGATGATATTGGAGACCAACACACACTATAGAGAAACTCTTTTTACGGGGACCTAAGATTGAATTTATGCTATACCTGATGTCTAAATGTCTCTGAGCTCTTATCTATCCCATGAGGATGGGAATCAATCCATATATAGATAATGATCACAGTAGGGTAGGGGACTAGTTATCGATGTGATTTCCTATATGGAAGGTCACCATGGTGCTTCTATAATGTACAAAGTCAAATAGCTTTGAGTGTACAGGTTTTAGATCATGGTTATTCAATTTGGAAAAATGGGTATGCTTCTCAATATTATACATGTATCCTGATGAAGTGATGAACCTGACATGAGTAAGGGACACAAAGGCCCATCATCACACCACATATACCTAAGTATGTTCACATACATTTTAAATACACAATTCATTAACTATAGGGGATGAAAATAGTATAATTTCATTATTCATGGGCTAGATGCAAAAGGATTATGGTCATGTTTCCCACAACACATTCTCTTAAATTATGGTCACAGAGTTTGTAGAATATAAAAATGTCATCAAGCAGATAATTATTTTGTGATGGAATAGAAATAACATAGTGAATGTGGACCATGGAGTCCTCAACACCACATGAAACAATCTAAATATAATACATAATTTACCATAGTTTCATAATGCATTGATTTTATGGTTCTTAGTTTAGGGTCATATAATTTGGATGAGTAATGTTTTGTAGCACCCAATGTCGGAACAAGCCATAAAAAAACTCATAAACCAACAAGCATCATGCTAGGTGTGGGAAACAAGAAGTGGTGTGAGGATTTTATTATCACATTTAGAAGAATACGACATATGTATGGATATTCCAGGTGGGAATGTATTGATGACACTGAACATTACACTCCACACGTGTAGATGCATTAAGATGTATCACCAAGAGTGATGGAGTACCACTAAGTCATAGGGGGTAGAAAAGATATAAATCACTACTTCGGAGATCAGGATCACAAAAGAGGAAATTGTTAGTTAGGTACCACTGTTGACAACATTCGTCACATGGGATCATCAAAAACACCAATTATGGATTGGAAATTTAAATGTAGAATGAACTAATGACCATTTTCAAAACATAGGATTTAATATACATTTTAAGTGATATAATAAGGAATGGACCCATAATGTGAGGTGATCCATTATGTCCAGGTATAATGCCATTGTGGGTTCTATATAGATATGAACGATAGTGGGGATCTGATCCTGAAAATAACTAATGATTGTATTGTATTAGGGTATTTTCCTTGTGAAACCTAACACTTTAGGTTTCACTCCCTAATGGAACATATCATTTCAATTGTATGATGAAGCTGGAATTAGGGTAATTTTTATTACATATAGTTACTGTCATATTTCTTAGACCATAGGCTCTTAATTTATGTTTATAGAGTTCAGTCCATTGGCTCTGAGTTTATTGATTTTTTTCAAAGACATTTCTATGTAGTTTACTGTCATGTGGTATGGAATATGCATCCTAGTATCAACATCATTATGTAGGGATAGATGAAAAAAATATGCTCCAAGAGTAATTTTTATTATGTTTCAGTTATATTCTGATAGAAATGAGGACCCCAGGGGTCCGCCCCATAGAACACAATTCCAAGAAGAACACATATATTGTTTAAAGTCATGATGATTGGACATGAGATCTCAATTTAACATCATGATACTAGGATATAAATTGTTGTGTAGATTATGTTCACGAAACTAAGTTGATGCACCATAGTTAAACGTCGAGATTGCTAGGAAGTGGGGAAATTTACATTTAAGTTCAGGTGAAAGGACTTTCAATGTTGTGTAGTTTCAGAATCATTCATATAGAATGTTGTTTATCAGTTATTTAAAGTCATACATCTCAGACAATAATTTTATTATATAAATATCATATAATTCTGACATTATCAGGGGTGAGTATTCCATAAGGGATGTGTGTGGAATGACAGGAACAACCCGACATGAATGAGGTTCATGGATACCCTTATCATATAATATCATCTAATAGAAAAACCCTACATAGATTAAAGACATGATATATGGACTTGATATCCTATTTTATGGTCATATATTTCAGACCAGTGGTATTTTTCATCTCTATCATGTGGGTACGAACCCTAACAAGACTCCTAATCCCACATAAGTCATTCATGGTGTAGAAAACATGGATTAGTGATTGGATTTTCTAGACCCATGGATGAAAACAAAAGGGGCATGTAGATTTCAGGTTGAGAATATATCATAGAAACTATCCCGCTTATGCAACATGAAGAGTATTGATGGAGGAGTATCACCATGGGTGTTGGGATCCCACAAAAATATAAGGCTATGGAAAGTATGAATCCCACACCCTATAGTTGTTTCACATTGTTTGTGTCATGATGATGGAGGATAACAGATGACCCTTTTCAAAACACAACATCTATATCATGTTTCCATATAAGGGAAAAGCAAATGAGGGTCACCCACTGACCGTGTTCGAAATACAGGATCTATCATAAATTGTATTCCAATGTCTTCAGGGGTGGAGGCTCAAGATACTAGGTGAGACATTGTGGAAATGATCTATACCATTAGTTGGTCCCCACATACTTGGATAATTATTCAAATCTAAATAATAGTATGTTGTGATGCATGGATATGGATTAAGAGAATGTCCATGTAGAATACCAATCACTATGTTCTACACTATAAGTCATTCAAGCACACTGATGGAGAGTATAAGAACAGGGGATTATGACCCCTTCTCATGGAAGACATGCCTAAGGTATCTCTTGAATGTGGAATGGTAATAGTGTACTTATGAAATGAAGAGTTCCCTCTAATGATGGATATAATGTAAATATGTATTTCTATATCATGTGATAGGTATTTGAAGTCATTTCAGACATAGTGTATGAAACATCATGTGATTTCTACATAGGGTAAGGATATAGTTTAATGTTCGGTGATTATGATGATTGAGACTTATTTTATCATTATATGATAATGATGTTGCATTATGTAGTTTAACATCATGCGATTTGGATGAAAAGTTATTATAATTTATGTCACATATCATTGACCAAGGTTGTTTTCGTTTTAGGTATCATATCATTGAACATAATGTCATACAGATTAATATCTTATAAACTATAGATTGTCCCACATTTTAATGTCATGTGACGAAGATGATGGTTATTGTACAATTTATCTCAATCCATCTTGGATATTGGAGGTGCCAAGCAATTTAATATACTATAGCTATGATGTGTAATTGTGCATAGTTTAGTGTCATATGGTATGGATAAATGATCCTATTAATGTGAAGTAATATATGAGTAACACGGAATTGGTGTGTGTAGTGATTAACTCTCCCTAAATGGTATCTAAAGAGTATTTATCATTGTCATAAACATTATAAATTATCTATGGTCCTTCATTGTTGGGATCTAAAATTGGTTGAAACCTTCTAGGTTTCTTTGGCATTGAGGGATCCAAACCAATATCTACTTGGTGGAAGGACAGAGATGATCATTCTTGTTTAATTAGATAGCTATCTTATTTTAGTGCCTATGTAAATTATACAAGGCCCTATGTCTTTTCACACTGAGGCATTCCACCTTAGAGAAATAGACATCCTCTATTCTATATGATGTATCCTGATCATTGAAAACTATTTTGATTGATGGTAGTAGAATATCAATGGGCAGACTACCTCAATTCCATAAAACAAAGAATATGGGGTCACCTAGGTAGAATAGCGATTCACCATAAGATAATACAATAGTGTTTTTCAAATCTTTTTAGACCATATTTTCATGTTCTAAGAAACAGTTTTATATAGAATTTTTTTAGGGTTATGTTGATTGCCTCGATCTATCCATTTTCCAACATATGAAAGTAGGGAGTATAGATGGACCAGATGTTTTAATTGGAAAACATATTCTTGTTTTTTTATTCCTGGTTGTTTCTTTCATTTTTGGTGAGAACAACAAGTTGGAATCTAAATCCATTGATGATGTTAGAGTTCAAGAATTCAAAAATAGACCGATCCTTGACACACAAGTGAAGAACATCCTATGATCACGTGGAAAAGAAATTTTTTTCATTAAGAATCAAATTGAATTTTCCAGTTATTATTGGTTGATATGGTCGCACCAAATTGAGTCCCCCGACTGCAATGGGAAAATTAAACATTTTAATATGTAGATGATTCAAATTTATATTGAGGAAACTGTAATAATTCTAAAATTCATGGCATCTCTTGGTGAACATGATACAATCATGCACCATGGTTGTTAAAAAGAAATGTAGCCTTTTAATCTGATGGGGGCATTGTAACCCTCTCTTGATGAGCTACATTGGACCCAACATGGACTCCTTACCTAACCTGGGGAATATCATATCCTTGAATACAAAATAATGATAATTCCATCAAACCCATGTTATTAAAAGAGTCTACTCAATTTTGGGACTTCATTTGAGGGTGAACTGTGCAGCATACTGAAACATTTTATCCCATTTTTCTCTATCTGATGGGAGAGTTCCATTCTAGAGATCCACTATGAAAGGAACAGTCTAATATGAGGTATCATAAACTGTAGCAGTTTCCTGATAACCTGATGTGGATTCAAAAGTAGTAAGGATAGTTATCTTCTAGATGTCATCATCATCTAATGTGATGGGTTTCATGACCCTTCGATTCTACACATGGATGAGAAAGTCATAATGGTTAGGCACTATAAAAGAGGTATCTAGACTTGACATGGAATCTGATCAACTATTTAGTGACTGAGGAAAACGTGTGACCTCTGGATGCAAAGGTTATTGGGCCATCAATTGGAGAGTATTCTCCAGCAAGGGCATGAGTTATGGAATCCTAAATACTTACTCACCTTTGATATATTTATTGAATAACTGTAAGTATTTCATGATGTAAAAATGGTGAACTTAAATATCAATAGAATTCATGAGACCAAGGAGGAGGTCCAAATACTCTACAACATTGTTTGTGTGTCCTGAAGATAGCAATAAGATATATGGTTGAACATCCTGTGTATGCATAATGAACACTATACCCAGGCCTACTCTGTTGATCCAAGGAATGCTGAGAATACTTCTTGGTTGGAATCTGGGAGGCACCGATGAAATGCATCTACCAACATGGAATACCATGCTCAATTGAGATGATTTTCTTATGATGGAAATCAGGATCGAGGAACCACTCTTGGGGGTGGGTTCAGATGGGTACAAGAAAGTTTTATAGAGCTTGATTCTTGATATAGTTGTACAGAAAAATATGACATCAAAATTCTATAGAATCACATACCATCATGCTTGAAATCCTTTATACACAGGGTGGTTCATGATATACATTAGTTGGTCCACATTTTAAACTAGATGTATTCATGATACTACAGAGGGTGTTATAACATATGCAATATAAAACACGAATGAGGCATCTATTCTCTATACAATATCATCTAAACACTGTTTCATGGAGTTTCCTACTAATATAGTATAAAGTATTATATGTCTCTTCATTGCCCTTTTGGGTAATTTGGGCACTGAGGGAACCTTCTAGAGCTGTCACAAAGAGGACCAATGACAACGATGAGACGGTTGGCATCATAACAAAATATTGTAAAAGTTACTACATTACCTCCTTGAACATGATCATCCACAATTCTTTCCACATGTATATTTCACCTTTATTCATGAATTAGGAATAAGGATTACGCATCCCTGCAAGATCCATGTCGAATCGGTGTGTTTTTTAAAGTGGCCTAGAAGTCCTTAGATAACAAAGAGGTTGCTCAGAGGTAGAATCTGCGTAATGTTATTTATTTTATTTGGGTATAGCTCGATGCACTATATATGATGAAGATACTGAGAAAATGCCTTGAGGTAACCCCAATGGTTCACAATATGGGGATAATATTCAGTGGGTATGAGCATGCAAATCCCAAAACATTCTCCCAATATCATTGATTTGTTATTGAATATGGAGGGATTTTACCACAAAATCATTCATTTAGCATTCCTCTAACAAACTAAGGATTGATTTTAATATGTGGTTCATGGATAACTAATAAGTGGAAACAGATTTCATTATAATGATGAGTATTAATTTCTAATATAAAGTAACATATGTAGATTTGATGGAGGTAGACTATTCCAATTCAGTGGATATTCTGATATGATTGTACATGGAATACCCACCCACGAAGGAGATATCATGGAACCCATCTGTGGCCCCAATCTGATGATATATCTCTAGGTGGGGTGGGGGGAAATCAGCCTTTTTGATGTGGAAATTGAGTTCCCTAAATTCATTACAAACTCTGAATTGTACTTTATTCTTCCAAATATGAATGATGTTGGTGATACACTTGGGGTAATGAACTTCCTTGATGAATTTGGTATTAATTTGCTTAGAAACTTCAACCTAAACCTTATAACCATGATAGTGAATCATCTTTCTCGGAGGCTACATGAACCTATGATGGATTGTAGGGATTCCAACAGGGTGGATAGTGACCTGAGTGTATAGACCATCTATTTCATCATATCTCCAGAAAAGAACATATTGATTCTACTTCAAGAACATCAAATACTTATAATTTTCTTATGACAACATGTTTTCACTGATTTTCATTGTCCATTGATCTACCTCGGCACCAAGATTCACAAGAACAAACTCATCAATAGTGGTGTAAATTCCATCATAAAATGTAGAAGGATAATATTCCAAGTCCAATTCATCATCTAAGGTAATGGAATCGATGTGGGGAGATGTTTTATCTAATACAAATGATTCTGTGTGAACAAAAGTGCCTAGTTGGGTAGATTTTGAGTCCCCACTAGTGTAACATTGATCTACATAACTTATAATGATGGTTTTTGTCGACTTGATTTCATTAAGCCTCCAACCTATGGGCCTCTTCCTGATGATGTCAATGCGGGGGTGGCATGTTGGTAAATGTTGTCTTAACAGAAATCAGTAGAGCATGAAGGTATGGCATAAATTTGTTACAACATGGAAAATATTCCAATATCAAATGTGGGTATGGGGTTATGGACTCACTCGAGCATGTCCTGTGTCAGAGAAAAAGGAAATTTTATGAAATTTCTTGTACCAATGAATGTGTCTTACAATGATTTTGTAAATCATTAAGAAGTGTCTATAGTTTATCATTTTTGCCTCTAACCAACATATCAGAAGGATTAGTGAATCTTCCATGTCATTCCAGGGTCCACAATTAGGATATTGTGCTCAACCTCATTGGTATGAAATATTTTTTCTTTTCTCTGTTTTCAGTCGACATCCAGATAGATGTAATCACAAGTGGTGAAGGTAGTTGAATCACATTTGGGAAAACCCACTCGAATGTTGAGGGATTAATTGATAAATTGATGATGTGATGATAGAACAACTTCATGTATATGAATCTGAGGTCTACCCATTAGATCATTGTAGGTAGTATCCATTGAAATGTCCATGGCCTCATTTCGTATAATACTGTAACTGAAATGGATCTTCAAGAAGATTTTTTTACACAACCTCCATTCAATCTTGTCACAGGCCTGTATCCTCATGTCTTAAGAACAGAGATCTTCCTTAGTACGTCCTGACTTGCAGACTATCTACGTAGGGATACGATTGATCCCAAAGCCTATGTCAACAAGATGGTGGATGTCTTCTATATCGTTGAAACCTAATGTGATGTACAATGGCTGGCTATTTTTCAATATGGGAGATCCATCATATTCACTTGATAATGATATGATGGATGGACTTTCTGCATGGTCAGATTCCTCAACATGGAAGGTTTCTGATGCCACTACATATACAATATACTAGGGGTGTCATCATTTCATCCATTTAGGATTCTTATATTTCTTTTGATAAATGGAGGGAATAGAATATTGCGATCTTATAAGGAATGTTGTTGAGGTAATTCAGAACATCATAATTTCTTCTTTGGTTCACAATTCTACAGGAAAGTGTATTTTCGTTGGGAGGAGGTATGATTGGATCTACTAGAAGAACTGGTGGATTCTAACTTGTGTGGGAAATATTATACCTATAATAATTTATGGAACACAAGGCCACCACTATCTACCATTCAGATGGAAGAGTCCAGACATAGATTGATGGGACTGGTTATTATTTTGTTCTAATTGTTCATCCTAGTTTATTAGAATGATCTATTACTACATTGAATAAACAAACATGGTATGAGAGGATTGTGCTTGCTAATAATAATGTTGAGCCTACTACCAACTCTTATTTGCATGTTTTTCATTGATTAATGCATATTCCTTAGCATATGGATGAATTGTATATCCTCATAACCATCAATGAAGGTATTTTCATTAGATATATGGATGAATTTTATACTTATCAACATCACTAGAGGTCCAATAGGGATCCACCTGCTCGATGGTATTCCAACATGCATACTCCTTCTCATAATTCATGGAATATTCCAATATTGGGAAGATATTTGAGGTGTTCACCATATTTAGAGGCATGAAATTTCTATGGGTATGGGATGGAATATGTGCATGAGGATGTTTTTTATTTCCCTTGTCACATAATTTCAACTCTTCTGATAAGTGCATGGATTTGATGTCGATGTATTATCTATTTCAAATAGAGAAGATGCATGAACTTTAGGATGTTTGGTATGATTCATATGGCCATGAATGACACAATGGGAATGTTACTCTTCCCTATGGGCCATGTAGTGGTCATACTTTTGAGTCCTGTAGAAAGAGACCTATTTTAATTCAACTTCACTATCCTTATCATGATTTGAAGAGATGCATTAGACCTATACTTGGGTAGGTCCCAATATGACTATATTTTTATCTCGATAGTCCATATCTATTCCTTAAAAAAATTGATTCACTTGATGGTATTCCAATTGTTCCTGTGAAAAGTGTAGTATCCAGTGTGATCAATGATATCAGCTTCATGTGGTTTCGGTCAGTCTAGCGTATTGAAAATTACATCCATGATGGGACATTGGAAAAAATTGGAAATCTAAAATTAATTGAATGAGTATTAATGGTTTCTCCATTCTAGGAAAGTATCTCTAGGAGCATGGCCCTAACAAGGGGTTGTATCCTGAAGAGATGTTGTAGTCTAATTGACTCACCTTGGTAGTGTTGGTGTGTAATCGGGTGGTGTTTACTAATTCTATGCTAGGAACTACAGATCATGAGGTTGAGACTATTGATATTTAGCTGGGTGAAGCTATGGATGAGTCTTTCTAGGTAACAACTCTAATGTATATGGGAACTATATCTGTGTAATTACAACAGTGTTTTCCATATCGGCACTTCTTCTATGGGTTAGAGGAAGTAAGGAATGTTCCTACTTGAGCAACTGAAATGCTTATTATAGGAACTAATCCTTGTCAAAGATAAAATAAAAACAACCTAGGTTGTTTTAAATGATGTGGAAGGAGACAACATATGTCGTAATGTTCCCCATGAAAATTTTCAGAAGCTTCTCTTAAGTCAGCAGCATGTCAAGCGAATATGTGAGGCCATTCCACATGGCGAAAATTTCTGTAATGCACTCATCAGAAAATTTCATTCAATTCAAGTGGTTAGAAATAATAGGGTTATTACTAGTGGATATGAACTGATATAGTAACATCCTATAAATATCTTTCTAACAAAAAAAATGGACATGATGGGTTGTAGGTAGACGAATGTTTCTCTTCTAAAGACCATACAAAAACACAATTCTTGGTGTCATCTTGCTACTCAAAAGATCCAAATGGAGAACTAAACTAGGTTATAATGTGGGATAGATGATATAGTGGGTCTCCCATATTATTAATGGAGATTATGTTATGATTCCTAAAACATGATGATTATTACATATCATCTACCCATGATGGATACGGCTTTTCATCAGGTGGGATTTCCACCTATCGCATCTCTTGGGCTTTGAGGTGAGTAGTGAGAGAAGATATTAGATATTCATGTTTATGGTTCCTATTATTATGAAGATTATTGATCATAAATGAATTAAATTTCACATAAAAATGATAAGTGCGTGATGCAGATCGTGATGCAGTTGGAAGAGTAACTGTTAGAGTAGCTGGTAGAACTACTAGAAGACAATTTAGATCCATATCATTACAGAGGTTACCATTTCTCTTGGGTGGATTTGGATAAAAATACCATGATTAAATTCCATATACTATGGTCTTAATACTCTCTAGAAACACTATATTTTCAATATTTATTGTAGGGAATATACTAATAAGGACCCACCACTATCCCTACTGCCCCAATGGAGGGGGGATAGGAACCAGTCGATGGTCACCATCATCCAGATACCACTCTAAATGGAATTCAAAAAGTTAAACTTCAGTGATACTCCATTGATAATTAATATATTGGAGCATGGTGGCCATGTCGAGATCAACCTATGTATATTACATGAAATCAAATTGGTCCTGTGGTTTAGATGTTCTGATCTGACCATTACCCATGATGGTGTTATTACCGATGAGAAATTATATAGAGATTTCCCCAATTCCATGTTTTTACCTTTGTAGGTGAGTGTGAACAGCTACATGATCCACCTGATTATGCGCAATCCAAGGGACTAGGTTATCCTCAAGAAATCCCACCTATGTGTCCTCGTCATGGTTTATCATAGGGATAAAAAGGTTCATTTTGAAGGTGCTCAGTGGAATATCCTAGATGACTCTAAGAAAAACTTTTTTTTCACTCAGCATGACCATATTGGATACCGTCGTATTTCCATATCACCGAATCTACAAATTTAGTGTTCCATATTCAAGGATTCCGAGGAGAACTATAATGTTCCGAACACATCAATGTTGATGTGTCGGGTTGTAATCGGGAATAAGATGTTACTATATAATTGAAGAACTACTAACTCAACCCTAATAAAATGGTAGCTAATGTCAATGAAATTATTATTGTTCTTTGTGTAGAGAAACTATTAGTACCATATTAACAAATACATCGTCTAGATGGGTTGGAGAGAGCATGAAATCTCATCCAAAGTGATGGCCTCTAGAATTTTAACCTCTAGAATTACAATAAACCATATCATATTGGAAAACGGATGTGTGTCTAGAGTGCCCAAAAATACCGTCTTCATGGAAGCGGGGTTTGAATCATGGATTTTCTAGACTCCCATCAACATTATCTTTGAAACTAGGAATGGAATGGAATTGGATCACTATGGATTTTGACTCGATTGGGAAGAGGCTACTACATGCACTAACTGGTCAGTGTATGTTGGTTATTCTCTCATGGATGGTTCAGACCACATCATTACATCCATGTGATATGGTATACTAACCACTACCCCATATGTGGGGGTATTGGAAGTCATATTTGGGTCTATCAGGTGCATGTGTTCAATCATATCGTAGAAATACTCTATGTCATCTCATTTAGAGATAGAGAATGAAACTGACAATGATAATGGAAACTACACTATGAGACCCCAAATGAAATCCAAATATTTCTCCACCTTAATATAACATTGAATTGATTATGATATATTGTGAACCTCACCTTCCTACATAATGATTTTCACCTTACAAGAACCAACCACGGACTTTAATGTAGAAGATCGTGGTGAATTCTCCATCAATGAATCAAATTTGAATTCATCATCAGATAATCGAATTAGATTGAAAACAGATATGGTTCTTCCCAGAGTTATTCATTTAGTGTAAATGGTTCATATTTCTTCCCTGGTATGGTACTTCAATATAAGTAACTTTATTTGTATTAAGAGGTCATTCATGTTGTGTATTGATTTCATTAGGAGGACTTTTAGTTGGATTTTTGGATATATGGGTAGGACCAAAATATCTATTTTTTCTAGAGTATGGATGACATTATATTTTGTAGGATGAGATTGAAAGAACCCATGAATATGTGTCAAATGGGACATCAGGAAATACCTATGCGATGTAAAACATCTATATGGAGAGGACATCTGAACAAGTTTTTAGATGCGATGAGATGAATTTTGTAGTGGTTGGTGATGGAATGGGGATGAACCCCACATAAGTTGATATAAACATGGTTAGAAACTCCATATTGTCTACCTATGTCATATAGAGGGCCTCAATGTTGATTGGAAGTAATTTCATGCAAAGT
Organism: Viscum album; assembly: GCA_963277665.1. Classification (NCBI taxonomy): domain Eukaryota; kingdom Viridiplantae; phylum Streptophyta; class Magnoliopsida; order Santalales; family Viscaceae; genus Viscum; species Viscum album. The sequence goes on along the minus strand of OY728125.1, from coordinate 552,805,528 downwards.
ATCTTCATACTACTCATTGATGAAGCATGTAGGGTCTCTGCTTTGATCATTGATGGAGTAGGGAAGAAATCTAATTGAACTGGTATAAACATGACGAGGAACTACATGTTGATAGTTGATGGATTGAAGAGAACCTATACTATTGTTGTCTACAGTATAATGAGGGCCTATTTACAGAATGGTGATTAATTGAGGATGGCCTTCTCTATAGTCAGTGTTATTGGGGGGGGGGGGATACCTCAAATATATTAGAGAATGAAATGAGAAGGACCTTCGCTTTAACGGTTCTTAACATGGGTATGACCTCCACATCGAGAACTATAGTCACAGGAATGAACTCCATGCTTGATGTCAAAAACATGGGGAAGAAATCCACTTTGGCCATTAATGGTGCCATATAGTGGGACTCTATGTTGGGTGAGACAATAGGGTTGGAAATTACACTGGATTTAAATGGTATGGGGAGGGAATCCATACATGATATTATAATCACGAGTCATACCATGATGTATTCTGTGTTACCAATGATCCAAATAGTCAACCCAACTAGCCTATCAGGAAACTGAGGTGCCAATTTTGAATGGAAACCGATGGGTAAATACTGTGTAGTGGTGGTGGGGGGGGGGGTCTTATAGAATCTAGTCGTGGAGGTTTGTTCCACAAGAGCCATTATATATGATGTCCCTAGTGGGGAATTTCCCTTAGAATGGTCTCCACATTGACATCGGGTCATATAGTCTAGGTTATCTAGATCCAAGGTATAGAAGAACTATCATTCGACCTATGGAATAGATATATAGTGGCCATGACATGACCAAGTCGTAACCCTTATTGGAAGGTCTTGTAAATATTTGTATAGAAAATCATATATTTCCTGAATGCAGTGGAGCGAGATGTAAGAATTATCCTAGTAGAGGCTCCCAAAGTGGTTTTAAATTATAGTAGGGAGAAGTGGATCCTCGCTCAGCCTTTGGGGTGGTAGTTTTGGCAAGATATAGAAGCCTTTAGGTCCTGGCGGGACGTATCCCATTTGGGATTGACCTCATCAAATAATAAACTTGACTCAATCCCCTCTATTATTCAAACTTCAATAACAATTTTGATCGTCTAAACCATACCCAGTTCACTTCCCAACATCACACACCGAATTCAATAATTGACACATTAGGAAAAAATTGTATATAGGAAGGCATTAGTGAAATCCTATAGATGATGCCAAAAGAAGTGGTAATGTTTTCCTAAACATTTTTTTATATTATTTCACTCTACACCTACATAAATTATTTTTTATTTTTTTTATATAATTATGTAAGTGTCATAAATTTGCTCATATGTTATTTATTATATGTTTTTTACCTTCATGTTCACACATTTTCATTAAATGGTTTAAACAATTATTATTCCTGTGCATGGATGACTACTGCCTCGTGAACCGATGTCATTCATCTTTCCATTACGAAAATTAAATTTTGGAAATAATAATTTTAATTATCTTTATATGTAGTATTTATGAATAATTCATGATTCTGATATTAATATACATCAAATTCCCTCATACATATTATTTTCGGGAATACAATAACATCATTCATGGGTAAGATTTACCAACTCCTTGCTAAGTGATGTTTTTCATTCACGGATGACATGGAATTTATTAAGGATGACATTAAAAATACTATGTGATAAATTTGACCAAAATATTAGACTGTAATTATAATATATTCATATATAGAATTTATATTTCATTCTTTCTATATATCATAAAAATAGAATCAACATTCATGTATACGTATAGTTTACGGTCTCCATGAACTGTGTATTTCATTTCATATCACCATTCATTTGGATTGCTCTTAATATATATATATATATATATATATAATTTATATAATAGTTACATCATTATTTTCAATTTTCATATTATGAAATCATAAACAAAATAAGATGAAAAAATAAATTACATGTCAAATCATACAAAAAATCCATGAAATTAACATCCAAAATATTGATAATAATGACAGACTATTAAAAAATTGGCCATAATATTTCATAAAAGAATCATGTATGGTATTATAAATATTAATATTGTTATGGTGTAAGTTCATAATATTAATAAATACATTTTACATGAGGTAAAAGAGAATTCAACAAAAAAGGGGATTATGGTAAGAAATTTCATCACTATTTACATTCTAATGATACTGGATGACCATTATCCACCAATTATATTTAGGTAGTTTATATAAAACCCCTTTGACACTTAATATCCAGAATAATTAATTTTTTATGTTATTTGATGTTTGAATTTTAATAATCTCATCAATGATAATTTTACTAGATAATTACTTGGTGGTAAAAATTATTATATAAACTCAACATATATTGTGATTACAATCACTTAATTATAATAAAAACTTTATTATAATCGACGTTAATCTAAAATTTTATTTATTTAAATGAATATATTGTTCTATAATGGATATTATTATTTCCTAATTTCATTACCACTTAATCATGCACTAATTAAATTGAATGTTTTTTAAAAAACTGGGGAAATAAGGTTAAATTTGTATCATTTACATAATACAAATATTTGATCAAGCACATTATTTATGAGTTAAATTGACTTATTCAATATGTGGGGAATTAATTTATTATTATTATTATTTCTATAAATTATTTAACGCAATCTACGTGATGTGTTGATAGTCTCACGAGAAGAACCTGTGAGCCAAATTAAATGGACATCGTCAAAGAATATTTTAAATCTTCCTATTAAAGGGCTTGATAGTAAAGGTTCCATGTTCTTAGAGAACAAGTAATTGAATATTTAATAATTTACATCATTTAAAAATCAATTTTTATTATAATACATTATATATTCAATATAGAAAATATATGGATACATTTGATTCTCAGTTTTTTGATTATGAATTTTCTAGATTTTTACATTACATGTGTTTGCATTTATTTACTTGTCCTATTATTTACATAAATCATTATCTTTTTATTAAATACATGGAAGTTTTTATATTTTATTTACCATCCAATATTCTTCAGGATTATAAATTCATGTAATCTTCTAATTTATTTAACTATTATTGACAATTTGATCTCACTCTTATTTTTTTCCATTTCCCCAGGACCTGAAGATGAATTCTAAAAACGAGTTTCAAGGATGGAGATAATTTTTTATGTATTATTATCATTTCTCAATATAATATATGTGTCATGTATGTAAATTTATTTGATAAAAATTTATACTTATTTGTCATTTGGAATTTGAATCTTCCATCTATGATAATTTAATAAAGAAATACATTGGCTTCGAAATTATGGGGTTGTATCATAACTTTTTGTATCATAGAAAAATTATTAGATATGTGGTTACATGATTTTGGAATAAAAATATTAAATAGTATAATCCTATGATATAAATTAAGGATATTAATTGAATAAAATATCAAATAAACCATGATTAAGATTATGATATCAGATATGTATAAATTTTTCAATAATTTTTATGTATATCAATGGTTTTCTGATTTTAGATTTTTTAAATTGTAATATGATCTAATAAATTATAATTGCTTTTTTATTAATGGTAGATAGATGGTAAAATTGTATCAATATTTTTAGATTAATTATAGGTTTCCTATTTGAGGGAATAGATATGGCTAGTATTGAATGAGTGTAAATTGTGGACATATTTGGACAGAAAAATCATGTCATGACACATAATATTTCTTGAATGGAGAAACCATTTCCATAGTGAGAATTTACTATGGTATATCACATTATGCAATATATTCCCACATAAATTATTCCAGACTACAGATCCAATGGAAACTGGGGAAAGTATTAATCCTTTGGAGAAGATATTTATGGTATTATTATGAGGATAAAATAATATGTTTACACTTGAAATGTATTTTATTAATGGTGATGCATATATGTGGTGAATGATGATCCTTAATTATAGGGAGGAAGTGGGAATATAACTAATTGAATTATTTTCATCTGAGGAAAAATTTATAAAAAAATATTTCTCACATGGGAAAAATATGATAGTAAGATAATTTTAATTGGATTAATAATAAATGAAAAAAAGTGTAGATGATTATTAATATACCATTACAGTGTTATCTAGTTAGGTGGTGGGATACAAATACAAAAATAGTCCAGGACTGACCTATTATTTTAAGGGATTAGAACATGTCACTAAAGGATTTGGTTTATCAATCTTTTTTCATTACATGGTGAAATAGTTTTTTGTTCTATCATGATAGGGAAATAATTCTCTATGAATTATTGTTTAAATGAGAGAAAATAGAATAGGAGTGTGTAAGTGATAGTAGAATATAAAATGAATATTTTAATTGATTATCTTCTAAAATTGGATTATTATAGAATGAATGACCTAATGAAATTCTTGATAGAATTGGGTGTTTGTTATTTGTATGGAAAAAAATTTCACAATGAAAATAAATGAAAAATTATGAATAATTGATAATATAATTTTTTTAAACTATAATTTGATGGAGAATTATGAAATTTAATTCCCCAATATTCAAGGTAATATAACAAAGAAGAATATAGTGATGAAGGTTATGGTTATGATATTGATCAAGCTGATGCGGAATGATAAATGTTCTTTTGTATTTTTATCTATCTATTGTTTTATAAAATTAGATTAGTTATCATGTTATCATAATATGAAATATTAAATATGTATGCATTGTACTAAAGAACTATTTCATTATTTTTTTGAAATTATTTTTTTAAATGGATTAAATGGATAAGATAAATTAATCAGTGGCATATTTAACTTCTTTGAAAAACACATAATTATGGGAAAGGTAACCATTAATGTGTTCCTAATGTTTAGATAGAGATTTTTGGATAAATAATAGATCGATATAGATAAATTAAAAAATATATACTTACTTCATTGTAATTAGATCTAATGTTTTGGATCATAATATATGGTGGGGTCATAAAGATAACCATTTAAGATAATGTATGAGTTCATCTTCAGGAATTATTTTGAAGATTAATGTAATACCTCCACAAATGATTCATCTTTTGTAAGAGATGTAGTAGAAATAATTCATGTACAACCAATAGATACAATATTTTTAAGAAATAAAAAAATATGAATTAAGTATAATTTCATTTATTTTTAGAGTGTTAATAATTCCTCAACTCTAGGAAAAGGTTATTGGAAGAAAAATATTTTCCAATTATCATATTGTATGAATAAGTTAATGTTCTTTTTCACACAATCGGTTTATCAATTTTTGGTTGTTAATTTTTTTCTTAATATGTTTGATATTTCTCTCCCTCATTATTTGAGTGTTAGTTGTTTCATCCATACTGATATTTTCATTTCCAACATATGTTCTCCAATATAAAAACCTTGTAATGTGGTTTTTCGATTACTTTTATTTTCCATTTCCCTCTTATAAAATGGTTTTTTTGTTATAACATTTATAATGTTGGTTTTTAAAAAACATAATTTTAAAATATCAAACCCTAGACTATGGATATAATGTATAAATTGGTGGGATTAAATTTTTAAAATTTGGGGATAATGTACACCCTGAAATTCAATGAGGATAAAAAAATTATAGTATTGTAAATCATTTAGTACAAATCATATATGGTAATAAAATATCACAAACCCATAAAATATTTATTACCATTTTAAATAAATTAAATCTATTATATTAATATCAATTAATGAAACACTGAATTATTTTATGTTACATGCAATAATGACTTTCTTTGATGGATTTCTCACACTGAATATGATTTAAATAGAAGTATCTTAATATTACTATATAAAAATTTGAAAAATCATGAAAAATTGATGGTCATTAACAAAATTTACAATCTCAGTTAACTATTCGGTTTAGTTTATTTAGTATAAAATAATTATAAAAAATAAAAACAAATTGAATATAAAGGAATGATTTTATAAGAAATAATTTTCTGCACCAAAATTCATTTTAATCTAATAAATTGAATATAATAATATTAGGGTTTTTTATGAATAAAATTTCAAAATTATATATTCAATTATTTTTTTTAAATCATCCAATGGATTTTATGTTAATATAATAGGAAGAAATTAAATTTTACTCTTTAAAACTAAATTTTTCTAAATGATGTTTTGACATAATTTAATTGGGTAGTTATTTTAAAGTAAATAATAACATTTTTATAAATTTAATTTGAGAAAATAAATTTCTTTTAAGAAAATCAGAATGGAAAATCCATGTTTGGGTGATTATTCTAAATTTTTTTAGAAATTTTTTTTTTGATGATTACTGAGAAAAAATAAAATCTAATTGTATAATGATTGTTTTCTAAAACATATATATTGGTTATTTATATGTTAAAATTGTTTTAAAGTCCCAATAGATAAATTATACATATATAAATAATATTTATGTTGTTTGAATCATTTTTTCATAGAATATAGATATAAAAACTAACTAGTCTTTTGACTATTTTCATTTCAAAATATCAGTTTGTCGTACATTTTTTGAGATTCATTTTAAATAATTTTTTTAAAATGATTCTTGAAATTGAAAAAATGAAATCCATATTTAAATCAGTGTATTTTATAATATATAATTTTATCAACATACATTTTTACCTAAAGGATTATTGAAATCTGTCTATGTTAATCACAAGATTTAATGAAGAAGCGACTTTACTTAATGGTTAATCTTAAAATATTACGGTGTAAAAATGACCCAAAGGAGCTCAAAAATATATGGTATGGGATTTATTTGACCAAATCTACTATATCTTCTAATTCTGGCATTCTTCCAATACCCGTGACAATCTACCATACCTCCACGTATCTTTTTTAATATGTGTCTATCCTCCAGTCCTCCACATCTCCCCTCGACAACTTTTCTTTACCAAATATCCTCGTCCCAATCCCACTCCTGCTCGGGTTTTCATTGCTTTGCGACCCCCGCACTCCCCAAAACCCCGCCCCCGTCGAGCTTCCTCTCCCGGCTGCACTCTGTCATCGTCACTTCTTCCTTCTCCCAGTTCCATCTCACATCTCCGCTGCGTTGCATCTCCCAGCCAGCCTCAGGTTTCAACTCTTCGCGACCTAGGTTACTACAAAACCCCCAACGCCAGCGTGTTCCTCCTTCAGTCTCCACAGTCTAGGGTTTCCCCAGTATCTCGATTTGGTATCCCTACTCAATGTTCTCCATTTGGTTTCCCCGGTGTAGGTCTCCCTCTGCATCTCGACTTGGTCTCCCGCTCGCGATCGGATTTCACTTCTTCGCAACCAAGGGTTTCCGCAAACCCCTGATGTCGGCGTCCTCCTACTTGCGATTTTTGATGCTTGTATCTATGGTGAGCCTGCAATTACGCTATCGTAACCTCCTCAGCGCACCACAAAAGGACCTGGGGGATCGCAAACCCCTTTACGATAACCAACATACATATCAGAAATCCTACAGATCTACATCATTGCAACAAGTATGAGCTTCTAATTTCAAAGAAATTTTCATGATTCTTGTGGATGAATTTTTTCTTATCTAGACATGATTTCTTCTAGAACATTACTGGGATAAATCATAACTATCATGAGAATATGAGGAAGATGGAGTTGATGGTGTATACTGTAATTGAGGTATATTATCATTCATTATGTAGAGTGAAACTGTGTTTTTTGATTTCTAAAAACATCAAATTGTTTGATTAACCATTATCTTTGTGATATATTACATATTTGTTTCAACATATATATAGGTGTTATCATATTTGTTTCATGGTTGAACTTGTGGGAATTGTGGCGATGTCCAGCAGACAAGAGGGACTTTTGACATCTTCGCACTTCAGGTATGTGATAAATTTATTGTTTGCCCTGTGTAGATGAGTGTTTTATAAGATATTACAATTTATGTGATTTGAGTCAGAAATATGGGCATCTAATTAATTTGGCCATCATGTTTTTGATCATCACTATTTGGCCTCACATCAATTTGGATTCACCTCTATTTGTCTTTATTGTTAGTGTGTTATATTCACTGTATGTGTTCCAATACTCACATGTATTATTTGTCTTCACCATTTACCATCTTCTGATGATAGTAAATTACTATAATTTGACAGCCAACCATAGCAGTATCTATATGCACATTCTAAGTATTATTTTTCTTCTGCATATACATCTATCTACTATATATACTAATCCTGGAATTCCTACTGCCACATGTCAAACTGCTGTGCTTCCACAGCATTTTCGCCTTACATGTCATTTCTCTATATCTCCAAGTCGCCCCTCTATCGCGCAATACCTATTCCTTCCTATGTATCCCTCTCCCTCTCTCACTGAGTTATTCCGCGTCATGATCTGCTCTCCCCTAAAACCCTTGCCTCCATCTTCATGTATTTCACGGTCAATCTGCACTCTGTTGACCTCCATCTCAGACATCCACCTTCTATCGGTTATTAATCTACCCTCCTCTATTTTCCTTCTCCTTCTCACCGTTGGGATGGAGTTCTTCGAGAGCTAGGGTTCCCACAAAATCCCGATGCTGGGTTCATCCTCCTCTTGATTTCCCTATGGTCTGTGAACTCTTACTATGTCTTCTTATTTATCACGGTGTCACTATACCTCTGCATAAGGTTCATTATCCCACTATAATTTTTGTTCACAGCTGCTCCGGCTCGTGACCTTGCATCCGACTACTGCTTCAACTTCGACCACCTACACCTCCTCTGCATTCTGCCGTTTTCAGGTTACATGTGAGAATTGATTCCTCCATCCTTGCATCGTAATACTACTACTTCTTCAACCTCATAATTCTATTCATTCTACGAATGTTTTCCAGTTAGAAGTGAACATCGATTCCAACCTGCTCACCTCTGAAGGTTCCTTTATCTTCGAACACCAACACATAATCTGTTTTCCACTGCATTCTGGTTATCACTAAAAAAATACTCATTTAACCTTGCCTCCAATTACTTCTAAATCCCTGAATCCCTTGACGATCACCGAAACCATCTTCAATGATCATACAGATCAAAAGAATAGGCATGTTCTCCTAATATTTTGAATTAATCTTCAAATTTCCTAGATATAATTTCCATTCTATTTTAGATTTACTCATTCAGGTTTTATATTTCATTCTCAAAAAATATTACAATACATATCCTATATTGTTTCACTGTTTACACCCTGTGCTTCTTCTACTCTTCCAATCTATCATCATTTATAATTTTTTCCTGGGTAGGAATTGATTTCTTTCCGCCAGATGAAAGATTTATATAGTTTATGTATGCCTAAATTATTTCATTCAATACACAATTTTTCCATTTTTATTTATGAATATTACATTTAGTTATCATTGATGTTTTTATAAATGACTCTGATCATATTCATAGTGGACTTCTTGTTCCACTTTAATGTTTTTACATTTATATAGTTTGATGCTCTTAAATTTTTCTACATGTACATATTAATTATACGGCTTCAAAGTAGTATTGAATGGTGATATTGATTCTCACACTAAAAAAAGATGCAATCTGGAATCAAATATATTTTTTAATTAAATTTCATGTTTTCAGGTCTTTTAAAGTGGTTGAGATCTCTATTATGATGGTTCCTGGCATGGGTTAATGTCTCCAATCACTGAAAACAAATCTAGTAGCCCCTCTTCTTACCAATTACTTGTCTCTTTTCAGGCGAGCTTTAAAACCAATCACACAACACTCTTGAGCTGCTTCGAAGCCTCAGGCTGTCATTCCTGAAGAAATCATGTAACAAGGAGTACATTCTGGATGTATGAACTCTTATAAAAATTGAAAAAACTTCATATGTCCTACATAAATTGTTATTCACATATTTAATTAGTATTAATTCTTATTATTAGACCTTAAATTTCTAATTTTTTCAATTGTTATGTACAAATATTGTTGAATGTGTTGGAAGATCATGATATTGAATATTTAGAACCCTCGATGTCCCCCTTTGGGTGGTGGTTTGTGTTGTCTCCTTGAAACTCCAGATTCTCATCCATGGCTATGACTTTCACAGTCTCTCTGAACTACACCATCGTCTATCAGAACATGGTTGTCTGTCTACAATGGAGTCGATCTACTTGTGCCCATGTTGCGGGGGTGCCTTATTGGAGGTAACCTCTCCTTCCACGTGGCACTCAATGATGAATCTACATTGCATGATTATTAAAACGGTGTCCAATGACCTTACACATCTTCTTTGATTAAGGTATCTTTATCAACATCTCCTTATTTTTAATGTAATGGTATCAAAGATTCAAGGTAATTGTTTCTCCCTATTATTTCTATTTCTATTTTCATAATGTTTCATTTATTATTTTTTTGTTTTATATCAATATTTTATTGATATATTATTATACTGAATCTTCTTGGAAATTATTTTTTCACGTACTTTTTGATATATATATATATATATATATATATATATATATTTGTTTGATATATTTTTTTCTTTGCATGCAGTACTATATCGAAGGGAGATATGATTTTCTCAGATTCGTCAAGCTGTTGAAACAAGCAGGCCTATATGTTTATCTGAGAATCAGGCCTTCTGTCTGTGGTGAGTGGAATTTTGGGTAATTTTGAATGTTTTTATTATGTACAATATATTACTGTGTTTGAATTCATCAAATTTGATTGTTTTTTTATTTCATTAAAAATTAAAGGGGTTTCCCTGTTTGGATGAAATATATTCTAGGGATCTATTTTAGTACTGATAAGATGGATTCGATCTCCTTGTGCCCATGTTGTAGGGGTGCCTTGCTGGAGGCCACCTCTCTTTCTACGTCACACTCAATGTCGAACCACAGCGACCCTCGCTGGCTCGAAATTGTGTAACTGTTGCGCTTTTTGATATGTCAGTGGAGAGAACACTAAGGGCGCCTGGTGGTTCTACAGGATCATAATTTGATGAAATACTTCTTGCCAAGAACTCAAACTTGGACGACTGCATGAATGAACCGGACACCATTTCTCAGGTGACCCTTATAAACTAGTGCATCTATTTCAACTTGTTATCTTGTATTTATTCACCAATTCATTATGTGTTGCATGTTCTTCAAAATGCATTAATATTCCTGATCTCTATATTGATTCTACATTGCATGATTATTAAAATAGTGTCCAATGGCATTACATGTATTCTTTGATTTAGGTATCTATATCAACATCTACATTTTTTCAATGTAATAGTATCAATGATTCAAGCTAATTGTTTCTCCCTGTTATTTATATTTACATTTTCATAATGTTTTTTTATTATTTTTTTGTTTGACATCAATATTTGATTGATATATTAATCTACTACATCTTTTAGGAAATCAGTGTTTCATGTACTTTTTGATATATATATATAAATATATATATTTTTGAACTATTTTTTTTCATTTCATGCAGTACTATATCGAAGGAAGATATGATTTGCTCAAATTCGTCAAGATGGTGAAACAAGTTGGCCTATATGTTCATCTCAGAATCAGGCCTTATGTTTGTGGTGAGTGGATTTTTGGTCCTTATGTATTTTGAATATTTTTATTATGTACAATATGTTACTGTGTTTCAATTCAAGAAATTTGATTGTTTTTTTATTTCTTTAAAAATTAAAGGGGTTTCCCTGTTTAGCTGAAATATGTTCCAGGGATCTTTTTTAGTACTGATAATGGTCCTTCAAAGGATAGTTTTGGAACCCATAATGGTCCATTAAAGAACATTTTCTATGATGTTTTATTTGGTTTTCAATCATAGACACTATGATTAATGGTTCTACATCTGCTCTACCTTTGGCTCCTCTACCTCCTTCGATTCTACAGCAACGACCATGAATTGGAGTGGATTTTAATATTATTCATGAAGTTATTATTGGCATCGACTAATGATTCTCTAAAAACCATGGGTGTCGACATATCTTATTTAGAATGCAAGGATCTCTGCATCAGCTAACGACTTGGCTCGGTAACCCATTTAATAGGACTGTCCGAGACATGGTACCTTTTTTTGATTCATCAAACCGGTTAAAAAGGTATATATACGTAAGAAGAATGGTAGACAAGCCTATTGAGTTTCTTCGTTATTCCTTATTATTTTGAAAACTGTGCATGATATTTTATTAATACATGGTGGATAACATGCATGACTTCACTGTTTTCCTTTATAATTTATATAGTCTTGGTACTGCATCAATAGGGTGACAATCAAAAATTTGAGTGGTGAATTTGAATTTTTTTTACATGATACAATATAATGCTAGAGGCTGCATGATGTAGCGGTAATTGGGTTTATAAATATCAAAGGGAAGACTTGCATATTTGATTCATGAATCTGATATTCAATGGCACTGAATTTTCACAGATTCATAGAGGAGTCGGCCTGCATTTATTGGTCCACACTGTTACATGCATTGATTTCAAACTATTTATCATATCACTATTCCAAAAAACCACATGCATCATGAAATTTCACATAAACAAATAATTTGGTAGCACTTAACAGAAAACCTGAAAATATTCCTCTGACACAAATGGATCCTAATATAATTTATGGTCTCATACTTATCATTTTAATGAATATTTTACAACAAATACTATTGATGAATTATTTAAAAAAATTAATGTTTCATTCTATAAATTTATATAGTTATTTTTTTCATTATAATATAATTTAGTCTAATTCATTGTCAACTTTTAAGAATGTATGATCTAACTCAACACAATGCATATGTATTACATAAATACATACATTCCCTATGAGTAGAATCCAGTGGAGAATGCATATGAGTATAATACAATTCCATACAATGCAATAAAATCTATCCATATGAGTAGAATCAATTTTTCAATACTGTGCATTTGTATTCCTGAAATAAATTACTTTCTTAGTATAGACCATTAAACACATTGTCCTTTATTTTAGATCATATTTCATTTCAATGTACAATACTCTTTCTCTACATTACTTTTTTACATTCTAATTTATTCCACTATGAAAACATGTTGTTGTTTATGTAAGACTAACTTATTTTATTTAGTTAAGAGAATATATAGAAATACTTTTACTGGAAGAACACTACACCAATTTTTTTTAACTTCCTGTGCATATGTGAAACCCTCTGCGGAAGATGATGAGGTAGGAATAGTGATTCTCGGGGCACATGGACTGGCCTGATACACAGTCTGAATAACTGTAGAGGGAGCTCTATTTGAGCTCAGATTTTCTATTCTAGAAGTTTCTGCAGTGGGAATGTTGTATGTGGGAGGCCTAGCCATACCTTTTCCCTGCATAAGCATGATGGGGGATCTGGGTGGTGCCACATTTGTCATCATTTTCAGGGTCGATCCACACATCGGAGCACCAAGAGCACAAGGACCTGTTTTGGAAAAATAGGTAGCCTAATCCCTCGTAATAGTGATAGAGCCATGCTAGATGGTTGAATCAAGGGGGTGGTGGAATAGGAAGGTGATTTCAATGAGGATTTCCTATTAAAGAGGCCAGGTTTTGGAAGTAAGCCACCCCTACTTGCTGGAAGGCATCCGCCTGCCCAATAAGCTCTATGATCCTCTGTTCAATCAAACTATATGCTTATTTATTTTCAAACTATTTATAATAAGACATGACATTTTCCATGTGTTTCTATCCAGTATTGTGTTGATTTCTAACTGAAGTATAATCATTTTTCAAGTGTTTCAGTAGTCGCAATAATACCACAACAATTTATAGACGCAATGACGACGTCTAACACCAAATGATGCTTATAGATCGTGAAAGCCAATGGTAGCTAGGGGCAGTGACGCTGCTATGGAGGATCATGGAGGATGGTGGGGGTGGAGGTGGAGGAAACCGCAAGAAGCGCAGGATGCTTGTGGGATTACTATTATCAGATTTTGGAGAAATACAATATCATTGAACTGAGAATCATTGAGGGAATTCATGAGTAGTGGATCATTTTTCTGTCTCAGTTATTAGTTTATTGTACATTTATTATATGTCACTTATGCTATATGTTTTTAAAAAATGGAACATTGGAACATGTATTATATTTTTATATACATGATTAATAGTTTCACTTTTCTTTTATTCCGAACAGCCCACTCAGTCAATTTATTATTATTTCATTTATGTTCACAGATCTCATTATTTTAATTACAACCATGGTCTTATCTTTGATTTAGTTTTCAAAATTTATTTCAGTGCCTACATTATAGATATTGTGGTCAAAATTAAAAATTACTTCAAATATTTTTACTCAACATTTAAAAATTCATATACTTTTACTCTGTTTTTTCTACTATTTAAAAGGTGTTTTCATATTCTATGCACTTCTATTCCATTATCATAAACTATTACATTCAAATTAAAATTTATTCAACATTACTGTTTATTCTCCACTTTTATAAATACTGATCTCTTATTAAAAGAAAAACCAGAAATCAAATACACCGTGAAATAGCATGGGTGAGGACTAGTTTTATCTATAAGTGTTCATTATTTTTGGTTCATTTCATATTGAATAAAACCCATTAGTGTTTATATATTGGTATTTATAGTGCCCTAAACCCTGAAGCTCGAAACTAGGGTCTTCTACTATTATATTCACATGATTACAAGGAGTCAAATATTTATGGATCAAAGAGTTAACTAGTATCGGTAATCAATATACATACATGAGCCATGTATTAAAAACAATAATTAAATAAAAATACATTTATTACTTGTAAGCGTAATAACATTATTCCTACATGGCATATGCTTTCATATATTTCATTATAAAATTCATTGATTGTTTCTCACATGATCTGAGATTATTTTCATAACCCCATCCATGAGAAAAATGCCATAGGATAAGTTACCTTCATTAGAACATGATATACTGGCGAGGATTGATTCATGTGATCAAAGGAGGTCTCATTAATTCATTGTGTCTTCCCCTCGTAACATGATCCCTTTATTTTCTTTTTTTATTTCCTTGCATATTTTTGATGTTTTTTTTGTCTCTAAAGTTCGTACGAGTGATGTAAAAAGGAAACCACTCACCCAATATTGATGTGTTTCATGTCAAATAATGTTTAGTTTAGTAATTATAGATCATTATCATGAAAAAACCTTTCGTGTTTATTTAGAACCATTGGGGAGTACAATACAACCATGATATGTATGAGTCACATCACATGATGAAGATTACATTACGTCGATATCTTGTGTAATAAGGAATACATATTTCTAATAATTGTCTACTGACATGAAAATCACATTAGAACACTGCATGGTTATTTTCGACACCATGAATATACCAAATTTTTCATAATTTTTCCAATATTTGACATATATTTTTTTAAATATCTTACGAATCTACCACATAAAATGTCATATGAATTGTGGGAGATCATCAGGATGTAGCTGCATGGTCAACTGGTGTCATAGATTCCCTCACTAGAACATGGAATCTTGGGAAAAGGGTCTCCATGTGCCTTCCACAAGGTTATGTGCTATATATAAAACATTTTCTTCGCCTTTTGAGGGACTTTAAATCACATGTCCTATGGAAGGGTACACGATACATGTCTCTTCTATACTTGCAATCATTTTCCAAGTGAAGAAAATAATACTCATATTTTATGTATTTATTTCCTTATCGATATTGTGATTCCCATTTTTCGTGCATAAAAAACGGCCCCACATATGTGTGAAGTCCATGGGGATAAAGGTTCATCTCTGAGAAAATTAAATGTCTGCATCAGTCATTGTATATTCCACCAATTAGTATTGAATGAAACATATTGTCTCCCAGGTGATGTTTGGTATTCTTATGAATTCATTTTAAATAGGGAAAAAAGGTTAAATCCTTCAATCATTACCGAACTATGAGATCTCATTCGATCAATCTTCACATCATGACCCATTCCTAATAATATCTAGAATAAATTATTATTATATTCTCTAGTGAGACATTTTCATGAGAAATGAAATGCATGACATGATTCATGATGCTACAATTCAATATCCTTTTCTCAATTTCCATTTTCCTTAACACCTTTCTTGAATAAATAATGAATTAAATTTTAGTATGTTTTTAAACTTTTGTAAAATGGATGTATTTATATTTTTGATGCTTTGGAATATCAAATAATTTAGCCATGTTATCAAATTATTATAATGAAGATCGTGTTACCATGTCAATGTCATGTGATCATGTGTCTTATTATGGTCTTGCAGTCCTGATATATTCATGGGTTAGGTGATTATTGATTCAGGAATCAGCTTATGAGTCTGTGAATACAATTATGGGTTATGTGATTCACATGAAACTAATAAATATTATGTTTTCCCAATGAAATTATTTCATTTCAATTTTTATGATATATTCCACATAATATTTTCATTTGTCTTCAAAAGCCAATAAAATATCTCACAAGAGAACAAGGAAAAAATCTAAAATACTGATGGATGACAAAAATTATATTTTATAAATTATATGTCCTTCTTAACATAGTGTTCCTGACTTATTAAATATATTTCCAAAAAACCGAATGGGAGTGAACCTTTTAAAAACATAGTCATTCAATATTCCTACCTATCCACATGTTTGATCCGGTAAATTATTATCTCATTCTATCCCCAAAGTTTTCAATCACACATATCTCTTGGATCCAAAAGTTTCATAATACCTTTTTGGGTCAAAAAATATCATGCATGACATTTCATTATTGCGGTATAATTCACATATGAGCACAAAATAATGCTTATTCCCACAATTATTGAAAATAAACATTGCAAACCTAACTCACATATCCATATGTTATATTTGATAATGTGGAAGTCACACACCATCCAAAATTTTTTGTGACTACGAAACTATTATTTTAGATTTAGGATATGTTTTCGAATGGATTGGTGGTGTCCCTTATTAGTGATGTATATGGAATCTAAACTCATTAATGTGTGAAAAAATTGGATGTATGAGGTGGTATGGATCTCAAAAATTTTTCCTTCTATGAAAAACGTTTACTATCTGACCTACTAAGTCATCGTGATGCTTGAAATAAATAGTTGTTAGGGTCCAGAATTGAACACATTCCTCCAAATTCATAGTAAGGTGGGTATTAGTGTTTTGGTCATCGAGAAGATGTGCAGAGAACCCATATTGGGTGAGATGTATGATGAGTATTTATTTCTATCATCTTCATGAATAATTTAGATAGCTCCACCCCTCTTGCTTTGGAGATGATCTAGTCAGCCGAAGGGAATTCCCAAAAGGATCATCTTCCTATGACATAATTACTCTTCAAGAAACTACAAAAACATTTCATTAATAATGATCATGATGATATAAAACCCAAGAATCTAAAGTATTTCCCAATGAAGAAGTCATATAGTTTTGACGATTCTTACTGGTCCACAATTGAAGAAGGTTACATTACCAACCAAGGAAGGGAGGTTATCCCAGATATTGATTGGACCATCTAGTTGTCATGATTCCTTGTTATGTACCTGACTAGGTATGTACATTGGATAAATAAAATGTTGTAGTTAGAGTGTCCATATTTATGATGCTAACCTCCATGACATTATGGAAGTATATCGGGACATCTAGAATTGTTTTGTCAAAACATTATTGACTTTTTCCAATATTTATAAGGGAAATTACTCTAAATGAATATCAGACCCCTTTCAAGTGTTATGGAGTTTTATGGTTTCATTTTTAGTGGGTAATTAGTATCTAAACATTCAAACACCATCAATGTTCATTTCAATCCATTATTGATTTCCATTAGAAGGGTATGATCCAATATAATAATGTACCGGGAGATCTGGTCAATCATGGGACATTATGACCATTTTTAATTAAGAACTTATTTTCTACTACATATGGGTAATATGGATAATAATTGTGTGGATATCCATGAGGCTCGAGACAACATGATAACTTTTTATGAGTGCATCCTTTCCACCAAAATATATTGGTGTATTATCTTTGAATGATACAAACCTTGTCAATTTATCCATCAATTTTGGTGTGTTCAATGGAATTCTTCTCCCCCTATACATTTCTAGACATAGGACCATCCAACAGTAGATCACACTTTATGGATGATCTTTTCAAGGGAGAAACCTCGGTGCTAGTTAGATTGCCCACTTCAGGATGTACAGATTGGTTTGTTCTGAAACTATACTAACATTTGGGTCATCTCACATCTCGAGGTGTAGTTACCCATATTGGTATATTAGGATAACCAAATTCCACCATCTTTTGAGACCAATCATGGGCCTAGAAATCAATTATATGTTACATGACAAATAAAATGAGAATAAACTCATAAAGATGTAAGAAATTACCATTTTTCTCATTTATGATAAAAGTACTAACCAATGAGGATGTAGTAGGTGTATATCCAACATGTGATGCTAAATTAGTATTATTATATTATATATATTATTGAATGTTGATTTCATGGTGAAGGATAAACTCAGAGGATGATCTCTGGGGAATATTTCCCCAAACATAGTAAATTATTGAAGATTTTTTTCAAGTCACTGAACCTCCAGGCATAACCATAATGACTGACCTACAGAGGACATATCCTTCCATGGATAAAATGATGTAATGTTGGAATGTTTCAAGTGTGTGGTTCTCTATTAATCTATATTATACCAGATGTTTAATCGAACACAATGAATATTTAAAAATATGAAAAATGTTATCTCGTGGTTTGGTTAATGTTAAGGATAAACATATTACTATAATTAATTGGAAGTAATTTCATTTCAATTGTACAAATATTATGTCTGAATTTTATTTGATATAACATATTTTCATAGGAAACCATAAGATATAGGCATCCTGTCTATATTCTCCATGATGTACGTTTGTTGGAGATAAATTTTGCAGCAACTAGAGGACATATGATGAGGGATCCTTCGGCCAATTTCATTGATGGGGGTGGATATTTTAATTTATCAATCAATGAATTCATTTTCATCACCTTATCTACTTCATCATTACTAATTAGGTAATAGGAATATTCTATTGATCATGTACCAGATTGTAAGGGGAATGGAAGTGCTCTAAATTATTAGAGTCCTCCCGTTGGAAACCATAAGGGAGTTTGGACGTTCACTCTTTTCTTATTATGGATTATTTTGGAATAACATCCTTACTTTTCAAAAATGTGTTGTTCCCTACCAGGCCCACTTGGAGAATAATATATCATCCCTAAATGATGAATATGATTCATCAATTTCTTTTTCAAACCCTTCATGTTTATGTTCGACCAATCAATATGAAGACATGTAAGAGGTTTGGAAATAGTCCTTCATGTTTCCTACTAAAAATGTCCCATCAGTCTTGATATTTGATCTTCTATGGGAAATGTGATTTTGGAGTATATTTATATCATTATCCGTTCTACTACTGAGTTATCCTTGATGGATGTGAGTTTTGGTGAAGGTAAAAAATTCCTTATAAACTGTACACTTTCCTCACACTCTTTCAAGTCCAATAATATTATATTTCTTATTACATTCCCCAAGAGTGGAAAAGGAAGAATGAATTTGTGGAAAACATTTTAAGTTTTAATAATACACTCAACTCATGATGTTTTAGCTTCTTCACTATTGGATGAGGTTAGGGGAACATACACCAGCAGTTACACAAAAGAAAAATGTATTCTTCTAACCTTGTTCATGTTAATTTTTAACATCAATATAAAATATCATTTTACCAATAACTGATAATATATATACCCCATATTTTTGTAACTTCACCCCATGTATCAGAATTCCAATTTGTTTATCCCTCGAGGAAACATCAGATTGAGTCGAACAACATAGATTCCAAATAACTTCCTACTTTATAAGAGGATATGTTAATGACAATGTATCATAGAGGAATGGTTATTATATATATATTCACATACCCATGTAAGGTTACCTGATGGCCTAAGGATTACATAATTTTACTATTTGTTAAAGTAAAAAAATGGTTGGATAACTGTACCTTAGTTTTTTATTGTTGTTTGGATGGGATAAAGGACCAACTAGGTGACGTTAAATTTATGATTTCCACTATGGTTGTGATGGTTTCCACTATACCACGCTTCATGACCTTATGAATGAGGTGATTTTATGAGAGAAATGAATAGGTCCCTTGAATTGATGGATGTAGTTTCTAAGGCCTTATCTTCATTAATGAAAATATTGGATGAAGACTTAATCAAGGAATCACGACATGCGGTGGATGAAATAACTCACTAGGATATGGTCAGTGTTGTAAATATTGATATTGAATGTCTATAGTTTCAAATATATTATCATAAATCAAAACCATACTTGTCTTGTTACGCACTATAGATATTAGAGAAAACATTATTTGATAAATAAGGAGTTATAGACATCGAAGAGATGACCATGATTGATATCGTAACATGGGAAAAGTATTTGAAATAGATTAAAGAGGAAGAGAAAAAATATATTCATCAATTCTAAAAATATGTTTCCTCCATGGTGTAGTATCCTCTATATCTCATTGAATCCTCTATTCACATGTTGTGACATAATTTTAATTTTTAAAATTTTTTTTGTTAGTATATTAATGGTAGAGACTAAAAAATGAAGATATTCATCCTCCTGTCAGCTATCAATAAGTGGATCATATAAACATTATATATTTTTGTTTTCATAGAAATCATCCTAACAGAATAAACACTCAATTTATCAAACCAAAGCAATTGTCAGAATCGACAAGAAATTATGAGAAAGAAAATGAAAGTGATTGTAAGCAGTAAAGTGTTCATGCAAGATTGAAATATACATAATAGAATCTTGATCACCCTATGCGACATATCTCATGGCCCTTCCACAATGTCCACTCTGATATATAAGTAATATGCACACAAGATGTCCACATAGTGCTCAAGACAACACATTACCATGTATGACACTTTCACACCTAATACATCATTAATGAATCCCCTTCCATTGTAGCTGTTGAATCAGAAAAGGAAACCTTGCAAAATATATCTACATTGTGCTACAAAGACCTAAGCTACACACATAACTCTTGTGGGCTAGATACGATGTCAACGATCCCCTTTCATGATCATTTTCCACATCAATAGATGTGGTTTTACCAAAGGCCTATTTGTAACACCCCAGGTAAATAAAGAATATGACATTTTCTTATTTATCCATATTTGTGAATAAAATATTAAAATGACTTTAAAGGGGACGCTATGCTCGATGGCGTACCCAACACGCAACTATGAGTTTCTTGGGAATCTTATAATGCACTCTAATAATAAAATAATATTATTTTTAAATGGTAGTTAACATATAGCCGTTGTAATGGTGGGAATGGATATAAATAACGAAAATATGATTATATATGTTTTTAAATGTTTTTACATTTATCCAATAATGGATACAGTCTTAAAATACGAAAAGAATTCAATTTTAGGCGTATATGCCCTAGTTTTCACTAAAGGTTCACTTATCACCTTTTGATGTTGAAACTTCATTAAATATAGTTTTGTTCACTCTTAAACATTCTTTTGTACCAAATAAAACTCTTATTAATAATCGGGACATCATAATTTACTTTGTGTAAAGTTTTGGTCTCTTTCCGATAAAGTTCATTTTTTAATGAATAGTGTAAAATGTTGTATTTTAATTCAAAACCTATTTTTTATATAATTTATTTATATGATTAGATTATCTATTTAATTGGTTTTAAAGTGAAATTATAATATATTTTTACCATTAAATCCAATAGTGGTCGTTGAAATTAATTTCACTTTGAAATCAGACTTAAACCAGTGTCAATCTTTTGATACTTATTGTTTCATAAAAACACGTTATTTGCTCTGACATTGGGAATTAATTATTAAATTAATTAATGTGACTTATATGTTTTGAATTTTGTAAAATAGACTTCATTTTTTAATTTGGAATATCAAATATAGCTTAGGGTGAATTTTTGGGATTTTTCTGAAAAAACATCAATTTTTGATGAATAATGACACCACTAAGTTGTACTTAAAAAAACTGATTTTTCCATTTAAATGAAATTTTGCCATCTTTGTCTTTTAAATTTCAAAAATCCGACATACATGGTTTTCATTAAGAAGAAAAATGTGGTTCAATGGGATAAAAATAATTTTTTGGTGAATAGTAAATTATTAAGTTTTTAATCGCGATTAGAGTTAATTAGTGTAGTTTAAGGTAAAAATAATGTTTTAATAATATGAAATGAACTTGAAACATGTCCTAACCTCATTGGATGTGTAATGGCCGACCAAGAAAAGCCATGGGTCATCTTGGGGACCCCATGGAGCCACTTTGGATGGGAAATGACATAAATAACTTTTTATTTAATGTAAATGTAAAAATGACACAAACATGATATGTTTTACTAAAACAATTTCTATGTGGGGTTATAAAAGTCATATTTTTTATTATAAATAGTAATTGTAAATATAAAAAGACTTCCTACATCATAGTAATTTTTTTATAATTTTTAGACATTAAATAAATTAAAGTATTTATGACATCATAATGATGCAGCGATGACATCATTATCTGACGATTTAAATAAAATGAGAAGATAATGTAAACTCTATGACCTACACATGTCCAAAACTTATTGTATGGGTGGATGTAGAACCCTTATCAACTTATCCACTAATTATATTAATTTGGGACCTTTTAAAACCGAATCACAGTTTCAAATAATGTAATATTTCATACTTTCCAAAAGTGCCCCTCCTCTCCTCTTATAAAAGGCCCCCACCTCTACCACATTTCACACACTCCTCAAGACTTTGGCTAGACCAACCCCTGCCAATTTACTCTCTCCACATCCCTATCCTCATCCTAGAGGATTCCCTTTGGGCAGAATCCTTTCAAAGGAAGCCTTTAGGCTCAAATCAAAAGGAGTTACACTTTTAAAGGTAATTCATTCTCTCATGTTCATTTATTTTATTTTGCTTCTCCAACCCCCTAAACTCTTTTTATTTACTTCTTTTGTAACAACACCAGTATCATAAATATACTAGGATGTTGTTATAAGACTTATTCGAGCTACACTATCACACAACTACATCAAATGGTTAAAGAACATACGATTTCCGTGGATGGTGAAATTCTACTTCCAGAAACGATGATTGTTCAATACTCATTTAACACCTTCAAAGGTGGCCATTATGATGTCACTATTTTTATATATGATATATAATATGTTTATTTTTTCCTTAAGATTCTGTTTTTTTCATTTTAGGCATACCTTTATGGTTTCCATTATGGGTAAACGCGATATCTTCATTTAAGGAAGTGCTGACTACCGCCCCCTCAAAGTGATTTGATTCGTTAAATACCATATTTGGGACGTATAAAGAATGGAACTATGATATTATATATGATATTATACTGGAAATATAATATACCTTTATATCATTATTATTCCATACTATAAAATATGAAATAGAAATGAATGTAGTGTTCATGCGTACGTACGACTTACCGTTTCCATGAACGGTGCATTTCATTTCTTACTTCTAAATGATTATGTAATGTTATAAATGCATGCATGTACCGGATATATATGACATATATTATATCTATATCATGAATACAATTCTGGATATAATAAACATTTTTCCACACGAACAACATGTAATTGTAATAAGTCCACTTTCGACTTAAGAACCAAATATCTGTAAAACAAATATTATTAACTTAAATGATTACATAATGTTTATGACATGGTAATAAGTGATATAAAAGGAATAATGAACTTAAAAAAAGGTTCTTAAGGAATTAGAAATTAACTCAAGTTTATTATTCAGGAGATTAAAGAACGATCGTGTTAAGTCGGACCCGAGGTAAGGGATCTCACACCTCTCTTTCTTTTAAGTACACTCATTTATGCCATTCCTTTTAAGCTAATATTTCTTATTATTGGGATGTTATTTTATATTACTCCTACTGTATTTATTAAGTTCATATGATGAGAGACCTTATTTCCTCTCATCAATACATTTTTTTGGAAGTTTGAGTGGCGTCGTTAGGCTGCCGAGTTTTCGTAAGGGATTTTTCATCTCACTTTTATTCCCGTGGGATTTATGCTACATTTGCAAAACTTTCATTGGAGTAGTGTATGTACTGACCATTATTTAATCAATTTGTAATAAAATTTTATTTATGATTATTTACATCAATATTTTATTGTCTTTCTTTCACGAGGTGTATGTTTCGAAAGACACCCATGTCAGTAAGGGAACCTTTCACCCTCCTCTTTTTAAAAGACTTCTTTTGTTGGGTCTTTTAATTTACATATTGTTATGTTGGGATATGTTCTCATATATCCTTAATGATGTAAATTTTATGTCCATGTGATGAGATACACTTTTTATCTCTCATCAACTCATTTTGAAGTGATGTTGTAAGGCTGTCAAGGGAACTTCTTAACCCAATCTCGATTTCTTTGGGTTCAACATGTAGTTATTGAATATGTAATCCTTTGAATATGTGTGAATGACCTTTTATTTTTTTACACTTAATATCCAACTATATTTGGTGTATTTATATTTGTCACACATAATTTTGAGATTGATTTATCCTTAATTTAAGGATACCTTCTTTATAAGGGATTTCATCACATTTTACATCTCTATTGAGACTTCATTGTTGTTATGCACCAATTCACTCTTATATGGTGTATATACTGTCCTTTGGAATATTATATCATGAATCCATTTATTCTCATGATATTATAATGTTCTGATTAAATGTTATTCCTCAATTATTGTATTCAAGTGTCTCTAATTTTGGTAAAAAACCTTTAACAAAAATATCGCTTTAAATGATTTAATGATTTGTTCTTATTAATATACATGTTTTCAAAATGGTTTTAAGGATTTATTTATATGGATATTAATGGTTTAAAATGTTAAAAGCTTCAAGGTGGTATGGGACACTTTGATTCAAAAATCTCCTTATTAAATGTTTTAAATGGTTTTGGAAAATGGTTTCTTTTTGAACAGATTCATTATTTCAATATACTAAAATGTTATATTGTGATTGAAATGTGGAAATGTTATGTTTCTTTTATGTATGTTTTATGTGATACGTTTAGGTTATGGTTGTTGGGAATTGTTATGAAAACGGGTGGTTCCGTGATAAACTAAAGGCGGGTGAGCCCGATATAGCTCTCCAATGCGTTGGGTAACGTGAAGGAGTGAAACGTTAAGTTTTCTCCGAAGAGATTTAGGGAATATACTGTGATGGGTATTCCAAACGTAACCAGGAGGGTTACTCCCTACGTAAGAATGTTTTGAATGCCTCAAGTTACTTTTATGTCTTATGTTTTCTATGATTTATTCATGATTTGATATGCCTATGTTTTATGGGTAAAGTGTGATTTCATTCTAATGTATATATGAACTCATGTTTCCTTTCCATATTTTTATAACTCTTACTGAGCTTTTAATACTCATCCCAAGTTTTTGAAATGTTTTTCACAGGTCAAGGGAAAGGTACATGATGTGATGATAGTGTCAAGGATGTGTCCAGAAAGAATCTGTGTTATATTTTAAATATGTTTTCGTTGATGGGAAGAATGAATACTATATTTTATGTAACCACTTTGTTTAAATGTGGAATGTAATGCAAGTTTCATGATCTAATTCTCTAAAACACTAAACCTGAAAAGATCCTCAATGTGTAATCATGTAATAACTCAAGATTAAGTAAGGTTTAAGGCTGGGGCCTTATAGTTGGTATCACATGTCGGTTTAGATAACTTTAGAGGTTAGGGTATTCTTTAATCATAAGTGACATTACCATAATGGTTAGGATTTCAGAAAGAGTCCTAGTTTTAGATAAAGTTAATGAGTAAGTATATCTTAGTGTTTATCTTACACATTAGTACATGATGGTTTTGTTGATATACTCACACTGGCCTTTTTGGTTTTAGTAAATGGCTGGATCTAGCAGGCACCAAAGTAATAGTGGATGTGAAGGAAACTGTGACAGTTTTTTGAGCAAGAAACTGAATGATATGGGAGCGGCAATGATAACTCTTGTGATTATCCTCAACCAACTATATGGAGTCATGATTGACCACCTAACCCTTGTATATTTCTTTAAGGCATCATATATGCAAAAATAATCCCTACGGAAGTACAGGTAATAATCATGAAGGTAAGTGTGTTCAAAAACCTATGTGTCAAAGATGTGGAAAAAAACACCTAGGAAAATGTTTCAAAGGGACAGAAATATGCTATAGATGTGGAAATGAAGTTCATAAAGCATGAACCTTCCATGGAAAAAGGAAGCATCCAGTTGACTCAAGGAAAGGGAAAGAAGTTCTTTCTGAGGGATCAATTGAATGTTTTAAATGTGGTGTGCATGGTCATTATGCAAACACATGTCCTATGAAGAAGTTTCGTGAATGGGGTCACCAAGAGCGTACCAATATTCGTTTACCAATACCTAATTCCATTCCGATTCAGGATGAAGAAACTGACAATGACCAATCAAAGGTATGTACTATTTCATGACTATTGTTTTCCTATTTTGGAATCTTAGGATATGATTCATGATTTTGTTTATAGGAATGAGGTATTTCAGAATAAGTTGGAAAGGAATGGATAATGGATCATGAAAAATGTTGAATGAGTAAGATGTCAAAATATAAGGGCTTCAAGAGTTATGGTGAAATTCTTAAGAGTATTAAGTCTCTTTTGATGATGGGGTTACATTAGAAGACCATTTATATTATGTGAAACCCTAATGTTTAATATAGGAAAATTTTATTCAAGTAATAGTTATCTTTTCTTTTGTGGACATAGTTATAAAGAACCATTTGGGTTTATATGATCCTTACTTTTGAGGTAATTATGGGATGTTATATGTTATGATGGAAAATGAATGGCATGAGATAAACTTGAGGTTAAAACATGTTAGGGTTATTTTTGGAGTTTTATAAAAAGGACAACATGCAGACCGTGTGACAAGCCGTCGCGTCGGACAAAGCTATGGGAATAGAACCCACAACAAAAGTGAAACTAGTATTTATCACCTACCACTAGACTACGTGAAGTACCTGGTTAGTTTGACTGATTATTTTTTTTATTTAGATGATCTTATGAATTAAGAGTATGTTGATTTTGTGTTATTTATGAAAATGATTATCCTATCGTGGAGGATATGTGATTAGGTTAATTACTTTTCAATACGAGACTTTAGGAGCAACTAATATTGTTTGGAGATAAATGTTGCGATTTCACTTGGAAGACTATGTGACTAAATCCTTCAAATATTTGGTTTTCAATCTTAGTTTGGTTTACTTTGATGAATTTTATGGACAAAATGATTATAGAATGTTCCTCTTTGAACTTTGGGTTTTGTTGGACAAATTTTGGAGATTAAGAATCGATTTTATTTTTATAAAGGGTTATCCTTTTCCGGATTATCTGATCTTGTAATAACCTTTTTGGTTTTGGTTAAAGTCTAAAGACATGGGAAGTATATAGTTCTTTTTTTTTGGATTAGGTGACTCTCTAGAAGTTGATTATAGTACTCTTAATGTG
The DNA here is from genome assembly GCA_963277665.1 of Viscum album. Classification (NCBI taxonomy): domain Eukaryota; kingdom Viridiplantae; phylum Streptophyta; class Magnoliopsida; order Santalales; family Viscaceae; genus Viscum; species Viscum album. The sequence goes on along the minus strand of OY728125.1, from coordinate 552,777,893 downwards.
AACAAGTCTACCTAAATACTCGTCTTTTGGAGAAAATATGAGTTTGTGTAAATGTTGAAAGTCAAAATGATAAGTGATTATGTTTCCTTATGAATAAATTCCTCAATAAAAAGTAACTTAAAACAAAAATGTTGTCTATTATCTTTTTCTACTGGGGAATCGAATACTGTTTAACCCATCACAAGTTTGTGATTTTCATATTGTTAACTTTCTCTTAAACATGTTTTCTATCACTCTCCATCAGAACATGACCCTATGTTTTCTCCTCCATGTCCATATTTTCATACTTAGAATCCTAGTATGGGTTAAATCGGGTGACCTTTGTACTTATCTTTCTTTATTTTAAAGTGATTGTTTTACCGACTCTTGTTCCGATGTGGGACTTTCAAGGATGTTTCCAAGCGCAATTTTAAAATTGCGAGGATGTAATTCCTAAAAGGGGGAAGGATGTAACACCCAAGGTAAATAAAGAATATAACATTTTCTTATTTATCCATATTTGTGAATAAAATATTAAAATGACTTTAAAGGGGACACTATGCTCTATGGCGTACCTAACACGCAATAACGAGTTTCTTATGAATCTTACATTGCACTCTAATAATAAAATAATATTATTTTTAAATGGTAGTTAACATGTAGCCGTTGTAATGACGGGAATGGATATAAATAACTAAAACATGATTATATAAGTTTTTAAATTTTTTTACATTTATCCAATAAATGATAGAGGCTTAAAATACGGAAAGAATTCATTTTAGACGCATATACCCTAGTTTTCACTAAAGGTTCACTTATCACCTTTTGATGTTGAACCATCATTAAATATAGTTTTGTTCACTCATAAACATTATTTTTGACCAAATAAAACTCTTATTAAGAATCGGGACATCAAAATTTACTTTGTGTAAATTTTTGGTATCTTTCCGATAAAGTTCATTTTTAATGAATAGTGTAAAATGTTGTATTTTAATTCAAAACCTCTTTTTAATATAATTTATTTATATGATTATATTATTTTTTTAATTGGTTTTAAAGTGAAATTAGAATATATTTTTACCATTAAATCCAATAGTGGTCATTCGAATTAATTTCACTTTGAAATCAGACTTAAACCAGTGTCAATCTTTTGATACATATTGTTTCATAAAAACACGCTATTTGCTCTGACATCGGGAATTAATTATTAAATTAATTAATGTGACTTATATGTTGTGAATTTCATAAAAGAGACTTCATTTTTGAATTCGGAATATCAAATATATCTTAGGGTGAATTTTTGGGATTTTTCTGAAAAACATCAATTTTTGATGAATAGTGACACCACTAAGTGGTACTTATAAAAACTGATTTTTCCGTTTAAATGAAATTATTCAATCTTTGTGTTTTGAATTTCAAAAATATGACATACATGGTTTTCATTAGGAAGTAAAATGTGGTTCAATGGGACAAAAATAATTTTTTGGTGAATAGTAACTTATTACGTTTTTAATCGCGATTAGAGGTAATTAGTGTAGTTTAAGGTAAAAATAATGTTTTAATAATATGAAATGAACTTGAAACATGTCCTAACCTCATTTTATGTGTAATTTCCGACCAAGACAAGCCATGGGTCAACTTGGGGACCCCATGGAGCCAAATTGGTTGGGAAATTACATAAATAACTTTTTATTTAATGCAAAAGTAAAAATGACACAAACATGATATGGTTTACTAAAACAATTTTTAAGTGGGGTTATAAAAGTCAAAGTTTTTATTATAAATATTCATTGGAAAGATAAAAAGATTTCCTACATCATAGTAATTGTTTTATAATTTTTAGACATTAAAGAAATTAAATTATTTAAGACACCATAATGATGCAGCGATGACATCATTATCTGACGATTTAAATAAAATGAGACGATAATGTAAACTTAATGACCTATACATGTCCAAACCTTACTGGATAGGTGGATTTCGAACCCTTATCACCATATCCACGAATTATATCAATGTGGGACCTTTTAATACCGAAACACATTTTCATATAAAGTAATATTTCTTACTTTCCAAAAGTGCCCCTCTTCTCCTCTTATAGAAGGCCCCTCACCTCTACCTCATTTCACACACTCCTCAAGCCTTTGGCTCGGCCAACCCCTTCCCATTTACTCTCTCCACATCCCTATACTCATCCTAGAGGATTCCCTTTGGGCAGAATCTTTTCCAAGGAAGCCTTTAGGCTCAAATCAAAAGGAGTTACACTTTTAAAGGTAATTCATTCTCTCGTGTTCATTTGTTTTATTTTGCTTCTCCATCCCCCTAAACTCTTTTTATTTACTTATTTTGTAACAAAACCAGTATATTAAATATACTAGGATGTTGTTATAAGATTTATTCTAGCTACACTCTCACACAACTACATCAAATGGTTAAAGAACATACGGTTACTGTGGATGGCAAAATTCTACCTCCCGAAATGATGATTGTTCAATACTCATTTAACACCTTCAACGGTGGACATTATGATGTCACTATTTTTATATATGATATATAATATGTTTAGTTATTCCTTAAGCTTCTGTTTTTTTTTTCATTTTGGGCATACCTTTATGGTTTCCATTATGGGTAAACGTGATATCTTCATTTAAGGAAGTGCGGACTACCGCCCCCTCAAAGTGATTTGATTCGTTAAATACCATATGTGGGACATATAAAGGATGGAACTATGATATTATATATGATATTATACTGTAATTATAATATACCTTTATATCATTATTATTCCATTCTATAAAATATGAAATAGAAATGAAAGTAGCGTTCATGCGTACGTACGGCTTACCGTCTCCATGAGCGGTGCATTTCATATCATACCTCAAAATAATTATGTAATGTTATAAATACATGCATGTACTGGATATATATTACATATATGATATCTACATCATGAATACAATTCTGGATGTAATAAACATTTGGCCACACGAACAACATGTAATTGTAAGAAGTCCACTTTCGATTTAAGAACCAAATATCGGCAAAACAAATATTATTAACTTAAATGATTACATAATGTTTATGAAATTGTAAAAAGTGATATAAAAGGAATAATGAACTTGAAAAAAAGGTTCTTAAGGAAGTAGAAATTAACTCAAGTTTATTATTCAGGAGATTGAAGAACGATCGAGTCAAGTCGGACCCGAGGTAAGGGATCCCACACCTCTCTTTCTTTTAAGTACACTCCTTTATGTCATTCCTTTTAAGCTCATATTTCTTATGATTGGGATGTTATTTTATATTAATACTACTGTAATTATTATTTTCATATGATGAGAGACCTTATTTCCTCTCATCAATCCATTTTTTTGGATGTTTTGAGTGGTGTCGTTAGGCTGCCGAGTTTTCGTAAGGGATTTTTCATCTCACTTTTATTCCCGTGGGATTTATGCTACATTTGGCACAATTTCCTTTGAGTAGTGTATGTACTGCCCATTATTTTACTCATTGTGTAAAATACTTTTATTTATGATTATTTACATCAATATTGTATTGTCCTTCTTTCACGAGGTGTACGTTTCGAAAGATACCCATGTCGGTAAGGGAACCTTCCACCCTCCTCTTTTTAAAATACTTCTTTGTTGGGTCTTTTAATTTACATATTGTTATGTTGGTATATGTTCTCATATATCCTTACTGATGTAAATTTTATGTCCATGTTATGAGATACACTTTTTATCTCTCATCAACTCATTTTGAAGTGACGTCGTTAGGTTGTCAAGGAAACTTCTTAACCCAATTTCGATTTCTTTGGGTTCAACATGTAGTTATTGAATATGTAATCCTTTGAATATGTGTGAATGAACTTTTATTATTTTACACTTAATATCCAATTATATTGGGTGTATTTATATTTTTCACACATAATTTTGATATTTATTTATCCTTAATTTAAGGATACCTTCTTTATAAGGGATTTCATCACATTTTACATCTCTATTGAGATTTCAATGTTGTTATGCACCAATTAACTCTTATATGGTGTATATACTGTCCTTTGGAATATTATATCATGAATCCATTTATTCTCATGATATTATAAATTTCTGATTAAATGTTATTCCTCAATTATTGTATTCAAGTGTCTCTAATTTTGGTAAAAACCCTTTAACCAAAATATCGCTTTAAATGTTTTAATGATTTGTTCTTATTAATATCCATGTTTTCAAAATGGTTTTGAGGATTTATTTATATGGATATTAATGGTTTAAAATGTTAAAAGCTTCAAGGTGGTATGAGACACTTTGATTCAAAAATCTCCTTATTAAATGTTTTAAATGGTTTTGGAAAATGGTTTCTTTTTGAACGGATTCATTATTTCAATATACTAAAATGTTATATTGTGATTGAAATGTGGAAATGTTATGTTTCCTTTATAAATGTTTTATGTGATACGTTTATGTTATGGTTCTTGGGCATTGTTATGAAAACTGGTGGTTCCGTGATATACTAAGGGCGGGTGAGCCCGATATAGCTCTCCAATGCATTGGGTAATGCGAAGGAGTGAACGTTAAGCTTTCTCCGAAGAGATTTAGGGAATATACTGTTATGGGTATTCCAAACGTAACCAAGAGGGTTACTCCCTACGTAAGAATGTTATGAATGCCTCAAGTTACCTTTATTTCTTATGTTTTCTATGATTTATTCATGATTTTATATGCCTATGTTTTATGGGTATAGTGTGATTTCATTCTAATATATATATGAACTCATGTTTTATTTCCATATTTTTATAACTCTTACTGAGATTTTTATGCTCATCCCAAGTTTTTGAAATGTTTTTCACAGGTCAAGGTAAAGGTACATGATGTGATGATAGTATCAAGGATGTGTCAAGAAAGAATCTGTGTTATATTTTAAATATGTTTCCTTTGATGGAAAGAATGAATACTATCTTTTATGTAACCACTTTTTTTAAATGTGGAATGTAATGCAAGTTTCATGATCTAATTCTCTAAAACTCTAAACCTGAAAAGATCCTCAATGTGTAATCTTGTAATAACTCAAGATTAAGTAAGGTTTAAGGATGGGGCCTTATACTATTCCTAGACCAAAATCATCCATGCCATGACCAAATATTACATCTATATTTATAAGGCCACACTCTTCTATTGGGTGATCCTATAGAGTTCAATCTTCTACTCTGTTGTTTTCAAGACTTATCTTTGGTGAAATTACAAAGTAATGAAACCCTTTAGATAAAGATCGTTCATGATAGGTTCTCTTTGGTTTCTCCAAATATTGGGTCCATGATTGGGAAATCCTCACTCGTACCCTTTGAACCATTGTTGGTTGTGCCAAAATAATCTTATTTTTTGTACTTGTGACCTTTAATACAAACCCCAATTTTATGTACAACCTCAACTATTTCATTCAATCCTCCAATAAAAATATTTCTTCGAATTAGATGCTCCAATGCTTTCCTTTATATCAATACCCGTTGTTTGAGTAACCACTACACACAATCCATGTTGAATGCATTCAACTATTGCGAAAACCCCCCAAACATGTACACAATAACTTCATGGTCCCTCACGAGACATCCCGCTTTTCCCCAAGTGCATGTGTTTCTATTCAATTTTCTTCACATCATTGGTACACTATTTTAGTTTTCTTCTTATAATGGGCACAATAACGGGAACCTTGTGATCAACCACTATCCATGAATATTACTTTTTAGAATTTATAAATCCATTCCCACCCATATGTTCATGATTTATGGTTATGTATTTCCAAGGGATGAGGAGTGACTCACCAACGTCTGTGTTGCATGATGTAAAACTGGCTATCACTAATTTCTTCAACACATTATGTAAAAATATAATAATAACATGTGTGATAAATATATGATTACCAATGAAGTATCATAATTGGATGCCACCTTCTCCCACACCATTTGATGAAATTCCATTAATGGGGACAAAACTCCCACACCCAGATAGCATCCTTGTGTAATCCCCACTAACATATAATGGTATCCCCCTCCGATGGTATGAGGTACTCCTGGGGAAGAATCCATGCATAGGACCCACTCGCTTTAAATGAAATCCTCATAACATGGAATGATATCCTCTTGAGGTGCCTTGTAAGAATATGCCACATACTAAATTTTTTTTGGTTTATTTTTCATGACACGACCCTTAGGTATTCTTCTTCGACTATCTTATCACAATGAGCATGGATCATGTTGGATTATAGGTATGTGGAGAACAAAACAAACTCTCAACCAACTCCAATTACATGTGAAGATTCCTCTAGTGTAAGCCCTAATTCCCATTATCGAACTATATGGGATATGATTCCAAATAAACTGGGTTACATAAGAATCCTCCTAGAGTTCGAAACCCAATATCAACACCAACACTCGATCCAAATAAATAAACCACATCCACATCAATCATAATCCTTTCATGTTCCACCACATCATTGTAATGTCATTCACATACATGGAATTCATTTCTCATTTGGGTACACGAGGGCCACATTCATGGATTATCACCACTCAATTGATCACATATCCTAGTTTAAAATAAGAATATCATATTATTGTGTCCCATAACATCTAACTAATATAATATTTCCTGTGATGGGAAAACAAATTCCTACACCCCACACCATCAAACAATGATAAATCCGCATGTGAAGGTTTGCTTCGATGCGTAAGTCACACAACATCCCTCATCAATGCTCCTTAAATAAAATGACAATCCTTACCATTTGATTTTAAAATGTATGGATTTCTCTTGTAACATGACCTTAAAACAAAAAATCGAAATAATTGAGTTTTTATCCATGTTCATTATGTAGGGTACATATCATTCTACATAGAGGTTCGATCACGACTAATGGTAAAACAAGGTTCCCCTTCATAGGGGTTCACCTCCCTGATCCACCTCCAAGGGTGTTCATAACATTCTTCAAACTGTGAAAACATATATTTATTGGATTCTACTATGGAATCATCTTATATGGGGTATTCTATTTCATCTAATGGTAAACCATGATTCCCCTACTTGGGATTCACTTCTATGTATTCCTAATTGGGGAATTATATTCTATCTCATGCAGTATCTATAATATGATAAACGTTAGTGATATCCCATACTTCTACCTCATGCTAAAAGTGGGATGTCTAGTATGAAATCATTAGAATATATGTACCTACTATGACATCTGCCACATATTAAACATGAGATGACTGAGGTGAAACCCTTGAAAGATATTCATTCTGAAAAAGATACCACATGATCAACATGAGATAACTCGATTTCCACAGACAATAATCCCCCAAGAGATTCCCTCATTGAACGAAGATATAATTTATCAATGTTCCTATCCTTAAGACATTTCATCAACTCCCACTATGACTACACTCATTGCTAATGGTTGATGCCCTTTCAAGACCCTGTAGATTTTTCAGATATATATATTGTAATTAACCAGTGTCCAAAATGAGATGGCACCATGAATAACATTAAAAAACCTGACTCATATCTTTAAGGGATACCCAGACATGGTAATGAATTTGAAGGAAGAATCCATTTAAGGAGGAATAAAAATATAATCATACATTTTCAATTATTGAGTACACATCAACATTGAATGTGAAGAATGTTGTCCGCCTTCAAAAAGAGGTAATGTAGGATAATGTAGAATTTGATGCTAGCGCACATTCAGACATGAATTATCAGTAATTCCACAAAACATTTATTGAAAAAAAGATTTCTTAATGTTTCAGTTCAATCATGATATGAATGAAAATTCAAATATATGATGTTGCATGCATAATGGATGATAACCATCCTTTGAATAACATCAATTCAACATGAATTCTTGAATTTTAATGTTTAAATAATAAAATATTATTCTCAATAAATTATCTTAAATTCTCACCATTATGCGCTTCCTCATGGACAAAACTACTCCATCTATGTTGATATTACACAATACCCAAAATGATAGATGTTGGAAAATATTCCATAGAGGGAGGGTTCTCTATATTTATATAAAATTAATATAAATTGTGATAATATATCTATTTATTTATAAATCTACTTGGTGGCTATCCCAATAATTTTATCGTTTCCATTCATTATATCTAAAACATCTTTCTATTTTTGTTTGTGGTATTTAATATTGGACACAATATTTCTATTTTTTATGTTCATTATGATTGTCCCTTATAATGTTTTAGTTTAGGCACTTTAAGCATGGACCATATATTTATGTTGTTTAGGGTATAACATCGCATACCATATATTGTTTTATTTCATGGTCTTATTTTTTAAACCGTCTATTGATCTAGTTTAGGGTCTTTTATCTCAAAATTTCTATTTTTGATGTTTAGGGGGTTTATGTTAAGACCTTATATTTGTGTTGTTTATGATTTTGAGTTTGGAAATTCCATTATTTTACTTTTGGGTAATTTATATCAGAACATCCATTACATTGGATTCAATTATATTATCTCAGACATTCATTCACTATTGTTTAGTGTATTTTTGGATTCATTTTATTGTTGATGATTAGGGACATTTAGCTCAGAACATTCAATACAGTTGTTTATAGACTTTTATCTCATAACTAATATTTATGTTATTGATGTTATATTATATTGGACGTTCCATCATTGCAGTTTATAGCCATTTAATTCATAAAATTTCTTTCTACATTTTATTAGCGTTATTCTGAGACATTATATTATTGTAGTGTAGGGTATTTTATCTTTGACCTAATATTGATATTGTTTATGTTTATTTAACTGTGGAATTATATTTTTTAATACAAAATATATAGAAGACATAATAGGGTTAAACGAGGATACCTTAAGGGTCTGTGTTCAACAATGGTGTTTTCGAGGCTCACGAGGACTATATTTCTTTTAATATAAAGTGGAAACACCTCTAGTTGTTAGGTAAATGACCTTTTTCATTGATATAAGGGTCAAACATTGGTTTCCACACATTTATATGAGGTATATGGAAGACTTATGTGTGTAATATAGGTTGACAGAGAAATACTAGATATTTTAGGTTCACATGGATTTTAGGAATGTGGATAATGAATGGAATAACCCAAATCCCCATGTTAGTGAGTATGGTTTATGGAAATTCTCAAGAATAACCCATAACAGTCTGAGGGGATAGGCTATTCCATGGTGTTATAAATGATCACAATGATTGGGGTTCTTTTCTTATAATGAGGCGATTCATCTGGTTGGTAGTAGAAAGACCATATTCATTGATATCATGGTCAAACATTGATTTATACACCCTTTTCACATAATGAGGTGATTCCCCTGGTTTGTAGCAGAACTATCATCTGTAGATAGTTATGGACATACTCCAAGAGCACCAGCTTTATGTTAACCTCTTGATGTTCCATTTTGTGATCTGAGACATCCACTTCTTGGGACACGTCATCTCTGAGGCTGGAGTTGTGGTGGATCTTGTGAAGATTGAGGATGTAATTTCTTGGGAGCCACCCATGAGTGTGATGGAGGTGTGACATTTCATGGGTTTGGCCAGTTACTACCGGAGGATTGTGCCTGAAATTTCAAGTGTTGCAACACCATTATCTGCATTAACGATGAAGGCGAAACCCTTCGTGTGGTCAAAGAGATGTCAGTGATGTTTCCAAGAGCTGAAGCAGAGTCTGACGAGTGCCCCCATATTGAGGATACCAGAGGAAGGCGTCAGGTATGTATTCTTCTGCGACGCATGAGGGACCAGGCTCGGAAGTGTCCTGATATAGGAGTGAGAAGTGATCATGTATGGTTCTCAGCAACTGAGACAACATGAGTAGAACTATGCTGCCCATTACATGGAGTTTGAATCAGTGGTCTTCACCCTGATGATGAGGAAACATTACTTGATTGGTGAAAATTTTACAATTCACTCTGATCACCAGAGTCTCTGGTATATCAACTTTCAGAAAGACCTAAACATGAGAGAGTGGCGTTGGCTTGAGTTCCTCCGGTATTATGTCTTCGAGAGAGTCTATAAATCTAGGAAGGTGAATGTAGTAGCTGATGCACTCAGCAGGTGATCTAGTATACATTTGCAGAGTGAGTTGACAGAGCAGCTATCTGCATTGCGGATATCCTACATGGATCGAGATGGAGCAGCTTCTCTTTAGTCTCTGATAGTCACTCCACCACTCCTTCAGTGTGTCAGGGAGACGCAATTTGGGGACACTGAATGTGAGGCTCTACGTGATTAGATATCCACATGATAGGAACCTCATGGATTTTCTGGTGGTAGGAAGCACACCATATTATTCCGAGGAAGTACTATGGTACCATTGGCACTACGTGATAACATATTGTGGTAGTTTTATACATCCGCTCTAGATGTACATATTAGAGTGTTGAAGATGTACCATGACCTTCAGTGTTATAATTGGTTCCCAGGAATGAAGAAATAAGTGGAATAGTTTGTCTCACAGTGCCTCACTTGATATCTAGTGAAGGAAGAGCATCAGGTTCCCGCAGGCTTAGTTCTGCCACTAGAGGTGCCAAAGTAGAAGTGGGATGAAATTTCCAAGGAATTCATGATAATAATTCCATGCATGACTAGGGTCCATGATTCCATATCGGTGATCGTTGACCGACTCACCATGTCGGGACACTTCCTACCTATCGAAGAGCATGGTTCAGTAGAGGTCTTGGGATGCCTCTACATGCAGAATATTGTAGATATTCAGGGTATGTCCTCAAAAATTATCTCTAATAGTGATGCAGGTGTTGCTTCCTGACTATGGAAGGCGTTAGAGGAGGAATTTGGGACTCATCTCCAACTGATCACCAACTTTCATCCTCACACGTATAGTTATACAGAGTGGATCATTCAGACCATCGAGGACATATTGCATTCTTTCGTCCTTGATTTCAGCCTCAAATGGGAGGATCAATTTCCCTTGGTGGAGTTCAAATACATCAACTTCTAAAACTCCACCATCGGTATGGCCCCATTTGAGGCTTTGTACAGTCTTCCTTGTAGATCACCTCTGTGCTGGACTGGCCCCGTAGAGTCAGCACTCATGGGACTAGAGATGATACGAGCTACCACAGAGAAGTTGCAGATCATCCAGGAGTGGATGAAGACTGAACATAGTAGGAAAAGGTATTATGCTGATAGGACACAGACACCATTGGAGGTTGTGGATGGTGACCATGACATTATATGAGTCTCTCCTCGATGAGGTTTGGGGACATTTGGTCGGGACATAAAGTTATCTCTGTGATTCAAAGGACACATTCAGGTCCTCTGTAGAGTTGGGGAGCTGGCATACCGCCCAGCCATTTCCCCTGTGCTGCACAAGGTGCACGACGTTTCCCACGTATCCCAAATGACCGGGGTGAGATTGACATCGATGATGAGGAGACGTTTTCGGAGGTTCTTCTAGAGATAGAGGATCAACATGAGAGAGTGCTTCCTGGGATATCGATACCTATAGAGCCCATTCGTTGGCTGCATGGGATCCTCCCAGAGAGCACAAGGGAGAGGTAGGCTAAGATTCATGCTCATAATCACCACTTGTATACATACTGTGTGTTGTGGATTTTTTGGATGAAAATCCTTAAGGTTGGGATAATGTAAAGACTTTGAATTTTCTATGAATGTTATTAAATTATATAGAAATATTACATGTCTGTGAAAATTAACGGTGTGTGATTCTGAGGCCCAAAGTTCCCAGAATGAAATTATGATCTTTTTTCGGGTATGAGCAGTAAATGCGTGAGCGGCGTTTTCTAACTTTTTAAATGTTGCTCGGAGAAAAAAATATAAGGGTATTGTTGAATCTGCAGCACATGGATTCGCTTAAGGGCGGAATCACTTCGACCGCAATACGTTCAGAGAAAAAGATAGTTTTTTGAACTTTATATTATAATAAATAAAATAACATTATTATATTATTTGTATTCCTCCAAATGAGAAGCGGTAAGGTGCGGCCGTCGACGTGTTAAGCCAATATGTGGCTTGACCCACCGATCAATGTAACAACAACATTATGGGGAAATAAGGAAGCTTCCTATTAATGATCCCCATTAACTCCATGCGTTGTTACATAATACCCCCATCTCTTAAAAATATATATCTTGGGGGAGGGGTATCAGAGAAACAACACCTTACCATGATGTTCTGTTGGAACACTATGACACATGACCCTTTGAAGACGATGTTGACCTAGCGAGAGGTGACAGATGACACTGAACTAAAGGGCGACGTGCGAGTGGTGTCTTTGAGAGATGTTCGCAGGAACGAAGAGCACAATCCACCGACCAGAATAGATGATTCTACGACATTTCAAGGTAGGATTGACTCATTATTTTTCTTCATTAAAATTTATTTTGATTCAATCTTCTTGAGTAGCATGTTATCAAACTAACACAAAGGGTATGAGCCAAACGATCATGGCCTGATCCCTCCGTTTCCTCAATGATTGATGTTTTCTTCACGAGTTGATCATCAGGTTGAGAAAAACTCATCCTAGTTAGGATAGATACAAAGGAGACATCCTGGGACTCACTACGACTCATTAGTATTGATGAAAAGGCCACTAGATCTCACCCGGTGACCCATGGATGTAAGATGGAGATCGGCGCCGGCAAGCGACGCAGATAGGGTACAAGAAAAGGATGACACATCGGCCTTCTATGATGGTTTCAGTGTTGAATCCTCGCCGCTGGAGGATGCCACAACCCGTCGTCCGTGGCAGAGGAGGATGGTGCCTGCCACTGCGACCGGCCGAATGGAAGCTGGGGTGGCGAACATCTGCACCCCCAGATATGGAGGTCATTGTTACTGAGCCTCAGTGGTGCACCCAGAGGGTGGTCGACACCCAGCTGGCTGCGGGAGGAGTAGCGGTGCTGTCGAGCCATTGAAAGGGGGAGCTAGCTGGAATTACGGCCAGCTACATCACTCCGAGCGGGACCTATTTTGGCGGGTCCCGAGTTCAAGCAGGCGGCGCCCCATGGCACTACCGGTTAGGCCAATGATGAATGGTAGAAATGGATCGTTCAGGATTTTCCAGGGGTGCCTCCCCCTGGGAAAAGCCCCGTGGGCCGAGCCCAGTGGGCCATGCAGGACCACGGTCTATCCCATATGTACCAAACCAATATCGGTTCGGGTTGACCCAAACCAGTCTAGGAATGCCTAGGCCAGCTCAGGTGGGGTCGGTCCGACCCGGTGGGACCGGACTAGGGCCCATCCTGACATAGATACGTCTTTTTCCCATATTTTGAGAATCGTACATCCATTTGACGAACCTTCTAAGGAACCAAAATCCTTGGATTGAGATTGAACTTTTGGAAAACTTCACTCGTATTTTGGATAATGATGGGGACACGACCAGTTTGGATCGAACCTGAATCCAACCAAGCGCTCGAGACTAAAAGACTAATAACTTCCAAACCATGCGTCTGATTGATGTGTCATCTATCACTTTGGGTACATTATGAAATGATAGACCATAGTGATACTTCTTTGTGGGACCTCACTGAAGTTGAATAATCGAACAATAGCATTAGAAGAAGATCCTCCCAGAATCAAGCATGCTTATTGAGGGAACACTATGACTGGATCTACTTGATGAGTCATCAGATACTATGTGGGTCATGTTTATATCCTCTGTGGGTCATCGTTGGATCATGTTTAGGTCAGCATATTCAAATATTAATTGGGTCGTCTTCAGATGCTATGTGGGTCCTCGTCGGATCCTGCGTGGGTCAATATATTCAGATCCTGTGTGGGTCAAATTCAGATCATGTGTGGGTCATCTCTAGATCTTGTGATGGTCTTCTTCAGATCATGTGTGGGTCATCTTCAATCCTGTGTTGGTCAACAACATATCTTATCGACGATGTAAGATGATCTAACAATACTGCCAATCATCTACACATTTGTGCTCCTGTTAGGCCTACTGTGAGATGAGTATTTACCCTTAGGGTACAATTCTCTGTGGTGATACCATTGTGGTACACTTCTCTTTCGGGATACCATTGTAGTATTCTTTTATGTGGTGATACGTTTTTGGTATTCATCTATGTGGTGTTACCTTTGTGGTACATACCATTGTGGTGTAACCGTCATGGTATTTTTTCATTACCTAAATAGTAGTGCTTTTGGCTAAAGTGTTGGTCCTTTTGATTATTCATCAACATGATGGGTATACTTTGTAACATATGTATATGTATGGGAATATTCCTACATAGAGTTAATTGTTGCTTTGTGATTGTAGTTGTAGTCTAGTATTGTAGATTATACTTTATGGATTTTGAGAGACCATAGGGTGGGTCTCGGGGTCTATACTGAGTATCGTTATACTAACCCCTGTATGGGCTACGCCCGCACCTTGTTGTGTCTTACGCAGACGAAGAACATAACTGATCGAGGTCGAGGGTACCAGGACATGAGGTTTCTCAGAGGTGGACCTTTTATGTGGCGTACTGCATGGATGAATGTTCGAGATCTATACCTACCTTTCAGGTAGGATCCATGATGGGTTTTCACTGGAACTGTTTTTTGTTTTACTTGTACATTCTAGTTGGGCTTGTATTCTTCCCCCTTTACTTACTGTACTCAATATATTTACTATATATTTTACATTGTACGTGTATCATGTTGTGCTATTGGATTGTGAGAGTTTATTGGTCAACACGAAATGCCTTCAATGTTTTAAGTATTTGGATTTCCTATGCTAGTCTCCAATCCCTAGCCATTGGAAGGTGGGATTGTGGTATTCAATGCACGGGCCTCGGGGGCGGCTCATTACATCTTTAATTGATATGTCTGAATCATCAATTTTTTGGTTTTTATGAGGTTTACACATCATGTAATGATTACATTACTTGTAATGTGCAAGTGATGATTTTTCCTTATTTCATGACATTACTATATGTAAGGATTTTCCACCATTTATAATTTACACATTATTTATATGATAAAAATTTTAGAACATTTGTTTATAGTGCTTGGAAAATCATTTTTCTCTGGAACATAAGTTTGAATACTATCGATAACCCCTTGATCCACCAATATTGTGAAAAAATTTCATATAATGGTATTCAAGATCCGGCTGTCATCATTCTTCAATTTCAGCTTCATCATAAGACCATTGTCACGTTTAAGAGTGTTTTAGTTAGGTGGGAACAAATGTTTTCCTCTATTTTGTACAATATGTCAGATCAACCATGTGAATAGATAAAAAATATTTAAATTCATGAATATTATATTAATCAATATATATTGAAATGAAATGATTATAAATACTCATGAATATATAGGTAATACATATATATATATATATATATCAGGATCCTTATATTTATTCTACTAATTTAATATTAATGGTTAACATAAAATATATAATTTACTTATCAATTGCGTTTACATCAGAGGTGTTGACCATATTTGGTATATGTCTCAAAAATGATTTTGGTAGGTTGAATGTGGTCAAGAAGGCCTTAATTAAAAAATTTCAAGAATAATAACTTTGTAGAATTTGTAACAATAAAAAGACAAATATACATTTAAGACCAATATGGATACATTATTGATAAATTAATAATGATAAAATCCTAAGGAATTTATCCAATACATGTTAATGGGTAATATTTCCAATTTTCAATCATCATTATGGAATGTTGGTATGTGGTATTTTATCATTAAAAATTACAATAATACAATATATACTATTTTATTTCATTAAATATAATAATATGTATCATTAATATGGTTTTATGATGAAAAATAAAGTCTCATTGCATTGTCAAAGAAGTATTCCACAATTATACGAATGATGTTATCATTTATCAGTGAGGTAAAATATAATAAATAAAATGACATGTTTTAATTTTAGACAGATAATTTTTTTACAAATATTAAAATTAGTCCATTTATATCATAGATACTCATTATCGTTTCCATTAGTAATTTCCTACTAACTATTTAATGAAAATTAATAACATCACTTCGTGAGGCTGTAGTCTATTGGGATCACACTTGATGTTATTAAATCCCTAATAGAATGGAAGGTAAAATATTATAAATGACCTAACGACTATATAAGTATGATTATGCCATAAATATAATATATATAGTTTAGATACATTTTCATACACATAAATGGATGGTGGTAATGGAAAAAAATGAAAATGGTTCATGAGCCAGTAATATGCCTTTTAGATGAATAATTATTTTATAACTCATTTATAGGAACAAGATAATGATTTATGTGATTCCATAAACCAGATAACATTTTATTGTATGGACAAAACTAGTGTATTTATATATCAAATTTTAATGAATAATTGAATGATGTGGTGGAATAAATTGATGTTTTTTATATGTATAAACCATGATTTTGTTTCATTTAGATTTGAATTATATTTTATAGTTTATAGGCTTCCAAAGTCACCTTCTTAAAAAATAATAATTTTTCATGTAGGTGACATTCATATCCAAAAACAAATAAACTATAAAAACAAACAAAATGAATCACAAATAATTGATTAAACATATAATAAATAGTTTAAAATAAAATTATTTTCTAGAAAATAATTGTACAAAATAATTAATGGAAGGAAATATTTTTTTTAAATCATAACATTAGTACTTGTAAAATATATTTGAATCACACAATTGGGGTAAATTAAAATGTTTTGTATATTTTTATTCATATTTTATAAATTTTATATTATTTTCAGAGTAAATATTTTAAATTGTGTATATATTTTATTTATTCAATATATTATAAGAAGAAATATTTGGATGTTTATGTGTTATGTTTCAAATAAATAATGACTGTGTGATGTAAATTATTTTTTATTTTTAGTACTTATTAATTTTTCATTTTCAACTATTTTTTATGATAAATATATGATTTATTTTTTATTTAGATTGGTCTTATTGTTTATATATTATAGGTTCCTAAAATCCCCAACTTAAACAAAAAATAATTTTTCTGTAATTTAAAATGATAAAATGTTTTTTTGACTGTTTAAACCAAAAAAATGTCCAATGGTTGTGAAACGTTATAAAAGTGAACTTATACATATTTTTGACATGTGTGGGTCGACGATGTGTCAATCCAACAAGCGATGTGATAGAACTATATAAATAAGATTTTTTTTAAAATACCAGTGTTTACAAACATAAAAAATTGTGGGAGATATATTATAAGATTCCCAAATTACTGTGAAATTAGAAAATAACAACTATTTATTGACTTTTGAATTTTAGGTGCTGATAGTGGGTCAAACATAGTTTTTGTCTTCCCTAGACAACTGAAAAAACTATGTCCGTAATTTAAAATGAAAAAAATGAATATTTGAATTTAATATCCTAAACCAATGATCCATTATTGATGAGAAATATTATGAAAATTTTATTATATTTATTTTTGGTGTGTCCCAGTAGACGGAACATATATTTGGAATTCTGTGGACTTAAATGGACTAAATAAGTAATTTTTATAGAATAATGGTTTTTAAAAAGGTGTTCCATAGAGGGAGAGCTGACAAAATGAGATATTTTTTCTATTTAATCATAAAAAATCAACCAGAGAATTATTTTTCAATCATAGAAACTGATGGAGCGTCAAACTGAGGATTTTTCACCATGATGAGCAAAAATGCAGTTTTAGTAATTTTAATTGCTATAAGATGTGTTTAATAATAAATGTAAGGACCCGAACATAGTTTCTTAAAACCAGTTCCTTATTTAATTACATTAGAATTTAATCATGGAATATGAATTGCAGAGGATATATTATTTTATTATATTTGGAAATAAGATACATAAATAAGTTCAACATTTGAACTTGAAATGAAAAAAAACAAAGAAATTCCATCAACAACATCGACAATTTTATGTTATTTCTGCATGTCATATATAATAATAATCTTCATGCCCTAAGAAAATGAATCATAAGAAATGGGTGAGCTTTAATTCTTATTATGGGTAAGAAATATAGAGGATTATATCGAAAACAGAAACATTTTTTATGTTGAATAAATAAAAACACATGTCTTTCAAACAAAAATATGAACCCATTATTGTAGGAATAAGAGTTGAATAAATAATTCCATAGTAAAACATAATCATTGGTATTCTAATATAGAAAATACCACATGAACCATCAATACTATATTCATAATGAGGGAATGCATAATTCGGGACAACATAACCCTGCCGTCAAGGCCGTGTGCCAATACTATAAATAATAATTTTGTCAAGGCCTTTTGCCAACTCTGTAGTTTCTCTAATCAGACATACCAAAGCACCGTCAAGCTATAGAGGGCCCCAATAGACACTTAATATATCCAATTCATTCCTTGTATGACCGACGATAGACATAATCATCATATACATTCATATAAAAAATTATATATGAAATGTAAATAACATTCCCATAACATTAAGTATAAACACTAACCATTTAATGTATATTGGGGAATAGTTTTAAGATGGAACATCCATATCCAAACTAATAATAACAAATTAAATTAATTATTTTTGATTATAACAGAAAACATTAATCCTAATAGCACATAATAATCAATATAATTGTTAAAATACATGAAGTTATTCTTATAAAATCTTCAAGTAATTATTGAGATAAATACCCTGTTACATTTAAATGAAGAGTTCTTTTAAAAAAATATTTATATAAAACCATAAGTGAAGAATGATACTATTTTAATAAAAAATAGTGATTTTATAATGAAAATGGAAGATAAAAACAGAATATAGAGTTCCCATGATAATATGTATGAATTTAATAAATATTTTCGAATCAGGATTGTATTTTAGAAATAATATTTGAAATTTCTATTTAAAACGTGTACCACTCAATAAATTAAAAAACATTATTCTAGTTGGTAAAAATATATAGATCACTCACAAATAATTTATGGGGGGTAAATAATAATAAATAATAATTTTATTGAGGTAACTATGCAATAAAAGAAACCATAAAGAAAATGGAGGTTCTAGTGGAAAACTATTACCTTTTGTGTGAATTTGTTTTGATCTTGATCTAAAGGTCTTCATACATGAAATTAAATTTATTAATAACATAATTTAGAAACTAATAGATATTTATTTAGTTTATTTTGATTTTATAATGATCATTTATTTGTTTATTGATATGTATTATGATTAAAATTTGTCGTTAAGGAGTGTTTGTTTCCATGGTTTTCATGATCAGTATATTTGTATATAAGTATTGATGTCATTGTGGAAATGATGTAATTCTGAATAATTGGAATAATATATTAGATATGTACACAATTATTTTAATGGTTATATATAGAATTTTTTACATCTTATTTTGATGAATCATTGGATGAAATAATAATGACAAAAACATAGATTATATGGCGGCATTTGGATAATTATGAAGTAGTTTTTTCATGGTAATTAATACAATATACATATAGTGGTTCAATAATATTAATTATGTTATCATAAATATATTATTGTATACTTTAACAAAGAAAATGATTTCATGACTATTAATGAATGTGAAATAGAAGAACCAAACTTCGCTATCCATGAATTTTGTAAATTGGAACCACACAGACGATGATTTCACTTATAAAAGAGAAAGAGAGAGGGAGAGTAAGAATATTGTTAATGGTTATGTTAATAACATCATATAATTATAGTATATATATTGTAAAAGAGTTACAAGGATCAATTGGACCTAGGAGGTTAGGAGAGAATAAGAAAATAATAAAAATTGAAATGAAATTAAATGAAAAATAATGATATTTTACCACATGAAATAACCTTATTGGGAACCTCATTAAAGGAATGGTTTTTTTATTTTTTAAATTCCATGAGATCATGGATGTGGGCAGTGACTAGGTAAGGGTATTTAGTCAGAAATATGGGGATAATAAAGGCTTAGAGGAATAAAGAGAAGAGTGGATGAGGGTTATAGTGGAATAGAAGAGGGATTTCACATTATTTGACTCGTTATTTTTTTAAAGACAACCAATATTATTGATTCTTCTGACTAAACAAACAATAACTAGATCATTTGAGTTTGATCAAATGGTCATTTACATCAACCAAGACTCAATCATGATGTCAAAATTCAGTTATTTAAAATATTTTGTAAATTTTCGAATTTCATTATTCACCAAAAAATCATGTATTTTAAAAAAATAAAAAAATTCAACTTAACCATCTTTCTATTTTTAGAATTCAAAAATGAACTCCATTTTTTGAAACTAATTGTCTAAAAATGATCAATATAATTTTAAATAAAATAATAAATTCTTCTAAAAATAATAATTTTAAAACTATATTTCATTATATATCACATTGAAAATTTAATCAGGATTATAACATTAAGAAAATAAACTAATATTTTGATCTTATATTTATAAGGGTCCAAGTACTATTTATATCAGTATTAATAAAGGTATTTTACTATTCAATTTTTTTTTCTCTTATCAGACTCTAAATATCGTAAATAATCAAACAATGTATGCCCGTTTTTTGAAATTCAAATCACATAGGTGGATAAATTTTTCTTTCTGGATAAGATATAAATAAGTGGTGTTTTGTATATATTCATTGTTTCATGCATTCAATATTAAATTTATTAGCAAAATAATGTGGTGTTAAATTTTCCCCTCCCTTCAAAAATTTCTTCCTCAAAATTACTAGAATGTTACCTCACAAAAATATATGGGTAGTTCTTCATCATAACCTTCTTTTGCTCCCATGTTGCCTCTTTGATTTTATGTTTTTTTTTCAATGTATCCTTAACTATTCACTCTTTGGATTCCTCAACACTTGTTCTTTACTGTCCATAATCTCTATAGGATCTTTCGAGTAAGACATGTCATGTTGCAATTATATACCTTAAGAAGTGATGACCTTTATTGGGTCTGGAATGTACTTTATCATCATGGAAAAATAGAACACATTTTGAACATTAGACATGCTTGGATTCATATCCAAACAATATGAAACAGCTCTATTTCCCTCCAAAATTACAGATGGGCATATGAACCAAGGGATCAGTTTCCCATTCTTCCCATATCCTATAACAACCTTACATGGAGATAATTTTATGAAACATGATCTGCAACTTGAAATTCCTAATCCTTCTTTTGATTATAACCATATACTTTTTGACTAGTTTAAGATTCTTTTATATGAAATTGAATGGTATTTACCTTTACTATTGATTCCTCTATCAGCTCTGGTCCCACTAGTTTCCATTCGCTAACTTCATATAGTCATGTTAGATTACGACTACTTTTTCTTTAAATTGTTTCATATGGTGCCAATTCAATAATTGAATGGAAACTATTATTGTATAAAAACTCAAATTTATGTAAATATTTATCCCCCATACCTTGAATGTCATGTGAAAATGATCTCATAAAGTGCCTTTAGGTTTGGATCATTATTTCTGATTTCCCATCAGTTTGAGGATGATAAAACGTACTCAAAAAAAGATCTGTATAAAAGTGTTTCTGAAGAAGTTTCTATAAATTCAATGTAAATCATTGATCTCAATCAGAGTCCAGTGAGAGAGGTTCTCCATAGTGTCTCATTAATTTATTTATATAGAGTTTTTTTGGCACACTAGTGGAAAATCCTCTATTATAGCGACAAAATGTGCAGATTTTGTATGTTGATCCAAAATTACCCATATTCAATAATTATTTCTTGGTGTTTTCGGTAATCCAGGGAAAACATCCCTGATGATGTCATCCCATTTCTATGTAGGAATTGTTATAGGTTGCATTACTCCTCTAGGATGATTTTGTTTAGCCTACACTAGTTGATAGACTAAACATCCTGATACATAATCTGCAATTTCCCTCTTCATTCTATCCCACATTAAATTTTCATTAAAATCACAATAAATTATAGTGCTACCAGAATGTATAGAAAATTTTTTGCTATGTTCTTCCTCTAATAACACCTTTATAGCTACAGTAGACAGGGAACACATAGCCTCTTCCCAAATTTGAAAACATTATCTTCACACATGTAGTCAACCAATATCCCACCATTCACAGCATTAAATATTTTTTTAAGATTCTATTTATTAGACCGTATTGCTTTAATTATTTCAAATATATATGTTTGGAAAAACATTTGAAAAAGTAGTGGTCTTTCACATTTTTTGAAAATTCATTTATTCATCATCACTAGATCCATGTTCAAAGGATACTTGTTTATACCCATTATATAGAGAAATCTTTAATCCATCATGCTCAATGCATCAACTACATTGTTTACCTTTTTTGGATGGTAGTGCATTGAACAATCATAATTTGTGAGTATATTGATCCACCGCATTTGCCTTATGTTGGGTTATTTATATTTGATGATATACTATAGACTCTTATGATCTCTATATATCTCACATTTTTCTCCATAGAGCAAATGTCTCCATATGTTCATAACAAATATTACCACTGCTAACACACGGTCATGAGTAGGATATTTTGGGTCATGGATTTTTTAATTTCTGGATGCATTCAAAATTACTCATTCATTTTGTATAAGGACACAACAAATTATTTTCTTTGATGCATCACTATAGAACACAAACTCGTCATTCCCCAATGGTAGGGTTATGATTTGATAATTCCCTAATATCCTCTTGAATTCATTGAAACAATCCTCACATTATTTTATCCAAATGAACACAATCCCTATACATGTAATCTTTGTCATTGGGTTGGATAAACGAGAAAATTTCTAAATGAAACATCGATAATAACCTCATAAACCAATAAAACTATGTACCTTAGCTATGTTAATTGGAGTATTCCATTCGTGGAAAACCATTGACTTCATATGATCAAAATTTATTAAATCTTTAAAGATAATGTGGCATGGAATGGCAACTGAATAAATCTAAAATTCAAACTTGTTAAACATCCCATATAATTAATTTCTCTTCAGAGTCATCAGAATAGTGCCCAATTGATTTTCATGATCATCATATCTATTTCATTATACAAAGATATAATCAATAAATACCACCACAATGTCAATGAGATATTCCTTGAAAAAGTATTCATTAAATCCATGAAAACAGAGGGTGCATTAGGCAGTACAAAAGGCATTACTGTAAACTCGTAATGCCCATACCTAGTTCAAATCATTGTTTTTGGAATTTCTTCCTTCCTCACAATCCATTAATGATATCCATATTGATGTTAAATATTAGAATTATATAGGGATACATGATTTTGATAAAAAAACCATTAATGCTGGGTAGATGATACTTCTTCATTATTATTATAGCTTTGATATCCTTGTAGTCAATTCATAACATCATAGATCTATCTTTTCTCATATAGAAAAGAATAGGGGTTCCACATGGAAAGACACTAGGGAGAATAAAACCATTATCACTAAATTCATCTAGTGGTTTCTTCAGTTATACTAAATCTAAAATGGACATTATAAAATAAAAATTTGATATATGACTTGATCCATGAATTAAAACAATAGAGAACTCAACTTCTTACTCTGGAGGATGTACAGGTAAATCCTATAGAAACACATCAATAAATTCTTGCACAATATTTATGTCTTCTATCTGAAAATTATTTTCCTCACCCACATATATTCCCTTCTCTTCCTCCCCAATAATTTATTTCAGTAAAGCTACTGGGGGTGGATCAAAATGAGAATTATTTGGTGATGTTTTGGCCCTAATGATAAGGTATTGCACAATATCCCCAAAAATTTGAATATTCTTATTCTTGAAATAAAGTTTTTGTCATGGTTAGAAACCCCATATATATTGAGGATTATATGAATGTTAGTCATGGGTATGGAAATAAAATATGAAGATAAAGAATGTTTATATATCATAATGGAGACTACATAGCACAACAGTGTGGCAATGATATTACCTTTGGAGTGTTTACAGACAACTCCATTATTAAATAAAATTGAATATGTCTCATTTTCATGGAAAACTGGGAATATATTATAGACTCTAAGGATCCATAATCAAATAAAGCATTTTCTATGTTCTATGAGATGATTAATGTATATTCCAGCACATTGTTAGGAACTTCTACCTCCACAGTTGTGACTGCATAAGCATGGGCTTCCTCCTATGCCAGTCTTTGTGGAATGTTTCTACGATTCTTTGGACAATAATTAGAATAATGTCCCATATATATGTGATTGTAGAATATAAAATTGGTATCTTTATTCTTACCCTTACAATTTTGAGATAGGTTTCCTATTTCTATATACTTATAACAGATTATCTTTCTCTTTAGGAATGTTCAACAGTGGGGTTTCCCACATTTTCTGTATAATGGATGGTCAACTCTTCCAATATTACCCATTTCTTTATTTCATTTTCTAGAGTTTTAAGCAACCCTTTTATACTATTGTTTCCATTAATTCCATAATTTATATTAAATTCAGTTTCTGCCTTGATAAAACATTAGAAGGTATCTTCATATGATGCGAACATTTAAGAGACTACTTCCATTAGGAAGATTGGTTTTAAACCATCCATGAATATATTGATATTTCTCCTTGGGTTATGTATGTAGTTCATGTAATGACATGATAACCTTGGGAAGTTATCAATATACATTTTCATCTTCCTTATGCATCATATTCACGATTTGATTTTCCATATCCACTTTTTGTTCGTGGGGAAATTTGTTTTTTAGGATGATATACTTAAAAACACTCTATTATATCTCTAATATTTATTCCCCCCACTTTGTGTAATGGATTAACGACCACCACTGATCTAAATCTACCAACAAATGATAAACTGAAATAATAACCTTCTCTCTTTCTTTATATCCAAAAGTGTGAAATATCTTCTCTACGGAACATATCCACTACTTTGCTACGAATATGTTTGGTGTCCCATTAAATGAGAGTAGATTTCTTCACTTAAATATTTCTAACACATATCCTATATATTGTGGAATATTATGGTTTTTAAAGGTAATGTAATTGTTCAAAAACTGAGTAGTTGTTTTATTATAGTTAAAAGTTTCTCATAAATAGTTTTACCTCTAGACAGAACATTATTATCTTGCATCGGATGGAAATATCAACATGGGATACATGTGTTCATGTGATGTCCATTTCATCCACATGGAAATATTTCTAGATAATGGAATAAAGTTTATTATGATATAAATCATTATGAATAATCTCAATACAGAAAAATAATTATCATAAATTTAAATCCAAGGAATAATTATTCCCATAGTAATAAACATGGTTTCGTAGAAAAACAATTTACCATTAAATCCTTCATAATGGCATGTAACGAAAATGTGAATTATCATAAGTATATACACTAGGAATGACATAATAGTTTCTTATTAAGTGATCATGCCATGTACTAGGATACATTAATTCATGACCGAAACTCTTTGTGAGAGTTTTCACACCTAGGTACATCTGTAATCAAACTACATCCACTTGTAGTATCCAGATATGTATTTATTTTCTAGAAAAATCAACATAATCTATTCCATACCGAAATACCAATATGTTATTATAATTTTATAATGAAATAATATCTCATTAATTTTTTCCATAATCTAATTTTTTTAAATCTATTTTTCTATGATTTCTACTGAACTTAATCTAATACCAACTGTATGGACCCGACCCGAGTTTTCAAGAACAGGTTCCTTATTTAATTACATTGGCATATAAACTAGTAATATGAATCCTAGAGGAAAGATTATTTTATTTGATTTTTAAACTATATACATACATAAGTTCAAAATTACCACTTGAAATGAAATACAACAACAAAATTCCTTCGAAAGCATCGATAACTCGTAGGTTTTTTCTTCTGGTCATTCATAATAAAAATCATCATGTCCTGGTAAAATCAACCATAACAAATGGTTGAGATCGTATTCATAGTAAGTGAATGAAAAAAATTGGAAGATATCATAAACATAAATATTTGGCATGTACAATAACTAAAAATATATGCCTTTATCCAAAAAACCAACATATTATTGCCGGAATAAGGGTTGAAAAAAATGACATAGTAAAAAATAATCATGGGTATTATAGAAGTAGAATAACCAAATGATCCATCAATAAAATATTAATTATATTAGAATTCATAATATGGTACATCATAACCATAACATCAAGGACTAGTTCCAAGACTATAAATAAATATTTTTTCAAATCCTTATGCCAAGACCATAGTTTGCCTCATAAGACATACCGATTCACTGAAATACTATAGTGGGCCCCACCTGAATGTTACAATATTTGATGCATTCCTCATATGAACGATGATAATCATAAAAACATATACCTTAATATTGAAACTATTATATGAATTGTAAATAACTTTCCCTAAACATTAAGCATAACCCCGAACCATTTGGAGTAAATTGGTAAATGGTTTCAAGATAGAACATTCACAACCAAACAAATCATAACCCATTAAATTAAAAATATTAGATGATAAAATAAAATATTAATCCCAATAAAAAATAATAATCAATAATAGTGTTGAAATAAACGATGATTCTATTATAAAATCTTTGATTAATTCTTTAGATTAATATTATTTTACTTTTAAAAGAAGGGAACTTTTGGAAAAATATTTTTATAATACTATAATTTAAGAAATAAGGTATTTTCATAATAAAAAGTGTTATTTCTAGAAAGATAATTATTTTAAAATTTATATTATATTGTATCCTTGAACATAGGTTAGAATTTGTGAAATTTATTGAATCTGGCATCAAATTTTGAAATATTTTTGAAAGTTACTTTTAAATTTTGTATCAATCCATAAAATAAATTAGTATTCTCATTGGTAAATATATGTAGAAAACTATGAAAAAATTTATGGGGAGTATATAATAATCATATGAATTTCATTTAGGTATGATTGTAATAAATATAACCTGAACGAAAAAGGAGGTTCAGGTGGAAACCCCTTACCGTATGTTTGAATGTGTTATGATCTTGAACATAATGTCATGGAATATTAAACTATACTTATTAATAACATAATTAAAAACCTATTAGGAATTTACATAGTTTAACATTATTTTATTTGGTTTATTTATGTATTTATTCATATTTTTTAATATTTAATTTCATCACTCTAGAGTGTTCACTTCCTTGGTTTTCATGATCATTATAATTTTATAAGAGTATGAATGATCATGTGGAAATGTTGCAATTCCTAAAAATTTAAATTACATATTATTTATTAATATAACAAATTTTTAATGGTTATATAATGATATTTTACAAGTTATAATGTTTAATCATTTGAAGAAATATTATTGAAAATCTCTTTGATTATTTGGTGGTATTATGATTATTATTAGATATATTTGTCATCTAAATTAATACTATGTGAATGTAATGGTTCCTGAATATTAATTAGATTATGATACATATATTTTTGTATAGTTAAATAGTAAAAAAGGTTTCGTGACTATCAATTGAAGTAGAAATTGAAGAAATAAGCATAGTCATCCACATTGGTTGTAAATTGTAACCTCACAGACTACGATTTCACTTATATGATATAGAGAGTGTGTGTATGAATATTATTAATGGGTTTTACATTAAAAGAGTATAATTCATGAATATATATGATATTGGAGTTATAATTATCAATTGACATAGGATGTTTAGTGTGAATAAGAAATGAGGATAAATTAAAATGAATCAAAGTGAAAAAGAAAGAACTTTTTCCTTTTGAAATAACCTCCTTGAGAACCTCCTTAGGGGAAAACGTTTTGACATTTTGTCAAAAAAATAGCTCCTAGACGTTGTTAGTGACTAGGGAAGGTTATTTGGGTAGAAATCTCATGAAATTCAAGGCATATAGGAATGAAGATATGAGGGGTGAGTGGGGGAGGGGGTTATAGTGGAGAAGATGAGGGTTTTCCCATTAATTTACTCATTATTTTCTTATTTTTTAAATGAAAAGATATAATATTGATTTCTCTGAAAACAAATAGTAACATGTGCTTATTAGTTTGAAAAAATGGTAATTTTCATCAAACATGACTCAATCATGATGAAAAAATTCTCTGATTTAACATATTCTTAAAATTTTCAAATTTCACTATTCACAAAAAAGACATGTATTTTAGAAAAATCCAAAAAAATAACCCTATCCATTTTCTAATGTATAGAATTCAAAGATGAACACTATATTTTGACCGAAATATCTATATATGATTAATTTTATTGTTAAATAAAATAACAACTTATTTCAAAAAACAATTTTAAAACAATAATTAGTATTATATCAGATTGAAAAATTAATCAACATCATAAACATAATAAAATAAAATAATAATATGATTAACTATTCATATGGTTCATATTACTATTCATATTAATATTCTAAATGGTCTTTTATTATTTCACAAAAATTATGTTTATCTTATCTAACTCTAAATATCTTACTAAACCCAACCATGTAGGTCGATTTATCAAAATTCAAATCATATGGGTAAAAAAATTATGTTAACTCTCAAGGTTATACAAAGTTGTGTTTTGTAGAGACTCGGTGTTTCATGCATTCAATATAAAATTAATTTGAAAAATCTTGTGGTGTTACAACTAAAATCATCATATGTGATGTCTAATTAATGTGAAATATAATAAATAATTCATATAATTATTTCAGATATGTGTGAGAAGAAAATATTTCAATACAAAATGTGATATTATGTAATAGACTAAATATGTTATTTGTTGAAAATATAGGTTTTTAAAAACATGCCCCATTTTGGGTAAAATGAAAAAGAACTCAAATTTCTATGAAATGAATGTAAAACATCAGTAGATTTATTTTTTAATTTTTGGAATTAATGACCCATCAAACTGAGGTGTCATTTGGCTAAGATGACTAAAAACATAGTTTGGGAAATTAAAATGCTAAAACATGTGTTTAATGATCGAAACCGTAGAAAAAGATCTCCAATTGATGTGGAGTTTTATAAAATATATCTTATAATTATTTCCTACATGTTCATTTACATGAAGTGTTAATATGATAGGCGACGTTCTTGAATGTACTAGGAAAACACTTTTTAGAAAATGATTGTCTTTAAAAACATGTGCTAGGGAGGGCGAGCAATCTATGTGACATCCAATTATTGTGAAATAAAAGGGAAACCCTCGTATCTTCACTTGTTAATTTTATGAATTGATGGAATGTCAAACTGATGTTCCTTTTGACCGATTCGAATGTAAACACAATTTCATCAATTTAAAATTATAAAACGTTTCTTTGACGGCTAAAACATAGAAAACTATATAAAATCAATGTGAAATATTTTGAAATATGTTTTATAATTATATTTTTTATGTGTGAGTAGATGATGTGCCAATCATACATATAATGTGCTCGAACACTATTATATTTCCAATAGGTGAATTTGAAGAAAAATAAAATAAATATTATAGATGAATTATAGATGAAATATTTCATACAGACTAAACAAAAAAATTTGTAGATAAATATTATTTTATAAATATAATAAATAAATAAAAATTCCTAACATTATCATTACTAATTAAGAAAGTAATAGTTACAATTAAAAATATATTTTCTCATAAAATAGAGTATGATTAACATATTAATATAATTTTAAAATACTTTTTATACAATTAATAATAAATTAAAATTATTTGAAATCTCCAAAAATTCATTAATATTTTAAATTTACACAAAAAGTATTCTCTCTAAAAAAATTACAACTTAAAATGTTTTCTTTAGAATAACATTGTTTTGTTTCATAGAAATTATCTTGATTTTTTTATTAATGTTTTTGTAATTATTTTTTATTTCATTTACATATTTTATATTTATTTAGTGTGTAAAATTTCATAAAATATCTTCTTATATTTTGAATTTTATATGATTTTAATTTCACTTACCTGAAACATTATTACATTTCAAGTGGGTGACTTTAATAGCCTATAATATATATGTAATATGGAAAATATAAATAAAACATAAAATTTGGATCAAATATATAAGAAGTAGTCGAAAATAAAAAAAATATCAAATATACCAACATTAAAGGACCTAAAAAAAGATGATGAAAAAATTACATTTACACATCAAATAATTTATGTACATAAATTATAGTATGACCAAAATCTATATAAAATTTAAATCATTGTCTGTGTAAGTAAAAATTAATTGAAAAATAAAAAGAAACATCCAAAAAAATAATTAATAATTATTATGTTATTATTGTTAAATATTATGAATTATAATTTTAATAAAAATAATTATAATTCATAATATTTACAAGAATATAAAATAATAATTATGAATAATGATCTAAATAATATAAATCATAATGTAAAAAATAAATTAGTAAATAATATTTTTTTAAATAAATATTAAATAAAGTTATAATATAAGAAATATAATTGTCAATAACAATGTTTTAATGAAACATTTATTGTAATATTATTAATCATTAATAATTTTCATAATAATAATAATTATTATTATTATATTTTATTAATAATTAATTTTTTAAATATGTTTTTTTTAATGTTATATAGAATCTAATGCGTTTATTAATAAAAAACATAAAATATAAATAATAATTTTGTTAATTATAAATTGTCATTAATTCGAAATAGATATATGATCATATTTAAAATATGACAATAAAATATTTACTAATAATATTATACTATTTTTTGTGTATAAAATAAAATACTGAATATTTTAAAAAAAATTTATTCTTTATATTTTATATTAATATTAATATAACATTATCTTTATAATTTTTATATACAAAACAAAATTATTTACAAAAATAATAATAAAATAATAAATATCAAATAGATTATTAATTATTAAAGATGTTTTAAATATAAAATTTTATATATTATTTATTACATTATTTTTATTCAATTTAATAAATTATTAAAAATAATATATTTATTTTTAATTAAACTATCCATCACATTATTTAAAAATAGGTAAATAATATTTAATTGTTATATATATATACCTATAAATAAAATGAAAAAAATATAAAAAACATAATCATTTTTTTGGATGAAACTATATGATGGGTTATTTTAATAAAAGTCACTTATAAAATATAATTTTTAAGAAGTCATTAGTTAAAAATGGATTTCTAAATATATATTTTCTAGAAGGTGCAGTTAAATTTAGGGTCATCTTTCATAAATGTTTTTAGAATATGCCTTTTGAGAAGGTGCTAAACATGAAGCGTGTCCGCCTCTAAAGGGTGAATGGTATATGAAGGAATTTATTCCCACTACCCTATCTCGATCATTTAATTTTTTTGTGTATATTTTAAAAAATTTCATTTGAGTCTACTGTTTTCTCATTAATCTATTTTTTCTCAGTTCACCTTATTACTTGGTCTTCTCCTAACACTAACCATTCATGGATTTGATGTGTTCTTTATTTTAGTGTTATAAAATAATATATTTTTAATATTATTTTTTTTCAATCCCAACTCAATCCAAAATCATTTCTTGTATTTTTAATGAATCATAAGTACTTCATTCATTAATGGGAGAGTCTATGTCCATCTATTTTTATGAAATGAATAATAATTAATGAACTTTTTAATAGATTTTAATATAATATTTTATCATATATGAATGGTCGATTTTGTGTTATAAATATTTTCCGATGTCACGTTCCTTTATTTCTTGATATAATGTAATTTTAAATAGAATTTATGTTATTCTTATAATAATATCCATTTTATCAATCCATGAGTTAGGAAAATGTCATTTTATATATTTTTTAAAATATTTCGGTTGTAATGTTGTGTTATGACTTCTAATATATTATTAAAATTTAGAAGCTCTAATTTGATGTTTCTTTTCATATTAGAAAACAATATTTAGTATCTATGGTGGTGAAATTGTGCATATATTAATTTCATTATAATAACATAATATTATGTTTATACTTATTATGTATTATAATCATTGTAATTAAACATAAATTTATGATTTGATTCATGAAATTTTTTAGAGTATGTTTTATCGTTTATATTATTACTATGAAATACGAAGGCCCATTTGGGAAAGGAATAATGATCTTCCAAAATTTATGTTTCACCGTTGATGTCAAAAAAGGTATATGGTTGTTTATATGAGTTGGGATACTATAAAATATAAAATATTTATTATTAGTTATCAATTTTTGAGGGATTTAAATTTTCTAAATGTGTTTAGATGAGTCTTATGAGTTTCTCTGTTGCATTTTATTTATGTTTACATTTTTATATTATTAATTTCGTGCACACATTTTTAGAATACCACATACGATCATTAGATATCTAGGGGTATTTAGTTAATGGTTTTAATAGTTATAGTTATTATTCAGTGTCTAGTATTCCTAATATTAGTTCATGCCCTAAAAAGCGATAGTTACATTTAGGTAGGATAATGGGTAGTTATATAGTTGTTAATTTATTAGGTTTTCATCATTTTTTAGTATATGGTATTACTCAAGCCTATATATGATTTAAAAAATAATATAAATGATGTTTTACATGATTTATTTTATGTGATTTTATTTTTTATAATTATTTTTCAATGTGTTTATTGTTCATTTTTATTATAATTTGTATGTTGTTACTGATTAATCATTTTATTCAACTTGAATATTAGTTACGTGCATTCTCATTAGATGGGTTGTAATTAATATTTTTTTCTTAATACTTTTTTTGGTATCTTCTCTAAATTATATTTATTGATCATGCATATCTTATGATGTTTTTTAATTCCTATATATTTATTTCAAATGGATTATGTTGGTGTTGTGAGATATAAAACATAATATTGGGTCTTGTTTTATTTTTTAGTTTCTTGTTATAAAAAATAAGGTTCTTTCATAATTAAAAATATATTCTCATGGTATTCATAAAAAATCATTGGTTATACTATAATATAAATATATTTATTTTAAAAATAGAAGGAATTTTAGAAATAATTTAATACATTGTGTTATACTTAAGATGGATAATATCATAATTGATCTTCAAACTGGTATCTTTTGTATTATAAAATTATAGACATATATATATTTTGGTTTTCCATGGTGCTCTTTACACAAACCATATATACTGACTATATTTTTTATATAGAGTTTCATTACACAAAATTGTATATAGGTCAAATTCTATTCCCAAAGAGATGTTATAAGGTCTCTCATTACTACTATGATATGATAGTATGTGGGGTTATACATATGTCAACAATATTTATTTAATGTAATTTGTATTATCCATTACATGAATTTAAACTATTTCTAACAATAAATTTTGGATATGGAATCTTGTATTTAAACCTTTTATAATTACTTTTTTTCATAATTAAAATCATTCAATTATTATTTATAAACAATAAATAATTACATTAATTATATTGTGAACACTGAATATTGTGATTTTCAATAATGATATTGAACTTGAAATACTTTTATGTAATCCTGGATGGTGTGTTATGGTATATTTTAGATACAATTATTTTTTATGTTTTAAATATTTATTACAACAATCTACAATTAAATAAATATAAATAATTATTAATACTTTTACTACTAGTATAAACTATTTTATTGATCTATAAAACAATATATACATTAATATCATATATTAATTTTTTATTTTGTAGAGAATAATTTTTTAAAAACAATATTTTCCATTCAAAAATTTAGATCATTCAAGAATGATTTAATTTAAAATATATTTCTATCTATAATAACATCTGAAAAAATATAAAAGTATTGAAAATATATTTTCACACTTTTTAATATGTTAAATGGTGATGTATTGAATTCAATAAAAAATCATTATTTTATTTTCGACATAAAATCCAAGATTCCCCAATCAATCTTTCCTCCCTTTTGAACTACATTAAATATCCATAAAACCATATATTGAATAGTTTCATCCATATACACTTCAAAACAAAATAATTTTCATTTAAAACATTAATAATATATTTTAAATATCCATGTGGATTTTTATTGAAAACAATTAATTATGAGATGATTCATTTTATTTGTTCATAACATCTATAGTGTATGCATGGCCCTCTTTAAGGATGACACATTTTAATTTCTGAGAGGTGGGTATTAACAATCGATAAAAAAATTATATTTATTTTTTATACATATTTTATTCTCTATATTTATATAATAATCAGGGAACTATAATTGGGGACTCCCATTTCCTTCAAAACCAAAATAAAACTACTATTGAGAGTAGGTATATTTTTATAAAAAATCCATCATAATATAATTTATGAATAATTGATGAAATATATTTTGAAATGTTATGATGATAAAATCAAACAAGAGTTTGAACCTGGTGCATGAATTTCATGCATGGTTTTTTGGAGATAAAATGGATATATTTGGTTATAATTATAATTATTATGACATATATATTTTTTACATTCACTATTTTTCATAAGGAAATAATATTTAACTTTGTCATAAATTGACATTAATAATGTTTGAAAATTGCCAATCTATAGAAACTATTCTTTTAGAACTTCATGTCACATATTTGAATTTGTTGAATATATGGGTAGATCAAGAGGACTCAAGACTGATTTGTATTCACATATTGAATCGATTATTCACAGAGTGATGTATTCCCTACAAAATTTATATTGATTGATAATAAAATTTTGGGCACAAATAAAAGGATATAAAAAATTTATTGATATTATACTTCATTCACGATATGAATTGAAATTAATTAAATGACATATTCATGGAAACTGAATTATATATTTCTATCCACATATTTTACATGATGATACCAATATTCACATTGTGAAATTGAGTCAACATTTGAATATAAGAGCTGATCATCAATTGTTTTAAGGGAGTATTGAGGTTCGTTGACCATATAACATTAGGAGTTACGATGACGACTGAAATAAATTATTTTGATGGTATTAGAGGCCAAACCAGACCACTTACTTATATAAATAATGTGTTTGGATAATTACATAGGATGTGGAAAAACATATTATAAATTTATTCAGATTCAATGATATGAATATTGTGTTTCAGTGACCCGCACACTCTTATTAGTTTATTTTACTTTTATATTACCTCATTACAAACCTAAGGATATAGGTTCATATAGTTCTGAACATTTTATAGATGGGTAATTTTTTTTAATATAATTTATTATCTACTCAATAGTCTATGTTGGGTTGTGAAATCATATTTAAATTATAATGTAACATGTTATACTATCACATTACAATTTATATATGAATACTATAATCTTATGAAATTAAATGGAAAATCACCTAAATATTTTTACGTCCTTTGAATAGTTCAGAATTATTATTTTAAAACCCATTTTTAAGGAAAAAGAGTTTTTTGATATCTCATGTATCTACTCAAAAGAAAAAAATTAATTTATGAGTTATAGATGATGTTCCAAGAATATAGATACACTTATTTTTGAATCTGATAAAAATAACATAGAAAACAATTTATCAATGTATAACACAAAAATAATAGATTGGAATTCAAAATCATGAAAGGTTCTCACTCATTTATTTAAACTTACTAATATCATTATCAATCATTATAAATTCCCCAATGTTTTCAAAAATATTCTAATAGTCCCTCATGGGAAAGATATAAAAATATATTTAACACAAATTCAATTAATTTTTTTTATATTTAATTTAGTGTTTTTTCATATGTCAAAATTTTATTACTTTGTTGTACTAAGGATTCATATTGAGTATCAAATTTTTAATTATATTTTTAGAGATGGTGACTATGTATATATACGATGTTTTGGGGTTTTCAATCATGATATTAATTTATTTTTTTATTAGATTAATAATGTTGTGATTTTAGGTTCAATAACTCTTGTAAAATTAATCCACCCAATGAAAAAAGAAAGGAGATACATGGGTTCGACCCCATGAATTGTAAAAATGACCCCCAAAGATAATATGTGGCCACCTAGGGCAATGGTATTTGAAGAATAACAAAACCCAAGGTAAAAGATTATTGAAACCATGTGTTTTGGTACTATAAGTGATAATAGATTATGAAAATCTATCAAAAGTTCATCCTCAATAGTGAATTCTCATAACACCAGTAATAGAAAAACACATAAAAATACATCTATTTAAAATCAATATGATTTCAAACAATATTATGTTTTTTGGTCTTCTACACAGGGATAAAAAAATCATATCTTAAGTTTTTTCTTGATCATATACATAATTTTAATATTTCAAATGTATCAAGTGATTCAATAACATTATTCTTGTTTATTTTCCAATTAAGTGAACGAGTGAGAGAGTCGATTAAAAGTGTTTTACCTCATCCAATTTCATTATGGTATGTGATGTAATGTAGTTTTATCAAAATTCTCTTCCCACCCTCAAAATATTTGAATATTTATATAAAAAGTTTAATTGTCAGTCCTTAGGAAAACATGTAAATTTATAGTTCATGATAGTGATTAATGACATAACTAAAAATTATAAAAATGTATTTATAATATGGATGATAATTACAACATTATACATGTATCTATTTCATGGGAATATGAACATTTTTGATGTTGTAGCTAGTGGTTCTGACATAACAAAGTCACTAGGGGTGACCCAAAACATACTAGATGAGATAATGAGAAATATACTTCAGGGGAAATCCAATTAAATGATATTAAGTGGCATAAAAATAATTTAAAATAATGGATGTATTTTCTCTGAATATTTAGACCTTAATTCCTCAACAAAAATTATAATTTTCTGTTTTTTATTTTTCAAACCTATCATTAATAATCACATGCAATGAAATTTTTCATTCCTACTATCATAAAATATTATTTGAATTAATTATTAAATTTATATATTCAAAAAAATATACATTATTGGATTGACCACTAGACATGAAATATCCTATAATACATAGTTATAGATTTAGTGAGGTATGGTTTCATGATTTATTAATTTAAAAATAAGTACAGACAGAGAAGGAAAATTGTCACCACTCAAAAATCATGAAAACTATCTCCCTATGATATTTTTGTTCAATATTATACAATGTATATGTTTGGGAACTCATAGACCCAAGAGAATATTTTATAGAAATATATATTTAAAAAAAATTATATCATGATTTTTTTTATTATCATAAAACGTTATATGCTATAATATTCTATATATATGATATGATCCATTAAAATTAGAATAAACGATTATATTATGAAAAAAATTTCCTATTTCGTACTATAGTATTTATTTTCATTCAAAATAGCTTCTTCAATATGTTATTCATAAATTGGTTTCTCTAAAATTTAGAAAATGTATTCTTATTTATAAAAAATCACTAAATTCATAAAACATTTTAAATAAATCACTAATGATTTTCATTATATAATTAAGAATAATCTAAAACATAGATAGGATTATGAACTAATGATAACTGTACATATGATATAAGTTTTTTTCATACAACTACAATGCATTAGAAATGATAATATAGACATTTAATAAAAATAATATAACAATAATGTTTATAAAAATTTTAATGATATTTTTATCATTATTTATATACACATATATATAATCGTGTAAATTATATCATATTTAATTATTTAATAATTTATTATAAAATAACCTTCCAAACACAATATTATCTATTATTATATGTCCATTCCTCAATAATGAAAATAATTATGATTTCAATAATTATTGTATATCATAAAAAAATGAATTAGAAAATACCATTATTATAAACTATTATATTATTTCCTCGAATAAGATAATCCACTAGAACTATACTTTATAATGTACCAAGTGTTATAAATGATGATGTTCCAAAAATAGATCAATTACGAAGAAATCTAGAATATAGAATTTTAAATGGATATATATTGGAAGACAAATCACAATCACCATTCAATGAGTATATCAATAGTTTTAGTATAAAATATATCATACATGAATAAATGATTATTTTTACTACATTTTGAAAAATTATATTTATTGAAAACTTTACAACTTCTAATTATGTTTTTAAATAAAATGTTATTCTATTATAGATTTATTCAATAAATCCATAATAAAATGTTATTTATAATATTAAAATCATATCCTAATTTTACAATGGAAAACAATAAATATAACTCAATCATGTACAATAATAAAATTAAACAAAACTCACATCTTACTCAAGAACATGTTTGGTGTCACATGTAGTACATCCAACCTTCATAGATGGATTAATAATCTACAATCGAGTGAATGAATGGCCGAAAGCCCCATTATTTAGTGATTAATACACATTATTGGTCCATATATTATTGTTCTAACTATAAATACGAGGCATTGTTAGTATGATAAAATTTACAAACAATTATAATCATACAATCACTAATCATAGTTGTAATAAATTTATTTTTATGTTTTCACATTTCATGAAACCCCATAAATATATTTTATGAATTATGTTATTGAATTAGTTTTAATAAATTAATAAATTTTACATTTTTTTAAAAAAATTATATTAATAATAATGGATTATTTAAGTAATCAATTATTTATTGTTTCTATAATGTTTTTTAAAGAAACAACTCAATCCTATAATTTTTATATCAATGTTTTTACCACCAAGACAATTATGAAAATACTATTATGGATGATTAAAACAACATAGTAATGGTTTTCTATGATTATTAACATTGATACAAAGTAATGATTGACCTCATAAATAAATCATTTTAAAAATATGCTTTTGTAAAAAATCAATATTTATATGAAATTATATTCGATACAGAAATACAATCTATTGGATAATTTGGACATTCGGTATTCCTATAAAATAATGAAAATTAGATTATGATATAAATTCCAATTTTTTTGTAATCATTTACATTGATTCCAAATTTCGGTTTTTTACTTTTATTGTATTGAGATCAATGCATTCACTATATTGTATATGGTGTTAAACAATTTAAATTTAGTAATGAGTTTTTTAGATTTATGTATTAGTCTATTAAATATACATTTAATTATATATGACTATTTTTATTATGCATATATCAGTAGCAGGATACGGATAGATTATCATATCTTTTTTCAAAATTTTATTAATAAAAAAAATATATTTTCAATATTCCTTAAAAAAAATGATAGTTTACCATTGAGAAGAGATTATATTTTCACCTATTTGATTATAAAATCATAAAAATGTAGGTTGTATAGATATTATGTATTGATCGTATATGTGATCAGGTTTATATAAATTTGATTCATCTATATAAAATTCATGTTTTAATGTTTCCAAAGTTTACCTTCTTCTACGAAACTCTTCATCAACTAAGTTAAGTGATTATTAAGCTTATCATATCTCAAACTCAAAAACATATCAGTTTTAGAATTATGTATTTCATGATTACTTTTTGTGTTATTATAAATAATTAATTAATTATCAATAAAATTTAATAATTTTTTTAATAATATTATGAAAACATTGTTCTTTTATGTTGTATTGAAAACCGTTAAATCAATTATAAATTGTTAATTAACACAAGATTAAAAGATATAGATATCAAACCAATAACCAAATTTAGAGGATTAACAATATCAATCTATATTTTAATTTATTTATTAATATTATAAAAATTAGTATTAATAATTATTTATTATTTTGAAGGAAAACTGTTATCCCTAGTTATATATGTAGTATTCAAAATATAATTGACTTCATAAAAAATTAACAATAATTATTTTTTATAAATAGAAAAAATAATAATTGAGGTTTAATATTAAAAACATTTCATTGATAAATGAGAAGTATTATCTCATTTTATATCATGATATTAATGATTTTTCTCATGAAATGTTACAACCACAAACTCAACAACAATATATTTGACCTATACTATTATTAATAAAAAATATTGTAATTTAAAAAAATATTACGTTTCAATATAATTTTATACAAGATCACGTGTTGATCGAAATGTACATTATAATACAATATACTAATTAGTAAAAACATTAAAAACAAGTTTAGTAATTATTTCACCAAATATGTCACTAGTTTCATTGATAACACTATATTTCCAAAACATATGTTGTTCAAAATGAAATATAATGATTTTTTTAGTTCTCAACTCCACCTTCTTCTATATAATCATAAATAATTCATTTTTCATCCAAATTTTTAAAAACATGATATACCACTATGAATTATTTTCTTATTAAAATAAAAAATTATTTCAATGAAATTCATTTCAATAAATTCTATTTCTATTCCATATCCAAAATTAACATGGTTGTTGTTGGGTTTTTTTGAATTCCACCAAAATATTCTTCATTAAGAGCTATTGAATCAATGTATCCATGATTATTTATATTACGATTCTTATTATACATCATTTTACATAAAAGGTCATCTTAGATATTTCATTGATCGTAATGTTTAATGTCCAAAAATGTCATGTAACCTTAAATTATTAGATTCTAGTAATTATAGGGATTTTTTTGTTGTTTATTGGGGGAAGGAAATAATTCATGATCATATACCATCTGGGAGTTTTGTTATGCAATGAATTTTTTCTAGAAAATGGATATTTTTATAATTGTTGATGGAAATATAATTATGACCTTATGATTAAGTATAATCCATACACATCATCAATTATAATTGGTTTTTCTGATATATATATATTGTATTCTTTGTAAAAGTGACTCATATGTATCACCCTTTATAAAATTAGTTTCCAATACATACCATCCTATAACATAGCAATTCAGATTGCATATTTCATAGATAATATTTTTCACTATCTATATAACGTTATGTTCTTGGAACATTTCATTTTATTGTTATCTATAATCAAATTATAGCATACAATTGGGAAATTTCTAATTTTTAAAACTACACCATCATCTTACGAGTAATTTATCTGAGATGACCAAACAATAACAAACATAAATAATACAATCCTCTTATGTTTGATTCATCATCTGTCAGAATTAATCATGATCAATAACCCATAGTTTTAGTGTTATTATAGATTAGCTACATGAAATAATAATAATTTTTTAAATATTAAATGTCACACACAACATTTTTAACACATTATGTCTATCTAAATGAATTAAAAAATAACTGTAAATTCTTTAATTGTTAATGGAAATGTAATAAATTGGCGATCTTAGAAAATAAATATGTATAAAGTGATTTTTACTAGAATCATGCATAAAAAATGATATTTTACAATGTCTTCAATTCAAATTAGTATCCACTTTCCCCATTATATAAAACATTTAAAATTAATGACGTTTTATTTTGGTGATAAATTTTCATTCCATTAAAACAGAATTCTTGTTTTTTCATAATAATCATTAAACAATAGGAATATATTTTCAAAAATGTAATATGATCTAAAATTTTTCATTAAAGGAAATAAAAATTAATGAAATTTATAGTCTATGAATACATGTAAATTTATTATTTTAAAAACAGTATCATTTGTACCATAATAAATACTATATTACCCACAAAAAAATAATCTTAGAAAAAAAACATTTTAGATGAAATATTATAAGAAATATAAAAGTGATAAGGGTTTTCTAAATCATGAAAAAATAATATTTATTTTTCAAAAACAAACAATTTTCCCCCATAAATAGTATCATGTATATTCCATTAAAAATAATATCACTATATTACCATCATAAATCATTAAATTCATGTAAAAATCTAATATAAATCACATATAAAACAAGTATGATACATGGGTAATCATACCTATCTGAATCATAGAATCAATATTATAATAGGAATAACAATATAGTCTACGTCCTTAAAAACTGAATTTCAGGGTTAACATGGTCCCATCATTCCTTGGTTTATCACAAAACCACCCATCAATGGTTAATAACATCACAAAAAATCAATTTTCCCCAAGGTAACAACACATCATTATAAACAATACGGTGATCCGTCACATATCCACAACACATAAGATCTTTCACATTCTAATAGTACACTCATAAAAAAATATTTTCATCTATAATAAAACATTTCTATATATTTAAATATTTGATCCATTTTAAAAGTAAATTTTGAAAATAAATTGAATATCATGAAATATGGACATTTTTTGAAGGAAACCTAAAATTATTTAAAATATTACAAAAAAAGATAACAAAAATGGAAGCTATAAAATAAATTTGCATCGTATACTTTAAAATAGATCAATAATTTTTTTAATATAAATCATCAAAACATTTTATTAAAATAGTCTATTCAAAAACCATTCAATAATTATAAGAAGATAAATAAAATATAATTTATGAAAATAATTTATTACTATATAAAACCATCTATAATATAAAATTTAAAAATATGAACATGGAAGAACAATATTTGTATGGGAAATATTAAAATAGAATTTCTTT
Source organism: Viscum album (assembly GCA_963277665.1). Taxonomy (NCBI): domain Eukaryota; kingdom Viridiplantae; phylum Streptophyta; class Magnoliopsida; order Santalales; family Viscaceae; genus Viscum; species Viscum album. The sequence continues at coordinate 552,735,363 of OY728125.1, read as the reverse complement.
AAAAGAATGCCCCTTATCGAGTGTCATACTCAGCCCATATATTATTTCTCATCCAGGATAATAAATTAATTCATTATATTTATTTTCTTGAGAAACTTTAATGAGTATAATATTCAATTTATCTCTTTTATTACAATTTTAGAATAATTAATTAATCTGTCATGTTCAAATTAGGTATTTTGTTTATATTCAGTTTATATGTCCAAATATAATTTGGTATGTGGAATATCGAAAAAATTATAATTTTTTCATAATCTCTAAAATATTATTTACCAAATATATTAAAGTTTATTAATAAAAAAAAATATTTGTCCAATGATGAAATATTTCCACGAATAATGATCTACTTTACAATCATAGAGATGGTAATCCATATGTATGCATGAGTATCACGTAATTTTTTCAACAACCATCATGGTGATATATGTGTTATTTCTCTATCATTATATAATTATTATTACATCACATATAAATTTTTTTTCCAGGCATAGTTATAAATATCATCCATGTGATTTCGTTATGGAAAAGGAATCACATCACTTTTTAGAGGTGGTAGTCCAAAAAAATACCTAAACGACATTATCCAATTTTAGTGAATCAAATGGTAAGGACATAAAATAAAATTATTATATTAGAGTGATTAATATTTAAATAATATAATATATAATCTCAAATTTAATTATTATAATCCATCCGAAAGATACGATGATGGATAACAAATTTTAATAGTTCTAGAGGCAATAATCTTTATTACATTAGAACAATTGTTTGGTTTCCCATTTCATGGTAGGTGAAATATAAATAGATTATTACATTTTTATAATAACATCATTGAACATTTTTGATATTTTGTATTATTTTTCATCGATGAACCATATTTTAAGGATGTCGAAGAATAAACAAAACAAAAACATAAGTATTAATATTGTAACTATAATTTCAAAAATCACACATGCTTAACAACATAATAAAACTAAGACTACTATTATGCAGAAAAAAAATTAAAAGTGGGTAGGGTTTTTGGAATGTTACTAGGGTATTTACATTCAGTTCCAAAATGGTTTTGTTGAACTAAATTATAATTCATGGATCCCTTATATAAGATAGGGTACTTTTGTAATTTTTTAATATATTAAATTAATATTAAATAAAATTTATGTAATAATGGATATTAATTGATATAATTATACTAAAATAATATTATTTTAAAAAATAAACTCATCAAATAAAATTTTCAAAATCATGGATCACATTTTTATCTAAATCATTTTTACCCCACAATAACCTTTTTCACATTTACCATGATACAATGGTAATTCACTTCGTTAATTTCAATAAAATTATAATAAATGTATAAAAATACAATAAATGAATAATGTTTGATATTTTCAACCATACACTAATAACTTGGTAGAAAATAGGTTTTTTTGGGAATTTTATATCTTTTAATCATATTTTATTTCTATAAAATATCAATAATGTCGTTTTTTAACTCTTTATTTACACTAAAATATAGAACATTAAGGGAAATAAATGTATTCAAATAAAATATTTCAATATATCCCTATAATGTTATTGTGATTTTTAAATTTCATACTTAATAGTAATTATTCCGTGTTAGTCTAATTTTGAAATTATTTATATCATTTATTTTATTTTTCAATTAATCGAATAACTATAATATCAACATTGTGACAAAAATAAAATGATGTTTATTACTGAATGAAAATAAAAAATAAATTTCCATGATAAATATAAATAACATATAATTTTGATTAATATTTATAAATTAACTTATCCTCATTTTAAATATTCATTATAATATTATAGTAATTAAAAAAGAGTTTGAGATTTTCAGAAATTAATGAAAAATTATTAAAATTGGAGTTTTCAAATACAAAAAGAAAAATGTTCATAAAAACAAATGACATAGAATTATGTATGGAATAATATTATTTAAAAAAATTAAGGTAAGTATTATGTTCATTTCCACATTTTTATCATATTATTTTTATCACTTAATTACCAAATATACTCATTAACGTGGTTATAAAATGTACTCGGATTAAAAATAATAATTACTAATAATATAATGAAACTATTAAATAAATATGGATATATTTATTCAAAATATGGAATCCAATTTTGAATATTCGTAACACATAATTCATATAATTTAATTTATAATTAAACTAGAAAAACATGATGAAGAAAACATTTTCAGAAAAATTACCCTTCTAAAAATATGATATGTTTTTATTATAAATTATATTTTAAATTTCAATTGTTTTTCTACAATTTTTAAATATAATATATAAATATTATATTAAAATATAAAAAATAATAAAAAATATTATTTTTATATATAAATAATTTAATTGAAATTAGATTTTTTTTAAAAAAAATTAGTTATTTCATATTTTCTAATAAAATGTTACATATTTTTTAATGTTCTCAGTATTTTAATATATCCTACCTTTTATTTTTTATTTTTAAATAATTTTTATTTTGAGAAATAAAAATTTATCAATTCTAGAAACTCCTTACAATATTTTCTAAAAAAATGAAGTAGAATAATTTTTTATGAAAATGTATATTTGAAGAAACAATTTACTTTGATCATATATAAATTATCATATCATAATAATGAATTTAATAAATATATATTTATTTTTATATTGTTATATATTCTTTCAACTTGTTTATAATTTCTCTTAACATTCAATTCATTACATAGGTTATAATGATCATATTACAAAAATAATACTTTGGAGTTCATTTATGTTTGGAATCACATATCTTTTATGATATCGAATGTAGTATTTATTTGAAAATAATATAATATTTAATTATCCTCCATTAATAAATTAATTCATCCAAATTATAATTTTTTTGTGGTAACCATGTTTTTTAATAGTTAAAATAACTTGTTTGAAATCCCACGTTATCAAAATGATTAATAAAACATCCTCTTGATTGAATAGAAAAGGATGTATGATAGTCATATATAACAACACAAAGCATGGTTTCTGAGTAGGAACACGTTGGTGGGAATTGAAAAAGTAGGCATGGAAGAGAAAACTAAATATTGAGGACTGATTGAGAATCCTATATAACATGGCCTAAAAATCATATTGAAAACAAATCATAAATTTATGATCAGTGAAGAAACAATCAAATCATTTGTGATGAACATAATATTATATTTTTTTTCAAAGATCCTTTTCCATAAATTTATGAATTCCTTTACAAAATTGACTAAAAATATTATCAAATATACATACTTTCGAAGACTAATTTCATATTTTAATCAATTTCCACCAAAATTTCATACTTTTTTCAAAATGATGAGAATTGAAAATGATTTTGCGTATAATGAAAAAAAATTAACTTCTAAAATATCGCATACTTCAATAAATGTATCATAAGTTAGTCCTCTTGTCTTTTGATATTAACAAAAATTAAAAAAAATTTAAAATCATTAAATAATTTTGAAAATTAATAAACCATTAATCAAAATTAATGTATTTGTCCTGAAATGTTACAATTATTTTTCAACAAATACCATTCAATAAAAAACTATATATATTAATGTACAATTTATTCATGTTCACATTAAAAACCAAAAAATTAGAAGGATTTTATAACACATAATTATGAGATTATTTTAATAATTATCACCAAATAACTTCTAACACTATTAATGTATCATTCCAAAAACATTATTCCCTAATCATAGAGCCCCCAAGATATGCTAATCATTTCCCTAAATTATTTGAATCACCATACATCCTCATAAAAATGATAAATATATCCAAAATTAAGTAAACATTCTTTCATAAAATAAAATAAAATAATTTTATTTTTACCTCAATAATATAAATCCCAATAAATAGTGATTTCTTAAAGATATAACTAAGTCAATTTTCCATCATGTCTTCTGAAATCAAACAAATCATATATTATAAAAAGCCATTTCATTTATAAAAATTAGGGCATACTGAGTAGGATAACACAGTACAGTGGAAGATGATGCACCCTTATTTCCCATAGATTGTGAGTTTAAGCCCCACATCGGATCTAGATGTGATGGGTTTTCGCTTGGCCTGTGGCTTGTCCTTTTACTAAAATGATACAAATATCATTCCAATAATCTTCCAAAAACATATAACCTTAATAATCAATGATAATATAATACTTACGATGTATGATTTTTTAAATTTTTTTGTAAAAAAAACTCATTGATCCTCAAATAACATTTTCTAAATGTTATACATAAGTGTCACATATTCCTAAAAAATATTACCAAACCCAATAATAGTCTACATAGTAATACCAACAGAAAAAATCCAAAAAGGGTTTCTAAGACATTAACATATTGTCATCCTTAAATCTTCTACTACGTCAAAAATCATGAATACCTATTTTACGAATTTTTAAATATTCAGGGGTCCTCCTCATCCATGAAATATTCATTTCTAACTTATTCATGAATACATTCTTCCTATGGAAAAAATTATGAATCAATACCCAAGAGTATATAATATTAAAACAAAACCCTGGATACAATCAATGACATTGATAATTAATTTTAATAAACTCATATTCAATTGTAATGTAATTAAAAATTATCAAAAATTTGGTACTTATGATCTCTCTCTTGAGACTCTTCTTTTAAGAAATTTATTTTAATAATTCATATACACTCGAAATTTAAATAATTCAATTGATTCCTTTAGAGTAATTATATTCACCTTAATGGGATTAAATAAATTCTTCCTTTTTTCCTTGGTATATTATTTCTATATATCCTCCATTAAAAAAATAAAATCCACTTACACTATTATATCCTTTTCTTAGTTTTAGTTCTTACATTGTCATAATATAGGTCAGTAAATACTTTTTACCTTTATTATCTTTATAATGTTAGAAAACTTGTATTTGAATTTTACCTTCTTTGATTCACTGTTAAATGAATATAGGATCATGTTATTAGTCATAATTTGATAAATCATGTTATGAATTATTATAAGTGTTATGTTTAAATCTCTTATACTGATCAGTTTCATATTCTAGACAACAAATCATTATCCATGATATAATTTATTACATTGGTTCACTCTGGATCCTTCATTATATTAAAACCAAAATGGATAATGTGAGAATTTAAATACAACCAAAACAGAATATATTACAATAAATAAAAACACTATGATATCCTTTAACAAATATAATTTCCACTCTTTCAATTTATCATAAATAACCATAATTCTACCATACATAATAACCATTTTTAAGCCTTTCAAAAAATTCTTAAATTACATTCTACCATATTAATTAGTCTAAAACAATTTCTGATACCAACTATAATTTTCTGGACTTATAATTAGTGGGATAAAATTTATACATATCAATTCACTCCCTGGATAGATACACCTCTAGGGTGGTACTATTACCAATATACCAAGTGAATGTACTTTCATCATGAATCCATTAGTTGTAGATTCATGCTTCTCCCACTGTTCACACATGATAGTTCATAATCATTATAATAACTCTTTTTCTGATTTTAAAAACTACATGGATCATCTATTATAATAAATTAATATTAATTTCAAGTAAATAATTCAATTTATTCCATTTGAGGTTTTTTACACGTTTTTATTTTTTTTAAAATAGATAATATTTCATTCATAAGAAACCCATATATTACAATGTGGACACATCTTATCTTTGTCCTTTTTTCATCACATTAAACATTTAAAATAAAAAATATTTTATTTATATGATATATCTACATGAAATTCAACATCAGTTTTAATTTTTAATTAAGATTCCATAAATAAATAGATTTTTTATACTAAAAAAATGTTTGATAAGAATAAAAAACTTAGTAAGGGACATAAAAATAATAAATTAAGATTTTATTCCATGAATTCATATAATAATTTTAGTTTTCTAAAAATAATCATTTGGATCAAAAAATTTTTATTACTTATTAAATCTACATCTATACAAAAATATTTCCTTTAATCAATTCACTAGATATCATAAAGGAAAAAAATAATATTCCAGATTATTTTTTAAAAATTATGAAAACTTATAATAAATTGTTCTGAAATTTATACATTATGTCATTAAAAACATTATTTACATTCTACTAAACATACGATCATTATAATACCATCATAAATCCTAAAATACACAATAATATCCATATCAAGAATAGTTAAAACATTTAGGATACATGGGACATCATTCCCCTAAAATTCATACAATCACTCTAAAAAATGGAATAATCATTTGGTGGAATCCTGCAATAATTGAATTATAGGGATTCCATGGACACACATATCACTAATTTATCATGGAAGCACCTTTCATTAGTCAACAACATAATCACCCATCATTGGGTTATCAAAAATCCAAAAAATATATTGAAATTGTGATGAACAATAACACAATAAAAACACATAAAATCCTATAAGTTTCAACAATAGACTCATATAAACATTCTTTTTATATATAAGAAATAATTTTTTGATATTGAAATATTTGATCCATTTTGAAAATGATTTCAGAAAATAAATATAATACATTAAAAGAGGAATTGTTTCTAAATAAAACATGGAATCCTCTAAATGATGAAAAAATAAAATAATGACTATGGAAATTCGAAAATTTATTCTCACTATATACGTTAAAATATTAAATTTCATCTTTGTTTTTTGTCAGTAATGTCAAAATATTATATAAAAAATTCATTCTAAAATATCATGAATGAATTTAAAAATGGGATGTAACATTTCTATTATAATATATTTATTTTCATAAATAATCATCAATAATATAGATTTTAAAAATATTTATATGAAATAAAAAAAGTCAGAAGGGAATCATTAAAATAATTTTTTTTAAATGAATATCATTTACGTTAAGTCTTACTCATTGTGTTTACTCTTTATCATCCTAAATAATATATATATATATATATATATATATATATTACTGATAAACATTCTTAATAACCCTTTTCATGATTAATATTTACTTTGACTCACTTATTACCGTGGTATGACAATTACATTACCATTTCTGTTCCAATCAGATGTTATGATGATGTATGGCTCTTATTTTAAACATTTCATCAATAGGTTGAATATGGTCAATAAATAAATTATTTTTTCATCTCTATGAAAAACCTCATTTTAAATTTACAATTTTTATAAACAAATAATAGTATTAATGATAATCAAGAAATATTCTTATGTAAATTTAACAATGTTAACATCATGGAGGTTGTAGGTTATACGAATGTATGTGAAATATTTCAATATTTCAACAATCATTATTGAAATAAAGAAAGTTTTATATTATCATTATAGAATGATAATTATAAAATTTATAATTAAAATTTATTTTCTATAAATATTTTTATAAATATTATATTTGAGATTTTGTTTTAAAAAACGAATCACATCCCTTAGTGGAGTAGGTAGTACATTATTATGCATGAATTATGTCCTCATTCATCATTGAACGTAAAGGTAAAAACATTATTGATATATAATATTTTAAAATTGATAATAAATTCATGAATAATAGATATTGAAATTTATTATATCATTATAAAATAACTGTGATATATGGTGAGTGAAAATGAATTACATCGGATCATGAAGTTGAAGCCCTCTTAACACGCAAACAATGGTTTTGAACCCGATTTTATGGAAAATGATACAGATATATGATGTTAAATAAATATAACAATATCTATTTATATATAGGATTATTTTTACTATTGTATAATTTTTGAAAAATATTTTATGGAATATGAAGAATAAATATATCAAAAAATGCATGTCTGGATATCTTATATGGAAAATATCATTTTCAAAAAAACATAAAATATCAATGTATTTTATTATACAAAAAATGAAAACCGCAGAACATGGGGAGAGATGTTATTAAAGATATATTATTTGATTTATATAAAATCTTATCTTTTTAAGAGTGATGATGTGAGAAGATTTGGTTCCTTTTTAATAGAGATAAGAGGGTTAATTTTTGAAGATAACAAGATATTAAACTAATAAAAAACAATTTTTGTTTCTAAAAGTGTATAAGAATATAAAATTAATGTTTATGATATGTATGAATCTAAATCCTCTCTCACAATAATATTTTTACAATTTAGGATTAAATATTGACTCTTATATTATTGTTTTAATAGAAGATTATCCCTTCGAAAACATATAGTGATAACTTCATGTTTCCCTCATTAATGGTCAGTATAATTATCATAAATTGAATAATGGAAAAAATGGTCCAAGATTTATTTTTTCATCAATTTGAAATTAACATGGATGAATATAGGTTTTTATGAATTTTATATAATTTAATAAAATATTATTTCAATGAAATATCAATAATGTAAATTTCAAAACAAATATTTTATTTTGAAATTTATAAAATCAATAATACAAATGAAATTAGAATTAAAACATTCAGTAAATATTTTTTTTATTTTTAACTACTAAATTATTCTATAATACTTATTAATTCAAATGTTTATAATTTTAATATTTTTAATAACATTTATTTATTGTTCAAATAATTTACAGTTTTTTTCCTTGTGTTGTTTAAGCATCTAATGCAACTATATTTTAACTAGTAATAAATAAAAAATTACCATAATGAAGGTAATATGTTTTAAATAAAAAAACATTTATAAAAAAAACTAACCCTATTTTTTTTTGTATTTCCAAAATAATATACTTATTAAAAACTAGAGTGTGGGAATATTTAATTTAGCTTTTTCAAAAAATATTATAATTTTCATAGTCACATCTATATTGAAAAAAATACAATAAACCATAATAATGTATGAATATGTATTAGATGAACTCATAAAAAAATTTCATTCAAGTATTAAGGTATTTTCTAACCCTTATCTAAATATTCATATCTCAAAATATGCTGATTTACCCTTTACAAGGATATAAACATTACAATAATGAATATTCATATTAAATATATATAAAGAAAACCTATTCAAAAAATAGTATACAACACATTAAAAATATATAATCCATTTTTTAATAGTTATGCTTTTAAATTCTCATAATTTAATTTAAAATTAAATTCCCAAATCGGGACAAAGAAAAATTTTTCTAAGAAAATCTATTTTTAAAATCTAATTTGTTTTTATACTAAATTTATTTATAATATTAATTTTAAATGAATAATTTTTTTATAGTATATTAATATTAAATACTAAAATTTTGAAGAAAAATATTAAATATATTCCTACATTTTAAATACATTAAACGAAACTGTATTTTTCAATAAAAATTATTATTTCCTACTATTCTATAAAAAATTAAACATTCCGTAATATTATTAAATTTTCACATTTTTCTAATTATAATATTATAATTTAATAAATTATGTTCATTTAATAATGGGAATTATTTTATTTTTTGATAAATTAATTATAATAATTTATAAAAAATTAAAATATTTTTATAAAAAATATATTTTTGAAGCTTAAAATGACGTTACTAAAAATGGAAGGATTCTTTTATAAGAATTTTTCAAAACATCTATATTTATTAGATCCTTTATATATAATTACTAATAAATATATCCATATTCACAACTTCCAATTCAATAACTATTTTATAATGATCATATTTAAATATTAACACTTTATGGTTGATTTATGTTTTGAAAGTGTGCCTTGAATGATAATTAACATTCTCATTCGATCATAATATTTGGATAACACATCCAATATGTCTTTAACCTGAACATATGGGTATGAAAACATAATTTAGGTTTATGAAGATAACATATGAAATTTATAATTCCTATAAAATTGATCATAAATCATGAGTCCTGGATCATAAATTTTGAATGAGAGACGACATGAGTCAATGGTGGATGGAAACAAGAGATGATAGTCATGAGACCTAGGAAAATTACATAGTAATGTTTTATAACATAATCATATTTTATATAATTTTTTCTCATATATATGAATTGGATTACATTTTCATTGTCAACTCTACAGGAAATAACCATTACAACATAGTGGAAAATGTTCTATTGTGGATTCTGTTAAGACAATATTTGGACAAACACAAGAGATAGATTCACATAGTATATTGTTTAATTCGTCATTATTTTACATTTGATCTAAGGAAATAAAAATCATTAGAAAATTCATTGTCAGGATTTAACATTTCATTCCCATACATCACCTATTAAAACCCCATATATATATTATTAAAAAACATGAAAATTTTACAATGTACCAACTATTTTTTCAATGACTGATGGGATGAGGGATGAATGTGGTTCTTCTACTAGTATATCAAATTCAAATTAAACAATTATACATTTATACAATTTTGGACCAAGATTCACTTCCATTACTCAAGATACATGGATCTACATTCTTTAACCAATCACATAGACCATAATTTGTGATGACTATAAGTAAAGAGAAACAAATTGTTGTTTTTCATTGCTTGGACCCTTCCAAAAATACCACTCCATAATTTGACTAGTATCATCTGTGTTATATATTCTCGACAATAATATTAAGATCAATTATATAATGATTCATAAATCATTCAAACTGATCCCAATATCACCATATTATATAATTGATCATTAATCATATTACATAGATGAATCGACTCAACTTCCACATGTTCTTTATACTTGATTCTTCTTACTCACAGTAACATTTTCCAACATAGTAATGTATATATCTAATAAATACTATATTTACCTTTCTAAAATAACATTATTTTCTTAATATAGATGGATCCATAATCTACATTTACATGTGTATGAAAAATATCATGTACCAAAACCTCTCTTCATAGCCTTGCTCTATATTCTTATTCTGAAAAAACTTACATTATTATTTACAAATCAATTTCTATTACCTTAAATAAAAAATATATTATATGAGATACACCTTATAAATGATTTTTCCACATCTCTACTTATTTTATTACTTTGAATACTTTATAATAATTAATATTACCATAACTAGTTTTTGATCAAGTTTATTCTTGTAATTCTACTACTTCTCATTATTCCTTCTTTGTTTAGATACACAAATTATCTTTTTCATTCAGAAATTATCATGTTAATATTATTTTATATTAAATATCCCATGATATCTTTTAAGAAATAAGTCTATTGTGGAGACACATCACTCTAATTATTATAAGAATATATATTTCATGAAAACTCATATCTTTATATGAAATATATTTATCATTAATTTCTATAAATACATATTGTTAAACAGCTTTCTGCAACTTTCTCACCATCAACATCATGATGTACTTTCTTTTTATCACAGCCATCTTGTGAGTTTTTTAATAATATAAAAACTATTATATTTACATAAAATATTTTTTATAATAATTTCTTTATATGCCCATTTCAATTTATTTTCATTCTATGTAGAAGAGTAAGTAATCATCACACTCTTTTGGAATACTGATAAAAAATATTTGCAGCTAACATCTAAATCATATACAAATTAAATATCTTCATTTTTATATGGAAATCATACTACAATGACATTTACAACATGGAAATGAAATAACAAAATTATAGAATCAATAAAATTTATAAAAAATTCACCATGATTTTATAATAATCAAAGAGAATATACACATAATATTATACTTCTTATTCATAAATTGACTCATAATTCATATTATTATATTTTAAATAGCGAGGAATATAAAAATCTTTATTAATATAATTTATATAATAATTCAACTATAATTTTTATATATAATAAATATTTAAATAAACAAAAAAATCCATTCAAAATTGTACAAAATTTCCCTAATCATATATAAACAATCTCAATTACATTACATGAATAAAACACCCCTTTAATGGTTTTCATGTATTAATATAAGAATATAATATTGATAATCATATGTACAATAATTATTTTTATAAAAAGGACTTTATAACCCTATTATTACTCAATGTATAAAATTATAATGATTTTCCTATGGTGTTTAATATTATTAAGTGTGATGGAACCATGACATGGTTTTAGGAAACTTTAGAATAATGTCAACCATACTATATTGGTATATTGATATTTTAGAAGGGATTTGACCTTATGATATCCCCTATAGTGAACCTTGTAAGCATTTAAACCATATGAAAATGAATCTTATATGGTTCGTTTGAACCTTAAAATATGGAATAGTGAAGTCTTATGAAGTCTGAAATTTTAAAATGTTTCAAACCATATGCACATATTGAAACAAAAAAGAATCTATATTTTCACATTATTAATTTTATAAATATAAGAGTTTCATAACTTTTCATAATCATTTAGATTAGTAATTATATTCCATAATGTAATTGTAAAATGATTGTTATGTTACACTTGTTAATTGCATTATTTTCCCAAATTTCACAATATAAGAGAATTATATGGTCATGAATCATCCCACTATGGTTAGTCTGGATGATGGGAGACCGACCTGCAACTAAAACAAGCTGTCTCCCATATTCTATAGGGTAGTGCCTTGAACTGTAATATATGAATAAAGTGGGAATACTTTCCCTAATTTACCTATATGTGTGTATCCAAACATCTCCTTACAAAATTTTTAAAGTATAAGAAAAAAATACCATGACATCTACAATTAAAACCATTCATCTAATAACCTCTAGGTAATTAAAAATGAGTGTGAAAGTGTAGTATAAAATGTAATTGAGAAAAATAAACACCCATGATAAATTTTTCTCTTAATATTAATATATATATATAATAAAAGAGTTGTGAAATTGGAACTAGATCTTCATGTCATATACCCTGTATGTAATCAAATTTACCCATGTATACCAATGGTTCTCTGATATCATCACCAAAGAATCTGTCTTCTACAGAAGGCATGACATGTGCTTGAAATTACTATGTAACTACGAGTATATGCTTAAGCAGAAGGATTTCCTTGAAATATGATAGTTATGGATAAGATACATGATAAAATTAATAAGCTAAATCCAAATTTAAGAGGAAAAATTAATTCCAAACATAATAAAAATATTTTCTCATAAAATAAAACCAAACAATAGTGAAATTTAATTCAATAGAAAACCCCATATCTACAAAATTGTTTCCCAATTCTTCCATAATGGGTCCATTAATAAATCTCAAAATCTCTATTGTCAACATAAAGTAGTAACCATGTGGGTAAACCACCCCTCTCCACTATGATGAATCATCTATTATGATGTAAATTCCCATAAATGTCCCATGTCATTTTCTGTCAGGGGAATTACATTGTATGATGAGGACCCATACCATAGAATTTCATGGGGTTACCCCTTATTATATAGATAAAATACACACACCCTAGTTTTTTATGGGTATAACATAATAGGTATAGGAATCAAATCCAATTCTGTCAAGGGGTAAAACATATTTTGTAGTGGACCCACAATCATATTCTGTCAGGGGGTGCCACTATGTATGAAGTGGACACACACAAGCCTGTTAGGGGTACCACATAGTATAAATAAACTTTACCAATTCTATAGGATATCAGTGGTCACCACGTAGAATATAGATAAAAGATCCTTTCAATACATCTTCAGGGGGAACCACATAGTAGGTAGCGGACACGCACCCTATTCTAGATGAGGCTACATCTCAATGCATTGAGCACCCACACCGCATTCCCCCAAATATGTACCAATCAGTATGTAGAGGACCCAAATTATAATCCATTATGAAGTACCACTTAGTGTATATGCATATATAGTATCCACACTCAAGTCCTTCTGGGGTAACAATTAGTATGTAGATTGAGGATGCACACCAAATTCCTCCCGTGGTGTACCACTCTTACCTCTACCTCGTGCTCCTTCTAATTCAATTTTGTAAGTGAGCATCGCCTAATGAGGTTTCTTTCTCAAAAATTGATCTATCAAATCTCAATAGACACTATCAAGAATTCCAACACTTTCTATATAAAAAACAATAAATTTACGTTACTTACATGAAGAAATTTTAATTAGAAATATTTGATATGATATTTAGATAATTTCTCATAATATAAGTACAAATCAAGTAAGGGGTCCACAAGGATTGTTTCCCTAATATTGTACATGGTATTTTCCTTTCTAGTACACATCCCATTGGCCTTGTTGTAATAAATTGTGTTTAATGGTACAAGACGACATGTATTGACCACCTAGGGCCTACACATGCTCTCCTAGTTGTGTGTCTGCACACTAACAATGTGCCATTATATGTTGTTTCCAAGTACATATACTCCAATAATACATAATGCATGCCCAAATCGAGTCACACAATGTCTGGGGGTCTTACACTAGGTTTGATATTTAACTTTCTCATAATCCATACTTTCCATAGCCATGGGACTATACAGAATGTATTCATCCGAATACACACCATTTAGTTAGGTTTTTCAAATAATCCTAAAAACCCTATTGTTTATCTGATATCCAAATTAAAAATTGGGAATGAAACCTTTTGACATGATAAAATAAAATGGAAAATACTCCTTCCATTGATCAATTCCATTTAGAGACTATTAATCAGATTTTATATCTCCAATCAATGTCTTCACCACTTAAATGATAATGGTTTTCTCTGTTGATTGGTCCCAATTCCTAGTTAATAGAAATAATCTCTCCAATAATGAAATAGATATAATTATTTTCTTAAAATATCAATAATAATCATTTTTCATAGCACTGACATGATTATAGGATATCAATAATTAACGATCCCACATCATCGATGTCAAACCACAACACTATTTTACATTGATAAAAAATGTGAATAAAATGGATGAAATGAAAAAGGAGTAGGGAAAAACAATCATCGGGAAACACATTGGGTGAACTAATATAGATTAGTTATATTTAAAGTGAGAAAAAAGAATAAATACAATAATAAATTGGTCAAAAAATTATTCCACAATGGGAACATGTTATGGGTTTGAAGATTCATAATGAAAAGAATATACAATTCAAATATCAATTATTTAATCACAATTGAAGGAAACCAAAAATTATCAAGCCCTCAATTGATTCGGATCAATATATCCAAATACTTCAGTTTTCAATGATTTATGGGACCCATTTCATTATATGCCCTCAATAAACTATGATGTCATTGTCTTTCATCATATGCTCTATATCTCCTAATGAATAATAATGGATCCTCCACTCAAAGATTCTAGGTTATTTTTGCTAACAAAGACTATTATCAATAATTACATACATATAGAGGTGATTTGGTTTATATCTATTAAATGAATTAATTTAATTATTCTTTTATTTAATTCAATTAATCTTCCCATCAACAAATTCCAAATCTCAATATCTTGTATTGAGTAACATAATGTCACACCTATAGTAAATCCCAGGATCTAGATTCATCTGTCATAATATACATTAAATTCAAAAATACATTCAAGATATTCTTCATTACTTTTTAGAAAATATGCGGCCATAATATAAAATATATGTATTATTTATTAAAAAATAATTCTAGGATCCCTGACCTTCACAATCATAATTCATCTCCACAACTTGCTTTGAAAATATTTCTTAATACTTTTCAATGTCTCATAAGGAAAAATAATTTTCTATACATGATTCTTTATTTCAATATTATCTTACCTAATAATAACACTTGGAGGAAAAAAAATTAAATTGAGCCCAAACATGCATCTCCCACATCCAATATATCACCTACATGCTACCATGGTTCCACATGAAATGATACAAGAGAATTATTTTCCTATGTAGGATCCCCTCATTTGGATCCTCTATCACAACCAGATTATCCATGATGTTTGATCCATCATCAGTATCTACCCCACCCTATTTAATAACATGATTATGATCATATATGTATCTCCTTAACTATGAATCGTGGATTATTTTATTCATCCATTCTCACTGTGGTGTTATGGGGAAGATGTATGTGACCTCTCCAAATCTCGATGAGATATATAATTACCAATGTACCTTAGGGATTGATTCTATAAGTCCCCGGCCTTAAACCTTACTTAATATTGAATTAAATGAATAATTAACATTGAGGATATTTTCAGGTCTAGAGTTTTAGAGAATTAGAACATAACTATTACATCTCAAAATATTACAAAGTAGACACTTCCACCAAGATTCCTTAATAAAAAAAACTCTTAAAAGGAAACTTGTCTAGTTACATTTTTTATATAGCCTAACATTCCCTTGATCCCATCCTTGACCTTATTCCACATTATGTCCTGTGAAAAACATTTCGAAAAAACTTGGGGTGAACATAAAAAGCTTAGTAAGGGATACACAAAGAATGAAAACTGTTAGTTTTTCAAACATCAAGTAAACCATGTATACTCTATCAAAGTAATACCTTCACCTTCATGAAGTAGTAAAAAATCTTCACTGAATAAAGTATCATTACTTGCCTTTTTGTAACAAAAGTATTACCATAAAACCCATATAAAGAACACATAACATATATAAAGGTAACTTGGGACATAATCATACTTAAGTGGAATAACCATACGGTCGACTTCCACACATATCACTTAATGGAATATCCATACGGCCTATTTCCATACATACATAATGAAATAGCCATACGGCTGACTTCCATACCCAATGCATTGGTGGTTATAACGTAACAACCCGTCCTGGTAATCACGGCACCACCTGTCATATGGTTTATAACGTAACCACCCGTTAAAATGTCCAAGTACCAATATAAAATCATAAAACATAAAACCAATATAAAGGAATGATAACATTTCCACATTTCGATCACAATATATCATAAATATATTGGCATAATAGAATCCTTTATCAAAACCATTTTCAATACCAAAATACATAAAAGAGTATATGGTATTTATTTTATTTTAAAAACATTACGGCTTGTTGAGGAACCCAAAGACCAAATAATACTCGCGGTGGCGGAAAAGGTCATTGTCACCGTGTATGTTAAAAGAAACATTCCTTTTTGTCAGTTTGTAAAACGCTTCGTAGAAAAAGATTCGTTTTGTATAAAAGTAAAAGTCAAAGGGGTTTATACACCATTACAAAAGAAAGTTGTGTATAAAACGAAATATGCCTCAATGAATGGAGATTGAGACGAAGTCCCTTACCTTGGGTCCGACTTGACTCGATCGTTCTTTAATCTCCTGAATAATAAACTTGAGTTAATCTCTACTTGCTTAAGAACATTTTTCAAGTTCATTATTCCTTTTATACCATGTTATGAACATCATGTAATCATTTAAGTTAATAATTTTCATTTTTTCGGTATTTGGTTCTAAAGTCAAAAATAGACTTCTTACACTTACATGTTGTTAATTTGGTCAAAGGTTCATTATATACAGAATTATATTAATGGTTTGGATAACATATATATCAAATATATTCATCATATACGTGTATTTATAATATTACATCACATTTAGAGGTAAGAAATGAAATGCACCGTTCATGGAGACGGTAAGCCGTACGTACGCATGAACGCTACTTCCATTTATATTTCATATTTTCTGGAATGTAATCATAATTATATAATAGTATATTATAATTACAGTATAAAAACATATATAATATCATTAACTTTATCTTTTACACATCCCACATACGGTATTAACGAATCAAATCACTTTCTGGGGGCGTTAGTCCGCACTTCCAAAAAGGAAGATATCGTGTTTACCCATAATGGAAACAATAATGGTATGACATAAATGAAAAATACAGAAGCTTAAGGAAAGAATAAACATATTATATATCATATATAAAAATAGTGACATCATAATGGCCACCTTTGAAGGTGTTAAATGAGTATTGAACAATCATCGTTTTGGGAGGCAGAATTTCGCCATCCACGGAAACCGTATGTTCTTTAACCATTTGATGTAGTTGTGTGAGAGTGTAGAATGAATAAATCTTATAAAAACATCCTAGTATATTTCAGAGTCTGGTGTTGTTACAAAAGAAGTAAATAAAAATAGTTTAGGGGGTTGGAGAAGAAAAATAAAACAAATGAACAAGAGAGAATGAATTACCTTTAAAATTGTAACTCCTTTTGATTTGAGCATAAAGGATTCCTTTGAAAGGATTATTCCCAAAGGGAATCCTCTAGGATGAGGAGAGGGATTTTTAGAGAGTAAATGTTCAGGGGATGGCTGAGCCAAAGGCTTGAGGAGTGTGTGAAATCAGGTAGAGGTGGAAAACTTTTATAAGAGGAGAGGAGGGGAACTTTTGGAAATCATGAAACTATTATTTTATTTTCAAAGGTGATTCGAATTTATAAGGTCCCACATTGATATATTTCGAAGCTAATATGATAAGGCTTCTAAATATTCTCATCCAATAGGTTTTGTACATGTGTAGGTTTTAGATATTAAATTATCTTTGCATTTTATTTAAATCGTTAAATAATGATGTCATCGTTTCATCATCATGATGTCATAAATAATTTAATTTATTTAAAGTCGAAAAATTATAAAAAAATACTATAATGTAGTAAATCTTTTTAGCTTTCCAATGATTATTTATAATCAAAAATCGGATATTTATAACACCATTTATAAATTGTTTTCGTAAAACATATTAGGTTTGTGTCATTTTTACTTTTACATTAAATAAAAAGTTATTTATGTCATTTCCCAACCAAAGTGGCTCCATGGGGTCCCCATGTTGACCCATGGATTTTCATGGTCGGCAATGACACATCCAATGAGGGTAGTACATGTGTCAATCTCATCTCATTTTATTATAGCCTTACTTTTACCTTAAACTACACTAATTACCACTAATCGCGATTAAAAACTTAATAAGTTACTATTCACCAAAAAATTATTTTTATCTCATTGAACCACATTTTACTTCTTAATGACATCCATGTATGTCGGAGTTTTTAAAATCAAAACAAAATTATGGCAAAATATCATTTAAATGGAAAATCAGTTTTTATAAGTACCACTTAGTGGTTTCACTATTCATCAAAAATTGAAGTTTTTCAGAAAATTACCAAAAATTCACCCTGAGCTATATTTGATATTACGAATTCAAAAATGAAGCCTATTTTACAAAATTAAAAACATATAAGTCACATTAATTCCCGCTGTCAGAGAAAATAGCGTGTTTTTATGAAACAATAAGTATCAAAAGATTGACACTAGTTTAAGTTTGATTTCAAAGTGAAATTAATTCCAACGACCACTATTGGATTTAATGGAAAAAATATTTTCTAATTTCACTTTAAAACCAATTAAAAAGATAATCTAATCATATAAATAAATTATATTAAAAAGAGGTTTTGAAATAAAATATAACATTTTACACTATTCATTAAAAAATGATCTTTCTCGGAAAGGTACCAAAAATTTACACAAAGTAAATTTTGATGTCCCGATTCTAAAGAAGAGTTATTTTTTGGTCCAATAGAATTTATAAGATTGATCAAAACTATATTTAATTACGGTTCACCGTCAAAAGATGATAAGTGAACCCTTAGTGAAAATTAGGGTATAAATACCTAAAATTGAACTCTTTCCATATTTTAAGCCTTTATCTTTTATTGGGTAAATGTAAAAACATTTAAAAAACATAAATAATCATATTTTAGTTATTTCTATCCATTCCTGCCAATACAACGACTTAATGTTAATTATCATTTAAAATAATATTATTTTATTACTAGTGTGCAACGTAAGTTTTCAAAGGAACTCATCGTTGCGTATCGGGTACGCTATCGATCATAGCAACCCCTTTAAAATAAACTTAATATTTAATTCATAAATATTAATAAATATGAAAATTATTTATTCTTTAATTACCTAGGATGTTAAATCCTTCCCCCCTTTTGGAAATTACATCCTCACAATTTTATTCACTTATCAAAATAAGTGGAGGTATTTATCCCTCATAGCATTTTCAGATTCCCATGTTGCCTCTTCAATCACATGGTTTTTCCACAAAACCTTCACCTGATGAATCACCTTATTTCGTAACACCTGCTCCCTGTGGTCAAGAATCTGGACTGGTTGTTCTTCAAAAGATAGGTTCTCCTCCAGCTGAAATACCTCTGGACTCAAAACTTGAGATGGATCCGGCATATACTTCCTCAACATTGAAACATGAAAAACATTGTGTACCTGAGATAAACTCGGATGTAAAGCCACTCGGTAAGCAACTGATCGAACTTTCTCCAGAATTTCATATGGTCCAATAAACCTTGGACTCAGCATTCCTTTCTTACCAAATCTCATCACACTTTTCGATGGATAAACCTTGAGAAAAACATGATCACCTACCTCGAAAGATAGATCCTTCCTCCTGTTATCCGCATAACTCTTCTGCCTGCTTTGAGCTGTTCTCATGTGCTTCTGAATCAACTGAACTTTTTCTTCCATCTCTTCTACCAATTCTGGTCCCATCAGCTTCCTTTCACCCACTTAATCCCAAAATGATGGAGTTCAACACCACTTCCCATATAATGCCTCAAATGGTGCCATCTGTATACTGGAATTAAAGCTGTTATTATAAGAAAACTCAACCAAAGAAAGATGTTGGTCCCAACAACCCTGATAATCCATCGAACAAGCTCGTAGCATATCCTCCAAGGTCTAAATTGTTCGTTCTGACTTCCCATCTGATTGAGGATGAAAAGCTGTACTAAAATTTAATTCAGTACCCAACAACTTCTGAAGGCCTTTCCAAAAGTTAGATGTGAACCTGGGATCATTATCAGATACAATGGAGAGGGGAACTCCATGTAACCTGACTATATCTTTAAGATACAAACAGGAAAGTTGATCTAGGGAAAACATATCTCGTATAGCAAGGAAATTAGAAGATTTAGTCAAGTGATCAACAATATCCCAGATTGCATTATTATCTCGAGATGTCCTCGACAATCCCACAAAAATGTCCATGAATATGTTTTTCATTTTCCACTCTTGCAAGGGTAAAGGCTAAAGTATCCCTTTCGTTAACTGCCGCTCTGCCTTAACCTGCTGGCAAGTCAGACACTTCACAGTAAAATCAACAATATCTCTTTTCATTCCATCCCACCAGTAATACTCCCGCAGATCTCTGTATATCTTAGTACTACCAGGATGAACTGAAAAAGGGGAACTATGAGCCTCATATAACAACTCATTCTTCAACTGTGAATCGCAAGGCACATATAATCTCTTCCCAAACCACAATACACAATTATTATCAATGTTGAATTCAGAAAACTTACCTTTCTGAACCAGATCAACCTTTTTCTTCAACTCACTGTCTCGCTTATGTGCTTTCTTGATTCTTTCTGATAGAGAAAATTTCACTGATACCTGAAACAAAACAGAAGAACATCATGTACCAACAACTTATATGCCAAATTTCATCAAATCTTTAACCAAAGGATCACGTTCTGAACGCAACATTGCTAATGAAGCATTACTTTTTCGACTCAAAGCATCAGCCACTTTATTTGCTTTTCTTGGATAGTAATGAATTGTACAGTCATACTCCTTGATTAAATCCAGCCATCTCCTCTGTCTCATGTTCAATTATTCTTGAGTGAATATATACTTTAAACTTTTGTGATCAGTATATATTTCACACTTTACTCCATACAAATGATGCCTCCAAATTTAAAGCAAAAACAATAGCAGCTAATTCCAAATCATGTGTAGGGTAATTTACCTAATGAGTTTTCAACAGACGTGAAGAATAAGAAATTACCTGATCATTATGCATAAGGACACAACCAAGTCCCTTCAACAAAGAATCATATATATAACAAAATCACCATTCCTGGAAGGAAGTGCCAAAACTGGAGCATTCACCAATCTTCTTTTCAACTCCTTCGGTAGTAACCGGAGTCAACTGAGCCATCACTGCAACAAACTGTTTAGTTCTGATTCTGACCATCTCAGGATATTGACTTCAAAGTTCATTTCCCTCTATATTCCTTCCAAGAAAAGTTGTTCTATTTACTCTATTAAAAACCATTCTTAACCCAGAAATATCATAGGTGAAGCAACACGGTAATCTGTAAATGCTATATCATTTCAATCATATTATTATTTAACACTATTCTAACTCCTAAAGTTGTATAAACCGACCTTTGATACCAACTATAAGGCCCCGGCCTTAAACCTTAATTAATATTGAATTAAATGAATAATTCACATTGAGGATCTTTTCAGGTTTAGAGTTTTAGATAATTAGAACATAACTATTACATCTCAAAAGATTACAAAGTAGACACTTCCACTAAGTTTCCATAATAAAAAAACTCTAAAAAAGAAACATGTCTAGTTCCATGTTTTATATAGCCTGACATTCCCTTGATCCCATCCTTGACCTTATTCCACATTAAGTCCTATGAAAAACATTTCAAAAAAACATGGGGTGAGCATAAAAAAACTCAGTAAGGGATACACAAAGAATGAAAACTGTTAGTTTTTCAAACATCAAGTAAACCATGTATACTCTATCAATGTAATACCTTCACCTTCATGAAGTAGTAAAAACTCTTCACTGAATAAAGTATCATTACTTACCTTTTTGTAACCAAAGGATTATCATAAAACCCATATAAAGAACACATAACATATATAAAGGTAACTTGGGACATAAACATACTTAATTGGAATAACCATACGGTCGACTTCCACACATATCACTTAATGGAATAGCCATACAGCCTATTTCCATACATACTTAATGGAATATCCATACAGCCGACTTCCATACCCAATGCGTTGGAGGTTATAATGTAACCACCCGTCCTCGTATTCATGGAACCACCCGTCATATGGTTTATAACGTAACCACCCGTTAAAATGTCCAAGTACCAATATAAAATCATAAAACATAAAACCAATATAAAGGAATGATAACAGTTCCACATTTCAATCACAATATATCATAAATATATTGACACAATAGAATCCTTTATCAAAACCATTTTCAATACCAAAATACATAAAAGAGTGTATGGTATTTATTTTATTTTAAAAACATTACGGCTTGTTGAAGAAGCCAAAGACCAAATAATACTCGTGGCAGCGGAAAAGGTCGTTGTCACCGCGTACGTTAAAAGAAACATACCTTTTTGTCGTTTTGTAAAACGATTTGTAGAAAAAGATTCATTTTTATAAAAGTAAAAGTCAAAAGGGTTTATACACCGTTACAAAAGAAAGTTGTGTATAAAACGAAATATGCCTCAATGAAAAGAGATTGAGACGAAGTCCCTTACCTCGGGTCTGACATGACTCAATCGTTCTTTAATCACCTGAATAATAAACTTGAGTTAATCTCTACTTTCTTAATAACCTTTTTCAAGTTCATTATTCCTTTTATACCATGTTATGAACATCATGTAATCATTTAAGTTAATAATTTTCATTTTGTCGGTATTTGGTTCTTAAGTCAAAAATAGACTTCTTACACTTATATGTTGTTAATTTGGTCAAAGGTTCATTATATCCAGAATGATATTAATGGTTTGGATAACATATATATCATATATATTCATCATATACATGTATTTATAATATTACATCACATTTAGAGGTAAGAAATGAAAAGCACCGTTCATGGAGACGGTAAGCCGTACGTACGCATGAACGCTACTTCCATATCTATTTAGTATTTTCTGGAATGGAATCATAATGATATAATAGTATATTATAATTCCAGTATAATAACATATATAATATCATTAACTTTTTCCTTTACACATCTCACATATGTTATTAACGAATTAAATCACTTTCAGGGGTGGTAGTCCGCACTTCCTAAAATGAAGATATCGTGTTTACCCATAATGGAAACAATAATGGTATGCCATAAATGAAAAATAAAGAATCTTAAGGAAATAATAAACATATTATATATCATATATAAAAATAGTGACATCATAATGGACACCTTTGGAGGTGTTAAATGAGTATTGAACAATCATCGTTTCGGGAGGCAGAATTTTGCCATCCACGGAAACCGCATGTTCTTTAACCATTTTTTGTAGTTGTGTGAGAGTGTAGCTCGAATAAATCTTATAAAAACATACTAGTATATTGGAGATTCTGGTTTTGTTACAAAATAAGAAAATAAAAAGATTTTAGGGGGTTGGAGAAGCAAAATAAAACAGATGAACAAGAGAGAATGAATTACCTTTAAAAGTGTAACTCCTTTTGATTTGAGCCTAAAGGATTCCTTTGAAAGGATTCTGACCAAAGGGAATCCTCTAGGACGAGGAGAGGTACGTGTATAGAGTAAATGGGTAGGGGATGGCCGAGACAAAGGCTTGAGGAGTGTGTGAAATGAGGTAGAGGTGGGGGCCATTTATAAGAGGAGAGGAGGGGCACTTTTGGAAGTCATGAAACTATTATTTTATTTTCAAAAGTGTTTCGAATTTCTAAGGTCCCACATTGATATATTTCGAATATAAGATGATAAGGCTTCGAAATATTCCCATCCAGTAGGTTTTGGACATGTGTAGGTTTTAGAAATTACATTATCTTTCCATTTTATTTAAATCGTTAAATAATGAAGTCATCGATGCATCATCATGATGTCATAAATAATTTAATTTATTTAAAGTCTACAAAATATAAAAAAATACTATAATGTAGGAAATCGTTTTATATTTCCAATGAATATTTATGATCAAAAATATGATCTTTATAACTTTATGTAAAAATTGTTTTCGTAAAACATATTATGTTTGTGTCATTTTTACTTTTACATTAAATAAAAAGTTATTTATTTCATTTCCCAACCAAAGTGGCTCCATGGGGTCCCCAAGTTGACCCATGGCTTTTCTTGGTCTGCCATGACACATCCAATGAGGGTAGGACATGTTTCAAGCTCATCTAATTTTATTAAAGCATTAATTTTACCTTAAACTACACTAATTACCACTAATCGCGATTAAAAACTTAATAAGTTACTATTCACCAAAAAATTATTTTTATCTCATTGAACAACATTTTAATTTTTAATGAAAACCATGTATGTCGGATTTTTGAAAATCAAAACACAATGACGGAAAAATATCATTTAAACGGAAAATCGGTTTTTATAAGTACCACTTTGTGGTTTTACTATTCATCAAAAATTGAAGTTTTTCAGAAAATTATCAAAAATTCACACTAAGGTATATATGATATTACGAATTCAAAAATGAAGTCTATTTTACAAAATTTAAAACATATAATTCACATTAATTAATTTAAAAATTAATTCCTACTGTCAAAGCAAATAGCGTGTTTTTATGAAACAATAAGTATCAAAAGATTGACACTAGTTTAAGTCCGATTTCAAAGTGAAATTAATTCCAACGACCACTATTGGATTTAATGGTAAAAATATTTTCTAATTTCACTTTAAAACCAATTCAAAAGATAATCTAATCATATAAATAAATTTGATTAAAAAGAGGTTTTTAATTAAAATACAACATTTTACACTATTCATTAAAAAATGAACTTTATCGGAAAGGTACCAAAAATTTACACAAAGTAAATTTTGATGTCTAGATTCTAAAGAAGAGTTATTTTTGGTCCAATAGAATTTATAATATTGATCAAAACTATAATTAATGACGGTTCGCCGTCAAAAGGTGATAAGTGAACCCTTAGTGAAAATTAGGGTATAAATGCCTAAGATTGAACTCTTTCCTTATTTTAAGCCTTTATCTTTTATTGGGTAAATGTAAAAACATTTAAAAAACATATATAATCATATTTTAGTTATTTCATTCCATTCCCGCCAATACAACGGCTACATGTTAACTAACATTTAAAATAATATTATTTTATTACTAGTGTGCAACGTAAGTTTTCAAAGGAACTCATCGTTGCGTATCGGGTACGCTATCGATCATAGCAACCCCTTTAAAATAAAATTAATATTTAATTCGAAAATATTAATAAATATGAAATTTCTTTATTCTTTAATTACCTGGGATGTTACATCCTTCCCCCTTTTGGGAATTGCGTCCTCGCAATTTTATTCACTTATCAAAATAAGTGGGGGTATTTATCCCTCATAGCATATTCAGATTCCCACGTTTCCTCTTCAATCACATGGGTTTTCCACAAAACCTTTACCTAATGAATCACCTTATTCTGTAACACCTGCTCCCTGTGGTAATGAATCTGGACTGGTTGTTCTTCAAAAGATAGGTTCTCTTCCAACTGAACTACCTCTGGACACAAAACATGAGATGGATCTGGCATATACTTCCTCAACATTGAAACATGAAAAACATTGTGTACTTGAGATAAACTCGGAGGTAAAGACACTCGGTAAGCAACTGATCCAACGTTCTCCATAATTTCATATGGTCCAATAATCATTGGACTCAGCTTTCCTTTCTTACCAAATCTCATCACACTTTTCCAAGGAGAACCCTTGATAAAAACATGATCACCTACCTTGAAAGATAGATCCATCCTCCGGTTATCCGCATAACTCTTCTGCCTCCTCTGAGCTGTTCTCATTACTTCTGAATCAACTGAACTTTTTCTGCCATCTCTTCTACCAATTCTAGTCCCATCAGCTTCCTTTCTCCCACTTCATCCCAAAATGCTATCATTCGACACTACTTCCCATATAATTCCTCAAATGGTGCCATATGTATACTGGAATGAAAGCTGTTATTATAAGAAAACTCAACCAAAGAAAGATGTTGGTCCCAACTTCCCTAATAATCCACCGAACAAGCTCGTAGCATATCCTCCATGGACTGAATTTTTTGTTCTGACTGCCCATATGATTGAGGATGAAAAGCTGTACTAAAATTTAATTTAGTACCCAACGACTTCTAAAGGCCTTTCCAAAAGTTACATGTCAACCTAGGATCACGATCAGATACAATGGAGAGGGTAACTCTATTTAACCTGACTATCTCTTTAAGATACAAACGGGAAAGTTGATCTAGGGAAAAAGTATCTCGTATAGCAAGGAAATGAGCAGATTTAGTCAAGGGATCAACAATAACCTAGATTGCATTATTACCTCGAGATGAACTCGGAAATCCCACAACAAATTCCATGGATATGTTTTCCCATTTCCACTCTGGCACGGGTAAAGGCTGAAGCATCCCTTTCGGTAACTGCCGCTCTGCTTTAACCTGCTGACAAGTCATACACTTCACAGTAAAATCAGCAATATCTCTTTTCATTCCATCCCACCAGTAATACTCCCGCAGATCTCTGTACATCTTAGTACGGCCAGGATGAACTAAAAACGGGGAACTATGATCCTCACATAACAACTCATTCTTCTACTGTGAATCACAAGGCACACATAATCTCTTCCCAAACCTCAAAACACAATCATTATCAATTTTGAATTTAGGCAACTTACCTTTCTGAACCAGCTCTACCTTTTTCTTCAACTCACTGTCTCGCTTCTGTGCTTTCTTGATTCTGTCTGATAAAGAAGATTTCCCTATACCTGAAACAAAACAGAAGAACATCCTGTACCAACATCTTCTATGCCAAAGTTCATCAAATCTTTAACCAAAGGATCACGTTCCAAATGAAACATTGCTAATGAAGCATTACTTTTTCGACTCAAAGCATCAACCCCTTTATTTTCTTTTCCCGGATGGTAATGAATTGTACAATCATAATCCTTGATTATTTCCAGCCATCTCCTCTGTCTCATGTTCAATTCTTCCTGAGTGAATATATACTTTAAAATTTTATGATCAGTATATATTTCACACTTTAGTCCATACAAATGATGCCTCCAAATTTAAAGCAAAAACAACAGCAGCTAATTCTAAATCATGTGTAGGGTAATTTACCTCCTGAGTTTTCAACTGACGTGAAGCATAATAAATTACATGATCATTATTCATAAGGACACAGCCAAGTCCCTTCAACGAAGCATCACTATATATAACAAAATCACCATTCCTGGAAGGAAGTTCCAAAACTGGAGCATTCACCAGTCTTCATTTCAACTCCTTCGGTAGTAACCTGAGTCAACTGAGCCATCACTGCAACAAACTGTTTAGTTCCGATTCTAAACATCTCGGGATATTGATTTCAAAGTTCATTTCCCTATATATTCCTTCCAAGAAAAGCTGTTCTGTTTCCTCTATGAAAAACCATTCTTAACCCAGAAATATCATAGGCGAAGCAACATGGTAATCCATAAATGCTATATCATTTCAATCATATTATAATTTAACACTTTTCAAACTCCTAAAGTTTTCTAAACCAACCTTTGATACCAACTATAAGGCCCCGACCTTAAACCTTACTTAATATTGAATTAAATGAATAATTCACATTGAGGATCTTTTCAGGTTTAGAGTTTTAGAGAATTATAACATAATTATTACATCTCAAAAGATTACAAATTAGACACTTCCACTAAGTTTCCATAATAAAAAAACTCTTAAAAAGAAACATGTCTAGTTCCATGTTTTATATAGCCTGACATTCCCCTGATCCCATCCTTGACTTATTCCACATTAAGTCCTGTGAAAAACATTTCAAAAAAACATGGGGTGAGCATAAAGAGCTTAGTAAGGGATACACAAAGAATGAAAACTGTTAGTTTTTCAAACATCACGTAAACCATGTATACTCTATCAAAGTAATACATTCACCTTCTTGAATTAGTAAAAACTCTTCACTGAATAAAGTATCATTACTTACCTTTTTGTAACCAAAGGATTACCATAAAACCCATATAAAGAACACATAACATATATAAAGGTAACATGGTACAAAAACATACTTATGTGGAATAACCATACGGTCGACTTCCACACATATCACTTAATGGAATATCCATATGGCCTATTTCCATACATACATAATGGAATAGCCATACGACCAACTTCCATACCCAATGCATTGGAGGTTATAACGTAACCACCCGTCCTGGTATTCATGGCACCACCTGTCATATGGTTTATAACGTAACCACCCTTTAAAATGTCCAAGTACCAATATAAAATCATAAAACATAAAACCAATATAAAGGAATGATAACATTTTGAAATTTTAATCACAATATATTATAAATATATTGGCATAATAGAATCCTTTATCAAAACCATTTTCAATACCAAAATACATAAAAGAGTATATGGTATTTATTTTATTTTAAAAACATTACGGCTTGTTGAGGAAGCCAAATACCAAATAATACTCGCGGCGGCGGAAAAGGTTGTTGTCACCGCGTACGTTAAATGAAACATTCCTTTTTTTTCATTTTGTAAAAGGCTTCATAGAAAAAGATTCGTTTTGTATAAAAGTAAAAGTCAAAGGTGTTTATACACCGTTACAAAATAAAGTTGTGTATAAAACGAAATATGCCTCAATGAAAGGAGATTGAGACGAAGTCCCTTACCTCGGGTCCGACTTGACTCGATCATTCTTTAATCTCCTGAATAATAAACTTGAGTTAATCTATACTTTATTAAGAACCTTTTTCAAGTTCATTATTCCTTTTATACCATGTTATGAACATCATGTAATCATTTAAGTTAATAATTTTCATTTTGTCGGTATTTGGTTCTTAAGTCAAAAATAGACTTCTTACACTTACATGTTGTTAATTTGGTCAAAGGTTCATTATATCCAGAATGATATTAATGGTTTGGATAACATATATATCATATATATTCAGTATATACATGTATTTATAATATTACATCACATTTAGAGGTAAGAAATGAAATGCACCGTTAATGGAGACGGTAAGTCGTACGTACGCATGAACGCTAATTCCATTTCTATTTCATATTTTCTGGAATGGAATCATAATGATATAATATTATATTATAATTCCTGTATAATAAAATATATAATATCATTAACTTTATCCTTTACACATCCCAAATATGGTATTAACGAATCAAATCACATTCAGAGGGTGGTAGTCCACACTTCCTAAAATGAAGATATCGTGTTTACCCATAATGGAAACAATAATGGTATTCCATAAATGAAAAATACAGAAGCGTAATGAAAGAATAAAAATATTATATATCATATATAAAAATAGTGACATCATAATGGCCACCTTTGAAGGTGTTAAATGAGTATTGAACAATCATCGTTTCGGGAGGCAGAATTTCGCCATCCACGGAAACCGTATGTTCTTTAACTATTTGATGTAGTTGTGTGAGAGTTTAGCTCGAATAAATCTTATAACAACATCCTAGTATATTTAAGATACTGGTTTTGTTACAAAAGAAGTAAATAAAAAGAGTTTAGGGGGTTGGAGAAGAAAAATAAAACAAATGAACAAGAGAGAATGAATTACCTATAAAAGTGTAACTCCTATTTATTTGAGCCTAAAAGCTTCCTTTGAAAGGATTCTGCCCAAAGGGAATCATCTAGGATGAGGATAGGGATGTGGAGAGAGTAAATGGGCAGGGGATGGCCGAGCCAAAGGCTTGAGGAGTGTGTGAAATGAGGTAGAGGTGGGGGCCTTTTATAAGAGGAGAGGAGAGGCACTTTTGGAAATCATGAAAATATTACTTTATTTTAAAAAGTGTTTCGAATTTCTAAGGTCCCACATTGATATATTTCTAAGATAAGATGATATGGCTTATTAATATTCCCATACAATAGGTTTTGGACATGTGTAGGTTTTAGATATTACATCATCTTTCCATTTTATTTAAATCGTTAAATAATGAAGTCATCGCTGCATCATCATGATGTCATAAATAATTTAATTTATTTAAAGTCTAAAAATTATAAAAGAAATACAATAATTTAGGAAATCTTTTTAGATTTCCAATGACTATTTATAATCAAAAATCTGTTCTTTATAACTCCATGTAAAAATTGTTTTCGTAAAACATATTATTTTTCTGTCATTTTTACTTTTACAGTAAATAAAAAGTTATTTATGTCATTTCCCAACCAAAGTGGCTCCATGGGGTCCCCAAGTTGACTCATGTCTTTTCTTGGTCGTCCATGACACATAAAATGAGGGTAGTACATGTTTAAAGCTCATCTAATTTTATTAAAGCATTATTTTTACCTTAAACTACATTAATTACAACTAATCGCGATTAAAAACTTAATAAGTTACTATTCACCAAAAAATTATTTTTATCTCATTGAACCACATTTTACTTCTTAATGACAACCATGTATGTCGGATTTTTGAAAATCAAAACACAATGATGGAAAAATATCATTTAAACGGAAAATCAGTTTTTATAAGTACCACATAGTGGTTTCACTATTCATCAAAAAAATGACGTTTTTCAGAAAATTACCAAAAATTCACCCTAAGCTATATTTGATATCACGAATTCGAAAATGAAGAATATTTTACAAAATTCAAAAACATATAAGTCACATTAATTAATTTAATAATTAACTCCCGCTATCAGAGCAAATAGCGTGTTTTTATGAAACAATAAGTATCAAAAGATTGACACTAGTTTAAGTTCGATTTCAAAGTGAAATTATTTCCAACGACCACTATTGGATTTAATGGTAAAAATATTTTCTAATTTAACTTTAAAACCAATTCAAAAGATAATCTAATCATATAAATAAATTAGATTAAAAAGTGGTTTTGAATTAAAATACAACATTTTACACTATTCAATAAAAAATGAACTTTATCAGAAAGGTACCAAAAATTTACACAAAGTAAAATTTGATCTCCTGATTCTAAAGAAGAGTTATTTTTCTTCCAATAGAATTTATAAGATTGATCAAAGCTATATTTAATGAAGGTTCTCCGTCAAAAGGTGATAAGTGAACCATTAGTGAAAATTAGGGTATAAATGCCTAAAATTGAACTCTTCCCATATTTTAAGCCTTTATCTTTTATTGGTTAAATGTAAAAACATTTAAAAAACATATATAATCATATTTTAGTTATTTCTATCCATTCCCGCCAATACAACGGCTACATGTTAACTAACATTTAAAATAATATTATTTTATTACTAGTGTGCAATGTAAGTTTTCAAAGGAACTCATCATTGCGTATCGGGTACGCTATCGATCATAGCAACCCCTTTAAAATAAAATTAATATTTAATTCATAAATATTAATAAATATGAAAATTCTTTATTCTTTAATTACCTGGGATGTTACATATTCTTTACCCAACATAATCTATGAAGTACTCGTCATGAGAAAACTGTCAAATGTTTTTTTCTCACTCATCAAAATCTAAGGCCCAACGAAGCCGATTAAAGTAACATTTCTATCAATTTGGGATATCCTCATCTACTACCTAATCTCATAGATTGTCTCCATCATCACCTACACCATATTTGGTCCAGTTAGAGATGCCTCACCCAACATACTTCTTCATAATGGTGACTTGAAAGGTCTCCTGAATTGGTCTAATACTTGTTCCATTTTGGAATTAGAGTGATAAATTTAGTAATATGAAATCTCTAACAATGTTAATTTAACCTCTAATATTCATCTGACGACTAACATGAATTCCCAAAACATATCCTCCATCACATGTATAGCGGGATCATAAATCCCATATGTTTATGATTTTACGGTTGTAATAATCTTCAATATTTTACCAAATGCCACATGTAGGCCTCTCTACAATGATGATGTGAACTCTAAATATTGGTCAGAGTCAATTAGTTAGGGATCCACATGAAGTAGTATTCTCTCTTACATGTACAACTATGCCAAAATCTCTCTCTAAATCTCTACCATGATATAAAATAATTTAACTATCTTTATAAGTTATTAAACAATAATATAGATGCAATAATGGAATTTAATTTTTCATGTAATATCTATCACAAATATCTTGGTTATTAAACACTATTTCTACTCTGTAATCCCAATAGTATGCATTAATGCATTTATAATTTAGTGTTGAGGCTTCTCATCGTGACATGTGAGACACTGAGAGATGAACTGGCCACACTCCTCCATAGAAAATCCCACCAAAATTGTCACTGAATGTCCCTATATATACCCCATATACCTATATTTATTCAATTTAGAGAAGTGTGAAACTACTTTATCACAACCACTTTCATAATGAAAAGAACCACAATCGTTCAACTGAAAATGATGACATGATATACTTCTTCAATTATAACACTTGGTAAATCTGTTGAGGATATATTTTTACTTAGGACATCAAAATCAATATATCCCAACTGATCCACCATCACATACTGATGAATCATAGAAATCAAGACTATTAATTAAATTATACATTCACCATCATCACATACTTTCTCATTTGAATGGAATCAAACTAATTAGACACTTCTTCCACCAATTGAGAATAGGAAATCCAACTAAGGGAATAATCCCCCAAATTTCCATTCATATGAGAATAGACAGTCTACAAGTTATAGTCCTCTTGTAACTCATAATTGTTCCACTATATCTAGTTTAGGTCTATCCTTGTGTAGATGAGTATGTCATTATTGATCAATAAATTATACCTACATATAAATGGATAGATGATCAGATTAATCAAATAAATAAAACCAAAATGGGGATTCATCACATTGAATGACATCAATTTAAACTTATATGTTCTATATAGGAATAATAATTCCATCATCCAAATCCTAGCTTCTTAAAATCTCAACGAGTTGTTGTAGGTAATGACCCAACCCACCGGGGTACAGCTGGTTATTGGATGTTCAATCCTTAACTACCCCATTCCCACCTTTATCTGCTAGTGTATGGAAACTAGCATAGAAGTCCATAAATAATATGAGGGTCATTTTTCTAAACTACATATGTGAAAACACCAATCTATATCCACACATACATGAAGGGGAATAATATAAAAATATATCAATATATCAAGTTAAACCCATTCATGTAATAACCTCTAGAAAAATATGATATAGATTTATTGTGAAAGAAAAAAATAAAAGTCTAACATACGTGCCTAACTAGAATAGATGTCCAAATATGAAAATATGTATAAAAATAAATCCAGGAGATCCTAGTTCAAGATCTAAAATCCCAGTCCACTATTCACTAAAAAATGCAACAAGGGATCCATTTACTCCACCGATGTCACCATCAAACTGCATATCATCATCATAATACATGATATGATTGGGAAAATAATAAAATGTTTTGAGTATATACATACTTCCTAAGACTCCAGGAAAACTAGAGATGAAGAAATATGATTAATGATAGAAGTTGTAGACACAATCCAATTCAAATAGAGAAAATGTAGTCATACCACAATAAAGTTATATGTTAATAAATGAAACCAATATGGGAAAAATAGGGGATGATCATTTAATAATTGATCCCAAGAAAATATTCATCCAAATGTTCAAATTACGTTCTATCAGTGGTTTCTACCATCACACGTTCCATTCTGATTTAGTATCCATGAGTGGATAATAGCCATCATGATTCTACCACACAAACTATGGAAAAATATCCATGTAGAGGATCCAATCCTAGTCTTTTAGTGGGTAATACTCAGTAACAATAATTCATAGTCCCTAGTTTTTAATAGGATCCCACCAAACAAATATTGAGTGGAAAAACACTGTAATATATTTGGGGTTTCACTCAGTAGGTATAAAACAGACACCCTAGTAAATCATGAGGTTACCACTCTGTATGAATAAGGTCCACACCCATGTCTATCATGGGTACCAATAAGTAGGTTTAGGACCCACACAGATTTCCACCTGGGAGAAACATTATATATAGATATAATGGACACACCCTCTACTCCATAAGGTGGAACAATCAGTAGAAATATAGAGGATTCACTCCCTATATCTTAAATGGGTGTACCACACTTTAGGAAGAGGATTGAAAACCTAGTTTCTTATGGGGTATCACTTTATAGGGAGAGAACCCCACCCATGTAAATAAATGGGATATGACCTAGTAGGTAAAGAGACCACACCTTATTACATAATGTGTGACACGCTATGTAGAAAGATATAGGATTCATGACCTAGTCTATTAGAGTGGTACCACTCATTATGTAGATAGAGGACCCACACCCTTGTTCGTCAAGTGGTACTACTTTGATCCCTTGCTAATGATAATGTCTGATAACTATTATCATGAGAAATTAATGAATAATGATTAATTATTTGAATGTCCCAATTAATATATAAAATGAACAAAATAAGGACAAAATTGTGTTCTACATTGGAAAAAACACTAGATAATCTATTCATGGGGAAAATCCATGACAACATTAAGGACATACGAGAAGTAGAAGATTCCTAGAAAAGGAAGTGCACTGCGTGCAAGGGGTCTAAATGGTGTGTGGTCACTCTACAATACCAATTTCTTCACCTCTAGTACATAGATCACTAGCCATATAGTGTTGTATGACATAAATCCATAATAAGAAATGTTTTTTCGACATTTATAGAATTCAAGTTCTCTCTTCTTCAAATCCATTTACATTATCCATGTTCTAGTACACAATGTGTTCTTGGTCATGTCCTTGTTTATGTAATTTTCAAGTACATATTAGTCCTCCATCAATGAATCACATGGAGTGTGGGGATCCCATAGACTGTTTGATATTTACCACACCTTGAATCCCCATCTTCTATAGTCATGGTACTATACAGTGTGTGTTCATCACAATAAACACATTATAGTTGGGGTTTTCACTAAATCTGTGGAATCATAATGTGTTTCAAATTTCAAGATTCTATATCTAATGAATAAAAATTTTATAACCCTAAATTTAAAAGAAGTTCCTCATATATCAACTCTACTCCTATGGTTGATGGAAACTTGATCCTAATCATGTAACAAATTATGATACCTCCCTTATTCCTCTCTTTGTCACTGCGGATCGGTCTTGAGTCCTAGATGCATGGGAATTATCACACACATTACACAACATATTTCATTCTATGAAAAAAACCCGCATCTAAATTTATTTTCACACAACCCCGATGATTAACGAAGATTGATCGTGCTCGATGTCACACAAGAAACTTTTAACAGTGACCAAATTCGGAAATGGAGAAAAATGAAAAGAATGATGGGGAAGTATAAGATCAAAGGTTAATCAATAAATGTAAATGAATTATTGTAATATTATCACAGATCTATTATATTCATGTTTAAATACCTGGCATAAGAAGAATAATGAATGGAATAAAAAATAATTCCTCAATTTGCTCATGAAATTATTACGATGTAGCATAACTAAAATAAGATGAAATTCATGTATCAGGGATTTAATAAAAATGCGGGGAAAGGAACAACTGGAATGTACTAAATCAATTCAGATCGATCAAATCTGAAGATTGTAATTTCCATTGATAGTGGTAACCCATTTCATTTTTTGTTCCTCAATACAAATTGATTGGGTTTTCTACCTCTAACAACTAGTAATATTATCAATGGAAACACTCATCTTATAAAAATTATATATAGTATAAATCACATAATATCATATAACAAACACAAGATAGACATTTTAAATGAAAAATGAATGAAATATGGGCTATTTCTATATGATAATTTACTAATACTAAAGAAATAAAAACTTGACCCTAAGAATAGAAATTTGGACCATAGGTATAGGAGTTTGACTAAATTAACAAAAACCACTCATATGATTTTATAAATAAAATCTTGTCATATTATAAGTTTATGTATGATAAAATTATATCATAGTATAGGTAAATAAATTCATTTATCATGATAGATTAAATTCCTATGTATTTGTAAATCATAAATGATATTTTTTTAATTTTTTAATTAATATAACGATTACAAATAAATTATTTTTCACTGAATAGATTCATAAATTAATATATTTTTTCACTATGATTATAAGAAAATTTTATGCGGTGATAATTAATTTTTCAAAACGTCATAAAAATAGATATGATTTTGAAGTTGATATTTTTTTATTAAATAATTATTTTAATTAAACATTAAATTATATATTTATAAATTTAATTTCATAAATTATATTCCATTTCTGAAATATATACTTCAATAAAATGTTTAGTGTGATTTTTTAGGAGTTTTATAAAATACTATAATTTTTTTTGAATAGTAAAACAAACTAGTACATAATATAAGCTAAATATATGATTTTTTTGGAATTTTTTTAAGGATAAGGTAAACAATAAATTTCCAGGAATCATTAATTATTTTAAAATATTTAGTGACAATATTACAACTACTTAAATTTTTGACCCAAAATGATAAAATGATGAATTTAATAATTAGAAAACACTTTTATCATCCCTTATAAATACCACCTCTTATCACTACACATTACAATGCTTTAATATTGTCCAGTTTCTATGATTTCGTGTTCCCAATCAGCTTCCCCACATTCATTTTTCTTTAGGTCTCAACAAAATACAAAAACCAATCTCTTTAATGTGGTTCTCATGGAGAATAATTCGTCATGTATATTGGTATTTCTTTTCTTTTAATTTCATTACATTTTTCTTTTATTTGTTTTATCTCCTCAGCTTACCTTATCCATGTGGAATGATAAATGTATTATCATATATATACTAGAAGTTTATTTTATAGTGTAATAATCTATCATAAAACATAATATCCTTTTCACAATTATTCTAAAAATAGAAATATCATCTGTGAGGTGTAGTCTTATCACCTTCTTCGATGAAAAGATTTCATTTTCAATGAACTCAAAATAAATGGTCTTAAAACCATTATAATTTTTTATATAGCTAGAAAAATTTATTTAATATCCTTTTTAAAATTTTTATCATATGTATATAGATAATATTAAATAATAAAATCGAAAAAGTTTTCTATGATCGAAAACCCCCCAAATTAATCTAATAATATTTCATTATAATTTTCTCTAATAATTTATCCTCATAAATTGGAAACAAATAATGAAGGCCAATAATACTTCAATATTTTATTTAATGAAATATAATACAAATTATGAATAATTATACCCATTTTACATTATTGTACATACATGTATACATGTGAACCGATAATGTAAATCAAGAAAATAAACACCCCCCATATCATGATATGGAACACTATCACTCAGAAAAATGTTTATAAATGGAAATAATATTATAATTAATCAATTAAAAAGATATTTTGTTATCTATTTTTTAATTTTTGATTCTTATTTTACAATCCTGTATATAAATGTGGAGAATTATTTCATACATAAGGTAAGGGGATTTTCCAAGACAATTTTATTTCCTTGGGTAATTCCTATTCCATGCCAAATTTCAATGTGTATGTACATTTAGTATTACTAAAACATTATATCATTTTTATGACAATTTTTTCTATGATATACATATTTTCAATTTGATTTTGTGACAAATGATTAGATTTTTCCAAAAGAACTCTTATTTTTAAAGACATTTATTTCACCTCTATTTATAATGTTTGTTATTCACTAAAGATAAATAATTATTATAAAAAATATTTTATTACCTTTATATTTTGTTTTAATTAATTATTATTTATGGACTTATGGATTATTATATTCTTATGAAAACCATTTACATTCCATGGATTATTTTACAACAAATATTATTTTATAATTCAGGTGGATTGCATTATTATGTAAATTTTTTAATGTGACGGGGGAACCTAGAAATTATATATCCCTCCAATGCATTGGTTAGTGTGATTTATATCATTATATATTTTAACATATGCATAAAATGATTTTATAATTATTCAAAATGATTATTCCATGACGATTTATATATTTTATGGTTTTACAAGATTTTATATTTTTTCAAAACTATGCATTGTAGTTGACCAATAAGGCATGATGTTTCATTTTTATTAATTTACACATTCAATTAAATTATCGAATTTTTAACCCCTTACTATGATAATTACTTTTGTTATGTTAGGATGATTTTATTTATTCTTACCCATGTTTCATATCTCTTATTCATATTATTACAAAGATATTAGCTCATCCCTAATTTTGTTGTATATATTCAGGTAAATTCACATTCACAAGGAACAATAAAAAGATTCAAAATATAGAATTTAATAATTATTATGATTTATTATGAATATATTATGTATGGACCTAATTTTCCCGAGACACTAAAACCATATATCCTATAAGTGTAACACATTCATGTTTATTGTCATTACACTGATGTAATAATAATGTGAGAAAATTAGGGTCACTATTGTTTGTATCACAACATAGTTTAGTTAATTTGGGAATTAGTATTAAAAACATTAGTTAATACCTTTATATATGCGGCTATGAATATTTAAGAACCCCAAAATCATGAATGGTTTGGAGAAATTGTAAACCTAGGGATGTCACATGATAAGATTTAGAGTTAATTTCACAAAGGAATGAATTATCTATTAATGACTTATTGATGTATTATAGGTTCATTCCTTTAATAATTTTGAACACATTAGGGAATGAGTGAAACAGGGCCAATAATCCCCATTGAGGAAAATGCATCAAATGCCAAAATGATATACCTATTGCCTAATTAGGTGGAGTAAAAAGTTTCATTGTGATTCCTACCCAGATAAATTAGTCTATGAAAATATCCAAAATAATATGGAACATACTCCTTCACCTAAGAAGGATAATAATTCTATCGAGTCTTTTAAGAGGATATGAAAATCAAAATATAATCAATCATTCGATATTCTAGTTGTGAAATAGTGGGTTAACTCATTGGACAAGATATTTAAATTTATTTTCTATTCTGAGATGGCGAAGGTGAATGTATCCATTTACTTTTTATATGGACATGCTAATCAAGGATCATAATTGAATATGAACTCTGTGTTGAAGGATGTGATTTTAGAGATGGAGTAGAAAGACTATATGAAATATTTTATTACAAGTGTTTCCGTCAAACTCTACATATGAAGTTAGAGGTATAATTTTTAGAGATGAAATAGAAGGAAGGTTAATATTTCACACCTTACAAAGAAAATTTGAATAGCATTTTAGGGTATGACACATTTTTCTCAACAACGGTAGAAAAATAAAAATCTTATTTTCTAGTTTAAAACCACAACTTCTAAACACAATAGAAATTTGATACATTTCATGGTATGATGAATTTATTCAATGTAATCTCATTGTAGAGACAGAATTCGGGGAATTTTCACATCGCTATGGATATAGGAAATGACTTATAAAGATTCACGCCAAGGGATATAATGAAAAATTTGGCGAGAAAAATAATTCACTCACATGATTAAATTGTTTAAGAATCATCATGGGAATTTAATCAATGGGATGGATAAATGCATCAGGTGTGCGTGAGAAGGCCACCATGATCATGAATGTCAAAGAGACATGATGATGCTGAAAAATATGGCGGAAAAATAGATCACCACCAATGGTTCAATTCTTAATATGTTGGGATCAAAGGAATCATTAATTATATGGAAGTAAACCCAGATTCCTAAAAGTTAATCAGTTCTAGTAGAAACCAAATAATAAATAGATAGGGAAATCTATTTCCATCACTACAGATATGGGGGTGCCTGAAAATAATGCAGTGACTATTACACTGGTTATTCATTCATGATTAGAGTAATATACTATATGAATCTGTATCTACTCAATTTTTCATGCCTTTCATTCTGAGTTGAATATGTAAAAAACCGCCTCAAACTATGATGTTTGGGTTATATGTGATAACATATAATGGTAAAATTAATTCAACTAAAGTACATAAATCCTCTCTAGTAAATATTTATGGAATTAACCTAACATAACATATTTTTTATTCATTTTGAGGAGTTTTATTCAATATCAGTCATTAATTGTCTATCATTACATAAATAAAACACCATCTATTATGAAATGGAGACACTTTATACATACCAAGTCATCCTCCAATTGCGCACATTGGTGTCGAGGAATATGAATCTTTAAAGGATCCACCATCTCAAGTGTGGATATTATTTACTCATGTTTGAGACAAATTATTGAATCATGTTCAATGAAATGATGTGCTATCAAAATAATTTTCTACTCTTACTCTATGATTAGAGGTTGAGTACTCAGTTTAAATTATTCATGGATATCAGAATATATCATAGACACCTTATAGAATAAAAACCATTGAGTTGGAGGAAATGAAAAATCAATTAGAAGAGAATCTAGACAAGGGTTTTATTTTCCCAAGATATTCACCATGGTGTTTTCCAATACACTTCGCTAAGAAGAATGATTTATTAATGCATATCATTATTATTTATCATGTGGTTAAAAAATAATGATAAAGATAAATTTTCCCTTACCAATAATAGATAACTTGTTCAATCATCTATGTGTGTCCATGTATTTCTCTAAGATGGACCTTTATTAAGGATATCACTAATTAAAGTTGTGGAAGGTAGATAATCCCATGACTATCATTCAAATGAGTTATGTACACTATCACTTCATAGTAATTCATTTAAAACTCACTATTTATCTAAATATTTTCATGGACATATTAAATATTTCATTTACATATTACGACAATAAAGTTTTTGTTTTCTTCGTTGATAATATTTGATATACTCGATGAGAAAGAATGAGAATGAGGAGTACTTTTATCCTATGCTAAAAAATAGAGGGAGAAAAATTATCTAATGTGTAATAAATGTGAGTTATGGATGGAAGAAGTATAATTCGTGAGGAATATTATGACTAGAAAAAAACGATCTATGGACCCTTATAATATAAAGGAACCCAAATTGTTTCATTGGACAACATATATCCAAAAGAATTATAGTTTCCTTGGACTAGATGTGTATTGACTTATATTTCAGATGAACTATTCATGATTTTCATACCCACTATCTTGGATAAATCAAATACGAGAAAATTTTATTTGGACTGGGGAATGTGATCAATGAATTAAATAGTTAAAAAGGAGGCTTATTAATGCACCAACCCTCACACTATTAAAAAGTGGGGTAAACATTGTGGTATATAGTGATTCTTCAAAGAATGGATTATGATGTGTATTGATGAAAAATGATAATGTGATATCTTATTCCACAAGGTTGTTCAAAATTAAAAATAACTATTCCACATATGATATAGAGTTAGTAGATATGATATTCAAATTGGAAATCCAGTAGCATTTTCATTTTGGGGAGATGTGTGAAAAATATATTATTCATAAGAGTAGAAAATATATAATCACTCGTAAGTGGCTTAATATGTGCTAGTGAAGATGGTTAGAGCTCATAAAGGATTATGACTTCTCAATCAACTACCATCCTTGAAAAGAGAATAATGTGGAAGAATCTCTATGTTGAAACGTTCCAGCAACAATATCAATGGTTATAATTGATATAGAACCAATGTTCTTATATTTTTATAGGATAGACACAACAATAATTAAGGAACGAACATCATCAATATTTTCATAAATTATTTCTCAACCATACATCATGGTGAAATTATTGTAATATCAATTTAATAATGTCTAAATTTTGAATAAGGTGGAATCCCTGAGATTTGAAAATCCATATAGTTAAAAATTGACGAGGAAGGAGTTATACTATTTTTGAAGCGATGATGTGTACCACCCAATACAGATATAAAGAAAGTCATTCGAAGTGATAAATATATAACAACCTTATCGATTAACCCAGGGAGTACAAAGATATAACAAGATCACTGAGATAGTTATTAGTCGGAAAATATGATGGAAATAAATGACGAAAATTAAAAAAAAATTCCTGGTACATCATTATGTGATGGTTGAAATCATAAATTATTAGGGGATGATGAATGTTTTACCCATACCAATAAGGAAATTAGAAAATATGATGTTTAAATTGTCATCATACCTTAAGATATATCCATAAGAATGATTTCATATGGGTTGTTATCTATCTCCATAAAACACATCTCATTTAAACACAATACTATATGACATATCACATGATTAACATGCACTGATATACATTAGTGGGAATTTAAGGATACAAGGATTACTAATATCAATTTATTTTACAGAGAACCAATATTCACCTTGATGTTATGGAAAATTATCAAACATGATTTAAATACTGAGCTAAACTTTACTATGACTTATAATTCTCAAAATGATGACCAATTATAGTGTAATATTCAAAAATAACAAGAAATTATGAATAAATGTTCTATGGACTACAAGGGTGGATGGGAACAACATCCTCATCTTGTTGAGCTCTCTAACCAAAATTATTTCCAGTCGAGCATCCATATGAATCCATATAATTCCGTTTACGATAAAATATATAGAACCCCAACATGTTGGAATGATGTTAGTTAATGAAAGTTGATACGACATGAAATGGTTGATCAAATTTTGTTTAATGTTAAAACTATTTATCATTATATCAAGGAATCTAATATTCAATTGAAGGGATATACAGACCATAATATATGGGACATAGTTTTTGAGTTGAAATACACCGAACACCTCAAGAAATTTATATGGATGAGGATCATGAGATTTGGGATTAAGGAACAGCTAAGTCCCAGGTACATCTTCCACATTATATCTCATGATCATGATTAACATGTTGCCTAACGACTATCCTTAATACAAAGCATGAATCATGTAAATGATTTATTCCATGTATCCCTCTTGAGGAAGATCTTATGTCATCCCTCGCATGTACTGAATCCAATGGTGGTATAGATGGAAATTAATATCTCTTTTCAGGAGCATCTACTGAAGGTCTTGGACCATAGAGATAAATTTCAATGCAACAAGACTATTCACCATCTCAAAATTCTATCTATAAACCATAAATAAGAATAGAAAAAATGGTTACAAGATGAAGTGATGATGGATATGTACCCACT
Source organism: Viscum album (assembly GCA_963277665.1). Taxonomy (NCBI): domain Eukaryota; kingdom Viridiplantae; phylum Streptophyta; class Magnoliopsida; order Santalales; family Viscaceae; genus Viscum; species Viscum album. Next base: position 552,691,496 of record OY728125.1, on the reverse strand, counting down.
ATTGTTTTCACCACAGATTGTATAATGAAATTTTGGGGTACAAATTCCAAAAGTGGGGAATAATGTAACAACCCAAATTTTAATCATTAGATACCACCTTCTCAGAATAAATACATATAGTATAAATAACATAAAATCACAGAGTGAGCACAAAAGACACATTAAAAATGAATAATGAATTTAATGAGAGGTATTACATGAATTTTAAGAACCATTACACATGAAATAGATCCATTACCCTTAGAATAGTCATATAAACCATAAGAATAATAATTGGTCTAATATATTAGTAACTGAACCTATTAATGTATAAACAAAATTTAGGCATCGTATAAATGAAATTATGATATAATTATATCATATTATAAGTAAATAATATTTTTAACATGATAGATTAAGTGCTGGTTTATTTATAAATGATACATGATTATTTACAATTTTAAAAATAATAAAATGATATAATTTTTTTTTCCACAAAATAGATTCTGAAATTAATATTTTGGTGTTTTATTATTATAATATAATTTTATGGGACCATATTTAATTTTTCAAAGCGTCATAAAATAAACTAATATAATAAGATTGTTAATTTCCATATAAATGATATTTGTAATTAAAAATTAAATTTAACATATTTTTTCAATTAATTCCTTAAACTAGGCTATATTATTGAATTCTACACATTGAAAAATTGTTAGGTTTATTTATATATTTTTATCTAAAATACATGAATTTTATGTGATTAGTAGAATACAATTATTTATAATTAAAGCTAAATTAATGATTTTTTAATCATTGTTATGTAATGATGGTGTATGAAACAATATCAAATTATATTTCATTATTTTAATATATTTAGTTATATGGTTCAATCTATTCATAATATTGTTTAAAAATAAAAATATAATGAGAAAACGACCCTGTCCTGCCATATAAATACCACCCATTACAACTTCATATCCTCACACCATCAAAGCCAAAATGATTCTAAATTTTTTCCATATCTTATTTCCAATAATTTTCCCCAATTCCATGAGGATTTTGTCAGAATATAATACCATAACCAATATACTTATGTATGTTAACAAGGAGAATAATTCAGGATGTAAAATCCTCTCTCGTTTTTTTTATTTCTTTTTATTTTTTTTGTAATTTCTTTTTCTATCATCGTCTATCAAAATCCATGTGTCCTGATACAACAAGTTGAATACACATAATTTTATTTCATTATTTTAATTGAATAATCTATAATCAAACCTATTCTCATCTCCCTTTTATTCTAAAAATGGAAACATTGTATGTGATGTGTTTTTTATCCACTTTAATGATGACAAGAATTCATATTCCATTAAAGACTCCATGGATAGACTTAAAAGAATTATAATGGTAAAATGATTAAAATATTATGTTATGTTATTTTTTCTTGAACTAACATATATACATTATATTAAATCATTAAACAAAATATGTTTTTTGTGATTTAAACCCACCAAATTAATCTGAATTGTTATCATTAATATTTTCTCAAATGAATCATCCCCATTTCTAGAAAAAAAAATATGACCAGCTAAACAAATATAATTACATTAATAAGATTATATATCAATTCTAAATAATTATCCACAATTTACATGATATTTCATACATTTATACATGTGAACCAATCATGAAAATCTTGAAAATGAACACAACCAAACGATGAAATTGAACACTATAACTCATTAAAATGTCCATGAATGAACTTAATAAAAATATAATGAATAAAATACATGTATATTTGGTCATTATTTTTTAATTAATGACTAAAATTTAATAATCAAGGACATTGATGTTTCAAAAACATTCAAATATATGGTATGGGTATCTCAAACATAATTTTCTCTATGTTGGATATTACTATTTCATATCATATTTCATTGTAGAAGTTCATTTAATTTTCCTAAAATATGATTTCATTTTCACCTATTATTACTTGGGATATAACGTTTTTCAAAATTATTTTCAGAGAAATTCAATTTTTTTTTATAAAATAACAATTCTCTCTAAAAACACATATTTTACATATCTTCAGATTGGTTCTTCAATAGTCAAGATTGGTTATTCTTATATCAATTATATTTTTTAATTTTGGTAATCCCATTTTTTATTCATGAAATAATGTTTTATAAAATTCTCATGAAATCCATTTCCTTTCTATTGTTATTTTTTAAATAATATTGTTAGATGTTCTATATGGAATGTATGATTATGTAAACGTTCTGATGTGATTTTTGAGCCCAAAATTATATAGCGGTCAAAAGAGATGGTTTATATGATGTATATAATGCTATAATGTTCAATAATAATAAATATGATGGCATCATTGTTCATAGTGATTATGTTTTGATGATGCAAATATGTTATGCATGAACATTATTGGATTATTAATAACAACTTTATATTTAATTTGGCCACTGTGAAATGATGTTAACTTTTTCATGAATTTACATATTCCTTTAATTTATCAAATGAATCCTACCCATGTTATAAAAATTATCCATTTAATATCTTATTATGATTTTATTAATGCTCCCTGATGTATCATGTTGTTTATTATTCATTTTATTGAGATTTTAGTTCATCTATTTTTTATATATATTCATTAGTGAATAAATGTACATGATGACCAATAAGGAAAAACTCATGAATGAATTAAAAAAATTATTCTTTAATATATTACTTTTCTATATGGTCCTAATATTACAAAGACACTAAAACATTGGATCATGTTAATCTAATGCTGTAATGTTTTTTATTACTACAATAATTTAATAATCATGTAAAAAACATGGTCTTTATAATATCATCATATGATATGATTATGCAAATAATGAATGGTGGTATGTATTTTAAAATATTCTTGGTTAATATGCATAACAAATTATATTAACCATAGTGGAATAAATATATAAAAGATTATATTTTTAAAAATTTAATGAATTAATAATACAATTTAATTAATTAACTCTCATATGGTACCCATAAAAGACTTATTTTTATAATTGTCTAAAATTGATCATCATTATTATATAGAACCATTGGTTCATCTATTAAACAAATTGAACATATATTATGGTCTCAGATTAAATCATGGCTTTGTATAAATTGATATGTCATGTGAAATTTTCATTCTAAAATATTTAAGTGAGGTTATAAGAATTTATTTTGAGAATATTCATATATATAAATAAAAAATATTGAATGAAAAAAATAATAAATCATGAATGAGTCCATAGATACACTCCCACCTCAATAATCTACCCAAATCTATGAAATAAAAATTTTACCATATATACCCAAGCACCCACAGTTAGAACCATAAAAATATTGAGACTCGTTAATCAGAATTATATTAATAATATGAGAGTCCCAAAAATAAATTGAATGTAATATCATTGATGTATGAATATGTTGTTCTATTATTATCAATATATTTTTCTATAATATAGAGAAGTTATAAATGAGGCATTTTTTCTTTTTTATATGGATTCTACCATATCTTTTTCTCATTGAAAAATATGGATCATTAGGGAAGGGACCAAAAATAAATATTGATATCACTTTTAGAAAAAAAAATAAAACCATCATAAAAATTTAAACATCCAAGGAAATTTCAGAAACATTGATGAGCCGTTATTAATTCAATTTGACAATTAAAGTGGAAAATTTTCAAATATAGTGATTGAGTTTTGAGGGTACCATGAAGGATTAATAAGAATCCAAATTTGAATACTCAAATATATTCAACAAGATAGTTATATATTTTCCCTAATTTTTAGATATAATAAATGATTACACTATTTTTATATTGGTGAAATGAAATTTTCTATATATAATTTTCCCAGTATTTTATATTTGAAAGAAAAAGAGTATGTTACTCTTGAGAAACATCACAACATTAATATTTCTTTTCAAAAAATAATGATTTAATGTTTTTAGAATTATATTATATATGTGATGGATGTTATGGAATCATTAAAGATATTGTTTTTTAAGATGTTGAATATGTATAATGAACTAATTCAAATGATGATGGATATGTTGAGGATTTAAATAAAATTAATTTTTATTAATGAAATAACAACATATTTACCTGGATGAAGTGCACTAGAAAAACCAAAAAACATATTATTCATGTTATAAAATTAGTTAATTTATAATATATTATCATAATAATCACAATAAAATCTTATTTATTTTAATATCATGTGAAACCTAAAAATGTGATATAGGTTAAATTCGAATGAAAACCATAAACATTTGATTAGAGTAGAAATAAGTTATCTGTGAGGAAAATGTGACCAAATAGAGTAATAATTAATGGAGAATTATGAATTTATATATATTCATGAATAGAATCAAAATATCAACAATGAGAAGAGGATAATAAAAAAATTGTTAATAAGAAATTTGAGTATGTCATTTTTGAAATAGACTCCTTTTAAGAGATCTATAAATATTAAATATATTAGGATGAGAAGAAAACTATGGATATATATCTTTAGTGGTGGATTTTATTAGGGAAGAAGAATTTTAAAGTACTTGTTCAATGATTATTGAGGTTCAAAATGATTTTAAGATAAACAATGAATACATTTAAAAAGTTAGATCAGTTTATGGTGGGTTCATCAAAACATCGTTAAATGAAGGATCCAATGATACATGTTTATTGGAATTATAATAAATTGAAAATGAAACATATATTCTGAAACAATGCAAGTTTTAAAACAATACGTAGACTCCTTTTTTAAAAAATAAAATCTGAGGACCCATTTACTATATTAATAAAATATGAAAATATAAAAAAATACTTCCAAATAATTTTTAATAGCAATTATTTATATAAATAATCCATTAAAAAATTATTTTCCTTATTTTATATATTAAGGGAGGTCATGGTTCAGAGGAATTAATGTAGGGGATTAAATTTTAAAATATTAGAATATATTTTCAGAAAATAAATCTATTACATAGAGTAATTATAATATATCAAATAGTAATAGGTAAAATTGTTTGAAATAAATATATTAAAGATTTCATCAATGTTCTCAAACAAAAAATAAATTTATGATTCAAATGTGTGGATAAATTATCAATAATTTTAATGGAATTTAATTTCTAATTGTGGGAATGAAATTTCATTTATTTTTTAGGCTTCTAAGAAACTATGTGAATAACACAATAACTCATTTCTTTTTAAAATTTAGTGCATAATTTTTTTTTCAAAATACTTTGGAAACAAATAAACATATATTGAAAAAAATGATAAAATGATATGAATAACTATAAATAAGTTAGTTAAAATGAGTATATTAAATTACATGAGTGGTTTTTTAAATTTGATGACCTGTGATTCAAAATAATTAGTGTCCAATATATAAATAGTGTTAATATGGTATCAGGTTGTATAAAACTATCCTAATATATCAATAAAAGTTAATGTAAAAGATTATTAAAACACCAATTAATAGTTTTTAGTATTTTGATAATATTAGAAATACAGGTCCACAGAACAAAAAAATGAATGTTTCGATATTTTGATGGAATAAATGAAGCCTTGTGACATGAATGTAGACATGAAAAATTTTATTTGTGATGAAATTGAATTGGAAACAATTATTCTTTTTTAAAAATCTAATAAATATATATTTTTCTCTCTTTTTTAAATTTATTTTATTTTAATAACATGATATAAATTGAAAAATATTAATTAAAATAAGATATATATTAATTTAATCGAAGTTTTATAGTTAAATTATATGACCAACATCGATTGTTCTAACTACCATGTTGAAGATGAATGGGGTGTATACCCTGAGTGGGAGGCTACAAAAATAATGATATTCTAATTTTTAGTTATGTAAATAATGAATCTCTATAGTACATGTAGAATCTAGTTTTTGTATTCCAATAAAACACTTCCCTACTCAATATTTCATTATATAATATATTGTTACAAATGTGTAGTGATTATTAATTTTAAATAAAATTAAAAAGGATATATATTTTTTAACATTAAAATATGCAATATGTTATTGAGTATGATCTTATGATAATATTGTCCACTAATTATGATTATACAATGCCATCAAATAGAAAGATAAAATGGTATCAGATGTTGAATATACTAATTGATAGTAATGATATAGTAGTCAAATCTTCATTTATTTTTACACATGGATATCCCTTATAGACTTAGTGATTACTATCTAAATTATCAATTCTATTGTTAATATGGTTGCAACACTGTATCTATAATTTTATATATCATTTAATCTTCAATATATTAGAATTTGTTTTTGAAAATAGTTTAATTACATTAGATAATATATGAGAATGCATACACATATATTCCTTTTCATATATATTCCATATAATGGTGATGATAAAAAATCCATTAGAATGAAAATTTTAATTAGAAACAAATATTAAATGTGACATTGATGTGCTCAAAGTGATTTTTAGGGATATATTTTTAGGGATTTTTTGAATAAATAGTTATGGTACAGATGGTTTATATACTAAAAATGTAATCTAAATTGATGTAATTATTATAAAACTAGATAAACTAGATTTGATATCCCTATAGTTTTTATTAGTAAAATAAGGTCTATTCGATTTTAAATTATATATAACTCAAAAAAACACAATCCAAAAGTGTAGTATATCTTGATTTTGAGTTTTATACACGCGAGGATGATCAATAATGATTAAGGTTGATTTTTAAGTTAAAGTTATTGAAATATATTATATGAAATAATCATATTATGTAATATAATGTTCAGTAATTTTTATCATTTAGTTATATCTATAAATGGAATGATTTTTTCATTCAAATTTATAATCAAAAGTTAGTCTGAAATGGAACTTACTCATTGTATGCATTTTTTAACTCAATAAATGTATATTAATATTTTTCACATTTTATGGATTCTTATATAAATAGTTGAAAAAGAATCCTTAATGAATCATATTCACTCTAAATCATATAGTGGTCTTAAAAAATCCATGATAATTAGTGATACAATAATTATGAACTCCATGATAAACACAAAAGTGGTATTTTAAGGAGAAATAATGAGATTATAAATTAAATATATGATTGAACCAACCTAAACCTGAAAACAAAATTCATAATATTTTTTTGAAACACTTCCCATTTGTCAAAATTATCTAAAACCAACAACATACCTCATCATGATAATTATGAGGTGGAATGAAATAATGGCTTCAATAAAAGGAAAAAAGAGAAATGATAATAGTTCTTCTGATCCTTTGATTCCAATCCATGGTGAGAAAACTAGGTCTAGGAAAAGTCACTATATTAGTCCAATCAAATTGAGTATTTATGCCTCTATAAAATCCCTTTTTTAAAGAATTAAAATTTTCATATCATCATGTTTCATGGTATGAATTTCATTTTCAAGGCATGAAAATATTAACCCATCTCATTATATATAATTCTTGGTCACATTCATGGTTTTAATATAAATCCATATAAGATATTACATTTCCAATTCTCAGTGTAAAATTATTCCCAATATTGAATCATGACTTGAGGGTTGTTTCACGACATCAATGTTCATGGCCTTATTATTATTTCAATACTATCATTATTTGAAATGAAATTCATGGAATGAATTAAATATTTGTATCTTGAAATAGGTGTGACTATAGTTTCATATCATTTGGAACAATTATTTCATAGATTTTTGCGTTTTATACATTAGGATTATAAATATAATGTGAAGATCTACAATCACGTATCATTTAAAAACCAATATTTTTATCTTTTTCCCTCTATCATAACATTCAATAAATTAATAAAATTAAATTATCAAATAATTAATATGGAGGAATTAATTAATCACTTTAATACCAAAAAATGATAAAATTATTTATAAAATATTAATATGTTAAATTATGCAATAACATCCCCACACACATGAACTCAAGAATGTCCTGAAGGATTATATCTGAATTAATATAATAGATGAATATTATAACACATTTATTCATAAATCAATGTAAAAGAATAAATTTTATTTTTATTGAAACAAAATTATTCAACAATCACAAATGAGAATTTCACTTACTATTCACTTTTCAATGGAAAAGATCAATCATGTATTTGAAATTTAAATTTGTAAAATTTTAATATCATTTCATAATTAATTTTTTTTTAACTCATTAAAAATATTCATGCCAGTTTAAATCTACCCTATATTAATTATTTTATATGACTATTGATGGTCAAAAATGTAATTACATTAATACACATACCTCATGTCATGTCACTAACCATAGGATATAAAAATATCCTGATCTATATGACATAGTGAAAAACATCACACATAGTAAATAGTTTATTTCATTAGGATCCAATGACTCTAAAGCATTGGGTTGTTCTGTATTGACATGCATTACAATATAGATAAAAATGATGCATTAATCACTAAAAATATCAACAAAATTCTACTATTTAAATTATTTCATAGATTCCAAAATATAAATAATGGATTAATGGATGAAAGATGATTTAATGAATTATCATACTTTATCCATTTGATTTTAGTTTTTTAATTTTTTGAAAGATAATTTCTGAAATTATCTACTTATTCCACCCAACACTAAATAGTAAAAAAATTGACCATCTAATGGAGATGTTCTGACCATCAAAGGACAACACATGTTTGTTTTCATTTATTTTTTCAATATGGGTAAATAATTAAATCATAATGAATGAAATACATGAATCCTTCACAATCTCAAATGAAAACAGCCAATACTTATCATTTTCAATAGGCACGTCTCTTCAACCTAATCACAATACCGACCACATTCTTTTTTATTATAATTATAAAAATTACTTAATGTGTGGATGTAATGGAAACATATGTGTATAATGTATATATAAATTCAAAAAGAAAATTCATGTATTTTATAATCTTTATAATGATTTAATTTCATAAATAAACTCACTTATTATCTAAAAATAATAATTGTTTTTTATTATATAATCCATGATTATGTTTTTTCATAAATTTGATGAGATTAAAGGAATATTCATGAAAAAATTATTCCCTATTTTTAGGCAAGAAATAATATAAATAATAAATGGAAAAAGTTTTTAACTTACCTACCAATAATGATATCATATGATTATTCGGTAACTTATGGAAATGAATAATATCAATAAACCGATACATAAAATTTTATAATTTTCCTAGCATTCGAACTCAAAAATTTAATTATTACCCAAAAAATTCAAATCCCATAGATCACAATTCTTTATATTCTTTTCCCAATGCTCACCCACAACCCACCATACAAATTTTAATCATTTAATTTCATTGATAATAATGTATAAACATAGAATAGATTTTATAATGAAAAAACTTAAGTCTCGTAGATCAATTATAATCATAAAATAAAACATAGGTCAGGCATTTTTATTTATTAAAAATCTAAATTTAAAATTTTGGTTTAATGAAAATAAGGAATTGAAACTCATTCTCTATATTTAATGAATAAGATAATTCTCTTACTCTAGTTATGATTATACTTAATCATGGACTAACCACACCTTTTAAATTGAAAATCGTTCCTATGGAATTTTCTTGTTATTCTATGTTTCATTAATTATAGAATTCAAAATTTAAGACATGTAAATGTGTGTGGAATTTATAATAATGATCAATAATAATATAGTAAGTGTTTATATATCTAAAATCTAAATCATATAAACCAAAATAAAAACATGGTTCCTATCATATGCGATTTAGTTTTTAATATAATTGCATCGACCAAACATTTTTTTCTTCGGTAAAGGAATATTAGATAGATCATACCTCATATGAGTACATGAATTACAATAGTTATAATATGTACATATACAAGGGATTCATTCATTATTTTTAACATAGTTTCATTCTTAATTGGGATATGAAATTATCAACCTCCATTAAGACTATCCACTCATGCTTCATCATACTAAAAAAATCCAATGTCTAAGTAATCAAATATCTAAACCTATTTTCTATTATTAATGTATTTCATTCTAGTTCGTCCTCCATCCTCAGTGGTCTTATTCCATATATTTCGATATATCCAGATAGATTTTAATTTTTTATCATATATCATAATACTAAAAATCACTTGAATTTATTCAAGGATATCAAAATCTTAAAATCCATCTAGTTTTATTTCTATAAATCATCCCTTTTTAAATCATAGTTCATGATTTCTCCTGTCATGATAAAAAAATTTGTATAAATTGAATATATTAGACATATTCCACAAAAATTATGGTAAATAAATATTTCTAAATATTTCAAAAATGGCATCCCTTGAATGATATTTTCTTATTCCTCAACATTATCTAGAACATAAATTTATATGGGGAACATAACAAGTCAACTTAAACCAAAATTACTTCAATTAATCCTTTTTTTTATTTAAATTTTTAGTCTTCTAGTTGAAGTTAAAGTATTTTGTTCATTATCTTTTTTAAACAAGTGATTTTGATGTTGGTGTATTACATGATATATATATAAAAACACCAAAATATTATGTCTCCCATCCAAAAAATTTACATCCTACATTATTCTAGATTGAATAACTATGTAATTATTATTGCTTCATTTGGAAATCATTTAAAACCATTGGAGAACATTCACACTTTAGTGTCACCGATCTATTCTCCTAAGGATATATTTTATTTGAAACTATATATTTTATAAAAATTAATTAATTTGGAACATTGGTAGTGACTTATACTATAGTAACATTAATATAATACTTTTATAAGCCTTTAATAGAATAAACTCTATGCACTTATTGTTTTCCCTATTTCAACCTCTTCATAAATAGTATGTGTCGCTTGTATGATTGTATTGGTTATTTAATTTTGAATTCTAGATATTCTATTAATTTTTTTCCGTCCCCATTATTTATTTTACATGTATTATTATATTTAATTATTTCTATTATTTAGTTTGACCAATTCTATCCTGTGAAATTGTTTTTCTTCTAAAGCTGATTTCATTTACATTTACTCACTGGTTCACCTCGGTATTTATAAGAAATTATAATATATTATTTTACATAATGTAATTATTATCTTTCCCACATAGAACTCTATATTTCAAGGGAATGGTATATAAACTTTTAAAATATAATTAATGAAATTAATAACAAGCTCGATGATGGATTTAGAGTTGATAATGGCTTCTATATGTAGTGAATTTTTCTCATTTGTGAGAGACCTATAGCAGATCATTTTGGCCTCTTCTTATTCTCATATAGAATCAAATATCATGTATTTGTGGTGGAATAATCCACCAAAATATATTTTCCTCAATTATATTCATTGTAATTTTCATCATCATTCTAAATATAATAGGATTTTGGGAAATCCATCATCACATCCAACTATAAATTCATGGATTCAATATTGGAATCCACTGAGATAATAACACCCCATAAATTTACAATATATTCATTTTTGAATAAAAATTTATTTTGTATAGATTTCTTGATATGAACCACCTGGTAAACTATACTCCACACACAATACTTAGTTTGCTCTAGTTATATGTAGTACTGAGTTTTACCACATTTTAATAGTGTATTTATTTTAAAACATAATTTTAACAATTTTATAAATATTAGTTGTCAAAATAAAAATCAATTTTAAATTTATTTCTGAAATTATATTATGGATAGTTTTTGGAATTTGTATAAGATGTTTTATATTGGGATAAATAATGAAAAATTCTGTAGTTTAGTTCAGAACTGCCATTACTTTTTAATAATTATTTTTGATAAATTATATTTTAAATTATTTATAAATTGAAAATAGATCAATAAGACACATATTAATCACATTTAAGTAATTTATATCATTTTTAACAAATTTAGATATAAAATAATACTTAATTGTTTGATCATTTTCACATAAAAGACCCTTTATCTCTCTACATATGTGGGATTATATTTAAATTTAATTTTTCATCTTCTGTGAATTTAATTTGGAAAACGGATATACAATGCTGTAATAAATATAATATTTATTGTACGATAATATCAACTTAGTTTTTTTAAAAAATATTAGTTAATTCAGTTAAAATCAATTACACTAATTAGGGTAAAAACGAGAAGATGTAATGATTAAACATAGAATATAAGGGGTATAAATAAACCAATACCAATACAACACTTATGATCTATATATAATTAAACCCTGGTGACCTTGGCTTTATGTTTTATGAGTTATTGGGACAATGTTTCATGAAAGCGACCCATATAATATGTTTTTTTAAGAAAAAAAGGAAATATAAACCATCATTACATTTATCATTTATGAAGAGTTCAGTTATGGAAAGAAATCATATAATCAGTTGTGCATATAAATTATAAATAAAAATGATTTTTTTAAAATATAATTAATTATTATAAAAATTTAGGTATTAATTATTCACTTAAAAATCTTAAGAAATTCCATCACAGTGAATGTATTTTTAATGATTAAATAAAATAAATTATAATTAGAATACTAAGTTAATAACATCGAATTGATTTTTTCTCAATATTATTGTAGATGAATATGTGTTGGTAAATATTAGTGATATTATTATATTTTAATTTCACAATATCATTGATATTTTTTAATTCTAATTTAGAAAATAATTTCAAAATAGACTATAATGTTATTTAATAATAAATGATATTCTATTTTAAAATACAAATTTATTCGAAATTGATTATTCTGATAATTGATTGTTAAATGTTAAAAAATGTAAAATATATTATATTACTTGGAAAATTAATATTTTATAATGAATATAATGACCCATAAGAAGTGAAAAACAATGTTAGAAAGGTTCATGTTAAAGGATTGTTTTTCAAATTACAAGCTCTTTTGTTAAAATTAATTTCCAACCAATATGGAATAGTAATTTGGTAAATTATATATCATATTTCTAATTATGTGTGTATAAATATTATAATATATGCCTCTTTAATTTATTCTTAATGAATGAATTTCATAGCTTGTAATTTTATTTATAGAAGTTAAAACCCAAAATAAAAAATATAAGGAAACCAAGTAAATATAGAAAACATTTATCTAGATGCACATATTATTATCCAATGGTGATTTTTATAGAACATATTTCAATTTAATTAATTATTTTTCTATTTTTATGTACATTATGTATGGTAGAGATCATAATAGTTTTTACTTTTTTTATTAACAAGAGTTTTAATCCTCCTCCAATGAAAAAGTCATTTACTATTCCCCATCCTTATATCACAAAGCCACGTTTTCTTATCCAAAATCATCACAATTAATCTTCCAACATTACTAACCTTGATATAGAATCTTCAAGTTGGTCAAAATGAAATCCATGTAATTCATTTGATGAATAGAAAATGGAGTTAACTGAAAAGGAGGTAAAATTAATCAAAAATAACTTATGTTTTATTTCATTATTATATCATTAAATTATTATTATTTCCATTCAATATAAAAAAAATAAGTATCATAAATATACTAATATATTGTTATGATAAATTTTTTATTTACCCATAGAAACTCTTAACTCCAATGTGAAATGAATTTACAATTCATGTTTATGAAAGACAACCACCTCGTGAAAAGATGTCGTACATTTTTTCCTTTACCACCTCTCATGGTAGGAAATTATGATGGAAACAAATAATTTTAAAATTTATATGTTATATCTATGTATTCTTAATACATAAATGTTTATTATGTACTACATACTATCATTCATTCAATTTTGGTGGAATACAATAACATCATTTGGGGATGTATAGTCATATGGACCACGACCTCCTCAAAGTAATGTGATCTGTTCACTCTATAAATGGAATATGTTAAAAATGTATTTAATAAAAAAAAATTAAATATATGACCTAAATATGAAGTTTTAATTATAATATACATATATGTAATTTAATATTCATTATTTTAAATTTTTCCAAGAAATGGAATTATATTTCATGCATACATACAACATATTGTCTCCATGAATAGTTCATTTCATTTCCTATATCCCAATATATTGAGTATTATAAATACATATAAACATAATATAAGTGATAAATAATCCATTTTTTCATTATTTATATTATTAAATTATTTTCAATATAATATTAAGAACTACTAAAAAGACAAAAAATTCCTAAGAAAATATGGAATTAAACCCTAAAATACTGAAAACAATAAATGATTACTAGGAAAAATGTGATAATATGGGTTAATAATATCATATATGATAACATAAATATTTATATTGTATTATAAAAAGTTATTAACATTATTAAATTCATTATACATTAATTTCAAGGATGCTCGTCAAAAATGAGACACAGGGTAGGGGATTTCATCACAATTTACATTCCATTGAGAATTATATGTTATATTGCAACAATTAACATTAACATGGAGTATATAACGAAATTATGTCATTTTATATCATTATATACTCATAATTCATGGAATTTTTAGTTTTAATATGAATTACCTTAACCAAGGGGTTTAGTATAAAAATTCATCAAGCGGTAATAGATATGTTGGAAATCAAACATTATTTTATGACTGTTAAAATTCTCTTATAAAAATAACCTTATGGTGATAATTTTTCTTTGTATTCATTCTTTCATATTCTAATTATTGGTTTATGTATATTATTATTTCCAAAACTATATATCATTTTAAAATAAAATATTTACCTTGAATGAAATTTTATTATCTGGGGAAATATTATTAAATCTATATTCATTATTAAATACGGATATTTGTTAAGGAATATATTGTATTTATTAAATTAATTACTCAATATGAGAAATGTTTTGGTTTTATAGTGAGTTAGGGGCCCTATAATTTATATATCACCTTGGTGCATTTGTTGGTTCTCATTAGAAAAAATAGTTGGAAAAATTAATTGGGTTATACCTATAGTATCATATCATTTTTTGAAAGTCATGACTAAAAAGTTTTTCATGTTCCTAAATCATGGTGTCCAATAATTAAGAATTTAAATCATATATATTTCTGTTATTATTGTTATTATTAATTATATTTTTTTTGAAAAAATTTATGGATGATTTTCAATTTCATTTTATTTATTAAATGTCAATTTTTCCGTTATTTTCCTTTCTATTATGATTTAACCTTATATAGTTATATAATGGAATGTGTTCGTAGTTTTTTATCATTAAATTTTGATTTTCTCTTATTAATTAATTGTTACATCATACTTTATTAACATTACTATGAATATAATATTACGCTTATTATCTTCTCCTTCATTGGAATATGAAGTGTATTCCATTGAATGATTTTCCTGGATGCTGAATTTTTATATATATTATTCATTATCTTATTATACAATTATAATATGATTATCATTTATGATATCTATTTTAAAAAACCTTCTCAATAGTTTTTCAAATTGAGATTATATTCCTAATAATAATTCCCATTTAATAATGTAATGCATCGACTCTAAGCTTCTAGGGTTATGGCATTACAGTTGGTATCAGGAATGATTTGTAAAAACATTGGAAATTAGATTTACAAATGTTTTATTATGGAAGAAAATCAAAAGATAGACATTGAGAATTAGTATATAAGAACATTCTATATTTTTTTATGGTATATATTATATTGTTCATCCTAAAAATAAATCTTTTTTGGACAATACTAATGGATTTTTTCCTATAATAGATGTTCCTAGGAGTAACAAATCTACAATGGGTTTTCAGGATTGACTAAAGTATAATTGTGGGAACAATAATAAGACTTACTTCACAACTACATTGATTTATCCCAGTGGATATGGATTAGTTTATTTATGTCTTATATTGAAATCATTAGGATAGATTTTAATGTAAAGATATCCAAATGGAAACCATTTTTATGATAATGATATTATCTATACATAAATGTTTCAATTTATGATTAGGGATACACTATATTTAGAAGTATAAAAATTAAAACTTTTATGGGATAATCAAGTATTTATCATTATTTGTAATGTTATGATGTATTAAAGATGTGTTTCATTACTCCTATAAAATTTAAATAGTTTTCTTTAGATAAAGATGATATTTATGGTACTAGAACTAAGAAATTTATCGATATATTTTGATATATTAATAACACTATTACTTATAAACTTTTATAAATGAAGAAAGATGTTCCTTTGAAATATTCTCCAATGTTTGATTGAATTATGTTATAGAGTCCCCCATCATTTAGTGGGCCTATTGACAAAATGAATATTGATAAATTGATTATATCTTTAGATAATATTTTTACTATAATGGGATTTGGAGAATGAAAATAGTTTACACTTTATGTGTATTCTCTTAATGGTGATGATAGAGAATGGTGGTCTTTATTCTTGAATAAGAAGTAGGAATCTGAAATTGAACGTCTGTTATTAAATTCTTTAATGTATATATTGATGGATAAATAATTCCCTCATGAGAAATAAATAGATATAAATGTAATTTTACATAGCCTAAATATAATTAAGGAATAATTTTTATGGAGTATGATGATATCATTATAATGGTATCATGGTATACAAAGGATTTTATATGCAACATGAAGTGAGTTATTGATCATTTATTTTAATGGCCCAATCTATTTATCCAAAGGAAAGTAGTATCTCAAACCATTTCATTATATAAAGAAATAGTTATATTGTTTATCATGATAGTGAATAAATTATATATGCCATGTGGATTAAAAGTAGAGTAAGAAATAAGAGGATGAAGAAGAAAATATCATATTATTTAAAGAAGGAAACAGATGATTTCCAAAAACGTGGCAACAATGGAAATATTAACTTATGGAAATGATTAAAAGGACTGGGACTCCCTTATATGTGTCGAGAGATGAAAACCCAGAAAAATAATTCAATAAGAAGAAGGAAAAAATTTCAATACATATTTTTAACTCTAAGTACATGGGGAACTATATAGACCAATTACCCAAGTGTCTATGAAATATTATTCAGAATATTTTAAACGATCAAAGTCAAACATATGTTATTTACACAAGTAATGTAGAATGATTAATTTATCCTTCTGTTTAGATTAGGGAATGATGTTGTAAGAGTAATATATTAATGATATAATAATTATAAGTATTATCGAATGTATATAGATTATATTGTATAAATTTTTCATTAATGATTAAAATGATTCAATCAATGAAGTGAGATTCTGTAACATGTTTATATTTTTGGAAAACAGAAGGTTAAGGGAAAGATAATCGATAATATATTCCAAATGTTGAGATAATGATAATTTTATAAAGATATTATTTAAATGTATAAATTAAAAATTTTATTTATAACCACTATGAAAATAATTCAAAATCGTTGTATAATAATCTTTTGGTCAATATATGAATTTATAAAATAAGCTAAATTGATATTTGGGAGTGGTTTTAGAGGTTTATATTTTTACTTCACAATAGGATGAATCATATTCTTATAAATTATTTATAAATTAATCAATGAACAAAAAATGGATATGATTGTTCTTATGAATTTAAAAAAATATTTAATTGTATTCATAAGGAGTTATATAATTACTCCACTATAGAAAATTCCTTGAGACAAATAATGTTTTCCAATTATCATCATTTTTTATGATATCAATTATATTAATTCACACCTCCAGTTTATGTGTTTGATTTCAACAACATTCTAATGACAATTTTATATATCATAATCTATCAAATAATGATAGTTTTATTTCTGTTAAATTTATTTATTTTGACTAATTTTCTCTTATCTAAAAACCTAATTTTTTAGAGAAAATATAATTTCAATTTCATAATTATTAATAATATGTGTTATTATACTTATTTATGATGAGGATTTTTCAATAAAGGTATTTTCATTTTTCAAACCCCTAGTTATGAAGGATAAGTTTAAATTTCCATGATACAATTTATTTAATACACTATAATTCCATGTAAAAACAGGAAAATTAAATTGGATTATTTTTAGACTAGCCTCTGAGAAAGAACATAATTATGAGGCCCGGAGTGGCCGCAATGTATTTTCAAACATTTTGTGAGGTTCATTAAATAATCTTGAGAGATTGTTTTTATAACATTTAAACCAGTGCTCGGATCAACAATATGAGGGAACTATTGAATTCATAGCATTGGGATTCACCTAGAAATGTCCTATCATTGGAAAACAAGGGACAATAGTGGATGTTACTTTCTGGCCATAAATAATATAATTAATTTACAATTGTTTTATTTTCAAATCATTATAACTCATAGATGGTAACATGGATTGGAAATCAGAGAGTACCGTTGAACTCCTGAGGGCATGTTTCCCTTCAGTGGAGCTAAACCTTAACTGATGCATGTCAATGGGGATAGAATTTTTTGTGATTTTTTAAGAAAAAATTAAATAAAAACAATTGATTATTTTATTTATATTTTGAACTTTTGAAATTGATGTAGTGAAACGATGTTCTAACTCAATGAAACTAAAAACATGTTTCATATATGAAACAACATAACAACATTAAAATGTAATTGTAATAGAATAATGTTTCTTCACTTAGTTTTTTAACCGGGGGTTCGTCATTGACATATTGGTAGAAGAAATCGAAATCACAGAAGGATCTCTATTGAGGAATGATGACTGACGATCTCCAATGGCTTGGGAACTCATATAACACCCCACCCCCTAGATTGGAGTCAGTGCATTACTTGTTATATTGGAATGGATTGATGGATTGGAAATCCCAACAGAACGATCAGTTTTGTAGTCTTAAATAATCTAGATAAAAATATATAAATCCAATTAAATTGTAATAGGTTAAAAAATACAATACATAACAAAAACAAAATACTGCATCCATAAGAACTTAATAAATGATCTCATCTTCATCACCCTTATAAAGTAAAAAATTAAAGGGTGAGCTCAAATTATCAGCAAGGGTTAAAAATAGTGGAATTATAAATCAATAATAACTAAATTGTAATTTTTTTACATAATCAATATGTCATGGTGAATAAATGAAAAACTCATTCCATTAATAAATTGGGAATGAAACTGTATCCATATTTTTTTTAATTGTAAAAACCCCATGGATAGTAATAACTGATAATGAATAATGAAAATACTTGTTAATTGGAAATCATGTATCTAGAACATGATACTATGATACCATAAAAACGGTTTAGTTCTGTGGGTCGAAACCCGTCAGATATTTGGAAATAAACTAGAAGGGTTTGTCGCCAACTGATTTGTCTCATGAGACCTACCGATGCATTGGGGGGTTGTTGTGGGCCGTAACAGCTATTTCACGTCCAAATTATTATTTATACATATTTTCAACACAAGATAAATATTCCTTTACATTGTTCCTATAGAATAGAGGATACAGATTCATCAATATTTCCTCAGTAAAAAAAACAATCAGAATAAAAACAATATATAAAATGCGACACATAATAGAAAATAATCACATCCATGATAAGATATTATGGGAATTTTAATGGTATATAATTTCAATTGTAAATTTATCTCAAATGGACATTAGTTACACCACATAATAATGAGAAGGTGCAAAAACCTATGAAATTCACAAAGAAGTGAAAATCGAGACAAAGCTCATTGCCACGTTGTAATAAATTTATTTATCTGAAAAAAGGTTAATATAAACAAAATGAATAATAGAATACCATGAATAAAAATATAATCATGATAATATATGTCAAATTTCAGTACACTTATACCACATATAAGAAATAATATGCGAACTATGCAAATCCCATATATTTGAATGTGAAATGAGAATAACCCCTTTCAAACATTTCGGCATGGTAATGAGTGTTATTGTGAGGGGTTAATGAGAGGTAAAGGGGAATTACATTATTTATATATAATATGTACAATATAGAGGAGGATTGAAATCATACTCTAACATTAGGTATCAAAAATATCAAAGAACAACATAAGGGAGATTCTGGGACAATAGTGAGAGAGAGAATCACTTACCAAGAATGTATCATTGGATTGAGGAAAAATCAATGACCTAATTATTTGGGAAAAACATAATCCCACAAAATAATAGTGGATATATAAAATAAAACAATCATATATTAATAACACATATTCTCGGAAAATAAAAAACAAATGATATTTATGTTTAACTCAACAAATTGAAATTGAGTTAAGATATCCCTTACTAATATTGTGTCATTAGAGTGACGATAAAAATTTGAAATATTTTTAAGTGAAAAATATAAATCCAATAAATATTAGTGGATATATAGTATAAATAAATCATAGGTCATTCAAACATATTTGTGGAACATGTAACTAAAGAAATAGATGGTTAACTAAAAGAATGAAAATTTAGTTAAGAAATATCTTACATTGATGGTGTCATTAAATTGACTTTAAATCAATGAAATGTTTATGTGTTACTAAAAAAATTCCAAAAAATATAATTTTATATACATTATAAAACAATCATAGGTCATTCACTAATATACATGTAACAATGTAACCAATGAAATAGATGTTTAACTCAAATAATTAAAATAGAGTTAAGAAATCCCTTACCAAGATAGTGTCATTAGAGTGGAAATAAATATATGAAATGACTATCAATGAAAAATATAAATCTAGAAAATATAAGTTGATATATAGTGTAAAACAATCATAGGTCATTTACACATATTCTTGGAACAATGTAACAAATGAAATAGACATTTTACTCAATAAATGAAAATTGAGTTAAGCAATCCCTTACATTATGATCGAAGGTGTTCCTAATTGTTCTTAACGACCTAAATAATCAAATTTAGATTCCTTAAATAATAATTCCATAATCTCATTATCATGTAATTGATATGGTATAGCATTATTAGGTTCATTAATTTCCTTTTTATGGGTTTATAATATTCTATTTTTTTGTTTTGGTAGAATTTTAATATTTGGTTTTCATGATCTTCTTCCGTTTATGCTTGAATGAAAGTTTGTTTGAAAAGTGGTTAATCATCAATAATATTTGATATATATTTTTAGTTACATTAATGAGATATATATGATATTATAATGATTCTTGCTATATATAATTATGATGACTCATTCGATGAGATAATACTAAACGCTTGTATTTGGCTTGGAGGATTTTTGCCTAATAAACATGTTTGTATTATTATTATATATTATGAATGTGTAAGGATTCAAGAACAATATACAAGATAAATTACCTAAATAATTATCTGTTTCAATCATTTAAATGATTTAATTACCAGTCTTGATGATATTAATGAAAATTGAAAACTTGTATTCTTTGAGTGTGATAAATTGATACATCTCGAACAATGTCTGGATTTATTGTATAAAAAGATGGGGAGAAGATAGATTGTGGTGAAAAATTACATTATCATAATTCAAATCTTGTAAATGTAAGTTTTAGGAATTATGATATAATTTGTATGGGGGGAGGTGATAAGATAGAACAAAAAAAAGTAAATTTGTAAAAGGACATGAAAGAAAAATAAAGAGAGGATCGCCTATTAGCACTTCTCCTTGAGAAACTCATTATGTCATGTTTTATCCTTTTGGTGAGACAAGTAGTTCATGGACATGGTGAACGAGGTTAGGGGGTTATTTGAGCAGAATTCAAGAAAGGATTGAATCTTGAGTGGTGTGTGGTGAAGTGGGGTTGAGGGGTGGTTTATATAATGGAGGGGATAAGAGTTTTTGTAATATTATAATCTATAATTAATTATTTCATCTCAAGAAAAGAAATATTGAGTATTATATGACCAAGAATAGTAATATATGAATGATATTTCAAGATTTTTGTTCTTATAAAAATCACGATTCAAGTTATACTAAATTTCAATTAAAATGAATTTATATGGTAAATTGATGTATTTTACTATTCCACAAAAATTCATGTATTTTAGAAAAATACCAAAAATTCAACCAAACAATTTTTCAACTTGTTGAATCCAAAACGAAACTCCATTTTTCAAAAATAAGTTTGCAACTGTAATTAATTAAAAATTTAATTAAAATCATTTTTTAATAAAAAAATATAAACACTTAAAATATTCATCTTCATTTTTAAGGTTCCTAAATTTATATATACATTAAGGGGTTTGGATAAAATTCATATGATTCATATTACTTTTCATAATGGTAATTTACTATTCATAAGGATATGTTTCTATTCATAAGGGTACGTTACTATTGAAGGAAAATTTCTTTAATTCCATCAGACTCTAAATAACATTTTGATCGCAATTATGTATGTCAGATTTTCAAAATCCAAATTAAAGAGTAGGAAAATTTACATTTCATTTCTAGGTTTTAAAGAAGTGGTGTTTTTTAGATACTTAGTGATTCTTGAAATCTACATTAAATTTATTTGTAAATAATTGTGCTGTCACTTTATCCCCACCTTCAGAAAATTTCATCCTTGCAATTTTATTATTACTTATTAAAAAATTGGGGGTACCTCGATCATGGTGTCCATATGGTTTCATCATCATCATTCTCACTTAAATAGAAGGTCCATGCATTGTAAAAATGATTTAGAGATCCTTCAACATCAATTTCCTTCTTCATTGAGATACACCTTGTACAACATGGGTCATATTGGTGTTCACAAAAAAATAGTTTTCCGAAAATAATTATGTAAGACATATAATTTGAAAACATCTGATAAAACGTGATTTTTATAAAAATTTCCTGCATAATATTAGTTTAAACATTCAATCAGTAGTTCATTTAAAATTACATAAGTATGTACTGAAATATTATATATCAAAAGAAAATATAAATATGTTTCACAAGGGTCTCCTTATTTAGAAAAATTTTCAAAATCATAATATGCTTCAAAATATTATGATAAGGTAAAATATTTTAAAATCCATTCATAATATTTTCCTTTCTTAAAAATATGAGAATATTGAGAAAATAATATATTATTAAATAAAACCTATGATCCACGATGGTATTGAGGTATAATGAAAGTGTTTGGTATCAAAAACTATTGCTTGCAACTGTGTTGTATGTTAGAAAATGTTTCAGAATTTTGAGGACATGAATTTGCAATTATTTTTGAAACAAAGTCATCAATAAGGGATAGAAATGTAATTTGAGATCCTCCTCCTTCCATTTGTAAAAGACATTCCTTCATCTAGATTGTTATAAAACAAGGATTTAACTTTAATAATATACATTGAGAATAACCATATGTTTAAGGAAAACTCATAATCCCAAATGTTGTCTAGGGGTATTGATTCCCCTTCTTCCATTAAGTTCAATTTCTAAATAATGGCCTACACTAAATTTGTTTATGAATCTAAAAAAAAGAACATAACATAGATTGAAATTATATACATAGAAAATATAATAAACATGGTTCCTCTAAGGAAAAATTTACATTTCAATCCTTCATAATGGCTTGTAAAAAATATGAATTATTATAAGTATATCAATCAGGAGTGTCATAACCACGATTGAAACAAGGACCACATTCGTGTATGAGGATACCTTTGGTCAAGCCTAAAACTCCTTGTTGGAGCTTTCACTACTAGGTACATCTGTGCCAGAGCCACCTCTACATGCTCGTATCTAGATAGGGATGTATTGGTTGGAAGATCGACATTATTGTTTCCATACCAAAATATCAGGGTGTTCATGTAAGTTTTTTCTCAAATACAACATTATACGTTTGTTCCATAATCTATATTTTCTAATAAATTTTCTAAGGTTCCTACTAAACTTCCTTTGATAGCAACTCTATCACCTTAACCCCCTAGACTGGAGATGGTGCATTAGTAGTTATATTGGAATGGTTAGAAGGAATGATAATCCCAAATGAATGATCAGTTTAGTAATCTTGAAGTAACTAGATACACAGATATAACCTAAATTACATTGGAATAAGTTACAATATACAATACATAACAAAAATTAAATATTTCATCCACAAGAACTCAGTAAAGGATCTACTCTTCATCACGTGTTGAAAGTTATCAATGTAAGGGGTGATCTCAAACACATAGTAAGGGTCACTTTTTGTGTAATCATGAATCAATAATAACAAAATTTTAAACAATTTAGAAAAATCAATATGGCATGGTGAATAAACAAAAAAATCACGCCATTAATAAATTTAGAATAAAATGACATCCATAGATTTTTTCATAGTAAAAATCTCATGGATAGTAATAATTGATAATTAATTAAGAGAATTATTGTTCATTTTTCATCATATTTGTGGAACATGATACCATAATACCATAAATACGGTTTAGATATGTGGGTAGAAACCCATCTGATTTTTTGAAACAATGTCGGAGGATTTTTCACCAACTGATCTGTCTCATGAGAACTACAGATGCATCAAGGGGCTGTAGCGGGCCCCACCTACTACTGGATGTCCAAATAATTATTTATAAATAGATTCAACACATTTTAAATATTCAATTACATTAACCATATAGAATAGATGATACAGATTCATCAATTTTCTACAGTCAAAACAACATTCAAAATAAATACCCTATGAAAAATGGTATTCGGATTAGACAATAATCATATCCATGATATGAGAATATGGAAATTTAAATGGAATATAATTTCAATTTGAAATTCATCTCAAATGGGCAGTAGGTACACCACATTGGAAAGAGTAGGTTCAAAATGCTAAGCAAGTCACAATGATGTGAAAATGTAGACAAATCTCATTACCGCATTGTAGTCAATTGATTCGTATGTCTAAAAGATAATAACCTCCAAATGAATCACTTAATTCCATAAATATAAATATAATAATGATAATATATATCAATTTTTAGTATAAATATACCACATATATAAAATAAGAGGTGAACAATGGAGATCCCACGTGATTGAAATTGATATGAGAAAAACCACTTACAAACATTTCCACATGGTAACGAGTGTTCATGAAAGGTCATAATGAGAGGTAAATCGGTATCACATTATTTATATATCATAATGACTGTGTGGGAGAGGTACAAAAACTTACCCCAACATTAGGTATAACAAATAAAAGATCACAACATAGAGGAGATTCTTGAACAAAAGTGAGATAGAGAATCCCTTACCAAAAACATATCACTAGATCAAAGACAAATCAATGAAATAATTATGTGTGATAAAAATAATCCCACACAATAGGACTGGATATATAGAATTAAACAATCATAGATTATTCATAGATATTCATTGAAAATAGAAAACCACTGATATTTATGTTTAACTCAACGAATGGAAATTGAGTTAAGATATCCCTAAAAAGATTTTGTCATTAAATTTGATGATAAATCTATCAAATATTTATGTGTTACAATTAAAAATATAAAAAATATATTTGGATATATAGTACGAAACATTAATAGGTCATTCACACATATTTTGGGTACAATGTAACCAATTAAATACATGTTTGACTCAAAGAATGAAAATTGAGTTAAGCAATATTTTGCAAATATTTAGTCATTAAAGTGATGATAAATTAATGAAATGTTTATATGTGACAAATAAAAATCCAAAAAATATATGGGGATGTACATTATAATACAATTATATTTAATTCACACATATTCTGGGAAAAATGTATCCAATGAAATAGATCTTTATCACAATGAATTAAAATTGAAGTAGGCAATCCCATACAAAATTGTGTCATTGGAGTGACGATAAATCAATTAAATGTTTATTTGTGTCAAATAATAATCCCGAAAATATAAGTGGATATACATTATAAAACATTCATAGGTCATTCAGACATATTCTCTGAACAATATAACCAATTAAATAGACATTTAACTCAATGAATGAAAATTGAGTTACGCAATCCGTAACATTAAGCTCGAAGGTGTTCTTGATTTTTCATAACGACGTGAATTGTAATAACATAGAAATTAAATGTAATATTATTTAAATATATGTGAATTTTATGAGTCCGCAAAAATGGATGGTGCATGATTCCAAGGCCCTGTGTGGCTGGAATGAATCTCAAAAAATCCTTTCAGGTACGTCCAATAAATGTACGAGTGAGATTTTCATACTTTTGAACTGTTTCTCTGAATTGAAATCGAAGGGCACCATTGAACATGCAGTGCCATTATTATATTAAGAAGACCTTCACCTCGACTACAATAGGTTGCGGGTGAATGTTATTTTTACACTTTTCGTGGGAAAATATAAATAAAATTATTTTAACATTTTTTTTATTATTGAAACCCCTCAACATGGGTTATAGAGGAGGAGACCACCAATCCCAAAACCTCCTAATTTGAATTTAAGGGTGGGGACCACCTGAACCCCCTAAACTCATTATTTAATATAGATATTACACTTGAAATTCTCTTTTAATGAGATAAATCCTTTGGTATCATCCCACTTTAACGGTGCCAACGACATCATTATTAATGACATTAATTTAATTTTGTGCCAACAATTAAATTTATGAAATATAGCACATTGGATACTTTTCTTATTAGGAGGAATTGGGAGAAAGAATTGGAAGATAAGAACCTAGGAGTAATTCTTCTTCTCCAACTAAGAATGCTTCTCCAATGAAGAACACTGACATTCTCCAACATCTTCAGCTTCTTCCTTGGGACATCCTCCAACGTGGGATGTCTTCAATCGATGACCATCCTACCCTCCTCATCGACTTCAACAATAAAACATGATATATGTGTGTTTTAAATTGATCAATGTTAATTTTCACCTCACATTGAATCATCCCCCATGAGCCAATTGTTACTGCTCGAATGCGGTGGGTGTGGGCCAAACAAACATGGCATGACCCATTCGTTTTCCTATATGAATGGTGTGTTCGACGTGATGGAAGAAGGCATCTTTGTGCCACGGTGACAAACGAAGAGGGGCTAGCCAAACTGGCTACTTGCAAATGCGCGACAGATGACCACACCATGTGGAGAGGATGGATGGACGTTCACCCGGCTGCGGTGGACCGCAGCACCACGACCAACTCGCCGCACCATGGATGCCCCACTGAACCGCGGCCTCCGCGCTTCATCACGCCGCCACGCATCCTTCCCCCACCACACCACCCTCGTGCCGCCCGCGGCCCCCATGGACATTGTTGCTCTGCAGCCCCCACGCCCTCCGCCGCCCAGTGGCCTCCGCGAACTTTCACCACCCACGTCCTTCGCGGCCGCCCTTCCTCCCTGCGTGCTGCTACCTAGGCCGGGCCTCCCTGTGGGCCAGACCGCCCAGCACGGGCTGAGACAGACCCAGCTGGCCGGGCCACCGAGTGGGTCGGGCCGGACCTAGAGGGACTGTCAAGGGGGAACTGAATCGGGTTGACCCAGGCTGGGTCAGGCCGAGTCGGTCTGACTGGGTCAGAACGGAACCCGACCAGTTTCAACCCTAAACTCTCTTTTGGCCATAACATTGGCAACGAGTGTCCATTTGATGAACCATCTATAGCAACAGAAACCTTGGAGCGATCATGTTCATTTGGTATACCCCACTAGATATTTGGATAAAGTTGAGGTATGGTAGTGTTGGATCGATCACGAATCCATCCGGGCCCTCGGGACAAACTGGTTAAAAAAATACAGACCGTGCGTTAGTTTGATGCAACATTTATTGCATTGAGACCCCTATGATTTGGCAGTCTGTTGGGAAACTTCTTCATGACACTTTGTTGTTGTGGGAGTATCGACTTGTGGCTTGTGGAGCGAACTCACCCGGAGACAAATGAGCTTTGTACGGGAACTCTATAGCAGGTTGTGATGATGCACTAGAATCCAGTGTGGGTTTGATAACGAACTGACAATGTACTCGAATCATGTGTGGGTCTGACGAAAAAATGACGATGTGCTAGGATCTTGTGTGGGTATGACGACGTACTGAGGATGTGTTAGGATCTTGTGTGGGTCAGAAGACGTACTGAGGATATACTTGGATCCTCTGTGGGTATGAATATGTACCAATGGTTTACTAGGATCATGTGTGGGTTTGACAACGAACTGAAGATGTACTGGGATAATGTGTGGGTCTGACGATGTACGAACATTGTACTGAGATCTTGTGTGGGTCTTCCAACGTACTGACAATGTACTAGGATCTTTTGTGCTTCTGACAACGGACTGACGACGTAATAGGATCTTTTATGGGCATGATGACGTACTGACGTTTTAATATGATAATGCATGGGTCCGACGATGTATTGAAAATGTAATAGAATCATGTGTGGTTCTGGCGATGTACAAGGATCTTGTTTTGGTATTGCGGGCTACTCAGATCCTGTGTGGGTGTGACGATGTACTACGATCCTCTGTGGGTCTGATGATGATATATGATCCTTCATGGGTCTGCCATCTTAATAGAGTTGGATGATTTAGTAGTTACATCTAATAATCTCTACTACTATACCTATGTTATACAAATTGTGAGTTTAGTCTGTACCTTGTGGTACATTCTTTCATGGTAATACCTTGGTGGTACTCTTCTGTGTAGCAGACATGTGTGGTATATGCCTTTGTGGTATTCCTTTCTTTGTGGAACAGTTGAGATATGGGCTTTGAGTTGGACTCTGTGTTTTCCTCATGATTGAGATGGGTATACTTGATAATTTTGGTATATGTATGGGCATATACATAAGTAGGGTTTTGAATTGATTTCATGCTATTTGGTTCTTCCTTTATGGATTTTTTGAGACCTTGAGGGTCTCGGGGTCCCTACTAAGTATCTTTATGCCCACACCATGATCTTTCTGGTGCAGACAACGGACAACACTGATCGAGGTTGAGGGTACTAGGACTAGGGGATGCTTGGGGGTGGAACGTACGGCGTGTCAGTTAAAGAGGATATGAGCGGACGTGGAGTGTTGTAGATGTGATCTATACTTACTATTTAGGTAGGAACATTGGAGGATGTCTCAGTAGCTGTCTTTCTCTTTCTTCAGTTTGTATTGTATTTCAGTTGTACTTGTACCTTTACTGTTTGTCTTGTATTCCAACCCCTCTTACTTTCCACACTCTTTTTTCTACACAGTTTTCTTGTCTTCGTGTCTTGATGTGTGCATGGTTGCTTGTGTTTACAGGATATACAAGAAATTCCTTCCAGGTTTTAGAAAATATTGCTTTTGGTGCTAGTCACCAGCCCTTGGCCAATGAAAGGTGGTCTTGGGGTTATCACGACATGGGCCCTGGGGGACGGGTCAAGAAAAATTGGTATCAGATGAGTCAGTTATACAATAAAAAATTGGACTCTGGTCTTTTTAACGACAATAGTGTTAATTCTAGTGCGTGCTGCTATCAGTTTAGGGAATCCAGTGTTTGTGTGGTGGCAGACGTATCCATACACTAGGACCCTATCTTCTGATTTCTGACTCAGTGCACGAAACCATTGATTGCATCTGTTTTTTTAAGAGTTTTCCAAATGATATCATTGTGTCAGCTCACCAGGTATAACATATTGACCCTGGCTCACTTGTTTCTTTTAATTATGCCTCCATGCAGATAGCCATCTAGGGTTCTGGATATAGAATGTGCATATTTCCCACCGAGCAACAATGTCTCGGTGTAGGGTTGTCTCCTATTAGAGGGACTAGCAGAGAAAACAACGATACCATTACCCGTGGGTCCACCAATGCCACTATCCCCAACAGTAGAGGGTTCAAGACGCCTAAGCGCATTGTACAAGTTCCTGTGGCAGAGGCCACATGGTTTTAGGGGAGGGATGGACCTACATGCGGCTGAGGATTGGCTGGAGGGCGTGGTTGGAGTCTTCCGACTAGTAGGGACACTAGCCGATCTCATGGTGATCATTCATGCCCGTCTACTATAGAAAGAAGCAGGAATATGGTTTAACTTAATGCTCCATATTCAAGACGATGTGACACTTTTATTGGAAGGCTTCAAGATCCTGTTTCGGGCAGAGTTTTTCCCAGCGACTCTTTGTGCAGTGCGCATACATGAGCTTTTTTATCTACAATAGGCCAGCATGACTATGGATCAGTACTCAGCGAGGTTCACTATCCTCTCACAATACACCACTGATAGGGTGAAATAACTATTCTTCTAGAGCCAGATCTTTGAAAAGGGGCTTAGGTGGGAGATCACGGCTTTGATGATTTCTATTAGCATTCGAACACAGGAAGGGGTGTTAGAGTGTGCCCTCACTGTAGAGAGTTTTCTGGATGAGCAGTCAACAGCTGTGAGACCCACCTACAGACATCACATAACAGTGTCTTATATAGATAGCAGTAGACAGATGTCAGGGAGGTCCATGAGGACCAGACTGATAGGTGGACGACCGCATGACTCATGATCGGTTGTGCGGGGTATAGGAGACAGATCCTGTCATGCGAGAAATAATCAGTAATTTACATGCGTCGGGTAGGGTCACATGGCTCGTGACTATCCATCCCAATGTATAGATGATCAGAATACTGTCGAGGGTCCTCCCAGGCAGCGATATAGGTTTGATCAAGGTCGTCCATAGTGAACATGCGGACGTGGCTGAGGAGTTGGTCGTGTAGCTGGCAGTGGGCGACGATTCGAGATGTTACCACCACCACCACCAAAATTTCTAACCCGACCACATGGAGTATGTGGATAGGGGAGATCTCCACTCCAGGAAGTTGAGGCCTACGACCATGGTGTTCTAGAGATGATATGAGTTACGATATGTGTCTATTACACCATATCTACAATACTTATAGACACATGTTCCAGTAATTCTTTTATTACCACTACCCTTGTTCCGATCTCAGAGATTCTGATGGAGTCTTTGGATCGATCTTTATTGATAGTGACTCCTATGAGAGCGGATTTAATGATTATGAACTTCTTCCAGTAGAGCAAGCTTACTCTAGGAGGCGACATCTACGACTGGGATCTCTTAGTAGGGTTGCCGAGGCCTTACGGCTTCATCTTGGGTATGGACTGGTTAACTAAAGTCCATGCATATATTGACTATATTAGGAAAAATGTGTGGTGTGTCTGCACGGATGGGACTAGGTTTACCACCACCGTTC
Organism: Viscum album; assembly: GCA_963277665.1. NCBI lineage: Eukaryota > Viridiplantae > Streptophyta > Magnoliopsida > Santalales > Viscaceae > Viscum > Viscum album. The sequence continues at coordinate 552,660,359 of OY728125.1, read as the reverse complement.
AGATGGAGAGCCTTTATAGCACAATATGGACATACCTGGAGGAGAGTGTAGCCAATCACTCATCAGTTGGCTAGCCTTACCCTCAGAGCGGTTGATGTGGAGGGTTTGAGTTGTCCTGTGGTGTTGGACCAGTACGCCGATGACTTTCCTGATGATGTTCGGGTCTACCTCCTCATAGAGAGGTTGGATTTTATATTGACTTCTACCCCAGGACAAAAAAAATATCTACGCCAATGAATCGGATGGCTCCCCATGGAGATTAGTGTCCTGTGGGTATTGATAGAGGACTTGCAGGGGACAAGATTCATTTGGCCTTGTGTTTCTCCATGGTCAGCCCCGATTTTGTTCACCAAGAAGGCGGATCGGGGCTTGAGGCATTATGTTGACTATCGAAACATGAATCAGATGCCCGTAAAGAAGAAGTAACCACTCCAATGGATTGAAGACCTCTTTGATCAACTGAAGGGATAAAAATGGTTCTCAAAGATAGACCTCAGATCAGGCTATCAACAGCTCAGAGTATGAGACAAGAATGTGAAGAAGACGGATTTCATATGTCAGTGTGGCCATTATGAGTTCTTGGTTATGCCATTCGGTGAGACCAATGCTCCATAAGTGTTCATTAACTCATGAAAAAGATCATTAATCCATAAATTGATCACTTAATAGTAGTCTTCATAAAAGAAATTCTGATATACTCGATTACTGAGGAGGATCATGCCAACAATTTTCAGGTAGTACTAGACACACTCTGAGAGGAATAACATTTTGGTATGCTCTCGATGTTCCATTTCTAGATCTGAGAGTTTCACTTTTTATGTCACATCATCTCGAAGTCTGGAGTTGCAGTCGATGCAGCGAAGATTGAGGTGGTACTTGATTAGGAGCCCCCTAGGAGTGTGACTGAGGTACAGAGTTTTCCAGGTTTGGCCAGATACTACCAGAGATTTTTGACAAATTTGTCCAGAGTTGCAGCCCCACTATCATCTTTGATGATTAAAGGGAAACCCTTCATGTGGTCGAAGATATTCCATCGGAGTTTTCAGGGTAAGAGGCAGAGGCTGAATGGTTCCCCCATCTTTAGGCTTCCAGAGTAAGGCATAAGATAGGCAGTCTACTGTGGCACATCAGGGACCAGGGTAGGATGTGTCTTGATGTAAGAGAGAGTAGTGATTTCATATGCTTCTCGATAGCTGAGATAGTATGAGAAGAAGTAAGCTACCCATGACCTAAATTTATTAGTTGTTGTATTCACCTTAAAAATGTGTTGACATTACATGATGGGAGAGAATTTTATATTCTACTCCGATCAGAAGAGTCCCAGGTATAACTTCATGTAGAAGGACGTGAACCTGAGATAGCGATGTTGGCTTGAGTTCCTCAATGACTATGAATACGAGATATTCTATAGTCTTGACAAGGGGAACTTTTTTGTTGATGCACTTAGTAAAAGATTTGGTATACAGCTGCTAGGTGAGACAACAGAGCAGCTGGCCACTTGGCAGATATCATATGTGGACCGGGATGGAGCAGCTTTTCTTTAGTCTCTTACAGTAACTCCCCCACTTCTTCTACGAGTCATGGAGGCATATCACGGGGACACTAACTATTAGGCACGATGTGATTAGATATCAATAGGACATGCAACGGATGGATTTTCGGAAGGTGGGGAGCACACAATCCTCTTCAGAGGACGTACCACCGTACCAGTGTCACTTCAAGAGGAAGTTTTTAGAGAGATACACACATCCCCTTTATCGGTACATCCATGAGTGGCGAATATGTACCAAGATCTTTGACGAAAACATTGTTGGTCTGGAATGAAGAAAGAAGTAGTGGAGTTTGTCTTTCGATGTCGCATTTGTCAGCAAGTGAAGGTAGAGCATCAGGTACTAGCATGGTTGTTTCATCCATTAGAGGTCACAAGGTGGATGTGAGATGAGATATCCATGGACTTCATGACATAACATCCATGTACATCTAGAGGTCATGACTCTATCTGGGTGATCATCGACCGAGTCACCAAGCCATCCCACTTCTTATCAATTAGAGTGCAGGGTTTAGTAGAGGTCATGGGATGACTCTATGTGCAGGAGATTGTGTGACTACATGGAGTACCCATGATGACTGTATCTGATCGTGATACATGTTTCAATTCCCAGCTATGAAAGATGTTGCAGGAGGATTTCGGGATGCAGCTTTGTTTGAGCATCGTCTTCCATCCTCAGACAGTTGGCTAGACTGAGCGGACCATTAAGACACTCAAGGACAAGCTTCAAGCCTGTTTCCTTGAATTTAGTTGTAGCTGGTAGGATCAATTGCCTTTGGCCATGTTTTCATACAACAATAGCTAGAACTCCACCATTGGGATGGAACCTTTTGAGATGTTTTACAGGAAACCTTGTAGAACACCTTTCTGCTGGAATGACCAAGGGGAGTCATCACTAGTGGGACTAGAGATGGTACGAGCTACAACAGAGAAGGTTCAGATAATCTCGGAGAAGATCAAGACTACAATAGCAGGGATAAGTCTTATGCTGACTAGGGATGGAGACCTCTAGTGTTCTAAGTTGGTGACAACGTCTTTCTACGTGTCTCACCTCGACAATGTTTGCGCTGATTTTTCCGAGGGTACAAGTTATCTTTGCGGTTCATTGGACACTTCTAGGACCCCAGCATAGTTAGCGAGGTGGATTACTGCCTAGAAATTCCCCCTCAGTTGCACCAGGTGCGTGACATCTTCAACGTATCCTAGTAGAGGAAATAAGTTCACGAACCTTCTCTCATCATCAAACATGGTATGTTGGACGTCGATGATGGGGTTAAGTTTTCCAAGGTTCTAGTAGAGATTGTGGATCAATAAGTGCGAGTCATTCATGGGTAGTTGATACTTCTAGTGTGCGTTCCCTGGTAGCACATGAACCTTCAGGAGGGAACATGGGATCGGGAGGCTCAGATATGTTCTCAGTACCCCCACTTGTTTTTATAAATTTTTTGATGTGGAATTCAGGGAGGTAAACCCTTTAGGTGGGGAGAATGTAAAGACCCGGAAATTCCATGTCATTTTTTCAAATATATGTGAATTTTACGAGTATTAAAAAATTGACTGCGCATGATTCCGAGGCCCGGTGTTCCCAGAATGAATTTCTTTTCTTTTTTTGGGTACGTTCAGTAAACGTACGAGCGTGCATTTATAACATTTGAACTGGTCCTCTGAAATAAAATATGAGGGCACTGTTGAACACACAATGCTGGTACTCACGTATGGATATCTTCACCTCGACCACAGTAGGGGAGTGTGATTGTTAGTTTAACACTTTTCATTGGAAAATAAGAATAATAATTTTTGAACATTTTATTTTTATTTTGGAAACCCCACAATATGGGTTTTAGAGGTGGGGACCACTAATCCCAAAAAATCCCAATTTGAATTTGAGCGTGGGGTCCACCCAAACCGCCAAAACTCACTCTTTAATATAAATATTACTACTGAACTTCCCATTAATGGGAGATAACCTTTGGTATCCTCTATCTTTAATGGTGGAAACCACATCGTAATTATTGACGTCAATTTTCTTTTGATCCAATAATTAAATTGATGAAACATAACATATTGGCTACATTTATTTTTGGGTGTAATTGGGAGAAAGGATTGGAAGAGGAAAACCTTTGAGAAATTCTTCTTATACAACGAAGAACGCTTATCCAACGAATAACTCAGACGTTCTCCAATGTATTCGATTTCTTCCTCAGGACATCCTCCAACGTGGGATATCTTCAATCGATGACCGTCCTTCCCTCCTCAACGACGTGAACAATAAAAAAAGTTAGGGGTGTGTTATAAATTGATCAATTTCGACTCTTCCCCTCACATTGAATCATCCACCTTGTGATTCATGCTACCACACTAACACATAGGGTGCAGGCCAAACAAACATGGCCCAACCCCTCTGCCATTCTACATGAATGGTGTGTTCATCATTATAGAAGATAAAGGTTTTATTCCAAGAAAAAGAACGAAGTGTGGCTGGATGAATCAGCCGCCGAAAAAAGAGAGGCACTCGAGTGCACCGTGTAGATAGGACGGTCGGCCATCTAGCTGGCCTCGGCGGACCGCCACATAGTGGAAACCACATCGCGCCACAACCGCCCCACCGGACCACGACCTCCATGCCACCTCACGCAACCCCGTGTCCTCCACCACTCTGCAGCACTCCCATCATTCAACACAATGTGGCACCTGTATCCTCTGCCACCATGTGGCCTCTACGTCCATGCGCAGCCCGCGACCGCTCCGTCACCCCGCGGGCCGCTGCCCAGGACGGGTTGCCAGGCCAGACTGCCCAGCGGTCTGGGTCGGACCAAGCATGTCAGGTCAGGTCAACATGAACTGGGTCGACATAGGCCATGTCAGGTTGGGTTGGTTCGACTGGGTCAGACCAGACACAAACCAGTTTCAACCCTATACTCTCTTTTGGCACTAACAATGGCACCGAGCATCTGTTTGATGAATCGTCTGCAGAGCCGGAAACCATAAAGCGAGACAGTCCATTTGGTTTACCCTACTAGAGATTCTGATAATGTTGGGGTATGATCGGGATGGATCAAGCACGAATCCAACAAGGCCCTTGGGACTAATAGGATAGTAACTTATATACAGGGCGTCTGTTTGACACACCAACTATTGTGTTGAAACACTTATGACGAGGAGGTCCTTTGAGATAATCCTTCGGGAGACATCTTGGCAGTTGTAGTATAGACCTGTGTATTTTGGAGCAGACTCTCTAATATACAAGCGAGATTAGTGCGGGAACCCTGTAGCTGGCTGTGACGATGTACTAGGATCATTTGTGGGTCTGACGACGCATGGAAAAACTACTAGGAACCTTTGTGGGTATGACAATGTACCGATGTTGTATTAGGATACCATGTGGGACTGAGGACGTACTGAGGATGTACTAGGATCTTGTGTGGGACTGATGACGTACTGACAATGTACTAAGATCCTCTGTGGGTCGGGTGACGTACTAATGATGCACTAGGATCCTGTGTGTGACTGACGACTTACTAGGATCCTGTTTGGGTCTGACGACATAACAACGATGTACTAGGATCCTGTATGGGTCTCAAGATGTATTGATGATGTACTAGGATCATGTGTGGGTCTGATGAAGTACCAATGATGTACTAGGATCATGTGTGGGTCTGAACACGTACTAACAATGTAAATGGAACCTGTGTGGGTCTGATGACATACTGACCTTGTACTAGGATCCTATGTGGGTTTGGCGATGTACTAGGATCGTGTATGGGTCTGACGAGGTATGAGGATCATGTGTGGGTATGACAATGTACTATGATCCTCTATGGTTAAGATGATGAATTTGGAAAATTTGTGGGTCTACCTCATAACAGAGTAGGGTGATTCAGTGTTTACATCTAACCATCTCTACTACTGTACCATAGTTATACCTAGTGTGTGATGAGTCTGTTCCTTGTAGTACATTCCTTAGTTGTAATACATTTGTTGTATTCTTCTATGTGGCATATTTGTGTGGTACTTACCTTCATGGTATTATTTACATTATGGAACAGTTTAGATTTGGGCTTTGATTTGGACTCTGTGTTTTCCTCATGATTGAGATAGGTATACTTGAAAACTTAGGTATATGTGTTGGTATATTCCTATGTGGGGTTGTCAGATGATTTAAGGATTTTTTGTTCATCCTTTTTGTATTTATTGAGACCTTGATGGTCTATAGGTCCCTAATGAGTATCATATACTCACCCCTACATGGGAAATGCCTGCACCTTGTTGTGTTTGGGGCAGACGACGGACATCGCTGATCAAGCTGAGGATACTAGGAAAAGACACTGACCGGAGGCGAACCATATGGAATGTCAGTATATAGAGGAGACGGGTAGACATTGAGTGCGTAGGAGGCAACCTGTACCTACCCTTCATGTAGGAACATCAGTGGACTACCCAGTACCAGTCTTTCTCTTTCTTCAGTTGTATTATATTTCAGTTGTACTAGTACCTTTACTGTTGGTCTTGTATTCCGGCCCCTCAAACATTCAAAATTATTTTTTTCTATACATATTACTTGTGTTATAATCTTGTTTTGTGCTTGGTTGCATGTGTTTACATGATATAAATGAAATTCCTTCTCGGTTTTAGGGAATATGCCTTTCGGTTCTAGTCACCAACACCTAGCCTATATAAGGTGGGCTTGGGGTAGTCACGGCACGATCCCCTAGGGATGGGTCATTACATGAATAATAAAATTTAAATTCATTAATTAATAATTCCAAAATCTTTTAAATTGGTAAATAAAATGGTATAACCTTATTAGTTTCATTAAAGGCCATTTTGATTGTTTTAAGAGATTCGATTTCTTTGTTTTGGTAGAATTTTCATCTGTGGTTTTCATGATCAGTTTACATGTATTCATCAATGGATGGTTGTTTGAAAAGAGGTTAAACATATAGAATTATAAATATATATTATTAGTGAAATTAATGTTGTATAAATGATCTTATAATGATTCTGATTATATACAATGAGGATGACTTATTCGATGAGATAATAATAAACGCATGGATTTGGCTTGGTGGTGTTGTGTACAATAAACTTGTTTGTATTATTATTCCATATTATGACTATATAAGGATTCCAAATATTTATAGAAGATAAAATACATATATAATTATTTTTTTCAACCACTTAAGTGGTTTCATTACCAGTCCTGAAGATAGTAATGCTAATTGATAACCTGTCTTCCTTGAGTCAGATAAATTTACACATCTCGGACAGTGTTTGAATTGATTGTGTAAAAGGAGGTGAGATGAGATATTATGATGAAATATTCAATTAGATTAATGAATATACATTAAATTTAAGGTACTAGAATTTTACTGGCATTTGGATGGGGATGGTGAGAAGAGTGAACAAAATAATGGAACTTTTAAAAGAAAAATAATGAAAAAGGCAGAGAGTATTACATATTTAGTTCTCCTACATGAGAATATTTTTAAGGGATTTGTTTTATGAATTTTTTTTAGACCAGTCAGTCTTGGACGTGGGGGAGGAGGTTGGGGATCTATTTGAGCATAATTTAGGCTGGGCATAAAGATTGAGTGGTGTGGGAGGAAGAGGGAGTGACATGTGGTTTATATAGTGGGGGAGAGAATAGTTTTCTTATAATTATAATCATTAATTTATTATTTCTTCTCACGAAACGAATTAGTGAGTATTCCATGACCAAGAATAGTAATATATTAACATGAGTTCGATATTTGGGTGCTATCATCAGTCATGAATCTAGGAATAGTTAATTTAAATTATAATGTATTTATACCATAAATTAATGTATTTTACTATACACCAAAACATTATGTATTTCAGAAAAATTCCAAAAATTCACCCAAACCTTTTTTTGACATGTGGAATCTAAAAATGAATTCCATTTATCAAAAATATTTTTCAAAATCTAATTAATAAAACATTTAATTAAAATAAATATTTAATAAATATATTTAAACACGTAAAATATTCATCTTCATTTTTAAGGTGCCTAAATTTATTTAAACCATCATGGGTGTGGATACCATTCATAAGAGTTATATTTATAATCATAAGGGTATTATAATATTCATAAGGGTATGTTACAATTCATTGAAAATTATTTTAATTCCATTAGACTCTAAATAACATACTGATCAAAAATGAGTATGTTAGATTTTCAAAATTCAAATTGCAAAGCTGGAAAATTTATGTTTAATGGATAGGTTATAAAAAATTGTTGTTTTTTACATCTTATGGTTTCATGAAATCTATATTAAATGTATTTGTAAATTTTTTGGGTGTTACAACTCTCCCCACTCTTCGAGCAAACCCTACCTTGATGACAGAACAAGGACCATCGCAGACAGATTGTCTTCAGCGACAGATTCTGCATGCGATCGAACTCCAACCAGGTAGGTTGTCTGGTGATTGATAATTGTTTCCATGTTTATTCCTTGTAAACATCTAACAACTTTCAACCCACAAATGGGTTGATTTGTGGGCTGTTTGTTATGGCGGGAGGGTCCGTTTATATCCGAGATTGAATCTGGGTTATTTGTGGATAGAACTTTAATATACTCTTCCCAGGTTTCAAAACTCTAATATTGAGGAATCATGGTGACACGAACTAGAACCAAATTCCTCTGTCATTGGGAGTTCTGGTGAGCATTCATACCACACCTCCTTATCGGTGGCAAGGAATCCTTGAGTCCATATAAGGTAAGACGACGATGTGAGATGTCTGGGGGAGAAGACGGTTTGACAAACAAGCCACAGTAGCATACCTGGTAGTCTGCAAAACATACCAGTGGAGTGAAGGCACTGAATTTCAGCTGCAATGGCATTCCCCAAAGGCACCTAGAGGAGGAGGTCATGTTCTGTTGGGACCATTGTGGTTCATCAAATGGCTGCTGGACCATAGGTCTACAACATGCATAGATGAATGCAGACACCCCGAGGCGTTGGAGGGTGGCCCATGGATGTGGGCCAAGATGTGCTCTACCACGTGGTCCTCTTGGGACCATGTATCAAACAATGGGTGGGCATCCACCAATGGATAGGGGGAATCCGACCTCAACCGACCACATAGTAGCACAATCCAGACGCATCCTTGACTCTAAGTTGTAGAAGAGTACGCCCACCCAGTGGGCCAGAACAAGGTGGGATGGGTCGGTCCTGAGTTGGGATGAAGGACACGAGTCTTGTTGGTCTGACTGAGTCTTATCGATACCAGGACAGAGTGTCCCCTATTCAGAAAAATGGTCATAACAATCAATCTAAAATCCTATTTGATGACCCGTTTGTGGAATTGGAACACTTGTGATGAGGCAGTTCTTTTTTATTGATCTATGGGGGATTTAATGGAATTTTATATTTAATTAATGGAATGAGTAATGCGTTCTCCTGGAATAATTTTAACTATGTGCGATAATAATACGGCTGGATGAGACAAAAAAACTACTGACTAGGGGTTCAAAATGGCCCTACAGTCCTTGATGATAAGAAGACATGTGTGGAGTAGCTACAAGAAGATTTGTGTTCACTGGTTACAAGTAGCTCTGTCTAAATCAGGTATAAGCGGCCTTGTGTGGACTAGCTATATATTCCCCTATGTGGATTAGCTCTGATGGACAAAGTGGGGGAGCTCTGTGTGACCTTGCAGACCCACTGTGGGGAGTGAATCAATGTGACGTAGCAGACCCACGCTGCTCATCGAGGATGAGTTCTTCAACAGTCTAAGGTGTACATTGTTATAGGCTTTGGTATTTCTTTATATTCTTTAGATTATACCTACGTGAGTGGACAATACCTTGTGCATAAATTCTTTTGAGCTATTTTCCTTGTTTTTTCGGGTCCTTACTAATTATTGAGTTACTCATTCCTACACAGGCTCTTCCCGCAAGTGTCGTGTCTTCTGAAGATGACAAGCATATTGATAGTGACCTTGGTGACATAAGACTAGGTGGTACCCAGTGTGATACGATCGATGGGATGTAATTATATATCTTTTATAATCCACTCATCGCCTACCCTTTAGGTGGGGTTCTCCTACAGATAAATTTCTTAGAGATATTTTTTACTTTATTGTATTCGGTTTTTATTTGTCTAGGGTTTGAATTCTATCACATTTGACTTGGATCTTGTAAATTTACTCAGTAGTTGTTTTAATGGCATTCATGTATTGATTTATAGCTATTAGGGATGTGGATGTCTTTTTGTGTGTAATGTTATTCAGCTAAATTCCTCCAACTCATGGGATAAATCATTTAGTTCTTGTCGCCAGCCATCAACCTTTGGGTGGTGGGCTTGGGGTAGTCACGGTATGATCCCCGATGTATGGTTCCAGAAACATTAGTACCAAAGGAGTTCAGTTCTACCTTAAAGATCGATTGTCCATGGTTTTGGTTTGGGGAAATAGTGTTGAATATTTTAAGTACAACATTATAGTTCATAGAGTCCATTTTTGGGGCTAAAACTGATGTATCCATACACGAGGACCCTGAATTCTTCTTTTTGAGTCGTTACATTAAACCACTAGTTCCATGAATCATATTGGACTTGAGGGTTTTATCATTTTCTCCTTGAATCAGAGTCAGCTAACTAGGTATAAACTATTGAATGTGGTACATCAAGATCTGTTTTAGGATGCCTCAACACATATAGCTAGCCTGAATTCTGATTCTTCACCATGAGGATATCCCACATTACATTGGGGAGTCAGTTAATGGAATGGTTCTAGAGATTTCCCCACCAGGTGGTGTGCTAGTGTTACCACCACCTGTTTATCAGAAGTTACTACTAGCACTTTCGGTAAAGGATGCATGCATGCTCAGTTCCTTGCACGCGTTTCAGAGGAGGAGACCTCCTAGGTTTAGGGGTGATAATGACCACCAAGGTGTAGATTATTGGATCAAGGTGGTTACGTGAGTCTTTTGAATAGTGAGTATGCCTCTCAAAAAGATGAAAATATTATCCTCGATCCATCTTAAGGCCTCGGTAGGGAGATGGGAGAGCTTGAAAATTTAGACACATGATGAGGTGACCATCGCCTAGACAGACATTGAGTGAAACTTTCCGTATAATTTCATCCCAGAATTATGGAACTCAATGAGAATAAATTATATAATTCACCTATAGTTGGAAATTATGATTGTAGTAGAGTACTTAGGGAGATTCACAGAACATTCTAGCTACTCTACACACCTGTTGTGAGACCCGTTTTTAAGTGATCGAGCATCTGAGGAGGGACTTTACTGAGATATTAGGTTGTACATTGTGTCTCTTATCATCCATACTCATGATGGGGTTTAGGAGTGAGACCTATACGTAGAGAGAATCTTGAAAGATCATTTAATGATAGGTGGATCCACCAGTAGACACTAGGCGGCAGATTTTTCAGTGGTAGGAATCTGGAAGTAGGCATGGGGACCCAAGCGGGTCAGGCCTTTCAGGGGACAACCCCAGGAATCAAGGTTGGTTATACGAGGCTCCCATAGTAGAGGGAGTCAACATGGGGCCAGGTTGTTCTTCCCAAGAGGTGGGTAAGGACACATGGCTCGTGATTGACCGACTCACTGCACAGATGATCAGCAGATGGTCGAGGGACTATTGAGGAAGAGGAAGAAGATCAAGAAAGGGGTTCTATGGGATGGTGGACATAGAAGAGGATAAGGAAGAGAATTAGAAAGTGGATGGAGGATTGATATACTAAAACCAACACCCCTCTGTGGTCCACCACGTTCTGCGGTAACCAGTGTTTTGGGGCAATGCTATCTTCAAGTGATGGAGGCCTACGACCATAATCCCTAGAGATGATTTGAGGTACGATTTGTTTCTTATCAACTATTGATTCAGTTCATATAGATCATTGTTATAGTCAATCCTTCTTATCAATGAAATTTTTCGGAGCTTGGATAATCCGATAGAGACATTGGATAGATCATTAATATTAGAAACACATATGGGAAAGGACTCGAGGATTTAAAATTGGTTCCAGTAATGTGAGAATACTATTGGAGGAGAGATTTTTGGCTGGGATCCCTTATTTTCTACATCAAGGCCTTGTGAAATCAACTTGGGTGTGGACTAGTTATCCACAATCTTTGCTCAGATTGACTATTTTATGGGAACAGTGTGTTGTGTCTTAAAAGATGGGAATATGTTTTCCATTATCAGCTAGAAGGGAAACGATGTGTCGCAGGATGTACTCATACATAGTAGGTTATATCCAATGCCCCATCAGTTAGATAGCATGACCCTCGATGCAGTGGAGAGATGATTCAATAGTTTTCTACAGTGGTGGATGAGTATGAGGAAATTTTTCTCAAGGATATCTCAGGACTTTATTCCCATATATGGGTAGAATAATCCATTGATCTGTAACACGAGATGACACATATAACTAAAACTTCTTATCTGATGGCTCAAAAAGTTCTCAGAGATGTGAGGATATAGTTGGACGAAATACAGAAGAAGGGGATTGTAAGGACCATCATTTGGCCATGGGTATCCCTAGCGTTGTTCGACAAGAAGGCAGACAGAATCAGGAGGCTATACATGGACTTTCAGTGCCTGAACATGGAGAACATGAAGAAAGTGTATCCTCTACGAAAGATTCATGACTTATTCAATCATGTAAATGGAGAGATATGGTTCTAAAACATATAAATCAGATTAGACTATCTCCAGCTTCGAGTGTGATTTGAGGTCATTAAGAAGAGGGATTTCAGATGTCGCCATGACCACTACAAGTACATATTGAAGTAGTTTGTCATGAATAATGTGCTACTTATGTTAATGGGACTCATGACTAGTATCATCCATCCAATACTAGTCTAGTATATAGTGTACTTCATTATGGACATCTTATTTTATTTAGCATCATAATAAGAGCATGCGATACACCTGAGGATGGTTTCGGACACATCTAAGAGCACCAGATTTACGGTAAGCTCTCTAAGAGTGAGTTCTAGAAGTGAAATGTCAACGTAATGGGACATGTAATCTTAGATTATGGTGTTGTGGTGGATCCAATGTGAATATAGGCAATGCTTCCTTGGGACCCTCCCAAGAGAATTATCATGATGTAGAGTTTCCTTGGATTGGATGGGTACTATCGAAGGATTTTATATGACTTCCCCAAAGTTGCATCACCCATAACGAAATAAATAAATATGGTAAAATAATTCATGTGGATATAAAGATACATGTAGAGACTTCATATTCTAAGGTAATCCATGTGGAGTGCTCCTATCATGATACTTCTAGATGAGGGAACCACCTATGTGGTGTACTGTGACACATCATGAACCTTGTTGGGATTCTTCTTAATATAGGGGAAAGCTGTTATTGTAAATGGATAATGATAGTGGAGACCACATAATAAAACAATGCAACTCATGACCTTTATTTGGAAGTGGTAGTATTCACACTAACTATGTGGTGACACTGCATTATGGGTGAACGATTAATTGTCTAATCCGACCACAAAAGTATTTCTAATATCTTTTCATAGAAAGATATGAATATGAGAAAATGTTGTTGGCTATATTTCTTCTAGTAAAATGACTCCAAGATGGTCTATACACCTAGGAAGAAGAACATGGTGGAAGATGATCTCATCATGAGATTGTGTTCATAGCTACTAAATAAGGCCTTAGAGATGTTATCCTTTCTTAAGATATGTTTTGGGGATATATTTGAGGCATATTATGTATAGTTGTAACATCCCAGGTAAATAAAGAATAAATAATTTTTATATTTATTAATATTTACGAATTAAATATTAATTTTACTTTAAAGGGGTTTCTATGTTCGATAGCGTACCTGATACGCAACAAAGAGTTTCATTGAAATCTTACGTTGCACACTAGAAATAAAATAATATTATTTTAAATGGTAGTTAACACATAGCCGTTGTATGGGCAGGAATGTATAGAAATAACTAAAATATGATTTTATATGTTTTTAAATGTTTTTACATTTATCCAATAAAATATAAAGGCTTAAAATACGAAAAGAATTCAATTTTAGGGTTTTATAACCTAATTTTCACTAAAGGTTCACTTATCGCCTTTTGATGGTGGACCATCATTAAATATAGTTTTGGTCACTTTTATACATTCTATTGGACCAAATAAAACTCTTCTTTAGAATCAGGACATCAAAATTTAATTTGTGTAACTTTTAGGTATCTTTCGGATAATGTTCAACTTTTTAATGAATAGTGTAAAATTTTGTATTTTAATTCAAAACCTCTTTTTAGTATAATTTATTTATATAATTAGATTATCTTTTGAATTGGTTTTAAAGTGAAATTAGAAAATATTTTTACCAATAAATCTAATAGTGGCCATTGGAATTAATTTCACTTTAAAATCAGACTTAAACTAGTGTCAATCTTTTGATACTTATTGTTTCATAAAAACACGCTATTTGCTCTGACAGCGGGAATTAATTATTAAATTAATTAATGCAACTTATATGTTTTGAATTTTGTAAAATTGACTTCATTTTTTAATTTGGAATATCAAATATAGCTTAGGGTGATGTTTTGGTATTTTTCTGAAAAACTTCAATTTTTGATGAATAGTGAAACCACTAAGTGGTACTTAAAAAACTGATTTTTCGTTTAAAGAAAATTTACCACCTCTATGTTTTGAATTTCAAAAATCTGACATACATGGTTGTCATTAAGAAGTAAAATGTGGTTCAATGGGATTAAAATAATTTTTTGGTGAATAGTAACTTATTAAGTTTTTAATCGCGATTAGAGGTAATTAGTGTAATTTAAGGTAAAAATAATGTTGTAATAATATGAAATGAACTTTACACATGTCCTAACCTCATTGGATGTGTCATGGACGACCAAGAAAATCCATGGGTCAACTTCGGGACCCCATGAAGCCACTTTAGTTGGAAAATATCATTAATATCTTTTTATTTAAAGTTAAAATAAAAATGACACAAACATGAGTTGTTTTACTAAAACAATTTTTACATGGGGTTATACAAGTCCTATTTTTTACTATAAATATTAATTAGAAAGTAAAAAATATTTCATACATCATGATATTCTTTTTATAATTTTTAGACATTAAATAAATTAAATTATTTATGACATCATGATGATGCAGCGATTACCTCATTAATAAAGGATTTAAATAAAATGAAATCAAAATGTAAAATCAATGACCTAAACATGTCCAAAACCTATTGGATGGGTGGATTTCGAACCCGTATTACCTTATCCTCAAAATACATCAATGTGGGTCCATTAAAATCCGAAACTCATTCTAAAATAAAGTAACATTTCCTTAGTTTCCAAGAATGCCCTCCTCTCCACTTATAAAAGGCCGCCACCTCTACCACCTTACCCACACTTCCAAAGCCCTTTTCTCGGCCAAATCCTGCCCATTTTGTCTCTACACATCCTTCTATTACCCTTTGAAGCCTCACTTTGGGCAGAAGTCTTCCCAAGGAAGCCTTTCAGCTCATATCTAAGAGAGTTACACGATTTTAATGTGATGTCTTCACTTGTGTTCTTTTGTTTTATTTTTCTTATCCAACGCCCTAAACTATTTTTATTAATTTCTTTTGTAACAACTCAAGTATATTCAATATACTAGGAGGTTGTTATAAGAATATTTAGAGCTACACTTACACACATCTACATATAATGGTTAAAGAACATACTGTATCTGTGGTTGGCGAATTTCTGCCTCACGAAACGATGATTGTTCAATCTTCTTTTAAACAACTTTAATGGTGGACATTAAGATTTCACTATATTTATATATGATATATATTATGTTTATGTTTTCCTTATGCTTCTTTATTTTTCATTTGTGATTTACCTTTATGGTTTCCATTGTGGGTAATCACGATAATTTCATTTTAGGAAGTGCGGACTACCGCCCCCTCAAAGTGATGTGACTTGTTAATGCCATGCGTGAGACGTATAAAGGATGTATTTAATGTTATTATATATGATGTTATACTGGAATTATAATATACCTCTATATCGTTATTATTTCTTTCCATTAATGTATGAGATAGAAATGAAAGTAGCGTTCATGCGTACGTACGACTTACCGTCTCCATGAACGTTGCATTTCAATTCTTATCCCCAAATGTAATGTACTATTATAAGTAAATATTTATAATGGATATATATAATGTATGTTACATATAAATGATTAATATAAATCTGTAATTAAAATATACATACCTCTCATTTAGTTTTAATTCCATTAAGATGACAAAGAAATGAAAGTAACATTCATGTGTACGTACGACTTACCGTCTCCATGAACGGTGCATTTAATTTCATACCTATAAATGATTATGTAATATTATAAATACATGTATATGATGGATATATATGATATATATGATATCCAACTCAGTAATTTCATTCTGGATATAAAGAACCTTTGACCACACGAACAACATGTAATTGTAAGAAGTCCACTTTCGACATAAGAACCAAATATCGACAAAACAAACATTATTAACATAAATGATTACATAATTATTATAACATTATAATAAGTGATATAAAAGTAATAATGAACTTGAATAAGGTTATTAAGAATGTATAAATTAACTCATGTTTATTATTCAGGATGTTAGATAACGATCGAGTAAAGTCTGACCCGAGATAAGGGACTTCTTCTCAATCTCCTTTCATTGAGGCATATTTCGTTTTATACACAAATTTCTTTTATATGGTGTATAAACCCCTTTGAATTTTACTTTTATACAAAAGGAATATTTTTCTACAAAGAGTTTTACAAAACGACCAAAAAGGAATGTTTCTTTTAACGTACGCGGTGACAACGACCTTTTCTGCCATCACGAGTATTATTTGGTCATTGTCTTCATCAACAAGCCGTAATGTTTTTAAAATTAATTAAATACCATATAATATATTATGTATTTTGGTATTGAAAATGGTTTTTATAATGGATTTTTTATGTCAATATATTTATGTGATATATTGTGATCAAAGTGTGGAAATGTTTTCTTTCCATTATATTTGTTTTATGATATTATATTGGTACTTGGTCATTTGACGGGTGGTTACGTGATAAACCATAAGACGGGTGGTGCTGTGATTACCAGGACGGGTGGTTACGTTATAACCTCCAATGCATTGGGTATGGAAGTCATCCGTATGGCTATTCCATTAAGTATGTATAGAAGTTGGCCGTATGGCTATTCCATTAAGTGATATGTGTGTAAGTCGACCTTATGGTTAGTCCACTTAAGTATGTTTATGTCCCACGTTACCATTATATGTTATGTGTTCTTTATATGGGTTTATGGTAATCCATTGGTTACAAAATGGTAAGTAATGATATTTTATTTAGTGAAGAGTTTTTACTATTTCATGAAGGTGAAGGTATTACTTAGATAAATTATACATGGTTTACTTGATGTTTGAAAAACTAACAGTTTTCATTCATTGTGTATCCCTTACTGAGCTTTTTAGGATCACCCCGAGTTTTTTTTTGAAATGTTTTTCACAGGACTTAATGTTGAATAGGGTCAAGTATGGGATCAAGAGAAAGTCATGATATATAAAACAAGGAACTGGAAATGTTTCTTTTTAAGGGTTTTTTTATTCTATGGAAACTTAGTAGAAGTGTCTACTTTGTAAATCATTTGAGTTGTAATAGTTATGTTCTATTTCTGTAAAACTCAAAACCTGAAAAGATCCTCAATGTGAATTATTCATTTAATTCAATATTAAGTATGGTTTATGGTCGGGGCCTTATAGTTGGTATCAATGGTCGGTTTAGACAAATTTAGGAGTTAGAAAATTGTTAAATTATAAATTAATTTATGGTATGATTGAAATGATATAGAATTTAAAGATTTCCATGTTGCTTCACCTAAGGTATTTCATTTTTAAGAATGGGTTTTCATAGAGGAAATAGGAATGCTTTTTCGAGAAGGAATACTGAGGGATATGAACCTCCAAATCAGCATACTAAGATGGTCAGAATCATAATTAAGCAGTTTACTACAGTGATGGCTCAGTTGAATCAGGTGATAAATGGTGGTTGTGTTACTGATGATATTTTGGTGTTTTCTAAAGTTAAAGAAGAGCATGAAAGTAATTTAAGGGTTATCTTGCAAACCTTAAAAGAAAAGAAACTATATGGAAAATTCAGCAAGTGTGAGTTTTGGATACAACAAATTTCATTCCTTGGTTTGTTTGAAAAGATGGAATAACTGTTGATCCTGCTAAAACAAAAGTTGTTGAAGAATGGCCAAGACCCACAAATGTAACCTAGATCCTTAGTTTCCTTGGTTTGGTAGGTTACTACAGAAGGTTTGTTGAAAATGATTCATGATTATCTAGTCCAATGACTAAACTAACTCGGAAGGGTGTTAAGTTTATCTGGACAAAAGAATGTGATGATTCTTTTCATGACTTGAAAAGAAGATTGGTGAATGATACAGTTTTGGCACTTCCTTCCTAGAATAGTGAGTTTGTTATCTATATTGATGCTTTATTGAAAGGACTTGGTTGTTTCCTTATTCAGAATGATCAGGTAATTGCATATGCTTCACATCAGTTGAAAACTCATGAGGTAAATTACCCTACACATGACATGGAATTGGCAGCTGTTGTTTTTGCTCTAAAAATTTAGAGGCATCATTTATATAGAGTAAAGTGTGAAATATATACTGATCACAAAAGATTAAAGTATATATTCAATCAGAAAGAATTGAACATGAGACAGATGACATGGCTGGAATTAATCAAGGATTATGATTGTACAATTCATTACCATCTGGGAAAAGCAATTAAAGTGGCTGATGCTTTGAGTCAAAAAAGCAATGCTTCATTAACAATGTTTTGTTTGGAACGTGATCCTTTGGTTAAGGATTTGATGAACTTTTGGCATAAAACTTGTTGGTGCTGGAAGTTCTTATTTTTTGTTTAAGGTATCAGTGAGATCATCCCTATCAGACAGAATTAAGAAAGCACAGAGGGAAGACAGTGAGTTTCAGAAAAAGGTAGAGCTGGTTCAGAAGGGTATGTTGCCTGAATTCAACATTGATAATGATTGGGTTTTGAGGTTTGTGAAGATATTATGTGTTACTTGTGATTCACAGTTGAAGAATTAGTTGTTATGTGAGGCTCATAGATCCCCATTTTAAGTTCATCCTGGTAGTACTAAGATGTACAGAGATCTGCGGGAGTATTACTGGTGGGATGGAATGAAAAGAGATATTGGTGATTTTACTAGAAGTGTTTTACATGTCAACAGGTTAAAGTAGAGTGGTAGTTAGCGAAAGGGATGCTTCAGCCTTTACCAGTTCCAGAGTGGAAATGGGAGAATATATCCACGGACATTGTAGTGGGATTACCGAAGACATCTCGAGGTAATAATGCAATTTGGGTTATTGTTGATTGATTGACTAAATCTTCTCATTTCCTTGCCATACGAGATATTTTTTCCCTAGATCAACTTTCCCGTTTGTATCTTAAAGAGATAGTTAGGTTACATGGATTTCCTCTCTCCATTGTATCTGACCGTGATCCTAGGTTTACTTCTAACTTTTGGAAAGGCCTTTAGAAGTCGTTGGGTACAGAATTAAATTTTAGTACAACTTTTCTTCCGCAATCAGATGGGCAGTCAGAACGAACAATTCAGACCTTGGAGGATATGCTACGAGCTTGTTCGATGGATTATCAGGGAAGTTGGGACCAACATCTTTCTTTGTTTGAGTTTTCTTATAATAACAATTTTCATTCCAGTATACAGATGGCACCATTTGAGGCATTATTTGGGAAACGGTGTCAAACTCCAGCTTTTTGGGATGAAGTGGGTGAAAGGATGTTGATGGGACCAGAATTGATAGAAGTGTTGGTAGAAAACATTCATTTGATTCAGAAACACATGAAAACAGCTCAGAGCAGGTAGAAGAGTTATGCGGATAACTGGAGGAAGGATCTATCTTTCGATGTAGGTGATCTTGTTTTTCTCAAAGTTTCTCTATGGAAAAGTGTGGTGCGATTTGGTAAGAAAGTAAAGCTAAGTCCAAGGTTTATTGGACCATATGAAATTCTGGATAAAGTTGGATCAGTTTCTTACCGAGTGGCTTTACCTCCGATTTTATCTCAGGTACACAATGTTTTTCATGTTTCGATGTTGGGATGTATATGCCAGATTCATCTCATGTTTTGAGCACAGAGGCAGTTGAGCTAGAAGAGAACCTATCTTATGAAGAACAACCAGTCCAGATTCATGACCGAAGAGAGCAAGTGTTTCGATATAAGGTAATCCACCAGGTAAAGGTTTTGTGAAAAAACCATATGGTTTAAGAGGCAATGTGGGAATCTGAAAATGCTATGAGGGATAAATACCAACACTTATTTTGATAAGTGAATAAAATTGCGAAGACGCAATTCCCAAAAGTGGGGAAGGATGTAACATCCCAGGTAAATAAAAAATAAATAATTTTCATATTTATTAATATTTACGAGTTAAATATTAATTTCACTTTAAAGGGGTTTTTATGTTCGATATCGTACCTGATACGCAACAAAGAGTTTCATTGAAATCTTACATTGCACACTAGTAATAAAATAATATTATTTTAAATGGTAGTTAACACATTGTCGTTGTATTGACAGGAATGGATAGAAATAACTAAAATATGATTATGTATGTTTTTAAATGTTTTTACATTTATCTAATAAAATATAAAGGCTTAAAATACAAAAAGAATTCAATTTTAGGCTCTTATACCCTAATTTTCACTAAAGGTTCACTTATCGCCTTTTGATGGAGAACCGTCATTAAATATAGTTTTGGTCAATTTTATAAATTCTATTGGACCAAATAAAACACTTCTTTAGAATTAGGACATAAAAATTTACTTTGTGTAAATTTTTGTAATCTTTCCGATAATGTTCATTTTTTTAATGAATAGTGTAAAATGTTGTATTTTAATTCAAAACCACTTTTTAATCTAATTTATTTATATGATTAGATTAAATTTTGAATTGGTTTTAAAGTGAAATTATAAAATATGTTTACCATTAAATCCAATAGTGTTCGTTGGAATTTATTTCACTTTGAAATCAGACTTAAACTAGTGTCAATCATTTGATACTTATTGTTTCATAAAAACACGTTATTTGCTCTCACAGTGGGAATTAATTATTAAATTAATTAATTCAACTTATATGTTTTTAATTTTGTAAAATGGACTTCATTTTTGATTTCTAAATATCAAATATATCTTAGGGTGAAGTTTTTGTATTTTTATGAAAAATGTCAATTTTTTATGAATAGTGAAACCACTAAGTGGTACTTAAAAAACTGATTTTTCGTTTAAATGAAATTTTACCACCTCTGTATTTTGAATTTAAAAAATCCGACATACATGGTTGTAATTAAGATGTAAAATGTGGTTCAATGGGATTAAAATAATTTTTTGGTGAATAGTAACTTATTATGTTTATAATCGCGATTATAGGTAATTAGTGTAACTTAAGGTAAAAATAATGTTGTAATAATATGAAATGAACATGAAACATGTCCTAACCTCATTGGATGTGTCAGGGCCGACCGAGACAATCCATGGGTCAACTTGGGGACCCCATGAAGCCACTTTGGTTGGAAAATGTCATTAATATCTTTTTATTTAAAGTTAAAATAAAAATGACACAAACATGAGTTGTTTTACTAAAACAATTTTTACATGGGGTTATACAAGACATATTTTTGACTATAAATATTCATTAGAAATCTAAAAGTTTTTCCTACATCATGATATTTTTTTATTATTTTTAGACATTAAATAAATTAAATTATTTATGACATCATGATGATGCAGCGATTACCACATTAATAAAGGATTTAAATAAAATGAAATGATAATGTAAAATATATGACCTACACGTGTCCAAAACCTATTGGATGGGTGTATTTTGAACCCTTATCACCTTATCCTCGAAACAAATCAATGTGGGACCTTTAAAATCCGAAACTCATTCTAAAATAAACTAACATTCCCTTACTTTCCAAGAATGCCCCTCCTCTCCTCTTATAAAAGGCCCCCACCTCTACCACCTTACCCACACATCCAAAGCCTTTGGCTCGGCCAACCCCTGCCCATTTTGTCTCTCCACATCCCTCTATTACTCCTTGAAGCCTCACTTTCGTCATAAGGCTTCCCAAGGAAGCCTTTGAGCTAAAATTTAAGAGAGTTACCTGATTTTAAGGTGATGTATTCACTTGTGTTCTTTTGTATTATTTTTCTTCTCCAACCGCCTAAACTCTTTTTTTTTCATTTCTTTTGTAAGAAATCCAGTATCTTCAATATACTAGGATGTTGTGATAAGAATAGTTCGAGCTACACTTACACACATCTACATCTAATTGTTAAAGAACATATTGTTTTTGTGGTTGGCGAATTTCTGCCTCACGAAACGATGATTGTTCAATCTTCTTTTAATCACCTTTAATGGTGGCCATTAAGATGTAACTATATTTATATATGATATATATTATGTTTATTTTTTCCATATTCTTCTTTATTTTTCATTTGTGATTTACCTTTATGGTTTCCATTGTGGGTAAACACGATAATTTCATTTTAGGAAGTGCAGACTATCTCCCCCTCAAAGTGATGTGATTCGTTAATGCCATGCGTGGGACGTATAAAGGATGGATTTAATCTTATTTTATATGATGTTATACTGTAATAATAATATACCTCTATATCATTATTATTTCTTTCCATTAATGTATGAGATAGAAACGAAAGTTGCATTCATGCGTACGTACGGCTTACCGTCTCCATGAACGGTGCATTTCATTTCTTATCCCCAAATGTAATGTACAATTATATGTACATATTTATAATGGATATATATAATGTATGTTACATATAAATGATGAATATAAGTCTGGAATTAAAATATACATACCTCTTATTTATTTTAAATTCCATTAATATGACAAAGAAATGAAAGCAGTGTTCATGCGTACGTACGACTTACTGACTCCATGAACGGTGCATTTAATTTCTTACCTCTAAATGATTATGTAATATTATAAATACATGTATATTCTGGATATATATGATATATATGAAATCCAAATTAGGAATTTCATTTTGGATATAAAGAACCTTTGACCACACAAACAACATGTAATTGTCAGAAGTCCACTTTTGACTTAAGAAACAAATATCGACAAAACAAACAATATTAACATAAATGATTACATAATGATTATAACATGGTTATAAGTGATATAAAAGTAATAATGAACTTGAATAAGGTTCTTAATCATGTATAAATTAACTCATGTTTATTATTCAAGACATTAAAGAATGATCGAGTCAAGTCGGACCCGAGGTAAGGGACTTTGTCTCAATCTCCTTTCATTGAGGCATATTTCGTTTTATACACAACAATATTTTATACGGTGTATAAACCCCTTTGACTTTTACTTTTATACAAAAGGAATCTTTTTCTATGAATCTTTTTACAAAACGACCAAAATGGAATGTATCTTTTAACGTATGCGGTTACAATGACATTTTCCGCCGTCGCGAGTATTATTTTGTCATTGACTTCCTCAACAAGCCTTAATGTTTTTAAAATGAAATAAATACCTTATACTCTTTTATGTATTTTGGTATTGAAAATGGTTTTTATAATGAATTTTTTATGTCAATATATTTATGTGATATATTGTGATAAATGTGTGGAAATGTTTTCATTCCATTATATTTGTTTTATGATTTTATATTGGTACATGGACATTTGATGGGTGGATACGTGATAAACCATATGACGGGTGGTGCCGTGAATACCAGGACGGGTGGTTACATTATAACCTCCAATGCATTGGGTATCGAAGTCGGCCATATGGCTATTCAATTAAGTATGTATGGAAGTTGGCCATATGGCTATTCCATTAAGTGATATGTGTGGAAGTCGTCCGTATGGTTATTCCACTTAACTATGTTTATGTCCCATGTTACCTTTATATGTTATGTGTTCTTTATATGGGTTTTATGGTAATCTTTTGGCTACAAAAGGGTATGTAATGATATTTTATTTAGTGATGAGTTTTTACTACTTTATGAAGGTGAAGGTATTAATTTGATAAAGTATACATGGTTTACTTGATGTTTGAAAAACTAACAGTTTTCATTCTTTGTGTATCCCTTACTAAGCTTTTTATGCTCACACCAATTTTTTTTTGAAATGTTTTTCACAGGACTTAATGTGTAATAGGTTCATGGATGGGATCAAGGGAAAGTCATGCTATATAAAACATGGAACTGTACATGTTTCTTTTTAAGGGTTTTTTATTCTATGGAAACTTAGTAGAAGTGTCTACTTTGTATATCTTTTCAGTTTTAATAGTTATGTTCTAATTCCCTAAAACTCTAATCCTGAAAAGATCCTCAATGTGAATTATTCATTTAATTCAATATTAAGTAAGGTTTAAGGCCGGGGCCTTATAATAGTCGATAGAACATTCCCCTCTAGTCTTGTAGTGAGTTATAGAGGCACATCTTGGAGATTCCACTTCTGAGATTACACATTCCCATATTTCAATAGGGCATTCCCCAGCTGGATATTTGAAAGGTGGGGAGAAATTCATCCTTTTTAGGTGATGAATATTATTACCATGGGGGTTGCAGGAGGAGTTATTGAGGGTGTTCCTTACATCCCCTTTGGTGGTACATACAGGTGTGTTTAAGATGTATTAGGACCTCTGATGTTAGTACTTTCTGTTTGGGATGACTAAGGTAAGAGCAGAGTTCGTCTAGAGATTCCTCACTTGTTATTCAGTGAAGGATGAGCACCAAGTTCTAGTAGTTTTGACACCACCCCTTTAGGTACAAATGTAGAAGTGGGATGGAATATCAATGGACTTCGTAATGGGAATACCACGTATGCCGTGGAGGGACAAAACCAGTGGGGTGATCATAGATCATCTCAACAAATCGGCCCACTTCCTTCCCATCCAAGAGCATGGATTAAAAGAGAGATTTGGATCCCTCAACAGGAATGGGATAGTTTGACTCCATGTTGTCCCATCTACGATAATATTATATCATGATGCACACTTTACATCCCAGTTGTGGAAGGGATTTCCAGAGTCTTTTGGGACTTAGTTGTGCTTGTGCATAGCATTAAACCCATAGACTGAAGGTCAAATTGAGTGGAACATACATACTATAGACTTCATTATTTTTTCTTGTGTCCTTTATTTTTTTCACTGCTGGGGGGACCACCAACCAATGGGGGTGTTTCCATAAAATAATAACTACCAATACACAATCTGTATGGAACCATTTGAAGCATTGTATGGATTAACATGTAAGAAACCATTATGATAGACAGGCCTAGGGGATTCAGCACTCATGGGGGTATAGATGGTACACAATACCACTGAGAAGGCACACGACATCCAAGAGTGGATAATGGCCACAAAAATCTGATATAAGTCCTATGATAATATGCGATGGAGACATTTGGAGTTCAAGGAGGGGGGAACATATTCCTTTTAGTCTCTCCTCGATGAGGGATCCATATATTTGGATTTGGTGAAAGGTTATCTATAAGATTAATCAGACCATTCCTGATACTATGTATAGTGGATGAGGTGGTGTACCACTTTGCTCTACTGCCACAGTTAGAGAGGGGACACGACTTCTTCCATGTATCCCAGCTATGGAGATATGTGAACAACCATTGTCATGTAATATACCATGGTGAGTTGGGGAATGAAGATTGGGAGAAATTCACAGAGGACATAGTGGAGATAGAGTATCGACATGAGAGGAAATTTCATGGATGGTAGATTCCTCTTGTGTTCAATTTTTTACTATATGGGAATGAGATGGAGAGAATTTTGGAATGGGAGGCTCAGATTCATGCTCAATACAATCATTTTAATAATTAGCCTTTAATTTTTCTGAAAATTATATAAATACATTAAATTGGTGAGTAATGTAATGTCGTATAATTCAATGTAATTTTTTTTAAAATTAAATGTGATTTTTTCGGGACCAGACTCCGTGACGACACGTAATTCCAAGGCTTGGTGTGGCCAGAATGTATTTTTTAACTTTTTATTCGGTTCATTAAATAATATTGTGAGTTTTTTTCTATCATTTAAACTGGTGCCTAGATAAAAAATATAAAGGAACTGTAGAAATCAGAGTGTCGTTATTCTCCTACAAATGGACTAACATTGGCCAGTGTGGGACCATATTGGAAGTTATTTTTTGGCCCAAAATAAAATAATTAAGTAACAATTACATTATTTTCCAATACTTATAACACATAAAATATATTTTAGATTGAAAATATTAGTGTACCGTAGATCTTGTGAGAGCGTCTTTCCCTTGGGTGGAGCTTCACTTGAACGATGTGGATCAAGGGTGGATGATAGTTTTCAGACTTTTTAGGAAATATTAAAATAAAATAAACATGATTATTTTATTTTTATTTTGATCATTTGAAAATTTTGGAGTGAAACGATGTTCTAACTCAAAAAAACCGAAATGATGTTTCATAACAGAAGTAGAGTAATTTCCACACAACACAACGATAACGGAAAATAATTTCCTCCCTTACTATTTTAACCGAGGGTGAATCTTTGACACATTGGGAGAAACAATCTAAATATTTAAAGGACAACTATTTCTGAATGAAGAACGATGATCTATGATGACTTGAGAACTATCCCTCCTCATCGATAGATCCCTCCCTCGATGGTGGATCGAGGACCTTCGTGGATGGATTCCCTTCAGTAAAAAATTCATCCTATGATCGAACTCCAACTACGAAGGGTTTCTTGTGATTGATACTTGTTTCTCTATTCTTTCATTTTAAAAAATGATCATGGGTTAACCCAAGAATAAGTTTTTCCATTGGTTATTTGTTCTAGTGGGTATATTGTTTTATCATATTGATTACATCAGGCTTATTTGTGGATAGAACAATAATCAACTCTTCCCATGTTTCAAAAATGCTAACCCAGATGATTCGAGGCCTCATGAACAAGGACATAATTCCTCTTTCATTTGAATTATTTTGATCTTTGTGACACAACCTTTTAATCAGATGCAATGAAACCGCAATGCTTTAGTAGAAATGATGAGGACATTAGAATCTGGGGGGAATATACGATTCGAGAAAATGACCACCAAAGTGGACCATGGGGTTTTCAGAACATACAGGCGGCACTCTGGTGACCGGTGGTGGACACTGCCTCAAGTAGGTGCCAGCGCACCACGACAATGCCCTGAGGTTGAGGCCATGGAATGCGATAATGACACGCAGGCTGACGGCTGGCAGAGACGGACGAGGCCACTCGACTCTGTTGGAGTAGAGGCCCACAACGTGGGCTTACACGTTGTCTGGAGGGGATCGCCCACAAAATAGGGTGATAATGACCATAGACGGACACATAGAAACCCATGTTGGATGCCTCCGAGCATCGAGGCTTGAGGATTATTGAGTTTCCCCTCAGGCCGGACTTGCAGCCTCGAGGGTCCGACCTACGACCCAGCGATCCGAAACAGCGGCCAAGGGAACCAGACCCACTACCCAATCATACAGACCTATGGCCTAATGGGAAGGGTCAGATATTGATTGGGTCATACATGGGTCATGTTGGTCGACCTGGTTGGGACCATACTCGGACCCGAAATGCCCATTTTCAGAAAACTATCATAAATTTCAAACCGTAAGCTAGATTGATAAGTTGATCACGAAATTTTCACCCTCATGACGAGGCCGTTCTTTTGGAATGATATCGGGAGGATTTCATGGATATTGAAATTAATTGAATGGATTTAGGAGTGGATTATCCCCAAATCAAGAATACTATATGCACGAATCTTGTGGCTGGTTGAGACCTGAAGACTATTGAAGAGTGGGAATAAGTGACCTTGTTGGCCTAGATGAGAAACAAACTTATGAGGAATATTTACAATCGGCACTATGTGAACTAGGTACAATGGTCTATGTGTGAACCGGCACTATGAGGACCTTTGTGGACAAGAAAAATGCAGTCTTATGTGGACCAGCTATGATGGCCTATGTGGGGAGAGGCTTTGTGTGACATGATAGAACAATGGGGGGGAGTGTCTCTGTGTGACCAAACAGACCCACAATACTCATCAGGGAAGAGTAACTCAGTAGTCTAAGATGTTCAGAATTAGGACTGATAGTATTTCATTCAATTCATTAGATTACACCTATGTGATATTAAATTAGATATTTCATGCCTTCTTTTGTGGTCTTTCACTCATGTTTTGGGGTCCCTATTGAGTATTGTGTTACTCACATCTTCACAGGCTCCTCCCGTATGTATCATGTCTTGTTAGGACGATATGCAATTCAACTGTCCTTGGTGGCCTGTAACAGGGCTATAACCATTGAGATATGACAAGAATGATGTAATTCTATAGAATTCTACATCTACTCCTTGCCTACCCTTTAGGCGGGGTCCTCCTATAAATGACATTTTGAGATATCTTTTGTATGATCCAATTTTCAATTTTTCTATTCATGGATTTGTATTCTGGACCATTTGACTTGCATCTTGTACCTTTACTCTCTGGTTGTTTTAATGGAATGAATTTTTTCCTTTCAATAATTTTTGGATGTGGTTGTTTGTATGAATACATATAAGTATTCTCGAAAATAACCCCCACTCGTGGGATAGTTCCTTAGGTTCTAGTCGCCATCCTCGGGCCATTGGTAGGTGGGTGTGGGGTAGTCCGGGCACTGGCCCTTGGGGACGGGTCATGATAATTTATTTATTCTTGGGAAAATGTAACATGAAAATATATTAAAATATATTTTTAGAATAAAAAAATATTTTCTTTTCTGTTTATCATCAAATAGAACAACATGTTATGATTACGCTATATAAAAACTGAGTTATCTTAAATTACATGCATTTCCATGTTTCACTACCTTCTAATGGCACACCTATTTAAGAAATAATATGTCATAATTTTGAAAATTTTATTTTTCAAAATTAAATTCTTTTTAAATTTGTAATTTCAAAATTATCATACAGTGAAATTTTGGAATTTTATGAAGAAGTTTCATTTATGGATGAATAGTGAATGAAAATGCATTTTATTAGAAAATTTCCTTTAATTTTGAATATTTATTAATAATTAATTATATTTGAAAGTTTTTGTTATAAAATACAATTTTTACAAATTATTAATCTAATTTAGGTCATTTTATTCATTTTTAATTAATATCAACAAAAGCACATAGTGTGCTTTTCAATATTTAAACATTAAAACCATAATTTTTCATCACATCTGCTGGATTAGCATTAAATTAAATTATTTCACATCTGTAAATATAATTTGGGAAAATGGATATACATGATTTTAGTTGTTATAATACATATAGTATATAGTATCAAATTAGTTTTTGACAAAAAAATATTAGTGAATAGGGTAAAAACTCAATAATGTGATTAATGTAAACGAGCATAATTAATGACTAAACAGAGAATATAAAGACATATAAATGATCCAAAACCCATCTAACATAAATTTAGTGATATATTTCAACACATATAGCCTTGGGATCAAATATTATGATTTATTAGACACATTTTAATGAAATTGACCAATATAATTTGTTAGGTAAGGAAATAGTCAAAGAAGGAATGTTCTTTTACTCTAACATTGAAAATGCATTGAGTTATGGAAAAAAATCATACATTCTGTTATACATATAATTATGATAGATAAATGAGTTATTTCAATTATAATTAATTAAAATTAATTTATACATATTTTCTAGTCCCTATATATGCCTATGAAATGCCAATAAATTTATTTATTAGTTAATAATAAAATATTGTAAATGTAACTGAAAATATTAAAAGTGATGAAAATTGTTTGAATTATTCCATTAAATTAATTGTTTAGAATAATATGTCATTTTACATATATGTTAAGTAAATATATTTGAATAAAATAATTTTCATGATTTTTTTAAATTAAAATTTTATAAATAATATAATCTTTGACATTAATGATAATTTATAATAAATGAGATTTTATTTATAGATTTAAAATTAAATAAAAATTATAAATTCTTAAAATTGATATTAAAAAGATATTAAATATAAACTATAGCCTATTCATGTTCAAATTTATCTGTTATAATGAACATATTTACCCAAAATTAGTATAAAAAATGCTATCATGATTCGAGTTAAGGTAGTGTTTTGGCACGTTACATGAAATAATGATGAAATTAATTTCTTACGGACATGGGATAATAATTTTGTAAATATGATATAATTTTTATTAATAATTTGAAAAAAATTTTAAATTTAGTATAACATTAATTTACTCTTAATGAAAAAATTACATAGGATAGAAAATTAGTTACATAAATGAAAATCCTTACTGAATAACATATGGAAAATTAGCGACAAAAAATAATTATTATTAGGAAATTGTTTCTGTGTGTTAAATATTTTGAGCAGACATAAATTAAAAATAATCCATTATTTTTTCATTTAATAATAACATGAGGTATGTGATCCATACCAATAGTGTTTACCTTTTGGTATTCACAATAATTACCCTAATCCTCCACTAAAAAAAGGATTTCACTCTTTCCATTTATCACACATATAATGATATTGTTAGGTTGGTATGGGGTATGAGGTTCTCCAATGATACCAACTTGAAGATCAAAATGATACTATATATCCTCAAAATACAAGAGGTGGGTGAATTGTATACTTTAAAATTTCTTTTTGAAATATTAAAGTTGGTTAGAAACCTTTCTATTGTTTAGCAGGGTTAAAAAAAGGTAAATTCACAAAACCTCTAAGTTCGATTATCTTTTTTGATTATGGAAATATGATTTCGAGAATGTAATTATGAAAATGTGGTTCCAGAAATGAAACTCATCAAAATTTTACAAAGATGAAGATTCTACCTTAACACGTATATAATACTAATAAATTAGTGCGTACAAGTGTAAGGAAGTATAAGATTGTTATACTTTCCTAAACAACATAAAATGCAGTGGAAAACATGAAACAATAAAAGTAATATGTAGTAAATTTTTTAACCCAAAGAGAAGGGTATCCACCATCCTTAGATAAGGTCCCTTGATTAATAATTTCAAGAAAGTCAGTCTTACCCACACCAGGGTAAGCCCTAGATACAAAGATCAGAATATGTCTTGATATTCTAACAAGCCACAACTTCAAGGTAGTTGACACCTCTTTCTTCCTATCCACAGAAGCCCTCAAATGTACTTAGAAACATTCAGAGTCTCACAATGCAATTCTGAACAAGATGTTCTATATGCACTACGCATAAAAATTTTCCCTCTATAAATCACTTTAGCAGCATGTAATCTCTAGAGTGGTAGAACTGTTGTGAGCACTGTCAAATGAACTCTTATTTATAAGAACAACATTAATGGTCAGCTCCTTCCTCCAACAGTCATATATTTATTAGAATTTCAGTGGTACCTATACACATGTCACTCAAACAATGGATTTTTTGTAACTGAATGCACAAAATCATTTTATAACCAAACATGAGTAAGGAAAAATATTTTTACTTAACCAAATTCATTTTACGGAGTGTAAGGAAAAATAAATGTTTGGAGTTTAACAAAAAAACTATTCAATGTCTATAAAACATTTATATTCAGATTCTATCTTCAACGGAATTTGGATCCTGAATTCTATAGAATTTATGAGTCTAAGTTTAAAGGAAATTCAGAGTTTGAATTCATTAGAATTCGGAGTCTGAACATACAAAGATCAGAGTCTAAATTCAGAGAACTCAAAGTCTGAACTCAAAAGGTTCGGAGTCTTAATTCATAGAATTCAGAACATGAACTCATGAAATTCAGGAGTCCACATTTAGAGTATTTGGAACCTGAATTTGGATCCTAAAAATGGAATACTCTATATATATTTATTTAAGATACCAAGGTTTTGAATACAAAACCGAATTTTATACATAGATAAAATACAAACAATGAAAAACATGAATAGGATAAATTTAATTTGGGAAGGAAAATATTTTCATTTATTAAAGAAAATCATAGGGTAAAAATGATTTTCCTTAAGATAAGGTGTTTACGATTTTCAAAACATGAAGGAATGGAAATGTCAAAAAGAAAACTTATTTTCTCAATAATCTCCCCCAACCATGAATGAATGGAAAAGTCATAAGTAAACCTTATTGACTCAACAATCTCCCCGTTTTTAGAAAGAACAAAAATCCTTATAGAAAACGAATACAATGATTTAGAAAATATATGGACTTGTAAATAAAACTAATCTCCCTTATCACATGAGAAAAGATGAATACGAAGAACTCCCCCTTAGGTATTGGACACACTAAAGATCTTATTCAATACTTAAAGAATGATAAATATTCATTTTATTACATACATAAATCTTCTTGGATAAGAACCCCCCCAAGATGAACTCCCCCTTACATTGGGATATTTCTTCATTTCATAGTATTATTTTTCCTTTCCCCCCTTTTGTGATTTTCGAAAAGAAATACAGGGAAGGGAATAGTAAATATGGTACCTGAAATATTAGTACATACAACATACTATACAAAGAGTAACCAAAAATTTCATTAATATTGGAAAAATTTATTCAAAAAAAGGAATACAAAAAAATATCGTAATTGAGAAGTTTTTATACTTTTTTTCCTTCTTCATAAACGTCTGCATAATAATTTTGAGCTTCTTAAGTTCTTTGTTATCTTTTTTTGCTCGTTTGAGAATCCGATCCTGATCCTCTCCTTTATTCTCTAAGTATTTGATCTTATCTTCATGAGCCTTAAGAACCTTGGCCTGATCCTTCAAGGCTTCTTCCTGCATTGCAAGATTTTCATCTATCTCAATCTGGAGATCCCATTCTCTCTTCCAACTCTGAGCAACTGAATACAACTTCCCCTTCAGATCATTCACTTCTTAAATATGAGAATTCGTTTCCCGAGTTATCTTTTTATCAAAACAATTTGTGAGATCCATGATCTTACTATCTTCATCGTCAAAATAATCCTTGCCATGTTTTTGGAATTCATCATGAATCCTCATCTATTCTATGGTTTTCCTTGACCAGGTGGTCATATTATTTCAAGATCGTTTATGGGATTCATAGTTTATGAAAATCGATTTGAAGTCTGCCTATAGCTTGACAAACTTATCCATCTCCATCGATACTGTATCTGATTTACGATTCAAGTAGTGTTGAAGAATTTTGTATCTATAATATTTAATTGGAAATATTGGGTAGTTCTAACAATATTCTTCAAATACTTAACACAAAATATTTTCCCAGATAAGTTGATTCTGAATATGAATCTTTTCTTGGTGAGGATTCATTTTCTAACTCAAGAGATTTCCTTTTAGAAGAGCCACCAACATCCCTTTTCTTTAAAACTGCCTTGTTAGGTGTATCATATACAACCTGTGTTCCATTATCATCATTTGGAATGGCTTCCACATGGTAAGGTGATTCATGTTCACTATCAGACAACTGAAAATTTTTGTTTTCCTCTATCTCTACTTTCTCATCTCCGGCCTTAGCATCTTCTAGATGGATGAAATCATGATTAGAACCTTATGCTTGGGACAGCTTATTCACTTCTTCTTTATCATTATCTTCATCCATTCTAGGAGTAGCAAACGTTGATGATTCAACTTGAGAAGTTCGGATTGATAATTTTTTTAATGGCCTTTTTTCTCATGAAAATCATCAACATGCATAATGAGATCTTCCGTATCATCATTGACTTCTTCTTCCTCTTCTTCTTCCAGCACGAATTTTTCATGGACTTTTTACGGAGCCATATATTTCATTCATGGTGTCTCTGGTAATGATTTTACTAGGAAGTATTCTGGTAATAGAAATTTTTTTGAGGCTTTCTCAGTATCCCTCAGAAGTGATTTCACTATCTATAATTCAGTCATATCATAATTTTGTTTCTTTTCTTTTGCTTTCATTTCATGCTCATCAGAAGTCTTTTCTTTTAAGGATTTTTCTTCCCCAGGATCCAAACCAAAACTAGGCTCCCCTGCTTTCTTATTATTCATGTATTCCCTCCATTTTTCTTTTACCTCATCCGGATAATATTTGTTTATTATTAGCATAGGTGGTGCGGATAGGGTTTCCTTATCTTCTGGATTTTTTTCCATTTCTTCCACTTTCTTCAACTTCCTCTTCCTTCCTAACTTCTTAGAGGTCTCAGTGGCCTCATGTTTCTTCGATAGGGATTCAACTTATTCAACAAGAAAGTCATAAAATTCTTCAGATTCTTTAGAAAAAACATTATTCATCCTTCTCAAAGTGTCATCACATCCCAGAATAAAATTTCAATTTCATGGATTTGAACTACATGGTATTTTGAAGGGCTCTAAACACCGAACAATAATCATTGATAGAATGGCTGGATACACGCTAATCTGAGCCTTCTAATTTTCATTCTTTATTTTCTCAATCATAGTTAGAATATTCTTAACTATGTTAATCTTCTTTAGATTCACCTAGAAATCTAGATTATACATGTCACTCTTTATTAAGGTATCCTTGTCCCCATTTCTCGGAATGATGAATCCTTGAACCCACAATTCAAGATTCCAAAAATTTGTACTTAAGCAAACAATTTTCAGAATCATAACATCTATAAGACCGAGGAAATCCATAGCCATCACCTTAACAGATCTTCCTTGAACATCTGAGAACTTATGGGAACAAAACTCTGCCTCACCCTCATAGGTAAATCCAATCAAACTAGAATCATCGGTGTATGAATAAGAATAAGTCATCCCATATCCCTTGAATGTGAACTTATCTCTACCTTCATCCTTGAAAAATCATAATGTTTCATAAAATTAAACTAGAAATTCCGGATATACTAAATCACGAGCTCTAGGCTTTGATACACAAACAATATCCCATTCAATCTATTTAATGTTCTTTGAGATGAAGGAATTATAATTAGAGAAAAAGTTTGGATGCACCAACCATTCTCTATAAACCGTCTACTCAGAGATTGGATTGATAGTTGACATGTCTTTCTGAAATTATTCCTCGATATACGTTTGGATTTGAGCAAGATCTGAGATGTTCAGAATGGGAATAAATATAATAATTGGGCTTCATCATGAGAAACCATTGAAATAGATATGGGAAAACCATTTGGGAGTCCTTTATATAGGATTTTGGGGTGACAATTCATCTTTGATTCCCAATCCAATGGTTGAGAATCTTTGTGATCTGATCTGATGGTTCAGATGATAGCTGGAAGGAAAATTTGATGGAATTCGGTCTTTTGTGATTTTTAATATAAATATTCGGATATAAGAATGAGTTAATACCAAATTTTAAGAAATAAATGAAAATACCAACATGTAAAAGATGACTACGAAAACTCATGAAAAAATCAATCCTTTCGGATTGCTCGGATGATTATTTTTTTTGAGGAAAATTCTTCTTGAATAACTTAAGATTCCATAAATTTTGATTACAAAAAACCATTAAAAATGAAAATCTCCATTACAAATATTTTAAGAATGAAAATCATCATTACAAAAATTATATGTACTAAAATCTTCATTAAGAAAATTTTACATACTAAAATGTTCATTGTGAAAATTTTGAGTAAAAAATTCATGAATACATTAAATTTATGTACTGAAACCTTCATTATGAAAAAATTGAGTACAAAAATCTTCATTAAAAAAATTTTATGTTTTGAAATTTTCATTACGAAAATTTTGGGTACGAAAATTATCATTACAAAAATTTTAGACTACAAAATAATTAATTCCAAAGAAAGTTAGACATACAAAAAAAATTAGAAATCTAACAAACTAATGTAATCCCTATATGGAAAGGAGTTTGTTACTGTAACGAGATATGTTCCAACAAGAAGTTAAAATAGAAGATTAAATTACTGTTACCATTCCTAACATCTTTTTTATGTATTCAAATCTATTGGAGGGTAATGTTTTTTTTTGAAAATATCAACATGTTGATCTTGTGTTCCGATAAATTGATTAATGATATCTCCTTTTTGTGTGTGATCCCGAAAAATGTGATTCATAATATCTACCTGTTTTGCATGAGGGTGATGTTTAGGCTTTTTACGTAAGGAAATGTAACTAGTATTATGAAACAAAATTTTTGTTTTGGTAAAACTCATACCATAGTTTGTGAGTGTGTGTTTCATCCACAACACTTGAGCACAACAACTTCTAGCTACTACATATTCAGCTTCAGCAGTGGAAAGTGCGACTGCGTGTTGCTTTCTTTAGGACCCGGAATCAAATGAATCTCTTAAGAAATGACAAGTTCTAGATGTACTTTTCCTATCCATTCTACATCCACAAAACTCAGAATCCAAAAAACTTTTCAAAACAAAATCATTTCTAGACGTATAAAAGAGTCCACAATCTATGGTTCAATTTAAGTAGCGAAAAAATATTTTCACTGCCATTAAATGAGATTCCTCCGGATTAGATTGATATCTTGCACATAAGCATTCCGAAAACATTAAGTCTGGTTGACTAGCTGTCAAGTAATGTAGACATTCTATCATACCTCTAAATAATGTTGGATCTACTGGTTTCCCAGCTTCATCTAGATCAAGTGAATTTGAGGGTCTAATGGGAGTACTTATACTCTTAGTGTTTTTATATCCACAATTTTTAAGAAGATATTTAATATACTAATGTTGGGATATATATATTCCTTCATCTTTTTCGAAATTTGAAAACCAAAGAAAAATGTTAACTCACCCATCTTGCTCATTTCAAACTCATATTTCATTAGATTCACAATGGAATCTTTTAATGATTGCTTATTTGACCCAAATATAATGACATCAACATAAATTTGAACAATCATAACATTTCTCTTATATTTCTTTATAAAAAGGGTTGGATCAGCATTTCCCGTAACATGATTATTTTGATGAAAAAATCATGTAAGTCTATGATACCAAGCTCGAGTGGCTTGCTTAAGTCCGTACAAGGATTTGGTATTTTTTAAAACATGTTCATGATGTTTTGTATCTTCAAAACTATAATGTTGTTCAACAAAAATATCCTCTTGAACAAAACCATTATGGAAAGAACATTTGACATCCATTAAAAAAAGATTTAAATTGATGAATGCTTCAAAGGCAAGTAGAATACGAATAGTGTCATGTCTAGCTACTAAAGCATATGTTCTTACATAGTCTATTTCTTCTTGTTGGTTTATAGACTTTAACAACTAATCATTCTTTATTTCATACAATGATTCCATTTTCATCACAATTATTTCAGTAAACCCATATTATTCCAGTAAAAGAAGTTTCTTTAGGTCTTTCTACCATGGTCCAGACTTTATCCCTTTATAATTCATTCAGTTCATCATGCATGGATTTTATCTGATCATCATCATCTAAAGCTTCATCAGTGCTTTTTGGTTATAATTGGGAAAGAAATGCCAGATGTTCTACTTAATTTCTTAGGGAACTTCTTGTCCTTATAGGTTTATTTACATCACCAATGATACTATCACTGGGATGATTCTTCAGAAACAACTGATTTGAGTTTTTTAAAACATGTCCATCAACATAGGGTAGGAAGTCTACTAGGGTAATTTTTTCAGGAATAATATCATAAAAATTTTCCTTATCAGAAGTATCTTCTAACAAAGTTGGATAATTAGTTTTTGAAAATACATCCGAAGATGTATATTGAGGTTTTTTTAAAAACAAATGGATCTATTTCATCAAATTTGACATGCATTGTTTCTTCAATAATACTAGTGTTTTTATTAAAAAATCTAGAAATCATAGAAGTTGTGGAGTTTCCTAAGAAAATTCCTTCATCATATTTTGGTGCGAGTTTAGGTAAATTATCATTAGTATTCAGAATGGATAGAATGCAACTAAAAACATGGAAGTAGGATAGTCTATGTTCTCTACCAATCCATAATTCATAAGGATTTTTCTTAAGAAAAGGTCTAATAAAAACACAATTTATATTATAACATGTAGTATTTATAACTTTAGCCCAATAATGTTTGAATGCAGAATACTCACTCTACATGGATCTTGTAATCTATTGAAGAATTATATTTCTTCTTTCAATAACACCATTTTTATGAGAGGTTCTGGGTTCTGAGAAGTTGTGAGTAATGACTTTTCTACTACAAAGAGTTTCAAAATTGGAATTTTGAAATTCTCCTCCATGATCACTATGAATTGTTATCAAAGGAAGATGTTTCTCATTTTTAACATGGGCTCGAAACATTTTTAAATAAGAAAAATCTTCAAATTTATTTTCTAAAAAATAGACCCACATAAATCTAGTGTAATAATCAACTATGAAAAATACATATATTTGCCTCCAGTGCTTCCAGTTTGTGCTGGACCAAAAAAATTCATGTTCACTAACTGTTATTCATCATTGGTTGAGACGTCAATGGATAATTTAAAACGTGATTTAAGTTTCTTTCCATATTTACAAGGATCAAAAACTTTTGAAGAATCAAATATATGTTGTGGTAGGTCCTTAACTAGTCTTTTCCAAGAGAGTTTTCATAGGATCCTAATGTTATAATATCCTAAAATTATATGCCACAACCAAAAATGATCTTCGGGTGCACTGATGAAAGGTAGTTCATGTCTCCTAAGGTCATCTATGTTTACTGTGTAAAAATTATCTTTCCTATTGGAAGAACGAATGAAATATTCCATCAAATTTTTTATTAAGCCCCCATCATTCATAAACATTTCAAGGTAACCGTCATCACATAATTGACATATGCTAACAAGTTTGTGCTTAAGATCTTTAACAAATAAAATATTTGAAATCAATGTTTTTCCAAGAAGAACAATGTAGCCTATACCAATACTTTCTCACTTAGCATTATCTCCGATATATTTTTTTACTCATTTCATCTTGATAATATTTTCAAAGTAGTTTTTATTACCATTCATATGCCAGGAACATCTAATATCCATGTGCCAAGTATTTCTATTGATAATTTCATTATTTTCTTGAAAATAAGAATGTTATACTTTCAGAATCCAAACACTCATGGATCTGGAAATTTCAGAAGAAAAATTTTAGGTACACACAATTTTTTAAAAAAATTGGCATTATGAAACCCTAAATATTCTTTTTTATTTAAAGTACAATTTTTTCCCAATTCCAACCACAATGACACTTAGTGAAAAATGGAGCACTTTGTGGAACAAAATAATTTTTAATAAATATTAGTTTTGAACTAGTATAACCAAAACCAGAAGTATTCCTAAGATGATGGATTTGAGAATACGTCTCATCAAAATTTTCTTTACCTATGGTAAAATTTCACAAGAACTTATTCAAGGAAAATATTTCCAACTTCAGTCTAATAAATATGTTCATATCTTCTAAAACATTAGTTTTAGAACTAGAGTTAGGCTTGAAAAAAATATTCTTAGAAATTACTTTTACTAAATCCTTAGAAAGTATATCCTTCTCACAATATTCGTCCTCACGAATTTTTGAAATACATTAAAAATTATGGGGTTTTTTATCAAGATTTTTAAAAAGATCTGATATTTCATTAGTAAGAATAGTATTTCTAGATTTTTCCATATGAAGATTTTTCTTAAGATTTGAATTCTCATTATGAAGAAGATTAGAATACCTAGAAACTTTTTCATAGGTATGTAATGTATTATATTCATCAAAAAATGATTCTTCATCAGAAGAGTTATAATATTTATTATTACTATAATTGTAATTCAAGTATACATTGGTCATAGATTAAGCATTGTGTACCATATCCATTAAGCAACGATTTTTATTATGTAGTCTGGCTAGTTAACCAAGATAATTCTATCTAGAAGATTTGTAATCTAATGATTCATCCAAAGAGTCACCTCCACTGGAACTCCCGTTGTCATTAGTTTTCAAGACTTTCTTAGCTTTAGCTTTGTAGTACTTCTTTCGTTTTATATCAGAATACTTTTTCGTTTATTTCCAATCCCTTAAGCATATGACAATAAGGCCTTTTATGTCTGTCTCTTTTTCATTCATAACAGGTGACTTCAGAGTCCAACTTATCATTCCTTTTATCTTCTCGTATATGTATTGAATGTACTTATTTCCTACAATCGTTTTCATATTTAGAGCAAGATTATATAGTTCTTTTTCTAGAGATCCACTTCCATTTGGATTGAATAACAATATTCTTATATTTAGATCTAGTAACTCTCTCTAGAGTCGTGGTGTTTATATGTTTTGATGTTGTTGTTAAATAAGTACTACAATTCCCATTCTTCATTTTAATATTATCAGCATCTCTCTTCATTCTAGTCTCATGTTGAAGAAGAGTTCCAAAAAGTTCATCAAGAGAAATCTGAGTAACCATCATGTACTCATCTATAGCTATCCTCTTAGATTCCCACTAATTAAGCATGATGTATATGATCTTGTCCAAAAGAGCTTCATCATCTAATCCATTCTCACCCATAAATTATAGGTTCATTAAAATAGTCATAAATCTTTATTTCACCTTACATATAGGTTCTCCATAAGGAATGAAAAAACCCATGATATTCATCTCTGAGCATGGATCTTCTAGTTTCAATAACGTTTTCAATTCTAAAGTGTGTAACTTCAAGTATCTTCCAAATATAATTTGCTGCTTCACAAGATGCAATTTGGATGTATATATTTATAATTATAGAAAAAAGGAATGTATTTTGGACCTTATAATTGAGTTGATATTCATGCTTTTAATGCTGGTGAAAGTATTAACTTCCTTATCATGGTTTTTATATCCTCTAGCAAGCATAAAAAAATTATCTACTCCAATATTGGTAATTAAAGTCTTCATGCGATCTCTCCAATATTCGTAATCATTCCCATCAAAAATAGTTGGTCAAGTATGATTGACGTTGTTTATGGAACCAACATTGATTCCATCCATCATAAAAAAACATTCCACACAAACTTTATAGTAATAAAAGTTTGAAAAAAGGATGAGAATATCCTAAGCAAGGAAAATATAGAACAATGAAAAACTCGAGCAAAAAATCTTATATGTAAATATAAGAATTTCAAAGACCTACTCTAATACAAATTGTTAGGTTGGTAAAGAGTATGATATTCTCCAAAGATACCAACATGAGGATCCCAAAGATACTATAGATGCTCAAAATACATGAGGGGGTGAATTGAATACTTTTAAAAATCTTTGTGAACATTTAATGTTGTTTAAAAACATTTGTATTGTTTAACAAGTTTAAACAAAGTAAATTCACAATACTTATAAGTTCTACTAGCTTTCTTGATTGCATAAATATGATACCAAGAATGTAATTCCGGAAATGTGGTTCCATAAATGAAACTCAAAAAATGTTTAGAAATATTAAGATTCTTCCTTAAAGCATATAGAATATTACTAAATTAGAGTTTACAAGTGTAATGAAGTATAAGATAGTTATACATTCCTCAACATTCAAAATTAGGGGGTAAACATGAAACAATACATGTAACAAGTAGTAAATCTTATATCCCAACGAGAAGGGTATCCAACAACCCTAGATAAAGGTCCCTTGATTTATACATTAATGAATGTATGCCTTACCCACAACAAGGTAAGCCCTCGATACGAAAATAATAATTTGTTTTGCTATCCCTGAAGCCCTCAACGGCATGGTAGTCCGCACCTCTGTATTACAATCCCTAGAAGGCCTTGATTGTTGTAGAAACCCGAAGCTTGACCTACATGGAAAATACATTACTTTGGCGGAATACTTAATACATAACAAAAATCAAAACTCAAGGACCGTAATAGTTTAGTGTCTTTGGAAACATAGAACGTAATCTTCTAATCTTGGTGAAAGATTTTCAACATCTCCCATAAAGCTCTTCCCCTTTTTTTATTACCTAAAACCTTTCTTTATATCCTGGGGAAAAGTAAACATAAAAAGGGTGAGCTCAAATTCTCAGTAAGGGTAAGCATGGATAAAATAAAACATACCATATACATTTTAACTTAAAAACATGAACACAATATTTAAACACCAAAATATTGAGCAATGAACTAAAACATGGAAGTACGTAAGGAATAGATCATAAAGAAACATTAATAATGATAAAATATCATGGGAATAAAACATGTAATTGTGGCAACCATTTAGCACATGATATGATTTCCATATTAGCCAAGGCATTGCTGCCATGACCATCTTAGTGGACAAATCCCCTTTCTGAATCGAGTTCACTCCTCCTTCAAGTCCTATATTACTGAACCGGTTTAACTTTCCATTCCAGCCATGTCAATCTCATGAGATATAAATCTTTACCCAATGCATTGGAGGGAGATATAGGTCCCAACCATCTCATAATGAAATCATTCTTACTTGTGCCACAAAATAATCATACATCATTCATAATAACCCAACGAATAAAATGGGTTTCATAAACATATTCCCATCATCACATAATCCATAGAAAAGAAATGGATATTGTTTCATAATTAGGAAAGTGAAACCATGTAAGTCATAAAGACATTATACTTGAAAAATACACGTATGAAATAATGTCATCTTAGATGGAAAAAGGTTTTGATAAAACACTTGAAATGAATTCTTGAGGAAAACATCCTTTCTTCTTCAAAATCAATTTATTTTCACAAAACGTCATCAAATTTTAAAAGAAAGAGATTTTGTTGAAAATAGTCATGAAATATATTGTAGGAAGCTTCATGAAAATAAGCCTTTATAAATCCGTAAAAATCCGTTCGTGCCGTATAAGTTAAAAAAAACATTCTTCTCATACTTTTGCCGGAAAAGTCAAAAAGTACCTCGAAACAAAAGAAAGATTCCTTACATACCCTGTAGTAAATTTCAAGAATGGGTAAAAAGTACTTTAATCATTCATGAAAATACTTTTATAAAACATGGACATGGATGATAGAAATAACCCCAGTAAATATTTACGAATAAGAAATCTCGGATTAAAATGAGATTTGAAAAATTATCCCTTACCATAGGTTCGATATGTTTCGTACATATCCGAACCTCCTGTATAATGATTTAAATAATGTCATTTACTTATTACAGAATCATATTAATTTTTATGATATCATATACGGTTCACTTATGACTTTATATTACCCATTCTTTTATAAATTCCATGTGAAAGAGCGTTTTGGGTAAAGTCATTTCATTTGTCATCGGTGTGTTGACTTGTAATTATTCATATGATTACATAGATCATGATTACTTAATTCCAGAATATAAAACATGATTTATTTATAATATATATTCATAATATACATATATATAATAGATCTATAAATGGAAAGAAATACACCGTTCATGGAGACGGTAGGCTGTACGTACGCATGAACGTTGTTTTCGTTTCCTCATTGAATTTAATGGAATTAATTGGATGAAATACATATATATATAAATAAATCCAGTATCATTATTATTTCATATATTTCATGATTACTTATTATATATACTTTATAATCATTTATGAATGGTTAATCATTGAGAATGAATCTCATCACGTCGTGGAGATGGTATTCCGTACACACGCTCGAGCGATGATATCATTCCCATGATCGTGGAATTTTATTGGAGTGTATGTATACTATTAAAAAATAAATATCACTTTAAAATAATCATATATAGTTATTATTTACACCATTATTCCCATCCAAGTATGTTGGTGGTGGAAAATAGATTACACCACGACCTGGAGACGGTATTTCGTACGTACGCATGCGCGGTGATTTCGTTATCCGTAGGATGGATAGATGGTGAAATAGGGTTGTTTCATAATTATAATAACATATAAGTATGTGAGTGATACTGATTTTATTACTTCATAATGAAACATCCTAATAAGAAGAAGTGGAAGAAGAAATACAGGTGAAAGAATCGGTAACAGACATTACCTCTTCTTTGAAGCGCCTCTTTGAGACCTCCTCTTAGGGCTCTAAAATTGGCTTTTGAAGAATACCAGGACCTATAGGATGTTTCTAGGGAAGTGGAGAAGAGAATTTGTCAGGGGTTGGCTGAGCGTGAAGGCTCAAAGTGGTGTCAGGAAGAGAGGGAGGAGGTGTCCTTTTATAAGGGATGAGAGGGGCACCTTTGGAAAAACAAAAAATATTATTCTATTATAAAGCCAAAATCGGTTTTAAATAG
Source organism: Viscum album (assembly GCA_963277665.1). Lineage (NCBI taxonomy): Eukaryota > Viridiplantae > Streptophyta > Magnoliopsida > Santalales > Viscaceae > Viscum > Viscum album. Next base: position 552,616,528 of record OY728125.1, on the reverse strand, counting down.
CACAAAATTGATTTATTTCGAACCTAAGGTGGGTATGGGTCGAAATAATCTCATCTAATAGAATTTAGACAAGTTTAGGTTCCTATTGTAACCTTATCATTTATATTTAACTTTAAGTTAGATAATTTTACTTTTACCATGTCTTTTTTGTGTTCTTACACTATAAAGTTAATAAGCTTACTATAAGAAGCCAAACGAACCCCAAGTTGTTTATTATTAATATATATAACCATATCTAAGTCATTTGGCCGAACCTTTGATTTTTAGGAATATAACTACAATTAATAATATAATAGTTTTTTAAAAAATTATTTTATGTCAATTTTGACACTATTTGGTAATTGATTTTTGTGAAAATCATAACAGAATTATTAGTTCAAAAAAAGTTCATTAAATCAACACTAACATGTCATATTAACATATAAAATTATTTTAATTCATAAAAAGTCTCAAATTACATTTATTTGGGTATTTATAACATTAATTATGTCAATATTTCATTAATAAGATAATTACTGCATCATCATTGGGTCATACATAAAATAAATTATTTAAAGTCTAAAAATTACAAATAAAATATCATTATGTATGAAATCTTTTTATATTTCTAATTAATATTTATAGTCGAATTTATCTTATGTATAACCCTATATTAAAAATGATTTACTTATTAAACATTGATTTTAACTATTTTAACCATTCTTTAAATAAATTATTAATAAATGTCCTAATCTAATATATTTGGGCCTAAGTGGTCATATTTTAATACTAAAGTTGTTTTTGGTCGAATTACACTTATCCAATAGAATTAGAACATGTTTTAGGGTAATAATAATAACACTTTTACCCTTAATTACCTTATATTCTTTTAAGCGTGGTAAAAAAAAGTAAAAAGTTACTATTCACCAAAAATTATTTTCATCTCATTGAACCACATTTTACTTACTGACATCAACCGTGTCTCTCGGATTTTTGAAATTCCACTCACAGAAACGGTAAAATTATGTTTTATGAAAAAAAAATCAGTTTTTTAACTACCACTTAGTGATTTCACTATTCATCAAAAAAATGAAAGTTTCTAGAAAAATACCAAAAATTAGGCCTAAGATATATTTTATATTATGAATTAAAAAATAATTTTTATTTTACCAAATTCAAAACATATTATTTACATTAACTAATTTAAAAATTAATTCCCGTTGTCAAAACAAATAGCGTGTTTTTAAGAGATAACAACTATCAAAATATTAACACTTGTTTATATCTGGTTTAAATGTGAAATTACATCCAATGAACTACATTGTATTAAATTGTAAAAATATATTCTAAATATACTTTAAAACCACTCAAATTAATAATTTATCACTATTAATTATTTTGATTAAAAAAGTTATTTTTAATTCAAATTTAGTAATTTTCACTATTCATCAGAATATGAAAGTTATCTGAAAAGTACCAAAATTTCACCCTAAGCTAATTTCGATATTCCAAATCCAAAAATGAAGTCCATTTTGAAAAATAAAATTTACAAAATTTCAAAAAGTTTTTATTACTATTCATAACGGCTAGTTTTAATAAAATCATATCGTTGTTTAGTGAAACTTGGTATTGCGTACTACACACGCTATCGAGAAAGGTCGTGATTGCGTATAATGCAATGAAAGTCAAGGATGCGTGTTGTGAAAGCTCCGTTTGGTGTAGTGTACAACAGAATACATTAATGAAATTCAAAAAAGAATATTTTTCATAAAATCTTGGGGTGTTACATTCTACCCCCCTTAAAACGAATTTCGCCCTCGAAATTCGTCGGGGTTATAAATGGTTTACTACTCGAAAGTGTCTTTAATAGAAACCCACATCGTAAAAAGGAATACCAAAACTTGGCTTGAGAAACTAAAGTATCAAATGTAACGGTTACCCAAATTAACTCATCACTGGTTTTCCACGTAGGAGAACATAGGTGAAAATATGGATGTGGAAGAAAAATCTAACCATCAAGTTCTGATGGAGAGTGGTAGAGAACATGGCTATGAAAAATCCATCAATCACAAAGCCATAAATTTGTGATGATATAAGGTACCATTTGATTCATTGGATATAAGAGCACTAGGACAACATTTTTTCTTTTCAATATAATTTCCCTAAAGTTGAAAATTTTTAATTAGAAGAAATACTTGCTTGATTTTGGTACAATCTCACTGTTGTTCGTGAATTGAACAATTTCCACTTCATCCCTTAATGAAATGAAGTTGAATTTGTTATTCGTGATGTGTTAGCAGATCATGTGATAGAATGATGGGTTATTCCAACTCTTTCAAACAAAAGGTTATCAAAATTAATAAGTCCATCTTATATATCATACAGCTTAATAAAATAAAACTAGTTTCTACTAACCAGGGACTTCCTGTAGCCCAGTGGTAGGTGATAAAGTCCAGTCGCACTTCGGTTGTGGGTTCTATTCCCATAGCCTTGTCCGACACGATGGGCTGTCGCCAGTCCTGCAGGTTGTCCTTTTTCTAAAACTACATTACTATAACATCCCATCAATAATATAGAAAAAAATGTTATATCCTTAAACAATACTAACTTATGTCTAACATAATCCATTCTAATCTTTAGGCTTATTAAAAATACATCTTTCCAAACTCATTATATAAAGAGAACGATTACTAAAAAGGTCATATAACAAGAACGCGAATACAATCATTTATCACTCATATATCTTGTTGGTCACATTCCAGTCATTTGAATACCATAATCATGTAATCTCTTGAAAAATGAATACACATTAAACCTTAGTGAAAACATGAATGCTGTCAAAAGTTAACACTTTCCATTTACCAAAATCCAAAAATTCTATATACTCAAACGATGATATGACCTTATCCTTATATTAGTAATGAGCTCATGAATACTATCAAACATTTAATTTTCTCCTTCTCCCTTCATTATGCGCATATCATCTACTTTCCAAAAATATTTGAATAACCTTTCATGGTCACTGGTACCATTCATCTTATACTTTCAAAATATAAGGAAAGACAACAGTGTATCAATCCGTAGATGTCTCTTTATTCCATAGTACCATGAGATTACTTATACAACATTACACTTGATAAACATGTAATCATTCAACTACCTTCTTAAACCATTGACCGAGCTTCAACAATTCTTTCATCTCACATATCATTTGTTGTCTCTTCATCATCATCAACAGAAATATTACCCAAATGACCATACTGATTCTCTTCATGAGACTTTCCTTTAGGGAATTGGTTTGTATAATGCCCGTACATTCCACATTTAAAACATTTAACCATTGTTGATGTCGTAGCAATACCATTATCCTCATCCATGGTGTTAACTGAACCTTTTCCTTTGCACTTACTGGCTTTATGTCCTTCTTTTCCACACCCAAAGAATCTTCTAGTTCCTTTGAAACATTCTCCTTGATGACTCTTCCCGCATGATTTACATAGGAGAAATTGAACTTTCTTTCCACTATGATCATCAAGAAACTCCATGTTTCTCTTATTAGCCGAGTCAGGAAACTTTCCAAATATGATTTTATTGATCATATTATGAGATTGATGATTCGGTATAATAATGATGTTTGGACTTCCAAATCCCATTTCATTTGGTTTCTTAGGAAGAATATCATTCCATTGTCCATCATATCCTCCATTATCTTGAATCATCTTGTTTCCATCAATTTTCTAAAACCCAAAAAGAATAGTGTGAGAGGCAAAAATAATGCTAGGGAAAACAACATAGTAAAGGGGAGCACCCTCAATATCTAACATCTTGGGTTAAATTCTAAGATCGTTACCATAGTTCTAGGAATATATCCTATAGGTATACTTATCCCTAGGTACATCCGTAGACATACCTTAGAAATATCTCTAGGGATCTCACTAATGTTTTCGCATCCTAGTTTCCAAAGGTTGACTAATCCTTTGCTCTGATACCAACTGTAGAAACCCAAAGCTTCACGTACATGGAAAATACATTACTTTTGCGGAATACTTAATACATAACAAAAATCAAAACTCAAGGACCATAATAGTTTAGTATCTTTGGAAACTCGGAACGTAAGCTTCTAATCATGGAGAAAGATTTTCAACATCTCCCATAAAGATCATCCCCTTTTTTTCATACCTAAAACCTTTTTTTATATCCTGGGGAAAAGAAAACATAAAAATGGTGAGCTCAAATGCTCAGTAATGGTAAGCATGGATAAAATAAAACATACCATATACATTTGAACTTAAAAACATGAACACAATGTTTAAACACCAAAAGCTTGAGCAAGGAAATAAAATATAGAAGTACATAAGGAATAGATCATAAAGAAACATTAAGAATGATAAAATAGAATGGGAATAAAACATGTAATTGTGGAAACCATTAATCATATGATATGATTTCCATATTAGCCAAGGCATTGCTTCCAAGACCATCTTAGTGGAAAATGTCCCTTTCTGAATCGAGTTCACTCCTCATTATAGTCCTATATTACTGAACCGGTTTAACTTGCCGTTCTCGCCATGTCTGTCTCATGAGATATAAATCTTTACCCAATGCATTTGAGGGAGATATAGGTGCCACCCATCTCATAATGAAATCATTCTTATTTGTGCCAAAAAATAAGCATACATCATTCATAATAACCCAACGAATAAAATGGGTTTCATAAACATAATCCCATCATCACATAATCCATATAAAAGAAATGGATATCATTTCATAAATAGGAAAGTGAAACCATGTAAGTCATAAAGACATTATACTTGAAAAATACAAGTATGAAATAATGTCATCTTAGATGGAAAATGGTTTTGATAGAACACTTGAAATAAATTCTTGACGAAAATCTCCTTTCTTCTTCAAAATAAATTTATTTTCACGAAACGTCATCTAATTATAAAAGAACGAGATTTTTTTTGAAAATAGTCATGAAATATTTTGTAAGAAGATTCATGAAAATAAGTCTTTATAAAACCGTAAAAATCTGTTCGTTCCATATAAGTTAAAAAAACATTCTTCTCATACTTTTGCCGGAAAAGTCAAAAAATACCTCGTAACAAAAGAAAGATTACTTACATACCATGTAGTAAATTTCAAGAATGGTAAAAGGACTTTAAAAATTCATGAAAATACTTTTATAAAATATGGACATGGATGATAGAAATAACCCCAGTAAATACTTACGAATAAGCAATCTCGGATTAAAATTAGATTTTCAAAATTATCCCTTACCTTAGGTCCGATATGCTTTGTACGTATCCGAACCTCCTGTATAATTATTTAAATAATTTCATTGACATATTATAGAATCATATTAATTGTTATGATATCATATATGGTTCACTTATGACTTTATATTACCGTTTCTTTTGTAAATTCCATGTTAAAGAGCATTTTGGGTAAAATTGTTTCATTTGTCGTCCGTGTTTTGACTAGTAATTATTCATATGATTACATAGATCATGATTACGTAATTCCAGAATATAAAACTTGATTTATATATAATATATATTAATAATATACATATATATAATAGATCGATAAATGGAAAGAAATACACCATTCATGGAGACGGTAGGTCGTACGTACGCATGAACGTTGGTTTCGTTTCCTCATTGAATTGAATGGAATTAATTAGATGAAATACATATATATATACATAAATATAGTATCATTATTATTTCATATATTTCAATATTACTTATTATATATACTTTATAATCATTTATGAATGGTTAATCATTGAGAATGAATCTCATCGTGTCGTGGAGACGGTATTCCGTACGTACGCACGAGCGACGACATCGTTCCCATGATCGTGGAATTTTATTGGAGTGTATGTATACTATTACATATTCAATATCACTTTACAATAATCATATATAGTTATTATTTACACCATTTTTCCCATCCAAGTAAGGTGGTGGTGGAAAATAGATTACACCACGGCGTGGAGACAGTATTTCGTACGCACGCACGTGCGGTGATTTTGTTTTCCATAGGATGGATAGATGGTGAAATCGGGTTGTTTCATACTTATAATAACATATCAGTATTTTAGTGATACTGATGTTATTACTTCATAATGAAACAACCTAAGAAGAAGATTTGGAAGAAGAAAGAAAGGTGAATGAATCGGTAACAGACATTACCTCTTCTTTGAAGCGCCTCTTTGAGACCTCCTCTTAGGGCTCTAAAATTGGTCTTTGAAGAAGACCTGGACCTCTAGGATGTTTCTAGGGAAGTGGAGAAGTGAATTTGGAAGGGTTTGGCCAAGCATGAAGGCTCAAAGCGGTGTGAGGAAGAGAGGGAGGAGGTGTCCTTTTATAAGGGAGGAGAGGGGCACCTTTGGAAAAACTAAAAATATTATTTTATTATAAAGCCAAATTCGGTTTTAAATAGATCCAAATTGATTTATTTCTAAGCTAAGGTGGGGACGTGTCGAACTCCTCTAATCCAATATAATTTATAAAAGTTTCGGTTCCTATTTTAACCTTATCATTTATATTTATCTTTAAGTTAGATAATTTTACTTTTACCGTGTCTTTTTGTGTTCTTACACTATAAGGTTAATAAGCTTACTATAAGAAGACAAACGAACCCCAAGATGTTTATTATTAATATATATAACCTTGTCTAAGTAATTTGGCCAAACCTTAGATTTTTAGGAATATAATAACAATTAATAATATAATATTTGTTTTAAATATTATTTTATGTGAATTTTGACACTATTTTGTAATTTATTTTTGTGAAAATCATAACAGAATGATTAGTTCGAAAAAAGATACTTAAATCACCACTAACATGTCATATTAACATATAAAATTATTTGAATTCATAAAAAGTCTCAAATTTAATTTATTTGGGTATTTATAAGATCAATTATGTCAATATTTCATTAATAAGATAATTACTGCATCATCATTGGGTCATAAATAAAATAAATTATTTAAAGAAAAAAAATTACAAATAAAATATAATTATGTAGGAAATAATTTTATATTTCTAATGAATATTTATAGTCGAATTTATCTTATGTATATCCCTATATTAAAAATGATTTACTTATTAAACATTGATTTTAACTATTTTAACCCTTCTTTAAATAAATTAATAATAACTGTCCTAATCTAATACATTTGGGCCTAAGTGGTCATATTTTATTCCTAAGGTTGTTTTTGGTCGGATGACACTTATCCAATAGAATTAGGACATGTGTTAGGGTAATAATAGTAACACTTTTACCCTTAATTACCCTATTTACTTTTAAGTGTGGTAAAAAAAATTGAAAAGTTACTATTAACCAAAAATTATTTTCATCTCATTGAACCAAGTTTTACTTACTGAAATCAACCGCGTCTCTCTGATTTTTGAAATTCCACTCACAGAAACGGTAAAATTATGTTTGATGAAAAATTTTCAGTTTTTAACTACCACTTAGTGGTTTCACTATTCATCAAAAAATGAATGTTTCCAGAAAAATACCAACAATTAGGCCTAAGATATATTTGATATTATGAATTAAAAAATGATGTTTATCTTACCAAATTCAAAACATATTAGTTACATTAACTAATTTAAAAATTAATTCCCGTCGTCAAAACAAATATTGTGTTTTTAAGAGATAATAACTATCAAAAGATTGACACTTGTTTATGTCTGGTTTAAATGTGAAATTACATCCAATGAAAAACATTGTATTAAATTGTAAAAATATATTCAAGATATAATTTAAAACCACTCAAATTAATAATTTATCACTATTAATTATTTCTATTATAAAAGTTTTTTTAAATTAAAATTTATTAATTTTCACTATTCATCAGAATATGAAAGTTATCCGAAAAGTACCAAAATTTCTCCCTATGCTATTTTTGATATTCCGAATCCAAAAATGAAGTCCATTTTGAAAAATAAAATTTACCAAATTTCAAAAATTTGTTATTACTATTCATAACGGCTAGTTTTAAAAATAACATATCGTTGTTTAGTGAAACTTGGTATTGCGTACTACACATGCTATCGAGTAAGGTCGCGATTGCGTGTAATGCAAGGCAAGTCAAGGATGAGTGTTGTGCAAAATATTTTTGGTGTAGCGTACAACACAAGACATTAATGAAATTAAAAAGAATATTTTTCATAAAATCTCGGGGTGTTACAAATGTACTCAGAAAACATTCAGAGTTTCACGAATAAATTCTAAACAAGATGTTCAGTAAGAATTAAGAATGGAAAGTCATTCTCTACAAATCACTTCAACAGCATGTAAAATCTAGAGTTGTAGATCAATTGTGAGATCTTCTAGATTAACACATATTTATAGGCACAACTTTAACAGTTATCTTCCTCCTCCTACCTTCAAATTTTTCCTAGAATTTCAGAGGGACATGTACGTGTGTCACTCAAACAACAGTTGGTTAGTAACTGAATGAATTACATCATATTATAACCAATCATGAGTAAGCAAAAATATTGTTACATAACCAAATTCATTTTTCAAAGTGTAAGGAAAAATGAATGTTCTATGTCTATCCAAAAAACAATTCGGTGTATTTAAAATATCGATATTTAGATTCTAACATCAAAGGAATTTGAATCCTTAAATATATAGAATTTTGGTGTCTGTAATTCATCGAAATTCAGAGTCTGAATTCATAATAATTTGGAGTCTAAACATACAATGTTTGGAGTCTGAATCCAGAGATCTCGGAGTCTGAACATAGAATGTTCGAATTCTGAATTCAGATTATTCGGAACTTGAACTCCGAATGTTCGGAGTTTGAATGCAGATAATTCAGAACCTGAATTCATTTCCTAAAAATAGAATGATCTATAAGGATAAATTTCCATGGGGAAGGAAAAAGTTTCTTTATTAAATAAAAGCATAGGGTAAAAAATATTCTATATGATAAGGTGTTTGTGATTTTGAATACATGAAGGAATGCAAAAGTCATAAGGAAACCTTATTGACTCAACAATCTCCCCCAACCATGAAGGAATGGAAAATTCATTAAGAAACCTTATTAAATCAACATATATATAATATCACTCAATATATAACCACATAAGATCCCAATATCCATCACCTCAACCAACAATTATCAAAAAAATTCATGATTGAAGTAAATGAATTATTTTGTTGATATAAAAAATGAGTTTCTCAAAAGATTTATTTTTCTTCAACAATCACATTTGTTTTATTTATTTTAAACACCATTATATTATTCATAATATGTTTTTACATAATTAGATAAATATCCTCAATATAATAATATTTTTTATTTTAATTTTTATACCTAAAAATACACTGAAATCTGTCAAATAGATAAATAATTTACCATTTATGTGTATGGAAGACTACCACCTTGCGGAACAATGTCATACATTATTTTTTTAAAACCTATCATTGTTGATAATTATTATTGAATCATAGTTTTTTAAGATATATTTTTTATTTTGGTTTCATTAATACTTTTATAATTATTATAAAACACATACCTTCATGCTTTCTATTTTGTGGGAATACGATAACATCGTTTGTGGACATGTGGACTATAACCTTTTCAAAGCGATGTGATTTGTTCTTGTTATACAAAGAATGTATTAATAATGGAATTTTAAAATAATATCTAAAATGTATTATAGAAATATTTTATTACAACTATAATATACATATATTTCATTTAAATTTTAATATTATAAATAAGAAAAAGGAATGGAAGTATTGTCCATGTATACATACGGCCTACCAGCTCCATGAATTGCGTAATCCATTTAATGTCTCCAAATATAATTAATTACTATCAATAAATCATTATATAATATATACAATAATTTTATATATTTTTTGAATTATATTGATTAGGAAATCACTATCTATTGAAGGTGAATGACAAATAGGAATTGAAAACATAGTTGAGGAACTGTGTAATTGATACCTGAAATAGTGATAATAATTAATTATTAATATCAAAAGGCTGATAATATTTTAAAATTAGAGAATATATGATATCATCAATATTAATATGTTTCTAAAAAAAATTAAAATCATTCTTAAAATAAATATACATGAGGTTAAATGATGTTCACCCAAAATAAAATGTAAGGTATTGAATTTCATAAAAATTCACATTCCATTGAGACTCATATTTTGTATTACACCAATTAAAATTAATGTATTGTATAAACTACCAATCATTCCATTAATATAATTATTTAATCAAAATTCATTTTATTTTATTTTTCATATCAAATTATCTCACTCAAGGGGTTTATCTTAAAAATTACCATGTGGTAAGGGTTATCATTGGAATCTCACTTCCATTTGTGATTATTAACTTTCTCATGAAGTAATAACTTTATTTTAACATTTTTTGTGCGGAATTTAATTAATTATCCACACTATTTGGTGGTAGATATTATTGTTATCTAATTCGTATTCCATATTTAATTTAGTGTCTCGCATTACTATAATTTTATTATTTAGTTAAATATTGATAAATATGGTTTTATTATTCAATAGAGATATTTTCCAATTAATATAGTTTTTTGATTAAATTAATTACTAAATATAATAAATTATATGAACAAGCGATGATAGGTGGGGTTTATACTTGGTACAACCCTATGAGGCATCTTCATGTTCTAATGAGACAAATGTGTTCACTAAATTATACGATTTTCAACATGTAGATTTAAACCATATTGTGAAACGTATTAATTGTATATGTTTTCATGTGACTTTGAAATGAAATCTAATAAATAATAATTTCCTTCATAGGTAATTATATTATTTTTTTCATCCTTGATATTTCTATATGAATAAATATTGGGATGAATTTTATTCATAGTTATTATTTAAAGGAAGTGTTTTTCAGATATTCAACATTACATGTTGACTATTACTTATACAATTATATAAATGGAATGTGTTCTTACTTATATAAATTTCCATATTGATTTATTCTTATGGATTCAGTATTTTTTTCCTCTATTACATACACATAATGATCATTTTATCCCACCCTTATTATGATTCCTTTTTCCATGATACGAACATGAATACATTGAACGTGTTTCATAGATTTGGTGATTTTATTTATGTTATGATTTATTTTATTTACCCAATGTATTATGGGTATCATGTATGCTATCTAGTTCTCCAAAAATATTAATTTATTTAGTCTTTATGTATTTGATTCCATGTAATAATTCTAATGTGATAATGAAACACATCAACTATGGGATTTTGGTGATAGGGTGTGACCCATCTAATACCACGATTTTTACTCCACATTTTCTATCTCTAGATTTACCTTAGATATTATTTTCATCAATCTCATTGAAATGGTTGTAGCATTATTTTAGTTATACTCCCATTAGTACTCGTCCCACCATATCTTCAAAGAGAAACTAATTTTCCAATGAAGAAACTATAAATTTTATCAATGTGATGCTAAATTAATATACCATGATTATAATATTTTTATGTTAAATCTATTGATCATTTAAAACCATTGGATATAGGATAATTAATATGTTTTTTGAAATGTAAAATGATGACTTGAGTGTTCATATATATTGACAGCAGAATGAATTATGTTAAAAATATCCTAAAAAACTAATTCCTTAGATCAATGGAGTGAATTGGGAGGAATTTAATAATTTACATTGATCTATATTCAAATGAAAACTAACATAATCTCCATCTTAACAAATTAGTTGATAAATTTATAAATTTATATGTGGCACCTAGTTTATTAAAATTCTGAAGGTGAGCATTCAGATCCACACAGGGAAGCTCAAAAAAGTGATTTCAATTAGAGATCATTAGATATATAATATTAATAATTTTTAACTTATGTTATATGACCATAGGTTACATAATACTAGGTTTAAACCCAATACCCAATGGTCTTACATATTCTACGAGTGTACACATCTTTGGATGTCTATGTCGAACTTCATCAACCATTACATATCTATCTTCCACATTTATTACTTATTAATTTTCATTTACGTTCCATCATATGGTACACATTAACATAGGACCATACACTTGATTTTCATATCTTCATTTATCATGATTGCAGTATGCATGCATTGATTTATGAATAAAAAACATAATAAAATAACATCACATTTAAAAAATGGAATTGAAATTAAAACAACAAGATCTAATGTAAATTTAAAAAAGCATAGTTCGGTAATTTAATAGGTAATAGTGTAAAAAAATTTATATCCTCATTTTGAATAACTAGTTCCACTAAGATTAATTGAAATAGTTAAATATAAAACTCAAACAGACTAACTAAAAAACTGCAGTACATGGAATGGATGAATCGAAACAACATAGGGATCATCATAAATACCTAATGTTATTTAAGAATACATTTTTATTTAATTATGAAATTAGAATTATGTATGTGATGGAATGAAAGGTTCCCAAATTTTCAAGTTTTTATACATGGGTTGTAGAGAATGACAGGTTTGTTAAAATTTTCTTTCAGAACCGGGTCTGAAATGGTCATTTGACATCATATCATTTCTCTAAGACTAAAACTCCATATACATATAGTAATATTCATGTATTTATTAACGAATTATGTCCTTAAAAACCATCGTTAACCATAATATGTATTAATCATATAACGGTAATAAAACACACCAGATTATTAGTTGACATAGTATATGGTTACTCCAAAAATTTATCAAATAGTGCTCATGTGATGAATGAGAATGATGTTTAGAATAAAAATAATTATTTTAAAAAAGAAATCGTAAATTGAAATAGAAAATATACACTATTAACGATCCCCATATGATCACATAACTATGAAGTATCTCTCTCCTCATGTAAATAATAATGGGGATTGAATGCATTATTACCCAAATTTACACTAGAAAGTGACATTTAGGCTTCCAAACCTCTAGTTATGATTCATTTTAATTTACCCAAATTCTAGTCTAAGTGATTATATATTTAGAATTCCCTTGAATTTATATAACACTTAAATCCCTTTAAGATCAAATCATTATAATTATTTTATCAGCAAGCTACATAATGTGAATGAATATTTCATAAAGGGATGAAATGAAAATAATTTTAGCGCACTACCATCTTGATCACATTAATGATTTGAATATAAATGTTTGGAGTTAATTTTTTTTTCAATGAATCATTTTGAAATATTCTAAACATTCAGTCATGATAGGAGTGTAGTTATAGGTTGTGGATGGATATCACTTCATCTGAATTTTCACTATCCAAATCCTATCATGATGTGAATTTAAATTCATGACATGAATGACTCATTTGTAGATCATACATGAGATTAATAACGTATTTCCAGGAAAAATACCACTTTCCTAATATTTTTTATTTTCATAATACATCATTCAATATATTTTTTCATTACATAATGTCTATAAACCTTTAAAATACCAATCTTTTATTTTTTCCCTAAAATTTCCCCAACAATTTTATTTGATATAATGATCAGACAAATGATATACATGATATAAATATGTTTCGAATTATAAAATTGGTCAACTTATTTAAAAATATTGTATATATCAAATGGAGCTATCATGTTCTTCATCAGATAATCAGTTATTTGATGATTGGTGAACCATTATTCATGTTAAATACATGTGATAATTATGTATTCATGGTCATTTTCAGTAAATATTTTTCTTAATGAAATATTTCTATTGCAAAGTATAAATAATTAATACTGCGAATGAAAATATCAAGTTTAATCTTTGAGTAACTATGATATACCATCCCTATGAAATATATATTGGGATGATTATTTCAATGTATTGATAGTGTTCTGAGTTAATATAAATTATTTTAGAAATACCACTAATGATTTCGAGATGTTGGGTGGTCACTTCGTGATGTCTAGAATTATTTGTTACAGGAAACATGTATATGTTTATAATATTCCTTAAAAAATAAGAATTTATGATAAATATGTACAATTCATTGATTATATACAATATTTAGATGGTTTTTAAAGGATTTATGAAGCATGAATGACCAAATATAAATCACATAATAAATTTATGAATTCAGTATGACTTTGAGATAAACATTTCGATTATAAGGTATTTTTTATGTATTTTTCAATTTGTAAAATTTGAGAAATGTGTATTTCTTATGATATGAGATTGTAAAAGTTCCATAATACATTCCATGAATCCATAAGAAGTTTTTCTCATAAATAATAATTTTTGGATTATTCCATAAGTATTTGATGGTGTCCGTAAGAATTTCATGTCTTCCTAAGTATGGCTATTGGTAAATTATATATAACAACACAGGGTAATTTTTATAACATTCCAAGAAGTGATTAATTTAATGTTTCTATGGATTATTCATAATAGTGAATTCAAGAGATTTATAAAGACACATGGAAAAATAATTATTTTCAATAAATTCAAACATCCAGGTGAATAATAATGATTTTGAATAAGTGAAAATAGGAGAAATAGGATGTTAATTTATGAAAAATACTATGTTTTATAAAAATATTTGTTATTAGGAAAAATATTTTTGAATTAATTTTTAAATATATTCTTATGGAAATATAGTAAATTTTTTGATTTTGTGACGATCCCTTTTTATTAGAAATATTATTTATTTGAATAAATTTGTAATCACATGTAGTTGTGTTGAGGTGGGTACAATTCCATGAGTTTTAGTTCCATATCTCTATAATAAAGGCTTCTATTCACACATAAAATAATTAACTGAATTAAATTCTCCATATTTAATGATATATAAATGTAGTGGTTATGTAAATATTTTTTAATGAATATACCTTCTTTCTTATAGGATTAAATAAATATTTTGTATTTGATTAAATTATTTTTTATGATAAAATTAATATGTAAATTTCAATTAACTAAATACCATTAGAGGAAAACATGTTCCCAATTTAATCTAAATATATATGTTTTAAAAAATGTATACATTATCAATATATCTGAGGAGGAATATTTAAATAATAAATCATGAATAAAAATAATGCAGTAAAATTTTGAATTGAGAAGATATTACTCTAATATTTCAAAGGGATAAAAAAATGTGACTAAATCTGAGAGCCCTCTTAGTGGAGGGAGAAGATACATATTGTTTCATGAACAAGTAATGATTCCTTACTTTTTTTGAGAACAGATCTATTATTAATATATCCCAAAGTGTATTCTTAGTCCCCATTGGTTGGAGACTAACAGCTGGCCTCAATCAAGATAAAACTAGGATCATGTTTTCCACATAATTAGTGGAATAAATGGTTACTATTCTGTATAATGAAAAGAAAACTCCACATTAAAAACTATACAATAAGAAAAACATGTAAACAAAAAACACTATAATATCTATGTAAATGAAAATAAGTAAATAACCCACATACCAAAAAAACACAAAAAGTTAAAGATCAATGATCAACATCAATTGTCATCTATTTGTTTAACTTTCCCCTTATTCAAACCTAGTAGGAACAAATTTTCAAAATCACAAAATAATACTAATGGTTTGAGGAAAAATTACAATAGGGTCTTATTAGGGATTTCATAATTAAATGCCACAATTTATTAACCACATAATAATTTCAATATTATATTAAATACTAAGGAAGATAAAGAGGATATTTTAAAAAAATCATTATTTATATTTCAATTGATGGAAACATTTCTAAATATTTTCATTAAAACACGTTATATTAAACTGTTTATAAAAATTCAAAAGAAATTATTAGAGAAGGTAAAAAAAATCATATATATTGAAGCAGTCATAATGAGACATATGGTCACATTTTCGTAGGTATGATGGTTCATGGTTATGGTATAATGACACACATGATTAATTTATCATTGAAATATGTGTAGACACATCCATCAAACACTTCTCAAAGAGGACACATTACCATCCCATTAGGGACGTGACATGATTCTTGTGTTTGGATAGAGTTTAAATCCTAAAAAGAGTGTCTTTTATAAAAACTCCCTAATAACATTGTATTTCATGTTCAATGAAAAAAATGTGAATTTATTTGAAACTTGATTCATAAAATATTAATGCATTTTTTCATTAATTATGTTTATTTCCATTTTATACCAAATATAGTTTTTATTCAAATAATTCCATTTTCCAAGATAGAACAGCATGATATATATCAATAAGCATTTATCCACTTTTCGCAAATAAAAGTTTTAAATCAATTCTGAAAATAAATTTCACAATTCGATTTCAATATTTAAATTCAAAAATTTAATTTCAACAATTATATTTAATAAATTTTAAAAAATTTCTAGAAACACACCACAATTTTATGGAACTATGGGATTTTAAATTTCCTTCCAAATAAAATCCATATCCAAATTTAAAAAATATTAGGTTTTCTCAATTAAACATTAATGAAATTTAATTGTAATCATGTAAACAAGGGTTAAATAAATTAGAAACTGTTAAATGGAAACACCATTCTATTGATCATAGAATCATGAGTTAAAATCCCATAAAAAGAAACTCTAACTAAGATGGTTTTTAACGATGATCTAAGAATAAAAACAATATTCAAGATCTAAATAAATTGGACTTATTTCCTACAATAACATACTGATCTAGAAAACCTATGGGTAATAGATATAATTTGTTGGAGATAACGAATGGGAGAAGAAATCATACTATAGAAGGATTGAAAGATGATCTCCTTGTATTGAATATCTTATAATGTGTTATAGAGGATCCAAAATATGACATCGAGTTACCCAATTAATTTTTTGGATGCTATATGTAAATCTAGTCCTTAGTGGGGTAATAAAAACAGGTTCATTGATTTTTAGAGGAATTTTCATATAAATTAAATTGGATGCACATGATTTCATGGGAAATTCCACACTTTTGGAAGAAAACGAACTCCTTAGTCATGAAACCTTTAACTTTTGGGTTTCATGTTTTCCCCTTAGTAGAGACCTGCTTTTTAAAATTTTTTATAACTATGAGGACCCTCACTCTCTGGGTTTACATGGTTTTCACAAGTGGGCCTCAATATTTCATCAAACCTTGCACCAAACGTGCCAAACCCAATATCTATTCAAATTTGAAAACAATTTATCATAATAACCCCAAATGAAAAAAAAACAAATCATGATAAACATAGATTTTATTTTTATCTAATAACTGTAACAAGATTTTACATCCTCCACCACAAAGAAACATTTTCCTTTTGAAATCCATTTAATAAGCATCCATGTAATTAAAGATTTGGACACTTATCTCTCTTCAATTCATCAGACTCAAACATCGTATGAGTATAATAACTAATCCACCATAGAACTCATACAATGAAATTATCCTCCCAAAATTTATATTGGGTTCATAATCAACAATCATGGCTAAATTCTCAACCGTGGATAAATCTAGCTCAACGTTGAGATCTCTCCACCTCAAAATGTGAGATAGATCATAATGTAACTATAGTGACCCAATTTTGATTTACATTAACATTAAATTGAATTTTATGAATAACTAATTAATTATACAAATAGATTCCAAAAGATAGAATTTTTTTAGTGTCTTTGGAAATATGGAACACAAATTTCTAGTTTAGGGACAGATCTACAACGTTTCCTGTAAAGATATTCCCCTTTTTGTTATCTTACCAAAATCCATTCTTTATAACCTTGAGAAACGGAAACATATGAAAGGGTGAGCTTAGATGATCAGTAATGGTAAAAATGGATGATATTTAAACATTAACATGTGAATAATGTTCATAAGAACATGATCATTATATTGGAATCTTATCCCATGCATATAAAAAGAAAACCAGAATAGTAAGGAAATAAATGAACATAATACATAAGATCATAAAATTTACTGAATGTATAAATTATGCAATTGAAATAACTTGTAAATTTTGTAAAATTTACATACATTTATATTATCACTCATTAAGTACATGAAATTAGGCACTTGCATAAACATATTGACATGGAATCAAGGTACTCTAAAAAAATTTTGGACATGAAAACCAGGTCTATGCATAGAATTTTGAACATAAAATTAGGTTCATTCATAACATATATACCACATTAGTTATAGATCCATACCAAATTAATTAGATGGATATATTGGTCCCACCCAAATCATAATGAAATTATACATGTATGTTCCATGTAAATGGATACCGTATATCATAACCAAATTGGTTAAATGAAATTGGTTTTCTTAAACATGATTCCTTCCTTAAACAATCAATATAAATTGAATGGATTTCATAAATACCATTCCATCATAAATATAATCAACCATAGTAATAATAGAGGGTATTACTTGAATCATATCCTTATTAATGAATGTCCCCTATGATTGAAAATATTTTTGATATTACACATGAAATGGATTCTTCAGTAATATATCATTTCTTCAAAAAAAATTCTTTTATTAAAATGTTGTGAAATTTTAAAGGAATATATTTTCTTGGAAAATAACCTTGAAACCATATAAGGGAATCAAATTTGAAACATAAAAATATGTTTATACAGTATAATTTAAAAGAAAAAATATTTCTCGTACATTCGTTGGAAGTGTCAATAAGTACATGTATCGAAAAATATAAAGGATATATTTCATACAATTTAATAAAAAATAACCAGTGTATAAAATTAACTTTAAAAAATTGTTTATTACTAGAATTAATATTTTGTAAACATAATTAGGATATATTTTACTTGGATTTTAAATATATCCTAGTTAATACTTACGTATAAATAATTTTATATATTAATGAGATTGAGAAATTATCTATTACCTCAGGTTCAGGTTCCTTTATATGTATCAAAAAATACTATATAATTTATTAACGAACCTTATTTAATTATTAAAGAACCCTATATACATTTATGTCATCATATATAATCATACTAACAGTCGTTTAAGATTATTTCATTATTATTCTTCTTAAAGGTATTAACTGCTGCATTTTCTTATGTATTTTTGGTTGAATAAGTTATGATTATTCTTTATAGGTTATAGTTATTTAATTTCTAGAACTTTATTAATAATATATATATATATATATCATATATATCATATATACTCATTATATACATTTATATAACTTTTTATTTCATGGAGATCATGTAGAATGAATCACATCACATCATGGAGATGGTAGGCTGTATGTAGGCATGTGAAACGATATCAGTATGTAACTATTAAATCATATTTAAGTGGATAATATTTTTTAATGAATCAATATAATGTTATAATAATAATATATTTTTATTATAAACAAAATTATATCTATCCAATGAAGTTGGTGCTGAAAACAATTTACACCATAGTGGGGAAATGCAATGTCGTACATACACACATGAGGTGATTTAATTTTTCATAGGATGGATAGAAGGTGTAATATATATGTCACAAAACCATTATGACATCTCATTATATAGGTGACACTAGTTTTATAGAGATAGAATTTTGAGAAGACCATATTCTCTGTAATTTTACTAGTGAATTTTATAATATAATTGTGCCGGTATTTTTGAGCTTTAAAGTTCAATGTAATGTGAATAAATGAGGGTGGTGGTGCCCTTATATAACTCAGGTGGGGGATGTTTTGGAATCTCCAAAAATAGTATTTTTAAACAAAATAAAAAAATATACGAAAACATCCAAATGGCCATTGTTTAGAATATGAGGTGACATAAGATTGTAATATGAACAACCAATAAATTTTAGACAATTTCTTCTATCTATTTAATCCTTATCTATTTGATTAACACATAGTTATTCTATATAATATTAACCAAGGTAATGAATATTTGAATATTAAAAGGGTCAAATATTAAATTATTTGATTTAAATTATACAATAAATAAAACATTTAGGTTATTTTACACTACATAATAATCAGTCAATATTTTAATAATATTTTACAATTTTTATATATTTTAATAATACATTATTTTGACAAAATGTCTACATTGTTAATTTTGAAAATATTCATTTCATGGATTTTTAAAAATATCAAGACAAGTTTTTAGCCTGAAAAAAAAGTTTACTATATCCATATAGAGTCATGTTCATCTATAAAATACATTGGATATGAAAATTATCCCTCATTATATTTATTTTAATATTTTTAATAACAATAATTTGATATTCCCACTAATCAAATAATTAGTACATCATTTTTGTGTACTAATATAATATAACATATTGATAGGTAAAATATTAAAATAAAATACTATTATAAATATAAATAATATATATTTTATATTAATTATTATAGTCGAATATATATATAGTAAATTCCAACATTAAAAATGTTATATTTATTAAAACATGCTTACGATAAATTTAACATCATTTTATATAAAATATTATAAGTGTGGTAATATTTTCGATATTTATCGAAATGGTTAATAACTCAACAATAAGATGATTATGATCGATATATACTTAAACAAAATTATTTTTCCAGTGTTGTGGTCTTTTAATAGTTATTGTCCTTAAAAAAATTATTTTATTGATTCTTCATTAATATAATTATTTCAGCATTATCGATATATTTTCATTTAATGTAATTATATATTTTTTAAAATAAAAAATAAATTACCATGATAAAAAACACGTTCTCATTTTTAAATTAGTATTTATAGTAAAATATAACTTTTATATAACCTTATTTCAAAAATGATAATGTTATTAAATTTTGTGTAATACATGTTAATCTTTTTTTAAATAAAATATATTAAATCTCTTTATCAAATCCATGTGGAATCCAAAGGGTGGAAATTATTTGAAAGTATGATATATGTATTAAATATCTCATCCCATTATATTAGGATAAGTGTTAGGGTAATTTAATAAAATTCAATTTAACCTCAGTTACCCAATTTACCTTTTCCTGTATTAATAAAAATAGCAGACGCAAATATTCATAATTAAAAAAATATAATCATATAAACTAAAACAACTGATTAAAAATATTGAATCCATTCTTAAAATTTTAAAACACAAAATTTGCAGTAATAAATTTAAAATTAATCCTATTTTCAGAATGAAAACATGTTTATAATGTTAAGACATTGGAATATATTGAATTGTTTTTATATCTAAATTAATGGTAAAATTAATAAAAATGTACATTATTATACTTATTGATAAAAATGTTTTATATTTATAGATTAAAATCGTTATACAAAATTTAACATAAAAATAAGTAGGATTAAATTTTATTTTATAATAAAATTTATTAAATGTTGTTTTCATCAAAACATGGAATTTATCAAAATAAATAAATAAAAAATTGATCTTATGTAAATTTTTATATCATTCTTACAATGAATAAGTTTATTTTTGTAGAAATAAAACATATATATATTTAATAAACCAGATTTAAAATGGGTGCTTCATAAAAAGGCTGTAAAACTTCATTTTTTTAAAACGCGTATGTTATCTAAAAAAATGAATTTTTTCTTATATCATGTCCTGAAAACATTAAATATGATTTCAAATCATTAGATTAGATATATTTTATATATTTTATATATTTTTCATTAATTAAATAAATCAAATAGTGATTTTATTATTTCATAAAATCCATTATTTGTATTCAATTTGTTTTTCAGAAAAACATTAACATTTATTTAAACATGTTTTTATTTTCATTTATAGTTAATTTTTCACCAAATACTTATTTATATATTCATTTTTATAGAATATTTTCATTATTAAAAAATTCATACTCAAAATTATAATGACTAGGTTATAGTATATCATAATAGTATTTAGTTTTTCACTTAATGTTGGTCTTTCCTAAAATTAATTCTATTAAAAGAACATGAAATTGTGTATTACACAAGCCAAAAATGTTGTTGCATATACCGAAACTATGTAATTGTTGCATACAGGGAAGGGTAATATTGGTGTCACATTAAATACAAGAAATTAGATAAATTAAAATTAATATATCTCATACAAATCTTGGGGTGTTACATTATAACCCCCCTTAAAATAAATTTCACCCTTAATATTCCTCTGGGTTATAAAATTCTTAATACATAATGGTTTCATTCATAGAAACCGGTATAGTAAAAATAAATACTAAAACATCATTGTAAAAAGTAATAGTAATAAAATAACATTTAACAAAATTAAATCTTGACTATGTGTCTTTATAGGAGAACATTGATGAAGATTTGGGCATGTTGGAAAGGCGTAAATAATCGTAGATATTGTTAAAGATTTCTGATCATAATAAAGTGTGTGATACAAAGAGATTACAAAATTTAAAAACTAAAACAAAATAAGTGTGAAATTGGTAATTGATAAAATAAAAAATGTTTATAATTGGTAACCTTATTACATAATGATTCATTTTCGTAAAGGTGAATAAATTGAATTTGATGTTAATATTACTAGATTTAATCACAATTTGACTTTTAGTGGTGCCTTCAACATTTTTCAACATCATATCTTATTATAAGAAATTATTTTTACCTTTTCATTCCTGAAGTGTTAGAAGATCATAATATCCATATAAAGATTTACAGGTCATTCATTCTATCTTGGTTACACAAAAAATATATAGAATATCTTATAAATTTTTCATAACTCCACCTATGGTTAGATAATTCTTTATTTTAACAATCTTCATCTAATATATAACTAAAAAACATCATAAAATTATAACCCTAATATCCTTATGAATGTTAATAATATAAAACATCACAAATACTATCAATAACTAGGATTAAAATTTATCACCATATATAATAGGGAATCTTTTATTGGTCACATTCCAAATTGTGAATACATTTATAATGTTTTCTATTCAGTAATTTTAACAACCTGAATTACAATATATCCTTATTGAAGAAACGAATGATTCATTATTCAAAATCATATTGTTAATATTTATAATGTACCAAAAAGTTGTACACTTTATACATTATAGAATACTGCACTTGAAAAATAATTCATCAGTCGATCCCAATAAACTCGTATAATTTCATTTACTAATTCATATACAACATATCAATATCCAAAAATCATTATCTTAACCTTAGAAACACATTAACGGTTATCTTTCCCCTAGTCATGTGTTTTACAAATATATCATTTTTCTCATAAATAACATTCCTATGTATTAAAAACAAATCAACAAATCATTTCAAATCATTAATGTATAGAGAATATAGAAAACAACTATATGTATCATGATTCATATAATATTTTTAATTATGAAACATATACACCTAAATCATCCAACATTATTATCAAGGCATTACTCGTGTTCCATAATCTTAGTATTTCCTTAAATATTTCACTTTTTTTAAGTTTCCTAAACATTAATCGAACAAGGAATCATGGGATTAATGTAAATAATTAGGGTAGTAAGTTTCATAGCTTTTAAATGATGTCTACAATCACCATATCATCAGAAATATAAATAAAAAATGTACCACCTTCGTGAATCTCTATTTGTGATTTCATCATAGGAAATAATATTTGAAAATTACTATACATTTTTCATGAGAAAAATTCTAGGTAAACAATATTCAATAAAATTATAACCATTTACTAAGGCCAGAATGAAAATTGTGAGAAATACATATCAGAGATGAAATACATAGGTACTATAAATAACAAAATAATATTTCAAACATTGATATCATCTGTTTAATCAATTCTTATAATTTTTTTACAAAACATTGTAGATTTAAATCAATAATTAGGCTTATGCTTATGATATCCCAAGACAAATTCTTTGGAAATTAAATAAAGATCTCAATAATGATTTTTCATCATAGTATCCAATGTTTGCGTAAACCTTCACTCTGATTCCTACTATAGAAACTCAATCATGACATACCTGAACATTAAATTTATTTTTTGGAATTATTAATACATGACACAAACATATGTACAATGACAATATTAATAAATTCACAAGGAATTTTTAAAATAGTATAAAAATAATTTCATATATATCGATTAATTAAGAAGGAGAAACATGGTCACCCTACAAAAAGTACAATGGTTATAGGTTATGTTATCCCAAAAAAATTGAATAATTAATCATGTAAATATGTGCACAAATATCCCTCAGACATAGGTCAAGGAAGACACATCACCATCCCATCATGGATCTGACTTGTTGTGTATTTTTTTTGTTAGAGTTGTAAATCCTCGATAGAGTTTGGTCCAGAATAACTCAATAAATAAATTATCATTCTTATTCTCTAAAAAATTTAATTATTAGAAATTTTCTTCAAAATAGTTATAAATAATATTAACTCACGCTTTCATTAAAATATTTCAATTTCCATTTTAAACCAAAAACTATTTTTTTTGCAAAAAATGCATTTTCCTAGATAAAACCACATGATTTATATAAAACCAATATTATATATTTTTTCAATAATATTAAATTTTAACCAATTTAAATAATATATCTCACAATTATATTTCTTTATTTAAATTATATTATTGCAATTACATAATTCAATTGCACAAATTTCAGTAAATTTTATCAAACTAACACAAATTTTATGGAATTGGTGGTTTTTGCAGTTTTATTCAAAATCATTTCAAAATCCAAATTTAAAAAATATTATTATTTTTGAATACAATCCTAATAAATTTAAATAAAATAAATAAATTTAGTGTTCAATAAATTTTTAAATATTAAATGGAACACCCTACATTAGGATCAGAGAATCATGAATAAAAAATCCTTAATAATAAACTCTATCTAAATGATTGATAATGTGGATATAATAATAAAAACAAGATTATAGATTTAAAAAAAATTGGGATTAACTCATCTAATAACATATATATCTTGAAAATCAATATATTAGAGAAAGAAAGTGTGGGAGAGAATTAACTAGGGAAGAAATTGTACTATGGAAGGATCAAATGGTGACTGCCATGTTTTGATTCCCATTAAATCCAGTTTGAAGGAGCCAAAATTGGTCCATGAGAGCCCCAATGACCTAGGCAGATGTTCTAGGTAAAACGTGGACTGAGTGGTGGAAAAATAGTAGTTCATGGGATTTTTTTATTAATTTTTGATTATTTAACAGTGATGTACCAAATTTTATTAGCAATACCACAGTTTTAGACAAACCATATTCCCATGTCATGCACCCATACATATTAGGATACATGTTTTTTCCTCAGGGGAGACATGTTTTTTAATGATATGAAAAAAAAGAATTCCATCACTATCTGGGTTTACATGGATTTCAATAGTAGGGCACATTATTTTTCTTGACCTTGTGCCAATTTTTCCATCCCAAAAGCCTTTAAAAATTTATTTTTTTACAAAAATACCACACAAGAAGAAAAATAATGATTAACAGAGGGATTTATTTATACCTCATACCATTTAAAATATGTCTCAACCTCCTCTCCATAGAATTTTTTTGTCCCTATAATCCCTCTTAAGACGCTTCAATGTCTATAGATATGATTCCACCTAACACTAATCAATTCCACCATTTAAAATGTTGCATACATATAAGAAATATTATACCATAGCACTCACACCATGTTATCAACATCCCATAATGTACAATGGTTTCAGAATCAACTATCCTGACTAAATTCTCAATCATGGATAAATTTGGCTCAACATCGAGATCAAACCACCTCAAAAAAAGAGATGTATAATAAATATACTATAGAGATGCATGATTTAAATATATTAACATTACATTACATTTTAGGAATATATAATACATGACATAAATATATTCCCAAGGACCATATTATTTTACTGGATTATAAAACATGGAACATAAAATTTTAGTCATGTGGATGATCTTCAATGTTTCCAACAATGATATTCCCATTTTCAAACTCTTACTTATATCATTTCTGTATAACCTTGGGAAAAAGAGAATATGAAAGGGTGATATCATATGCTTAGTAATAGTAAACATGGGTGATATTTAAGCATAAATATAGTAAGAACACGGTTCTTGTTTTTGAGGCCGGGCTTCTTATTTTCCTTTTCCTTAGTGTTATTGAGAAAATATGGAATATGGGGAAAATCCTGAATTATGAAACTACACGCCGTGTACTTTATCAACACACCATGTACTTTTGGCCGTGTTGGGATGAGTACACGGGGCATGTAGCCTTGTCGGCGACGAGGGGTGTAGGAACCGACTACACGCAGTGTAGTGGTACCTTACCCACCGTGTAGTCAGTCGGCAGGCTTGAATAGTAAGGCGGTGGAGTCGCCGCCAGCTGGGTAATAGTACACGCCGTGTACTCAGGAGTACATGTAGTGTACTCAGGATGATGAGTGAACAGTGTGGCGGTGCTGCCAAAGGAACAGTTAAATGAAATAAGTACACGCCGTGTACTCAGAAGTACTCGCCGTGTACTTTGTTTTTTTATGGATTAAAACAGGTAGTAGCCTCCACATTTGACAGAGGAGGCACTTGAGCTATTTTGGAGCCAAAGGAGGAGGCCATATCTTTGAAGATCCACCGGGCGTTCTTCTGGAATCCGATTCGGCTTCAGACGATCTCGTTGGAACCGCACGTGTAAGCCCTCTCCTCTCCATGTACCATTCTTGCCAAATCTTCTCCTAACGTAAGTTATTTACGTTTTAATGGATTTTGTTCTTAATTAGGTCTATTCCATTCTTGGGAATTTCTGGAGTCAGTGTTCGGGTATAACGTTCATTGGCGTATAAGGTAGGTGGCTTTGTGTTTATTTTCCAACTGATGTGTGTTTTGTGCGTTTTTGTGCCACGAACCCATGTTGGGGTGTCGTGTGGCTTAGTCCGTAGCTATGTTTAATGCCAATAATTGCATAGGTGATTAAACTATGATATTAAAACGTTGGTTGGGATCACTGATTGGATCTGGAATGACCCCCGGGGTGTGTTTCACTATTTAGCTGTTTGGCCAGGATACCTGAGTGTATACCTTCAAAGTAGTAATTGTAGAATTGCCTTGAGAGGAATTTCTTGTTACTACTTGTTTACCTGTTGGGCAAGGCCTGGTTTCCTGTTTAGCCTGAGGGCGTTTTTGTATTTGGCCTGAGGGCGTTGTTGTGATTAGCCTGAGGGCATTGCACTATTTAGCCCGAGGGCTGTAGTATTTCGCCTGAGGGTAACCATTCGTGCCTGAGAGCTTGACTTCTGTGCCTGAGGGTGACACTTCCTATGCTTGAGGGAAATTTCTGTTATGCCTGAGCCCGATACCTACGGGTTGGATTCTTCTTACCTGAGGGTAAGGTTTTGTTTGTTTGAGGACGTGGACTGTTTATTTAGAAATGCGCTGTGGTGATTTCTAATATTTGAATGAATGGATAATAAAATGGCAATATAACTGGTAATTAGTTACTTTTGAGTACTGTATAGTTTATTTCATTTTACTACTACACACTGTTGTGGCATGCTTACACGTAGTTGGGAACATGCCTTTGGTGGGTGCCTACTGAGATATATTTCTCACACCCTGTTTGGGTCACGCTTTTCGGCCCAAACAGATTATGATTCTGCCGGTGTAGATAGGGTAAATAGTCCCTATACCGGTACTTGACTGTTGCTGTGGAGTAGGAGGGTATGGGACAGAGCCTAGGCTCGCGATGCTGCTGCCAACTGTTTTTCTTGTTTTGATGTACTCTGTTTTCGGCTGTACTGTATTGATGTATAACATGTTCTGGATGTTTTCTTAGAACATGAACATGTAGCATCATCACTTATATACTGTTAGTTATATCCACTACTGTATTTATTTCAGTTGTGTATGTTTACTACTTCTACTATTTGTCGTATGTTTATTTTGGTATTCTGCTGCGCTACACATTCACAAGTGAGGGCATAGTTTCCCCACTATCAGACCTGGGCCCTCACTGCTAGTTAGCAGCCTCTGGCGTTTGGGGAAATGCGCTTGAGGTCACGTGGCGAACCGGGCTCGAGGCACCTGTTACGTGGCACCCGGGTCTGGGACGTTACAAAGTGGTATCAAAGGATTTTCTTTTCTTTGACTTGCTATTTGGAGCCGTAGTTAGGGATACGACGAAATGGTAGTTGGTAATAAGCTGTGTCCGGGCGTAGCTAACCCGTGTACAGGGAAAACCCAGTCTACCTCGTATTTTTTCATTCTTTTGATTTTGAAATTTTATGGTTGATATGTTTTCACCGTTGGGTGACACACTTGGATTGTGCAGTTTATATTTTATCAATGCGTTCTGTTTAGTTGCAACCCGATGAGATGAGGGTATGTCGTCTCATGCATCTTATAGGAACATTCTAGATATCATATGCCATGCATAGATTCCATGCCATGTAGGTGCATTAGATATTTCATGTTGTTGTGATAGTACTTGTGGTAATAAAGCATCATGTTGTGATAGCTGCTTGATAAATACCTACCTTGTGATATGGTATGTTTGTTTGAGCTTGTTATAGAATGAACACCAAACATCGTTTTTTGGGGAGTATGGGCCCCCATTAACTAGAATTTGGTGGATCATTGACGGTTTATTGGTTATAACACAGATAAGATTTCATACTTTGATTCATGGGGAGTATAGGCCATCACGGATCAGAATTTGACACTTAGGTGTTGGTTTTTAGTATTTTCTGGGTTCCGGGGATGTTTATGAGGCATATTATCCAGAAAACCCTGAGTACACGCCATGTAGGACCTCATACACGTCGTGTGTGTTCTTCTGTTCGGGAAGAAAAATGAACTTTTTGAGTACATTCCGTGTACCCCGAGTACACGCCGTGTAGTCTCTTCCCGTGTCACATATTGTGTGGGCAGCGACACGGGGTAGGGAAGGGCTTGTGTAAAACACGCCGTGTAGTTTTGTGCACGCCATGTAGTGTGACCCGGAGTTCGGCTGTGTAACTAACAACACGGGTCGGTGAACTCTTGTACATCACGCCGTGTCAGTGATGAACACGCCATGTAGTGTGACCTGGGGTCTCGGCCGTGTAACTAATAACACTGGCCGGTGTCACCTCTCCCTTAACACGCCATGTACCTGTGGGACACGCCGTGTAGTCTTGTCCGAGGACAGACCGTGTGGAGTTAGCCGTGTGGCTGAGAAACGGGATGGTTTACACACCGTGTGCGGGTGTAACACGTCGTGGAGTGTAAAGCTGAGTAGTTTTCCATGTCACAGATGACACAGGTAGTTGGAAAATAACAACATACACGCCGTGTAGATATTATACACGCCATGTAGTTTTGTTGAACGGAAGTCGTGTGTCTTAGCCGTGTAGAAGGCCCCAGGCAGGGGAAAGGAAGTCATGTACACGCCGTGTAGTCAGTGTACACGTTGTGTAGTCTTGTTTTGAAAATTTTTAAATGCCTTCTTCCTCTTGTTCCTTTGTGGTTCCTTCGTTTCAGTCTTAATAATATTGAATCTGAGGCATTCTTTTGACCTTGTAGTGTCATTCCGCCTAGACGACCGTGAATGTTCTTCCGGAGAAAGGCGACAATTATACTCCGTAGATGGTGGGCCATGGGCTACCAGTTGATCAACCAGCAGAGCCAGATGTGGCACCATCTGTTATACTGGACACAGGAGTGGAGGCGTAGTTCCGTGAATTCTTATTGCGGTTCATGCAGACCTTTCAGGGAGCACGAAGGCTGCCACATCTATGGGCAAGATGACGTGTATCTTTTGGCAGCAGCATCCACCTACGTTTTCAGGGGATGACGGACCACCGGCTGCAGAGTCTTGTCTAGGATCGATGCAGACTATTTTCGGGCATCTTGAGACGCCTCCAGGGCGGAGGGTCAAGGTCACGACACACATGCTATGTGATTCTTCCAAGAGGTGGTGGGATGTTACCACCCAGTCAGAGCATCACAGGGACATGGCGTGGGAGGATTTTCAAGAAGTCTTCTATGATTTCGTTGTTCCAGAGATGCTGAGGGAAGATAAAGCTCGAGAGTTCATAAATCTGCAGCAGGGCGCTATGTCGGTGATGGACTACTCTGCTCATTTTACAGAGCTTCAGCATTTTCCACCCATACTGGTGGGTGATTAGACGTTAAGAGCCAGATGTTTTGAGGATGGTCTTCGGTATGACATCCGAGCGCTGGTAAATGTTTTCATGTTTCCTATTTTACATGCGATTGTGAATCAGGCGCTGATTACAGAGAGGAACCTGTGGGAATCAAGTGGTGTGGGACAGGGCGGTTCAGCACCAGTTACTGGTACTATTTCTGCTGGCAAGAAGAAGAGACAGATGGACTTCTCTCAGGGAAGCAGTACCAGCCAGGCAGCATCTTCAGGTGGACCGGTCAGGTGCTACCAGTGTTGCAGAGAGGGGAACAAGAGGCCGTAGTGTCCATGGGACACAGTGGAGTGCCGAGCTTGCGGCAAGATGGGTCATCTACAGCGCTTTTGCTGGGAGTTTCTACCAGTGGCTAGTGAGAGGGGTTCTGTGCAGACTCCACGTGCGGGAGCAGGACCAGTGGCTTCTTACCAGTCAGGGAACTAGAATACATCAGGGCATGAAGGAAGAGACGGTGTTCATGTCCATGGTAGCCAGACACCAGGATCATAGAGGCAGCAGGGCGGGACAGATCAGGGTAGCTAGGCTGTGTCGCAGAGCCGCGGCACTAGACATGCATATGCAGTGCAACAGACCCAGCAGGAGCAGGATCCCGGACCTTCGACAGTCAGAAGTACTATTCTAGTAGCTTATGTCTTTTCTTCAGTACTTTTTTATATGCGTGCAACACCTAGTTTTAAATCTGTACCCGCTGTGGAGCGCCTTGGGCTCGATGTTTCTACTTCCTCTTATATATTTATGCTAGACACTCTGTTGGGCAATAGGACGGTTGGTGTGCGTTAGTGCAAGGAGTGCCCCCTTGGGGTTGGTGGGTGTCACTTCCTTTGGGACCTCTATGTCCTAGAGATGACAAGCTATGACATCATTCTTGGGATGGAATGGTTGGTTCCCTTTCATGCCTTTGTAGACTGCTATCGTCGCAGGGTGCGTTTCATTTCACGAGAGGGCGGGGAGTTTCTATACAAGGGCGAATGGGATGTTCAGGGGATTCGAGCTGGACCAAAGCATCATGGGTGAGGTGGAGTCATAGCCCAGATTCCGAGCTTATATCTAGATGACCAGGGGACATGTCATACGGATTTCCCTCCAGTTGTTGATCATTCCAGGGATGTCTTCTTGGATGATTTGTTAGGCCTACCTTCGGTGCACGAGGTGGATTTATGTATCGAGCTAGTGCCAGAAGCAGCACTGGTGTCCATTCCTCCTTATAGGATGGCCACGCCTGAGTTGCAGGAGCTCAAGAGGCAGTTAGAGGAGTTGTAGGCAAAGGGTTTTGTCCGACCCAGTACATCTGCTTGGGGTTCTCCGGTCCTTTTTGTGAATAAGGCGGATGGTACCCTTAGACTTTGTGTGGATTATTGGAAGCTGAACCAGTTGATGGTTAAGAACCGATATCCTTTCTGAGGATATATGATCTGTTTGATCAACTTCGTGGAGCACGAGTGTTCTCAATGATTGACTTGAGATCCAGTTATCATCAGCTGCGCGTTAGACCATCAGATTTACCGCTTATAGCTTTTTGGAGTAGGTATGGTCTATTTGAGTTTACTGCTATTCCGTTCGGACTCACGAAAGTTCCAGAAGTTTTTATGGCTCTGATGAATCTTGTGTTTCATCCAAATCTTTATTCATTTGTGGTAGTATTCGTGGACGACATCTTGGTGTACTCTCACACTCGACACGACCATGCCACCCATCTTGAGATCGTATTGAGTACACTGAGAGAGCATCTCCTATATGCTAAGCTCTCGATGTGCCACTTTTGGATGGACCAGATTCACTTCCTGGGTCATATCATCTCAGAGACAGGAGTTGCAGTGGACCCAGAGAAGGTGAGAGCAGTGGTTTCCTGGGAGAATCCCAAGAACGTGTTTGAGATAAGGAGTTTCTTAGGGCTCTCTGGATACTATAGGCACATCATATAGCACTACTACCTCTTAGAAGAACCGTTGACAGGTCTGACTAAGAAGGGTGTGAAGTTCATTTGGTCAGAAGCTTGCGAGATAGCTTTTCAGGACCTTAAGGGAAGGATTACATCAGCACCGATCCTGATACTCCCAGAGAAGGGGAATAGCTATACAGTTTACTGTGATGCGTTAGGGATTGGTCTGGGAGCCGTTTTGTTGTAGGGCGACCGAGTTGTGGCGTACGGGTCTCGGCAGTTGAGGCCACATGAGAGGAATTACCCGATGCATGATCTTGAGTTGGCTACAGTTGTGCATGTGTTGCGCTGTTGGAGACATTATCTGTTGGGAGAGAATTTTGTGGGTTTCACCGACCAAAAAATCCTAAAGTATATCTTTACTCAGTGTGACCTGAATCTGAGGCAGATAAGGTGGGTAGAGTACCTACAGTCCTTCGATTTTGAGCTTGACTATACACCTGGTAAAGGTAAAGCAGTAGCTGATGCACTGAGCAGGAAGACTCAGATATATGCAGTGCAAGAGGCTAGTGGTGAGTGGCAGCTTATGGCTTTGTTATCTGAGATGCATCTGGAGGTTCATGAATGTCAGGGGCAGACTTATCTTTCCTCGTTAGGTGTGACTTCTACCCTCCTAGACAAAGTGAGGATGGGGCAGCTATCGGATTCAGAAGGCCTAGTTCCACGGGAGTCGGTGGCAAGTGAGGACCATCATCCCGGTTGGACGACAGGAGATGATGAGGTTTTGCATTTCCATGGACATGTATCGGTTCTAGGAGATATAATCCAGGAGATGATGCGGGAGTTTCATGCTTCAGCTTGGTCAGTTCATCTCGGGGTTACCAAGATGTACTTAGACTTGAGACGTCAGTACTGGTAGCCGGTTATGAAGGGAGAGATAGCTGGTTTTGTTACGAGCTGTTCCACCTGTCAGCAGGTTAATGGAGAGCATCAGAGACTAGGTGGGCTGTTACAGCAGTGGCCCATTTCGGAGTGGAAATGGGATGATGTCGAGATAGATTTCGTGACGGGATTACCAAGGTCACCTCGATGCAATGACGCTATGTTGGTTGTGGTGGACAAACTCACGAAAGTAGCTCACATCTTGCCGATCAAGGAGACCTTCGGTGTGGACGAGCTCAGACGGCTGTATATCCGAGAGATCGTTCGTCTTCATGGAGTCCCTCATTCTATCATTTCAGATAGGGATTCCCAATTTACGTCTCGTTTCGGGAAGATTTTTCAGAGGGTGTTTGGTACACAGGTGCTTCTGAGCACAGCATACCACCCTCAGACAGATGGCCAGTCAGAGCGTACAATATAGGTGCTTGAGGACATGCTGCGTGCATGCGTCCTAGACTTTGGGGGCTCTTGGGGGATGAATATACCCTTAGTCGAGATTGACTATAAAAATAGTTTTCAGGAGACTATTGAGATGGCACCATATGAGCCTTCATATGGTAGGCCATGCTGATCACCTTTGTGCTGGTTAGAGGCAGGTGGGGCAGCTTTACTGGGGCCAGAGCCCATGAAGGCGACATCTGAGCAGGTCCAGTTGTTCGGAATTAGAAGGCTACCATGCAGTCTCGTCAGAAGTCTTATGCTTATCGCTGCGGACGACCTTTGGAGTTCGTTTTCGGAGAGAAGGTTTTCTTGCGTGTTTCGCCGAGGCTGCGACACAAATGGATTAAGAGACAATGTAATATTTCACCGAGGTATGTGGGACCATTTGAGATTCTAGAGAGAGTCGGGCTGGTTGCCTATCTGTTGCAGTTACTGCAGTGGTACCAAACAATGAATGATGTCTTCCATGTGTCTCAGTTGTGTCGCTACCATTTAGAATCGTCTCACACCTTTCAGCTAGAGGAGGTTGAGCTTCAGCATGATGCTTCCTTTGATGAGAATCTATTCCGTATTGTTGATAGGAGCACGAAGGTTCTATGAAGCCTGTCAATTCCTCTTGTACGGGTGTTATAGAAGCATGGCCGAGTGCAGGACGAGACCTAGGAGCGGGAGGCCGACGTACGTGCTCAGTGGCCAGATTTGTTCTGAGCTTTCTCTTCGCCACCCTTGCAAGGGAAATTCAGGGATGAATTGCTATAAGGGGGGAAGTTTGTATGAAAATAGTTACTGTTTTAGAGGTACAGACTTCTTCTTTTCCTTTTCCTTGGTGTTTTTGAGAAAATATGTAAAATGGGGGAAAATACTGAATTTTGGAAATACACGTTGTGTATTTTATCCACACATCGTGTACTTTTGGCCGTTTTGGGATGAGTACATGTGGCGTGTAGCCTTGTCGGTGATGAGGGGTGTAGGAACCGACTACATGACGTGTAGTGGTACCTTACATGCTGTGTAGTCAGTCGGCAAGCTTGAATAGTAAGGCGGTGGAGTCTCTGCCAGCTGGGCGACAGTACACGCCATGTACTCAGGAGTACATGTCGTGTACTTAGGACGACGAGTGAACAGTGTGGCGGTGCCGCCAAATGGCCAGTTAAATGAAAGAAGTACACGCCGTGTACTCAGAAGTACATGCCATGTACTTTGTTTTTTCTGATTAAAATAGGAAGTAACCTCCTCATTTGGCAGAGGAGGCACTTGAGCCGTTTTGGAGCCAAAGGAGGAGGCCGGATCTTTGAAGATCCCCCAGGGATTCGTCTAGAATCTGATTCAGCTTCAGACGATCTCGTTGGAACCGCACGGGTAAGCCCTCTCCTCTACTGGAACCGTTCTTGAAAATTCTTCTCCTAATGTAAGTTATTTATGTTTAAATGGGTTTTGTTCTTCGTCAGATCTACGTCGTTCGTGGGCGTTTCTGGAGTCAGTGTTCGGTTATAGAGTTTGTTGGCGTATAAGGTAGGTGGCTTTGTGTTTATTTTCCAACTGCTGTGTGTTTTTTGCGTTTTTGTGCCACGAACCCATACTGGGGTGTCGTGTGGCCGAGGCCGTTGCTTTGTTTAATGACTATAATTGCATAGGTTATTAAACTATGATATTAAAATGCTGGTTGGGATCGCTGCTTGGATCCAGAAGCACCCCAGGGGTGTGTTTCACTGTTTAGCCATTTGGACAGGATACCCTAGGGAATGCCTTCAAAGTAGTAATTGTAGAATTTCCTTGATAGAAATTGCTTGTTATTGCTTGTTTACCTATTGGGAAAGCCTCGGTTTCCTGTTTAGCCCGAGGCCATTGATGTTTTTGGCCTGAGGGCGTTGTTGTGATTATCCTGAGGGCACTGCACTATTTAGCAAAAGGGCTGTAGTATTTTGCCTGAAGGAAACCTTTCGTGCCTGAGGGCGACACATCCTATGCCTAAGGGAAATTTCTGTTACGCCCGAGGGCTATACCTGCGGGAAGGATTCTGCTTAACTGAGGGTAAGGTTTTGTTTGTTTGAGGATGTGGATTGTTTACTTAGAAATGCACTGTGGTGATTTCTAAAATTTGAATGAATTAAATGGATAATAAAATGGAAATATAACTGGTAATTAGTTACTTTTGAGTACTGCTTACTTTATTGCATTTTATTATTGCACACTATTGTTTCATGCTTACACGCAGTTGGGTACGGGCCTTTGGTGGGTGCCTACTGAGATATATTTCTCACACCCTGTTTGAGTCACACTTTTCGGCCCAAACAGATTACATTGCTGCAGGTGTAGATAGGGGAAAGAGTCCCTATAAAGTAACTTGACCGTTGATGAGGAGTAGGAGGGAATGGGACCATGCCTAGGCTCGTGATCCCGCTGCCAGCTGTTTTTCTTGTTTTGTTGTACTCTGTTTTCTGCTGTACTATATTGATGTATAACATGTTCAGGCTGTTTTCTTAGAACTTGAACATGTAGCATCATCACTTATATACTGTTGGTTATATCCACTGTTGTTGTTATTTCAGTTGTGTATGTTTATAGCTTCCTCTGTTTGTTGTATGTTTATTTTGGTATTCCACTGCGCTACACTTTGACAAGTGAGGGAATAGTTTCCCCACTATCAGACATGGGCCCTCACTGCTATTTAGCGGCCTCTACTGTTTGGGGAAATGCGCTTGAGGTCACGTGGCGAACCGGGCTCGGGGCACCCATTGTGTGGCACCCGGGTCTGGGACGTTACAAATATGAGCATAATGTGTTTGATAAAGTTATCATAAAATTCTAATATCATTCCATGCATATCAAATGTAAGAATGAATCATAGGGAAATCATATAACATAATTTTTAAGATCATAATATTTACATAATGTAGGAAATCGTGGTTTATCCATAAACATGTTACATTGTTAAAATTTATAAATAGTAATAAGTTTACTAATTAATGATAGAAAATCAATCCCTTGCATAAACATATAGATATGGATTGTGGGTCCCGTCAAAAAATATTGGACATGAAATCCAGGTCAATGCATAAAATTGTGAACTTGATATCCAGTTCACACATAACAAAAATATCACCATAGTTGTCCATCCATTACCAATACGTTAGAGAGAGATACAGGTCCCACCCATATCATAATGAATTCAAACAAACTTTTTCCACAAAAACAGAAATAATTCATCATATCAGAATCCACGAAATAAAATGGGTTTCTTAAACATTATTCTTTCATAAAAGAATCCAAAAAAATGAATGTATTATATAAATATCATACTATTTTTAATATAATAAACCAAATAAATAATATATAAAATATACTTGAAACTTATCCTTGTTAATAAATTTCACCTTATGTATAAATTAATTTTGATAAAATAGTTCAAAT
Source organism: Viscum album (assembly GCA_963277665.1). NCBI lineage: Eukaryota > Viridiplantae > Streptophyta > Magnoliopsida > Santalales > Viscaceae > Viscum > Viscum album. The sequence continues at coordinate 552,579,730 of OY728125.1, read as the reverse complement.
TCATTCTTGAGGAAAATATATGTTCTTCCTCAAATTTTTTTTAAAACACTATCCAATTTTAAATGAAAATAATTTCATTGAAGATGAACATGAAATATTATAGGTGAAACATCATGTAAACACATAATTATGAAAACATAAACATCTATCTGTTCCATATTTTTTAATGAAAAATATTTTTCTCATACTTTTGCTGGAAATGTCAAAAATAACCCCATGTCGAACACAACCAAACAATCCTTCCATACTATTTTTTAAAATTATCCAATGATTAAAATTAACTTTGAATAATTTTATAATAATATAATAAATATTTTGGAATAAATAATTCAGATACATTGAATTTGATGATAAATATACCTTAGTTAATACTTATATATAAACAATCACGAATAATAATGAGATTACAAAATTAGTCATTACCTTAGCAATAGTTTCCTTGGTATATATCATAAAATACTTTATAACCGATTAAATAATTATATTAACTAAATATAGAACCATATTTACATTTATGATACCATATATGATCTTATTAACACTCGTTTAACAGTTTTTCATTATTATTATACTTTATTGTGTTAACTGCCTCATTTTCTTATTTATCTTCTGTCGATTCAGTTATGATTCTTCTTCATAGGATATAGTTATATCATTTATAGAATAATATTAAGATTATATATATATATATATATCATATTTACTCATTCTAGAAATTTATATAATTCATTATTTAATTGAGATCAGGTTGAATGAGTCACAGTGCATCGTGGAGACAGTAAAGCATATATACATATGAGAAACATTATCATTCCCATAATTGTGAAATTGTATTGAAGTGGATGGTATATATATTTTTGAAATAGTAAATCTAATTTTATAATAAAATAATTAGTATATTATTTTTTTAATTATTTAATTTTATTTCGTCAAAAATAAAAAAAACTATCAGATATATCTCTTGGAAAATCTATCAATAAAAATATTATATTTATTAAACATGAATGTGACATTATTAACATATTATTAAATAAAATATTATAAGTGTCCTAATATTTTCCATATGGCTAAAAATTGTCAATAACATGACATTTGTATGATTATGATTGAGATAAACTTGATCAATTTGATTGTTTCTGTTGTATTACAATTTTAATGATTATTATCATTATAGAAACATTTATTTAATTGATTTGTCATCAAAAAAATAATTTTTGTATCATCAATATATAAGACATTAAAGTAATTATTTACTGTAAAAAATAACAACATAATTACCATGATTTTGAATAAGATATTACATTTCAAATGATTTTTTATCATCAAAATTTGCATTCGTATAACCTAATTTTAAAAATGAATACTTTATAAAAATATGAGTAAGGGAAATTTTACATTTCAATAATTAAAAAATAATAAATGTCTGAATCTAATCCATGTGGCTTCCAAAGTGTACCATTTATAACCAAGGCTGATTTAGGTCGAAAGGAACTCATCAAATTATCTTTGGATAAGCGTTAGTACAATTTATTAAAATTAAATTTACCCTTAATTATCTAATCTATCATTTTTTGATGTTATAAAATTTTTTAGAAGTCTGTATTTTAAATGAATAAAAATAAAAAAATGATATTTACCTAATTCGGACCCATTACATACAAATATTTCAATGCCCTTAACCCAAAATCCCAGAGCTGGTGAAATATTTTAATACATTGATATGAATACAAGAATCAAGTCCCAAATGAATAATCATATTATTAGTCTTAAAAAATAGATTACATACATAAACGTTACATTACACAATAAAACATAAAACACAATATAAATAATCCTTTTAGAACACCAATATTCCATTATATTAACACTGCATATCAGTTATAATACAATTCTTGGAATCCTGGGAAAATAAAACATATGAAATGTGTGAGCTGAGATGCATTGTAAGGGTAATAAATTTAGCGGCTGTTATGAACTATGAAGGCAATATGTCTAATAAAAAAATCTATTTAAATATAAACATGATAAATAAATGGAAAAAATAAATCAAACCACGCCATATAGACATGTGTATTTATATTCTACTAGTTGAATAATCACATTTAATGACTAATTTCATAATGATGGAATACCTGACCCCGAACATCATTACCATATAGTGAAGGCCCCATGGCTAGAATACAAATAATTGTTTTTCAAGGACTTCAGAAAACACACTAGTTTGTATCATGGGACCTTCAGATTCATCGAGGAGCTATAGCGAGCTCCACCTATCACATACAAAGTCCACTTCATTCCCTATATGAAAATACTGAAACATCACATAAACATTCGTATTAAAAATAACTTACGAAATGTCAATATTTCAACCATAAACCATTAAGGGTATAAAAATAACACATCCATAGTCAAATATATCATAACATATACAATAAAATATGGTAGATTAAATTATATTAAATCAACCTTAATCAATATTAATATCCATTAAAGTATGTTGATAGAGTATAACATGATCTGTAAAACATTTTGAGAGAAATATCCTCTTTTTATAATCATTTAAAAGAGACACATTAATAAATAAATTCATTTAAAACTGATTTTTGAATCAATTTTTAACATACCACTTTGAAACTATTTAATGGAATAAAAATTTTCATTCAATCATGTCCATATAAATAAATCCTTAAAACCATTTAAAAAACCTGGACATTACTAAGAATGATTTAGAAAAATATGTATTAAAACATTTAAAATGATTTTTTGGATTAAGTGTACCTTAATAGATTCATTTTAAATTTATTTTATGAAACATGGACATTGATAATAAATAGGTCCCAGAAAATAATTACACATAATCAATATCAGATAACAATGAGATTGAGAAATTAACCCTTTCCATGCACATTCCATTAGTCGAGGGTACGTTTAGCCTCCTTTATAATAACCATAGTATGTTATTAAATTATACCAGAAAAATATTCAAATTTATTATATCTTACATGATTAATTTATTCTTTATACTACCCATTTAATAATGACTTCCAGGTTAAATTAACATTTTTACTAATTATCACTTTCTTTATCGTACATGTTTTAACGTGTTATTATTGATCGTATAATTTATATCATGATTTAAATAAATCTAGAATAAAAAAAATTATTTATATATTAAAAATATTTATAATATAAATATGTGCAATAGATAGATATATGAATTGAAAAGAACTTTTTATGGATATGGTACATCATACGTACACATAAATGTTGTTTCCATTTTAATATTCTATTGAATGGAAGTAAGAGATTAAGATATATATAAGTACACACACATATATATCTAGTATCATTATTATTTCCTATATTACATATTTATTAATAAAATATATTTTTATAATCATCATTGTATGCTGAAAGTGGAAATGAATCCCATCGCGTCGTGGTGACAGTCAGTCGTACGTACAAACGAGCGACGATATCATTTCCATAATGATTAATCATGTGTAATTGATGGTATATTAATTGAAAATATAAATTATCATGTTATTTTAATTATTTATATACATATTACTCATCCTTGTATTCATACAAATAACATAGTGTCGAATAACCAATTACACCACGACGTGTAGATGGTAAGCCGTACGTACGCACACATGGTGATAGTTTCATTCGTAGGATTGAGAGAAAAAATGAGTATGGTTGTACCATATTTATGATAACATTACATTATTTATAATTTACTAGATTAATTATTTTGTTATGGAAATAAAAAAAGAGTAAGTGGAAGAAGAAAAGAACTTTGAAAGAGGTGATAAAATAATTACCTCTTCTTTGGGTATTTACTTTTATTTGAAAAAAAGGGCTCCTTATTTTGGCTTTATTCTCAAGGTAAGGCCTCTAGGTTGAAGTGAGAGAATTTGGGAGGATATTTGGGTAGGGATTGGGCGATCCAAATGGATTTGGACATGTGTTTTTGAGAGAAGGGGAAGTACCCTCTTATATGAAAGGTGAGAGTCACATTAGGAAAAGTTTGAAATATTATTTTATTATAAAAACATATTCGGGTTTATAATAGCCCCAAATTATTTTATTTTGATGAAAAGGTGTTTTAGGTCGCAATCCGCTCAGCCAATATGTTTTAGACATGTTTAGGTCAATATATTAACCCTATATTTTAGATTTATCTCTTAGATAAGTAGTTTAACTTTTACCATGTCCTCTTGTATTATTATAATAAATGGTTAATAAAAATACAATAATAAACCTATGGAACCCCATGTGGTTTATTAATGACATATTTATCATTATATAATTACTTTGGTTGATCCATATATTTTGTGGAACATTATATCAATTAATAATATAGTATTTGTTTTAAAAACTCATTTATGTCAATTTTGGCACTATATATTATTTGGTTTTATTGAATGTCATTACTTCTTTATTAGTTAAAAAAATACATTTAATCAACAATAATATGTCATATTCACATATAAAATTAAAGGATGGCATAAAAAGCTTCAATTTACATATATTTAAATATTTATAATATCAATTATTCTTTTCTTTCATTGATAAAATAATTATTTCATCATCATTCTGTCATAAGTAAATTTCATTATTTATTTTCTAAAAATTATAAATAAAATACCACTATTGAGTAAATCATTTATAGATTTCTAATTAATATTTATAGTCGAATTTATATTATGTATAACCCTACATTAAATATGGTTTATTTATTAAACATTTAATTTAACACTTTTAGATCATCTTTAAATAAAATAATAATGAATTTCCTAATCTAATGTAAGTGGAACAAAAGGATCATTATTTATTCCTAAGGTTTGTTTTGGTTTAATTATAATTATCCAATAAAAGTAGGAAATTTTTTAGGGTAATTATAATTTAATTTTACAATTAATTACCCTATTTACATTGAATCATGGTAAATAAAAGACAAAAGTTACAATTAAACAAAAAATATTTTCATCTTAATGAACCAAATTTTACAAACTGAAGTCAATAGTTTATCTCGAATTTTTGAACTTCATTTCACAGATTTGGTAAAATTACGTTTTATACCAATTTGCAAATGTGTCAATAAGGTGGGTTAAATACTTTAAAAAGTTCAATATAATTTTGTACAACTATTTTTATTATAAAATTAATCCGATGAATTAAATTGAACTTATATATGTATTATATATCTATTTTCACTATATATGAATTTAAATAAATTAAATAATTATTTAAATAAAATTTCGGTTTTAAACAATAACAAAATGTTTATCAGTATTCCTAAAAAAATGAATATTTATAGAAAAAATACAAAAAATTCATTGTAAGATAACTTTTATATTATTAATAAAAAAATTTCTATTTTACAAAATTCAAAACATATAATTTTCATTAATTAATATTAAATTAATTTCTATTGTGAAAACCAAAAAGTAGATTTTTAAAAAGTAAAAAATATTAAAATATTGACATGTGTTTATGTTAAATTTAAATGTGAATTTACTTATAATGACTTATATTGTATTAAATGATAAAAATATAGTCTAATTATAAATCGAAAACATTCAAATCCATCATTTAACTCTATAAATTATTTCGATTAAAAAATATATTTTCAATTAAAATTATGTATTTTTTACTATTCATCAAAATATGAAAGTTATCATAAGTGTACCTAATATTCATCCGAGCTAAATTTTTTTTATCCTGCTTATAAATAAGTATTTTATATCACTAAATTGAATATATAAAATTTTCAAATGTTGGCTAAAAAGGGTTCTCCATTAAAATGCAGGAAATTTTCATTTGCTAAAAATACTTCTTTTATCTGAAAAAATGAATTTGTTCTTATATTATGTATAAGAAACACATAATATGAATGTTAAAATTATATTGAGTATATAAAATTGAAAAAGAATTTTATACTATTCATTACTGACTTTTGAACGGCTAGATTAGTATGTCATTGTGCGCTCGAACTCGGTGTTGCGGGTAGTAGAAGCTGTTGAATTATATTAAAGAGATAATGTACAATAAAACTAGAGGGTTTTACATTCTCCCCTCATTCAGTAAATTTCTTCCTCGGTTTTTTAAAACATTTATCGAAAATAAAAGGTTTAAAATAGAAAATACCTTTGGTGAAAACCGACACCAGAAATAGGGTTAATAAAATTTATTCATAATCTGTGTAAAAGGGAAATGAACAAATCTCCACCAAATTATGAAATCGTATAGAATAAAATTATAGGAAATTCGAGACACATAATTTTAGGAAATACAAAAATATTTTTAGGAAGTTATTGAGGCCATTAATCACAAACAAGTGTAAAATTGAGGGCCTCAATGCCATCAATCTATGATGATATAAAATATCATCGGTTCAAAAAACACAAGGTATTAGGATAACACATTTTTTGTTTTAAGACCCTCTCCGTGTAGTTTTAATAAATAATCTATTCATATAAAAAACGGAAAAATATATATATACTTGACTAGTACGGTTTTATTCTTCATCTAATTCCCACAAAAACCTCATCTTTCACTCCTAAAGATAATTGAATTAATAATTATTATATTTATCCTAATCGTATAGGTTTTCCAAAATAATGAATTTATAATTAATTTTTATGACTAATTAAAAAAACTACATTATATAAACTAGTACATCACGTATTCCAATGGTAGGTGATGCTCCCTTGTCAGTATTTGGTTGCGGGTTCATGTCAGGTGGCCTTGCAAGACACAACGGGTAATCGCCCGACCTCTAGGTTGTACATTTTATAACAATCCATAAATAATCTTATGAAATTCTTTAACCTTAAAAATAGTATCCAATGTCAAACTTAAACCATTTAAACCTTTATAATTATCCAAAATACTTCTGTCCAAACTCACAGTAAAAAATATATAAGGGTGGTAAACACAATAAAGATTATTTTTTCCATGTAATAACATGTGAATACATTCATTATGTATTTTTTTAAACATGGGAACATTCTAAATGATCATAAAACCAAATTGAGTACATTCATGCTCCCTTATTTCTGATAGAATACTGGATATACTCCTTATATCCTAAAATGTTGTAAACTCCAATAGTAATGGAATAATCAAACAATCAATTAGTTTCAATGTAGTTGTGAATGTGGAATATAATTTATCAAAATCAATCATATCTTATTCAAAATTCACTACCCCAGAATCAGCACCATATTAAGATTTATCAATTTTTTAACTGTGTATTTTCCAAAATGTTTCACTTGCTATCGATTCACTTTTCATTTTTACCATAAAATCTCAAATCCTCAATTAAATAGTACTATTGTATAATCCTTATTTATTTATATAATTCATATAAGTGGTTAATCGTTGATAAAACACAAATATGATATAATTATTTAATTACAACATAAGAACACTAGTCATTCCTCTACAGATGTGGTAGAATCATAACATGATTATTATCCAATAGCATCATTAGGGGAATACTATGATGATTTGGAAATTGATTCGCATTGTACCCCATCTCCTTGCAGATGAAGCATTGTATTTTTGAAAAACAAATTCATACCCTTTCAATTACGTACATGGTGTAATTTTTCTCAACACTTATAACAAACTCACATTCCCTTCATGCATTTACCAAGGTTACTTTTTCCATAGTTATCATATATGGGAAAATTATTTAGTCCCATTTTCACATTATCTATCATTATCTATATCATCTGTTTATTCTCTTGCAAACCTTCAAATCCATAAGACATAAAGAATTATTTACTTATTTTATTATCACATGATATTATTTCTTTATATGATGAAAATACATATGAGACTCATTCCCTTATAAATGTTTTTTCAATACCATGAATTATATAATATTTCTTACTCTTTTTTAATGCATATTACTGGTGTTATCATTCCTTCTACCAAGTGCATTTCTAAAAAATGGCATTCACTAGGTTTTTTATGAATTACAAAGCAGAATTCCAAACATGTAAAATATCAAACGTAAAATGAAAAAAAATTATGCATATAATCTACCATCATAAAAAAAATTCATTGAGGATGTATTTACTCTTAAATCCTTCATAACGTCTCTAGTGTCGTAACCAAGAGTGAAGCAAAGCCTGCTGTCGTGCACCAGTTCTAATTCATGTCAAGATCAATGTGGTGTTTTTGGGGTTTACCCTTAGGTACATCTATGATAGATCCACCTCTACCTGCTCGTATCTAGACTAGGTTTCATATCTTGGAAAACCCACTTCATATTTACATTACCAAATCTTTCTGACGTTCGTCTATACTAATCCCCAATGATTTTCTTCAAGTAATGTCCCCTAATCATTGTTTTTTTAAAATATATTTTAAAAAATTGGTACTTAACTTCCTTTGATACCAAATGTAATACCCCGACCCAGAACCCAGGAGCCGATGCGTTATTTTCATACATTGTCATGATTACAAGGAATCGAGTCCTGAAGGACCGATCAGTTATTTAGTTTAGAAAATAGATTACATACATAAATGTTATATTACACATTAAAACATAAAACACAACATAAATAATCCTTACAGAACACCATTATTCATTTTTCTTAACCCTTCATATCAATCATTATAGACTACCTGGAATCCTAGGAAAATAAAGCATAAGAATGGGGTGAGCTCAGATACTCTGTAAGGGTAAATAATTTAGCAGAAGCTATAATCATTTCAGAACATATGTTTCATAAAAACAACTTCCTTTCACAAATAAACATGAACATAATAAGAATAAAATAAATCAAACATTACCATATAAACATGTACATGGATATTCTACTAGTCGAATAATCACATGTAATAACTAATTTTATACTAATAGAATGCCTAACAGTGGACATCAATACCACATAGTCAATCCCTCATTCCATGACTGCAAATAATCTTTTTTCAAAGCCTTGTTCCAAGACACTAGATTGTCTCATGAGACCTACCGATGCATCTATGAGCTCTATTGCGATCCACCCATCACATACTAATTCTATTTCATTCCACATATTAAAATGTTGAAACATAACAAAAAAGTTCGTATTAAAACATACATAAAAAATGTCAATACTTTAACCACAAACCATGATGGGTGTAAAAATTGCACATCCAAAGTCAAACATATCATAACTCATCAAATACGATATGTAAGAATATATTATAATAAATAAACCATAATTGAGAATAATATCTAGAAAAGGATGTTGACATAGTAGAAAATGTCCAGTAAACCTTTTTGAGAGAAATATAACTTTTTTTGAAATTATTTAAATGTCACACTATTATAAAGTAATTCATTTAAATTTGATTTTTGAATCAAAATTTTCCATACCACATTGAAAATTTTGAAAAAAATTACATTTCAAAACAATCATGTCCATATAAATAAATCCTTAAAACGAATTTAAAAAAATGGACATTAATGAGAATGATTTAGAAGAATAAATATTTAAAACATTTAAAATGATGTTTTATTTAAAGTATACCAAAATATATTCATTTTGAAATGTATTTTATGAAACATGGACATTGGTAATAAATATTTCCCAGAAAATAACTACCCAAAAACAATCTCGGATATAAATTAGATTGGGGAATTAACCCTTACCTTGCACTTTCATTTGGTTGTGGGTACATTTAACATCCTGTACAATGACAATATAATGTTATTAAATTATTCCAGAACAAAATTAATATTTATTATATTATACATGATTAATTTATGACTTTATACTAACAATTTAATAATGATTTCCATGTTAAATTAATATTTCAGGTAATTATCGCTTTCTTTATCATACATGTTTTAACTTTTTATTCTTGATCATATCATTTAGACCCTGATTTTGGAAATTTCAAAATAAAAAACATGATTTGTATATAATATATATTTAGAATATAGATATCTATAAATGATAGATATATGAAATTGAAAACACCGTTTATAGATATGGTAGGCTGTACGTATGCATAAACATTGTTTCTGTTTTCATATCGTATTGTTTGGAAGTAATTGAATAAGATACATGTAAGTATATATATATATATATTTATAACAAGTGGCACTATTATGTGATATATTACATACTTAATAATAATATATATATTTTTGTAATCATCCTTGAATAGTGAACGTGGAAACAAATTTCATCGCGTTGTGGAGATAATAAGTCGTACTTAAACACGAGCGACGATATCATTTCCATAATGATTGAAAGATGTGGAAATTGATGGTATAATAATTTTAAACTGAAAAATAATGATATTTTAATTATTTTATACTTTTTACTCATCATTATATCTATCCAAATAACATAGTGTTGAATACCAGAATACACCACGGTGTGGAGACGGTAAGCTGTACGTACGCACGCATGGAGACATTATCATTTATAGGATTGATATAATAATGAATAAGGTTTTACCGTATTTATAATAACATAATATTTTGTAAAAGGTACTGGAGTTATTATTTTTGTAGGGAAACACAAAGAATGAAAAAGTGGAAGTAGAAATAGAACATTGAAAGAGATGATAAAATAATTACCACTTCTTTGGGTTTTTCATTTTGATTCGAACAAGATGGATCCTTATGTTGGATTTATACTCAAGGGATGGACTATAGGTTTACATGAAGGATGTTGGGATGTGATTTGGGTAGGTTTTGTCTGAGCCAAATGGATTTGGAGATAGGATTTTATGACAATGGGGAGTACCCTTTTATAAGAGAGGTGAGAGTCACATTAAGAAAACATTGAAATATTATTTTATTATAATATAATATTCGGTTTCTAATCGCTATAAATTTATTAATTTTAAATCTAAGTCTAGGATGAGTCGAAATCCTTTCATAAAATAGGTGTTACACTAGTTTAGGTCACCATATTATCCCCATATTTTATAATTAACTCTTAGATAAATAGATTAACTTTTACCATGTCATCTTGTATTATTTTAATAAATGGTTAATAAACATACTATAAAAATCCAAGAGAACCCCAATAGGTTAATTTATTACATATTTATCATTATATGAGTTATTTTTTTTTGAAATGTAGTTTTCTATGAATATTATATCATTTAATAATATTGTATTTATTTTAAAAACTTGTTTATGTTAATTTTGACTCAATCTAGTATTTTGTTTTTGGGGAAGTCATGAAATCTTGATTACTTAGACCAAAATACATTGAATCAACCCTAACATGTCATATTCCCCTATAAAATTCGTGGTAGACATCAAAATTTTTAATTTACATTTATTTTATCATTTATAATTTCAATTATATTAATCACTCATTGATAAAGTAATTACTACATCATCATTGTGTCACAAATAAATTTTATTTTTTAATCTCTAAAAATTATAAATAAAATACAATTATGTAATAAATCGTTTTATCTTTCTAATAAATATTTCTACAAAATTTATCTAATGTATTACCATATATTATAAATGGGTTTGTTATTAAACATTGAATTTAAATCTTTTAACACGTTTAAAATAAAATAATAATAAATGTCCTAATATAATCCAACTAGACCAAAAGGATAATATTTTATTCCTAAGTCTGGTTTTGGTCTAAATACCTTTATCCAATAGAATTAGAATATGTGTTAGGGTAATTATAATATCATTTTTACCATTAATTACCCAATTTACTTCTAACCGTGGTAAATTAAAGTCAAAAGTTACAATTCATTAAAATATTAAACTTATTGAACATCATTTTACTATCTAATGTCAATTGTGTCTCTCATATTTTTGAAATTCAATTAACATAAGCGGTAAAATTATTTTTTATGCAAATTTACAAATTTTCCTAGACGGTGGGTACATGACGTTAATAAGTTCAATAAAATTTTATACAAAAACTTCTATTATAAAATGACACTAGTAAATTACATTGAACCTATATATGTACTATATATTGATTTCTACTTGTAAAAATTTAAATAAAATGAATAATTATTCCAATAAAAAGTCAATTTAAACAATAACATAGTGTTTTTCACTATTCCAAAAAAATTGAATGTTTTCAAAAAAAATTAAAAATTATCCCTAAGATAAATTCAATATTATGAATTCAAAAATTAATTCTATTTTACGATTTGAAATACATAGAATTTTAATTGATTATTTTAAAATTAATTCATGTTGTCAAAGCAAAAAAGAAGGTTTTTAGAAATTAAAAACTATCAAAAGATTGACATGTGTTTATGTAAAATTTAAATGTAAAATTATTTTTAATTATCTTAATTGTATTAAATGATAAAAATATAATCAAATCATACTTCAAAACCATTGAAATTCATAATTTAACACTATAAATTATATTGATTTAAAAAAGTTGTTTTCAAGAAAAATATATATTATTTTTCACTATTCATCACAATATTAAAGTTTACCGCAAAGTACCAAAAGATCATCCAAAATAATTTTTATAACCCGATTGTAATGAATATTTTTATTTTATTAAATTTAATATAAAAAAGTCTCAAATATTGGTTTCTTAAATGGTTCTCCATTTAAAGGCGGTAAAATTCCATTTTTTTTTAAAATACTTCCATTACCTAAAAAATTGAATTTGTTCTTATATTATGTATATAAAACACATAATATGGATTCTAAAATTATATGGAGTATATATAATAAATGTTAAGTTAATACTATTCATAACCGCATTTTTAACGACTAGTTTGATAGGTTGTGGTGCACTCGAAATTGATGTTGCGTGTAACACAAGATATTGAAGAATAGTAAATAGATATCATAATATAAAATCAGGTGGTGTTACAAATATATAATACATTATTCCAAATTTTAAACTGAAAATATGTAGTAATTAATTTAAAAATAATCTTATCTTAGAATGAAATCATGTTTTTAAAGATAAAACAATGAAAATGATTAAAATGTTTGTACATCAAAATTAATTGTAAAATTAATTCCAATAGAAAATAATTTATTAATTGATAAAAATATATTCTATTTATACTTTTAAACAATAAAGTAATTTAATTTAACTATATTTATAATTTAGTATAAAATGATAATTTCAAATAAAATTTCGTATATTTTTTCTATTCCTCAAAACATATTTTTTAAAATAACAAAAAACATCAAAAATATGTTTTTATATTACGCTTCCAAATAAGGATTTTATTTTCTTAAGTAAAATATCTAAAAGTTTCAAAGGCTATAATTAAAATGGGTCTTCCATCTTAGGGCGATAAAACATATTTTTGGAAAAATACATCTTTTACATGTAAAACTGGATTTTTTTCATATATCATGTATTGAAAATATATAGGATAAATTATAAGCATTATTTGGATATATTAAATATATATTTCATATATAAAATCAATAATTATTGATTTTATTATTTCATAAGCTCACATATTTTTATTCAAATTGTATTTCCATAAAAAATTTCTTTTATTAAAAAAAGAATTTTTTTTAAATTATAATTAATTTCCCAATAAAGTATTATTTATATATATTTGTTTGAAGAATATTTTCATAATTTAGTTTTTCACACTTCCCCCAATATGTACTAGGTTATAAAGTAACATAAGAGTATTTTTTTTCTTAATATCGGTTTTGCATGAAGTGAATTGTATCAAAAGAATATAAAATATGTTGTAACACTATAAAGGAGTTGTATTGCATATACCACTAACTATGACGATGTTGCATGTAGTAAAATATAATAATTTTTTAGCATAAAACATAATAAATCAATCAAATTAAAAATAATATATCCCATAAAAATATTATGGTTTTATAGATACAATGGGAGTTGTGATGTAATGGCCCCGACCCTCATGATCCATCCCTTTGCCTAATTCTAGGATCCTAATGGGTCACACCCATTCCGTAAGACAGATCTCTGCAACCGATCGGCGCGACCGATTGGCACGACCGACCGATCGGTGCGACAGATCAGTGTTATCCAACCACGTCAGGTTTTCCTTCCATAGTTTGTCCCGTAACACCACTTTTGGGCCCTTTTTGACCATTTAGGGTGTTTCAAGGCTGTTTTAACCCATAATTAGTGTTTAAAAATCCTGAGATGCCTCCATATTAAATAGAAATTAATTAAGTCGTGTGTAACCACCCAACCGTGTGATAGAACCACGATCTGACATCCAAGTTGTTCAAATTTCTTATCCCTAAACTTTGGGATCTCATATTTTTATCACGATGGTTTTTCTTCTCCTTCCTCTTGGCCAGTCTCCTCCTTTTCCTGATGTGTTTGAATTCCTTTCTTTCTTGAGGGAAGTGGTGCACCTATGCGGGGCCCTGTGAGTCGCGCTTCCCCTGTTTTGGTGCATGGAGAAAAACATCGATCTTTGATCAACCAAGTAAGAAATTTCTCCTTTGTCTCTCCTTTTTGTATATCATGCGGGGTGATCATTCTTTTACCTCTGTGGAAATTTATGAAACTGAACTTAACTAAGATAATGAACGGACCATTAAAGAATGAAATGGGGGTGATTGATGTTCTATTGTACTCTTTATATTGTTATGTGTTGTGAATTGTATGGGCCTACGCTCACTAAAATTCATGGCCATTGGTGGTATTTGTCTGTTCACTATTGGACCTCGGTGCTCCTGGATGTTTAAATAAATGTAACATGGAATTGGTTAATTAAGTATACTCATTGATGTAAATTTAATGCACCAGTATCAACCCTTTTCTTTGATAACTGCGGTTAAAGCACAGTGGAATTGAACCCATGGATTGTGTTAAATCATTTAAATCTGAAAATACCTGCATGGGCCTGCCATGTGTTGGTGGTAGCGGTTTGGTTGTTTCTTCACGGGCCTATTTATGGGGTGATAAGGTTGGGGATGGGATCCACTGTTGTTATACTTTTTCTAGTAATGAATTAGAGGCTGTGTTGTTACTCTTCTTATATCACGAATTGGGGTGGAATCCTCTATTGTTGATAAACAGTTGGCTCTTGGATTCTGGGAACATGGGGCAGTATATTGGAATTGTCATTGGCTCCAGTACTTTGTGGATCTCACTTATCCCTTTGATGTTGTGACATTACAAGAGAACTGGGTGTGAATGATTAAATTGTGGTTTGGTTGTTTCTTTCCATTTGGCTTGTAGTTATGCCTGTTAGTTTCCCAGTAGTGAAGAATTCCCCCTAATGGGGTCACTTGAACATGAAAACAAGAATGGTTGAGTGGGGAATTAGTTTTGGAATGAGTTGTGACTCGGCCACAAGTGTCGTGACTTTTTTGTGAATGAATAGTAACAAGGGTGTTTGTGCTTAGGTTTTGTAAACCCTTGGTTTGGATGAGTTTTTGTTACCTATACATATAACTATAGTTTTTATGTTTCTTATTCCCCCCCCCCCAAGTTGAGCACTCCAAGCCAAACACCCCATTTTATGGGGAGGGTGTTTTTTCCAACACTCCTTTTAGTGGATGGTTGTTAGGTCCTTTTCATATCCCTTTCTCGGATAACCCAAGACTCTTAGAGCAAGCTCTGATGGCCTGAGATCCATTATTAGCCCCCGAATCTCCGGGAGGGGTAGTTTTGGTGGTTGACCCATGTGTTTACGGGCAGGTTGTTTCCCATGTATCTTCGGGATAAGGCCCAAGTGTCTCCAGGCATGGCAGTGGTTGTTGTGGCCCAGGTGTCTGCGGGTGGGATGGCAGTTTTGGCCCCGGTGTTTGCGGGCATGATGTGTGGTTCTGGCCCAGGTGTTTGCGGGCGGGATGTGCGGTTGTGGCCCAGGTGTTTGTCGGCGGGATGGTGGTTTGGGGCTAGGTGTTTGGGGGGCGGGGTGTGTTTTTGTGGTAGTGGGACTGCGGTGATAATGCCGGGATTGGTTCAATGCATAGGATGTCTTCAATAACCAATGGAAAATTTGCGCGGGGTACCCAAACAATGATGTGCTATTATTATACTTTACATAACTTCTGTTATTTGGGGAGTGTGCCTTGGTATGTCTTGGCAGGATAGTTACCTTGTTAGGTGTTTGTTTATCTCTTTTTCCACAGGGCATTAGAGTGTCTCCTTACGTGTGCCTGAGAGTCTTTGGTTTACCCTACTTAGTGTACTTGTATACTCATCCTATGTATATAAAACTAGTATCAAGATTCTAGGAGGACTTCAGGGATCGTTCGGGACCATACTAGCATGGACCTTGGTGCAGTTGTTGTTGTAAATTTTTTTTCTTTATTGGTAATTTACCGTTGGAGTTTTGTGTCTTGTATCTTTCACTTTTGAACATGCATTTGGGAATGGTTTTCTTTTGGATTTACCTTAACTTTTAGCTTCAGTATTGTTGGGGTTCTTGTCTTTTCTCCCGATCCTATTAAAGAAAAAGGTTAATACCTTCCATCTTGTGAGTGATTCTATACCCGTGGAACTGGTTGCCACTCCGGGACCTATTGAAGGCGGGATTCAGGAGTCATTATATCTCTTAAAACATGAAGAAGAAAGGGTCTAGCAATCTGTTGTCCCTTCCCTCATCTTGGTGAAGGAGGGTCATGACAGAATGGTATCAAAGGAGGGGTTTAGAGATAGTATGGATCCTGGAGTTAGGCACAATGAGGATTGCATGGGATAGTAGGGAAACAGTGTTGGGTGACCTTGGTGCTTGAATTAGGCTAGGGATGACCTGCTTGGACAAGAGATTTTAGGGGCCCTTGTGATCCGATGCTAGGACTCTAGACCTATCGAATGACCAAGTGATGCTACACTGATTGCAGGGTAGAGACCCTAGGAAGGGTACATGAATCCTAATGACTTGTGTTATCGAATTTCCGGGGTGTTTGGGGATTGAAATAAATAAGATGTTTATGAAAATTTAAGAACAATATTCAACACTACTTGGGCTTAGAAATTCATTATTTACCTTGCAGCTATGGAACCTGGGAGATGACCATAGGTGTTGTGGGCGATCGAGGACCAGGAGGATGATGTGGCCGATCGACAGAGGGCTGATCGAGAGGTGGAGGACGACCAGTGGAAGAAGATGCTTCGAGCCTTCCAGTGAAATACCCTTGAAAAGAATGAGGGAAGAACCACTAACATGAAGACAGATAGTTTTCTAGAGGAGCAGGTGATAGCTTTTGGCTTGATACAGGATCCTATGAAGTAGTGGGTTCCTTTAGAAGTGATCCAGATGCGGGGATCATCATATTAGTGGTGGATGCTCTACCTGGGGGAGAGGAGAGAGGCTGAGGTGGCATGTGCTGATTTTGATAAGGAGTTCCAGGCAGAAATCCTCTCTTCTATGAGGAATGATGAGAAGAGGCATGAGTTACCCTCCCTCCAACAGGGGAGTATGTCAGTAATGGGGATGGGGATCAAGTTCAAGGATATCCTCCACTTTGTTCTGGACCTTTTTCTGGATGAGGAGTCTCCGACGAGTCGTTTTAGAGGAGGCTCTCCGACCTTCCCTCATGTACGATGTTACCACCTTCACCATGCCGACATACTTGTAGGTATAGAAGAAGGCGGAGGTGGTGGAGAGGATGCACATGTTGTGAGGTGTGTCACAAGAGGGGATCCATTTGGGATCATCAAAGGGGAAGACCGTCATAACTAGGCCTCCAGCATCAGGCCCTCTAGGATTCGACCGGTAGGGAGCAGGCCCCAGCAGTTCCAGTTCCGATCTCCCAGACCTCACCCTTTATCTTCAAGCCTAGGTCCGAGATGAAACATCTGTGGGATCCATGGGAACCTCCGGAATCAGAGCCCGGATAGAGTGCAGTATGGTGGTGGCAGGAAGGTTCAGCACCCGCCTCAATAGCAGCAGAATCCAGCGAGGCCTTTCCAGCAGTAGTAGTAGGGTCAGTGCGCTCCCGCTCCTCCGAGGGAAGATGTTGCAGGGGGAGGCCAACCTCATGGCACTCCTCAGGGACCTCGACCAGGGCGTGGTCGGGGAGGTGTCCAATAGCAGAGGGGTAGAGGAGCCGGGTGTGGGCAGTTGCACGCTATGGAGGCAGTAGTTCCAGTAGGACCGGAGGTCATTCGAGGTACGATCAGTTTGTTCAATACCCTTTCTTATGTCTTGTTTGATACAATATCTTCACACTCTATTGTTTCACCCAGTCTACCCATGATTTGGGTCTAGATGCTGAGAGACTTCTAGTTCCCCTGGTGCTGAGAACACTAGTCGGAGGTCAGACCGAATTGATATATGTTTGTCGAGGATGAAGACTGATGATAGGGCTGCATCAGTCAGTCAGGTACCTCCAGCTATTGCAGATACAACCATACGATTTCATCCTAGGCATTGACTAGTTGTTCTCTGTTTGTTCCGTCATTGACTGATCTCGAGGAAGGGTCATTTTTTCATACATAGGCGTAAGACATGTTACTTTCACCGGTGAGTGGGGTGGCTAAAAGGGAAGAAGGCGAGAAAAACCCCTCCTCTCATTGTTAGATGTGCTATCATTGGAGTCATCAGATGCAGAGATAGTGGAGGTACCAGTGATCGTCAGGGAGTTTATGGACGTCTTCCCTGAGGAGGTGACGACTCAACCCCCTCAACGTGATGTCAACTTTGGGATAGACTTGCTGCCCATTAATCGTCTGATTTTGATGGATCCCTACTGGATGGAACCTTCGGAGATACGGGAGTTGTGGATTCAGATTGGCGATCTAATGAAGAAGGGTTTTGTTCGACCGAGTGCATCACCATGGGATTCTCTTGGGTTGTCTGTGAAGGAGGCGGATGATGGTCTAAGGCTATGCATAGACTAAAGGATACTGAGTCAGGTAACTGTCATGAATCACTACCCTCTTCCAAGGATACATGATCTCTTTGACTAGTTGAAAGTGGAAGGATGGTTCTCGAAGATCTACCTACGGTCTGGATATCACCAGTTGAGGGTAAAAGAGGGTGACATCTCGAAGACGGCCTTCAGGTGCAGATATGGGCACATAGAGATTGTTGTCATGTTTTTTGGTGTTACGAATGAACGAGTTGTGTTCATGGGGCTTATGAAATCCATCATCTGGGATTACCTGGATCTGTTTGTAGTCGTGTTCATAGATGACATACTGGTCTACTCAAGATCATAGGAGGATCACACTAAGCACCTAAGGATGGTTTTGGAGGTCCTCTTATAGCACCATATCTACATGAATGTTTTCAAAGTGCAAGTTATGGAGGTGAGAAGTGCACTTCCTTGGACATGTGGTGTCTGAGCAGGGGATAGCACTGGACCCGTCAAAGGTCAAGGAAGTTGTTTCTTGGGCAGCACCCAAGAACGTGGCAGAGGTCTGTAGGTTCCTTGGGCTGATAGGTTACTACCGGTGGTTCTTACCCAACTTTTCCCGAGTTGCATAACCTTTTACAGCCTTGATGAATATGGAATAGGGTTTCGTATGGGATGAGTAGTGTGAGGCTGCCTTCAGCTATCTAATGTAGAAGTTAGTGAGTGCCCTAGTGCTGAGGGTGCCAGAAGAAGGGGCGGAATATGAGGTGTATTGTGATGCTTCAGGACTAGGCCTTGGGTGTGTTCTGATGAAACGAAAAAAAGTGGTCTCTTATGGACCGAGACAGCTATGCCTCCACGAACGTAATTATTCCACCCACGATCTGGAGCTCACAGTAGTTGTTTTTTTACTAATTTTGTGGCCGCATTACATCCTAGGAGAGCGCTTTGTGGTCTTCACGGACCACAAAAGTTTGAAGTACATCTTCTCCCAGCGAGACCTGAACCTACGACAATGAAGGTGGATGGAGGTCCTCCCAGATTTTGATTTTTTGGATTCCTACACTACAGGTAAATGAAACATGGTGGTTGATTAATTGAGTAGAAGGTCACAGAGGGATGCGTTCTAAGATTCGGAAGACGCTTGTAGGTCAATGGAGGAGATGGCTACCCTACACCCGGATGCGAGAATGGATAGTGGAAGGGGTTTCATGTATCAGATGATAGTACAATCTTCTCTGTTACGTCAGGTGGAGGATTCTCAGTGGGGAGACCCAGAGAGTGAAGTGATGTGTTACAGGGTTAGCCAAGGCAATGCTCCGGAACGGTGGACAGAAGATGGTCAGAACCAGATGCTTTTCCGAGGGAGAATGTCTGTTCCTGAGGCGATGCGTGAGAGGTTCCTTGGTGAGTTCCACAGCTCACCCCTGGCGGTGCATCCAAGAGTTTCCAAGATGTACCAGGGTCTGAGGGGAATGTTTTGGTGGCCCGGGGTAAAGCGGGTGGTGGCAGAGTTTTTTGCCAAGTTCCTAGTGTGTCAGCAGGTGAAGGCTGAGCACCGTGTTCCATGTGGTTTTTTGCAACCCTTATATGTCCCCGAGTGGAAGTGGGACAATATCTCAATGGATTTCATCATGGGGCTACCCAATGATCAATGAGGCTATAATTCCATCTGGGTAGTAGTAGACCGGTTAATGAAGTCGGCTCACTTTCTGGAGATCAGGGAGTAGAGTGAGGTGAACTCTCTAGCACAGAGTTATGTGGATGAGGTGATGCGGTTTCTTGGAGTTCTGAGGTCCATAGTATCGGATAGGGATTCACATTATACCTCACGATTCTAGAGGGGTTTGCAACATGTTTTTGGCACCCATGTGTTCCATAGAACTGCTTTCCACCCCCAAACAGATGGGCTAATATAGCGCACCATCCACACCTCGGGGAGGTGGGTGTTCTTGGCCCGGAGGTGGTTCAAAGCACAATAGAGAAGGTGAATCTTATACGAGAGAGGATGAAGGTAGCTCAGGACCAGCAGAAGTCATATGAGGATGATAGGAGAAGGGCCTTTGAGTTCGAGGTAAGGGACCATGTGTTCTTGAAGGTCACCTCTCGGTGTGGGCAGCAGAGGTTTGGCAGGGGGAGTATGCTCTCTTCCAAGTTCGTTGGACCCTTCGAGGTATTGCACCGGGTCGGCGAGGTCTCTTATCAGCTGGAGTTTCCACCACAGCTCCAAAGGGTGATCAATGTCTTCCATGTGTCCCAGCTTCGTTGGTATCTGCATGATGATTCACACGACCTCGACTGAGGTGATCTAGATATCTAAGACGACGCAACCTTCGTGGAACGGCCAGTGATGATCGAGTGTTGTGGGGAGAAGGTGATTCGTGGATGAACCATCCCATTGGTCCGCGTGTTATGGTGGCATGGTGGTCTTGAGGAGAGTACCTGGGAGAGGGAAGTGGAGTTGTGTGCCCAGTTCCCAGAGTTGGTTTGAATTTTATCAAGTTTTTTCGGTACTTGTTTTCTATGTAATGCCTTACCTTGTTGACTATGGGATGTGTATTTTCCTTTTTCTATGAATGTGTGTGAAATTTCCTAAAGGATGGGGATTGGAGGACCTAATTCCTAGTTAGGACACATTAAAGTGGATGCACATAAACCCGTGCGGGTGAGACAGTGTCGCCCAAAGCATATAGTATCTTAACATGGAGGAAGGGAAACCCCTCTCCCACATGGCCGGGCGGTTTAGTCTTTGGTTTTGTTTGATTGAATGGGGAAAGGAGTTGTAGGACATCCCTGATTGTTCAGGAGATAAGGTTCTCCTGTGTCAGAGAGGTTCACTTAAGAGAGGTAACTTCCTGGGTGGTTTTTTAGACCCCGCCTTTTTTCCGTCGGGTCTGGTTCTTGATTCTTGAGGGCGAGAATATTTTGAGAGGTATCTGACGTAATGGTCCAGACCCTAATGATCGATCCCTTCTCCAAATTACTGGATCCAAAGGGGTCGCACCCCATCAGTGTGACTGATCGATGCGACCGATCAGAGTGACCGATTGGTGGGACCGATCGACACGACCGATCGGTGTTATCCAGTCGCGTTGGTTTTTCCTTTTAAAGTTATTCCCATAACCCCACTTTTGGGGCTTTTTGACCTTTTATGGAATTTAAAGGCCGTTTTAACCCATAATTAGTGTCTAGAAATCTGTATAAACCTCCCTACTAAATAAAAATTAATTCAGATATGTGTAACCACCCAACTGTGTGGTAGAACCACGATCCGACTTCCCAGGTGTTCAAATTTCTTATCCCGTAACTTTGGGATCTCATCTTTTTTATCACGCTGGTTCTTATTCTCTATTCTCTTGGATAGTCTCCTCCTTTTACTTGTGCATTCGAATTCATTTCATTCACAGGGCATGTGGTGCTCCTGTGCGGGAGCCCTGCAAGTCCCTCTTCCCCTATTTTGGCGCGTGGAAAAAAATTACGATCTTTGATCAACCAGGTAGGGATTTTCTCCTTTTTCTCTCTTTTCGGTGTATCATGTGGGTGCGTATGCTTTGGACTCTGTGTAAAATTATGAAACCAAACTTAAAGAAGATAATTAACGGACCATTAAATAATGACAGAGGGGTGTTATCGATGTTCTGCTGTAATCTTTATGTTGTTATGTGTTGTGAATTGTACAGGCCTATGCTCACGGAAAATCATTTCTGTTAGTGGTATTTCTCTTTGAACTATTGGACCTCGGTGTTCCTGGATGTTTAAATAACCGTAACATGGAATTGGTTAATTACGTATACTCGGTTATGTAAATTTATATCATCACGATCAACCCTTTTCTGTGATAACCTCGGTTAAAGCACAGTGCAATTGAACCCATAGAGTGTATTAAATCAAAAAAATCTGAAAATAACTACATGGGAATGCCTTGTGTTGGTGGTAGCGGTTTGGTTGTTTCTTCACGGGCCGATTTTTGGGGTGATACGGGTGGGGATGTGATCTCCAATTGTTATATTTTTGTTGGTTGTGAATTTGAGGCAATGTGGTTACTATGATTATATCCGGAATTGGGGTGGAATATTCTGTTCTGTAGAAACCATTGGCACACGGATTTTAGGAACATGAGGCAATATCTTGGGGTTTTCTTTGGTTCTAGTACTTCTAGAGATCTCACTTATCCCTTTGTTGTTGTGACATTTCAAGAGAACCGGGTGTGAATGCTGAAATTGTTGATTGGTTGTTTCTTTCCTTTTGGCTGGTGGCTGTGCCTGTTAGTTGCCCGATAGTGAATAATTCACCCTAATGGGATCACATGAACAAGAAAAAAATAATGGATGTGTGGGGAATTAGTTTGGGAATGATTTGTGACTCGGACGCGAGTGAGGTGACTTCTTTTGTGAATGAATAATAACAATGGTGTTTGTTCTTAGGTTTTGGAACCCCTAGGTTGGGATGAGTGTTTGTTTCTTATACATATAACTGTAGCTTTTATGTTTCTTATTCACGCCCCACCCAAGTTGCGCACTTCGTGCCGAACACCACATTTTATGGGGAGGGTGTTTTTCCCAACACTCCTATGAGTGGCTGGTTGTTAGTTCCTTTTCTTCTCCTTTTCTCGGATAGCCCAAGACTCTTTGGGAAGGCTGTGATGTCCTGAGCTCCATTAGTAGCCAAAAAATATGTGTGTGTGGTAGTTTTGGTGGTTGGAATAGGTGTTTACAAGCAGGTTGTTTCCCATGTATCTTCGGGATGAGGCCCAGGTTTCTTCAGGCATGGCATTGGTTGTTGGGGCCTAGGTGTCTATGGTCGGGATGGCAGTTGTGGCCCACGTGTTTGCGGGAGGGATGTGGGGTTATGTCCAAAGTGTTTGCTGTCATGATGTGTGGATGGGGAACAGGTGTTTGCTGGAGGGATGACGGTTGTGGACCAGGTTTTTGTCAGTGGGATGTGTTGTTGTGGCAGTGGGACTGCAGTGAGAATGGAAGCATTGGTTCGATGCATAGGATGTCTTAAATATCTAGTGGGAAAGTGGTGCGGGGTACCCAAACATCAATGTGAAATTACTATACTTTAATTAAATTCCATTATTTGGGGAGTGTTCCTTGGTGAGGCTTGGGAGGATAGTTACCTTGTTAGGTGTTTGGTTATCTCTTTTTCCACGGGGCATTAGTGTGTCTCTTTACTTGTCCATTATAGTCTTTGGGTTTCCCTACTGAGTGTACTTGTATACTAACCCTATGTATATAAAACTATTTTTAGGTTTCAAGGAGGACTTCTGAAGTCATGTGGGACCATACTAGTGCAGACCATGGGGTAGTTGCTATTGTCATTTTTTTATTTCTTGGTACTTTACCTTTGGAGATTTCTAGCTTGTATCGTTCACTATTGAACGTGCATTTGGGAATGGTTTACTTTTGGCTTTACCTTTACTTTCAGCTTCTGTATTGTTGAGGTTGATGTCTTATATCCTGATCTTATAAAAGCAAAAGGGTAATGACTTCCATCTTGTGAGTGATTCTATACCCTTGGCACTGGTCTCCACTCTGGGACCTAATGAAGGCGGGTTTCTAGGGTCATTATCTCTCCTTCAACTTGAAGAAGGATGGATCTGGAAATCTACTATCCCTTGTCCCATCTTGGTGAAGTCGGGTCCTGACATTCGATACATGGAACATGTTTCATATCGACAACAGCTATAGAAGGATAATCTAAATGGTAATAAACAGTCTCAAACTACTAAAACCCCTCAAAAGGCCCCAAAAATTGATATGATGTTTTCCCTTTCCTCCAAATCCTTTTATGAACCAAATGCGGTGAAATATTCCGGGGAAGTTGTTCACCAACTAAATATTTAAAAGTTCTATGATGATGATCACCATATGATTTATACTAGAACAATTATATCAAAATTATATGATGAAACAACTAAATATTTTTTTCATCTCTTGAAAAATGTTCAATCCAACCATGTAACATTCCCAAATCTTCAACTGACACCAAATATATTTTCATGGCCAACCATACAATGCCCAAAGAGTATCCATTCTGATCACGGGATGATAAATTTTGATATAAGAAAATTAACCCATCCTTAAATGATCATATGAGGATCCACCAATTTCATGCATTAAGGATAATAGAATAACCTTAATAATATATATACCTCATTCTATCTTTTCATCTGACTATGGATGGTATGTCGTATAAAAATATTCCATAGATCCCATGTTTTCTTGAAGTCTTATTCAAAAGCGAGAATTATTCTGGGGATCTCTTGCTGAGACTATTGTAATGAAAATATGTAAATATGAAAAATCACTTTCAAGAGAGATTTCATATCTCATCATCATTAGTCGTATAATTAATCGGTATAAAGTGATGGAATTTAGTCAACCTATATATTTTTGAAACCATGGATTCTCATTGATTATAATTGATATTGTTTTGTGTTTGTTTCCAATCCACTAATAGATGAGTAAGGTTTGACTTTTTTGATATCAATCCTTACATGGATGATCTGGGATATTTCTAGGAGTGAGATCATATAGTTCTGATCGAAATCAATATGGAAGGTGGCGTTGTTTCCCATTGTTTGCCAAGTTTTTTGGGTCCCAAATTTGGATAATGGAAATCATTGAAAAATGTTATTTCTGATGAAGAGATTAAGAATATAAGAAAATATAATGATGTTCTATAGAGATGTCCCATATAGACTATGTCTCTCAAAGACTAGAAGATTGTGATTGTGATCTCTGCAATTATGAGAATTTGAGTCTTGATCTTAGTGAAAGGTATTATTCTAGATTCAATATTTCATAACTATTCGAAATGAATGGATTACTCGAATTATTACCATATGTTTTTCAAATCATTGATGATTCGATATTTGAAAATGAGTTTCATTGTGGTTACGATGAGCATTACGAACAGTGAACCAATGTAGCATTGTTATTGGTGGTTTGTGGTGGGGATTTGTGGCTGTGCAATGGGTTTTAATGGAGAGATCTATGGTTATGATGATAATTGCGAAGGGGGGTTTCTGTGGAATTTATTAAGAGGGAGATGCACTGCGATGATATTTTTGGATGATCCAGATTTCATGCCAGGAGAAGCGGAGATCCACATTCGATCGTGACTATAAATAAGAGGTCACCCCACATCATTATGCTTAATTTTGATACAGAATAATTGGGATGAAATAGATATAATGAACCAAGTGGTACTCTATAAAGAATTTTATTTTATGAAATCATGAGCTTTATGAATACATTTAAAGTATTTAATGATTCCAATCATTCAATGTCATGTGAGATTCACACAGATAGGGTGTTCCATTTTGGCATTGTGACCATCACACTGTACGTTACTCTGGTAGTCAGGGAGCTCTGTAATGGGTTTTTCTCTATGAACAATTGTGCTCTGGAAGGTAGTGAGCTCTTCTAAGGGATGTTCTCTAAGATGATTTTAGCTTTGCGATGTGCTTTTCTCTGTGAATGGTTGAGCATTGCAAAGGGTATTTTTATATGGACATATTGACCAACATTGTTGAATAGTCGGGGATTTCAATGAGTGTATACTCAAGTGTTTTTTGCAAGCTATATATCCTATTGTACATAGACAAATAATTCAATGAAAATATACTGATGTGAACATCACGTTGATAAAAATTGTTTGACTTCTCTTAGTGTAGTAAACTTGGGTAGTTGAAAAAAGTGATCCAAGGGATGTAATCAGATATCCTCGAACTATTGTAAATGTAGTGTTCCAGGCACATATTGACTATGACTAAATTCTTATACTCAACCACTTGTGAATAATGGAGGATTTACGTACAACCGAAATAATATTAGTGTATGCTTCTTGGATGTAGCCATTTGTGGTGAACCAAGAACATGTGTTGTGTCATGTCTTTGCGTACATTTTTCAAATATATTTAACTAGTTCCTATCAATGTGTGAAAAAGATCCATAAGCTTAAAATAAAAAGTTAACACAATGATTCACACCTCACCTATCATGATTTCTTGGGGACCATTGGGTTTTATCAGAGCCAATGATTGTTAGTGTTAGATCTTCCCTTTGTTGTCCTAGTGAATTCAGCTAATTTCAGGTGTGTCACCCTCTTCGTTGGAAGTAATTTTCAAATTTAGAATAATTTAATTTGATCACATCAACGATATCTTGGAACAGAGGTCCACATTTCTTCTATGGAAGGAATAAATTTTATTGATCCAATAAGGCCAGATAGGAAAGATACATACATGAATGTTTTTTATGTTGATGCTAAAGCGCAAAATTCTCCCACTACATCTCTTTCTAAACAGATCTATCTAAAGCTCATAAGATCCACCGATGAATATTCTATGTGGGAAATATTAGAAAACAATGATGAAGGATATAAAATATTGAAGAATGGAAAACATAATTTTATGCACAATAGGTTTGATGATCTAAAAATACACCCCGAAGAAAATTCATATTCATTTAACACTTGAATTATTGATGTCATAGGTGATTTTAAAGTACATAGAGAATAAATCAACGACATTGACATATTAAAGTAAATATTCTTATGTATTCCTAATCTTTAATAGGTAAAGTTCTCATTCCTTGAAGAAAGATATCTCTCCATACATTCTCTTGATTATCATGCTCCAATGATGGATACAATTGAAAATTCATAACCATTAATAGATAAACATAAAGATAATCACATATATTCTAATGATTATCCCAATTTGAAACTGAATGATTTTTCTTTTAAAGACTGAGACTAAATTTAAGATATGAAATAAGTTTAATGTAATTGTGAAAGAATAATCAGAATATGTTAGAAATATTAAAGCAGAAATTTTACAAATTGATGAAATAGTGAATTTATAGTCATCAATATTTGAAATAAGAGATGATGATGTGGAACTAATGCTCAGAATAGATCAATAAAAGAGGTGATTAATGGCCATACCGTGAGACTCGAGTTAATGTCAAAATCTGTTGATGGACTCAAAGAAAAACATGTTACTCATAAGAGTAAATTCAAAGCGAATAAAATTAGATATTTTCAAAGATGAAAATACATTTTGTAAGGATCTCAGATTCTGAGCTACTGGAGAGATAAAAACATGGTTCTGATGGATTTTAAAAGATTGTGAGTAATCAAATACCATCACTAATGGGAAATAGTGGAATCAATTGTTAGGTCAAAACATCAAATTCTTCAAACAATATAGACAATAACAAAGGCAATTTGATGGTTGATCATGCCAAATAGATACAAGAGGTACTGAAAAATAGACCCATAATACAAACATAAAAGATGACATAATATTATCCTCACTCTTCTAGGAATGATAATAAGTAAAAATATTTTCCCAATAGAGATGTCATGATGATAAATCAATGTGATAAGAACTTTCCTCTCATGATGTGTCATTTCGGTGGATATCCAGGCCATACTATGTCATATTGTGAAAATGAAAAGAGATATCTAAACAGGGTAAATCTATGAGTTTAAAAAAGGATAAAAATTTCATATCCTTTTAATTATAGAAGGAAAATTTTCTATATATATATTTTTCACTATCCAATAT
Source organism: Viscum album (assembly GCA_963277665.1). Lineage (NCBI taxonomy): Eukaryota > Viridiplantae > Streptophyta > Magnoliopsida > Santalales > Viscaceae > Viscum > Viscum album. The sequence goes on along the minus strand of OY728125.1, from coordinate 552,551,393 downwards.
TTAGGAACAAAGATGTTTATTGAAGACATAGGAGTGACATGGACACATCATACTGATGTTAGAGAATAGTCAATATCTGTCATCATGGTAGTGTTCCTCATTCAAATATGTTATCTCTTATTGAAGAAGAGTTTGAATATGAATAACCCGTGTACACAGAACAACAAATTGAAATTCCATCAACATCTTACACTCAATATAATATCTCATGGAATGAAAAGAGAAAAATTGTGATATCCAACCTTACTGAAGTATCCCTCAAAGCATTAATGACCAAAACTCGTAGATTCTTGATACTGGATGTTCATTTCACATGATAGGTAATGATGACTTACTATCAAATGTTGTGAAAATGGTTGATGGAATAGTATGGTTCGGTAATTAAAGTCAATTAAAGATCAAATTAAATGGAATTATTGAACTAGATAATAGAGAGCTTAAGAAGACAGAAATTCATTATATAGATGGTTTGTAGAATAATCTCTTTTGTGTGAGTCAACTTTTTGACTCCTGAAGAATTGTTAAATTCTATCAAAAAGGCTTCACTAAAATGGAAAATACAATAAATCCTCTCATGAAAGGATGAAAATTTGATGGAAACTTATATCAAGTCGACAACGAAGAGAATATAAGCAATATGACAGTTGAGAAAAGAATAAATTATGGAAATAGATATTGAGATGTATTAATCAAAGAGACATGGAGATGATATCTAGATAAAATTTTCATGGGTACCCCCACCCTAAAGTGTGAGTTAGAAAATACTTATTATGCTTGCATACAGGGGAAGCTACTTTGCAGTTCATATTTGCCAATGAAGAAAAGGGTAGTGAATCCCCTTGATCTCAACAATAGAGATTTCAGCCTTCTGATAAATATAAGTGTAACAAATTGAGATAGGTACATAATTATTTTCAATGATGACTATATCATAATGGTCTGTGTGATGTACATACAAAAGAAACGACATGTTCTTGATTGTATTAAAAAAATATGGCCAAATTGATGAGAATGATACTGGGCAGATGATTAAATTTTTTTGATCTAATAATGGAGGGTAATACACATCCATTTAGTTTGAAAAATAACTAGAGAAGCATGGGATTCAACATGAAGTGAAATCTGTGAGAACCCCACTGCTGAATGGATTTGATGAGAGGAGGAATCGACAAGTCAACAACATGGCTATAACTATGCTTATTGAGAGTCGCATTTTTTCAAATTACTAAATTTTTTTTGTTCTGGATGCTATGTATATTCAGAATCGAACAGGTCTCTATATTAGTGAGGAAAACAAATCATATAAATTATGTTTTGAATGGAATCCATCTTTTACATATTTTCATGTTTTTGGAAGTAAATATTTCATTCGAAACAAACAAGGAAATCAAGGGATGTATGCCGACAATGAAGATGAATAAATATTTCAGGGATACTCAATTACAATCAATGACTATAAGTGTTTCATCATGTTTTTGTGGAAGTATTCTAGAAGGAAATGATGATATGATTATTGAAGATAATAAAATTCTTCAAGAAAATATTATTATGATATGATTGAATAATAAAAGTATGGTGAACATGGATCAAATGAAAATATAGAAGTTGGGGATGGTGAAAAAGACTCGAAGAGGATACATTATGATGGTGACTCATAAGAAAAATTAGATAAAGAAACCATGGATGAATAGAATTATACTGAACCTCACAAGAGAAATCGAAGAGAATAGATTGACTGAAACATCATTATTTTTAATTCGAATTGACCTACAAATACAAGGAGAATGAGGAATAATGCGCAATAATAATTTCTATTAGTTGTTGATCCTTCTAGATTTGAAAAGGTTTCGAAGGAAGAGTCTTTGGTGATATCCATTAATGAAGAGATAGATCAGATAGAAAATATTAAACATGGGATATTTTTATGAGATCTGAAGGTTGCAATGTGAATGGTAAGATGTGTATTTTCAAGAAAAAAAATTAATGGGCTAGGAAATGTGATCAGAAATAAAGTGTTCTTATTTTATAAGGGATATTCCTAAATTTAAGGCATTGATATTGAATAGTCATTTCCTTCAGTAGTGAGACTTGAGTTAATCAGGATATTTCTTTTTATATAAATCTAAATATGTTATAATGTTTATCAAATGGACTTCATGACTAAATTATTAATTTGGATCTTAACATTTAATGTCTATATTGATTAACCAGTGGGTTTTCTAGTCAGAAATTATGAAATGAAAGTATGTAGATCAAAGAATGCACTCTATAGGCTGAAACAGGCACCACAGGTCTGGTACTCTTGACTGGATTCATATCTGAAAAAGATTGATTTCAAAAGAGGATAGGATTACAATCTCTAAGTAAATATTTCTCTAAAGGATCTATTTATTGTATTGTATATAATGAATATATTATTTTTGGTGGAATAATTAAGATATTAGTGACTGAATATTCTAATCAAATGGAATAAAATTTGAAATATCAATGATAGATGAACTCATATACTTTATTATGACTGCAGGTGATTCATAAAATGGACTACACATTTGTTTCGCAAGAAAAATATTTAAAAGAGCTACTGAATAAATTTAATATGAAAAATTAAAATCCAATGGAGACTCTGATCATGGTTAGAACAATACTTGAAAAGCATGGGTATGGTATGTAGGTGGATCCCAGAATGTATACAAAAATAATTGAAAGTTTTCTATACATGACAGCGACATGACAAGATATTGTCTTAGGAACATGCTTATTAGCCCACATTTAGAGTAATCTAAAGGAAGAATATAAAGAAAAAAATGAAAAGAATCATGATGTACATTAGATGTAATCATAATTATGAGTTATACTTTATTTCAGGAAGAGATAGTGATCTATCAGAGTATTATGATGCTGATTGGACTAGAGATGTAGTTGACAGGAAGTCCACCAGTGGTGGAGAATTCTTTATTTTGATGAAATATGTGGGTTGGTTGGGCAAGAAATAGGAATTTTATTCTCTTAGTAAAAATTATTATGAATATATCTCTAATACCATTGCGTACAATCAACTATTGTGGATAAAGCTGCAGAAAACTAATATTACATATGATATGAAACATTCAATGGTAATTTACTAGGATAAAAATAGCATAATTGATCTTATGTAGAATCCAATTCATCACTCTCATAATAAACATATTGAAATTAGATATCTCTTCATCAATGAAAATGTTGAACAAGGTGTGATCAATATAAACCATGTGGGAACCAATGATAAAGTGGATTACATTATGAAAAAACCATTGTCATCGGTTGTGTTTGAAAAACATTTGTTGATCCCCAGTGTTCAGATATCTCCTACTATATAAGCAATTTTTTAAAATACCCTCCCCAAGTTGTTTTATGTATTTTTAATCTGTTTTTGGAAGTGATGATGGTTTATAAGGGAGATATAATCTAGGGGAAGTATGTATGTGAGATCTACAATGTTAAAATAATGTTCATTGGGGTTATTGTTAGTGGGGGAGAAATGAATATATTCCATGTTGAACTATGGAATTGTAGTAAATGAATGTTTTTCAGAATGAATTTTGTAGGGGAATAGATATAATTAAATTTCAATAAGTTTCAATGGAAATAAAGGTCAAGAACTCAATTCATGTACTCCCTATTGTTTCCAACAATGAGAATTGCTTACGTATACTTAGAGTGCTACCAGAGATGACTCTTCTATTTATGGTTTTGATTTTGTATGGTTCTACTTGGAATTCATCTGGATATTTCCAATAAACCCAAAGGGGGAGATTGTTAAAACCAAGGCTTCTCAATGATGAAAATAGAGTTTGGTTTGTGTTTATTCTCAATCTGTACTGGGAAGATCATTCATTTGTTGTGTTGTTGTCAATCATTACATGTATGATCCGTGAGATTCCTATGAAAGGGATTATACAGTTCAGGAAGAATGGAGTATAGAAGGGGGCGTCGTTTGCTAGTGTTTTTACAAATTATTATGGCCCAAAATATGGAGAATGGAAATCACTGTGAAATGTTGTTTTTCTAGAAGGGATTAAAAAAATACCAATGTCAGGAATTTTTTTAGAGATGGCCTATATGTATTTTGTCTTAAAAATATATAAAGATAGTGATGGTGATATATGCAATTATGAGAATTTGATCCTTGAGCATTGTGAATTTTATTCTCTTGAATCAATATTTCATAAAATAGAAAAGTAATGTTTTCATGAATTTTGGATATAGGTTGTTTGATGAAATTATTATTCACAATTTGACATGGTGTTTCTTTTCAGTTATGATGAGCAACATGAACCACGATGGAAAATAGATTTTTGAGTGATGATTTGTGGTGGTGCTTTGCGGCAGTGCGAAGGGTTTTCATGCAGAGATCTGCGGTTATGAAGTGCATTGTGAAGGTGGATTTTCCATGGAGCATTGTGTAGAGAGTGAAGTTCCAAAAATACATATTTGGATGATCTATATTTCACACCTGAATAAGTAGTGATCCATGTTCAACATTCTTTATAAATAAGAGTCCACCGCTCTTTATTTCCCAATATTTTGTGAGACATGATCTGGGGTCACTTTAACATCGTGAGGCAAGGGGTACTCTACAAAGAAAGATGTTTTATGTCAGCATGAGCTTCGAAATGATAATTTTAATGTCGTGAATGATGGAAATTATTCTATGACAAGTGAGTTTCACGATGATTGGGTGTTCTTCATTTTCATATTGAGATTCTAAAAGTAGTTTTCTCTATGATGCATGGAGCTCGGTGAAGGTTTTAGCTCTCTGATGTATTGTTATCTATGAGAAATCAAGCACTATGAAGGGTTGTGATCTATAATGGAGTAAATTTTTCCATGTGGTATTCTCTACGAAGGGTTGATCTTTGCAATGAGGCTTTATGAAGGGATGTATTGAGTATCACTATTGAGTGGTTAGGGATTTTAGTGAGAATCTACTCAGGTCTTTGATGCAAGTAGTGTCTCGTGTTGGACATTGAAAAAGGCTTCAATTCCATTATATTGAAGTTTCCTTCAGGTTGATAAATAGAGGTTGACTTATTTCAAAAAAGTAAGATAGGGGAATTTATGGATGTCATCCAAGTGATGTAGTCAACTATCCCTAAACTATTGTAAATGCATTGTTCATGGGGTAGAGTGACTGTGAATGAACTCTTATACACCACAACTACTGATGAATAGTCAATTTAGTTTTGTAGGACACACTATCAGCATATTATCCATGGGCGTAGACCTTTGTTGTGAACCAAATAAATGTGTTATTCCATATAGCTTCATCTTGTTTTCATGTAGATTTAACTGGTTCTTATCAACGTGTGAAAAAGATCCATACCCTAAAATGAAAAATATGACACCCTGATTCACCCCTCCACTCTAAGGGTGTTTCTAGGTCCTTCATATATCACAACCCACATAGCATTCTTATTTATTTTTTTTTGTGGAAACCAAACCAAAAAGTTTATATAGATCTCATAAAACATCAATTTTAGCACTTGATGTTACTAAAGCAATCCTTAAGGTCTCAAGGGTTTGCACTAGACTTTATAGAATGTATAACAAAGAGAGAGAAAATCAAAAATTCAATGTTTCATACTTGGCCACCAGAATTGAAGCCACATGTCATAGAACATTTTCATGGTTCTTCAAATCATAGACCACTAGGAACTATGGAAATACACCATCATATCATTTATTATAGGAAATGTTGCAACATAATGATTCCAAAAACATTGAATAACCAACATGGATAATGAAAACTAATCAATAGTCTCCCCTCTATAAAGATTGTTTCTAATTATATGTATTCATAAGAATGATATTGTTCTATAAGATTCAACTCAAAAATAGAGGAGGCCATCAGATCATTGGACATTGAATCCTTGTTTCATAATTCATGGAATCCAATTTGCAATTTTGATGAAATATTAATCATTTTCCACTCGTTTTAAAATTATTTCATTCACCGTTTCATCATTTTATTGCTCAAATCATTTGTGATGACATTCCCTTTCCTCAGTGTATTGACAATGTCAATGTAAAAATATTTTAACTATCCACCCAATGTCAATAGATATATATTAATGTTTTAATGATGACATATAGATCAAAATATTATTATTTTAATATTGGGTAATTATTTATACAAATTGGTATTGCCACGAAATCTTATGTGCATGTATTATAGCTGCATTATCAAGGACTGATGTCCTATAATTCTATTCATGTGATCTACTTTGTTGAGATTCATAAGCAATGAAATGATCAACCTGCATAAGAAATCACTCTGAATTGGAAACAGATGCAACATAGAAGACCACATGTCTATGTTCTACCTTTAGAAGTTTCAACCCTTGTGTAATATTAAAAATCAATGTCATCTTAATAAAAAAATTCAAGCAATTATAACCCTAAGAAAACATCACTCAATTTTGAGTTATAGTAGACATTAGAGAATAGATCATTTAAAATTCCCTTATAATGTGATGATAATATATAGATATACTCAGGACGCTTTGAATATCAAAATCATTTTTTAGTTGTTCACATGTCATAAATACATAACAATTTTCAAGATATATGGAGATACCTTTTTTTGATACCACATGAACCCTGAAATTCAATTATTGAATTCATAAATATACTTTTCATATCATGGAATTGATTTAGTGATTTATCAACAATTCCAGAACCGATCATAGTAACACACATTATCTTCCTAAAATATATATTTAACAAGGATGTCATCCATAAATCTACCACACATGTATCAAGATACACATTGAATATTTATTTCATTAAATCCTTATGGACAGAATGGTCATTGGTAAATCCAAATTTCATGAAAATGTATTCATAATTTCCATACTTACATAGAAAGGTAGTTTTCAAAATTTCAAATTTCTTTATCCTCAACAGATGATATCAAGTTTGAATAAAAATTTGTACAAACCACAATGTCACCTTGAACTGGTAAAAAATTTTAAACTATGAAAATAGATATTTTTTCTCTAATGTAACTCGATTGTGTATTAAGAAACCACAAAAGGTAAAGCAACCCATAATATATATTTTCAAAGAGAACTAATTCCACCCAAGGAGACACACTCATCCGTATAAAGATATTATATATAAGATCATCCAATTGATTCATAAAAACATAAATTTAATCTGAATACACATTGTACGATGGAATATATACTGGCTGGGTACCTTACAAAATATCGACTGAAAACTCTACCTACCATAGTAGTGGAATACAAAAGTAGTGAGAAGGGCAATCATCTTAATACTCAATGAATATGGAGTGAGATGATTTCTCTTGGATTCAGGCTTCAGATCAAAAGAGAACATATTAATTGATTTCCAAAATAATAAATATGAACTTCTACCTCTGATTGAACATGAATCACATTATTCTTTAAAGACAAGGCATACCCCATCATGTGTATTAATGAAGACCTACGAAATATAATATTCAATCTATAATTTATTGTAAAATATCAATTAGATTACGAAAATCACGTCAAGTTGTTCTGTACTGATAGCTAAAAAATCTCAATCATGATCAAAATATAATAGAGAGAAAACAAAGGATGTTCTTTAGATACCCTTCTCTATCATCATCCAAGGGGTGTAGTAATATCAATATTTTATGATTAAATATTTGTTGGAAGATTATGTAGATTCAAAATATAGGTGGATATTATTAAATTATATGAACCAGTGTCAAATAAATTAGTCACTAATGGAGATGCTATATTGATGGTACCTCTCATAGTTGATGGACCAGTATATCCTTCCTCTGGTTAAACTTCTACTATGTGAAGAAGCTTTGTTTTCGAAGAATGTGGCTATAACCCATTAATTCATCAATCATATTATTGTACCACATTTATATTAGGCACTGATGATCTCTTGGAACTATGTGTAGTGTAATATTCATGGGAACAACCAAAGTGACCTAATCATATGAAGGAACCACCTATATTTGGTTCCTTAGTGAAATACCATTTCAAGTGTCTTTATTTTCCAAAATGGTATCAAATATATGGTATTATTCTTGGAATTATTGGAGTTCTAAATGAACCCTAATGTCAGGAACCACCTCATGAATTACCATTCCCCCTCTTTACTTTAATAGAACTCACACTTCCAGTGAAAGAAAAAAGATCTCCATCAAACCAGAGTTACCATCTAGGTCTATTTTATTATCAATACTTTATCCCTTACATCAGAAATTTAATTTAGATTCAGCAAGAAAATTTGATAACAAATATCATTTAGAAGTCCCATCTCAAACCATATAGTCTTCATCATCTCATTTCATAATATCTAAAGTGTGAACATCCAAAGTAATACAATGATATTTGCACACACAATCATGGTCCAATCACCTTGCTCTAGTTTGAATAACTCTAAATCCATAGCCAACACATTATACTATGGATATAATTGGTCGTTGAAAACAGATTTAATAAATTTCCACAATAATCCCTTGTTCTTACTTGATATCACCATCAATTCCCACCATCTCCTTCTAGGTCACTGTAATAGGATGATGTCACATTTTACATTGATTTTTTTAGATGTCTCCGTGATCTCAAACAAAAAACACAATATATCTTGGAGAATAATTTTCCAATTGAGGATTATTATATCCTTGGAACACTGTGGTGTTTTTGAGAAGGAACTACTAAGACTAATTCGGCAAAAATCACTTTCAATTTCCACAACTATAACATGATTGTGAAAATCTATAAATTTCTATCAAAGATCATGTACAGAATTCATGATATCATTAAATAAATTCTATTCAATTAGAGGATTCTCTCACAAAGGTTATTGAGTAGCTTGTTCGTCGATCTGACTCACACATATTTGTAGAGGCATGATGCTACACTACATTAACCAATGACATTTATGACATTAGAATAGATTCTTAGATCAAAACTCAAATAAGATAAACATTTAAATTAATTACATCAGATAGAATAACATGAATTGGATTTCAATCCATTGAAATAAAAATTAGGGAATTGAGATGAACTAATATTCAAGATGAAACTACAAAACACCCTTGCGTGGTTAATTAAGATGAGAGATCAATAAGAATTCAATCATTACTACCTCATAAATCCTCATAGGACTACCAAAATGCCTATTGAAATCAATGAAAGTTGATTAACCTTCACCGTTGATAAATGGTTTTCACTATATAAAATTGATACCATGTTATCATGATAAACAAGATTATCTTCATATAGACTATATAGTGTTCCAGATCACAACAGGTCGGAAACAATCACCTGGAATCATAAAATAAAAAACTGTGAATACATTTTAAACATAAAATATAGAAGAAATAATTATAATTTAGAATGATCAATAGAAATATCCATAGAGATAAATTTAATATAAGAATAATGGAAAAACAATCCAATAACGCATCATCAAATTACAAGAAAATAGAATAAAACTCCACATCTAAACAGACACATCTACTCAATGCTGAATCATCTATAATTTCATCCACCAACATGTGGTGCATTCCACATTCTCAAAACAGGACAGAGAAAGTATACAAATTAAAAAAATAATAGGTCAGTTATGATACTAAATCCCAATAGGGTATCACCAAGTATTTAATAACAATATGTCATAATTTATTCCCCAAAAACACTTTTAGTTTTAAATAAAACAACCTGGAAGATCAATATCATTTTAAAAAAACTATTCATTAAAATTAATGTAGTGGAAAAATTTCTAATATAGATAGTTCTAGTTTACGGTATCCTCAAACACATGAATAAGAGAATACAAAAATATTTTTACACATTTCACAAAGATATTGTTCAAAGAGGATTCATCACAATCCTATCATAGATGTGACATGATGCATATGTTTTGGTAGAGATGTAAAGTGTCAATGGAGTGATGCCCGGAATAACTCACTAACTATCTAGTATTTTATGTTATCTAACAATAACCTATAACTGGAAATATATTTCAAAATATTAACAAATACAAGTAACCAAGTTTTCTATTTCAATGTTCTAATTTAGATTTTAAACAGAAACAAGTTTTTACCCAAATAATGCATTTTCCAAGATAAACCACTGATATTCTATCAAAAAAAATTAATTTATTTTTCAAAACATCTAATTTATAGTTAATTTAAAAAATAAATTTGACAATTTTGTTTCTCAATTAAATAACTATAACATAAATTCCATAATTCTATTTCACAGATTTCCATCAATTTTCGTAATTGAATCATAATTCAGTGGAATTGAAATGTTCATCCCAATTTAATTCTAAATCAAATCATAATTAAAAATTTAAAAAAAATTGATTCCAAAAAAAAATTAGAATACAATTTAAGTTAAATAACCCAATTTTGGGATAACACAAATGAAAAATTTATACAGAAACACCTTTATTGGTATAATAGGATCTTGAATCATGCATCCCTAAATGGGAAAATCCTACGATTATGGTGAAAAATGTGATCCATGAATAAAACATATAATCAGGAATTAAAATAATTGTTATTATATAAATTAACTATATGTATATCTAGAAACCCTTTGGAGGATAGAAAGAAAGAGAGAGATATAAGGAATGAGAGAAGAACTCTTACTAGGGAAGGATCAAACTAAGATCACCACAAATAGATTTTCATCGGAACTGGTATAAGGAGACAAAAATTTTAATTGGGATCCCTAATACTCTAGGAGGATATATTTGGATGAGTTATAATAAAGAAGGATAAGAACACATGTTTCGAATTATTTAAAAAATTTATTATAATTTATTAAAAGTCTTGCACATTGTTATTTATGTAGGGTTTCACAGTATGAAAAAAATGTGTGCCATTGTCATCCTACCATAGTGGTGGGGATGTATGGTATATAATAATGTAGTTAATGTTTTTTCAATACATCTAATAACCTAGGAAACACTAAAATATGAGGTTATTATAATTTTCACATGCAGGGTGCACAGTTTGAAAAAAGGAGTGTGTCAACCATTAACAACCCTGATTCATATTAAAATTTCCTTAATTTTACCAGATAAAACTAAAAATAAAAAACAAAAAAATCATGAATAAAATAAAGGATTATAAAAACTAGAAAATATATACCATATGTTAAAAATATTTCATGAATTTGGATGATTGACGATGAACCATATCATACATGATTTATAGAGCCTTAGAAGAATAACTGATCTAATCAAGAAAATCATAAAATGAATTTCTTATTGGATTTGGAATGTGATGTTAATTTTATGAAAAAATATGGGGGATTAATATATTCATAAACTATTATTTATGAATCTAGGAGTGAATTATTGATCATTTACATTGAGCATTGAACAATTTTACTATCTATGATATGTTTTTCCCTCAACGGATAATGGGATATGATTAGAGAAATACAATATAGATGATATCTATAATATATATAATTAAAATAATTATTTTTATCGTGAGTAATTTTTGATTAGATGTTTAAACTAAAAATATAATGATGTATTACCTCATATTGAGGTCAACCCTTTTATAAATTATTTTTTCATGTGTCCTTTGTTTTCAATAATATTCTAGTGAGGCTGTGTGTCACAGATTTTAAGAAATGAGATCATAATTGATTAATGTGTTAAAATTAAAAATATTAATTAATTATAAGTGTTCAATGATTATTTTAATCACTCAAATATCTAACCAAATATTGGAATAATTATTTCCTAAAAAATATTTTCCCCTTGATGAATACTTAAACATCATTTGAATTATAATTAATTTTTTTCCATTAAAACATATTATACTAGAGAGATTGTGTCAATACCAATGCTTGATGTACATTGAAGTTCCATTTATTGTAAATAATACTTAATTCATAAATATAATACACACACAAAGACGATATCAATTTTTTTTCTTTGAAAATATGGATCATAATCTTCTAACTCGGTGACAGATCATCAATATCTCCCATAAAGATCACCCCATTGTTTCCTATATAAATCCATTATATATATCATTGGGAAAAGAAAAAAATAAAAATATCAGCTCAAAATCACAGTAAAGGTAAACATGGAGAACAGAAAACAAAAATAAACATAAGAATGTAAAAACATGAGCACCAATAATAAATATAAAAATTTTGAGTCTTCAAATGAATCCTAGAAACACGTTTGGAATAGTTCATAATGGAACATAAAACCATGATAAAATAGGATTGGAATAAAAAATAGAATTTTTTAAAACAAATAAACAAATAATATGATTTCCATAGTTCCCAATTCATTTTTCCTAAAGATGATCATATTGGACAAAGTCCATTTTGGTGTAGGGTTTACATGCATTATTGGCATGTATTACTAAACTGGATTTACAAACCATTCCAGACCTGTATTGCCAAACTGGATGTACATTCCATTCTAGTAATTTCTATCTCATGAGATACAAATCATTACCCAATGCATTGTTAGGGGATATAGGTCCCACCCAACTCATAATGAAATCATTCTTACATGTTCTAGAAAAACAATAGGCAATTATCATATAATTACTTAAGAAATTAAATGGGTTTTGAAAACATAATATAATAATCCATATAAAATATCATTCATCATTAAAAAAATATAAACATATAAATAATGTGGATAAAAATATAAACATATGTCATATTAGATGGAAAATAATTTTGATAAAACACTTCAAAATAAATGTTTTGGAAAATATACCCTCTTCTTCAAAAATGTTTTCTTTTCTCAAATTTTCAATCAATTTTAAAAAAAATTATTTAGTTGAAAATAAACTTGAAATGATATATAATAATCCTAATGTAAATAAAGTGTTATTAATATGTAAAAATCCATTCTTTATGTCTATGTTAGAATAAAATTCTCCTTGTGGTATTTTTAGAAAATTCATAAACTACCTTCTACCAAAAACATTCCAATGGATTCCTTTCATAAAGATTAATTAAAATATAACATTGGGTAAAATTGATTTTAATAAAATGTAGAAGTTTAAAAATAATATTACATATTAAATTAAACATTTATGTGAATGATAAATATACCCCAGTAAATAATTACATATTAACAATCGAAGAAAATAATGAGATTGAAAAATTTATCACTTACCATATGATTGATTTCATCCATTGAGTTCAAAAATCTAGTATAGGGGGTTTAAACATATTAGTAACCTATAAAAGAACTGTAAGAATATTTATGATATAATATATGATTCACCTATGACATTATACTACCCATTCATTTGTCAAATCCATGATAACCCAACAGTTTTGGTAATAATCGTTTTATTTATCATACACATTTTGACATATTTTTATAATATTATTACATAGATAGAGATTTACATACTTAAATAATTTATAAAATTATTTATATATGTTAAATATTATGTATATAAATATATATAATAAATAGATAAATGAAACAGAATACACCATTCATGGATACAGTAGGTTGTACGTACGCGTGAACGCTGTTTTGGTTTACTTATTTAATTTAATGGAAGAAATTAAATAATATATATATATATACAGTACCATTATTATGTGAAATATGTCATTATTATTTAATATACAAACTTTATATTCATAATTTAATGGTTAACAAGGAGAATTAGTCTCATCATGTTGTGGATATAGTAAGCCATACCTATGCATGAGCGACGATATCATTCCCTTAATGGTGAAATGATATGTAGTTGGATGGTATATTAAATATACATAATAATTATCATGTTATATTAACAATTTAAATCTATTATACTAATCAATATCCCCATCCATATTAAGTATTGTTGAATAACAATTGCACCATGATATGGATATTATAAGTTGTACCTACACATGCAATGATATATTGTTATTCGTAGGATGGATAACATGAGGTATATGTTTTTCCAATAATTATAATGACATATTATCATGTATAATATACAATAGTTATTACATTATTAGGAAACAACCTAGGATAATGAAGTTGAAGATGAAAATAATTTTGAAAAAGGTGACAAAACAATCACCACCTTTTCATGTTTTTCATTTTTAATTGCACTATAGGTTTCCCTAGGATGAAATTATTCCCAAAGTGTGGCATCTGAGAAAAAGGGTGGGATTTTGGGACATTATTTGATTAGATTTTAGATGAGACAAAGGGAACTAAAGATTTCAGTAAGTGGGTAGATGTGTTGGTCTTTTATAAGGGCGGGGAGGGGCACATTAAAAGTCTTTAAAGATTTATTAATAATAAATTGATTATCTATTTATAATGCTCCAAAAATAATTAATTTCTAATTTACGATTATAATGGGTAGAAATAATCTCAACCAATAAAATTTATACATGTTTTTATTTTATTTTAATCTTTATCATTTTGATTTATCCTTATTTAATATATTTTATTTTATTTTTGATAATAAGATTACAAATATTAAATGTTTGTAAATATTTACATTTGGGCTGTAGATAATCCATAATTAAATAATTTATTACATTTTTTACCATATAATTTCCCCTTTGGAAATTTTAAACAGTTTCTTTTGGTTTTTAAATAATTTATTAATATGTTTTTTTAGAATATGAATAGTATCAATTTTGACACTATTCATTTATTTGAATTTTAATAAAATCCACAGTGAATATAAATTAGAAAAAAAACATTTAATCCACTCCTAATATGTTATATCAACTAATAATATACATATATAACATTAATTAGTTCATATGTTATTTGTTTTAATATTTTTAAAACCATTTATTTGATATTTCTATGAATAAAATAATTTATACATCATTATGGTGTAATCCTTAATGGTAAATATTTAGTGTCTAAAATTTATTAATAAATCCAAATTATGTATATAATTTTACGAGATTCATAGAGACTATTTAATTTTGATTAATTACAATGTTGGTCACTATAATAGAATTATCATACTTATAAGATATGAGAGAGTGACATGTTGTCACTTTATTTTGTTTTTATAAAAATTACTTTATTTTCATGGAATAAAAACAATTCAAATATTGAATTACTGTCTTTATGCGATATTGTTTAACATTGACTCATTAAATAGTATTTTAACATGTATTAGGGTATTTGTTTTTATTATTATCATATTGTTTGTTACCCTAATTTACCAGATTTTCCATTAACTATGGAAAATAAAAATTACTGTAGTTACTATTAAAAAAATCTAAAAAATAAAAGTAACAAATTAACATAATTTGGATCCAATTATTAATAATTTTTAATAAGTTTTTATAAATTAAAAATAAATAAGTAGAATAAATTTATTTAAAATTAATTTTTATTGAGAAAACAAGAATGATGGTTTTTAAGAAGTAAACACGATAAAACAATTTACATGTTTTGATGTCAAATATAAATAATAAAATTACATCTAATTTAGAAAATTGGATTAAATGACAAAAATATAATCTAATTTCAATTTAAAACCAATTATAAATATAATATAAATATTTAAATAAATTAGTTGAAAATAATAATGTCTATTTTATATCCCATTAAATAATAATATTTTAATAATATATTGTTGTTTAGTGATACTCGGTCTAGCGGACAATGCAAGCTATTGATTATTATCACTAATGAGTGTATCACAAGACAAGAAAGTGTTACATCTAGTGAAAGATTCCTTTGGTGTTCTTTATAACCTAATCCAATTTTTTTATTTTAGTCCTAAATATATTTTCAATGTTTCTTGAAATTAATTTTATCAAATTAACTTGATAGTGTGTGTAACCAAAGCCAAGAATAGTGTTGCGTATACTACAGGATAAGATGGTGTGTGTATAGTGCATGAAATAATGTTGTGTTGTACAATAGAAGACATAATTGATATTAAATATAATATATCTCATAAAATCTCATGGTGTTACATTATACGCCTCTTACAATGAATTTTTCATTCGAATTTTGTTGGTGTTATAAAATGTTTGCTGCATGAAAGTTTCATTCATAGGAAACCCACATTGAAAAAAGGAACACCAAAACTTCATTTTTAAAAGGATAGTTAAAAACATATTAGTTACTCAAAGTGACTTATCACTGGGTTTCCACAAAGTAGAACATAACTGGGATGTGAAAATATGGATATTGAAGAAAAAATCTAACCATTATGTTTTGATGGAGATTGATTGAGAACAAGGTTAGAAGAATGTTAACAATGAGATGACCATAAATCTTTGATGACTTAATGGACCATCTGATTCATCATATTAGAAGGTACAATGATAATATTTTCGGTTTTCAATATAATTTTACTAAATTTGAATTACATGAGATAAAATATTAACCATATTTCAGTACAATCTAATCATTGGTTGTGCCTTGAACAATAAAAATGGTTTGGGGCGAAGCATCAATTTAGTTCCTTGAAATATTCTTATTATATCTCTTATTTTATGTAATGAAGGTTAATTTGTCATTCCTGATGTGTTCACAGATCAAGCGATGGGAGGATAGCTCATTCCATCTGTCTCAACAAAAAATATAGCACACGAAACAAATATGAATAAATCCACATATATACTGATAATAAATTAATCTAACAAAATTCAACATGAATATAACATATACAATCCATTAATCGATAACCTTATAATCCGTTCCGAAATGGAGAATATAATTTTTTAAAAGAGGTGAACTAAATCGACTTAACATTTATCTTCCATGTCTCAAAAGGTTTTTCCTGGTTCTCACATACCAAACATATACTTACCATAATAATTAATTCCCCAGAAACATGGTAATAACATCAATTACTGTATAACCTTACTGAAAACATGCATTCTGTAAAAATTGAATCCTTCCACACACTAGAAATACCAAAAATCATATATACAGATACCATGATAACACTTTGTCATTATATCATTCATTATCTCATTAATACTGTAAAAAAATTCTGATTATCTTATTATCCCTTCTCTATACACATTTAATGTCCCTTTGAAAAACATTTCAAATAGTTTTCACGGTTACCAGTATAATTCATCATATACTTTCGTATAATTAAGGACAAATAATACAGTAACAATCCTTAAATGTTTCTTTATTCAATAATGCCCAAAAATTTCTTAAACATCATTATTCATGATAATAATTTCATCATTCCACTATCTTCATAAACTATTGAATAAGATTCATCATTTTATTCCTCAGCACTTCTTTCATGTCATATATCATTTCTAGTATCTTCCTCATAATCAAAATAATTACTACCCATACAACCATGTTGATTCTATTCAAGTGATTTTCCGCTAGGGAATCTATTTTTATTAATCATTTACATTCCACATTTAAATCATTTAACCACTATTGATGTCTTCGAAATACCATTATCCTTGTCTATTTTGTTAATTGAACTTTTTCCATTTCAATTATTAGCTATGTGTACTTTTCTTCCACACCCAAATCATCTTCTAGTTCCTTAGAAATATTATCCTTGATGCCTCTTCTCACATTATTTACCTGAAGAATATTGAACTTTTTTTCTTCTATGATCACCACAAAATTCCATTTTCTCTTATTAGATGGGTCAAAAAAAATCAACATAGTTGATATTATAGACTATATTTTGAGAATAATTATTAGGAATAGTAACCTTGATTCTCTATCCAACTACCATTTCAATTTTTTCCAATGAATAATATCCTTCCATTGTACATCAAATTATCCATTAACATTAATCCTCTTGTCTCCATACATTTTTTAAACCCAAAAAATTATATGAAGGGAAAAACCATACTTTGAAAATAACATAATTAAGGGGAGACATTCATTCGCTAAATCCAAGGTTTAATCCAAGGTTAATAATGTTTGTTACTATGATTATAGGACTATAACCTGTAGTTATAATTACCATTAGCGACATCCCGAGACATACCTTAGAAATATCTCTATGTATCTCACTAATGTTTCAACATCCTAGTTTCCAATGGTTAACTAATCCATCGTTCTAATATCAAATGAAAATAATTATGTTTTATGTTTACAGAAATTAATTTTACTTTGTATCATACTAAAAATATGACTGAAATATATTCCCAAATACCATATTAGTTTAGTGTCTTTGGAAACATGGAACATAATCTTTTATCTCGGTGAATGATCTTCAATATCTCTTATAAATAATTTTCCCTTTTGTGTTCCAACCTAAAATATTTATTTATATCCTAGGAAAAAGAAAACATAAATATGGTGAGTGAAAAATAATTGTAAGGGTAAACATGGTGAATTAAAAATGAACCATAAACATAATAATTTAGAAACATGTGATTCAAGATTATATATCAAAATATTTATTAATTAAGTAGATATTGGAAGTATGTAATGCATATATTATAAATGAACGTTAACTATGATAATATTGAACTGGAATAAAACATGGAATTATGATAAAAAACAACCACAAAATATGATTTTCATGGAAGCCAACGCATTTTTTTCAAGACCAATATAGTGAAAAAAGTCCATTATTGAACTGTGTTTACTTATTTATTCCTACCATGTATTACTGAACCATATTTTCTTATCATTCTACCCATGTATTACTGAACCGAATTTTAATGTCATTACAGTCATGTATATCTCTAGAGATATAAATCATTACTAAATTCAGTGGAGGTATATATATGTCACACCAATCTCATAATGAGGCCATTCTTACATGTGCCATGAAAATATTAAGCATTCATCATTGAAAAACCCATGAAATTAAATGGGTTTCTTAAACATCGCTATATAATAACAATATCCAAATAAAATATCATTAATAATTAACACTATCATATAATATTAATAATAGTGATATAAACATAACCCTATGTAATCATATATGGGATATAATTTTGATAAAACACATGATCTTTATTCATGAGGAAAATAATCTTTGTTCATCATATTTTTTTCCATTCCCAAAATGTTGCAGAATTTTAAAAGAGGAGTTTAGATGAAAATAAACCTAAAATAGTATATAGAAATATTCTTTGTAATAATGAGTTTAATATTGTAAAAAATCATGCATTCCGTATACATAAAAAAACATTCTCCTCGTATTTTTTCCAGAAAAGTCAAACTGTACATCAAACCAAAAAATGCCAAAATATATCTTTCATACCATTTAATCAAAAATTACCAATGGGGAAAATTGGATTTAAAAGAATATAGAATATTAAAAAAAATATTAAATATTATTTTAATACTAGATGTGGATGATAAATATACCCTATTAAATACTTAAGTATAAACAATCACGAAAAAAACAATGAGATTGAAAAATTATCCTTTATCGTAGGTCAGATTTCTTCCGTTTTAGATTGAAACTCAAATATAGTGGGTTGAAATATTTTATTAACTTGTAATAGAATCATTATAATTTTCATGATATCATATATGATTCACTTATGACTTTATAATACCTATTCATTGGTCAATTCCATTTTAAAGCAACATTATGTGTAATAATATTTTAATTTATCATACATGTTTTGACATGTTATTATTAATATTATTACATAGATAGTGATTTAATGAATTCATGAATATAAAACGTGATTTATATGTCATAAATATGTAGTGTATATATATATATATTATATAAATGAAATGGAATACACCATTCGTGGAGACGGTAGGTCGTACGTACATATGAGCGATGTTTCTATATCCTTAGTGAATTGAATGGAAAAAATTAAGTGACATATATATATATATATATCAATTATAATTATTATTTAATATATTTAATTAGTATTAATTATATATATATAGTTATCATTCATGAATTGTTAATAAGGGGAATGAATCACATCATGTCGTTGAGAGGGTAAGTTGTACATACACCTGAGCGACGATATCAGTACCTTGATAGTTAAATGGTACGTAATTGAATTGAATATTAAATATAAATAAAACGTATCATGTAATATTAATTGTAACACCCCAGGTAAATAACGAATATGACATTTTTATATTTATCCCTATTTGTGAATAAAATGTTAATATTAATTTAAATGGAATGCTATGCTCGATGGATTACCCAATACGCAACAATGAGTTCCTTTGAAATCTGACATTGCACTCCAATAATAAAATAATTTTAATTTAAATGGTAGTTAACACCTAGATGTTGTAATGACGAAAATGAAAAGAACTAACTAAAAAATGATTATCAATGTTTTTCAAAATTTTTTACTTTTTATAATAAATGTTAGAGGATTAAAAATGCGAATGAATCCAATTTTATGCGTAAACATTCTAATATTCTTTAAAAGGTCTATTAACTTCCTTTTGATGGAGAACCTCTTTTAAATCCACATTTTGAAAATTTTATGTGTTATATTTGACAAAATAAAATTTTCCATTAAAATCGGTACATCACAATTTACTTTCTGTAAATTTTTGTTATTTTAATGATAAAGTTCATTTATAATGAATATTTGAAAAATGTTGTATTTTTATTCAAAACCTCTTTTTAATCTAATTTATTTATATGTTTAGATAATCTTTTGAATTGGTTTTAAAGTTATATTAGAATATATTTTTACCATTTAATCCAATGGTTGTCATTGGAATTAATTTCACTTTGAAATTGGATTTGAACTAGCGTCAATCATTTGATATATAGTGTTTCATAAAAACGCGCTATTTGTTCTTAAAGCGGGAATTAATTATTAAATTAATTAATGTAACTTATATGTTTGTAATTTTGTAAAATAGACATCATTTTTGAATTCGGAATATCAAATATAACTTATGGTGAATTTTTGGTATTTTTCTGAAAAACATAAATTTTTGATGAATAATGACACCACTAAGTGGTAGTTTAAAAATTGATTTTTTTAAATGAAACATTATCACATCTGTGTTTTGAATTAAAAAAATATGACACACATGGTTTTCATTAGGATGTAAAATGTGGTTCAATGATATTAAAATAAATATTTTGGTGAATAGTAACTTTTCAGTTTTATTAATCGTGATTAAGGGTAATTATTGTAATTTAAAGTAAAGATAATGTTATAATAATATGAAATGACCTTGAAACATGTCCTAAATTTATTTTATGAGTCATGGCCGACCAATAAAATCCATGGGTCAAAATTGGGACCCCATGGAGCAACTTTGGTAGGAAAATGACATTAATAACTTTTTATTTAACGTTAAAATTAAAATGTCACAAACATGTGTTGTTTTACTAAAAATATTTACATGGGGTTATACAAGTAATATTTTTGACTATGAATATTCATTAGAAAGATAAAAATATTTCCTACATCATGATATTTTTTTATAATTTTTAGACATTAAATAAATTAAATTATTTATGACACCATGATGATGCAACAATTAACTCATTATTTAACGAATTTAATAAAATGAAATGATAATGTAAAATATTAGATCTAAACTTGGAAAAAACCTATTGTATGTGTCTATTTGGAACTATTATCCCATTATCCTAGAAATATATTATTTTGGGACCTTT
This sequence comes from Viscum album, assembly GCA_963277665.1. Taxonomy (NCBI): domain Eukaryota; kingdom Viridiplantae; phylum Streptophyta; class Magnoliopsida; order Santalales; family Viscaceae; genus Viscum; species Viscum album. The sequence goes on along the minus strand of OY728125.1, from coordinate 552,529,804 downwards.
AAAATCCGAAAATCATTTTATAATAATGTTACTTTTCAAGACTTTCCAAGAGTGCCCCTCCTATCCTCTTATAAAAGGCCCCCACCTCTACCACCTTGCCCACACCACAAAAGCATTTGGCTCAGACAACCCATACCTATTGTGCCTCTCCAAATCTCTCTATTACTCATAGAATCCTCACTTTGTGTAGAAGGCTTTCCAAGGAAGCCTTTGAGCTCAAATCAAAAAGAGTTACCCGATTTAAAGGTAGTGTCTTCTCTTGTGTTCTTATGTTTTATTTTGCTTCTCCAAACCCCAAAAATCTTTTTATTACTTTCCTTTCTAAAAAAACGTATAGTCAGTATACTAGTATGTTTTTATGTGAAGGATTAGAGCTACACCTACACACACCTTCATCTAATGGTTAAAGAACATACTGTTTCTGTGGTTGACGATTTTCTACCTCACGAAATGATGATTGTTCAATATTTTTTAACACCCTTAGAGTTGGACATTATGATGTCACTGTATTTTATATATGATATATATGGTATTTATTTTTACTATATGCTTCTTTATTTTATATTTAAAACATACCTTTATTCTTTGCATGTTGTGCAAATGCGATAATTTCATACGAAAAAGTGTGGACTACCGGCCCCTCAACTGATTTGACTCGTTCATGCAATACATGGAATATATAAAGAATGAAAATAATGAAAATATGTGACCTATATAACATATATATTATACTGGAATTATAATATATTAATATATATCTCATCTATTATTAATTCCATTATTATGACAAAAAAATGAAAGTAGCGTTCATGTGCACGTACGGCCTACCGTCTCCATGAACGGTGATTTTCATTTTTTTTCTCCAAATATTATGGAATAGTATTAAATGAATATTTACTGGATATATATGATATTATAATCATTAATACTATTCTGGAAATTATTTACTTATAACTACATGGGAAATCATTTTCAATACAGTTCATTTTTTTACTCGTGTACCAAACATCGGCAAAAACGTCTGATATGAACTAACATTATTAAAAAATTATTATAACATTATAATATGTGATATTAACTGAATAATAATCTGTAAATGAGGTCATTAATCAATTATAAATTGACCAAAGTTTATTATTCAGGAATATAATGAAACGAACAAGACAAGTTGGACTTGAGGTAAGGGATCCTACCCCTCTCTTTCTTTTTTATGTACACTGTTTTATGTCATTTTTAAAGCTCATCTGTCTTATGATTGGGATGTTATTTTATATTACACATACTTTAATTTTTTATTTTCATATTTTGGGAGACCCTATTTTATATCATTAATCCATTTTGGATGTTTTTAGTGGCGCCGTTAGGCTGCTGAATTTTCATAAGAGATCCAACCTCTCTCTTTCTTTTTAAGTACTTTCCTTTATGTCACTTATTTTAAGCTCCTCTTTTTTATGTTGGTGGATGCTATTTTATATTCCTCCTTCTGTACATTTTATGTTAATATGATTAGATACCCTATTTGATCTCATAAATCCATTTTTGGATGTTTTAAGTGGTGCCGTTAGGCTGCAGAGTTTTCGTATGGGATTTTTCATCTCACGTTTATTCACGTGAGATTTATGATACATTTGCAACAATTTCCTTTGAGTGTTATATTTACTGCTCATTATTCTAATATTTGTTTAAAATATTTTATTTTATGAGTATTTACATCATTGTTTTATTGTCCTTCTTTCATGGGGTGTATGTAACGAAAGATACCCAAGTCGATAAGAGAACCTATCACCCTCCTGTTTTTAAATGACATCTTTTGTTATGTCTTTTAATTTACATATTATTATGTAGGGATATGTTCTTATATATCCTTATGGATTTAAAATTTATTTCCATGTGATGAGATACCATTTTTGTCTCATCAAATCATTTTATGAATTTTAATGTGACGTCGTTAGGCAGTCGAAATTTTACAAGGGAACTTCTTAACCCAATTTCGATTTCTTTGGGATCAACTTGTAGTTATTGATTATTTCATCCTACGAATATGTGTTAATGAACTATGATTGTTTTAAACATAATATCCACTTTTATTTGGCGTATTTATATTTTTCACACTTAATTATGAGATTGATTTATCCATAATTTAAGGATACCTTCTTTGTAAGGGATTTTATCTCATTTTGCATTTCTATTGAGACATCATTGTTGTTATGCACCGATTCACTCTTATATGGTGTATATACTATCTTATGAAATATTATATCATGAATCCTTTTATTCTCATGATATTATAAAGTCATGAAGATATTTTATTCCTCAATTATTTTTTTTCATGTGTCTCTCATTTTGTTAGAAACCCTTTAACTAAAATATCGTTTTAAATTTTTTAATGATTTATTCTTATAAATAATTCTCATTAATATCCATGGATTCAATATAGTTTTAAGGATTTATTTATATGGATATTAATGGCATAAATTGTTAAAATCTTCAAAGTGGTATGGGACACTTTGATTGAAAAGTCTTTTTATTTAATGTTTTAAAAGGTTTTGAAAATGGTTTTTAGAATGGATTCATTATTTCAATATCTTAAAATGTTGTATTTTTATTGCAACGTGGGAATGTTATCTTCCCTTTGTGCTTAAGTTAGTTGCTATTATTATGTTATTTTTCTTGGGCATTGTTTATGAAGACTAGTGGTTCCGTGATAATCTAAGGGCGGGTCAGCCCGATATAGCTCTCCAATGCATTGGGTAACGCGAAGGGGTTAAACGTTAAGGTTTCTCCGAAGAGATTTAGGGAATATACTATGATGGGTATTCAAAACGTAACCATGAGGGTTACTCCCTACGTAATAATGTTATGAATGCCTCAAGATACCTTTATTTCTTATGATTTCTATGAGTTATTCGCAAATCTTATGATTTCATGAGGTTTGTCAAATTTCTTATGCTTTATGAGTAAAGTATGATTTCATTTATTCTTATGTATACATGGAATAATGTTTTCATTCCGTATTGTTATAACCCTTACTGATATTTTTATGCTCATCCAAAGTTTTTTTTAAATGTTTTTCACAGGACATAAAGTTGAATAGGGTCAAGGATGGGATCAATGAAATTTCATGCTGTCTAAAACAAGGAACTAGACATGACTCTTTTGTTCAAGATTTTTTATTTTTGTGAAAAAATGTAATCTGAGTAGATGTGTCTACTTTGTAACCTTTGAGATGTAATATTTATGTACTAATTCTCTAAAACTCTAAACATGAAAATATCCTCAATGTGAATTATTCATTTAATTCAACAATAAGTAATGTTTATGGATGGGTCCTTATAGTTGGTATCAGAGGATGGTTTAGATAACTTTAGAGGTTACAGTGTTAAGTGACAAGTTGTGTATAACCACAATGGTTATTATATTAGATAGATTCATTGTTATTTTTGAAGTATGGAATGAGTTTGAGATAACTTGTATAAGTATATCTTAGTGTTTATCTTCCTCTTTAGTACATAATGATTTTTCTGATATACTCACACTGACATTTCTAGTTTTAGTAAATAGAAGTATCTAGCAGGCACCAAAGTGGCAATGGGTTTGAAGGAAACTGTGGTGGTTCTCTGATTAGGAGACTGGATGAAACAGGGGATTCGATGAGAAATATCGGGGTTATTATAAACCAACTATCAGGTGTAATGATCAACCACTTGAACCATGGTGAGTTCTATAATACATCATGTATGAGAGAATCAACTCTACATGGAAGTTCAGGTGATAATTATAAAGATAACCATTAGTTTTTATATTATCCTTACTTTTGACGTAATTATGGGTTACTTTACGTTATTATGGAATATGAACGACATGAGATAAACTTGAGGTTAATTTATGTTATGGTTATTTTTGAAGATTCTATCTCATTTTGGGGAATGTTTTAATAATTATATAGTTTTGGAAAAAGGGAAACACGCGGATCGTGTGACAACACATCGCGTCGAACAAAGCTGTGGGAATCGAACCCACAACCAAAGTGCGACTGGTATTTATCACCTACCACTAGACTACATGAACTCCCTGGTTAGTTTGACTAATTATTTTTTTAGTTGGATGATTTTATGAATCAAGATTAAGTGGATTTTGGGTTATCTATGGAAACTATTAACCTATCATGGAGGATATTTGATTAGGTTAATTACTTTTCAGTATGAGACTTTAAGAACAAATGATGTTATTTGGAGATAAATGTTAATTTGTACCTTGGGAGACTATGTGATTAAATCCTTCAAATATATGGGTTTTATTCTTAGTTGGGTTTACTTTGAAGAATTTTATGGATATATGTTTATTGAATGGTCTTTGTTGAACTTTGGGTTTTGTTTGACAAATTTTGGAGATTAAGAGTACATTTTCTTTTTGTTAAAAAAATATCATTTTTGGGTATTATCAGATCTCATAATAAACTTTTTGGTTTGGTTTTGGTTGATATCTAAAGACGTGGGAAATATATATTTCTCTTTTGTGGATTAGGTGATTCTCTAGAAGTTGATTATAGTACTCTTAATGTGAACAAATCTTCCTAAATACTCATCATATGGGGAAAGTATGAGTTTTTGTAATAAATATAGTAAAAGTTTAAATTCAACATGACAAGTAAGTATATTTCCTTAAGATCAAAAATAAATTCCTCAATGAAAATTAACTTAAAAAGAAAATGTTGTCTATTAACTTTTACTACTGGGGAATCAAATACTGTTTAACCCAACACTAGTTTGTGATTTTCTTGTGGTTAAATTTCTCCTAAACATGTTTTCTATCACTCTCCTTCAGAACATGGCCCTTTGCTTTTTCTTCCATATCCATGTTTTCTTACATGGAATCCGAGTTTGGGTTAACTCGGGTGACCTATGTACTTCTCATTATTTCTTCTAAAGTGGTTGTTTTACCGACTCTTGTTCCGATGTGGCACCTTCAATGTTGTTTCCGAGCCTAATTTTAAAATTGCGAGGACGAAATTCCCAAAGGGGGGAAGGATGTAACACCCCAGGTAAATAAATAATATGAAATTTTTATATTTATCCCTATCTGTGAATAAAATATTAATTTTAATTTAAAGGGAACACTATGCTCGATGGCTTACCCAATACACAACAACGAGTTCCTTTGAAATCTTACGTTGCACTCTAATAATAAAATAATATTATTTTAAATAGTATTTAACACCTAGCCGTTGTAATGACGGGAATGAACAGAACTAACTAAAAATGATTATATATTATTTTCAAATATTTTTACTTTTTACAATAAATGTTAGAGGATTAAAAATGCGAATGAATCTAAATTTAAGCGTAAATATTCTAATATTCATTAAAAGGCCGATTAACAGCATTTTGATGGAGAACCTCTTTTAAATCCACTTTTTGACAATTTTATGTGTTATATTTGAAAAAATAAAATTCTTCTTTAAAATCAGGACATCAAAATTTACTTTGTGTAATTTTTTTTTATTTTTACGATAAAGTTAATTTTTAATGAATAAGTGAAAAATGATGTATTTTTATTCAAAACATATTTTTAATCTAATTTATTTATATTATTAGATCATATTTTGAATTGGTTTTAAAGTTCATTTAGAATATATTTTTACCATTTACTCCAATGGTGGTCATTGGAATTAATTTCACTTCGCAAATGGACTTAAACTAGTGTCAATATTTTAATATATATCGTTTCATAAAAACACGCTATTTGTTCTGAAAGTGGGAATTAATTATTAAATTAATTAATGTAACTTATATGTTTTTAATTTTTTTTAAAAAGACACCATTTTTTAATTTGGAATATCAAATATAGATTAGGGTGAATTTTTGGTATTTTTCTGAAAAACCTCAATTTTTGAAGAATAGTGAAACCACTAAGTGGTAGTTTAAAATCGGATTTTTTATTTAAATGAAACTTTACCACTTCTGTGTTTTGAATTTAAAAAATCCGACATACATTTTTTTCAGTAGAATGTAAATTTTTTTTCAATGAGATTAAAATAATTTTTTTGGTGAATAGTAACTTTTAAGTTTTATTAATCGTGATTAAAGTTAATTATTGTAATTTAAAGTAAATATAATGTTATAATAATATTAAATGACCTTGACATATGTCCTACCCTTATTGGATGAGTCATGGCCGACCAAGACAACCCATGGGTCAACATGGGGACCCCATGGAGCCACATTGGTTGGAAAATGACATTAATAACTTTTTATTTAAAGTAAAAATTAAAATGTCACAAACATGTGTTTTTTTACTAAAACAATATTCAAATGGGGTTATACAAGTCATATTTTGTACTATAAATATTAATTAGAATGATAAAAATATTTCCTACATCATGGTAGTTTTTTATTATTTCTGGAGATTAAATAAATTAATTTATTTATGACACCATGATGATGCAGCGATTAACTCATTATTTATAGATTTAAATAAAATGAAAAGATAATGTATACTCTAAGACCTAAACTTGTCAAAAACTTATCGGATGTGTGGATTTCGAACTATTATCACCTTATCCTAGAAATATATAATTTTTGGACCTTTAAAATCCTAAAATCATTTTATAATATTGTTACATTGCAAGACATTCCAAGAGTGCCCCTCCTCTCCTCTTATAAAAGGCCCCCCAACTCTACCCCTTGCCGACACCACTCACAACTTTGTCTCTTCCAATCACAGACCATTTTGTCTCTTCAAATCCCTCTCTGACTCCTAGAATCCTCAATTTGGGCATAAGTTGTTCCAAGGAAGCCTTTGAGCTCCAATCAAAAAGAGTTACCCGATTTAATGGTAGTGTCTTCTCTTGTGTTCTTATGTTTTATTTTGCTTCTCCCAACCCCTAAAAACTTTTTATTTCTTTATTTTGTAACAACACCAGTATCTTAAATATAAATGGATGTTTGTATGTGAAGGATTAGAGCTACAACCAGTCAAAAATTCATCTAATGGTTAAATAACATACTGTTTCTGTGGTCGGCGATATTATGTCTCACGAAACGATGATTGTTCAATATTCTTTTAACACCATTAAAGGTGGAAATTATGATGAATCATTATTTTATATATGATATATATGGTATTTATTTTGATTATATTCTTCTTTATTTTATATTTAAAGCATACCTTTATTCTTTTCATGTTGTGCAAATGTGATAATTTCATATGAGGAAGTGTGGACTACCGCCCCCTCAAGTGATGTGACTCGTTCACGCAATACATGAAATGTATAAAGAATGAAATTAATGAACATATGTGACCTATATAACATATATATTATACTGGAATTAATATATATATATATATATATCTGATTTATTTTTAATTCCATTAATATGACAAAAAAAATTGAAAGTAGCGTTCATGCGTACGTACAGCCTACCGTCTCCATGAACGGTGCTTTTCATTTTTTATCTCCAAATGTTATGGAATAGAATTAAATGAATATTGACTGGATATATATGATATTTTAATCATTAATACTATTCTGGAAATGATTTACTTATAACTACATGGGAAATCATTTTCAAACAAGTTCATTTTTTTACTCATGTACCAAACATCGACAAAAACCTATAATATGAACTTACATTATTAAACAAATATTATAACATTATAATATGTGATATGAACTGAATAATAATCTCTAAAATTGGTCCTTAAGAAATTATAAATTGACCGATGTTTATTATTCCGGAATATAATGAAATGAACAAGACAAGTCGAACTTGAGGTAAGGGATCCTACCCCTCTATTTCTTTTTAAGTATACTCTTTTATGTCATTCCTTTTAAACTCAAATTTATTATGATTGGGATTTTATTATATATAAATATATTACTGTACATATTTATGTTCATATGATGAGAGACACTATTTTCTCTCATCAATCCATTTTGGAATTTTTTAGTGGCGCCGTTAGGCTGCCAAATTCTCGTAAGAGATCCAACCTCTCTATTTATTTTTAAGTACTTTCCTTTATGTCACTTATTTTAACCTCCTATTTCATATGTTGGGGGATGATATTTTATATTCCTCATTCTGTAAATTTTATGTTAATATGATGAGAGATCATATTTTCTCTCATCAGTCCATTTTTGGATGTTTTAAGTGGCACCATTAGGCAACCGAGTTTTTGTAAGGGATTTTTCATCTGACCATTATTCCCATGAGATTTATGCTACTTTTGCCACCATTTTCATTGAGTGGTATATGTAAATCCCATTATTATACTCTTTGTGTAATATAATTTAGTTTATGAGTATTTACATCAATGTTGTATTGTCCTTCTTTCATGGGGTGTATGTTTCGAAAGATACCCAATTCGGTAAGGGAACCTTTCACCCTCCTCTTTTTAAAAGACTTATTTTGTTATGTCTTTTAATTTACATATTATTATGTAGGTATATGTTCTTATACATCCTTATGGATGTAAAATTTATTTCCAAGTGATGAGATACCCTTTTTGCCTCATCAACTCATTTTATGAATTTTAATGTGACGTCGTTAGGCTGTCGAAATTTTACAGGGGAACTTCTTAACCCAATTTCGATTTCTTTGGGTTCAACTTGTAGTTATTGATTATTTAATACAATGAATATGTGTGCATGACCGCTGATTGTTTTACACTTAATATCCCCTTCTATTTGGTGTATTTATATTTGTCCCACATAATTATGAGATTGATTTATCCTTAATTTAAGTATACCTTCTTTATAAGGGATTTTATCTCATTTTGCATTTCTATTGAGACTTCATTGTTGTTATGCACCAATTCACTTTTATATGGTGTATATACTATCCTTTGACTTATTATATCATGAATCCATTTATTCTCATGATATTATATAGTTCCAAATAAATGTTATTCCTCAATTATTTGTTTTCATGTGTCTCTCATTTTGTTAAAGACCCTTTAACTAAAATATCATTTTCATTGTTTTAATGATTAATTCTTATAAATATTTCTCATTAATATCCATGTTTATAAAATGGTTTTAAGGATTTATTTAAATGGATATTAATTATTTAAAATGTCAAATGCTTCAATGTGGTATGTGAAACATTGATTAAAAAATATCTTTATTTAATGTTTTAAATGGTTTTGAAAATGGTTTTTAGAATGGATTCCTTATTTCAATATCATAAAATGTTGTATTGTTATTGGAATGCTGGAATGTTATATTTCCTTGGTGCTTAAATTAGGTGTTATGATTATGTTATGGTTCTTGGGCATTGTGTATGAAGACGGGTGGTTCAGTGATAAACTAAGGGTGGTTGAGCCCGATATAGCTCTCTAATGCATTGGGTAACGTGAAAGGGTTAAACGATAAGGTTTCTCCAAAGAGATTTAGGGAATATACTATGATGGGTATTCCAAACGTAACCATCATGGTTACTCCCTACGTATGAATGTTATGAATGCCTCAAGTGACCTTTATGTCTTATGATTTCTATGAGTTATTCATAAATCTTTTGATTTCATGAGGCATGCTAAATTGCTTATACTTTATGAGTAAAGTATGATTTCATAGATTCTTATCTATACATGGACTAATGTTTTCATTCCGTATTGTTATAACCCTTACTGAACTTTTTATGCTCATCCCAATTTTTTGGGAAATGTTTTTCATAGGAAATAAAGTTGAATTGGGTCAAGGATGGGATCAAGAAAATGTCAGGCTGTTTAAAACAAGGAACTGGACATGAATCTTTTGTTCAAGAGTTGTTTTGTGAAAAAATGAAAGCTGAGTAGATGTGTTTACTTTGTAACCTTTGAGATGTAATAGTTATGTCCTAATTCTATAAAACTCTAAACCTGAAAATATCCTCAATGTGAATTTTTCATTTAATTCAATAATAAGTAATGATTAAGGATGGGTCCTTAGATTAATTATTTACAACCATTATATTCTTCAATATACCCTTCCAAATTAATTATTATTGAATAACAATTACACCACGACATAGATATGGAATGTTGTATATACGCACTCACGGAGATATTATTATTCATAGGATTGATAAAAGGATGTATAAGGTTGTCCCATTATTATAATAACATATAATCATTTTGAAAATATTTTAGTTATTACTTTATCAGGGAAAATACATAATACGATAATGTAGAATATGAAAATAATTTTGAAAGAGGTCATAAAACAATTACCTCTTTTCAATTATCACATTTTGATTTCACAAAAGGTCTCCCTTGGATGGTATTCTACCCAATGTGTGGCCACTAGGAAGAAGGGAGTGATTTTGGGATATTATTTGACTAGATTTGGTGTGTGTCAAAGAGGTTTCAATGTGTGAGTACGTTAGTAGAGGTGGTTGAATTTTATTAGAGGAAGGAGGGTCACTTTTTGAAAGTCTTCAAATATTTAATTATTATAAATTGATTTTGAGTTTATAATTCTCCCACACTAATTTATTTCTATGATAATAGGATAATTGGTCTAAATAATCTCTACCAATAATATATAGATGTTTTTTTGTTTTATTTTATACCTTATCATTTTTATTTATCCTTATTTAATATATATAATTTTATTTGGGGTAGTGATATTCTAAATATTAAGTGGTTACGAATATTTATTTATGTGTTGTTAATTTTCCATATTTTTATAATTTATGAAAATTTAGACATATAATTTTATATTTTAAATATTATATATCTTTTCTGATTTTCAATTAATTTAATAATATGTAATTTTTTAAAAATATAAATAAGGTCAATTTTGAAACTATTCATTTATTTGAATTTAAATAAATTCCAATGAAAAGATAAAATAGAAAAAAATATTTGATTCACTCCTAACCTATCATAGGCACGTAAAATGTAACACCACAAGCTTCCACGGTACGCTTCTTTTTTATTAATACAGTAGCGTGTGCTGTAGAGAACTTCGAGTTCTAACACACCACAACCAATCCAACTAGCCGTTATGAATAGTAATACCCACTTTTTGAAATTTTATAAATTTAATATTTCAAAATTAACTTCATTTTTGGATTCTTGATATCAAAATTAGATTAGGGTGAATTTTTTGTACTTTTTTGATAACTTTCATATTTTGATGAATAGTGAAAATTAATATATTTTAATTAAAAACAACAATTTAAATGGAAATAATTAATAGTAATAAATTATGAATTTGAGTGATTTTAAAGTATAAATAGATTATATTTCTACCATTTAATCAAATTCTGGTCATTGGACATAATTTCACATTTAAACTAGACATAAGTAAGTGATAATCTTTTGATAGTTATTATATCTTAAAAACACGCGTTTTGTTTTGACAACGGAAATTAATTATATATTAATTTCTATCACTTATGTGTTTTGAATTTAGAAAAATGGATTATATATTTATAATGGGGAGGTCCAAATTTTATAAATAGGTAACTTTTATTTTTAGACATTTTGAATAATTACTTCAGTAAATATTTTATTTACCATGGTTAAAGGGTAAATCCTGTAAATAAGGGTAACAAAATAATATTATAATAATATTAAAATTAACCTAAAAAGTGTCCTAACCCTATTGGTTGATACATGTCCGACCATGGGTATCTTAGGGTCGATTTTTTAACCCCATGGAGCCACTTGTATGTTATAATGAAACTTTATATTAATTAAGTTAATGTAAATACAAAAATGACATAAGCATATATTGTTCAGAAAGACAATTTTTACATATGGCTATATAAGTTATATTTTTGAATATCAATATTAATTATAAATATAAAACTATTTCTTACATGATTATATTTTATTTATAATTTTTATACATTGAATAATTAAATTTGTTAATGACACATTTATGATGCATTATTTTTCTTATTAATGAATGAATCAAATAACTTGTATTATAAATGTTAAAATAAATTTAATTTTATTTTATTGATGACATAAAAACATTTTATTGGTTAATATGACATTTTATGATTTCTTAAATGTATTTTCTGCGAATTAAGAATGTTTTTAAGACTTTAACAAAAATCAATTATTAAATAGTGTCAAAATTGACATAAAGGAGTTTATAAAATGAATATTATATTATAAATTGATATAATATTGTTAAAAATTTATGGTTCGGCCAAAGGACTTATAAAATAATAGTTTTATCATTAACTAACCACTCTAGGGTCTTTTGGAAGTTTATACTAAGTTTATTAACCATATAATATAAAAATACAAAGAGACATTGTAAATGTCAAACTAATTAACTAAGAGTTAAAACTAAAGGATAAAGTTAATAAAGTGACCCAAACCTATATAAAACCTACTGGTTTAGTTTTTTATACCCATACCCAAATTATTCTCGAAATAAATCAGTTTCTAGTCATTAGAAACCGAAAAATAGTTTATTATAAAATTATATGTCCAATTTTTCTTAATGTGCCCCTCACCCCTCTTATAAAAGGGAACTCCCCCTTATCTCTAATTAACACCATCAAACCCTTTTGGCTCTTCCCAAACCTAGCCAAATTTCCACCCAACATCCCTTACTTCATCTTAGTGGCCTTAGTTTGATCATAAATCCAACCTATGAATCCATTTTGATCAAATCAAAAAGATGAACCCGAAGAAAATATAATAATTTCACCACCCTCTTTCATGTTATTTTCTTCTTCCACTTCTTCCTTCATTATTATTTCCATTATAAAATAATAACTCCAATATATTCTATATATTGTGATGTTATTATAAATATGGTACAACCATATTCAGTATTCTACCCATCCTTTGAATGACATGTCACCATATATGCGTACTTACGGCCTACCATCTCCACATCATGGTGTTATTGTTATTCAATACAATATTATTAGTATGGGTATGATAATGATGTGTAATTGATGTAAATAATAAATATAACATGATAATTATTTTATATATATGATATACTATACAATTATATATTATTTTAATATCAAAAGAATGAAATTGTCAATCGTGCGTACGTACGGTCAAATGAATATCCTTAGTATAGAAAAATGATTTGGTGATTAAGTGATAAATGAAATTTCGGAAGATGTTCGCTTTGTTGGGAACACTATATGCACAAGGAAAATAGAATACTATGGGTTTTCATTTGAGGAGTGATGGTGGATTTTTATCTATGTTTTTACTATAGATTTATACTGATTTCTGTTATTTATGGAAATGATTAACCTATAATAGAGAATATCTGATTGGGTTAACTACTTTTAAGTATGTGAATTTAAGAGTAGTTGATGTCATTTGGAGATACAATTTAATGTGGAAGACTACAGAACCAAATTTTTCTATGTTTTGGGTTTCAATAATAGTTTGTATTATATTGAAATATTTTAAGGGCAATTGTTTATTGAATGGTATTTATTTAACTTTGGGGTATTGTTGGTTTAATTAAGAATATTGTTTCTTTCTCTAAAGGAATATCCTTTTGGTGGATCATCAAATATTGTACTAACCATTTTTGGGTTTGATTAATCTCTAAAGACAAGGTAAAATTATAGTTTATCTTTTGTGGATCATGTGATTTTCTAGGAGTTTATTCAAGATCTTCCAGTGCGAGCAAGTCTTCTTGTATACTCAATGTTTAAAAAAATGATTTACTGGTAGAAATTTATTAGATAATGAAACTCTACTTAAAAAGTACGTATATCTCTTTATCTTCTTATTCAATATCATATATAAATTCCTCATCTTTATGTAATGTATCTTAAAACAAAAAAATATTGTACGTTTAATTTTCCTACACGGAAACAAATGACCATTTCGCCCATCACAAGCTTGTGGTTTTCTTGTTGTTAAAATTCTCCTGATCATGTTTTCTATCCCTCTCCATCAGAACATGAAACTCAGTTTAACTTCCATATCCATGTTTTCCAACATGGAATCCTATTATGGTAATTTTGGGTCACCTTTTTACTTCTCTTTCTTTAATTTAAAGTGGTAGTTTTACTGGCTTTTTTTCCAATGTGGGACATTCCATTATATTCTCAAGCCAAATTTTAAAAATTCTGAGGACATAATTAATTTATTTAGGGTAAAATTTAACACCCCAAGGTTCCACAGTACACGTCTCTTTGAATAATACAGTAGCTTGTGTTGTACGCAACTTCGAGTTCACACACACCACAACCAATCAAACTTGGCGTTATGAATAGTAATAAACACCTTTTAAAATTTTATAAATTTTATCTTTAAAAATAGAATTCATTTTTGGATTCAGAATATCGAAATTAGCTTAGGGTAATTTTTTGGTACTTTTCTGATAACTTTCATATTTCGATGAATAGTGAAAATTACTAAATTTTAATTAAAAACAACTTTTTTAATCAAAATAATAAATATTTATAAATTCTGAATTTTAGTGATTTTAAAGTATAATTAGATTATATTTTTACCATTTAATCCAATTCTGGTCATTGGACATAATTTCACATTTAAACTCGTCATAAGCATGTTTCAATCTTTTGATAGTTATTATTTCTTAAAAACATGATTTTTGTTTTGATAATGGGAATTTATTTTAAATTAATTTCTGCCACTTCTGTGTTTTGAATTTAGATGAATAGATTCCATATTTAGAATCGGGGGGTCCAAATTATGTAAATAAGTAACTTTTATTTTTAGATACTTTGAATAATTAAATCTGTAAATATTTTATTTACCATGGTTAAAGGGTAAATCCAGTAAATAAGAGTAAGAAAATAATATAATAATAAATTTAAATTACCATAAAACATGTACTAACCCTATGTGTGGATACATTTCCGACCATTTGCATCATTGGGTCGATTTTGGGACCCCATGGAGCCACATGTACGTGATAATGAAACTTTATATTAATTAAGTTAATGTAAATACAAAAATGACATAAACCTATATCTTTTAGAAAAACAATTTTTACATTGATTAATATATGATATATTTTTGACTATAAATATTCATTAGGAAGATAAAAAGATTTAATACAAAATTATTTTTTATTTATAATTTTTAGACATTGAATAATTAAATTTATTTATAAAATAATAATGGTGCAAGATTTTCATTATTAATGAATAAATCAAATAATTTTTATTATAAATGTAAAAATAAATATAATTTGAAAGATTTGATGACATCAACGAATTTTATTGGTTGAGATGAAATTTTAGCATTTTTTTATTTAATTTGGATTTAATTAATAAATTTGTTAAAAATTTAACAAAAATCAATTATTAAATAGCGTCAAAATTGATATAAAAGAGTTTATAAAATTAATTCTATATTATAAATTTATATAATATTCCTAAAACTCTACGATTCTGAAAAATGACTTATATAATTATTGTTTTATCATTAATGAACCACTTTGGGGTCACTTGGAAGTTTATACTAATTTTACTAACCATATAATATAAAAACAAAAAGTGACATTGTAAATGTAAAACTAATTAACTACGAGTTGAAACTAATAGATAAGGTTAATAAAGTTCCCCAAAACAGTATAAAACTTATTAGTTGAGTTGTTTCCGAAACATACCCACCATATTCTCGAAATAAATCAGTTTGGAGTCATTAGAAACAAAAAAAAATTATTATAAAATAATATTTCTAGGTTTTTCTACGGTGCCTCTCACCCCTATTTCGAAAGGGAACTCCCCATTATCTCTAATTCAGACAATAAATTCCCTTTGGATCAGCCAAACCCTACCCAAATATCCTCCCAACTTCCATCCCATCAACCAAGAGGCCTTAGATTGATCATAAATCCAACCTATGGCCCCTTTTGATCAAATCAAAAGGAAGAACCCAGCGAAGAGGTAATAATTTCACCACCCTCTTTCAAGTTATTTTCTTCTTACACTTCTTATTTATTTGTTATTTCTATACTAAAATAATAAAAACATTATCTTCTATATAATGTTATGTTATTATAAATATGGTACAACCATATTCAGTATTCTACCCACCCTTTGAATGACATGTCACCATACGTGCGTACGTACGACCTACAATCTCCACGTCGTGGTGTAATTGTTATTCAATACATTATTATTAGGATAGTTATGATAATGATTTGTAATTGATTTAAATAATAAATATAACATGATAATTATTATTTATATATTATATAATGTTGAATTATATATTATTTTAATATCAATAGAATGATATTGTCGCTCGTGTGTACATACGGATTACCGTCTCCACGAACGCGATAAGATTCATTCCCCATCACATCCATTAAAGACTAAATTTCATTAGATGCTTAAAAATAATATTTAAGTACATGATATAATTCTGTATATGAATAAGATACATCCCACCCATAAAAAATATGGCTCCCATTACAAAGAATATAAAGGAAAACAAATCCTTTAATACCTGAAAGGACAATAACACTAAGATATTATTAACAAATAAAAGTTAAAAGAACATTTATGATATCATATTAATGTATATTATTCATGTATAATTCAATAAAAATTATTTAACCATTATAGATGAGTTTAACCTACCCTCATCCAAGGAAAAGGTACAAAGTAAGGGGTTTCTTATCTCACTTTTAATTCCGTGAGATTTCCATTGGTCACCACTTATTTTTGCATGTGTTGTGTTTACTTATCATGAATGTAGTCATTGTGTAATATAATTTAATTTATGGATATTTAAATAATCATTTTATGATCCTTATTTCATGGGTGTACGTTTCGTAAGTTAGCAAATCGATAAGGGAATTTTAAATTTCAATTTCCACTCATTCGGCTTTATGCGTACTACATTGATTATTCTACTCCAATATTATGTGTGGAATCACTATTCATTTTCTTATTTCATAATTTCCACTCTACTTTCATTGGATATACTTTTTATAGACATAATAACCCCATTCATAAATTCTCATGTTATCGATATGAACGTGATAAGAGTAATTTTAACACAATATCCATTTGTTAAGATAAACATCCAATTCGTTGGTGTTGTTTCTAAAAGATATATGTGATTGTACACTTATTTATTGAAAATAAATAACCAATAATAATGAGTGTATTTATATTTTACACACATAATAATGTCGTTAATTTAACCTTAACCTAAAGATATGGTCTTTATAAGTGATTTAATATCAATTTACATTCCATTGAGACCTGTTTGTTGTTATAAACTAAATCACTTTATTATGGTGTATATAATTTACTTTGACACAGTATATCATGAATCACTTTATTATTATGAAAATACAATGTTTTTATCACATCAATTATTTTTATTCAAGTGTCTCTCTTTTGGTTAGGAACTCTAACTAAAATATCATTTTAAATGTTTTAATGATTATTTATTCTAAATCTATTTCATTAATCTCAATGTAATAAAAATGGTTTTAAGGATTTATTTATATGCACACTAATGTTTTTAAATTAAAAGTACTTTTAAATGTTTCAAAGTGTTATGGGACAGTTTGATTCAAAAATCTATTTTTAAATGGCTTCTTGACAAATAGAGTGACTTTTAAATGATTTCATGAAAAAGGGGGATATTTCTATCTTATAGGTTCGATGATTATTTACATCTATGTCAATATCCTTCATTATTCTTGATTAATGTTAATCCGATACAATAGAATATTCCATATGGTGTCGAATGAGTTATGTTTGACTATGGATGTGCTATTTTTATAACATTCATTTTTTGTGGATAATGTATTGACATTTCATCTACTAGTTTTAATATGAATGTTTATATTATGTTTAATCTTGTTCATATGAGGAATGAATTGTACTTAGTAAGTGATGGGTTGAGCCCGCTATAACTCCTCGATGCATCAGTAGGTCTCATGAGACTTACTAGTGTCTTAACACAAGGCCTTGAAAAAATCTTATTTCTAGTCTTGGAAGAAGGCCTTGACTACGTGGTTATGAAAGTCTGGAATTTTGCATTCCATCATTATGAATGTTTTTATTGATATTGCATGTGATTATTTGACTAGTAGAATATCCATGTGAATACGTAAATGGAATTATTTCTTTTTATTTTTTCTATAATATTTTGAAGTTCACGTTTAAAATGCTTTTTTTATAGTTATATAATGACATAAATGATTATACTTATTTATGAAAGATTCAACTATATTATTATCCTTACTAAGCATCTGTGCTCACCCCTTTCTATGATTTATTTTTCCCAGGATTTGAAGAATTATATTATAACTGACCTCCAGGGATAGTCTATCGGATCTCAGTGTTTTGTATGGATACAATGTTCTTGTAGTTTTTCATTTTATGATGTAATGTAAACTTTATGAATGTATCTAGTACATCCAAGGCTACTAAACTAATCGGTCGTTCGAGACATGATCTTTTACGATCATGGAAATGATATGTAATAATGCACCGACTCTGGGCTTCTGGGGTCGGGGCGTTACATAAAAATTAATGGAGAACATTAATTAGGTCACATGTTTTTTATTTTAATATTTTAAAAACCATTTATTTGAAATTTCACTCAATTAAATAATTTCAACATCACAATTGTGTCATCATTAATGGTAATTATTTAGTCTGTATGAAATTATAAATAAATTCAAATGATTTATATAATTTTAGTATATTTCTATATAATATTCATGTTCTAAGACTTATAATGTTTATCACTATATTTAATTTATTATATATATAAGATATAAGAGAGAGAGAGAGACATTTTGTGAATTTCATTTATTTTAATAATAATTATTTAATTTTCATGGACATAAATCCATTAAAATATTCAATTCTGACCATTTGGGGATATGAGATGACATTTATTAATCCAATAAAAATATATAGGTTTTATAGCAATTTTTGTTTCCTTATAATATTGTTTTTACCATAACTTTCCTTATTTTCCTTACATTTTGGCAAAACAAAACTACTAAATTTACTATTCATAATATCCAATAAAATAAAGTAATGTATTAAAATAATTTGGACCCATTTATTATAAATATGGAATCAATGTTTTAAAACTTTAGAACACATACATTTCATTAATTAATTTCATTTTAATTACTATTGTAAAAACTAGAAAGATGGTTTTTAAGAATAAAATGAAGAAAGGATTGACATGTATTCATATCCAATTTAAATTTGAAATTACATAAAATGACCTTAATTGGATTAAATAATAAGAATATAATCCAATTTAACTTTAAAACCAATTAAAATTATGATATAACTATATAATGAAATTATATGAAAATGCTGTTTTGAATTAAAATGCTGTATTTTTCACAATTCATTAAAATATGTTTTTATATAAAAAAATACCATAAATTCAAAAAAAGTAAAAAAAATCCCTAATCCAAATAAGAAATTTATTTTGTCAAATATAATATATTAAACTGTTAAAATATATATTTAAAATTGGGGTTATATCAAAAGGTGGAAATCTAAATTTTTTTAAAAATTATTCTTTTATCTAAAAAATTTAATGTGTTCTTATATCTTGTTATAGGGAAAACATAAGTTAAATATTAGTGTGATATAAAATTAAAAATGTATTTAATAATATTCAAATAATCTACTTTACATCCCATAAAATAATTACAATGTAATAATATATCGTTTTTTAGTGAAACTCAGTATTTCATACAACGAAAGTTGTCGAGGAATGTCTCTCTTTTGTGTATTGAAAGACAATTCAGTGTTATGTCTAGTGAAAGCTTCATCTGATGTTCCATATTATATAATCCAAACATAGTTCTTTTATGCATCTTACTAAATCTATAACGAGTGTTGTGTGAAATGAATATTATCAAAATAACATTAAATTATGTGTAACAGAAGCCAATGAATTGGGTTTCATATACTGTATGATAATATAGTGTTTTGTAATGTGAAAGATAATCATGGTGTGGGGTACAACAGAAGACATCCCTGAAATTAAAATGAAATTATCTCATAAAACCTCATGGATGGTCAATTATACTATGAATTAAAAATGGTGACATCTTAAATATAATGTATCACCCTTATAATATGGTCATTTAGTTGAAAATAATAAATATGATTTACTACATTATGAAAATGAGGGGAAAGAATCAGTGGTATTGTGTTGAGGAATACTTCCTTTTAACGATTATTTTATCAATAATGGACTTGAGGTATATTCATGATTATTTTCACTAGACGAAGACCCAGAAAATTATTGTAGTAATTTTGTGATCTAAATTTTATTGAATATATTTTAAATCTCATAAAAAATACTACAGAATTTATTGTATCAAATTATACAACGTTGACTACCCCTAAAACAGTTTTTATTTTTAGATCTAACAAAAAGATCCTTATGGGTTATGAAAAACTTAATTTAATATGATCAATTTCATATATTCATTATATATCACATGTAGATTATATAAATCATACTTTTTATATTATAGAAAATGAAATTTCATTTGTAATAATACTACATAGATAAAATTTAATTACTTGAAATAATATTAATAAATAAGAAACTAGAAAATTATTTGAAATAATATTAATAATGATTAAACATTTCTTAAAATATATTATCCTATGATAAAAATTTAATAATGTTTTTTTTATTTTTAGTTAAATTTTAAATTCATAAATTTGGGAAATTGAAATTTAAAGTTGTTAGAAAATAATATTGCTCAGTAGAATATATAAATTGATTATTTATTTATGTATTTTTCTAAGATATTTTATCTTTATATGAATTGTAGCAAAAAAAACATATTTTACCAAAAATGGAATTTTCTACCCTGTCATTAGATAAGAAATTATTATAATTTTATAAGCCTATGATATGATAAAATATTTTTTTAATAAATAAAAATATTGAATTTTATGATGTTATTTTGAAATTCTAATAGTCATGAATAACATTTGTTAAATTATGTAAAAAATTAAAAACAAAAACCATTTTACCTTTGTTCATTTTATTTGTGATTTCAAAAAGATAATTTGGTTTTAGATTTTATTTAATTTAATGTATATCTCATTTCTTTATGAAAACCCCACTTGAAATCATATGAATCAACAACCTTAATACAATTATTCTAGCCATATATTATTGTGTAAAAAATATAATTTTTCAAAAAGATCCATTTTTAGGAACGACATGAAATATTGTAAAGAGACATTTCTTCTACACATAGAAATATTTACTGATAAAATGGCATTCATGTTTTTAATATGTATATCTAAAATATATAATAAGTTACATTTTATATATTTTCACTAAATATATTTTTATTTATTGATATATTTAGAAGTGTTAAAACCCGGAAATGTAATATATTGTAATAAAGTCTAAATGAAATAAAACAATGTTTATAAAATTTGTGAAATTTACTTTTTAAGGGATTAAAAAACATATATCATACTACACCAAATTATTTCACACATTTCTTCCGCCTTCCCTATGACACAAATGCAATCTATAAATTATAATTTAATAGTTATATAAATGAAACTCCTCTCACTTATAAATACAAACTGTTACCAACCCAATTCACTAGTCATTAACATGAATATTCTATACCAAACCCATTATCAAATATCTCATAAAACTCCTCCAATATTCTATATGTTTTTTATTCCAAAAAAGATATATGTAGACACTTAATGGGACGCCCAATAGAGTAAATCCTACGGGAGTGGTAATGTTCTCAACAAAAGTATCTTAATTATTTTCTCCTTAAAACCCCATAAAAACTATTCCTTATATTAATTAATGATAACATTGTTCTATAATTATTATGAATTATTTTTATAATAATTTTATTTCAATTTTATGCCTTCAACAAAAACCATTGGAAAAATAATGATGGAATCTAGCGTGTGAGTAGAATAGCTTCTGGTGTAAAAACATTCAAATCCAATATATATGGATTTATAAATAAATATATACAATAGATTAATATAAAAAACCTTTTTATTATTGTTTATTTATAATAAATTTCCAATTTTATTTGCATTCTTCGAAAAATTAATACTTCATTGATGGACACATGCAGTCTACCACCACCAAAAAAGTGAAATATTTCATTATTCAAATAATATTTAATTAATTATATAAATATATTAATACATTATTAAATATATTAATATCATCTATTAAATATAGTTTAATATTAATAATGATGATATTATTCTAGAAGAATAATGTTCAAGACATTACTCACCCTAAGATTATAATATGTTCTTGTTTCGCTCATCATAACAACCTATAAGTACAATGAAACAATTATCTTGCATTACTATTAAAACATATGAAATTAAATTAATATAAATTAGTTATGAAATGATAATTTTGTTTCAAAAATTTAATGGTTATATTAATTTCATAATTATTATTAAGATACTACATTTTGTTCGATAAAAAATACTAAAATAATGTCATTACAATCTTCATTATAAGTTATCATTACTAAAAGAATAATGAATTGTTCTTATGTCATTATATATAATCAATAGAAACCTATTACAATACAACATATTATCATTTATTGAAGAAATTTAAATTTATGAATAATAATAGACACAACTATTAAGAAACTAGTATTAATAAAATTTGAATCATATAAAATCCAAGGATGACAAGAATATATATATATATAATATTTAATTTTAATTAATTAATATAGTTTTTTATAAAATGATATATCTATGAATAATGTTTCAAAATGGGCTATTATTATGGTTATTTTGATTATAGGGGAAATTTGAGAGCTTTTTTGTATGTCAATAGTTCATATAATGGGATTCTCATATATATTATTATTCTATAAAACTAATGTCTTATCCACCACTTGTTTAATTATGGGTGGTATATATAAAAAACTATAAATGAATTATATTATAATGTTCATCAAATTATTTTTATATAAAAATAAATTATGAGATCACATTTTCATGTTTTTAAATTTATGTGTTACTGAAGCCAGATAAGATTTTGGAAAATGAAATCAAATTTCTAAACATATACATACTCTTTATGATATTAAATTTTATATTATTAGTATCTTCCACCAATATATTATCTTTAATTGGATTTTATCGTCCTCTATGGGGGAAAAGTAATTTTAAATTCACTTCTTTTACCTTGAACATTTTCCTAAAAATTGTTTTTATTATCATTTTATGAATAATTATAATGGTATTTTATGATATCTTCTCCTCCATATCAATATTATCATCATATTTTAAATTTTCACCTTTATTTTATGGGAACACAATTATTCTTTATCAGAAGTTACATTCACATTCCAATTTTCTTCTTTACAAAATTATCAACTATTTTACTTTTTTACATTGGCGGTTTCAATGAATTTATTTTCAATTATTTAATTGAATTCCCATCAAGGATTATTTTTTCATCTATCAGTGAAAACATCCTTAAAAATAGATTTTTGTCTTCTAAAGGCTCCATTTTTATGGTTTTGTTAAACATTAAACTTGTAGAATGTTATCACATCAATATTTTGAAATTGAATATGAAAATTTACAAATAAATATTTATTTTACAACCAGTTTAAAATAAAAATTTTAAAACCAAATTTACGATTTCTCTTCAATTTTTCTCAATTGATCTGAAGTATTTATATAAATGAAATATTTGTTTTATGAAATACACTATAAAGTTACAATTATTACTTTTTGTGATAATATTCACTGACATAATTTTTTTAATTTCCTAATCATCCAAAATGTATTAATATGATTTTCCCCCAAATTAATTCATCTATCAATTGTCAATATTTCCTTCCATTAATTTATGGGAATTAAACAAGATAGCATACATCAAATTACTGGGGATGTTATTAAATAAACCATTTTACATTTTAATATATTTTAATATATTTCATTATAAAAATTAAATGTGATTAATATAATATATCATTGAATATCATTGGCTAACCATTTATTTTACATGTTTATTTTTGGTTATTATTCTTTATATAATTATTAATTTTTTTGTAATTTTAATCCATTGGAAAAGGATATGAAAACTAATTTGTTTCTCAATTTTCTTTTTGATATGATGGATAAATGATTTAGATTGGTATCGATATGTATGGATGATGATAGGGTATATGAAAATGACTTCTATTATATAGGATTCAAGATTAAATAATGATATATATATATATATGATTAAAAACTCGCAAGGGTTATATTTTCATATTATAATATTCATTCAACATATATATGGACTGGAGATTTATTGGATAGAAAGTCCACCATTGGTGGAGCCTTCATTATATTGATGAAATGTGTGGGATGGTTGGGTAACAAATAGGAATGTTCTTCACTTAGTACATTTGATTCAAAATATATCTCTAATACCATGGTTTACACTCAACTATTGTGGATAAAGCAAAAAAAACTACTATTACTTATTAGGTAAAACATCCAATGGTAATTTAATAGGATTATAATAGCATAATTGATCAAATGTATAATCCAATTCATCAATCTCGTAATAAACATATTTAAATTAAATATCTCTTCATCATTGAAAATTTTTAACAAGGCGTGATCAATATGAACCATGTGGGAACCAATGAAGAAGTGGCTGAAATTATGATAAAAAAATTTTCATTGACTGTGTTTGAAAAAAATTTGTTGATCCCCATTCATTATAAATATCCTACTATATAAGAAATTTTTGAATATACCCTGCACAAGTTGTTTTATGTATTTTTACTCTATTTGGGGAAGTGATTCTGGTTTATAGGGGAGATATAATCTTGGGGGAGTATGTATATAATCTCTACAATGTTCAAATACTATTCATTGAGTTTATTGAAAGTAGGGGAATGAATATATTCAATGTGGAACTATGAAATTGTAGTAAATGATTGTTTTTCTGAATGAAGGTTGTAGAAGAATGGATATAATTTAAATTCAATAAGTTTCAATGGATATAATGGTCGAGAACTAAATTCATTTCTTCCCTCATGTTTCCTACAATGAAAATTGCATACATAGACATAGAGTGTTATATGAGTTGAATCTTCAATTTAAGGTTTTGATTTTGTATGGTGGTACTTGGAATTTATCTAGAAATATTCAATAAACCCAAAGGGGGAGATTGATGAAACCAAGGATTCTAAATGATGAAAATAAATTTGGTTTGTGTTTATTGTCAATATTTATAGGGATGATCTATGATTTTTGTGTTGTTTTCAATCATTACATGGATGATCCGTGAGATTCCTAGGAAAGGGATTATACAGTTCATGATGAAAGCAACAAGGAAGGGGGTGTCGTTTCATAGTGTTTTACAAATTCTTATGTCCTATAATATAGAGAATATAAATCATTGTGAAATGTTGTTTTTCTGGAAGGTCATAAGAAAATATGCCAATGTCATTTATTTCTTTAGAGATGGTCTCTATGGATTGTGTTTTTAAATGACATAAAGATATTAATAGTGATCTCTTCAATTATGAGAATTTTATCCTTGAGGATTGTGAATGTTATTCTTCATGAATCAATATTTCATATAAATGGAAAAGGAAAGTTTTTTGAATTCTGGCAATAGGTTTTTTGAAGAAATGATTATTCACAATTTGAGATGTCGATTCTCTTCAGTTATGATGAGTATCATGAACTGCGAATTAAACAAGCTTTTCGAGTGATGCTTTGCGGTGGTACTTTTTGATAGTGCGAAGGGTTTTGATGGAGAGATCTGTTGTTATGAAGAGCATTGCGAAGGTGAATTTTCTATGCAGCGTTGTGAAGATAAAGACGTGTCGCAAATACATTTTTGGACGATCTGTATTTCACGCCTGAAGAACTAGCGCTCCATGTTCAACATTCCCTATAAATATGAGGCCACCCCTCTTTATTTCACACGATTTTGTGAGACAAGATCTTTGATCACTTTAACTTCGTGAAGCAAGGGGTACTCTACGAACCATGATTTTCTATGTGAGCATGAATTCATGATGATAATTTTATTTTCATGAATGATGGAAATTATTCTACGACATGAAAGTTTCACGATGATTGGATGTTGCACATTGGCATAGTTAGATTCATGAAGTAGGTTTATCTATGAGGCAGGGAGCTCGGTGAAGGTTTTACCTCTCCGAAGTATTGTTCTCTGTGAGGAAGAAATAACTATGAAGGCATTTGATATATAAATTAGTAAACTTTTTAAAGTGGTATTCTCTTCGAAAGGTTGATCTTTGTAATGGGGCTTTATGAAGGGATGTATTCAGTATCACTATTGAGTGGTTAGGGCTTTCAGGGAATATCCATTCTGTTCTTTGATGCAAGTAGTATCTCGTGATGTACATAGACAAAGGCTTCAATTCCATTCTATTGAAATAACCTTCATGTTGTTAAATAGAGACTTGCTTATTTCAAAAACATAATCTCGAGGAATTTATGGATTTCATCCAAGTGATGTAGTGAACTATCCTTGAACTATTTTAAAGTAAAAGTGCTTAGGGCAGAGGGACTGTGACCGAACTCTTATACACCACAGCTAGTGAAGAATAGTGGATTTAGGATTGACAGAAACACTATCAGCATATAATCCTTGGACATAACCCTTTGTTGTGAACCAAATAAATGTGTTATTCCATATATTTTCATATGTTTTTTCATGAATATTTAACTGGTTATTATCAACATGGGAACATGATCCATAACCTTAAAAGAAAAATTTGACGACCTGATTCACCCCTCCCCTCTAAGGATGTTTTGGAATCCATCATATATCACAACCCATATAGAATTCTTCTTTATTTTTTTGTGTGGAAACCAATCCAAAAAGTCTATAGAGATCTCATCAAACTTCAATGTTGGCACTTAAAGTGATTGAAGAAATCCTGGAGGTCTCAGGTGTTTGGAATAGACTTTCTAGAATGTATTACAAAGAGAGACAAAATCAGAAATTCAATGTCCCATATCCTGCCCACTAGAATTTTCGCCACATGACAAAGAACTTTTTCATGGTTCTTTGGAGAATAAACCACAGAGAACTATGGAAATCCACCATCATATTATTTATTATAAGAAATGTTGCAACATAATGATTATAATAACATTGAAAACCCAAGACGTAGAATGAACACTAATCCAAAGTCTCCCATCTATAAAGATAGTTTCTAATAACATGTATTCATCAGTAAGATATTGTTCAATAAGATTCAACTCAATAATAGAGGAATTCATCAAAACATTGGACATTGAAACCTTTATCCTTAATTATTGGAATCCAATATTCAATTCTTATGAAATAGGAATCATTTTCCACTCTTTTAAAATTATTACATTAACTGTTTCAACATTTTACTACTCAAATCATTTGTGATGAGATTCCCTTTCCCCGGGGTATTGACAATGTCAATGTAAAATGATTGTATCTATCAACACAATGACTTTAGATGATATGTTAATGTTTTAATGATAATATATAGATCAAAATATTATGATTTAAATATTGGGTTATTATTTATAATAATTGGTATTGCCACAAAACATAAGTTCATGTATCATAACTGCATGTTCAAGGACTGATGTCATATAATTCTATTCATGTGGCCTAATCTATTGAGATTTATATGAAAATACATGATCAACCTGCATAATATTTCACTCTGAATTGGAAACATATGCAACATAGAAGACCACATAGCTATGTTCTACCTTTATATGTTTCAACACTAGTGTAATATTAAAAATAAATATCAGCTCAAAAAAAAAATCTAACAATTATATCCCTAAGAAAACATCAATCCATTCTGAGTTATAGAAGACATCAGAGAATCAATCATTGGAAGGTCCCTTACAATGTGATGATAATATAATGATATACTCAAGACTCTATGAAAATCAAAATCATTTTTATTTGTTCCCATGTCATAACTACAAACACATTATTAAGATCTATGAAGATACCTTTTTAGACACCACATAAACCATGAAATTAAATTATTGAATTCAGAAATATAATATTCATATCATGTAATAAATTAAGTGATTTATCATAAATTCTAGAACCAATCATAGATAACACGCATTATCATCCTAAAACATATATTTAACAAGTATGTCATCTGTAAATTCTAACACAAAGGTATAAAGATACACATTAAATATTTAGTTCTTTTAAGCTGTATGGACTGAATTGTTGTTGGTAAATCCAAATTTCATGAAAGTGTATTCTTAATTTCCAGACATACATAGAAATGATGTTTTCAAAATTTCAAATTTCATTATCCTCAACAGATGATTTTTTTTTGAAGAAAAATTTGTACAAACCACATTGTCACTTTCAACTGGTAAAAAATATTAAACTATGAGAATAGATTAATGTTCTCTATTGTAACTCGGTTTTGTTTTTAGAAAACCACAAAAGGTAAAGCAACCCATAATCTATAGTTTTAAAGAGAACTGACACCACCGAAGGTGACACACTAATCCGTATAAAGACATTATATATAAGATCATCCAATTGATTCATAAAAACAAAATTTTATTCTGATTACACATGGTATGAAAGAATATATACTGGCTGGGTACCTTACACAATATCGATAGAAAACGTTACCTCCAATACTAGTGGAATACAAGAGTAGTGAGAATGAAAAACATTGGAAAACTCAATAAAAATGGAGTGAGATGATTTCTCATGGGTTTAAGATTCAGATCAAAAGAGAACATATTAATTTATTTTCCATATAATAAATAAGAAGGTCTAGTTCTGATTAAACATGAATCCCATTATTCAAGAAAGACACAACATACCCCATTATGTGTATTAATGGAGAACTACCAAATGTAATAATCAATCTATAATTTATTGGAAATATCCATTCCATCACGAAAATGATGTAAATTTGACCATATTGAGGACTGGAAAATCTAATTCACGATCAAATTATAATATAGTGAAAACAAAGGATGTTATATAGATACCTTCTCTATTATCGTCCAAGGGGTGTAGTAATATCCATATTTTAAGATTAAATATTTTTATAAAGATTATGTAGATTCAAAATATGTGTAGATATTATAAAATTATTTGAACCACTTTAAAATAAATTAGTCACTAATGATGATGCAGTATTGATAGTAGCTCTCATAGTTGATGGGCCAGTATATGCTTTCTCTTGTAACACATCCACTATGTGAAGAATCTTTGTTTTAGAAGAATGTGGCTAGAACCCATTAGTTCATCAATAATATGATTTCATCTCATTTTTATTAGGATCTGATAATCCCCTTGCATTATGTGTAGTGTAATATATATGAGAACACACAATATAACATAATCATATGAAGGAACCCCATATATTGGATGCTTTAGTGAAATACCTTTTAAAGTGTCCTTATTTTCCAAAATGGTATCAAATCAATGGTCCTATTCTAGGAATTGTAGGATTTATAAAAGAACCCTGATGTCAGGAACCACCTCATTTATTATCATGCCCCCTCATTACATTAATATAACTCACACTTCCAGTGAAAGAAAAAAATAACTCTCATTAAACTAGTGTTACCATCCAGGTCTATTTGTACTATCAATACATTTTCCCTTACATCAGAATTATAATTTTTATTCAATAAGAAAATTTGAGAATAAATATCTTTTAGAAGTCCCATCTCAAACCACAGAGTCTTTATTATAAAATTTCATAATATCTCATGTTTGAACATCCAAAGAAATACAATGATATTTGCACACACTATAATGGTCCAGTCAACATGCTCGAGTTTGAATAACTCTAAATCCATAGCCAACACCATATAATCTAGATATAAATGGTCATTGAAAAGAGAGTTAATATATTTCCACTATTATCCCTTGTGCTTACTTTATGTAACCATCAATTCCCACCATCTACTTCTAGGTCACTCTAATATGATGGTGTCACATTACACATTGATTTTTTTATATGTGTCCATGAACTCAAACAAAAACTCAATATATATTGAAGAATACTTTTACAATTTGGGATTATTATATCCATGGAACACCATGGGGTTTTTTAGAAGGAATTACTAAGACTAATCAGGTAAAAATCACTTTCGATTTCCTCTGTTATAGCATGAAGGTGAGAAACTATAAATGTCTATCACAGATCTTGTACGGAATTCATGATATCATTAAATAGATTCTATTAAATTAGTGGATTCTCCCACAAAGGATATTCAGTAGCTTCCACATCAATCTGACTCACACATCATTGTAGATGCATGATGCTACACTACATCAACCAACATCATTTATGAATTTAGAATAGATTCTTAGATAAACACTTAAACAAGATAAATATTTAAATTAATCCCATTAGATAGAAAAACATGAATTTGATTTCAACCCGTTGAAGTAAAAATCGGGTAATTGAAAAGAACAAATTTCAAGATGGCACTGGAAAACCCCCTTGCAGACTTATAGTTCATTAAAATGATATCTCAACAAGAATTCAATCATAACTACCTCCTAAATCATCATAGGATTACCAAAATGCCTATTGTCATAAATAGAATTTTATTACCCATCACCATTGATAAAAAATTACCCCCATATAGCATTGAGACCATGTTATCATGACAAACGAGTTTATCTTCATATAGAATATATAGTGTTCCAGATCCCCACGGGTTGGAAACAATCACCTAGCATCATAAAAGAAAAAACTATAAATACATAGTACATATTAACTATAGAAGAAACAATTATAATTTAAAATGATCAATAGAAATATTGATAGATATAAATTTAATATAAGAAAAATGGAAAAATAATCCTAGAATTCATCATCAAATTACAAGAAAATAGAGTAAAACCCCATATCCCAACAGACAAATCTACTTAATGATGAATCATCTATAATTTATTCCTCCACCAAGTGGTGCATTCCCCTTTTTCAAAACAGGATAATGGAAATATACAAATTACAAAAAGAATAGGTTATGTATGAGGGTAAATACAAATAGGGTCTCACCAATGATTTCATAATTATATGACACAGCTTATTCACCGAAAACACTATCATTTTTAAATAAAAAATTCATGGAAGTTCAAGATCATTTTTAAAAAACCATTCATTAAAATTTATGTAGTGGAATAATTTCTAATCTAGATATTTCTTGTTTACAGTATCCTCAAACACATGAATAAAAGAATATATAAATATGTTTACACATTTCACTAATACATTGAACAAAGATGATTCCTCATAATTCCATAATGGATGTGACATGATGTATACAT
Source organism: Viscum album (assembly GCA_963277665.1). Lineage (NCBI taxonomy): Eukaryota > Viridiplantae > Streptophyta > Magnoliopsida > Santalales > Viscaceae > Viscum > Viscum album. Next base: position 552,498,529 of record OY728125.1, on the reverse strand, counting down.
TTTGGTAGAGATTTAATGAGTCAAAAGAGTGATGCCCTGAATAACTCACTAATTATCTAGTATTTTATGTTATCTAACAATAACCCATAATGGGAAATTTATTTCAAAATATTCAAAAATACATGTAAAAAAATTTTCAATTTCAATTTTCTTATTTTTATTTTAAATAGAAAAATTTTTATACCCAAATAATGCATTTTCCAAGATAAAACACAGAGTTTGTATCAATACTATTTAGTGTATTTTTCACAATTTTCAATTTGAAGATATTTTCAAAAATAAATTTCACAATTTAGTTTCTCAATTAAATTACTATGACTTAAATTCCATAATTATATTTCACAGATTTCCATCAATTTCCATAATCGAATCATAATTCATTGGAATTGAAATGTCCATCCCAATTTAATTCTAAATCATATAAAAATTCCAAATTAATTAAAATTTGATTTCAAAAAAATTAGAATACAATTTATGTTAAATCACCCAATTTTTGGATAACTCAATGGGAAAATTGTATACATAACCGCCTTTATTGGGATAATAGGATCTTGAATCATGCATCCCTAAATGGGAAAATCATATGATTATGGTGAAAAAATGAGATCCATGAATAAAACATATAATCAGTAATTAAAATAATAATTATTCAATAAATTCACTATATGTATATCTAGAACCCCTTTGGAGAATGAAATAAAGTGTGGGATAGAAGGAAAGGGTGAATAACTCTTACTGGGTAAGAATCAACTAAAGATCTCCACAAATAGATTTTCATCTGAATTGGTATAGTGGAGACAAAAATTTTAATTTAGATCCTAAATACCCTAGTAGGATGTTCTTGGATGAGTTATACTAAAGAAGAATGAGAACACAAGTTTGGAATTTTTTAAACCGATTATTATAATTTATTAAAAGTCATACACATTGTTAATTATGTAGGGTTTCACGATTTAAATAAATGTGTGCCATTGTCATCCGCCCTTAGTGGTAGGGATGTATGGGTTATCATTATTTTGTTCATGTTTTCTCAATCCATTCACTAACCTAGGAAACCCCCAAATATGTGGCTATTACAGTTTTCACATGCATGGTGCACAGTTTGAAAAAAAGTGTGTGTCAACCATTAACAACCATGAAGCCTATTAAAATTTCCAGAATTTTACCAAATGAAACCAAAAATAAATAAAACCAAAAAATTAATGACTAAAATATACTATTAGTAGTACTGAAAAATAGAAACCATATTTTAAAAATATTTCATGAATTTTGATAATTGAGGATGAACCATATCATAGATGATTTATAGAGCCTTAGCAAGAATAACTGATCTTATCAAGAAAATCTGAAAATGAATTTCTTATTGGATTGGGAATGTGGTGTTCATTTTATGAAAAAGTATGGAGGATCAATATATTCATCAACTATTATTTATGAATCAAGGAGTGAATAATTGATCCTTTACATTGTGGATTGAGCATTTTTAATATCTGTGATATGTTTTTTCCCTCAATGAACACTGGGATAAGATTAGAGAAATACAATGTTGATGATATCTATAATATATATAATTAAAATAATTATGTTTATAGAGAGTAATTTATGATTAGAGGGTTAAACTAAAAATATAATTATTTATTCTCTCATATTGAGGTCGAACCATTTATAAATTATTTTTCATGTGTCCTTTAACTTCAATAATATTCTAGTGAGGCTTTGTGTCATAGATTTTAAAAAATCAGATCATAATTGAGTAATGTGTTAAAATTAAAAATATTAATTAATTATAAGTGGTCAATGATTATTTTAATCACTCGAATATCTATAAAAATAATGGAATAATTATTTCTTAAAAATATAGTTCCCTTGAGGAATACATAAACATCATGATAATTATAATTACAATTTTTCAATTAAAACGTATTATATCAGAGAGATTGCGTAAAGACGATTGATTTTTGTACATGGATGTTAAATTTATTATAAAGAATACATAATACATGAATAGAATATACACCCAAAGTCAATATTAGTTTAGTTTCTATTAAAATATGGAACAAAATCATCTTACTTGGTGACAGATCATCAATATCTCCAATATAGATTGTCCCCTTTTTTATAACATAAAACCATTATATATATATCATTGGAAAAGGAAAAAATAAAAATATCAGCTCAAATTCTCATAATGGTAAACATGGACAACGTAAAACAAAAATAAACATATGAATGTAAAAACATGAGCATCAAGCTTAAATATCAAAATTTTGAGTCTTCAAATAAATCCTGGCAGCACATAAGGAATAGATTATAAAGGAACATAAAACGCTGATAAAATAAAATTGGAATAAAAAATGGAATTTTTTAAAATAAATAAACACATAATATGATTTCCTTAGATTCCAATTCATTGTTTCCAAGATGATCATATTGGTCAAAGTACATTTCTGTACCGGGTTTACATACATTATAGGCATGTATTAATGAACTAGATTTACCAACCATTCCAGACCTGTATTTCTAAACTAGATTTACATTCCATTCTAGTAATTTCTATATCATGAGATATAAATAATTACCCAATTCACTATAGGGTGATATAGGTCCCACCCATCTCATAATGAAATCATTCTTACAGGTTATAGAAAAACATAAAGTAATTACCATATAATTACTTAAGAAATTAAATGGGTTTTGAAAACATCATTATATAATAACATAATCCATATAAAATATCATTCATCATTAACAAAATAAAATTATATTTATAATAAGGATGAAAATATAACCCTATGTCATCTTTGATAAAACACTAGAACATAATTCTTGAGGAAAATATACTGTCTTTATAAAAAATGTTTTCTTTTCTCAAAATTTCAAACAATTTAAATAAAGAATTAATTAAAAATAAACTTGAAATCTCATATAAGAATCATAATGGAAATAATGTGTTATTAATATGTAATGATCCATTCATTATGTATATGTTCGAAAAACATTCTCATTATTCTTTTTTTTCGAAAAGTCATAAAGTAACTTATACCAACAAATGACAAATGATTCATTTAATAACAATTAATTAAAATTTACAATGTGTAAAATAGATTTTGAAATAATTTAGAAGATTAAAACTAATATTACATATCATTTGAAACATGTATGTGAATGATAAATATACCATAGTAAATACTTACATATTATCAATCAATGAAAATAATGGGATTGAAAAATTCATCACTTAAAATATGTTTGATTTTATACATTTGAGTTCAAATCTCCATTATAGGGGGTTTAAAAATATTATTAACCTATAACATAATGATAATAATATTTGTGATATCATACATGATTCACCTATGACGTTATATTACCCGTTCATTTGTCAATTCCATGTTAACGCAACAGTTTGGGTAATAATAGTTTAATTTATCATAAACATGTTGACTTATTTTCATAATATTATTACATAGATAGTGCATTTACATATTTAAATAATGTATAAAATTATTTATATATGGTAAATATTATATATATAAATATATATAATAGATAGATAAATGAAACAGAATACACAATTCATGGATACGGTAGGCCGTACGTAAGCGTGAATGCTGTTTCTATTGCTTTATTTAATTTAAGGGAAGAAATTAAATAATATATATATATATACACTGTACCATTATTATGTTAAATATTTCTTTATTATTTAATATAAAAGAATTATAATCATAATTTAATGGTTAAAAAGGAGAATAAATCTCTTCAAATTGTGGAGATAGTTAGTCGTACATATGCACGAGTGACGATATCATTCCCTTAATGGTGAAATGGTATGTAATTGTATGGTATGTTAAATATACATAATAATTATCATGTTATATTAACAATTTAAATCCATTATACACATCAATATACGCATCCATATTAAGTATTGTTGAATAACAATTGCACCAAGATATGGACATTATAAGTCATACCTACACATGCAAAGAGATATTGTTATTCGTATGATGGATAAAAAGAGGTTTAAATTTTTCCAATAATTACAATGACATATTTTCATGTTTAATATATAATATTTATTACGTTATTATGGAAACAACATAATATAATGAAGTTGAAGATGAAAATAATTATGAAAAAGGTGATAAAACAATTACCACTTTTCCATGTATTTCAGTTTTGATTTGCACCATAGTTCTCCCTTGGATGGTATTATGCCCAATGAGTGGCCTCTAAGAGGAAGGTTATGATTTTGGGAGATTATATGATTATATTTTGGATGAGACAAATGGAACTAAAATTTTCAATAAGTGGGTAGATGTGTTGGCCTATTATTAGAGGAAGGAGGGGCACATCAAGAATTTTTTTAAATATTTATTAATAATAGATTGATTATTTCTTTATAATGCTCCCAAAATCATTTGTTTCTAATATAATATGATAATGGGTTGAAATAATATCTTCCAATAAAATTTAGACATGTTTTTATTTTATTTTTTACCTTATCATTTTGATTTATCCTTCTTTAATATATTTTATTTTATTTTTGATAATAATATTCCAAATATTAATGGTTTATATATATATTTACTTTTGGGTTGTTAGTAATACATAATTAAATAATTTATTACATTTTTACCATATAATTTCCACTTTGTAAATTACAATCATTTTCTTGTGGTTTTATATAATTTAGAAATATGCCTTTTTTAAAATATAAATAGTTTGAATTTTGACACTATTCATTTATTTGAATTTTAATAAAATCCACAGAGAATATAAATTATAATACAAATATTTAATCCACTGATAACATGTTATAGAAACTAATAATATTCATGTATAACATTAATTAGTTCATATGATATTTATTTTAATATTTTTAAAACCCTTTATTTGATATTTCTATTAATAAAATAATATATACATCACTACTCTGTAATCATTAATGGTAATTATTTAGTCTTTAAATTTTATTTAATAAATCCAAATAATGTATATAATTTTAAAAAAATTCTAGAGACTATTTATTTTGGATGAATTACAATGTTTATCACTATAATAGAATTATCATACTTATAAGATATGAGAGAGTGACATGTTGTCATTTTCTTTTGTTTTAATAATAATTACATTATTTTCTTGGAATAAAGTCCATTAAAAGATTTCAATACTAAATTAATGCGAAATTATTAAACATTCACTCATCCAATAGTATTTTATCATATGTTAGGGTATTTGTTTTTATTCTTATCATATTGTTTGTTACAATAATTTACCTGACTTACCTTTAACTCTGGTAAATAAAAATTACTGTAATTAAAATATCAATATCTAAAAAAATCAATGTAACAAATTATCATAATTTTTATCCAATAATTAATATTATGTAATAAATTTTTATAAATTAAAAATAGATAATTAGACTAAATTTTTTAAAAATTAATTTCTATTGTCCAAACTAGAAAGCTGGTTTTACAAAGTAAAAACAATATAACAATTTACATGTTTTGATGTCAAATATAAATAATAAAATTACTTATAATTACCAAAATTGGATTAAATGACAAAAACATAATACAATTAAAATTTAAAACCAATTTTAAAAATATTAGAAATATTTAAATAGATTAGATAGAAATAATGTTTTTAATTAAAATTATGTATTTTTCATTGTTCCTCAAAAAATGGCTTTTTGAGAAAAAAAAATAACCAAAGTAAATTTTGATGTCCCAAATCAAAATAAGACATTTATTATGTCAAATAAAATATATTATAATGTAAAAAAATTTGTTTAAAACTCGTTTTATGTGAAATGTAGGGGGAGAATTAATTTTATAAAAATAATTCTTTTATTTAAAAAGTTAATTTTTTTCTTATATCACGTTCTATTAAATAAATATGTTGAATGATAATTTTATATAAAATTAAAAATATGGTTAATAATATTAATAATGACTATTTTAAATCCCATAAAATAATAATATTTTAATAATATATTTTTGTATAGTGATACTCGGTATAGAGGACAAAACAAGATATCGAGTAAGGTCACTCATGAGTGTATCGCAAGACAAGCCAATATTTCATCTAGTGAAAGATTCCTTTGGTGATCTGTATAACCTAATCCAAACATTTTTTTATTAGGCCCAAATCTATTTTCAATGTTTCTTGAAATTAATTTTATCAAAATAACTTAAATGTGTGTGTAACCAAAGTCAATAATAGTGTGCGTATACTATAGGATAAGTTGGTGTTGTGTATAGTGCAAGAAATAATTGTGTTTTGTACAACACAGGACATAAATAATATAAAATATAATATATCTTAGAAAATCTTGTGGTGTTACATTCTACCCCAATTTCAATGAATTTTTCACTCAAAATTTGATGGTGTTATAAAATGTTTCTTGCATAAATGATTCATTCATAGAAAACCCACATTAAAAAATGAACACCAAAACACAATTTTTTAAAGGAAAGATAAAAACACAAAGATTTCCCAAAGTGACTTTTCACTGGGTTTCCACATAGGAGAACATATTGGGGTTGTGAAAATATGGATATTGAATAAAAAATATAACCATTGTGATTTGGTGGAGAGTAATAGAGAAACAGGTTAGAAGAATGTTAACAATGAGACGACCATACATCTGTGATGACTTAAGGTACCATCTGATTCCTTGTATATGAATGTATAGGGATAATATTTTTGGGTTTCAATAGATATTTACTAAAGTTGAATAACATGAGATGAAATATTTACAATATTTCAGTACAATATCATCATTGGTTGTGCCTTGAACAATTCCTAGTCTATCTCATATTTAATGCAATGAAGTTTAATTTGTCATTCTTGATGTGTTCTCAGATCAAGAGATAGAAGGATAGCTCATTCCATCGGTCTCAACAAAACATATATCACAAGAAATAAAATATACATAAATCCACCTATAGTCCGATAATACATTAATATAACAAAATTCAACATAAATATTACATATACGATCCATAAATGGATATCCTTATAATCTGTTCAGAAATTGAAAATATAATTTTTTTTAAAGAGGTTAACAAAATAAACTTAATCTTTATCTTCCATGTCTCAAAAAGTAGTTCCTGGTTGTCACATTCCAAACATATACATACCTTAATCATTTATTCCCTATAAACATGGTAATAACCCTTCATTACTCTAGAACCTTTGTGAAGACCTGCATTCTGTCAAAATTGAATCCTTCCACGCACTAGAAATAAAAAAATTATATATACGCATACCATGATATATCGTTGTCCATATATCACTCATGATCTCATTAATACTATCAAAAAATCTGGTTATCTTATTATCCCTTCTTTATGTGCATTTTATGTGCTTTCCAAAAACATTTGAATCAATTTTCCTGGTTTCTAGTATCATTCAACATATACATTTGAATAATTAAGGTCAAAAAAATTGTGTAATAATCCTTAAAAGTTTCTTTTTTTCATAATGCCCAAAAATTATATAAACATCATCATTCTTGATAATAATTTCACCATTCCAATATCTTATTAAACCATTTAATGATATTCATAATTTTATTCCTTAGTACATATTTCATATCATATACAATTTATAGTCTCTTCATCATTATCAAAAGAATTAATACCCATACAACCATGTTGATTCACTTCATGAGATTTTACATTTGGGAATCTATGTTCAAAAATCTTGTACATTACACATTGAAATCTTTTAACCCCTGTTGATGTCTTTGAAATAAGATTATTCGTGTCCATTTTGTTAATTGAACTGTTTCCATTGCAATTATTGGTTATGTGACCTTTTCTTCCCCACCCAAAGAATCTTCCAGTTCCTTAGAAACATTATCCTTGATGCCTCTTCTCACATGATTTAGATGAAGAAAATTGAACTTTCTGTCCTCTATAATCACCATAAAAATCTATTTTTCTCGTATTAGCTGGGTCAAAAAATTCACCATAGCTGATATTATTGACTACATTATGAGAATAATTATTAGTTATAATAACCTTGATTCTCTCTCAAACTCCCTATTCATTTTAATTCTAATGATTAATATCATTACATTATACATCATATTATCCATTAGCATTAATCCTCCGGCTTCCATCCATTTTTTAAACCCAGAAAAATTTTGTGAGTTAAAAAATCATAATTTGGAAAATAACATAATTAAGGGGGAGTACATTCAATTAATAAATCCTAGGTTTAATCTTAGGATAATAATGATCGTTACTATAATTATAGGACTATAACCTGTAGTTAGAATTAACATTAGGGACATCCTGAGACATTCCTTAGAAATATCTCTATGGATCTCACTAATGTTTGAACGTCCTAGTTTCCAATGGTTAACCAATCCTTCGCTCTGATACCAAGTGTAAATACCCATGTTTTATATATAAATAAAATACATTTACATTGTGGAATACTAAATACATGACTGAAATAAATTCCCAAATACAACATTAGTTTAGTGTCTTTTAAAACATGGACATAATATTATAACTTGGTGAAAGATCTTGAATATCACTTATAAATATTTTCACCTTTTGTGTTCCTACCTAAAATATTTATTTATATCTTGGGGAAAATAAAACATAAAAATGGTGAGTGAAAAATCAGTGTAAGGGTAAACATGGAGAATAAAAAATGATCCATAAACATAAGAATTTATGAAACATGTTCATCAAGATTATATATCAAAATATTTAATCATTAAATAGATATTGGCAGTATATAAGGCATATATTATAAAGGAACATTAACTATGATAATATAGAATTGGAATAAAACATGGAATTGCGGAAAAAATAACCATAAATTATGATTTCCATGGAATCCGAAGCATTTTTTTCAAGACCAACATTGTAAAAAAAGTCCATTACTTAACTGGATTAACTTTTATGTATCAACCATGTATTACTAAACCATTTTTAATTATCATTATAGCAATGTATTACTGAACCAAATTTTCAGGTCATTATATTCATGTATATCATTAGAGATATAAATCATTACTCAATTCAGTGGAGGTATATATATGTCCTGCCCATCTCATAATGAGATCACTCTTCCATGTGCCACGAAAACATGAAGCATTCATCATAGAATAAGCCATGAAATTAAAAGGTTTTCATAAACATCATTATATAATAACATTATCCATATAAAAAATCATTAATAATTAACACTATAAAATAATATTAATAATTAGGATATAAACATAACCTTATGTAATCAAAGAAGGGATGTAATTTTTATAAAACACTTGATCTTGATTCATGAGGAAAATATCCTTTGTTCGTCATATTTTTTTCCCTTTCTCAAAATGATGCAAAATTTGAAAAGAGGAATTTAGTTGAAAATAAACCCAAAATAGTAAAGAGAAATATTAATGGAAATAATGAGTATAATTTTTTAAAAATTCATTCATTTAGTATACTTTAAAAAACATTCTCCTCATATTTTTGCCAAAAAAGTAAAACTATACATCATACAAAAAATTGCCAAAAGATTCCATTAAAACCATTTAATAAATATTTAAAAATGGGAAAATTTTGATTTAAAAGAATATATAATATTACAAATAATATTAAATATTACAGGAATCCTGGTCGTGGATGATAAATATACCCTATTAAATATATAGGTATAAACAATCGCAAATAATAATGAGATTTCAATATTATCCCTTACCTTAGGTCTGATTTCTTCCATTTGATTCTGAAACACCAGTATAGTGGGATGAAACATTTAATTAACTTGTAATATAATCATAATAATTTTTATGGTATCATATATGATACACTTATGACTGTATATTACCCATTCATTGGTCAATTCCATGTTCAAGCAACATTATGTGTAATAAACATTTTATTTATCATACGTGTTTTGACATGTTATTCTTAATATTATTACTTAGATGGTGATTTAATTACTTAATGAATGTAAAAAGTGATTTATATATCATAAATATTTGGTGTGTGTGTATATATATAATATATATAAATGATATATAATACACCATTCATAGAGACGGTAGGTCATACGTACATATGAGCTTTGTTTCTGTTTCCTTAGTGAATTGAATGGAAGAATCTAAATGAAATTTATATAAATATATATCAATTAGAATTATTATTTCATACATTTAATTTTTATTAATTATATATATATATATAATAATTGTTCATGAATGGTAGACATATAGAATGAATCTCATTGTGTCGTTGAGACGGTAAGTTGTACGTAGGCCTGAGCGATGATATCATTCCCTTTATGGTTAAATGGTATGTAATTTAATAGAATATTAAATATAAAGAATATGTATCATGTTATATTAATTATTTACAATAATTATACTCTTCAATATACCCATCCAAAGTAATTATTATTTAATAACAATTACACCACATAATGGAGATGGTAAGTTGTATATACGCACTCACAGTGATATTGTTAATCATTGGATTGATAAAATGAGGTATAAATTTGTCCCATTATTATAACAACATATATGAATTTAGAATATATTGTAGGTATTACTTTATTTTGGAAAATAAAAAAATAAGAGAATGTTGAATAATAAAATAATTTTGAACGAGGGGATAAAATAATTACCTCTTTTCGAGTATCCTATTTTTATTTCACAAGTGGTCTCCCTTGGATGGTATTCTACCCAATGTGTGGCCACTAGGAGGAAAGGAGTGATTTAGGGAGATTATTAGAGTATATTTAGTGTGAGAAAAAGTGCTTTAAATGTGTTAGTATGTGAGTAGAGGTGGTGGCATTTTATAAGAGGGAGAAGGGTCACTTTTGGAAAGTCTTAAAATATTTTATTATTATAAATTGATTTTCAGTTTATAATGATCCCACGCTAACTTATTTCTAAGATAATGGGAGAATGGGTCTAAATAATATCAACCAATAAAGAATATATATTTTTTTATTTTATTTTAAACTGTATCATTTTGATTTTTCCTTATTTAATATATATAATTGTATTTGTGGTAATAATATTATTAATATTATGTGGTTAGAAATATTTATTTATGTGTTGTAAATTGTCCATAATTTTATAATTACTGAAAATTTAGACCATATAATTTTAATATTTTAATTATTTTATAATTTTTTTGGTATTTTTATATAATTTAAAAAAATGTTATTTTTTAAATATATTAATAGGGCCAATTTTGAAACTATTCATTTATTTGAATTTATATAAAATACAATGAGAAGATAAATTAAAAAAATATTTAATTCACTCTAAACCTATCATAGACACCAAAAAATTCATTGAGAACATTAATTAGGTCAAATGATTATTATTTAAATATTTTAAAAACCATTTATTTGAAATTTCACTCTATTAAATAATGTCCACATCACAATTGTGTCATCATTAAATGTAATTATGTTGTCTCTAAAAAATTATAAATAAAATCAACTGATTTATATAATTTTAGTATATTACTATAGAACATTTATGTGTGATGACTTATGATGATTATCACCATATTAAAATTATTATACGTCTATGATATAAGAGATAAATACATGATGTTAATTTCATTTGTTTTAATAATAATTACATCATTTTTGTGGAAAAAAGTTTCTGACACCTGTGGAATTCAAGAAGAATTGGTAGGATATTTCCTGATCCTCTTCTCCACAAGAACTCCTTTCATGTCTGCTGAAAGTGTAAGAATGCATCAGACCTGTGATCACCGATGAGAATAATCAGCAGCTTACAAAAGATGTGATGAATGTTGAGATACACCTGGCTCTGAAACATATCCACCCAACTAAGGCCCCGGGACCGGATGGTTTTGATGCCCTATTTTTAAGCAATACTTGCACATTATCGGTCCCGACATCTGCATAATGATAAAAAACATCTGGGTGGGGAATACAAGCATTTCCTCCATCAACGAAACTCTCCTAGTATTAATTCCCAAAATCAAGAAACCTTAGACGATACCTAATTTTAGACCTATCATCCTCTGTAATGTATTTTATAAGATCTTCTTAAAAATACTTGTAAATCGGCTGCATCCTTGGCTTCCTGATATTATCTCCGAAAACTAGAGTTCCTTCGTGGCCTAGCAGTTGATTACTGTTAATGAAATTGTGGCCCATGAAGTGTTCCAGTCTATGAAAACGCGCTTTACTGCGAAAATAGGAACCATGGCCTTGAAACTACATATGACCAAAGCCTATGATAAAGTAGAATGGCACTTCCATAGAGCTGTGATGATGAGTATGGGATTCTGCACTAAATGTACATATATATTCATGCACTGCATCTCTACTGTCTCCTTCTGAATCAAGGTCAATTTGGTGATCACGAAAGGATTCTCCCCAACACGAGGCCTACACCAGGGAGAACCTCTCTCATCTTTTCTGTTCATTTTGGTGGATGATGTTTTCTCTAACTTTATTTCCAGGGCTGCATCCTCTAAGTATATTCATGGTGCAAAGTTCTGTCGTGAGATCCCACAAGTGTCACATCTCTTCTTCACCGATGACTGCCTCCTTTTCTCCAGAGCCACTATTAATGAATATCGGGTGATCAACCATGTGATCTAGCAATATGAGTGGGAGTCTGGACGGTCCCTCAACCACAGAAAATTGGAAATATCCTTCAGTTCTTAGGTTCCTCCTTCCAAGAGAGCTGATCATTGTGTATCTGTAGGCATCCATTTGGACGATAAACACCAGAATTATCTCGGACTCCTTACAATGATAGGCAGGTCCAAAAAAGAAATCTTTGCAGCTTTGGATGACAGGATTGAGAAATAAATTCAAGGATATACCCCAAAATGCATCTCCAAAGCTAGAAAAGGAACCCTCATTAATGCTATCATCTAGACTATCCTCAGCTACTTTATGTCTATGTTAATTCACCCGGCGGCCATCATCAACTTTATCCATTCACATACTACCATGTTCTGGTGGGGGAAAATGATGGAAGAAATATAACACACTGGCTAGCTTCGGAGAAACTCTGCAAACCCAAGTCGGAGAGAGGGATGGGATTCCAGAATCTTGTTCTATTCGATGACACAATGTTGGCCAAGCTAGGATGGATCCTTATTAACTTCACATCATCTCTATGTGTGCAGGTACTCTATGAAAATTAATTTTCCCACATGGTCTACCATGGTTCTTATCTAGGCCCATGTCCTAGCTTCCTATGGAGGAGTATTTGTGGGCCCCAAAATCTCCATGATAAAGGGATGGACTGGAGGACTGGAAATGGATTATCTGTCAACATCTGGAATGATTTCTGTCTTGTCAATAAGTATGCTATGCAGGCCACAACCCACGCCTAACCAGGTCTTAATGATTCCACTGTCAACTTCCTCTTTTCAGACCAAGTTCCGGGGTGGTTTGTGGAAAAGCTCCAGGAATAGTTTAATTAAAGAGACCAAATAATTATTTTGAGCATCCCCGGGGTCCCTAATTCAGGCCCTGGCCATCTTTTTGGACCAATTAATATTCAGGTGATTAGACGGTGAGATCCGGGTATAGACTGGTTTTTGGGATTCACTCTCTCGGTCGTGATGAGGGACCATGGAAAGCAGTTTGGAAGCTCAACGTCACCCAACAAATATTCCAATTTTAGTGGAAGGTGTGCATGGGCACCCTCCCTACCACGAGTCTCCTTGTTTACCAACATATGGCCAGTGGTTAGTCCTTCCCTTTCTGCCCGAATATTCCTGAAACTCCTTGGAATTCCTTCATTCACTTCTCGGGAGCCAAAGAAATTTGGAATAAATGGGGCCTGGAATTAGATGCTTCAGTGGACATTGCCTCTGACCTCCCCGATCTTCTGATGCACTGGTGTTCCTCTCTTTCATCATCTAATGCAAGCTCTCGTTTCACCCTGGCATGGATCTTTGGGATTGATGTAACGATTCGGTTTTTTAACACGTTCATCAGCCTCCTGAGATCTAGATTGAACGAGCCACTTCATGGTTGAGGGCTGGATGGACGGCAAAGGACACTTTATGCCAGGTGTTACCCCCACCTGTCCTCCTCATTGGACCCCCCAACCGTAGGGAGTCTTAAGCTTAACGTGGACGCCTCCCTCCCCAAGGATGGGCCTATTTCTCTCGGTATCCTGGATCGAAATCATCTGGGGAAGATCATTGCTGCAAAATATGAATCACATCACGCCTTCGGGGAACCTGCAGTTGCTGAGGCCTATGCCATACGTATAGAGATGATGCTCGTTGTGGAACGTGGACGGGCTGATAACATCATTGAGCCTGACTGCCTTACTGTTTTCAATGCTATTAACCACAATGACACTGGACTCCAACCCTTTGGCTTCATCATTAGGAGAATCTGATCGCTGCGCCAAGGCTTCATTTGCTGCACCTTCTCCATTACCAAAAGGGAATTAAACAATGCGGCCCATCAGCTAGCAGCCTCAGTCCCCTTAGATGTCAACCAGCTATGGCTGGACAATTTCCCTTATTGTCTCTGCTTATGAACGACTGTTGATCATCATCATTAATACTATCTTACATTCTTTTCAAAAAAAAACCATTAAAAGATTCAATTCTAACCATTTGGTGATATTATTTGACTCTTAATAATCCAATTCAAATTTATAGGTGTTATGGTAATTTTAGTTTCCTTACATATTTTTTTACTATAATTTTCATTATTTTCCATAAATTTTGGAAAATAAAAACTACTGAAGTTACTATTCTTAATATCCAATAAAATAAAGTATTGTATTAAAATAATTTTGACCCATTGATTACAAATATGGAATAAATTTTTCCAAATTTAGAGCACATAAGTTTCATTAATTAATTTAATGATAATTACTATTGTAAAAACTAGAATGCTGATTTTTAAGAAAAAACTATTATAAAAAGACTGACATATGTTCATATCCAATTTAAATGTGTAATTACATAAAATTATCGTAATTGGGATAAATAATAAGAATATAATCCAATTTACCTTTAAAACTTATTAAAAAGATGATCTTACTATATAAATAAATTATATGAAAAGGCATTTTGGATTTAAAATGAAGTATTTTTCACTATTCATTAAAATATGAATTTTATCATAAAAATACCACAAATTCAACCGATGTCAAAAAATTTCCCGAATCCAAATATGAAATTTATTTTTTCAAATAGAATATATAATAGTGTAAAAATATATATTTAAAATTGGTGTTCCATCAAAATGAGGAAAACATAATTTTTTATAAAATAACTATTTTATATAAAATATTAAATCCGTTCTTATATCTTTTTCTAGAGAAAACATATGTTAAATATTAATTTGATGTAAAATTAAAATTCAAGTTAATAATATTAAAATCATCTAGTTTATATCCTATTATGTAATTATAATGTAATAATATATCGTTGTTTAGTTAAACTCAATATTTCATACAATGAAAGTTGTTAAGGAAAGTCTATCTTCTTTGTCTCGAAAGACAAGTCAGTGTTTCATCTAGTGCATGCTTAATTTGGTGTTACATGTTACATAATCCCAACATAGTTGTTTTATACATCTAAAAAAATCTATAACAAGTGTTGCGTGAAATCAATATTATCAAAATAACATTAAATTGTGTGTAGCACATGCCAATTAATTGTGTTTCATATACTGTATGCCAATAAAGTGTTATGTATAGTGCAAGATAATCATGGTGTGGGGTACAAAAGAATACATCACAGAAATTAAAATGAATTTATCTCATAAAGTCTCTTGGATGGTCAATTATACAATGACTAAAAATAGAGACTTCTTGAATATTATGTATCGACCATATAATATATTCAATTAGTTAACAATAATAAATATAATTAATTACATTATGAAAATGTGGGGAAAGAATCAATGGTATTGTGTTTTGGAATAAATTCTTTTAACGACTATTTTATCAAGAATGGATTGGAGGTATATTCATGAGTATTTTCACTAGGGGAAGACCCAACTAATTATTGTTGTTATTATATGATCTAAATTTTTTTGAATACATTTTAAATCTCATAAAAAATAGTACGGAATCTATTATATCGAATTCTACAACTTTGACTACCCCTAAAAGAGTTTTTATTTTTAGATCTAACAAAATGATGATCAGGGGATATGAAAAATTAAATTCAATATGATCAATGTCATATATTATTTATATATCACTTGTAGATTTTATCAATAATACTTTTTATATTATTGTAAATGATATTTTATTTGTAATACTACTACATAGATAAAATTTAATTACTCTAAATAAATAACTAAGATGATCATTTTTTCAAAAATGATCCTTTTATAAAAATTATATTTTATAAGAAATATTTTATAAAACTAAATATATATTTCATTAAATATAATTTTTATATTAAATAAAATATAATAAATACTAAACTAGAAAATGATTTAAAATAAGAATAAATATGATTTAATTATTTAAAAAATATATTATCCAATGAAAATAATAAAATTATGTTTTTTTATTTTTAATTAAATTTTAAATATCTAAATTTTGTAAATTGAAATTTAAAATTGTCAGAAAATAATTTTACTCAGAACAAAAACATAATTATTGATTTATGGATTTTTCTATGATATTTTATCTTTGTATGAATTGTAGAAAAAATAAAAATTTTACCAAAAATGGTATTTTTTACACTATCATTATATTAGAAATACATATAATTTTATAAGCATATTATATGATAAAATATTTTTGTAATAAATAAAAATATTCATTTTAGATATGTTATTTTGAAATTCTGATACTCATGATTAACATTAGTTACATTATATAAAAAATTTCAATCAAAAACCATTTTACATTTAATCATTTTATTTATGATTTCAACAGTTTTTTTTTGTTTTATATTTTATTTAATGTAATGTATATCTCATTTCATTATTAAACCCCTAGTTGACATCATCTAAATCAACAACATTGATACCATTATTCTATCCATATATTTTTGTTTCCAAAATATAATTTCTCCAAAAATTCAAATTTTAGGCACCATATGGTATATTGTAAAGATTCATTTCTCATACAGATAGATATATTTACCGGTAAAATGGATTTCATTTTTTTAATATTTATATCTAAATTATTTAATAGGTTTCATTTTATATATTTTCAATAACTTTATATTTATTTGTTGAAGTATTTACCAAGGTTAAAACTTGAAAATATATAATATAGAAATAAAATGGAAATGACATAAAAACATGTTTAAAAAATTTGTGAAATTTATATTTTAAGGGATTAAAAAAACATATATCATATTACACCCAATTTATTATCACCTTTTTCCACCTTCCTTATGAAACAAATTCAATCTATCAATTATAATTTAATAGTTATATAAATAAAACTCTTCTCAGTTATGAATACCACCCTTTACCAACCCAATTATCTACTCATTAAAATGAATATTCTATTCAAAACACATTATCATATATCTCAAAAAACTCCCCAATGTTCTAAATGTATTTTTTATTCTAAAATAGATATCTCTAGATACTTAATGGGACGCCCAAGATAGAATATCCTAAGGGAGTGGAAATGTTCTCAACAAAGGTCTCACAATTATTTTCTTCTTAAAACCCCATAAAAACTATTCCATCTATTAATTGATGATAACTTTGTTTTTATAATTATTATGCATTATATTTATAATAATGATATTTCAATTTAATGCCTTCAACAAAGACCATTTGAAAAATAATGATGGCATCTTGTGTTTGAGTAGACTAGCTTCTGGTGTAAAAACATTCATATCCAATTTACATGGATTTCTAATTAAATATATGCAATAGATTAATATAAAAAACCTTTTTAAGATTGTTTAAGTATAATAAATTTCCAATTTTATTCGCATTCTTCGATAAATAAATTCTTCCTTGATGCACACATGCAGTCTACCACCACCAAAAAAGATACATATTTCATTATTTAAATAATATTTAACTAACTATAAAAATATATTAAAACATGATTAACTATATTAATATCAGCTATTAAATATAGTTTACTATTAATAATGATGATATTATTCTAGCAGATTAATGTTTTAGAAATTACTCACCGAAATATTATAATATATTCTTGTTTGGGTCATTATAACCAACTTTAAGAACAATGAAAAAAATTATCTTTTATAACTATTAGAACATATGAAATTAAATTAATATAAAATAAGGAAGAAATAATAATTTTTTTATATATGTAATGGTTATATTAATTTGACAATTATTTTTAAGATACTACATTTTCTTCGATAAAAATTACCAAAATAATGTCATTACAACATTCCTTATCATGAATCGTGACTAAAATAATAATGAATTGTTCTTATATCATTATATATAATCAATATAAACCTAGTACAATGCCACTAATGATCGTTGATTGAAGAAATTTAAATTTAGGAATAATAATAGACACAACTATTATGAAACTAGTATTAAAAAAATTGAAACATATAAAATCCAAGGATGAAAATAAAAAATATATATATCGTATATATTTTTATTTAATTAATATAGTTTTTTTATAAAAGGATATATCTATGAATAATGCATCAAAATTGGCTTTTATTAGGGTTATTTTGTTAATAAGGGAAATTTGAGAGCTTTTTTGTATGTCAATAGTTCATATAATAGGATTCTCATATATATTATTAGTATCTAAAACAAATGTCTTATATACCACTTGTTTGATTATGGGTGGTTTATATAATAAACTATAGAATATTTATATAATAAACTTAATCAAATTATTTTTATATAAAAATCAATTATGAGATCACATTTTTATGTTTTTAAATTTATGTGTTTCTGAAGCCAGATAGGATTTTGGAAACTCAAATAAAATTTCTAAACATATAAATCATATTTATGATATTCATTTTTATATTATTAGTATCTCCCACCATATTATTTTCATTTATTGGATTTTAGCTTCCCCTATGGGTAAAAAGTAATTTTAAATTCCCTTCTTTTATCTTGAACATTATCATGCAATTTGTTTTTCATTTTTAGGAATAATTCTAATGGTATTTGATGATGTCTTCCCCACCATGTCAATATTCTCTTTATCTTTAAAATTTTCTACTTTATTTGATGGGAAATCAATTATTCTTTATCACATGTTACCTTGAAATTCTTCTTTTCTTCTTTCCAAAATTATCTACTATTTTTCATGTTTACATTGTTGGTTTCATTGAATTTATTTTCAATTATTTAATTAAATTCCCATCAAGGTTTATTTTTTCATATATTAGTAAGAAAATCCTTAAAATAGAATGATGTCTTCTAAAGGCTCAATTTTATATTATTTTTTAAACATTAAACATGTAGAATGTCATCACATTAATATTTTTAAATTGAATATGAAAATTAACCAAAAAACTATTTATTTTAAAACAAGATTAAAATCATATTTATAAAAACCAATTTATGATTTCTCTTAAATTTTACTCAATAGACCAGAAGTATTTATTTCAATGAAAATTTTTTTTTTATAAAATACAGTATAAATTTACATTTATTACTTTTCAGGATAATATTCAAAGGCCTAATTTTTTTATTTCCTAATCATCCAATATGTATAAATATGATTTCCCACCAATTTCATTCCTCTATCTATAGTATATATTTCCTTCCATTTATTGGTGGGAATTAAACATGATATCATATATCAAATTACAGTGGAAGTTATTGAATAAACCATTTTCGATTTTAATATATTTTAATAGATGTCATCATAAAAATTAAATGTGATTAATCTAGTATATCATCGAATATCAATGGATAACCATTTATTTTACATGTATTTTCCTTTTTATAATTCTTTATATAATTATTAATATTTATGTAATTTTAATTTATTGTAAAAGGATATGAAAACTATTTTGTTTCTATATTTGCTTTATGATATAATGGATAAATGATTTCAAATGGTGTCCATATTTATGGATGATGATAGGTAATATGAAATTGACTTCTGTTATATTTCCATCATGATTAAATAATGATATATATATATATATATATGAGTAGAAACCCGTGAGGGTTATATTTTCCTATTATAATATTCAATAAACATATATATAGTATACTAATGAATGCACTCAAGGATGATGCATATTATCTAATGATTCTGGACTATTTTTATTCCTAAAATATTTTATTCCAATCCTTTTTCCAGGACTTGTTATTTTTACGATATTCACTAAAGCGTATAATTATCTTCAACTATATTCATATATCATGATTATATAAATAACCTAATATAATTCACACTCATAATATTTTATTGTAATCATTTTTATTACATTTATAATGAATTTGACATTAACAGTTATTATATTTCAATTTCTCCAGGTAATGATGGAAATTAATACATATGGACTATACTATTGTATATATTATATAGATAATTTATGGGGATCGATAATGAGAAATTACAGATTTAGTGGTACATATTATTGAGGAAAAAATGTTTATTTTTTGAGGAATACATTTTATTTGTTAATTAATTATTTATATTAATTCATTATATAGCATGTCTTAAATTTTATTTTAAATGAAAAAATGTAATATATTATCAATAAATCATGTAATTATGGGAGAATTATGATCTATGATGATATACATACAATTTCAAACACCTTTCTAAAAATTATGATCTTTTTTAACACTTACAATATTGAGCATCAAATAGAGTTATATAAGTAACTATTTGGAAAATATTATTATATAATATTTATAATAGTGTATAGTTATAATCCCAAAATTCATTTAAATTAAATTAATTAAATATTGACATATATTCTATAGTTTTAATGGTTTTTTAGATTAACAATCAGTTTTTGGATGATCTATTTTTTTGAATTTCATCTTTTTATCCAATGTGTATTGAAGACTTATTTAGTGATTCATTTTACAAAAATATGAAATAAATATGATTTATTTTAATACTAAATGAATCATTTACACATTCATTATGTATATACATATATATTGGTATACTAATTGAGTGAAAAATCCACTAAATAAAAATGAGAAGAATTTACTTTTATCAATGATCGATTACTAGCCATATTGAATTATTTTCATTATTATGGATTCTAACAATGAAATCCTTGATGATGTTATTCAATTTTCAAATAATGTTTGGTTAATGGTTGATCCTTCCATATATAATTTTTACATTCAACCATATCAATATTATAAATGGAGAATCTATATATACACACTACAAATAGTAATTCATGTTTTCACACTACGGAAAAATGAGCAATTGTGACGGGTTATTTGCGATTGGAATAGATCTCGTCGCAAATAGTCCTGTTAAAAACTTATTTGCGACGGGGGTATTTACCCGTCGCACATAAGGAGGCTTTTGCGACGGGATTGCTTTCCTCGTCGCAAAAGAACTCGCGCGAGTTGCACGCCAAATCATGGGAAAACTATTTGTGACGGGGGAATATTCCCGTCGCAAATAACCGGCGGCGGTAAAAGGTATTTCCGACCGGAATATTCCCCCGTCGCAAATAGTATATCGGCTGGTGGTTATTTGCGACGGGACCCGTCGCAAATAACTATTTACCCGCTGACCGTAATAAATGTCGGCTAAGGTATTTGCTACGGGACCCGTCGCAAATAATACTATTTGCGACGGGATTCCCGTCGCAAATAATCTAACCTATAAATACCCTCATCCGTTTTTTTCAAAACATTCTCAAATTCCATCTTCTTCTTCTCTCAAAGTTATATTTTAAAGTTCAGTTTTCGTCAGTTTAATTTTTCTCTCCGGAGCTGATATTAAAGTTTTGAAGAACGATCAGAGCATATCAATTTTCAAGGTATTTATGTTCAATTTAATTTAATATTTATTTTTAATTTTGTATTAGTTTCAATTATTCTTAATTAGTTGTAATTTAATTATGTTTATATTGTTTTATTACTTAATAAATTTAAATTATTAGTATTGTTCATAGTTAATGGTAATTAGGAATAATTAGTAATAATTTTTAATAATTAAGAATAAATATTAATAATTAGTAATAAATACCAATAATTAGGGATAATAACATTATTACATTATTAGTCTATTTTATTATTAATATTAAAATAATATAATTTTTTATATATATACAGTTCTCTTTTCATTTGTGTGTTTGCTGTCTTCACATGTATTATTTGTATGTGGAGATAGAAAACGCACAGATGAAAGGAGAATTGTATATAAATTAGAAAATTATATTATTTTAATATTAATAATAAAATATACTAATAATGTTATTATTTGTAATTATTGGTAATTATTCCTAATTATTAGTAATTATTCATTTAATTACTAATAATTAGGAACAATTACCAATAATTATCAATAATTTGGAATAATTAGTAATAATTACCAATAATTAGTAATAATTACCAATAATTAGTAATAATTACCAATAATTAGTAATAATTACCAATAATTAGTAATAATTAACAATAATTAGTAGTAATTACCAATAATTTGTAATAATTACCAATTAGTAGTAATAATTATCAATAATTACCAATAATTAGTAATAATTAGTATTAATTACCAATAATTAGTATTAATTACCAATAATTAGTATTAATTAACAATAATTAGTATTAATTACCAATAATTAGTAATAATTACCAATAATTAGTAATAATTACCAATAATTAGTAATAATTACCAATAATTAGTAATAATTACCAATAATTAGGAATAATTATCGGTAAATAGTAATAAATAGTAATAATTTGGAATAATTACCAATAATTCGTAATAATTCGTAATAATTACTAATAACTCGTAATAATTAGAAATAATTAGTAATAATTACCAATAATTAGTAATAATTAGTAATAATTAGTAATAATTAGTAAAAATTAGGAATAATTACCAATAATTAGTAATAATTAGTAATAATTAGTATCAATTACCAATAATTAGTAATAATTACCAATAATTAGTAATAATTACCAATAATTACCAATAATTACCAATATTTATCAATAATTACCAATATTTACCAATATTTACCAATAATTACCAATAATTACCAATAATTACCAATGATTAGTAATAATTATCAATAATTACAAATAATTGGTAATAATTAATAATAATTACCAATAATTAGTAATAATTGGTAATAATTAAGAATAATTACCAATAATTAGTAATAATTATTAATAATTAGTAATAATTAAGAATAATTACCAATAATTAGAAATAATTACTAATAATTAGTAATAATTACCAATAATTAGTAATAATTACCAATAATTAGTAATAATTACCAATAATTAGTAATAATTAACAATAATTACCAATAATTAGTAATAATTAGTAATAATTAGTAATAATTAGTAATAATTATTATTAATTACCAATAATTAGTAATAATTACTAATAATTAGTAATAATTACCAATAATTAGTAATAATTAGTAATAATTACCAATAATTACCAATAATTAGTAATAATTAGCAATAATTACCAATAATTAGTAATAATTACCAATAATTAACAATAATTACCAATAATTACCAATAATTAGTATTAATTTCCAATAATTAGTATTTATTACCAATAATTAGTAATAATTACCAATAATTAGGAACAATTACCAATAATTATCAATAATTAGGAATAATTAGTAATAATTACCAATAATTAGTAATAATTACCAATAATTAGTAATAATTACCACTAATTAGTAATAATTACCAATAATTAGTAATAATTACCAATAATTAGTAATAATTATCAATAAATAGTAATAAGTACCAATAATTAGTACTAATTACCATTAATTAGTAATAATTATCAATAATTATCAATAATTAGTAATAATTATCAATAATTATCAATAATTAGTAATAATTAGTATTAATTACCAATAATTAGTATTAATTACCAATAATTAGTATTAATTACCAATAAGTAGTATTAATTACCAATAATTAGTATTAATTACCAATAATTAGTAATAATTACCTATAATTAGTAATAATTTGTAATAATTACCAATAATTAGTAATAATTACCAATAATTAGGAATAATTACCAATAATTAGGAATAATTACCAATAATTAGTAATAATTACCAATAATTAGTAATAATTACCAATAATTAGTAATAATTAGTACTAATTAGTACTAATTAGTAATAATTACCAATAATTCGTAATAATTACCAATAATTAGTAATAATTACCAATAATTAGTAATAATTAACAATAATTACCAATAATTAGTAATAATTAGTAATAATTAACAATAATTAGTAATAATTAGTAATAATTAACAATAATTAGTAATAATTAGTATTAATTACCAATAATTAGTATTAATTACAAATAATTAGTAATAATTACCAATAATTAGTAATAATTACCAATAATTAGCAATAATTAATAATAATTACCAATAATTACCAATAATTAGTAATAATTACCAATAATTAGTATTAATTACCAATAATTAGTATTTATTACCAATAATTGTTATTAATTACCAATAATTAGTATTAATTACCAATAATTAGTAATAATTACCAATAATTAGTAATAATTACCAATAATTAGTAATAATTACCAATAATTAGTAATAATTACCAATAATTAGTAATAATTACCAATAATTAGTAATAATTACCAATAATTAGTAATAATTAACAATAATTAGTAATAATTACCAATAATTAGTATTAATTACCAATAATTAGTATTAATTACCAATAATTAGTAATAATTACAAATAATTAGTAATAATTACCAATAATTAGTAATAATTAGTAATAATTACCAATAATTAGTACATTATTTGTATATTTTATTATTAATATTAAAATAATATAATTTTCTATATTATATACAATTTTCTTTTCATCTGTGTGTTTTCTGTCTCCACATGCAATATTCGCATTCTTTTTCAAAATTATCAACCTACTCGCCAATGGAGAGGTGAAAGTGAATGCAAATATTACATGTGGAGACAGAATGTTAAACACACAGATGAAAGGAGAATTGTATATAATATACAAAACTATGTTATTTTAATATTAATAATTAAATATACTAATAATGTAATAATGTTATTATTATATAATTAATGTTTATGAAAAAAATATATTAGTATTATTAAAATAATAAAAAATCAATATAATATTAAAATTATCAATATTTGTAACATGTTTTTCTTTATTCTCAATATATTCAATCTTTACTTGAGTGTTTTTTCTAACAAATTATTCAAAACCAGTAATGCTTTTATATTTTATAGAGAAATATGGAACAAAGAGGTCGTCAACAATCATTATTAGGTGACCACATATGGATAAATCAATGTAGAAATCCAAACGGTTCTGGTTTAAATCCAGTATATGTTGAGGGTGTGGAGACTTTTTTATCATTTGCGGCATCAAATTCAGAATTTGTTTCAGAAGGCAAAATAAAATGCCCTTGCAGAAAATGTGCATTGAGAACGTTTGACACGTTTGACATAGTGGGAGAACATCTCTGGCGTTTTGGTTTTCAACCAGATTATGCTTTTTGGTATCAACACGGTGAACGCAGTTCCAGAGCAGGTGATACCAACTTGATTCCGGATCCATCATGGTTTCAAGATTTAGTACATGATGTTGCAGGTTCATCTGTTCAACATACAGAAACTCCGGCTGATATAGCTTCAAATCCTAGGTTGGCACCGTCTGAATTTTATGAGTTGTTGAAATCTGCTGAGGATGCATTATATCCTGGCTGCAAGATTAGCAAATTAGAAGCAGTTACAAAATTTATGGCTATCAAATCAGATAACGGAATGTCAAACACCTGTTTTGACCAGATATTTTCTTTGCTGAAAACACTATTACCAGAAGGAAATGTTTTACCTGCAAATTACTATGAGAGTAAGAGGCTGGTTCGAAATTTGGGACTTACTTGTTAGAAGATTCATGCATGTTCAAATGACTGCATTTTATACTCTGGGGAAAATTAGTCGTTGGATAGTTTTCCTACATGTGGGCAACTGAGATATAAAGAAGGACAACACGGGAAGTCTGGTTTGATTCCTGTAAAACAGTTGAGATATTTTCCGCTTACATCTAGACTTCAGCATTTATTCATGTCTAAGAATACAGCGACAATGATGTCATGGCATAAAGAGAATATTTCAACCGATAAAAGCTTGAATCATCCAGATGATGGTGATTCATGGAATCATTTTGATAGAGTACATCCATCCTTTGATTTAGAAGCTAGAAATGTTCAACTGGGCCTTTCCACTGATGGTTTCTGTCCGTTTGGATCTTATGGTAGTCAATATTAATGTTGGCCTGTTTTTTTAACTCCGTACAATTTACCTCCATGGATGTTGATGAAGGAGCCATATATCTTTTTGACTTTACTAATTCCAGGACATCCAAAGAAAAATATTGATGTTTATTTGAAGCCATTGATTGATGAATTAAATTTATTGTGGAGTACTGGTGTCAGTACATATGATGTTGCAACGAAACAGAATTTTATACTGAGAGCAGCATTGATGTGGACAATAAGTGACTTCCTGGCTTATGGGATGTTATCTGGCTGGTGTACACATGGTTAGAAATCATGTCCTTACTGTATGGGAGAGAACAAAGCATTTATGCTCATTCTTGGAAAGAAACCTTGTTATTTTGACTGTCATCGTAGATTTCTTCCAGCTTATCATCATTTTCGCAGAAACAGATCTCATTTCAGAAATGGAACAGTTGAAAGGGATGGACCTCCAAAAATGCTATCAGGTTCGGAGTTAAAATCAGTTGTATTTTCATTACCCCCCATCACTTTTGGTCCCACAATAAACCAACAGAAAATTTCTGGTTTTGAAAAAGAACACAGTTGGATTAAACTTAGCATATTTTGGGATTTTCCATATTGGTCTGATCTGTTGGTCCGACACATGTTAGATGTCATGCATATTGAGAAGAACTGTTTTGATAATTTGTTTCATACAGTTTTGGATACGCCAGGAAAGAGCAAAGACAATGTAAATGCACGTTTAGATCTTACCCAAATTTGCAGGCGTCCAGAATTGGAACTATTTGAGAATGTCAGAACAGAAAGGTTACTGAAACCAAAAGTAGCTTATACACTGTCTAAAGAAAACCGTTTATTATTTTATCAGTGTATTGCAGATTTGAGACTTCCAGATGGTTGTGCTTCTAATTTGGGTAGATGTGTAAAGAATGGTCATATTACTGGATTAAAAAGTCATGATTGTCATTTTATAATGGAGAGACTTCTACCCATTGGATTAAGAGGTCTGTTGAATTTTGTGATTTGGGATTCCATAACAGACATGCCTCATTTTTTTCGGGAAATTTGTGCGGCTACGGCAGATTATGATGCTCTAGGAAAACATGAAAATGATGTTGTTGTAATTATATGTAAACTGGAAAAAATATTTCCGCCGCCTTTCTTCGACTCAATGGAACATTTGATGTTACATTTTCCATATGAAGCCAAATGTGGAGGTCCGGTACAGTTTCGATGGATGTACCCATTTGAAAGATGCATGAAAAAATTGAAAAGAAAAGTACGTAACAAAGCATCTGTTGAAGGATCTATTGCAGAAGCTTATTTGCAAGAGGAAATATCTTTTTTCTGCTCCCATTATTTTGAATCTGAGTATCCTTCAAAACACAACCGAATGGGATGGAACGAGAGTAATATTGATGAAATCGACAATCAATTATCTATTTTAAACCTGTCAGAGCATGGTTTCGGGGGAGTTTATGAATGCTGGCTTTCAGATGATGAACATCAGAGAGCTCATGCGTATGTTCTGCTCAACTGTGAAGAGATGACATCAGTTGTACAGTTAGTGTTTGTATCACTTATTCTATCATTTATGTTACAGTAAATAACTTTGGTTTTTATATGTTGTATGATAATCATATCAAGAAAAAAATTCCACAAATTACAGCAGCAGCTCTCGAAGAACGTGGACTAAAAAATTTCTCTCAGTGGTTTCAAAAACTGGTAACATAAATTCTTTATCTTTTAGCAACTCATTCAATGTATAGTTTACTATATTGATAATTATTTCACAAATTTTCAGGTGTCTCGACATGCTGATAAAATTGACAAACGGTTGTGTGTATTGAGTAACCCACCTTCCAAACATGTTAAAACTTATAATGCATATGTGGTGAATGGATTTCGATTCCACACACATGCATATGGGGAATAAAAAAAAAACAATGAACAGTGGAGTTAGCTTGAGAGGATCTCATCATCGAGAAAATGAAGTTGACTTTTATGGCATACTTGATTAAATCATTGAACTCTATTATCTTGGACAACATTACATAACCATGTTCAAATGTCGGTGGTTGGATACAGGGAGAGGCGTGTGTGTTCATCCGACTCATGGAATCATCGATATTAAATGTAAAAGTGTTCTCGCAGTAAATGAACCATTCCTATTGGCTCAACAGGCATATCTAGTTTATTACGCAAAGTACTGTGCAACATCAAGAGAATTGAATGATTGGTGGAGTGTAATAAAAATCAAAATTCGAGACAATCAGTTTAGTCAAAGTGAATGTGCTTTCACTGATGTGCAAAGAATTGATGTTTTTCAAGAGAGTACTCAAAATAAATCTTTTTTACAAAGAGACATGAGTATCGATGATGACACCCCACATTTAAGAGTCGGTGATGACGATGATGTTAATGATGTCACATATGAATTTGAAATGGTAAGAGATGAAGCAATTGTAACTCGAATGGATATCGATGATGTTGAGGAGGAATATGAAGATGACATTGACATATATGAAGATGATGATGAAGATGAACACTGATAGCATTTCATAGTATTTATATACAATCATAATATTTATATATGTATATATAATTGTAATTATCATTTATTTGTTAACATTAATATTTTCTGTTTCAGATGGATGATGCCACATTTCGTGAGTTGGCGGATGCTGACCTGACTTTTGATGCGGATTAGTTGCTGACAGATGACCCTCAGCCTGCAGGCGCTCCAGGGAGTACGCGGAGGGGGCGCGGTCTTACACGATTGATGATTCTTGACCCCGTCCCCGAGCGACATCCATGACTTGGGTTTGATCCACGCACACGGAGGTGTGATAACCTGTGTGATAACCTGTGGATTTGACTAAGATTTCATTAATCTATTCACATAATAAATGTTTATTATTTTTTCAGTTTTCCGCATATAGCAGTCGGACAGGGCAGCGCTATTTTGAGCAACTATTTCTCTCAGCTGTGGACCACATGGGAGCAGATTCCCATTGATGTGCAGCAGGCCATGTTCGGCCATTGGTTGGTACGTACGTAAATAAATAATTTTTATTTTGAAAATTATTTCATTTCTAACTTTATATTTTGATTTATTTGTAGGGTTTATGGTATCCGATCGAGGATACCATGCGTGACGCCATCCACGAGGCATGGGAGGTGGCCATGCATGATCGCCTTCGTCAGTTTTTGTACAATTTAAGAAAAGCTGTGATGAAGAAAGCATGAGTGTCAGATTTTGACGAGTCATGTAGAGCACACCGACCAGAGTATATTTCATCCCATGTATGGGATGGATTATGTGCACACTGGTTGAGTGGTGCCTTTCAGAGGAGATCATCGGTGGGGAGGGAGAATCGTGGGAGACAGGAGGTGACTCATCGAGCTGGGAGTCGTTCTTTCAGTACTCATAGACAGCATCTGGTACGTACATTATTTATAAATATTTTATATAACTATAAATATTAACAGTTTATTTTTTATTCTTATAGGCTGTCGAGAACCCCGATATTACAGAGTACGACGTATATCGGAGGATGTATAGTGATCCTGCTACTGGGGAGCTCAGAGGTGATTGTCAGCATCACATCGTGGTCAGTATTATTTGTTTTCAAGTTTAAAAATTAACTGCATATAATATATTCACAAATTTAATTTTAAATTGAAACTATAGGAGTCATATGAGGCCGCAGCATCACAGTCCCGTCCTGAGAGTCAGGCCGAGTCATCAGATCAGACCATTGTCCGTCAGTTTGATGAAGTGGCATGGTTGCATGCCACCCAGTATGCCTTCAAGAAGGGCCGAGTAGTTGGTATCGGCTCTCGACTGACTCCCGGAGATTATTATGGCAGTGCTGCGATGTCGGCGTCCAGCTCGAGAGGAGCTCGTGCATCTTATTCTACTACACAGTATGAGGATCAGTTGCGATCTCAGACTGCACAGATAGAGAGTCTCCGACAGGAGCAGGAGAAGATGCGTCAGCAGCATGAGGAGGAGCGTCGACGCCAGCAGCAGCTGTACGAGAAGCAGGTGAGTCGGTGGCAGCAGCAGCATCAGGAGCAGATGGAGTACATGCGCCGACTCACTCATGCTTTAGGGATGGAGTTTCCTCCACCACCATCTGCAGATCCCCCACCTCCCCCCCCCTCCTTCAGATTAGAGATTGTACTTATGTTATAAAATTTGTGAAATCAAATTTTTTTTTCTATTCGTAGTTTCTGTCTCATTATAAAATATTAATAATATTATATTTTTAAATAACAATATTAATATGAATAATAATATTATTTATATTTTATAATATTAAATTTTATATATATATTAAAATTTTATAATATTATAATTTAATTATATTTTTTGTAATACTTGAATTATTTTAATATATGAATGTAAAATAATTCTATTATTTTTATATTAATTAAAATAAATTATTAATATTTTTTTATTTATGAATTATAATTCTAATATTATTATATTAATTAAATTATTTATTAATATTCTATTATTTTTTATTTTTGAATTATAATTCTATTATTATTATATTAATAAAAATAATTTATTAATAATTTATTATTTTTATTTGTGAATTATAATTCTATTATTATATTAATGAAAATAATTTATTAATAATTTAATTTTTTTATAGTATTTGCGACGTGATACTATGCCCGTCGCAAATACTAGTATTATTAATAGTTTTTTATTTTTTTTTTAAAATAGTTTTTGCGATGGGACCCGTCGCAAAAACTATTTATAGTATTTGCGACGGGATACTATGCCCATCGCAAATACTAGTATTATTAATAGTTTTTTATTTTTTTTAAAAAATAGTTTTTGCGACGGTACCGTCGCAAAAGGTATTTGTGACGGGCCCGTCGCAAAAACTATTTTAAAAGTTTTTTTACAAAAATACGGAGTTCTATTTGCGACGGGGAGAATGACCGTCGCAAAAAACGGCTTTAGCGACGGGCCTGTCGCAAATAAGTGTTGTTGCGAAACCGTTTTCAGCAACGGGCTATTTGCGACGGGCCCCCGTCGCAAATGCCCGTTTTTCCAGTAGTGTCACCACAAAATAATTCATGAAATGTGTATAAATATTTGGGCTTTATGGATTGATAATGAATAATGAGCTATATGAGTCATCCAATAAATAAATTTTTAGTTCATTTGTTCACTGAACATAAACTATTTGCTCATATTTTTTATTTCCATCATTGAAATATTCAATATCGAAAACATTCATGGAATTTTTTTGTAGCTCAAAATTCTTCTTATAATCCAGTTTTATAATCAAGGAGTTGGATGGTTGTCAGTTAGGAAAACAATATATCATCTTCAATCAGATTATTTCTCTATCTAAAATTTAAAAATCAATGAAAATTTACTCTTTGCAATCATGATCATAGATAGGGTACCCTGATCCTACTGATCAATTCATCAACAACCAATTTTTACTTCTATGGGTATTAATGTACAAAGAGTTCATGAATCTATTTCAAACCATGCCTTTTTTACATTTTCAACTACTTATAATTAAATATTTTCTTTATCCTCACATGATTAGTATATATTTCCATATTTTCACCAGAGAGATATTTCAACCATATAATTATTTTTATTATTTCTTATTATATATACAATTATACATTTCATATAATTTCTCATGAACCATTATTTGGAACAGGTCAAATTATACCACATTGTAATTTTTTATGGGGATACATACCAATATATTAGTTGAAGAATCACTCTATATCACAAAACCTTCACTAATAAATCAATGGGTGAGTAAATGTTTATTGAATATCTCATGCCCCGACTGCACAATACTGGGAGCCAGTGACATGAAATATATGTGTAATTAGTTTTCAAAAACATGCATTGATATTTTACACAATATTTCCTTTATAGAGGATCGTTGCGATTCAGGTTATTGGAAACCAACCACTTCTCACATGTTTCTTCAACTAAAAAACTGATACCTAAATAAAATTATTTAAAAACCGTGGGTGAGGATACGAATGGACAATAATTTGTTTTTAAAATAACATAAAATACCATTTAAAAAAATTTGAAAAAATTACATTAATAATTTCCAAAAAACATTATATGAAGAAATGCTTTAACCCATGTATCAGAACATAAAAATTATCTAAGAATTATAAGAGCACATTTCAAGGAATTCAAAGAGAGTTAAATGGGAAACATGATTCATTTATAAGAATGATCAATCAAAATAACGAGTAAGAGACATTATTGATGTATTATGTATGACATGTGAATATGAAAGTTCCAAATTAATAAATAAGAGTAATACATGATCAGAGTTTCTCATAACAATACCTTCAATTTCTTTCATTACTAACATTGATCTGTTACTAGATAATGAATTCTATGAGTGATGGATAAACGTTATTCCCTAAGCATTTACTACTTCTAGTACTCATAAGTACTAGCTTATAACCATGGATATTCTACTAGTCGAATATCCAATTGGTTTATTAATTTTTATAAATATATTCTGGGAATGTATAATGAAAGAAAATATAACCATAACATCAAGGCCTCGTTCCCAGAACATAAATAATCATTTTTTAAGGCCTTGTTCCAAGACCATAGTTTGTCTAATGAGACCTACTGATGAATCTAGAGGCTATAGCAGTTCTCACCCAACACATACTATGTCCAATTACTTCCTCATATGCCTTGTAAGTTTGTATGGTCAAAGTGTCACATACCACATTGAACATTTAATTTCTCATTTCATATTATTCAAACTATCCATTCCACATTGAATAATTTAATTCATAATTCCATAAAAAGTCATAAGAGTTTTAATTACATTCTTTATCATTTACATGTATAATTTAAATCATCCATATAAGTGTTTAGAAAAATACTATCAACAAAATGGAAATAAATTATATGTTTGGTAAGAAGATATTAACATATCTGATAGTAAAAAATGCAAAAAAACAAATACATGCTTTCTCACATCAAATGATAACCCTAAATACTAAAATCATATTAATAAAATAAATATTGGAATTTCATCTTGTATTGGGTTCTTAATTAATTAAAAGATAAATCAAATATTTCATATGGTGTATTAAACACACAAATTCCCAAACATTCATTACAGGTTTTCTTATGTTTAACATATCACTAGGGTAAACATAATGTTAAAATTGAAAATTATGGAATTAAACCATAAATCAAACCATTTAATATATGTATGAAAATAAATGATTCATACACATATATATAATAGTAGAAAACCTCAAATATTATACTCACGAACAATATAAAATTACAAAACGCATAAAAAGTATAATATTTGGAATATTAAAAATTAGGGTTTAGTGTACTGTAAAATGGTTTAGGGCCTCACATTATCCCCCCCTAACAGGAATTTTTCCATATCAATTAATTTCATATAACCATGATAAAATGACTCTATAACATTCATCACATCATCCAACATCATGGATGATACTTAGGTGGGAACAGCTAAATACCCAAATTGGTGTTCAATTCTTCTGCTTCCATGGCCAAAAAACCCCTTGGACAGTAAGGGTTAAAATCATGCATTGTACACTCAGGCTTCTAGAAGGAGGCTCTAATGGTATAATGTTTAGAGGTGTCTAAATGGAAAAAATATCTAAGAGCCCATCAGATTGTCTGTTTTTTGAGAAAGTCAATGTTATAGACGTGGTCATACAAACTGGAGCCCCGGATCAGGTGAATGTAGGTTGCGTGAAGGTTCCCTTCCAAGGAATCCTCTTGAAAACATTCCCCAGATATGATGTTTTGAGATAGAGTGAATAATAGGAAAAGAACTTCATGGTACTTTCCCCTTCAACTATACTCTGTGAGTTGGATAGCATATATGTTGTGGTATATATATACCTTCCCTTGGCTGGAGTAGATATTTTATGAACACTTAGTTACCCCATAAACATGACAGCATGTTATTCACAAGTTTTCAAAGGGTAGGTATTCTTCCACACAGGTACTGACCATAATGGTTTATTGTATGTCAACGTGAAGAGGCACGATATGGGTTTGTCCTTCCAACTGAAAATAATTTTTTTAGGAAATTCTAGTATGTGAAACAAATCCTAAAGTACAAACACTGATAAGGTAACATAAAAAAGAAACAAAAATTTGTATTTTCATAAAAAAACTAGTACACAACACCCCATACTAATGTTTTCCCCATTTTTTAGTCACATGAATCCCAAAAACTATTTCAAAACTTCTGATATCCTAAAACCAAATGAATCATGAGCATTCTAGTTCAATCTCATGGGTACATGTTTTGTGTCTCCAGAGTGATACGTGAGGGGGTTAAATATGAGATACATTAGTACGTACTTTATGTCTATACAAAGAATGGAAGGCCTCAATATCAAGGATTTTAAAGTCTATTAATTGGTCATAATGTCCATAAGACATGATTTGGCTCGTATATGTTGTGTGGAGGTCACCCTCTTCTGTAGCTTCTTAGAAAGAAATGAGGGACGAGATGCCTTCTGCTATGGTGAAGCATCTAGAGAGACCCTCGAACTACTTTTACTCACATGTGTAGGATGGAAATTAAATTTTCATCACAAAGATGTTGTCTATACCCACACTTTGGTGGAGTTGAATTACACGAAGATAGTTTGACACGTCATAGAGGTGTTTTCATGTCATCCTAATGTGTGAATATTTTTAAATGTTTTCATGGTAGGATATGGAAACAATGTATTTTAGTGCCTCAATAGGATGATAAAAAACTCTGGTATTTTTATTTTCCATTTGAAAACTAAAAAAACATTATAATTAGTAATTTTGAGGAAATTTTTTTTTATTCAGTTATGGTTTTTCATAGTTATCAAAACCATTCCCCTATTACAATTGTCATTCCCAATCTCTAGAATACCTGGAGCGGGTGACTTAAAACATGATGTGTAATTTTTTTTTTCAAAAACATGAATTGATAATTTACACACCATTTCACATAAAAAATATCAATACGGTTCATGTTCATGGAAACCATCCTCTTATAAAATGGTTCTTTGGCTAAAAAATGATACATGAAAACAATTTATTTATAAATGTATGATGAGAATAAGAGTGCCCAGTAATGGGCTTTTAAAATGACATAAAATACCAATTAAAACCTTATGAAGACATTCCTTTAAATGTTTCCATAAAAATTATCAAAAAAAAGTTTTAAAACATGTATCATAGCATGAAAATTATCTATGAATTATAATAGCACATTTCAAGGAATACTAATAGAGTTAAAAAGGAAACCTGATTCAATTATAAGCATCATCATTAAGAAAAATAAGTTAGATACATTCTAAATGTAGTGGGTATGACATTTGAATATTCAATTAAAAAATTTATAGCGAAGAGTAATTCATGATCAGATTTGTGCATAAAAATAACTTCAGATATTTCATTACTAACATTAATCCATAACTGGCTAATGGATTCTCATAGTAAAAAATAATAGTTATACCATAAGCATTTACTTATTCTAATACTCATGTGTACTTCCACTTAACCATTGATATTCCACTAGTCGAATGTCCACATGGTTTATTAATTACCATAAACATAATAAGGTAATTCTTAATTAGGGACAATATGACCAAAATGTCAAGGCCTCGTGCCAAGAAAAAAAAAATGATTTTGTCAAGGGCTTGTGCCAAGATCGTAGTAGGTCATATCAGTCCTCTCGATGCACCGAATGGGATTTAGAGAGGCCCGCATGATACTTACTATGTCCTATACATTATTCGTATTCCATGTAAGGACATATGTTTATTGTGTCTCATACCACATAGAACATTTAATTTCTCATTTCATATTACACAATGTCTCCCACAACACCTTGAATAAATTAATTCAAAATTCCATAAAAGTTAATAAGTGTTTTAATTTCATTAGTTAGAATTTATGTATATAATGTAAATCATGCATATATGTGTTTACAACAATAATATCAACTTCATGGAAATAAATGACAAGTTTCGTAAGCAGATTATCGCATATGTGATAACAACTAATGCAGCAAAATAAATATTTTTTATGTCACATAAAATGATCGCCCAAAATTTTAAAATCTTATTAATAAAATAAATATTGTAATTTAATCATGTATTGTGTTCATAATTAATTAAATGAAAAATGAAATGTTTCATATGGGATATTAAACACATAGATGCCGAAACATACATTACTGGTAGGATTTTGTTTAACATATCAAAAGGGTACACAAAATTGTAAACATGAAATTTTTTGAAATCAACTATAACTAATATCATTTAATATATGTATAAAAATAATTGATTCATACACATATATATATGATTAGAAAACACCAAATATTATACACATAAACTCTCCAAAATTATTAAACACATCAAAAGTATAATATTTGTAATATCCAAAATTAGGGTATCACGTTGTGTAATTTGATTATAAACAAGGGTGTATATAAATATTATTATTTTTAAACAAAACCCTATAATATTTTGAAAAAACATGTTTTTTCTTACATATCAGTCTTAGGAAAATTCTAAATAAAACTGAGGATCAATGTTTATATGTATAAATGTATATTCACATTTCTAAATATACATTATGTATAAAATGTTTAAACCAAAAATATAATGTCACCCATATGACTTTAATATATTAAGCACATTAATTAACATCGATTCCAATGTTTTAATGAATAATATAAAAATAAAATGGTTTATTTATTAAACAAATATATATATAGGTTTATGTAAATATATATATACAAATACATCTTATCAGTATAACAGAGTATATATAAGGGTCTTACACAAAAAATAATTGACACTAACATGGATGTCAAAAACATAAATTAATCATTGATGTTTAATGTTAGAAAAATTGGTCCATAAGGTGAGTTATATAATCTATATAATTATATATGACCATGTACTCTCTCTTTATATATATATATATATATGTTTTGTAGAAAATATAATTCCTTAAATTTTAGAACTCTAATTATGCTTCAAAAGTCAATGTTTCAAAGTCATAAAATCGGGTACAAAATAGGATTATCCAAAACTGAATGATCATATATATATATATATATATAGCAGAATATAAAATGTATAAAAACATGAATTTCACAATGAAGATATGATGTATGAAACCCTTACTTGTTTTGAGGAGTATGAGAGGTCCATGGAGGCTCATTGGAGGCATGATGTGTATGAAACAATCGATCGGTTTTGGGGCGCAAAGAGTTATATATATACTATATATTACATAATTTTTATATAATAGTTTTAATGCCACTTGGATTGAATATGAGAACTACTCGGTTTATTAAATAATTGAGAGTCTCAGTCATTGTTGAAAATGAGTGAAAGTTGGCTTCATTAGGTGCTGGGAGGAGTCACAGGTGTGGAAGAATGAATTAGAAGACTTGGAGGATACTGGTCCAGCGCATGCAGAAGGAAGAAGAAGGTGTTGCGGGAGAGAAAAACCCGAAAACAACCGATTGTTGGGATTAATCACGAGAAAATACAATGGGGGATGTGAGTCTGCATGTTTTTAAAATGGGAGAGATGGTCTAGTTTATATCATGACTTGATCTGTCTAATATAGTGAAACGTGGAGTTTTAAAATGACATAGATGACTAAAATTAGATCCATCGGGATCAGATGATGCTAAAAACACAAAGGTATAACACATCTTCTTGGATTCGAGGACCAGATCGAAATAGACGGCTCTGATCTTGCCAAACAAGATCTGATTGTCCAGATCCTGTTTTCCCTTAAAAACATCATCCGACATCGAATCAGGGAGAGTTTAGTGGCTCCTTTTTATGCCTAGGTCTCCAAACCAAGGGATAGACTATTCCATCCCCCTCCCATGTAATGAATAGTAAATTTCAAGGAAATTTGTTTCTTAATTTCATTTGAATTTTACGAGTTTGTGGCTTCTGACGACACATGATTCTGAGGCTTGGTGTTCCCGGAATCAATTTCCGAAGTTTAGCTCGGGTACATTCAGTAAACAAACGAGCGTGTTTTTTTATATTTTGAACCACTGATCAGAATTGAAATCTGAGGGCACCGAAGAACATGCAGCACTGGTGTTGGCTTAAGGGGACCATCACCATAGTTGCAATTTGAAGGGATACGAGGTTAATTTTCGATTTGTTTTTATGGAATAAATAAAAATATGTTTTTGATATTTTTATTTGTGGAGGGTGGTTATTATCCTACAAAAGGGGAGTTAGTGCTGGGTCCCAGACCCACTTAACCACCCATTGTAGGGTTTAGTGTGGTGGGGCCCACACGAGACCCTAACTCCTCACCTCCCCCTCAACTCCCTAAATCCCCTTTATCACCCTTTAAATTATTTTGTAAACTCCTCTTTAATTATGTATCCTATCCACCTTCCACTCCTTCATTGAAGTTTTCCTAAACACATAATTAATGAATCGATTTTTTGAATTAATTTTAATTGGTTGGATTTTCATTAAAATGGGAGAAGGCTATTATAATATTTTCCTTGGTAAATATTTTGGTGGGGGAACCTCTGATGGAATTAGAGGAGCATCGTTCTCTAACACTCCGATGAAGAATGACAGTGCACCGTCTATACTTTTCTCCATGAAAAGAGGGGAGACACCATATCTTCGGGTTCACTTTGACAACGACGGAATCGACACTGTCATCCACGATGCTCGGCTACCGCGAATATTTCTCGAGGTAGGGGTTTATTCTTTAAATTTATTGTATTCGTACCCGTTCTATGTCATTGGAATCACCTCTTGACAACCAAATGGTATCACCATAACAAGGGGGATTTCAGACTGCACTAACATGGCCAAATCATTACATTAATTGATCTTGTATTTGGTTGACGAAAGTAGCATATAACGGCGACTGACAACGAGTCGCCCACGAAGAAGGGACTGG
This sequence comes from Viscum album, assembly GCA_963277665.1. Lineage (NCBI taxonomy): Eukaryota > Viridiplantae > Streptophyta > Magnoliopsida > Santalales > Viscaceae > Viscum > Viscum album. The sequence goes on along the minus strand of OY728125.1, from coordinate 552,459,147 downwards.
CGGCGCAAAGACCGCCAGGTCTTCTAGAAGGTGCAGCATCATGTAGCTATGAAAAGCATTCCACTGCCAAGGTTGTCGCAACAGAGGGGTGCGGCGCCATTTCACCACGCCAGTGTAATAGGTCTGCTGCCAGGGCGGGCCGCGACAGGAGGGCGGGCCGCAGCAGGAGGGCGGGCACGTGATGCTGTCATGCCGCACCAGGAAGGGAAGCTGCGGCTAGGCCGTGGTGGTTTGAAAGGAGGGCGGCCGGCTGAGCCGGCCCCCGGTGAGGGTACGCTAGGGCGGAACCTGGCGGGTTCTGCAGAGAGGGGAACCTGCGCTTTTTGGTTCCATTACGGGAGACAAAAGGGGTGTAAAACGCCCCCTTTATTGAAAGGGTGGGCCCCACAGGGGACCACCGCCACCTGATCACGCTGACCAGGGGGATTCACCGCCCAACCATGAGGCTAGGCCACCACATCACGTGGACTGTGTGGATCGTCCTTCCAGGCCACGCTGGTCGGGCCGCCACGCCACGGGGGCGGGGCCGCCGTGCCACGCGGGCCGGGACGTGGTGCCACACGAGCCGGGCCGCCGCGCCACGTGAGCTGGACCGCCGCACCACTCGGGCCGGGCCACCGCACCTTGAGGGCCGGGCCAGCGCCCTAGGCTGGGTCGAGCCCAACCGGGCCGGACCCTAACCAAGGTCGGGTCGACCTGGTTCGGACCGAACTAGGGGGTGTTGGGCCGGGTCGGACCATGCCCAGACCCCCTATTTTCATACCATTTTTGGTTAAACAAACATAACATATGCTTTGGACCTCAGATCGATGCACCGTCAGTTTCATAGGATTCCGTGGATAGAGTCGGTCGTTTCAGTATATTACACTCAAGGGTTCGGCAATGTTTGGGTATGGCCGGAGTGGTTCAAACCCGAAACCAACCGGGCCCTCGGAGCGGAAACACTTATAACATAAGGACCAGACGTCTGATTGACGTTTCTTTGACTATGTTGGATTCCTTTTGATGAGAGGGTTCTTTTGGCATAATTCACCCGAGGTTTGGACGCAGTTGGAGTATGGTCGGGTTGGATTATACCCGAAATCCAACCAGGCCCCTAGAACAAAAATGCTATTAACTCACAGACCTGGCGTCCGTTTGATGCATTGTCTATTACGTTGTGACCCCTATGACAAGGCGGTCATTTGAGATACTTGAACATGACTTTTCATGACACTTGGAAGTATCGACCAGTAGCTCATGGAGCGGATCCTCATGGAGACGAGCATATGGAGTACGAAGACCATGTTGTTGGCTTAGACCTGATGACTGCTTGTCCGATTCGTTTTTGAGTGACTTTAATAGAAAATAGTGAGCACTACTGTGTTGGGGTGGCAGACCCATGGCGGGAGCACTATTTTGATGGGGTGTCAGACCCGTGTTACTCAACAGGAAGAGTGCCTCTGTAGGCTATTAGGGGGAGCGCTACTATGTTGGGGAAGCAGACCCATGGCGGGAAGCACTACTATGTTGGGGTGGAGGACCCACGTTACTAGAATGTTGAGAAGTACCTCAGTAGTCTAAGGTTAGTGAGTATCACCTCAGAGTAATGATAAGACCACTGTTCTCTACATAGGAGGAGTTATCCGACAGCCGTGTTTTTGACATCATGAATAAAAATCCTAGTTTGAGGTGAGTCAATGAAATTTGTGTTTTCATCATGATTGAGATGGGCTACTTGATAACTTAGGTATATGTATGGGCATATACCTATGTAAAGGTTATATATTGATATATTTCATTGTGGTTTATCCTTGTTTGATTTTAGTGAGACCTTGAGGGTCTCGGGGTCCCTACTGAGTATCGTTATTCTCACCCCTGCACGGGTTATGCCTGCACGTCTTTGTGTTGGATGCAGATGACAGACATCACTGATCGTGGTTGAGGCCTGTGAAGCTGGATGGTACCCAGAGGTGGACTTCATGATGAGACACTACCCGGAGGTGACAGACGGGCGTGGAGAGATGAGGTGGCCATCCGTACCTACCCTTTAGGTAGGAACTCCATAGGAAGATTCACGAGCATCATGACACCTTCCTATTGTTTTATCTTTTCCTTGTACATTACTGTTGGGCTTGTATTTCTGACCAGTTTACTTTCTTGCACATCATTTCTTATATAGTGTTTAAATAGTGTTTTCTTCAGCTTGTACTCTATTTGTGTGTGTGTTTACATTTCACAAAGGCAATGCCTTCCCAGTTATAGGGATTTACACCTTTGGTGCTTGTCTCCAGCCCTTGGCCTATGGAAGGCGGGGTTGGGGTAGTTACGAAAAGGGCCCAGGCGGATGGGTCGTGAAAATTTGGTATCAGAGGATGTCGGTTCTACCGTATAACATAGGACTCTGATATTTTCTTTCTGTGAAGCAATAGTGTTAATGTTACCAAGTGTGGATTTTAGTTCAGGGAGTCTAGTGTCGGTGCAGGTGGCCAAAATATCCATACACCAGGACCCTAACTTCTGATTTCTAACTCAGTGCATGAAATCATTGAGTGTGTGTGTGTTTTAAAAAGTTTTCTTTTAAATCATCTCAAACCAGGTCAGCTCAGTAAGTATAGTGTTTTGATCATGTCACATATATTTCCTTCAGAATGTCTTCACCTAGTCATTTAGCGTGGGTACCGAGTGGTGAGAAAGATGATAGCCCACCGAGAAGCGAGGCTCAAATATAGGGCCCTCTTCCTATTGAAACACCAGTAGAGAGTGCATGCCGCATGAGCACGTTGCACAAGTTCTAGTGACAGAGGCCTTTGTGGTTTCGAGTCGAGTCAGATTATCAGACGGTTGGGCAGTGGATGGAGTTTATAGGACAATCATTCCACACAACTGGGACACCCACTGACTTGATGGTGTACCTTTCTGTTAGTCTCTTTTAGAGATCGGCTGAGAGGTGGGGGAGCCAGATGCTCCAGTTTTGTGAAGAAATGACTTTTACCTTGGGAGACTTCGAGACTTTCTTTGGGGTGGAGTTTATTCCAGTGGATCTACAATCTGAGCATGCTCAGGAGCTGCTGCCCTTGTCGTAGGGGTTTCTGACCATAGCGGAGTCTTCTGCAGCCGGCAGTAGATAGATGACACCGAAATCCAGGCGGACTAGGCCACCAGGTGGGCTACCTTAGAATACAGGATTGGTTGTGCGAGGCACACGATACAGAGCCAACCATACGAGGAGCAGGAAGTGCTAGGCATGCGGAAAGCAAGGAAACTTCGGTCGAGACTGCCCAACCTGTCCATAAGATAACAATCAGAATGAAGAGGAACCTACCAGGCCGAGGCAGAGGAGCTGGCCATACAGCCGGTGTTGTACGATGCTTCGAGGTGTTGCCACAACCACCACAAGAAGGTCCACCCTGACCGCATGGAATGGGTGGATATGGGAGATCACAACTTCAGGTAGCTAAAGCATATGAAAATGGTTCTTCTGAAGTAGGTGGACAATAGCGAGGCTATTTCCAGGCATGGAGGCCTTTGTTCATGGTGCATTTAGTATCCGTGTTTTTGTTGTTGTGTTTTCTTTGTGTCTCTGTACTTCGAGCTACTATAATAAAAGGCACTTATCATTGTGACGTTTACATTCATGTCCTTTTTGTATGGTTGATACTAAGAGGTTCTGGTTAATGTTGTTGACATGACCCTCACTTGTGAGATTCCTACTGGAGGAGACCCATAAACCGTGCACTGATGCCGACAGTGTGACTCAACCCTTGGAGGAAAGAGTAACGGTTGTATCTTTTAGTAGTAGCGTCGAGGCCTTATGATTTCATTCAAGACATTAATTGTACCGTTAATGTCAGTAATGACTGTATTAGTCAATGAATGTGGTTCATCCATGGGATGAGACTAGATTTCTCTTTTCTCCAGAGAAGAAATCCCAGAAGCTCTTGAAGAACGTAGACGAAGAAGGGTGGAGATGAGTTCTTACAATTTTCTTGTCTCACCCATTTTTATTGAGAAAACAGTTTACGGTTCACTCCAACTCAATAGTCCTAGGTGTATCTTTTTTCAGAAGGACATGAACCTGAAATAGCGGTGATGGCTTGAATTCCTCCAGGACTATGTCTTCGAGATAGATTATATTCTCGGGGAGGGGAAACGTTGTAGCAGATGCTCTTAATGAGAGATAGGGCATTCAGCTGTTAGGAGTGGTGATACAACATCCAATGGCATTTCAGATATACTTTTTGGATAGTGATGGAGTCAGTACGTGTAGAACCCGAGATGTTTCAGGCTAGGACGGAGAAGGTGCAGATCATCCAGGAGTGGATGAAGACTGCACCGAGCAGACAAAAGTCCTATGATGATAGAAAACAGAGATCACTGGAGTTCAAGGATGGCGACCACATCTTTATACAGTTCTCATCTCAACGAGGTCTACAGAGATTTGGCCAAGGCAGCATGTTATATCCACGTTTCATTGGACCTTTCCAGGTCCCCAGCAGAGTAGGAAAGGTGGCTTACCACCTAACCTTTCCACATTAGTTGCACCGGATTCACGACGTCATCCACGTATCTCATTTGAGGAGATTCATGCACGGCCCGTCCCACATAATCGACCAAGAGGAGTTGTACATTGATGATGGGGCGACCTTCACGGGGTTCCAGTATAGGTTGAGGATCGACAGGATCATGTCTTATGGGGACGGTCGATTTCTCTTGTGCGCTTTCGCTGGCAGTACGGGAACCTCCAGGAGAGCACACGGGAGCGGAATGCTCAGATGCATGCTCAGTACCTTATTTAGTTTCCCTAGTTTTTATTGTAGATTTATGGGGATGTAAAGCCCTGAGGTAAGAGTAATGTAAAGACACATAAATTTCAAGATATTTTTTTAATTTCATTTTAATTTTATGAGTATGTGGCTTCTTGAAAGAACTTGATTCCGAGGCCCGGTGTTCCCAGGATCAATTTCTGAAGTTTAGCTCAGGTACCTACAATAAACGAACGAGAAGGTTTTTCTATCTTTTCAACCAGTGCTCAGAATTGAAATCTGAGGGCACCGAAGAACTCACAGTGCTAGTGTTCATTTAAGGGGACCGTTACCGTAGTTGCATTTTGACGGGAGAAGATGTTAATTTTGGGTTTGTTTTTAAGGAATAAATAAAAATATGTGTCTGATATTTTTATTTGTGGATGGTGGTTATTATACTACAAAATGGGATTTAGAGGTGGGGCCTACACCCAACAATCCTCCCATGAGAGGGTTTAGTGTGGCGGGGCCCACACGAGTCCCTAACTCCTCACCTCCCCCTCAACTCCCTAAACCCCCCTTTATCACCCTTCAAATTATTTTGTAAACTCCTCTTTAATTATGTATCCTCTCCACCTTCTATCCTCCATTAATGTTTTCCTACACACATAATTAATTAATTGATTCATTGAATTAATTTTAAATGGTTGGATTTTAATTAAAATGGGAGAAGGATATTATAATATTTTCCTTGGAAAATATTTTGGTGGGGAACCTCTGAAGGAATTAGAGGAGCATAGTTCTCCAACCCTCCGACGAAGAACAAAAATGCGCCTTCTATACTTTTCTGCATGACAAGAGGGGAGATTCCACATCTTCGTGTACACTCCGATGATGACGGAATCAACACCGTCATCCATGATGCTCGGCTACCACAGATTATTCTTGAGGTAGGGGTTTATTCTTTGAAGTGAATGTTTTCGTACTTGTTCTACATCGCTGCAATCACATATTGACAACAAAATGGTATCACCATAATAAGGGGGATTTTGGACCGTACTAACACGATTGAATCATTCCCACAATTGATCTTGTCTTTGGTTGACGACAGGAACATATAGCGGCGACCGACAACAAGTCGGCCGCGAAAAGGGACTGGCGGGGCAAAGGCCGTCAGTTATTCTTGAAGGTGTGGCATCATCTATCTATGCAATGGGGGGTTGCAGCAAATGAGGGTCGCGACAGAGGGGCGTGGCGCCGTCGTGCCGCGCTAGTGGAATAGGTCTGCGGCAAGGGAGGGCCGCGATAGGAGGGTCGGCGCGCGGCGCCGGTGCGCTGCACCGGAAGGGAAGCCACGGCTGGGCCACAGTGGTTTGGCAGGAGGGCGGCCTGCTGAGCCAGCCTCTAGTGAGGGTGCGCCACACATGTCAGGCCACCGAGTCATGAAGACCGCACGGGTCGGGCCTTCGCGCAACACAGGCTGGGACGACGCGCCACGTGGGCCGGGCCGCCGAGCCACGTGGGCCGGGCTGCCGCGCCACTCTTTCCGGGCCGGAACCCTGGGCTGGGTCGCGCCCAACCGGGCTGCACCCGGGCCCAGGTCAGGTCGACCAGGTTCGGGCTGACCCAGGGTGTGTTGGGCTGGGTCGCACCGGGCCCAGACCCCCTATTTTCAGACCGTTTTTGGTTAAACAGACATAACATGAGTTGTGGACCTCCGATCGACACACCTTCAGTTGCGTAGGATTTCTCAGATCGTAGTCGTCGTTTAGGGATATTACAATGAATGTTTTGGCAAAGTTTGAGTACAATCGGGTTGATTCGAACCCGAAACTAATCGGGCCCTCGGAGCGGAAACGCTTATAAATTAATAATTGGACGTCTGATTGATGTGAAATTGACTATGTTGGATTAATCATGATGAGATGGTTATTTTTTGGAATACATCACCTGAGTTATGGACAAAGTTGGATAATGGCCGGGTTGGATTATACCTAATATCCAATAGGGACCCTAGAACAGAAATACTAATAACTCACAGACTGAGCATCTGTTTGACGGGCCGTCTATTACGTTGTGACCCCTATGACAAGGCGGACCTTTGAGATACTTTCACGTGAGTTTTAGTGACAATTGGAAGTATATACCAGTAGCTCATGGAGTGGATCCTCCCTGAGACGAGCATATGTACTACGGAGACTTGTAGCTGGATGAGACCTGATGAATGCTTTTCCGATTTGTTTTGGAGTAACATGAATAACCCAGTGGGGAGCACTACTGTGTTGGGGTGGAAGACCCATGGCGGGGAGAAATACTGTGTCGGGGTGGCAGAACCGCTGTACTCGACAGGATGAGTACCTCTATAGACAATTAGGGGGAGAACTACTGTGTTGGGGTGGCAGACCCATGGCGGGGAGCACTACTATGATGGGGTGGCAGAACCACGGTGCTCGACAGAGGAAGAGTACCTTAGCTGTTTAAGGATAGTGAGTAGCACCTAGGAGTCATGATAGGACCACTATTCTCGACAGTGGATGAGTTCTCCAAAAACCGTGTTTTCGAAATCATGAATAAAAATCCTGGTTTGAGCTGAGTCAATGACCTTTGTGTATTACATATGATTGAGATTGGTTACTTGATAACTTAGGTGTATTTATGGGCATAAACCTAATTAAAGGATATCTGTTGAGATCATTCTTTGTGTTTTATCATTGTTGGATATTAGTGACACCATGAGGGTCTCAGGGTCCCTAATGACTATCGTTATACTCACCCCTACATGGGATATGCCCGCACCTCGTTGTGTTGGATGTAGACTATAGACAAAATTGATCGTTTTTAGGCTTGTAGAGTTGTATGGTACCTAGAGGTGGACATCGCGAAGAGACGGTACCCAGAGGTGACAGACGGACATGGAGAGCTGAGGTGGCCATCTGTACCTACCCTTCTGGTAGGAACTCCAGAGGACGATCCTAGAGCATCTTGACATCTTCCTGTTGTTTTGTCTTTTCCTTATACTTTAATGTTGAACATTATTTCTGGCCCCTTTACATTCTAGCACATCTTTTGTTATATTGGGTTTTCTTAGTTTTTTCTTCCACTTGTACACAGATTGTGTGTGTGTTTAAGTTTTATAAAGGCAATTCCTTCTCAGTTATAGGGATTTAAGCCTTTGGTGCTAGTCACCATCCCTTGGCCTATGGAAGGCAGGCTTGGGGTAGTTACGAAAAGGGCGACGGGGGAGGGGTCGTGGCATTTGGATACTGCCCCGTACTGTGTTCTATGGGAGAAGTCTACTTCCACCCCTAATTCCATGCCACCCCACACGGTGGAATTGTAGAGACCCGAAGCCTGACGTACATGAACATTACATTACTTTTCCGGAATACTTAGTACATAACAAAAACACACACACAAGGATCGTAATTGTTTAGTGTCTTTGGAAACTCGGATAGTAATCTTCTAATCGTGATGAAAGATCTTCAAAATCTCCTATAAAGATCTTCCTTTTTTTTACCTAAAACCTTTCTTTATATCCTGGGGAAAAGAAAACATAAAAGGGTGAGCTCAAATGCTCAGCAAGGGCAAATAAAGGAAATAAAAATCATATCATATCTTTTTGAAAATCATAACCTGCAAAAGAGATCATAATATCTTAACATGGAATAAATCATAGAAGTGAAAATGAGATCACCATAATCATAACATGAAACTTGAAACATTGTGGCATGCACACATAATCATGGAAAATCATTTCTTGTTAGTCATGACTCATTGCCAAGACTATCTTAGTGGACAAAGTCCCTTTCTGAATCGAGTAACCCTCGTTTCAGTCCTGTTTCACTGAACAGGTATAACCTACCATTCCAGCCATGCCTATCTCATGAGATATAAAATCTTTACCCAATGCATTGGAGGGAGATATAGGTCCCACCCATCTTATAATGAATCCTTTCTTATGTGTGCCACATAATCATAAATCATACATCATCACATAACCCATGTAATAAAAATGGAATTCTTAAACAACATGACATCATAAAACAATTAATATAAGATAAAGGATTTCATAAAAATGTTTCCATCACAACATAATCAAATCCATGTAATAATAGGAATAGAAACAGAACCCTTTTATTATCATAGATGGAAAATAATTTTGATAAAACACTTGAACTCTATTCCTGAGGAAAATATCCTTTCTTCTTCAAAAACATTTTTCCTTTCATAACATGTCATACGACTTAAAAATAAAAGAAGTTGATTAAAAATAAACTTGTAAAGGAAGCTTCTTGGATTTAATGTTTTAAAAATCCATTCATGCCGTATAAGTTAAAAAAAACATTCTTCGTACTTTTGTCGGAAAAGTCAAAAAGTACCTCGTACGAAAAACGACAAAAGATTCCTTTCTTATTCTTTACAAAAAACTCACCGAAGGGTAAAAATGGATTTAAACAATTGTAGGTGGATGGAAATAATATTTCATATTGATGAAACATGGATGTGGATGATAAAATACACCCCAGTAAATACTTACGACTAAACAATCTCGGATAAAAATGAGATTGTGATATTTACCTTACCTTAGGTCTGATTTGCTTCGTATGTGTTCGAACCTCCTGTATAATGATTTAAATAAGGTCATTGACTTATTACAGAATCATATTAATTGTTATGATGTCATATATGGTTCACTTATGCCATTATATTACCCGTTCTTTTGTAAATTCCATGTTAAAGAAGCGTTTTGGGTAAAATCGTTTCATTTATTATAGGTGTTTTGACTTGTTGTTCTTGACATTATTATTACTTATATCATGATTTACTTACTTCCAGAATATAAAATATGATTTATATATCATATATATTCAGTATATATATACATATAATAGATAGATAAATGAAATGAAAAACACCGTTCATGGAGACGGTAGTCCGTACGTACGCATGAACGCTGTTTTTTTTCCTTATTGTCTTGAATGGAAGTAAGTAGATGACATACATATATATATATATATACATAAATCCAGTAGCTTTATAATGTCATATATTTCATTATTATTTATTATATATACTTTATAATCATTCTTAAATGGTTAACATGGAGAATGAATCTCATCGCATCGTGGAGACGGTAGTCCGTACGTACGCACGGGCGATGATATAATTTCCATAAATATTGAATTGAATTGGAGTGGATTATACAATATATCAGAATCAATATGATGTTTTAATAACTATTTATAGTTATTCTTTACACCATTATACCCATCCATGTAAGGTGGTGGTGGAAAATAGATTAAACCACGGCGTGGAGACGGTATTCCGTACGTACGCACACGCGGTGATTTCTTTTTCCGTAGGATGGATAGATGGTGAAATAGGGTTGTTTCATACTTATAATAACATATCAGTATATGAGTGATACTGATTTTATTACTTCATAATGAAACAACCTAAGAAGAAGAAGTGGAAGAAGAAATAAAGATGAAAGAATTGGTAATGGTAATTACCTCTTCTTTGAAGCGCCCTTTGGAGACCTCCTCTTAGGGAACTAAAATTGGTCTTTGAGGAAGACCAGAACCTCTAGGATGTTTCTAGGGAAGTGGAGAAGAGATTTTGGCAGGGTTTGGCCGAGCTTGAGTGCTCAATTTGGTGTGAGGAGGAGGGGGAGGAGGTGTCCTTTTATAAGGGAGGAGAGGGGCACCTTAGGAATATCTCAAAATGTTATTTTATATTAAAGTCAAAATCGGTTTATAATGGTTCCAAAGGGTCTTATTTCAAATATAATGTGGGGATGGGTCGAAATCCTATCATCCAATAGGATTTAGACAAGTTTAGGGTATTATTTTAACCTTATCAATTAGATTTAACTCTAAGTTAATTAATTTAACTTTTACCGTGTCTTTTTGTTTTCTTTCACTATATGGTTAATACACTTACTATATCATGCCAAACGAACCCCAAATTGTTTATTATTAATATATATATCCTTATCTAAGTCATTTGGCCGAACCTTAGATTTTTAGGAATAAAATAACAATTAGTAATATAATATTTGATTTAAAAACTATTTTGTGTCAATTTTGACACTATTTGATATATGATTTTTGTGAAAGTCATAACAGAATTATATGTTCGAACCAAGTTGATTAAATCAACACTAATATATCATAGTAACCTAGAAAATTAGTGTAATTCATAAAAAGTCTCATATTACATTTATTTTGGTGTTTATAACATCAATTATGTCAATATTTCATTAATAAGATAATTACTGGATCATCTTTGTGTCATAAATAAATTAATTTATTTGATGTCTAAAAATTACAAATAAAATACCATCATGTAGGAAAGCTTGTTAGCTTTCTAATGAATATTTACAATCGAATTGATCTTATGTATAACCCCATATTTAAAATGATTTACTTATTAAACTTTGATTTTAACTATTTTAACCCTTCTTTAAATAAATTAATAATAAATGTCCTAATCTAATCCAAGTGGGCCTAAATGGTCATTTTTTTATTCCTAAGTTTTTTTTGGTCGAATTACACTTATCCAATAGAATTAGGACATGTGTTAGGATAATAGTAATATCATATTTACCCTTAGTTACCCTATTTACTATTAACCACGGTAAAAAAAGTAAAAAGTTACTATTCACCAAAAAATTATTTTCATCTCATTGAACCACATTTTAGTCCTTGATATTAACCGTGTCTTTCGGATTTTCGAAATTTCATTCACAGAAGCGGTAAAATTATGTTTTATGCAAAATTCAGTTTTTAACCTACCACTTAGTAGTTTCACTATTCATCAAAAATTGATGTTTTTCAGAACAATGCCAAAATTTCATCCTAAGCTATATTTTATATTGCGAATTCAAAAATAAAGTCTATTTTACCAAAATTCATAACATAGAAGTTTCATTAATTATTTTTATAATTAAATCCCGCTGTTAAAACAAATAGCGTGTTTTTTTAAGAAACAATATCTATCAAAAGATTGACACTTGATTATGTCTGGTTTAAATGTGAAATTACAACCAATGACCAACATTGTATTAAATTGTAAAAATATATTCTAAATATACTTTAAAACCACTCAAATTAATAATTTATCACTATTAATTATTTCGATTAAAAAGGTTGTTTTTAATTAAAATTTAGTAATATTCACTATTCATCAGAATATGAAAGTTATCTGAAATGTACCAAAATTTCACCTTAGGCTAAATTCGATACTCCGAATCCAAAAATGAAATCCATTTTGAAAAATAAAATTTACAAAATTTCAAAAATTGGTTATTACTATTCATAACGGCTAGTTTTAATAACATTTTAATAGCATATCGCTGTTTAGTGAAACTCGTTATTGCGTACTACACACGCTATCGAGGAAGGTCGTGATTGCGTGTAATGCAAGGCAAGTCAAGGATGCGTGTTGTGCAAGATCCTTTTGGTGTAGCGTACAATACAAGACATTAGTGAAATAAAAAGAATATTTTTCATAAAATCTCGGGCTGTTACATTCTACCCCCCTTAAAATGAATTTCGCCCTCGAAATTCGTCGGGGTTATAAATGGTTTACTATTCGAAAGTTTCTTTAATAGAATCCCACATCATAAAAAGGAATACCAAAACCAATCTTTAAAAACAAAAGTATGAAACCTAACGGTTACCCAAATAAACTAATCATTGGGTTTCCACATAGGTGAAAATATAGATATGGAAGAAAAATCTAACCATCATGTTCTGATGGAGAGTGGTAGAGAACATGGCTATGGAAAAGTCAGTAATCACAAATACATAGATTTGTGATGATGTAAGGTACCATCTGATTCATCAGGTATAAGATCACTAGGACAACATTTTTGGTTTTCAAGATCATTTCCCTAAAGTTGAAAATTTGAATTAGAATAAATACTTACTTTATTTTGGTAAAATCTCACTGTTGTTCATGCCTTGAACAATTTCCACTTCATCTCTTAAATAAATGAAGTTGAATTTGTTATTCGTGAAGTGTTAGCAGATCATGTGATAGAATGACGGGTCATTCCATCTGTCTCAAACAAAAGGATAGCAAAAATTATATACATAAGTCGATCTATAGTGAGATTAATCACATATGGTTCCTAAAATGGACTTATACTTCATATATCATACTGCTTAATATAATAAAACTAGTTTCTACTAAACAGGGACTTCTTGTAGGCCAGTGGTAGGCGATAAAGGCCAGTCGCACTTTGGTTGTGGGTTCGATTCCCACAGCCTTGTTCGACGCAATGGGTTGTCGCCCGTCCTGCAGGTTGTCCTTTTTCTAAAACTACATTACTATAACATCCCATCAATAATATCGAAAAAAACTTATATCCTTTAACAATACTCACTTATGTCCAACATAATCCATTCCAATCTTTAGGCTTATACATAATACTGCAGTCCACTCCCATATATCAAAAGATATTTTTTGTTGGTCGCATTCCAATCATTCAAAGTCCTTAATCATGTATTCTCTTGAATACCATAGTGAAAACATGAATGCAGTTTAAAGTTAACACTTTCCACATACCAAAATCCTCAAAATTCTATATACTCAAACCATGATATCACTTAGTCCTTATATCAATCATGAGCTCATGAATACTATCAAACATTTAATTTTCTCCTTATCCCTTCATTATGCGCATATCATATACATTCCAAAAATATTTGAATAACCTTTCATGGATACTGGTAACATTTTTCAAAACACAAGGGAAGACAACAATGTAACAATCCATAGATGTCTCTTTATTCAATAGTAGCATGAGATTACTTATACAAAATTACACATGATAAACATGTAATCATTCCACTACATTCTTAAACCATTGACCGAGCTTCAAAAATTCTTTCATCTCACATATCATTTGTAGTCTCTTCATCATCATCCACATAAATACTACCAATATGACCATACTGATTCTCTTCATGAGTCTTTCCCTTAGGGCATTTGTTTGCATAATGCCCATACATTCCACATTTAAAACACTTAACCATTTTTGATGTCGTAGCAATACCATTATCCTCATCCATGGTGTTAACCGACCCTTTTCCTTTGCACTTACTTGCTTTGTGTCCTTCTTTTCCACACCCAAAGCATCTTCCAGTTCCTTTGAAACATTCTCCTTGATGCCTCTTCCCACATGATTTACATAGGGGAAATTGAACTTTCTTTCCTCTATGATCATCATGAAACTCCATCTTTCTCTTATTAGCCGAGTCAGGAAACTTACCAAATTTTACTTTATTGATCATATTATGAGATTTCTGATTCGGCATAATAATGATGTTTGGACTTCCAAATCCCATTTCATTATGAAGAATATCATTCCATTGTCCATCATATCCTCCATTATCGTGAAACATCTTGTTTCCAGCCATTTTCTAAAACCCAGAAAAAAGAATAGTGTGAGAGGCAAAAATCATGCTAGGGAAAACAACATAATAAAGGTGGAGTATCCTCAATATCTAACATCTTAGGTTAAATTCTATGATCGTTACCGTAGTTCTAGGACTGTATCCTATACGTATACTTATCCTTAGGGACATCCCTAGACATAACTTATAAATATCTCTAGGGATCTCACTAAAGTTCTCGAATCCTAGTTTCCAAAGGTTGACTAAACCTTTCCTCTGATACCAACTGTAGAGACCCGAAGCCTGACGTACATGAACATTACATTACTTTTCCGGAATACTTAGTACATAACAAAAACACACACACAAGGATCGTAATAGTTTAGTGTCTTTGGAAACTCGGATCGTAATCTTCTAATCGTGATGAAAGATCTTCAAAATCTCCCATAAAGATCTTCCTTTTTTTACCTAAAACCTTTCTTTATATCCTGGGGAAAAGAAAACATAAAAGGGTGAGCTCAAATGCTCAGCAAGGGAAAATAAAGGAAATAAAAATCATATCATATCTTTTTGAAAATCATAACCTGCAAAAGAGATCATAATATCTTAACATGGAATAAATCATAGAAGTGAAAATTAGATCACCATTATCATAACATGAAACTTGAAACTTTGTGGCATGCACACATAATCATGGAAAATCATTTCTTGTTAGTCATGACTCATTGCCAAGACTATCTTAGTGGACAAAGTCCCTTTCTGAATCGAGTAACCCTCGTTTCAGTCCTGTTTCACTGAACCGGTATAACCTACCATTCCAGCCATGTATATCTCATGAGATATAAAATCATTACCCAATGCATTGGAGGGAGATATAGGTCCCACCCATCTTATAATGAATCCTTTCTTATGTGTGCCACATAATCATAAATCATACATCATCACATAACCCATGTAATAAAAATGGAATTCTTAAACAACATGACATCATAAAACAATTCATATAAGATAAAGGATTTCATAAAAATGTTTCCATCACAACATAATCAAATCCATGTAATAATAGGAATAGAAACAGAACCCTTTTATTATCTTAGATGGAAAATAATTTTGATAAAACACTTGAACTCTATTCCTGAGGAAAATATCATTTCTTCTTCAAAAACATTTTTCCTTTCATAACATGTCATACGACTTCAAAATAAAAGAAGTTGATTAAAAATAAACTTGTAAAGGAAGCTTCTTGGATTTAATGTTTTAAAAATCCATTCATGCCGTATAAGTTAAAAAAAGCATTCTTCGTACTTTTGTCGGAAAAGTCAAAAAGTACCTCGTACGAAAAACGACAAAATATTCCTTTCTTATTCTTTACCAAAAACTCACCGAAGGGTAAAAATGGATTTAAACAATTGTAGGTGGATGGAAATAATATTGCATATTGATGAAACATGGATGTGGATGATAAAATACACCCTAGTAAATACTTACGAATAAACAATCTCGGATAAAAATGAGATTGTGATATTTCCCTTACCTTAGGTCTGATTTGCTTCGTATGTGTTCGAACCTCCTGTATAATGATTTAAATAAGGTCATTGACTTATTACAGAATCATATTCATTATTATGATATCATATATGGTTCACTTATGCCATTATATTACCCGTTCTTTTGTAAATTCCATGTTAAAGAAGCGTTTTGGGTAAAATCGTTTCATTTATCGTAGGTGTTTTGACTTGTTGTTCTTGACATTATTATTACTTATATCATGATTTACTTACTTCCAGAATATAAAATATGATTTATATATCATATATATTCAGTATATATATACATATAATAGATAGATAAATGAAATAAAAAACACCGTTCATGGAGACGGTAGTCCGTACGTACGCATGAACGCTGTTTTTCTTTCCTTATTGTCTTGAATGGAAGTAAGTAGATGACATACATATATATATATATATATACATAAATCCAGTAGCTTTATAATGTCATATATTTCATTATTATTTATTATATATACTTTATAATCATTCTTAAATGGTTAACATGGAGAATGAATCTCATCGCATCGTGGAGACGGTAGTCCGTACGTACGCACGGGCGATGATATCATTTCCATAAATATTGAATTGAATTGGAGTGGATTATACAATATATCAGAATCAATATGATGTTTTAATAACTATTTATAGTTATTCTTTACACCATTATACCCATCCATGTAAGGTGGTGGTGGAAAATAGATTACACCACGGCGTGGAGACGGTATTCCGTACGTACGCACGCGCGGTGATTTCTTTTTCCGTAGGATGGATAGATGGTGAAATAGGGTTGTTTAATACTTATAATAACATATCAGTATATGAGTGATACTGATGTTATTACTTCATAATGAAACAACCTAAGAAGAAGAAGTGGAAGAAGAAATAAAGATGAAAGAATTGGTAATGGTAATTACCTCTTCTTTGAAGCGCCCTTTGGAGACCTCCTCTTAGGGAACTAAAATTGGTCTTTGAGGAAGACCAGAACCTCTAGGATGTTTATAGGGAAGTGGAGAAGAGATTTTGGCAGGGTTTGGCCGAGCTTGAGTGCTCAATTTGGTGTGAGGAGGAGGGGGAGGAGGTGTCCTTTTATAAGGGAGGAGAGGGGCACCTTAGGAATATCTCAAAATGTTATTTTATATTAAAGTCAAAATCGGTTTATAATCGTTACAAAGGGTCTTATTTCGAAGCTAATGTGGGTATTGGTCGAAATCCTATCATCCAATAGGATTTAGACAAGTTTAGGGTATTATTTTAACCTTATCAATTAGATTTAACTCTAAGTTAATTAATTTAACTTTTACCGTGTCTTTTTGTTTTCTTTCACTATATGGTTAATACACTTACTATATCATGCCAAACGAACTCCAAATTGTTTATTATTAATATATATATCCTTATCTAAGTCATTTGGCCGAACGTTAGATTTTTAGGAATAAAATAACAATTAGTAATATAATATTTTATTTAAAAACTATTTTGTGTCAATTTTGACACTATTTGATATATGATTTTTGTGAAAGTCATAACAGAATTATATGTTCTAACCATGTTGATTAAATCAACACTAATATATCATAGTAACCTATAAAATTAGTGGAATTCATAAAAAGTCTCAAATTACATTTATTTTGGTGTTTATAACATCAATTATGTCAATATTTCATTAATAAGATAATTACTGGATCATCTTTGTGTCATAAATAAATTAAATTATTTGATGTCTAAAAATTACAAATAAAATACCATCATGTAGGAAATCCTTTTAGCTTTCTAATGAATATTTAAAATCGAATTGATCTTATGTATAACCCCATATTAAAAATGATTTACTTATTAAACTTTGATTGTAACTATTTTAACCCTTCTTTAAATAAATTAATAATAAATGTCCTAATCTAATCCAAGTGGGCCTAAATGGTCATTTTTTTATTCCTAAGTTTGTTTTTGGTAGAATTACACTTATCCAATAGAATTAGGACATGTGTTAGGGTAATAGTAATATCATATTTACCCTTAGTTACCCTATTTACTATTAACCACGGTAAAAAAAGTAAACAGTTACTATTCACCAAAAAATTATTTTCATCTCATTGAACCACATTTTAGTCCTTGATATTAACCGTGTCTTTCGGATTTTCGAAATTCCATTCACAGAAGCGGTAAAATTAAGTTTTATGCAAAATTCAGTTTTTAACCTACCACTTAGTAGTTTCACTATTCATCAAAAATTGATGTTTTTCAGAACAATGCCAAAATTTCATCCTAAGCTATATTTTATATTGCGAATTCAAAAATAAAGTCTATTTTACCAAATTCATAACATAGAAGTTTCATTAATTATTTTTATAATTAAATCCCGCTGTTAAAACAAATAGCGTGTTTTTTTAAGAAACAATATCTATCAAAAGATTGACACTTGATTATGTCTGGTTTAAATGTGAAATTACAACCAATGACCAACATTGTATTAAATTGTAAAAATATATTCTAAATATACTTTAAAACCACTCAAATTAATAATTTATCACTATTAATTATTTCGATTAAAAAGGTTGTTTTTAATTAAAATTTAGTAATTTTCACTATTCATCAGAATATGAATGTTATCTGAAATGTACCAAAATTTCACCTTAGGCTAAATTCGATACTCCGAATCCAAAAATGAAATCCATTTTGAAAAATAAAATTTACAAAATTTCAAAAAGTGGTTATTACTATTCATAACGGCTAGTTTTAATAACATTTTAATAGCATATCGCTGTTTAGTGAAACTCGTTATTGCGTACTACACACGCTATCGAGGAAGGTCGCGATTGCGTGTAATGCAAGGCAAGTCAAGGATGCGTGTTGTGCAAGATCCTTTTGGTGTAGCGTACAATACAAGACATTAGTGAAATAAAAAGAATATTTTTCATAAAATCTCGGGCTGTTACATTCTACCCCCCTTAAAATGAATTTCACCCTCGAAATTCGTCGGGGTTATAAATGGTTTACTATTCGAAAGTTTCTTGGATAGAATCCCACATCGTAAAAAGGAATACCAAAACCAATCTTTAAAAACAAAAGTATGAAACCTAACGGTTACCCAAATAAACTAATCAATGGGTTTCCACATCGGTGAAAATATAGATATGGAAGAAAAATCTAACCATCATGTTCTGATGGAGAGTGGTAGAGAACATGGCTATGGAAAAGCCAGTAATCACAAATACATAGATTTGTGATGATGTAAGGTACCATCTGATTCATCAGGTATAATATCACTAGGACAACATTTTTGGTTTTCAAGATCATTTCCCTATAGTTGAAAATTTGAATTAGAATAAATACTTACTTTATTTTGGTAAAATCTCACTGTTGTTCATGCCTTGAACAATTTCCACTTCATATCTTATATAAATGAAGTTGAATTTGTTATTCGTGAAGTGTTAGCAGATCATGTGATAGAATGACGGGTCATTCCATCTGTCTCAAACAAAAGGTTAGCAAAAATTATATACATAAGTCGATCTATAGTGAGATTAATCACATATGGTTCCTAAAATGGACTTATACTTCATATATCATACTGCTTAATATAATAAAACTAGTTTCTACTAAACAGGGACTTCCTGTAGGCCAGTGGTAGGCGATAAAGGCCAGTCGCACTTTGGTTGTGGGTTCGATTCCCACAGCCTTGTTCGACGCGATGGGTTGTCGCCCGTCCTGCAGGTTGTCCTTTTTCTAAAACTACATTACTATAACATCCCATCAATAATATCGAAAAAAAAACTTATATCCTTAAACAATACTGACTTATGTCCAACATAATCCATTCCAATCTTTAGGCTTATCCATAATACTGCAGTCAACTCCCATATATCATAAGATATGTTTTGTTGGTCGCATTCCAATCATTCAAAGTCCTTAATCATGTATTCTCTTGAATACCATAGTGAAAACATGAATGCAGTTTAAAGTTAACACTTTCCACATACCAAAATCCTCAAAATTTTATATACTCAAACCATGATATCACTTAGTTCTTATATCAATCATGAGCTCATGAATACTATCAAACATTTAATTTTCTCCTTATCCCTTCATTATGCGCATATCATATACATTCCAAAAATATTTGAATAACCTTTCATGGATACTGGTAACATTTTTCAAAACACAAGGGAAGACAACAATGTAACAATCCATAGATGTCTCTTTATTCCATAGTAGCATGAGATTACTTATACAAAATTACACATGATAAACATGTAATCATTCCACTACGTTCTTAAACCATTGACCGAGCTTCAAAAATTCATTCATCTCACATATCATTTGTAATCTCTTCATCATCATCCACATAAATACTACCAATATGACCATACTGATTCTCTTCATGAGTCTTTCCCTTAGGGCATTTGTTTGCATAATGCCCATACATTCCACATTTAAAACACTTAACCATTTTTGATGTCGTAGCAATACCATTATCCTCATCCATGGTGTTAACCGACCCTTTTCCTTTGCACTTACTTGCTTTGTGTCCTTCTTTTCCACACCCAAAGCATCTTCCAGTTCCTTTGAAACATTCTCCTTGATGCCTCTTCCCACATGATTTACATAGGGGAAATTGAACTTTCTTTCCTCTATGATCATCATGAAACTCCATCTTTCTCTTATTAGCCGAGTCAGGAAACATACCAAATTTTACTTTATTGATCATATTATGAGATTGCTGATTCGGCATAATAATGATGTTTGGACTTCCAAATCCCATTTCATTATGAAGAATATCATTCCATTGTCCATCATATCCTCCATTATCGTGAAACATCTTGTTTCCAGCCATTTTCTAAAACCCAGAAAAAAGAATAGTGTGAGAGGCAAAAATCATGCTAGGGAAAACAACATAATAAAGGTGGAGTATCCTCGATATCTAACATTTTAGGTTAAATTCTATGATCGTTACCGTAGTTCTAGGACTGTATCCTATACGTATACTTATCCTTAGGGACATTCCTAGACATACCTTATAAATATCTCTAGGGATCTCACTAAAGTTCTCGCATCCTAGTTTCCAAAGGTTGACTAAACCTTTCCTCTGATACCAACTGTAGAGACCCGAAGCCTGACGTACATGAACATTACATTACTTTTCCGGAATACTTAGTACATAAAAAAAACACACACACAAGGATCGTAATAGTTTAGTGTCTTTGGAAACTCGGATCGTAATCTTCTAATCGTGATGAAAGATCTTCAAAATCTCCCATAAAGATCTTCCTTTTTTTTACCTAAAACCTTTCTTTATATCCTGGGGAAAAGAAAACATAAAAGGGTGAGCTCAAATGCTCAGCAAGGGCAAATAAAGGAAATAAAAATCATATCATATCTTTTTGAAAATCATAACCTGCAAAAGAGATCATAATATCTTAACATGGAATAAATCATAGAAGTGAAAATGAGATCACCATAATCATAACATGAAACTTGAAACTTTGTGGCATGCACACATAATCATGGAAAATCATTTCTTGTTAGTCATGACTCATTGCCAAGACTATCTTAGTGGACAAAGTCCCTTTCTGAATCGAGTAACCCTCGTTTCAGTCCTGTTTCACTGAACCGGTATAACCTACCATTCCAGCCATGTCTATCTCATGAGATATAAAATCTTTACCCAATGCATTGGAGGGAGATATAGGTACCACCCATCTTATAATGAATCCTTTCTTATGTGTGCCACATAATCATAAATCATACATCATCACATAACCCATGTAATAAAAATGGAATTCTTAAACAACATGACATCATAAAACAATTCATATAAGATAAAGGATTTCATAAAAATGTTTCCATCACAACATAATCAAATCCATGTAATAATAAGAATAGAAACAGAACCCTTTTATTATCTTAGATGGAAAATAATTTTGATAAAACACTTGAACTCTATTCCTGAGGAAAATATCCTTTCTTCTTCAAAAACATTTTTCCTTTCATAACATGTCATACGACTTAAAAATAAAAGAAGTTGATTAAAAATAAACTTGTAATGGAAGCTTCTTGGATTTAATGTTTTAAAAATCCATTCATGCCGTATAAGTTAAAAAAACATTCTTCGTACTTTTGTCGGAAAAGTCAAAAAGTACCTCGTACGAAAAACGACAAAATATTCCTTTCTTATTCTTTACCAAAAACTCACCGAAGGGTAAAAATGGATTTAAACAATTGTAGGTGGATGGAAATAATATTGCATATTGATGAAACATGGATGTGGATGATAAAATACACCTCAGTAAATACTTACGAATAAACAATCTCGGATAAAAATGAGATTGTGATATTTCCCTTACCTTAGGTCTGATTTGCTTCGTATGTGTTCGAACCTCCTGTATAATGATTTAAATAAGGTCATTGACTTATTACAGAATCATATTAATTGTTATTATATCATATATGGTTCACTTATGCCATTATATTACCCGTTCTTTTGTAAATTCCATGTTAAAGAAGCGTTTTGGGTAAAATCGTTTCATTTATCGTAGGTGTTTTGACTTGTTGTTCTTGACATTATTATTACTTATATCATGATTTACTTACTTCCAGAATATAAAATATGATTTATATATAATATATATTCAGTATATATATACATATAATAGATAGATAAATGAAATGAAAAACACCGTTCATGGAGACGGTAGTCCGTACGTACGCATGAACGCTGTTTTTCTTTCCTTATTGTCTTGAATGGAAGTAAGTAGATGACATACATATATATATATATACATAAATCCTGTAGCTTTATAATGTCATATATTTCATTATTATTTATTATATATACTTTATAATCATTCTTAAATGGTTAACATGGAGAATGAATCTCATCGCATTGTGGAGACGGTAGTCCGTACGTACGCACGGGCGATGATATCATTTCCATAAATATTGAATTGAATTGGAGTGGATTATACAATATATCAGAATAAATATGATGTTTTAATAACTATTTATAGTTATTCTTTACACCATTATACCCATCCATGTAAGGTGGTGGTGGAAAATAGATTACACCACGGCGTGGAGACGGTATTCCGTACGTACGCACGCGCGGTGATTTCTTTTTCCGTAGGATGGATAGATGGTGAAATAGGTTTGTTTAATACTTATAATAACATATCAGTATATGAGTGATACTGATGTTATTACTTCATAATGAAACAACCTAAGAAGAAGAAGTGGAAGAAGAAATAAAGATGAAAGAATTGGTAATGGTAATTACCTCTTCTTTGAAGCGCCCTTTGGAGACCTCCTCTTAGGGAACTAAAATTGGTCTTTGAGGAAGACCAGAACCTCTAGGATGTTTCTAGGGAAGTGGAGAAGAGATTTTGTCAGGGTTTGGCCGAGCTTGAGTGCTCAATTTGGTGTGAGGAGGAGGGGGAGGAGGTGTCCTTTTATAAGGGAGGAGAGGGGCACCTTAGGAATATCTCAAAATGTTATTTTATATTAAAGTCAAAATCGGTTTATAATGGTTCCAAAGGGTCTTATTTCGAAGCTAATGTGGGGATGGGTCGAAATAATATCATCCAATAGGATTTAGACAAGTTTAGGGTATTATTTTAACCTTATCAATTAGATTTAACTCTAAGTTAATTAATTTAACTTTTACCGTGTCTTTTTGTTTTCTTTCACTATATGGTTAATACACTTAGTATATCATGCCAAAAGAACCCCAAATTGTTTATTATTAATATATATATCCTTATATAAGTCATTTGGCCGAACCGTAGATTTTTAGGAATAAAATAACAATTAGTAATATAATATTTGATTTAAAAACTATTTTGTGTCAATTTTGACACTATTTGATATATGATTTTTGTGAAAGTCATAACAGAATTATATGTTCGAACCAAGTTGATTAAATCAACACTAATATATCATAGTAACCTAGAAAATTAGTGGAATTCATAAAAAGTCTCAAATTACATTTATTTTGGTGTTTATAACATCAATTATGTCAATATTTCATTAATAAGATAATTACTGGATCATCTTTGTGTCATAAATAAATTAAATTATTTGATGTCTAAAAATTACAAATAAAATACCATCATGTAGGAAATCTTTTTAGATTTCTAAAGAATATTTACAATCGAATTGATCTTATGTATAAACCCATATTAAAAATGATTTACTTATTAAACTTTGATTTTAACTATTTTAACCCTTCTTTAAATAAATTAATAATAAATGTCCTAATCTAATCCAAGTGGGCCTAAATGGTCATTTTTTTATTCCTAAGTTTGTTTTTGGTCGAATTACACTTATCCAATAGAATTAGGACATGTGTTAGGGTAATAGTAATATCATATTTACCCTTAGTTACCCTATTTACTATTAACCACGGTAAAAAAAGTAAAACGTTACTATTCACCAAAAAATTATTTTCATCTCATTGAACCACATTTTAGTCCTTGATATTAACCGTGTCTTTCGGATTTTCGAAATTCCATTCACAGAAGCGGTAAAATTAAGTTTTATGCAAAATTCAGTTTTTAACCTACCACTTAGTAGTTTCACTATTCATCAAAAATTGATGTTTTTCAGAACAATGCCAAAATTTCATCCTAAGCTATATTTTATATTGCGAATTCAAAAATAAAGTCTATTTTACCAAATTCATAACATAGAAGTTTCATTAATTATTTTTATAATTAAATCCCGCTGTTAAAACAAATAGCGTGTTTTTTTAAGAAACAATATCTATCAAAAGATTGACACTTGATTATGTCTGGTTTAAATGTGAAATTACAACCAATGACCAACATTGTATTAAATTGTAAAAATATATTCTAAATATACTTTTAAACCACTCAAATTAATAATTTATCACTATTAATTATTTCTATTAAAAAGGTTGTTTTTAATTAAAATTTACTAATTTTCACTATTCATCAGAATATGAAAGTTATCTGAAATGTACCAAAATTTCACCTTAGGCTAAATTCGATACTCCGAATCCAAAAATGAAATACATTTTGAAAAATAAAATTTACAAAATTTCAAAAAGTGGTTATTACTATTCATAACGGCTAGTTTTAATAACATTTTAATAGCATATCGCTGTTTAGTGAAACTCGT
Organism: Viscum album; assembly: GCA_963277665.1. Classification (NCBI taxonomy): domain Eukaryota; kingdom Viridiplantae; phylum Streptophyta; class Magnoliopsida; order Santalales; family Viscaceae; genus Viscum; species Viscum album. Next base: position 552,434,334 of record OY728125.1, on the reverse strand, counting down.
TATTGCGTACTACACACGATATCGAGGAAGGTCGTGATTGCGTGTAATGCAAGGCAAGTCAAGGATGCGTGTTGTGCAAGATCCTTTTGGTGTAGCGTACAATACAAGACATTAGTGAAATAAAAAGAATATTTTTCATAAAATCTCGGGCTGTTATAGGAATGCTCGGGTTTCCTTATGTGTGCATCAAGTGCGTGCACAAATGCACACTGACTGGACTCTGCTAAGGCTGATGGCTAGGCTCGACCGCATGGTGCGTACTGCCTCTATAATCAACGTTAATGGGATGGCCCCTATGGGGTCTATTTTTTTATTAAACCGTCTTTTAAAATAAGCCAAAAATTTTAATAAACAATATTTTCTATATTGAATATCATTATATCATTAAAACATGAAATTTATTTTAAATGTTGGAATATTAAAGTACACACATCAAATTATACATTGTCTTAACTAAGACTATAACTAAAAGAATATATAAACATGTTTTAAAATTTTGAAATAAAAATCATATCACTTTTGGTATTTTCTTTTCAAACACAAGAGTTGGTCTTTAAATTGATAATAAATTTATACATTCAAAATTTAAGGAAGGGTTTCAATTATAAACATTTTTTAAAGATAATACTTAAAATACTAAAAAATATCACTATTTCAAAATACTATCTTATGGAAAAAATTAGAATTCCCAACGTCTATATTTATAACTTTTAGATATTCATTGGTTACTTAAAGGGGTAACAGTCGAATTATTTTTTATGAAATATAAAACCATGCATTAGGGAGCTCCAAAATCTATATGATTTGATGAAGATTGATCACATAATTCCATTGATTCTTAGAGAAGTAGGTGTAGTTCTGTCCATACTTCTGTTTATTTTGAAGGACCTGAAGGACCCTTACTATCTTGTTAGGTTATTATTGTATCGGGTGGTCTCCCTGAAATTTTAATAGGTTTTTCAATAGGTTTTTTTTACTATTATGGTTTTCCTTCTATCTAGACGTAATGTAAACACATAGGTGTTTAATTAAATAAAATGTGTCATAATTATTTTGTATGTTTGGTTCGGATAACATGAAAATTAAATTGAATAAATCCATAATATTATTATTACATGATGAAATGTGTTGGGGTGTCACAGAATTCTCTTCTCATAATTCCCTTGAAAATATCATAGTATTTGACTTTTTAGAGGATAAAACAACTATTTCAAGTCAACTTGTTTAGTTGACTTTTTTATTTTAATATGATTTTCCAAAAAAACATTGAGGATATGTAACCAATCCATGAAATCTATGAATCCCATATATAGTGATTTTTATTGAACATTATCCAATCAAATATTTTATAATATAATCCTTAGATAAACCCTTTCATTGGAATTCATGACAAAATAATGATACTTTCTATTGCCAATATTTACACATACTAAAAATTTTCATGAAAATATTTGTTTCTCAATGCCTTCAGAATAACCCTCAAATGATCATCATGTTCTTTCATTACCATGGATTATATAAAAATTCCATCTACTACTACTGCTATAAATTTATCAAGGAACACTATAAGGAATATATCAATCCGATTAAAGATTATAAATAATGTAGATTTATGTATGAATGAAATCACAAATTATTCATAGTGTTTATATGTTATATGAAAGACTAACATGGATGAATCTAATCTTTTCACCCATAATATATGATATACAAATTGAAGTTAAATTAATGTTAACTATTTTTCCTCTCCTTTTTTATTAAACAAATCATCAATGAATACAACAGGAAACATATTGTAGATCATGGTTTTTTATTCAATGATAATCTATATAGAGGATCATTAATAAATCATTCTTTATGAATAAGAGACCTTGTTAAACACATGGTTATATAGAATGTTGGTTGTTTACTAAAATTTAAACACATGAGATGTATGTACACATGCTCATAATGGATGATGTTTATATTTATACATATAAATTATTAGATATTATATATATATATACATTACATTTACTGAATTTATATGACTGGTGTGTATTTTTATACATATAATGGATATATATTTCACCATATTATATATATTTATTCCCTATTAAATATGCAGGTGATGAAAATTCATTATATTTCATGTGATGAAATTGGTGAAAATAGCTCCACCAAGAACATGTTATTTATTTAGATTCAAACGTAAAATTTAGTTCATTTAATTATTTCCATTTAGTCATTGAATTTAATTAAATCAATATCTCAAAAGAGTCATATGCAATGTTTTATAGAGGTATGTAAATGAGCTTCATCTATATTTTTTAGGGATAATAAATCTTGTGGTGTATGTATGGAAGGGGATCAGATTTATTTCATATATTGGTGAATATTATTTCCATTACAAGAAGAAATTACTCTCATCATTATCGTATCCAGTTCCATATTCATTGATAATGAATATAGAATTACTTCATGAATTCAAGAGTTCACCAGTGATGAAGGTTTATCCCATCACCATCATATCACCTCAAAGGTATAGTTCATATGTTCATTTCTCCTTTTGATCACTATACATTGTATTACATTGGAATAAAAGACATATTACTCTAAAATATAATTTACATGTTCTATGTCTTACCCAGAATTGATAATATTGAAATTTTATTTCTATAATGATATATCTTGTTAATTTTTGTTTTTTTTCTCATGTGAAAATCATATAATGAATATGAATACTCTAATATTTTTATCAATGGATTTTTATTCCATAATTAATTGTGATGAAAAAATGTATTTTGATGATCAATGGGTTTAAAAATATATTAAAACTATTTAATAACATTACGTGAGATAAATAAAGATCATGTGATAGTTACACTAATGTATGTTTGCATATAAAGGCACCTGAGGAATAAATTTACATTAGGGGATCACATAATGTTATTATGAGGGTTATCGTAAAATAATTGTTTTTTCATGAATGTAATATGTAACCTACCATTACCTAAAATGACTTATGTATAGGTAATATTGGGTGAATATATATGAATTCATAACCCATTTTATCCATTATAGTTTGGTATTAAGTCATCATAATACCATAAAAAACTATTATATTATTTAATATAATAATTTTAATTTATAAATTTTTTATTAATAATTAATTTAGTTGGAGTAATAAACAAAAAAATTACACCATTGAAGAACGTTTCATCTTTGCAATGTAAATCCTTATGTTGTCCCACAAATTCATGAATATGTGACATTATAACCAAAAAACATTAATCCAGGATGATGTTAGTAATGTTTTGAGATGATAATTTTATGTATTGTGTGAACTAATTTGGTTTTATGGTGTCACATAGAGAGGATAAGGGGTACCCTTTTATAGGAGAGGTGAGTGCACACTTATAATCTATGTAAACAAAAATACCTACCCATTAATATAAAATTACAAAGGGGTGGAAAAGGATTATTCCTGAGACATAGACATTAATACGACCATAAATTTTTATTAAATTGATTATAGATATGTATATTAGAAATTCAAACACATATTTATTTTAGTTTAACCCCTAATAAATTCATTTTTTACCAAAATTTATATAAATAATTTTTTTACAATTTTTACTCATCATTATTATAATAAAATTAATTTACAATTATTTAAAAATTTAATAAATATTATAAAAATTCTTTATCAATTTTAGGTAATTTATTCAATAAATTTGGAATATTTATTTGTTAAATAATCTCACCCGAAGGGACAAGAATACAAGTTTTTAACATTAAAATTCTCAATAGATTAAAATTTATATTAAAAGTAAATATTAAAATTATTCCAAGTACATATATTGGATATATATATATATAATTGAGTAATTTTTACTTTACATTAAATTTAAAATATTATTTATATATAAAAATTATATTATCAAAAAGTCATTCCTCAATTAAATTTATTTATTTTCAAAATTCATAGAAAAATGATATATTTTAAGATAATAAAATAAATTAACTATAATTTATTTTTTATATTAATATTATAATAAATATTTTCATGTTGTAAAATAAATTTTCAAAATTAATAGAAAATAAATTTAAATTATATACATAATTAGGGATTAAAGATTTTTTTGAGAAATATAGTTTTTTGAAAAAAAACTATCATTATTTATAAAATAATATTAATTTATTTATAATAAATTGATAACAATAATTTTCATGATTTATATAGTAATATTAATACCCACAATCATAATAACTATGTTATAATGTTTGGGACGAAATTATATTTTAATAGTGTTTTTTGTTCAAAACCTGTTGTTGGGTGGAGTGCTTGCAATAAAAAAACTAATTTATTAAAAAAATAATTATTTTTTGGGAAGTTATTTTCTATTAAAACAAAAATATTTCATGATATACGCACTATAATACATTATGTTTTTATTTGAAAATCTTGTTGTGTTACATTCTACCCCCCATAAATAAATTATGTCATTGAAATTTAGTATTGATCTTGGAAATAATGGGTTTTAGGTTTCTAAATACAACTATTGAAAAACCCACATCATAAAACATTTTTATAAAAAATATTATTAATAATATAGATAAGGTATATATGATTGTCATATATAATAACACATAAGTAGATTTCAATTTTGGTGAATATTAGTTGAAATTTAGGACATATACATAGTAGAATAAAATTAAAAATTATATATAATGATAGAGGTTATTGATCAAAATAAATTGAATGATCAATGGATAATTAAGGAACTCAAAACCATTAATATGTGGTTATATAAAATTCTATCAATTCATGATAAATGAACATTTTTGGGTAACATTTTGATACAATATCTTTTTTAAGATTTGATGAAATTATTTACAATCTACTAGTATATAGAAGTTAAGATACTTGATATATTTTCATTTATTAAACACATTTTCAATAATAGGTTCTAATTCAATATATTACCTATTATCTATTTACTCCATGAAGTTATTATCCAATAATAAATTTTTTTATTTCTGAAGCATTGTAATTTACATTTGACAGTTCATAAGATCCATAATAGAATGATAAGTAATCTCGTAGATCTATTATTATTGTTATAACAAAAATTATTATTATAGGTTATAGAGTATTCATAAATCTTCATATAATGAAATAATACATTATCCTCCATAACCTAATACATTTTGTAATATAAACTATTTCATAAAAGGTTACACTTTTAACCATTCTAAATGATTATTATCTCAAAACATAGACAGAATGAAACTAAATTTAAAAAATTATATTATCAAAATTCACTAAAACGACATTAAGTAAAAAATAATCATCATGTGACAATTATGTGAGTACATTCATCTTTTACTTTCATTAATCCTTTTAGTAACGTATATTTCAATGAAATATTATTGAAATAATGGATTCTTCCTTATTCAATGAATAATATATATATCATTAGATATATTCATTAAATCCACAAATCATGTTACCTCTATCAGTGATAGTATAGATCATGTGTTGAAAAAATCAATAATCATTTCTGAGGTAGCTTTTACTATTCAATTAATGTTATCCATATTAGTTATACATTAACCTCATTGTCATTATTTCAACATTAGGATCACAATAAGTGATATATTTCCATAAATGATGCGTGTTAAATGAAATAGAACCTTCAATTGAATCATTTTTTTATTAAAACTTTTAATATTCAACAAACAATTTCAAATCGAATTCCATCGTCAAAATTTAAATGGAAAATGTTTCTAACAAGATTGAAAAGAGATTCATTCTAAAATTCATGCATCGATATGGATTCTCAAAATGATGTTTTGACCATCCATTCCAATGTATATACTTTTAATTATTTAGATTAAAACTTATTAAGAACACCTTTGGAATCATAAAATCATAGAGGGGTCATTTGAGTGGAAATAAAACTAATCATTTTGTTATTATTATTTATTAGGATTTCAATTTAACGAATACTAAAAAAATTATAATAAGGGGATGATACATTATTTCATAGATTTTCATCACATCCATAGAATTTCTCATTTAATAATTTTTTGATGAAATTATTCTCTTTAATAATCATATAAGAAACTATATTTCTGAATATAAATGAATCTTGAATGGTTATAATATCAAATGTGGATATTACATCAATAATGGAAATTAGTGAATTTACACCTATAAAAATGAATGGTTAGGAGATGAAATATTATTATTTTGAGGAAATTTATCTCTATAATGGGTTTTATTATATGATTTCATGATATATAACATTCAAATTGATAAATATGTTTCCACCAAATTATTGGAATATTTAAAAAATTCATGGTTTTCAATTTAAAAGTTAAATTCATTTGGAAGACATATCAAACTGTTTAATTTTCCTCTGTAATACTATCCAAAGTATATGATATAATTTTGAATGACCTCAGCATTGTTAACAATATCATTGAGAACACATTAAATAGTTTCATTTGAGATTTTTATGAATATGTTCTTCATCATTGGTTATGATAGTCTAGGCTAGCTAAAACGATTGAAGATCATTTAATTAAGCACAAATTCATTTATGAAACTATAAAATATGAGTGAGAAACAGTATTTATAGAGGATTTATCATAACACTCTCATTATATAATATTAAAATATAATATATATAGGGGATCCCCACTCTAGAGGCCTAAACGGTATAACACTTCTATTCACTGGTCAACACATAATTTCAGAACAATACACTATATAATGGATCGTTTTAGAATAGAGTTAATAGTAAAAATATTATATAAATTTTTTGGGTGAAATTACACCTACATATTCATGGGTTTCTAATTCCACATCATTATTTCAAATATTCTAGTGAATATCCATATTTCATTTATATAGTCCTTAGTAATCTAAAAACATATTAAAGTAGTACCAATGAATTAATAAAATACCATTGTTTTTTTCCTCCACTTACATGAACTACATAAATAAATAATATCAGAAACTCATATATACTCTAAATTTCCTTAATTACTGCATTATCCATTTAATATGAAAACATAAATCCACAATATTATTTAATTTGTGACATATCAGTAATCATGTTATCTCCACTGAAAAAGAGATCCTAATTAATGGTATCAAATATTTCTCTATATAATTGTGATTCATTAATAGGGATGGGTTATTGAAGGTTATATTGTATTACAAAGAATATATGGAGACCTTAATTTAGAAATATATCATGGGAATATAGAGAAATGTTTTTAAATTTAGTTCTTTTGTTTTTTTGTACACATATATTAATGTTCATACAGGTGCCTCAATGGACTCAAATAGAAATGCCATCATTTCTATAGCCAGATTCTAGTTTCTATTGGAGTATCTCTCTATATCACATTATTAGACCAAAAAATGAAACCAATGTTATCAAAAAAAAATTCTCCATTTGTTATCTATATCAACTTCATTTTCATATAATTATTTTACCATGTCACATCAAAATCTAAATTCAATTATCATTAACTAGAAATATGTATAAGAATGAGACCATCAGTCATTCTGTGAACTAGAACCCTCATATGAGGGGAATAAATTTATTTTAGAATGTTCATTTAATAATTGTATAATGGTTTGTGGTTTAATGTTCTTTGATGAATGAGGATAACCGATTTGGTAATTCTTATCCTCAAATAGGAAAGGGGGTTCTATCCAAGAGGATTCTCTTATAATGTTATCCAAAACAATTATTACTCTCTTAATATAACACCAACATTGTTGTAGTAAAATTAAATAATAATTGGTGGTAAAAGATATTTTTAGTTCCTCGCCAACCCATTAGATAATTACATACACCATTGGAACAATTGGATCCATGTTTTACTTGAATATAACAATCAATCCCATTTGTTCTGAAGGGAGTAAAATAAGAGGTCTTCTTACATTCAAAGGTTATGAATATGAGAATATGATTATTAATTTTTACATTTTATCATTATAACATATTTATATTACATTTTCAAATATCATTCGATCATGCCCCACCACCTCTATCCCAATTAACCAATCTCTTACTCTCCCATACCTCCCCATACCCATATATCATACTTGTTTTTCATTAATTTCATAATATATTTTACAAAATATTCTATAAAATTTAAAATTGGATTTGTGATCCTCAATAAAAAATATGTTAATGACAATTTGATTTTATTTTTTTACTTTTTTTATACTAATATAATGAATTTAATCGTTATATTTATTATTCCATTTTCATAATGTAGTAATGTATTATAATATTTATAATATCCCATATTAGTAAACTATATTTTTTTAATTTTTTTCATTAGTTCATGTTAATCCATTTTTCATCATCATTGAGAAAAAATATATAGTGTGTAAACATGTCATCAAATTAATTTATCTCTTCGTTACTTATTTTTGAAATACATTATCATCAGATATCATGGATATTTATTGAATAAAAACAACTTATTGTTTTTTTATAAGTGAATTAATGTATGGATTGATCTCTAACAAGTAAGATATCATATTTATTTCAAATATCAATATATTTTTCAAAAACCATTTATTTTTATTCAACCTAATGCTTCAATAAATAGAAATTGCATAAAAAATTGTATCCCCATAAATTAATGAATTACCATGTTTTCATGTAAAATATCCTTCCATAATGGCTAAAAATCCGAAACATCTTCTCTGTAATAAGAATAAAAATTTATCCCTATGGAAAAAATGATATTCTAAAATATATTTTCATACTACCTATAATAATACCTTAAATTAATAATATTATATGTATAAAAAATATATCATCTTCAACCATATGATCTATACTATAATTTATCATTATTTATAAGCCACAACGTCATAATAAATGAAGAAACATGGGATTCCGAGAATATATTCATTTAAGAGAGGATTATAATAGTTTTAGAAGGTGTTCCCACCATAAATGTTGGATATTTGTTTAACTCACCCTTTCAATTTTTTTTTATTTTTTTCATATTTTGAATGATTGTATCTATAAGTTATTAAATTTTGTTTTCTTATAAAATATCTTTTATATTTTATTATTAACCCATACACAAGGTGTTCTTGGCTACTATTATTGATTATCCTTAGTGTGCATGAAAATTATATGACACAATAGTTCATTTGATTGAAATATTTTTTATTTAGGAATCCTTTTTCTTTCTTCTTTAATTTTACCCTTCTATTTTTTTATGAATATATTCTGTGTTTGGACTTAGGATTTATGCTGATTATTTTCATGTATGTTAGTTTGAGATTCTCACATATTCCTTGGATTTAAACTTTAGTTCAATAAACATATAATTTCATAAATCAAATAAGGTAGGAATCTTCAATTCCATTATTCTATCTTCTAGGATAATATATTCTCATTGAATGTTCATTAATTTTTTAATCCACCATGTTATATCCATAATAATATTGGATGACTGAACCATTGAATATAATTTCATATGAGGTATCAAATTTATATCCCTTTAAATATGATGATTTTTATTACAATTATTTTATGACTAAAACACTGTCATTAATTAATGTAGTACATGATTAATTTTACACCATCCATGATATTTAATATTACCCATTTTACAAAACATATAGAATCCATGTGAGGTAGTAAATACATACTGTTCCCTATATCATAATGGATATTGTTTGGTCTAGGGGAAGAGAATTAAATTTATTTTTTATTCTCAATAATAAAATCAACCCTTGTGTATATATTTTGTAGTTCTGTATAGGTAAAGGAGTTAGTAAAATATTCCATTCCATTCATTATTTATTATAATAATTTGGACATCTTATTATGTATTTTATTAAATATTTTTCCTATAATATCAACATTATAATTTTATTATCATTTTTATTTAACTATATAGTGATTATTAAAACATAACTATACAATTATTTACTATGTAGTATATAGTGTGATATATGATAGATTTTGTAAATGTAAATGAGAATTTAAATACAAAATAAAAAGAAATAATATCTATGATTAACTTATTATAATGGCTTTTCCATTTTAATAATTTAGGGCATTATGATGAATTTTTATTATATTTCCTGGTGATAAAGAATTTTTGATGAAATAATATGTGTAAAGAGAAACAGATAAAATTGATAATATTGTTTGAATAAAATGAAAACCTTATAATTTGATATTATTGAATGTAACTGTGATTTAACTCAAGTATTAATGTTTTTATTGTGTTTCCTTAATGTGAATGATTATTTACTTGTTACGGCTTGTTTTTATGAGTTATATTTCATGTTATAATATTCCTTTTAATTTTTAATGTATTTATTATCTATGTGATGTTTTTTTATTAGTTGATATAAAGTGTTTTGTTGCTAAATCAAGAGTTGTCACTTCATATCAAATTTTTTTAATTTCATATAATGGTGACTATGTGTTTTGGTGTTCCATATTGATCTAATGGATGATAGAAGAAGGGTTAGGAACTCATTTCTAGAGTGATCCCATTAGTTTTAATTTTTGTACAGATATTATTGTTTTCTAGAGAGAGGGGTATTGTTTAGTGATAGTTATAATAGGAAATTGTGTTCATGTCATAGAAATTTGTATTTAATTGAATCTTATTTATGAGTGGTTATTAGTGTTCCCTTAGGAAGGATATGTGTCATGTCGACGAGACTATTCATGGGTGTTTGATATTTTATCCATTTTTATTTGATTTTATTTAATTAACTATGTAATTATATAATGAATTAGTTAATTAAATTATTCATCGTACTATGAAAATATAGATTAGTGTTTTTTACTAATATTTGGAAGTAGTTGTTTTTATGATATTGTGATATTTAATAGACAAGGAATTGGTGAGGATGCTTGAATATATACTATATATTGTTGCACCATTGTGATTTTTGATATGTTTCATTAAAAAATATTATTATCATTCTTTTCTATATAAATGATTTTTAATTATATGTCTTATTCACTATGTGTGATCTTATATTCGTATATAAGGAAGCTATAATGAATTTACATTATTTTTATACAATTATAGTTTGTAATTTCAAAATGAATGGGGAATATGTACATGGGTTGTAATGACTCAACGATATTACATTTATAGAAATTATCAGTTCAATTCGATTATAGTTATGACTTGAATTTTTTTACATACAAGAGTTGTAATGGATTGTGGTATTATATATATATATATATATATATATATATATTTGAGCGCAAATGTCTCCTAGTGGTAAAAGATATATATTTTACCTATATTAAAATTTCTTTAGGATAATACATGTTAACATGTAAATTTTGTGAGAGGGCATGGAGTTATGTACTTTTTACAAGTTGTGATGGATTTATTTCAAAACATGGGTAATTGAAATGATGATTTTGTGATGTGGTCATTAATATGACGTGGAAATGGTTATATTTAGGTGATGGTGGTGTTTATGTGATGAATCTCCTATTATAGTGGTGCTTATGACTAATGGTGGTGGTTAAGTGGTGATGGTTGTGGTGTGTTTATAATAGTGATGTGGTTGAACAGTTGTGATGGGGATATGAATCTAGGATTGATAATTAATTTTTATATGATTCTGGAACTGTAAAATCAATTTATATTGTCAATTTTAAAAACAATTTTGGTAGGAAAGACAGAGTTTTTCTTTTTTCCTAGAAATCATTTATTTGTCACACATGATTGTAGAAATATTTTTCCACCATCATTATTTTTATGAATTTTATTATTGGATAAATATTATGATTGTATGTGACGCTTACTCATATTATTTTCATGTTAATTTGTGATGTTTTATATTTATTCTAATTTTGTTTCTACAAAAAAAACTATTAAAAACCTCGTGTTAATCCACTAATAGTTGACATCACCCATGTTTATATTTGGAAGTATATTTATGATTAATGTTTAATTAATTAGATATAAAATCCTACCGAGTACTCCAATGTTTTCCCCCATATATTGTTTCCTTGATCTATTTTCCATAATTCTCAATGAATATCGGGGTTACTACCAATTGGGAAGTTGTATAATGGTCTTATAAATCTATCATTGAATATAATTGTTTACATATTAATATATTCTTCTTAGTGATAATTTAGTTTTTTGAATTATATTATTATCAACCTTAAATGATGTTTATTTCTGGTAAATCGTTATTTTCATTGTATTAAATAGACAAATTCCATATGTATGTATGATATGCACCGTTAATGATAGTATCCAATACATACAGTAGTGAATCTATGTATATATGGAAACAATAGATGTTGATAATGACTCAAGAGGAGTTTAGAGGGGCCATGTTTTCACAAAAGCCTACACAAACCATTATCTCCTTAATATCAAATACCTAATTTAAAAAATTGAGTTACAAATAGTTTCTACATTGAAATAATTTATTCCATTTTGTATATGACTAAACATTTTCATCACTCTCGTCTTCTATATTTTATGTTTAAAAATAATTTTACTCCACATCATATATATTATGTATATATATAAACATTTATTTTATATATCTCTTACAAATAATGAATTTTAAAAATAAATTTTGTATAAAATTATACTCATGTAATAAATTGTTAAACATCCTCATTATAATAATAATAGATCATAATAAAATATTTATTTCATATTACTCTCATCTCCGTAAGCACGAATTTTTTATAACTAAACTGTTCTTCATTATTTTTTTTAAATAAATTAATTAATTCAATTATTGAATGCTATTAATATTTAACATATATAAAAGAATTATAATATATTTTGATGTTCACATATTTTACATTTAATTAGTATTAAAATTTTTTAGGTTCATTTAAAAAAATTAAATTAGAATTGATTAAAACATACATAGACAGTAACTTATGAATAATTATTGAAGTATTACGAATTTGGTTAATCCTAATCATCTAATTAATAACAATTTATTTATTAGCATGATTTCTCATTCCAAATTCAATGTTTTTAGTTAATTTCATATTTTTTTAGAATAATAATCATATATATTCTATTTATCTTTAGTTAAAATTCATAAATAAGGATGTGGTATTTTAATATGAAATTAATGATCTTGATAGAACATTGGGTGTAACACCCCATGATTTCATAGTGTGTTATTTCTTCAAAATAATTCAATAACTTTCACTACATGCAACACCATGTTCAAGCACACCATGACTTACCAAACAAGCCGTTCAAAAGAGGTTATGAATAGTATTAGATAAATTTTAATGTTTATATAATCCTTATAATTTTAGAATCCATATTATGAGTTTCTTAGATATAATGCAAGAACAAATTCATTTTCAGTATTGCACTTTTATCAACTTTAATAGTGAACACTTTTTAAATACTATATTTTAAACTTTTTGACTAAATGGGGACATCAAAAATTTAAAATGAAACATCCCAAGCTTCCACGGTACGCTTTTTTTGAATAATACAGTAGCGTGTGTTGTACGCAACCTTGAGTTTTAACACACACCACAACCAATCAAACTAGCCGTTATGAATAGTAATACCTAATTTTTGAAATTATATATATTTTATATTTAAAAATGGACTTCATTTTTGGATTCGGAATATCGAAATTATCCTAGGGTGAAATTTTGGTACTTTTCGGATAACTTTTATATTTTGATGAATAGTGAAAATTACTAAATTTTAATTAAAAACAACTTTTTTAATCAAAATAATTAATAGTGATAAATTATGAATTTGAGTGGTTTTAAAGTATATTTAGAATATATTTTTACCATTTAATATAATTTTGGTCATTGGACATAATTTTACAATTAAACCGAACATAAACGAGTGTCAATCTTTTGATAGTTATTATCTCTTAAAAACACGCTTTTTGTTTTGACAGCGGGATTTAATTTTAAATTAATTTCTGCCACTTCTGTGTTTTGAATTTAGGAAAATGGATTCCATATTTGGAATCAGGATGTTAAAATTGTGTAAATAGGTAACTTTTATTTTTAGACATTTTGAATAATTACTGCGGTAAATATTTTATTTACCATGGTTAATGGTAAATCCGGTAAATAAGGGTTAAAAAAAATAATATTATAATAATAATAAATTACCCTAAAACGTGTCTTAACCCTATTTGTTGATACATGGTCGACCATGGGAATCTTTGGGTCTATTTTGGGACCCCATGGATCCACTTGTAAGTGATAATGACACTTTATCTTAATTTAGTAAAAATGAATACAAAAATGACACAAGCATATATCTTTTAGAACAACAATTGTTACATAGGGTTATATATGTTGGATTTTAGATTATAAATATTCCTTAGAAAGCTAAAAAGATTTTCTACATAATTATATTTTATTTATAATTTTTAGACATTAAATAATTTATTTTATTTATGACACAATGATGTTGCAGTAATTACTATAATAGTGAAAAATTAAAATAATTGATATTATAAACACCCAAATAAATATAATATGAAACTTTTAATGAATTAAACTAATTTTCTAGGATAATATGATATATTAGGAATGATTTAATTGACTTTGTTCGAAGTAATCAATCTGTTATGAGTTTCACAAAAATCAACTATTGAATAGTGTCAAAATTGACATAAAAGAGTTCTTAAAACAAATATTATATTATTAATTGATAATAAATTCCTAAAAATCTAAGGTTCGGCCAAGAGACTTATATTATGATAGGTTAATAATTAATGGACCACTTGGGGGTCGCTTGGATGTATATAGTAAGTTTATTAACCATATTATATAAAAATACAAAGAGACATTGTAAAAGTGAAACTAATTAACTTAGAGTTAATACTTAAAGATAAGGTTAATATAAGTACCCAAACCTGTCTAAATTCTATTGGATGAGTTGTTTTCGACCTATCCCCACCTTATCCTTTGAAGAGTCAACTTTGGAGCCTTTGGAAACCGAATATAAATTTATTATAAATTAATATTTCTAGCTTTTCCAAAGGTGCCCCTCACCCCTCTTATAAAAGGGCACTCCTCCTTCTCATTTCCTCACACCTCTCAAGCCACTTGGCTCGTCCAAACTCTGCCCAACTAAGCTCCCCACATCCCTCTCCTCCTCCTTGAAGCTTCCCCTTAGGCAGAAAGCATTTCAAGAAGTCCTTTGGTTCCAACCAAAGTGAGTTACCTAAATTAAAGGTAACAATTTCTCTTAAAGTATTTTCATTTATTTTGCTTCTCCAACCCCCAAAATCTTTTTATTTCCCTTATTTTATAACATCACCAGTATCCTAAATATACTAGGATGTTGTTATAAGAAGGATTCAAACTACACATTCACACAACTCCATCTAATGGATGATGAACATAATGTTTCTGTGGATGGCAAACTAACGCCTCACGAAACGATGATTGTTCAAATACATCTTACCGCCTCTCATGGTGACCATTAGGATGGCACTGTAATTAAATATGATATTAATGATATATATTTTATATATAAGCTTCTGTAATTCCATTTTATTTCATACCATTATTCGTTTCATGTTGTATATACATACGATAATTTCATTTGAGGAAGTGCGGACTACCGCCCCCTTAAAATGATATGACTCGTTCATACCACACATGGAACGTATAAAGGATGGTGTAAATGAACTTAAGTAACATATATAAAATATTATATTATACTGGAATAGTAATATACCTATGTATAATTTGGATTCGATTCTTTTAAAATAAAAATTAAATGGAAGTAGCGTTCGTGCGTACGTACGGACTACCGTCTCCACGAACGCGATGAGATTCATTCTCCATCGTATAATTTGATGATTTAAAAATGATGTTTAAGAACTTGATACCATTCTGGATATGAATAATATACATCCCATTAATAACGAATATGTCTCACATAACAAAGAATATAAAGTAAAATGAACCCGTTAACACCCGAAATGACGATAATTCTAAAATATTATTAACAAATCAATGATAAAAGATCATATATGATATCATATTAAAGTAAATGATTCTTTTATTATTCAATAACAATTATTTCACCATTATACAGGAGGTAAACCTACCATCGACCAAGGAAAAAGTACAATGTAAGGGTTTTCTTATCTCACTTTTAATTCCGTGAGAATTCCATTGATCACCACTTAATTATTGCATGTGGTGTATGTGTACTGCCCATGATCGTATTCATTGTGTAATATACTTTAATTTATGGGTATTTACATCATCATGGTATGATACTTCTTTCATGGGTGTATGTTTCGTAAGTTACCTAATCGATAAGGGAATTTGAGATTTCAATTTCCACTCATTTGGCTTTACACATATTTCATTGATTATATTACCCCAAGATTATGTGTGGAATCACTATTCATTTGATTATGTCATAATTTCCACTCCCCTTCCTGTGGATAGAAGTTTGATACACATAATCACTCCATTGGTAATTCTCAAGTCATTGATATGAATTTGATAAGAGTAATTTTAACTCATTCTCCATTTGTTGAGTTAAACATCCAATTCGTTGGTATTGTTTTTTTACAAGAATATGTGTGAATGTCCTTTGATTGTTTTACACTGAATATCCAATCATATTTAGTGTATTTATATTTGTCACACATAATTATGTCATTTATTTATCCTTAACCTAAGGATACAACCTTTTTGAGAAATTTCATCTCAATTTACATTCCATTGAGACTTCTTTGATGATATACACCAAATCACTTCTATGTGGTGTATATAATGTACTTTGACATAGTATATCATGAATTCCTTTATTCTCATGATATTACAATGTTTTGATTACCTCAATTATTTGTATTCAAGTGTCTCTCTTTTGGTTAGAAACTCTAACCAAAATACCATTTTAAAATGTTTTAAAGAATTATTCTTCTAAATCATGCTCATTAATGTCCATATTTTAAAAATGGTTTTAAGGATTTATTTATATGGACATTAAAGTTTTAAAATTAAAACTCCTTTTAAAAGTTTCAAAGTGGTATGGGACACTTTGATTCAAAAATATACTTTTAAATGGCTTCTTGACAAATAGTGTGACTTTTAAATGTTTTCAAGAAAAGGGGGATATTTCTCTCAAATAGTTTTGATGATTATTTTCATCCATGTCAACATCCTTCATTATTATTGATTGAGGTTAATGTGATACAATACAATCTTCCATATTGTATCGAATGAATTATGTTTGACTGTGGATGTGCTATTTTTATACCATTCATGGTTTGTGGTGAAAGTATTGACATTTCGTATGCTAGTTTAATACGAATGTTTACGTTATGTTTAAACCTTTTCATATGGGAATGCATTGGACTTAATAAGTGACGGGTGGAGCCCGCTATAGCTCCTCGATGCATCGGTAGGTATCATGAGACAAACTAGTGTCTTGGCACAAGGCCTTGGCAAAATCTTATTTGTAGTCTTGGCACGAGGCCTTGGCTATGTGGTTATGATAGTCTGGCATTATGCATTCCATCATTATGAAAGTGGTTATTGATATTGCATGTGATCATTCGACTAGTAGAATATCCATGTGAGTAAGTAAATGGCATTATTTCATTTTACCTTTGCCATTTTATGCTGAAGTTCAAGTTTAAAAGGCTTTTGTTTTAGTTATAAATTGCCTTAAGTGTTTATGCTCATTTATGAAATCTTCTTCTATAATGTTATCCTTACTGAGCATCCGAGCTCACCCCTTTCAATGTTTTATTTTTTTTTCCCAGGATTATGAAGATGTAATTTATGAATGACCTGCAGGGATAGTATGAGGGGATATGAAGACAAGATGTTTTTTTTATGATGTAATGTAAAAATTTATGGATGTATCTAGTTATTCCAAGGCTACTAAACTAATCGGTCTTTCGAGACTTGATCTTTCTCGTGATCATGCCAATGTTACGAAGTAATGCACCGACTCTGGGTAGCAGGGGTCGGGGCGTTACAGTTGGTATCAGAGGAAGTTTAGTACAAACCTTGGTAGCTAGATTTAGATAAACTCTGATTAGAGCACGTAGACCTAAGATGAACTTTGAGGATTAGTATAAAAAAAACTTCCTAGAATTTTGGTATTGTAAAGATTTTGTGAGTTTTCCGAGCAATACATCCCTGTCTGGATACGAGCAGGTAGAGGCGGCTCTGGCACAGATGTACCTAGGGATAAAACCCGAAAACACCGCTTTGAGCTAGACTCGAACGGGAACTGGTGCACGACAACGGGCCTTGCTGCACTCTTGGTTACGACACTCCCGGGGGATATGCTTAGGATAATTTACATTTTCTTTACAAACCGATTTGAGTAATATATACATAAGATGAGAGAAAATGACCTTGGTTAATCCTAATATGTTTCAAATTGAGAATATGGTGACATTTTAATCTCTAAATGATTTTACTACTACTATTACTCACAAAATGCCTTCTGGTTTTAGTCAATGGCTGGATTCCAAGGAAGTCATAGTGACTTTGAGAATGATGTACAAGTTGGGAACAGTGGTGGCAATGAGCAAAAAAATGGAATGTTGATAGGCGTGAAAGATATCGTCTTTATGCCAAATCAGTTTTCCAAAAATATGATCAACAACATATATATTAACCAACTCCCAGACTCAACAAGGAAGAGAAAGGTGATAAATGATAAGATCTCCAGCAATGGAGACCATGGAGAAAAGAAACCTCAATTTTCATCATGCAGGAATTGTGGAAAGAGACACCCAGGAAAGTGTCTCAATGGGACAACGAAATGTTTTACGTGCGGGAAGGAAGGACATAAAGTGAAGAATTGCCGAAGAAAAATGAAGAGTACTATGGAAGAAGATAAAAATGGTCCCAAGAGTCCATTTTCAGTCATTTGTCGTAAATGTAGGGGACCTGGCCATTACCCGAGTGAATGTCCTATTGTATAGGATATTTTCTTGGTCAAAGAAGAAGCTATGTGGAAATAAATGGCTGGAGAAAAATTTAAAAAGTATTAGCACTCCTTGTTGATGGGTTTGCTTTGGAATAATTTTCTCTTGTATTTGTAACCCCGCAGTTTGCCATGTGAGAATGATATTTGAGGAAGAATTGTCTCTTCTCTTGTGGATATAGGTATAAATAACCATTTGGTTTTATATGATCATTGGGGATTGAGAAAATGATAAGTTATTATAATTTGGGATGAAAATGCAACGTATGATATAACATTTGTGGTTAAATTATGTTATTTTGAGAAATTTATCTCATTTTGGTAATATTATAAAATATAGTTTTTGAAAAAGGACAACACGTAGACCGTGTGACAACCCATCGCGTCGGACAAAGCCGTGGGAATCGAACCCACAACCAAAGTGCGATTGGGATTTATCGCCTACCACTGGACTACGTGAAGTCCCTGGTTAGTGTGACTATTTTTTTTGTTAAATGATTTTATTGATCAATAATAAGATGATTTGGGTTCTTATGTCTTATCAAATGAATACCCTTGGTATAGGAAAATGATTTGGTGATTAAGTGATAAATGTTATTTTGGAAGATGTTCGTTTTGTTAGGAACACTATATGCCCAAGGAAAATAGAATACAATGAGGTTTCATTTGTAGAGTAATGGTGGATTTTTATCTACATTTTTATTGTTGATTTATAGTGATTTGGGTTATTTATGGAAATGATTAACCTATAACAGAGAATATGTGATGATTACTTTTAAGTATGTGACTTTAAGAGTATTTGATGTAATTTGGAGATACAATGTAACATGGGAGACTACATAATCAAATTCTTCAATGTTTTGGGTTTCAATATTAGTTTGGATTATATTAAAGGATTTTAAGGAAAATTGGTTATTGAATGGTATCTATTTAACTTTGGGGTATTGTTGGTTTAATTTTAGAAATTAAGATTAGTTCATATTTATCTCAATGAATATCCTTTTGGGGGATCATTAGATCATTCAATAACCATTTTGGTTTTGATTAATATATGGTTTATCCTGCATGGATCATGTGATTCTATAGAAGTTTATTCTAGATCTTCCAGTGTGACCAAGTCTTCTTGAATACTCATCGTTTTAAAAAAAAATTGAGTTAGTGGTGGAAATTTATTAAAGAATGAAAATCTACTTAAATTTTAAGTATATCTCATAATGTTCTTAGCCAATCTCATAAATAAAATCCCCAACATTAATAAAAGAAACATAGAACAAAAATGTTGTCCTAGATGGTACCTTAAATCATCACAAATTTATGGCTTTGGGATTTTTGGCCTTTTCATAGCCATGTTCTCTACCACTCTCCATCAGATAATTGATGGTTATATTTCTCCTCCATATCCATATTTTCCTTCATGTAACCCTAGTATGTGTTATTTTCGGTAATCTTCATACTTTCGACTCTTTATTTTAAATAGAGGCCTCATTAATTCATTTTTCGATGTGGGATTTCAACTAAGATATTTTGAAACGTCAAAAATGTGTTATCCTAATACCCTATGTTTTGTTGAACCGATGGTATTTCAAATCATCATAGATTGATGATTATAAGGACCTCAATTTTACACTTGTTTGTGATTGATGACCTCAATCACCACCTATAAATATTTACGTTTTTCCTCCAATTATATGTCTCTAGTTGCCACCAATGTTCTCCTAATCGAGATCATAATTTGGTGGTGACCCTTTGATTTCTCTTTTTCTCATATTAAGACTAAATTTTAGTAACCCAATTTCCGATGTGGGTTTCCCCACAAATATATTATCTATTTTCAACCTTTTTTTTTTCGAAGAACAATTTCAAATTGCGAGGACGCAATTTATTGAAGGAGGGGAGAATGTAACACCCCAAGATTTCATAGTGTGTTATTTCTTCAAAATAATTCAATAACTTTCACTACATGCAACACCATGTTCAAGCACACCATGACTTACCAAACAAGCCGTTCAAAAGAGGTTATGAATAGTATTAGATAAATTTTAATGTTTTTATAATCCTTATAATTTTAGAATCCATATTATGAGTTTCTTAGATATAATGCAAGAACAAATTCATTTTCAGTATTGCACTTTTATCAACTTTAATAGTGAACCCTTTTTAAATACTATATTTTAAACTTTTTGACTAAATGGGGACATCAAAAATTTAAAATGAAACATCCCAAGCTTCCACGGTACGCTTTCTTTGAATAATACAGTAGCGTGTGTTGTACGCAACCTTGAGTTTTAACACACACCACAACCAATCAAACTAGCCGTTATGAATAGTAATACCTAATTTTTGAAATTATATATATTTTATATTTAAAAATGGACTTCATTTTTGGATTCGGAATATCGAAATTATCCTAGGGTGAAATTTTGGTACTTTTCGGATAACTTTTATATTTTGATGAATAGTGAAAATTACTAAATTTTAATTAAAAACAACTTTTTTAATCAAAATAATTAATAGTGATAAATTATGAATTTGAGTGGTTTTAAAGTATATTTAGAATATATTTTTACCATTTAATATAATGTTGGTCATTGGACATAATTTTACAATTAAACCGAATATAAACGAGTGTCAATCTTTTGATAGTTATTATCTCTTAAAAACACGCTTTTTGTTTTGACAGCGGGATTTAATTTTAAATTAATTTCTGCCACTTCTGTGTTTTGAATTTAGGAAAATGGATTCCATATTTGGAATCAGGATGTAAAAATTGTGTAAATAGGTAACTTTTATTTTTAGACATTTTGAATAATTACTGCGGTAAATATTTTATTTACCATGGTTAAGGGTAAATCCGGTAAATAAGGGTTAAAAAAAATAATATTATAATAATACTAAATTACCCTAAAACGTGTCTTAACCCTATTTGTTGATACATGGTCGACCATGGGAATCTTTGGGTCTATTTTGGGACCCCATGGATCCACTTGTAAGTGATAATGACACTTTATCTTAATTTAGTTAAAATGAATACAAAAATGACACAAGCATATATCTTTTAGAACAACAATTGTTACATAGGGTTATATATGTTGTATTTTAGATTATAAATATTCCATAGAAAGATAAAAAGATTTTCTACATAATTATATTTTATTTATAATTTTTAGACATTAAATAATTTATTTTATTTATGACACAATGATGATGCAGTAATTACTATAATAGTGAAAAATTAAAATAATTGATATTATAAACACCCAAATAAATATAATATGAAACTTTTAATGGATTAAACTAATTTTCTAGGATAATATGATATATTAGGATTGATTTAATTGACTTTGTTCGAAGTAATCAATCTGTTATGAGTTTCACAAAAATCAACTATTGAATAGTGTCAAAATTGACATAAAAGAGTTCTTAAAACAAATATTATATTATTAATTGATAATAAATTCCTAAAAATCTAAGGTTCGGCCAAGAGACTTATATTATTATAGGTTAATAATTAATGGACCACTTTGGGGTCGCTTGGATGTATATAGTAAGTTTATTAACCATATTATATAAAAATACAAAGAGACATTGTAAAAGTGAAACTAATTAACTTAGAGTTAATACTTAAAGATAAGGTTAATATAAGTACCCAAACCTGTCTAAATTCTATTGGATGAGTTGTTTTCGACCTATCCCCACCTTATCCTTTGAAGAGTCAACTTTGGAGCCTTTGTAAACCGAATATGAATTTATTATAAATTAATATTTCTAGCTTTTCCAAAGGTGCCCCTCACCCCTCTTATAAAAGGGCACTCCTCCTTCTCATTTCCTCACACCTCTCAAGCCACTTGGCTCGTCCAAACTCTGCCCAACTAAGCTCCCCACATCCCTCTCCTCCTCCTTGAAGCTTCCCCTTAGGCAGAAAGCATTTCAAGAAGTCCTTTGGTTCCAACCAAAGTGAGTTACCTAAATTAAAGGTAACAATTTCTCTTAAAGTATTTTCATTTATTTTGCTTCTCCAACCCCCAAAATCTTTTTATTTCCTTTATTTTATAACATCACCAGTATCCTAAATATACTAGGATGTTGTTATAAGAAGGATTCAAACTACACATTCACACAACTCCATCTAATGGATGATGAACATAATGTTTCTGTGGATGGCAAACTAACGCCTCACGAAACGATGATTGTTCAAATACATCTTACCGCCTCTCATGGTGACCATTAGGATGGCACTGTAATGAAATATGATATTAATGATATATATTTTATATATAAGCTTCTGTAATTCCATTTTATTTCATACCATTATTCGTTTCATGTTGTATATACATACGATAATTTCATTTGAGGAAGTGCGGACTACCGCCCCCTTAAAATGATATGACTCGTTCATACCACACATGGAACGTATAAAGGATGGTGTAAATGAACTTAAGTAACATATATAAAATATTATATTATACTGGAATAGTAATATACCTATGTATAATTTGGATTCGATTCTTTTAAAATAAAAATTAAATGGAAGTAGCGTTCGTGCGTACGTACGGACTACCATCTCCACGAACGCGATGAGATTCATTCTCCATCGTATAATTTGATGATTTAAAAATGATGTTTAAGAACTTGATACCATTCTGGATATGAATAATATACATCCCATTAATAACGAATATGTCTCACATAACAAAGAATATAAAGTAAAATGAACCCGTTAACACCCGAAATGACGATAATTCTAAAATATTATTAACAAATCAATGATAAAAGATCATATATGATATCATATTAAAGTAAATGATTCTTTTATTATTCAATAACAATTATTTCACCATTATACAGGAGGTAAACCTACCATCGACCAAGGAAAAAGTACAATGTAAGGGTTTTCTTATCTCACTTTTAATTCCGTGAGAATTCCATTGATCACCACTTAATTATTGCATGTGGTGTATGTGTACTGCCCATGATCTTATTCATTGTGTAATATACTTTAATTTATGGGTATTTACATCATCATGGTATGATACTTCTTTCATGGGTGTATGTTTCGTAAGTTACCTAATCGATAAGGGAATTTGAGATTTCAATTTCCACTCATTTGGCTTTACACATATTTCATTGATTATATTACCCCAAGATTATGTGTGGAATCACTATTCATTTGATTATGTCATAATTTCCACTCCCCTTCCTGTGGATAGAAGTTTGATACACATAATCACTCCATTGGTAATTCTCAAGTCATTGATATGAATTTGATAAGAGTAATTTTAACTCATTCTCCATTTGTTGAGTTAAACATCCAATTCGTTGGTATTGTTTTTTTTACAAGAATATGTGTGAATGTCCTTTGATTGTTTTACACTGAATATCCAATCATATTTAGTGTATTTATATTTGTCACACATAATTATGTCATTTATTTATCCTTAACCTAAGTATACAACCTTTTTGAGAAATTTCATCTCAATTTACATTCCATTGAGACTTCTTTGATGATATACACCAAATCACTTCTATGTGGTGTATATAATGTACTTTGACATAGTATATCATGAATTCCTTTATTCTCATGATATTACAATGTTTTGATTACCTCAATTATTTGTATTCAAGTGTCTCTCTTTTGGTTAGAAACTCTAACCAAAATACCATTTTAAAATGTTTTAAAGAATTATTCTTCTAAATCATGCTCATTAATGTCCATATTTTAAAAATGGTTTTAAGGATTTATTTATATGGACATTAAAGTTTTAAAATTAAAACTCCTTTTAAAAGTTTCAAAGTGGTATGGGACACTTTGATTCAAAAATATACTTTTAAATGGCTTCTTGACAAATAGTGTGACTTTTAAATGTTTTCAAGAAAAGGGGGATATTTCTCTCAAATAGTTTTGATGATTATTTTCATCCATGTCAACATCCTTCATTATTGTTGATTGAGGTTAATGTGATACAATACAATCTTCCATATTGTATCGAATGAATTATGTTTGACTGTGGATGTGCTATTTTTATACCATTCATGGTTTGTGGTGAAAGTATTGACATTTCGTATGCTAGTTTAATACGAATGTTTACGTTATGTTTAAACCTTTTCATATGGGAATGCATTGGACTTAATAAGTGACGGGTGGAGCCCGCTATAGCTCCTCGATGCATCGGTAGGTCTCATGAGACAAACTAGTGTCTTGGCACAAGGCCTTGGCAAAATCTTATTTGTAGTCTTGGCACGAGGCCTTGGCTATGTGGTTATGATAGTCTGGCATTATGCATTCCATCATTATGAAAGTGGTTATTGATATTGCATGTGATCATTCGACTAGTAGAATATCCATGTGAGTAAGTAAATGGCATTATTTCATTTTACCTTTGCCATTTTATGCTGAAGTTCAAGTTTAAAAGGCTTTTGTTTTAGTTATAAATTGCCTTAAGTGTTTATGCTCATTTATGAAATCTTCTTCTATAATGTTATCCTTACTGAGCATCCGAGCTCACCCCTTTCAATGTTTTATTTTTTTTCCCAGGATTATGAAGATGTAATTTATGAATGACCTGCAGGGATAGTATGAGGGGATATGAAGACAAGATGTTTTTTTTATGATGTAATGTAAAAATTTATGGATGTATCTAGTTATTCCAAGGCTACTAAACTAATCGGTCTTTCGAGACTTGATCTTTCTCGTGATCATGCCAATGTTACGAAGTAATGCACCGACTCTGGGTAGCTGGGGTCGGGGCGTTACATTGGGGCTCTAGGATTCAAAATTAGAATCTCAACATTATTTTTTTGACATTATTTTTTTAATATTTATAAATATAATAATACCCAAAATATAATCATTTAAATAATTAATTTTTAGTATTATATAAAATTTAAAAAAGAATATTAAATAAAAAAAAGAAAAACTAGAGTCCCCCATTTATTAAAATATTATATCCAATCACACATATTGTAAAACAAATTTATCAATGTGATGCATCTTTTGAAAAAGAAAATGAAATCACACAAAGATGACAATCTCAATGTAATATAAAAATTAATGTGATGTAAACATGGAATTTTTAATGAGAATTTAAAGATTGAATAAAAGTAGTGTGTTATTAAAAAAATATCATCTACTATTTTCACATTATAAATAAAAAAATCCAAGTATATATATAATTATGAATATAGTGAAAAATAATGAAAATAGAAATTTATGACTCATCCATGAACCATCAAAAATCATATGGAAATTTTTAACATCAAATAAATAATAAAAATATTTTAAGACATTATAAATAAAATATAAACAATGAGAATAAAGTGTTATTGTGAAAATGTATTTCAATTTATGTTCAATTTTATTGAAAATAATAGATAAGTCATGTTTTTAATGATCTTTATTGAAATAACATCTAATATCAAAATTCCATGTTACCAATTTTCTAATAAAACTACATAAATACTTAATATAGATATTATTATCATTATTAATCAAAAAATTATCTAAATTAATATTTATATAAATTATATCATGTGTTATCTAAATCAAAAGAGAAAAAAATCCCAAACTATATATAAATAAACAAAAGATATAGAAGGTTCGATATAATTTATCTTATAATGATGAAATTAAACC
This sequence comes from Viscum album, assembly GCA_963277665.1. Taxonomy (NCBI): domain Eukaryota; kingdom Viridiplantae; phylum Streptophyta; class Magnoliopsida; order Santalales; family Viscaceae; genus Viscum; species Viscum album. The sequence goes on along the minus strand of OY728125.1, from coordinate 552,407,732 downwards.
AAACATATTCAGGATAAAATAACCCTTATATACAAACGATTCAAATATAGGCCATATCCCACAAATGAAATTTATAAATTTGATATTAATTGGAAAAAATAACTTACATATTAAATAATTATTTTTTGTGTTAGACCCCATTTTATGGGATATGTGGGAACCCATCAAAACATAAAGACTTAAATAAAAACCAGACCCCAACAGACCAACACTCAAGATCAAAAACAACCCTCACTATAAAAAGTATGTTCTTCTGACCCACAAAAAAGCATTTAATCCAACTTCCATTGTCTCTTCACAACATGATAATATATCCCATGACAAATAGTCTATGCCTCGTACCTATGGAAATTACTATATCCTCTCAATAATCTGATTATGCAAAACCATCACACAGTGAAAACACATCTCCCTAAACCATATCTGGAGAAGCCCCATGTAGATATATTGTGGTATAATCCTTGGACCAGTGTACCACCAAGTCCAAAACCAACTGTCCTACCTTCTAGCTCGCCCAAAATAGTGAAATCTAGTATGATACTCCCATCCATCCCAAATCATAAAAAACACTACAATTCAAATAAAAATTCCACTGTCAATAATGGATCATCAACAAAAACCAAAACTCATGATTTATAAGAATAGATACGAAATAATTTTCCAAAGAAGCGGACTCTCAAGAAACATCAAAGAATTATAAATTTTCATTAATTCATCCAAACTAAGACCATTGACATATAACTGACATAATGAAAACAAATACATCCCCATCAAAATTAGAATCACTCATAAAAAAATTCATCTATGAAATATGATCCAGTTTCTTCTTATCCACGCTGCCACCGCAACTGAACTGATGAGATGCTCAGTATAATAAAAATGAAAACCTAGACAGTGAACAGTCCTCAACCATACTGAAATCCAATCCAAATATTCATAAAAACATAGGAAACCCCAAATTAAAAAATATTTCCATGAGGATAAGCTATAAAACAGAACCAGATCATATTACTTCCTTCACTTTCCCATTGAAAAACTACCTCGACCCACCAAACCCACACCAGATTGGTCCAGAACCATTTCAACGACCCTATACACAGATAAAATGAATGAAAAACCACTAGAATCAACGTTCTCCGAAAAAATCCATACCCAGCAATTTAGGGAATGAGTGAAAGAATTCCAAAAAATAGTTTGAAATTCCAAGATGTTTGGGCCCATGAAGTCTTCAATACCTCCCCTAGGATAAGAACTATTGTCACAATAGAAATGAGAAGAAGTACCTAAGAGAATATCATAATTCTATCCTCGGTGGAAGGGATATGGATGAAGTTGAATATAAAAACTATCCATTAACTTATACTAGTAATGTATATCTATGTTCAAAATAATCCACTATATAGAATCACTTCAAATCATTTAACAACTATAAATATTTTAACATTAATTATATAACTCACTAATGTGGTATATTATTTCTACATTAATTAAAAATCATCTTAATATGATTCATTTTTTAAATACATTGATTCAATATATTAAATTTTTCATAATGAAATATTAACCATCCCACAGTCATATTCATTTTCAATTAAATTTGATATATATTACAAGAATAAAATCATAAAATTTTATTATTAGAACCAAATATGATTTCGTTATCAGAAATTTGAAATGGTAATATATATTATAAAATTTTTTGGATAAAAAACATAATTCTATATGTATATATAATAAAACCATTCATGATATGTAACCGTATAATCATTCATTGAAACTCATTGTCATTAATTATCCAAATAAAATGCATCAGTATATATGAAAATATAAATTTGAAATAGAAGATTTAAAAAAATTATTTCCATCATATATTAAACATACTCATGTATAATACTTTAAAAAAAAATTATTTCCATTTGAATAATATTAAAAGAAATATTTCTTTCAAATCTATTAGGAATCCATTTTGATTTTAATCTAATTATAAACACAATAATATCCTTATTTATAGTGGAAACCACATGCCCAACATGATTTTAATGAGAAATACCATTCTAAAAAGGTTTTTAAACTAAATAGAATTAAACATTCCTCACAATTAATTTATATTTTTCATTATAGTTAATAAATAATTTAAATTCAATCTTAATGTCTCAATAGTTCTTGGTTACAGATAAGACATAATTTATATATATATATATATCTAAAATCATATATATACCTAAATTTATCTTTAATGAAATTTAGTTAGAATATCGTTTTATAAATATAGTGGGTAGTGAATCAGTATTAACATATTTGTCCAAATAATTTTCACTTTTCAATTTCCCCCCTTAATAAATAAAAATTTGTGCAGTTAAGATATATTGATACACATATTATTTCAAAACGCATAGATTACATTTTAAATTCTATATTGAATGTAAGAGAAGAAACAACAAATATTTTTATATTATTTTTTCACAATGCTAGAATCTAATACATGATGTGTTTTGGTCTCATTATAAAGATAATATTATTTTTATTTTCTAGAGTAGCGAATATAATGTGTGAAAAGGAATATTTATTAATAAAAATAATGATTTTATTTTTTGTACTCAAGTGGATAAATTTTGATGGGGATGATATTAAACCTTGGTCCATGGATAATCATACACCTATTTCAATTTAATCTAAATACCAGGTATTTTACTGATTTTGAATTGTTATATAAATGGATAGGAATTCAAGATTGGTAATACATAAATCATCATGGATTTATCATCTTTAAATGGACCTTTTTTGGTTTTTGAGGGTGTTATTAGAGGCCTAGTATTGAGTATCTGAATTTTAAATATGCTTGGGGAAAACATTTCTCACTGTTGGTCGGAGTGGATACTCAAGAGGGGGTGAATTGAGTTCCAATTAAAATTTTCTGTTAAAAACAATGTTGATTAAAAATTCCCCTATTTCAAAAACAGATTAAACTGTAGTGAATTTATATAGATTATAAAGGTTCAATTAGTTTCTCAAAGATTGATTAATTCTCAGTTAACTTAATCTTATGATTAAATTAACCTTTGAAACTAACTTACTGATCTATAATAAATATAAACACTTGCGAGTTTAACTATCAAAGCAGCTTTGAAAATAAATTATATTTCAATGTAATAGCAGCAGAATATGAAATAAATATGTATAGTATGGATATAGAGTATAACTACAAACACAGAGAATTAACCAAGAGGTTCAGTCTCAAGCTAAGACTTAGTCCTCTCAAAAGTTTATATAAGAATGATCCACACCCTGGATCGGGGTTAACAATAGTGAACACACTGTCCAGGTCACAAGACCTCTACCACAGTTCTACGTGGGAAAACAAACAACAGCAGCCAGCTGTCCAGGTCACAAGACCTCTACCACTATCCACAGTGGGAAGTGAAGTGTAAAAGGTTTGCTGAGGATTTACAGATCCTCCAGTGAAAGTACAGGAGTCAGTGTGTGTGTTTAATATGGCAGATAACACACACTGCTCGAAAAGTAGAATAAATAAATCACAGAGCAAGGATGTAGAGTTTAGAAATGGCTCTAGTGATTTCAATGTAGCACTGGACTCGTTCTGGAATTAATCAGAAGTGATTCTGAGTCCTCTTCTCGATTTTGTTTGATAAGCAGAGTGTCGTATGCTTCAGGTTCATAGGCAGTGAGATGTAGTCGATGAAGCTCTTCGATATTCCTTTGTATGCACAGAACTCTTCTTGAGTAGGCTTGATTGTATATTTGATTCTGTCTTGCTTGGTTCTTCTTGTATGGATAGAGCTCTTCTTGAGAATGTCGTATGTCTTCCTTGTCTCTGTGTGTGTTGTCTCTTTTTTTTGTCTCTGTTATTGTCCTGTTATTGTCCTATTTCTTCAGTGACGTCTTCTTGTATTTATGTCATGTGCTCCGTAGGACAGAAAAGGTTTCCTTTCCGCAGGTACGAGGTACGGTTTCCTGTCATCCGACAACCTTTATTAATTAATTGTCATGGTATTAAAATATAACTAATATGACCATTGGTTAGAATAAATAAAGATAAAGATAAAGAAATTCAAACAGTTGTTTATGACTGTTCAAGTGATCGGTAGGTCATCAGCATTAGATTAATGATTGGTGACTCAGATAGTTCAGCATCGGTCTGTCATCTGATCGGTGAGTCATTTGCATCGGTGAGTCATTTGCATCGGTGAGTCATTTGCATCGGTGAGTCCTTGGATCGGTGACTCTGATGGATCGGTGACTCTGATGGATCGGTGACTCTGATGGATCGGTGAGTCTGATGGATCGGTGACTCTGATGGATCGGTGACTCTGATGGATCGGTGACTCTGATGGATCGGTGAGTCTGATGGATCGGTGACTCTGATGGATCGGTGAGTCTGATGGATCAGTGAGTCTGATGGACCGGTGAGTCTGATTGGTCAGCATCGGTGAGTCATCTGATCAGTGCGACCGTTGTCCTTTGATATTGGATCAGTGCTTCCGATGTCTGTTGAATCCAGAAGACTTCCAACATACTCTGTAAGTCAATAAGCATAGACAAAAACATGGTAACAGATTCACTTATAGATTGTAGTTAAGTTTATGAGAAATCAAACCAGATTAAGCATTAATGGTATTGTGATGATTTGTGATTATTAAAACATCAAACATAGACATGAAATCAACAATCTTCCAGAGGGCTCAACAATCTCCCCTTTTTTGATAATCACAAATCTTTATCGTTAAATATAAATAATATGATGTATCATTAATAAAAACATAATGAGAATTAAAAGTGAAGAGACATAAATCTCCCTCTTAATTTATCGTTCCCATATATATAGTATTCAGATTTCTCGCCCTGAGATATTGATCTCCCACTGAGATATTCACATCTCTCATATATATATATTGTTCTCCCCATTTCTCCCATTATATATGTGATATATATCTTTCTCCCATTATATATATCTTTCTCCCATTATATATATCTCTCTCCCCCTTTGGGATAATCAAAAAGGAGGGAAAATAGATAAGGGAAAGGAGAAGTAGGGTGCATAGAGTATAGATCATAACACAAAGGAAAAACAAATTAGATAAAGTCACAGAAAAGGATAAGAAATACATAGATCACCCCATCAAAAACAATACATGGCTATTTGTTGGGATGCAAAGGGGCTTTCCCTTTGTCTTTTGGATCAATGGTAGGTAAGGTGAAAGGCTTGGAGGCAGGCTGTGGTTCACGGAGCTGAAGTGGCAGTAGGACAGCTCTGGTAGGTGCAGGTGGAGGTGACATAGAGTGTTGTTATTGAGAAACAGGAGCTGATTGAGGAGCTTGCTGAGGAACTGGTCTTAACTGAGAGAGAGCTTGAGCAACAGATAGCTGATTTGGAGCAATATCAGAGGCACTGAGAGGTTCAGAAGTAGGGAGTACAATTGCAGTGGCCTGTGCATCCAAGTAAGGCTTCAACAGATGAATGAAGTCCTGAATGACTTCTGCTCCATACTTCATAGCTTTTTCAAAATCGTCCTTGTTCTCCATGAACTGTGCTAAGGTTGGGGTAAACTCTTGTAATTGGCGAACTTGAGTGTTGAAGGCCTGAGTGACTGGAGGTAATTTCAGATTCTCTGCCAAGACTTTGAAGTTTGCAGCCATCTCATGTTTTGTATAAATCTTGGAAAAGTAAGTATCAACTTTTTCCTTGATCTCTTGCAGGGATTTCTTAGCATCTGCTGAATATACTAAGGCCATCTTATGACTATTATCACAGAGCTCTTTCATCCTCCTCAAAGATTCGAAGTCAATAATTTGTCTTACAGCAGCTAACTCTTCATGCACAACTTCTCTTAGAGCTTCTATCTCACGGGTAGTGATTTTGGTTACCTTGCCTGTACTGGCTTGGCCGACTATGTGAGTTAGTTCAGCTTTCAGCTTCCTCAGGTCAGACTTGTTGAGATGTTCAATCATATTTCTTAAAACTTCCATCATACCAGAGATGGTTGATCTGAACTCATTTGATAGAGAAACTAAGCCATTTTGGATATCCTTCAAGGTCTGATTTAAAAAGGCTATTTGCCTGCCAATAAGGTCACCAGTATTGGCTAGGTCTGGCTTCACAGCATTTGATACTCTCTGTGAGAAGGCTTCCAAAGAATTTTCAGAAACTTGTAGAGACACTTGAGTAAGAGCATTAGAAACTTCTTCTCTAACTATGGTTCTCACAGCAGTTAGCAATTCAAACATAAACTGATCAAGATCTGCTTGACTGATTCCAGAACCAGGTAAATTAACATTGGTAGGATCAACAGTAGAAGCAGACCTTGCTTCTCATGGGAGGTTCCTCTTCACAGCTGTAGCAGATGCTGGCATTGCTTCTTCATCTTCAGAATATTCTAAGCCCAACACAGCATAACCAGGGTAGTCGTCCCAAACAGCAGCACACAGGGTGTATTTTGGTTTCTCATAGCTTGCTGTTCCACTGATTTTTGGTGAATCATCCTTGCCACTGATATGGATTTCTGGTACTGACTGAGGTTGTTCTACTTGATCTACAACAAGACCATCCTCCGGTCTGTTAACACTATCAACAGCAGCTTCAACATCATCAGCATCATCATCATCACCATCATGATTGTCATCAGCATCATCTTGCTTATTATTACTCGGTTCAGAGGCTTCACTGTGATATTCTTCAGTATCAGAATCTTCTTCATCACCAAGAATAGGTTCTGACTCTGGTAGGGTTAAGGGTGGACTAGCAGGTCCAAATTCTATTCTTTTCTTGGGGCTTGTAGTGTCTGGATCACTCCTATCATCAGGAGAAGACACACTTCCTTCTGCAGTCGCAGCTTCTTCTTGCTCAACATCATCAGAATAAATTGGTTCCTCGTCTGGTTTTAATCCAGGGTCTCTCAAATCCTTTGGCCTCTTCCCATGATCTATTGGATTGTAGGTTTCATACAATATATCTTCATCTGCAACCCATCACTTCTTCCATGGATTCCAATTTATTTTCATCCTCTTGTAGATCTCTTTGTTAAGACAGAAGGTGCGCTCTGTTTCAACAACTTCATCATCTTCATCAACACATTCCAGATTCTTGAGCATAGTAGATATCATTTTTGAATAAAACAAGGCAGTGGCTTTCTTGGACGGTTTTATCATTCTAGCTATGTGTACCATCACATATCTACAAAAATTGATTTTCTCATGTGTTTTCAGAAGAAACAACAGGAAAACATCTTGGTACATTACAGCAGCAAAATCTCCTCTCCTAGGGAAAAATTGGTGCTGAATAAACTTGAAAAGAAGTCTGCACTCACCATCTAATTCTGAAGCTGTGAATATTCATGACTCTCTGTTTCCTGTCAGAAGATCCAGAGCTAATTCATAAGAGAAGTAATCAGATGTTGGAGGAATATTCCCAGCATAATCCTCATACCGACCTTCATGAGGTACGTTCAGGCACTCAGCCCACTGCTTAGATGAGAAGGATATTTTCTTTCCTTTTACCACAGACGACATCCTGGCAGCCTCCACACCATCTAAAGTGATTTCCAGATTCATATAGAACTCGTGTACCAGCTTCAGGTAGTCTATTCGAGTGTTGTCAGAAAACCAGTCTATCCATCTTTGCGATTCAAGAACTTGCAGCAACAGTGACTTACTTGACAGAAGCCAGGCAGAGTTTACTTCTTTTTCTACACCAAAAATCCGAGTTTCCAGGTTCGGATTTACTAATAGTTGAGAGGTACTACTCGACTCGCCTCGAGCACGCTTTGAAGGTACAAGTCTATCCGGACCTTTGCTCGGTCTCTTTTGCTTAGCCATTCGAGGATTTTGAGAAGACAGGAGTTCGAAGGTTCGAAGTAGAGGGGAAGAGAGGTTGAGAGGTTCGGCGGGAAATGAAAGGTCAAAGGTTTAGGGAAGATAAATAGCCGGATATCATTTATTTTATCATTTAGGGTTCCCATAAAAAGTAATTTACTAATTAATAAAAAGTAATTAAAAAAAATCGGGTTGACAGAACAGTGTGACAGATCGGTTCCACAGATCGGTTTCACAGATCAGTTTCACAGATCAGTTTCACAGATCAGTTTCACAGATCAGTTTCACAGATCAATCATACACAACTTTTGTTTAATAAATTTCATTCTTTCAGAGCATAAGGGCTTTGTGAAGATGTCAGCTATTTGATTTTCAGAACTAACAAATTCTAGAGAAATATCACCCTTCTGGTAATGATCTCTTAGAAAGTGATGTCTGACATCAATGTGCTTTGTTCTAGAGTGAGACACAGGGTTCTTGGATAGGTTTATTGCACTAGTGTTGTCACAGTTAATTGAAACATGTTTAAAATCAAATCCATAATCCAATAAAGTGTGTTTCATCCACAGAATTTGTGCACAGCAACTACCAGCAGCTATGTATTCTGCTTCGGCAGTAGACAATGCAACTGAGTTCTGTTTCTTACTACACCATGATACTAGGGATTTTCCAAGAAAATGACATGTTCCTGATGTTCTCTTCCTATCTAACTTACATCCTGCAAAGTCAGCATCTGAATAGCTAGTTAGATTAAATGATTGTCCTTTTGGATAAAACAAACCTAAATTTACAGTATACTTAAGATACTTAAAAATCCGTTTAACAGCTAGTAAGTGTGATTCTTTAGGATTATCTTGAAATCTAGCACACATACATACACTAAACATAATATCTGGTCGAATAGCAGTAAGATAAATTATGCTTCCAATCATACCTCTGTAATTGGTTTGATCAACTGGTTTCCCAGTCTCATCAACATCCAATTTACAGGTAGTACTCATAGGTGTATTACTTTCCTTAATACTATCCAATCCAAAACGTTTTAAAAGATCCTTTGTATATTTACATTGATTTAAAATAATGCCATCTTTATTTTGAAAGATTTGAAATCCAAGAAAATACTTAAGCTCTCCCATTAGGCTCATTTCAAATTCATTTTGCATAACCTTTGAAAAATCAGTACATAAAGAGTGTTTAGAAGATCCAAAAAATAATATCATCAACATATATTTGTACAACTAAAGCATCTTTTGAAATCCTTTTTATAAAAAGAGTGGGATCAGCTACTCCTTTTGTATATCCTTTAGAGATAGGAAAGTTTGAATGCCTTTCATACCAAGCTCTTGGAGCTTGTTTTAAACCATATAAAGCTTTAGAAAGTTTAAAAACATGATGTGGAAAATGGGGATTAGTAAATCCAGGTGGTTGTTCCAAAAAAACATTTTCAATAATAACACCATTTAAAAAAGCACTTTTGACGTCCATTTGATATAAATTGAAATTCAGATGTGATGCATATTCACGTAAGATTCTAATAGCTTCTAATCTGGCTACAGGTGCAAAGGTTTCCTCATAGTCTATACCTTCTTCTTGATTGTAACCTTGTTCAACTAGTCTAGCTTTATTTCTAACTATATTTCCAGATTCATCTACTTTATTTCTAAACACCCATTTTGTGCCTATGGTCAAAGTGTCCTTAGGTCTTTCTACTAATTTCCATACATTGTTTCTTTCAAACTGATTTAGTTCTTCTTGCATAGACATTACCCCAAATTCATCATTGATAGCATCATTGATATCTTTAGGTTCTAACTGTGAAAGAAAAGCTTGATGTTCAACCTGATTTCTTAGAGAAGCTCTAGTTTGTGTTCCTCTATCTAGATTTCCTACAACAGCATCTAAAGGATGGTTCTTTAGAGTCCTAGATGGTCTTGAAAAGATAGGGCTAGAAATTTCAGATTCATCTATAGGTTCGGGTTCAACAGAAGCAGATTCTGGAAAAAGTCCAGAACTGGATGTTTTTATAACAGGTTCTTTAGATTTATCATTAATGTTCAGAACAGATAAGTCTTCTTCAAGATATTCAAGAGAAGTTTTAGGCTCATGTGGATCAGTTTCATCGAATTTGATGTGAACAGATTCTTCCACACATTTGGTTCTCTTATTGAAAACTCTATAAGCTTTACTTGAAATAGAGTAACCTAGGAAAATTCCTTCATCACTCTTGGATGCAAATTTGTCAAGATTTTCTTTAGTATTGAGAATGAAGACTTTCAGCCAAAAACTTTGAAGTAGTTAACCTTGGGTTTCCTATGGTTCCACAACTCATAGGGAGTCCTCTTAAGAACTGGTCTGATCAAGACTCTATTTATGACATAACAAGCTGTATATACAGCTTCAGCCCAAAAATAAATAGGCAGGTCATATTCATTGAGCATGGTTCTAGCTATTTCTTGCAGGGTTCTGTTTCTTCTTTCTACTACACCATTCTGTTGGGGTGTCCTAGGGGTAGAAAAGTTATGAGAATAGCCATTGAGTGAGAATTAAGATTCAAAATCTTGATTTTCAAACTCACGACCATGATCACTTCTTAGGGTCTTAATCTTGAGTCCACTAAGATTTTCTACAGACTTGGAGTATTTAACAAAGTAAGAACAAGCTTCACTTTTGTGAGCTAGAATGTATACCCAAGTATATCTAGAAAATTCATCTACAAGAACATAGACATAATTATTCCCATTTAGACTAGAAACTCTTGATGGTCCAAACAAATCCATGTGAACCAATTCAAGTGGTTGAGAAGTCGAAACTTCTTTCTTTGATTTAAAAGAAACTTTATGTCGCTTTCCCTTTTGACAGGGATTACAAACTTTGTCTGCTGGAAATTCAAGTTTGGGTAAGTCTCTAACTAAGTTCTTCCTAGAAAGTTTTCTAAGTGAGTGCACATTGCAGTGTCCTAATCTTCTGTGCCAAAGCCAATACTCTTTATGAAAAGAATTTAAACAAGGAATGTTCTGTTTAGCTACAGAATTCAGATTAACAGCATACACATTTTCATTTCTTAAGGCAAAAAATACCAAAACATTCTTTGAATCAAAAACTTTGCAAGAATCATTTTCAAATTTAACATGAAAACCATCATCACACAACTGAGAAATACGTAATAAATTGTATTTAAGGCCATCAACAAATAAAACTTTAGAAATCAAAATTGAATCACTGTTACCAATCTGCCCTAGGCCGATGATTTTCCCTTTTGAATTATCACCAAAAGTGACAAAGCCTCCATCAACTTTTACTAAGGTCTTGAAACATGAAAAGTCTCCTGACATATGCCTTGAACATCCACTGTCTAATTACCATATCTTTTTGTGACAGCTCTTCAGGCAGGTCTCCTACAAAATAGATTTAGATGGAAGATGATTTTGGTACCCAGATCTTCTTGGGTCCAGACAGGTTAGCCAATAACACTTTAGGTACCCATATTTGTCTAATGGGTATCATATAATTTGTAGAATTGACATGCTTTGGAAGATAAACTTTATTAGATCCATATCTATGTATATAACTGGTTGAAGCATAAGAAGTTCCAGAATTTCCTTCATTCTGTCTAGATTTAGAAATGAATCTTGTTTTGGCAATTTTCCTTTGTCCAGGTTGGTATCCTATACCAGTAGTATATTTAGGTTCTACTTGCTTTCCTAGCATCTGTGTTAGTGTATTTTTGCCATTGGTGAACTTCTCTAAGTCATTCGTGAGTTGCTCATTTGACAGTTTCAGTTCTGTATTTTCCTTAAGTATTTTAGCATTCTTTTCCTTTTCTATATCAAGATCAGATTTATGCTTAACACTTAAAGCATACTGTTTCTTTAGACCGTTATATTTATCTTTAAGATCATTACATGTTTCTTCTAACATGTCACAGTATTCAAACAATTCAGATTTTGACAAGTTTTCTGAGTCAGAATCTTCTCCAGAATAGTATGAATTAAAAGCAGGAGTCTCTGATGTTACCTCAGAAGTGTTTGTCATGAAACACATGTTGGCCCGATTCTTTTCAGAGTCTGAAGATTCAGCTTCACTTGTGCTGTCTTCTGAAGCACTCCAAGTATCCTTAATGGCTTTATTCTATTTTTTATCCTTGTATTCATATTTCCATTTATACTTCATCTTTGGACAGTCGGCTTTAATGTGTCCTTTTCTTTTGCACTCATAACAGAAAACTTCATCAGTTCTGTCAGCCTTCTTCCAATCCTTTTTCCATTTGCCTTGTTGGTCATACTTTCCCTTGTAATTTGGTTTCCTAAAGAATTTCTTTTTCCTATAAAACTTTTTGAATCTCCTGGCTATTTGAGCCATCTCAGCATCACTGTCAGAATCATTCTCACTTTCCTCACTGCTTGAACTTTCATTGATAGCTTGAAGCTTTTCCTTATCCTTATTCTTTGAGGTTGTAGTCTTGAAGGCAATAGACTTCCTTTTAGGTTCATCATCTTCTTCTTTATTTACATTAAGCTCTTCTTCATAAATCATCAGCTTACCAATTAATTCCTTGACAGACAGTGTTCCAATGTCATAGGATTCTCTAATGGAGACAGAGGTTCCTCTCCATCTTTCAGGTAGACATCTCAAAATTCTCATGATTTGTTCCTTTGCTGGAACTTCCTTTCCCAGAGAAGTCATTGTGTTGACAATTTCATTGAACCTGAGATACATATCAGAAATGGGTTCATCAGGCTTCATCTTAAAATTATCATACTTAATAGTATAGGTATTCAATCTCATCTCCTTAACATTTGTTGTTCCTTCATGAGAAACAGCTAAGGTATCCCAGATTTCAAAAGCAGTTTTACATGCAGAAATTCTATTAAACTCTTCATCTCCTAGAGCACAGTACAGAGCATTCATAGCTTTACAATTGTTATTGTAAGCAGTCTTTGTAGGTTCATCCCAAGTAGATCTAGCAGTAGTGGGAATTTTGTATTCATCTTCAATGGCAGTCCAAATATCAAAACCTATGCTTTCTAGATGAATTTTCATTTTCAGTTTCCACTGAGCATAATTAGTTCCATTGAAGAAAGGTGGCCGGTTAGTAGCAGCACCCTCAAGTTTATTATCCATGATATTACAAAAAATAATTTTAAAGAGATAAAAATTTAGAAATAACAGAAATTTTAAGAACTTTAAAATACAACTAAAATCACAGTTCAAAAGCAGAGTACTTTTAGAGAGTATTTAATCCTCTGATACCAAGTGTTGGTCGGAGTGGATACTCAATAGGGGGGTTAATTGAGTTCCAATTAAAATTTTCTGTTAAAAACAATGTTGATTAAAAATCCCCCTATTTCAAAAACAGATTAAACTGTAGTGAATTTATACAGATTATAAAGGTTCAATTAGTTTCTCAAAGATTGATTAATTCTCAGTTAACTTAATCTTATGATTAAATTAACCTTTGAAACTAACTTACTGATCTATAATAAATATAAACACTTGCGAGTTTAACTATCAAAGCAGCTTTGAAAATAAATTATATTTCAAAGTAATAGCAGCGGAATATGAAATAAATATGTATAGTATGGATATAGAGTATAACTACATACACAGAGAATTAACCAAGAGGTTCAGTCTCAAGCTGAGACTTAGTCCTCTCAAAAGTTTATATAAGAATGATCCACACCCTGGATCGGGGTTAACAACAGTGAACACACTGTCCAGGTCACAAGACCTCTACCACAGTTCTACGTGGGAAAACAAACAACAGCAGCCAGCTGTCCAGGTCACAAGACCTCTACCACTATCCACAGTGGGAAGTGAAGTGTAAAAGGTTTTCTGAGGATTTACAGATCCTCCAGTGAAAGTACAGGAGTCAGTGTGTGTGTTTAATATGGCAGATAACACACACTGCTCGAAAAGTAGAATAAATAAATCACAGAGCAGAGATGTAAAGTTTAGAAATGGCTCTAGTGATTTCAATGTAGCACTGGACTCGTTCTGGAATTAATCAGAAGTGATTCTGAGTCCTCTTCTCAATTTTGTTTGAGAAGCAGAGTGTCGTATGCTTCAGGTTCACAGGCAGTGAGATGTAGTCGATGAAGCTCTTCGATATTCTTTTGTATGCACAGAACTCTTCTTGAGTAGGCTTGATTGTATATTTGATTCTGTCTTGCTTGGTTATTCTTGTATAGACAGAGCTCTTCTTGAGTATGTCGTATGTCTTCCTTGTCTCTGTGTGTGTTGTCTCTTTTTTTTTGTCTCTGTTATTGTCCTGTTATTGTCCTATTTCTTCAGCGACGTCTTCTTGTATTTATGTCACGTGCTCCGTAGGACAGAAAAGGTTTCCTTTCCGCAGGTACGAGGTACGGTTTCCTGTCATCCGACAACCTTTATTAATTAATTGTCAGGGTATTAAAATATAACTAATATGACCGTTGGTTAGAATAAATAATGATAAAGATAAAGAAATTCAAACAGTTGTTTATGACTGTTCAAGTGATCGGTAGGTCATCAGCATTAGAGTAATGATTGGTGACTCAGATAGATCAGCATCAGTCTGTCATCTGATCGGTGAGTCATTTGCATCGGTGAGTCATTTGCATCGGTGAGTCATTTGCATCGGTGAGTCCTTGGATCGGTGACTCTGATGGATCGGTGACTCTGATGGATCGGTGACTCTGATGGATCGGTGAGTCTGATGGATCGGTGACTCTGATGGATCGGTGACTCTGATGGATCGGTGACTCTGATGGATCGGTGAGTCCGATGGATCGGTGAGTCTGATGGATCGGTGACTCTGATGGATCGGTGAGTCTGATGGATCGGTGAGTCTGATGGATCAGTGAGTCTGATTGGTCAGCATCGGTGAGTCATCTGATCAGTGCGACCGTTGTCCTTTGATATTGGATCAGTGCTTCCGATGTCTGTTGAATCCAGAAGACTTCCAACATACTTTGTAAGTCAATAAGCATAGACAAAAACATGATAACAGATTCACTTACAGATTGTAGTTAAGTTTATGAGAAATCAAACCAGATTAAGCATTAATGGTATTGTGATGATTTGTGATTATTAAAACATCAAACATAGACATGAAATCAACAATCTTCTAGAGGGCTCAACACTCACTATTTAAGGTTGTTGGTCATACCACGGCCAAGGGGAATGACTTCCTGTTGCGTCTTATATATAATATAATTTGAGTTTTGGGTTGATAAAAGTCGATTGTATGCTATTAATTTATATTTTTCATTTTGTTTTAAACACATAAAACAATTTCCTATTTAAATGAAAAACCAGTTCATCATTTGACTATTTGGATGTTGTATTTCAATATCTTGTGATTTATGGGATGTTATAAGGATATATGTGTTAATAATGTAATGCAAAAATAATTGATTTTTTCTGGTCGTGGATGAAGAATATTTGAATTACAATTTTTAGGGACACAAATCTTAATTTTAAATATTTCAAACACATAATTTTATAGGTGTAAATTTGTTATTGTAGGAATAAGTAAGGGTAATGTCCTATTTCAGAAGGATACATGAATAACATAAAATTTTCATATTTTCCTAATACATATGAGTAACAATACATAATGTAATTTTCAGAATGATTTACAGTATATAACCAATTTGGAATGATAGTTATCCTCATATGTAATAGTCTTCTTAACGAATTGACTATACGTAATTGTGGTAGTTTGGATAATGTTGTACAAAAACACAATCAAAACACACTATTAGTATGTAAACATCATCATGTGATACATTAGAGAAACATTAATTTACAATATTTTACTTATGGTTAACTATAATCCATTATGGTTACATATTTGGTTATTTTTTCAGTATGAAATTATTACACTAATTAATCATATGGATTACCAAAGTCTTCCTTGTAAGGAATAATGGTTGATATGTAAGAATTTATGGCTTTAAACGTGTTTTATAATTGTTAGTAGTATAATAATTACATGTTGATATGTAAGGGTTGATAGAATACCTATGGGGAGTAAGAGTTTATTTTGATAGCAAATATTTTAATGTATTTTCTACATAATGCTTATTATTAATGGATAATATGTTACTTTAATATTAATGGGATAATCGATAATTAATAGTAATTCAACAATTTTCATGAAAATAAGTATGAAATTCCTTTTTCATGGTTATTATTATGATAATTAATTATATGCATAAATAAAATATAAGCGGATTCTTAGGTAATTTTAGTGTGAAAAATATTGAGTTTCCCCAAATGATATCCTCTCATCCTAACTCTAATTCCTCTTATGAGAGATCATTATTAATTTTTTCATGTTCATCATTACATTCAATGCAATGACTAATCATCATCAAAATAATCTTTATTTAATTATCTATTTCATATTTTCACTCTATATTTCATATACATACAAAATTTAGTTTTTTATATTCCTCTTTATAAGGATTTCTGTAATATTAATTTCACTAGATGAAACTAAATAACATTATGATATTCATCTAGATTATTCTTATAATTATAAATATGATGTACCTTAAATTATCTCAAACATTAATCCATTCAATAATATTTGCATGATGTGTGGGAAAAATAACATAATGTCTGGTTAACATAAAAATTATTAAATTTTATGGAAATTTTTTTAAAAAAGTGTCACATTATTTTTTATGTGGCTGGTCTATTGATAATTGTATAATTCAATCCAATGAGAATAAAAATTTGGTTTGACATGATCTAGTAGAATAGAAAATGTTGGTGTAAAATTGTTGGGTTCCCATAATTATATTGATATCTACTGTCTTGATAATAGATATCCTAGGATGATCCCTAAATGATGATGGATGGTATCACCTAGTTAGGAGAACTCAACATAGTGGATAAATTGTTTTTATAATCATGTAAATTTATTTAAATTGTATTATTTTTATAAAAAAACTGAAAGGATAAATATATGATTTTATTGTAAATTGAAATCAATACATCATATGTTATTGTGTTTTCTAAAAAAACTATTACTGCAGTTTCTGAGGTAGGTGCTAAATAACTAAATAATCAGTTATATATAGTGATATATGGGGTTAGTAGAAATCCCCCTAGGGATTTGTGATATATGGGTGGTATCTATGGTGATATCTAATCCTTATGAGGATTTATGAATAATTAATTCATATAAGTTATTCTCTAATACCACGGTGTATTTAATAAATATTTTTCAATAAAAATGGTAAATGATCCACACAAGAATCGATTATATATGGTGATATACTAGGTAGGGTCTAATCCCCCTAAGACACTATGATATGTGGTCAAATCTAGGGTGGGTTCCAATTCTCCATATATTTCATGATGATTGATGGTATCATGGGTGATAACATATTGACCCCATTGTATGATTATATATAATTATCACAAATATAAGGGACTAGATGATGTCATTGTACATGATAAATTATTTCACCGTAGAAGTTGCCGATTGAAGGTGAATTACTTTATTTTGTGTAATATTTTATTATGGTGTATAGTCATGACCACTATTTATTATTATTATATATATATATATATATATATTCACCATTAGTGGTTTTATACATAGTTATATAGAGACACTACTCGGGTATTGTGAGTACCCGACTAGATTTCATGGTTTCTATTTATGTAAAGTGAATTGGCCCTATGGATGATGGTTGAGTTGGATAACCCAGTTATAATTTGATGATGGGGATAATCCCAGATTAAACAACAGTTATTTATATAACTGTAGTTTATTTCTTCCAACAGTTTTCACGACCTCCTCCCTCCAATGATACCCATACTGGGTGGGACATGATCAATGAGAGATAATTACCTCCATGTCTCACCTCATGTAGCTTCCAGTTTGGAATGTAGAACCACAATAATAAAAATACTAATATGTGATGTATTTCCATGTACAATATAGGTATGATAAATAGATAGGATATCATGGATAAATAAAATCCCTAAAAAACATAATAGGGTACCAAAACCATCCTAAAAATAATTTATAACTAAAATAGATACAAAAAAATGTCCACAATAGTAAATATTTAAAATAAAAACTAAAGTAGTTACATGTCAACTACCCAATGGTGAAATCAAGTAATGTTTATTAGATTCCATGTAATAATCTTATAAACATCAAAATTATATTTCTATTTGAATGTTGAGAATAAAGGGACAGATTGTATGAAATCTGATGAACCTAGTAAACTTGTGAAAGAAGATAATTAATGAAGCCAGGTGAAAACAAAAAAAAAATCCAAAAACCCCAAATAAGTACAAAATGAAAACACCATCCTCCCCATGAAATTATCATCAAATAATATAATCCATGTACAAACAACGCAATATGAAGCATATCAGTAAATACGGAACCCTACAAAAATTTCTCAAGAAATTTTCTCTCTCACAACCTAAACATTTATGTCCATTTTAACCCATATATTCCATATAGTATCCAATTCAGCCACCCTACCACATGGTAACATCACATCTTTCATGAAGATATCTAGGCCAACACAGCAGATCACCTCCCCATGACATGGTTACAACACATCATATTTTATGACATCAAGTCTATCTCATCACATCATTGTGACATATCTATGGTAATTGGGTATCTTTATCATGATGATCATAAGACACTTTACCAGCTCATTCCATGAATGAACCCCACTTTAAAACATCTCTTCAATACTCACACAAAGACACATGGTCCATCATGCCACAATCCATATCTCAACATTGCACTTTTGAATACTAGCCATCAAATCCATTCTATGTCAATGTCGCCTATATGAGAGGGAGGGAATTAAATGGTATCCACCAGTCTCTCCTCATCATTGTGATATTGGGGAAAACAACCCCATATTAATATATTTATTTTAAAACACGGTTCTCAACGTCGTTTAGCTCTATTTATAAATCCTAATGACTGTATATATATATATATATCCCCAAAAACAAGACCAATGGGATTGACAGCAAAATCCAAACCAACTCATAACATTACCAACCAAACTCATAGCATCTCCACATATACGTACACTACTCAATGAAAAATATGACACATTCCAAAATTTGACACTAACAACAAAATCCATTTTTCTTCACATTTATTTCATAATTAATCATTAACATCATTTAGAAACACTTCCAAATTTACTAAAAATTTATTACCCATTTTATCACATCCTATTTCAATAATCACACCAATTCCCTAACTAGCTAGGAAACTATACTAATGAATTGAGACACCACAAAAACCGAATATTTTCCCCTTCTAGAAAACTAGATTAGATCACTGCCACATTCATATCCACATTCACATCCATTTCAAGACTACATATCACCACCCCGAAGAACAGACACATATCACCACCACAAAAATAGTCACACCACAAAACAAATAAAATTTCATTTAACTTCAATTTTTTTATAAAATTATAAATGGTTTTTCAATTACCTATAATTCATTATTAGTAATGAATTTTAAATCAATCCATACATACTAGTGGAATAAAACAATCAACTGACTATAAGGTAATAATCATTTATTAAATGATTTTTGAAAACAATAATATGTAATGGGATTCAAAACAAATCATTCCATAAAAAAAATCTCCTTAAACATAAAGGTTTTTATTATGGAATTTAGACGATATAATCATAGTATAATTATATCAAAAGTTGTAATAATAATGATAAACATTACCCATGCCAATAAATTTTGGTAAACGGATTAATATATCTTTTCAAAATTGGGTGATTCCTTTTTCCAATATATTAAATTTATAAACCCATATCACATGATTGAGTTGTTGAGAAAATAATTATTGACTACCTAAAACAATGATTTTTGAGAAAATAGGCAAGGATAAAGTATGTACAATGACGCCATTGATCACCACCACATGGTAGATAAATAATAAAATCCTATAACATAACAACCATATTACTATCCCATTGAAAACCCGATAAAATAACATATTATCCTTGGTAGAATTATTCCCGTGATAGGAAATAAAGTAAAAACTAGAAAATTATTGAGAGGGTATGGCATACCACCTTATTTATTATATAAATTTTCATTTCATTTTATAAAAAAGGATCTTTTAATGTATAGTTTTATGGAATCCATGAAAATAATACATGAAAACATAAAAAAAAATTAATCCCCTTGAAAATAATCTTGAAAAGTTCATCCTATGTATAATTACTACATTTCATAACCTAGATACTTAAATCAAATTAATGGAAGGGAAGAAGGTCTAGTAAGGAAAGCCGGAGAATCAGTTTACTTGTGATATCAATGAGAACTTAATGAAGAACATAATGAAAAGAGATATAAAATATGATGAATATCATAATAAAAAGAACATGAATTTTAACTTGAATATGTGGCTACAACATTTAATTTAAACATTCGGGAAAAGATCACCAAGGTTCATCGCCATGGTTTCATAAACATTACAATGGTTATTCACCAATGTATCGTGATACTTTTCATCTCTAGATATTAAACTTTTTACACAATGAATTGAGGCTCTATTAGGATGAAAACATAATATGTTGTTATATTCATGTGATACACATAGATCATAATCATAAATTTCATAAATAACCAATAGATAATAATTGAAATGGGTTCCATATCAAAATCATGACATTTTAAAAAGTGTATACAAACAAGATCATTGTGATATTTGTAACACATGGAAAAGGAATAAGGGTTTTATGTATATCAATTAAAGACTCAAGAATATAATTTTTAGGCCTATATGAAAACCTTCACCAAATAAATTGTTTTGGGTATAATCCTAAATAAGATAAGAGAATTTATAGAGTGAATGAGAGAGAAATCATGAGATAAAATTTCTCCAGCATGACAACTATATAACATGGTTTTAGAAAAAAACGAGAAGAGACAAGGGTATTTGATACATAAATGATAAATTTTACATTATATGGATTGAATAAATTATAAATAAGATCATAGTGTGGATATTTGAATGACATACCACCTGAAAGGAAAACATTAAAGAAAAGAGAAAATGAAAATTCATTTATGAAAATTTGGAAGCCTTACGACGTAACGTAACAATTTAGAAAATCAATTGATGATAGTGGAAAGGGTCTCACATCATTTGGACATGAATTGGACAGTAATAAGAATATATAAAAACATAACCCAACAAAATAACATGTAATGTAAAAGACATGACATAAAAGAAGTCCTAACATAATAGGGGAGGTTGGAAGGTTCCCTTACCTTGAAGAGTAACTTCAAAAACTCAATGGTTGGGAACATGGAGGGATTGAGGGAATCTTGGGAGGACTCATTCGGAGATAAAAATACCAGATCTTCATTGAGGAGGATTTTGGAATGAATGGAAAGAGGGAATGGCTTCGTATTTATAACAAAATTGAGGGAATATTTTATTGATTTCCAAGGGACACCTCATCGGTGAAATTTGAAAAACCATGTGGTTTCCCATGCTATTTTCCCATGGTATTAGCCACATGGGAAACCTCATTGTATATATTACTATTCAAAAGTTGACCAGAATTTTTAGATCATTATTACATCATTATTTTTTTCATCAATCTCACAGAAACACAAAACTGTAATTTTTCTATTCATAGAAAAAAAATATTTTATAAAAATCTCATAAATGCATCATAAAATAATATAGATGCACTGAATTCAAAACTGAAATCCATTTTTTAGAATAATTTTATAAATACTTTTAATTTAATAATTAATTAAATTCATAATTTATTTTAAAATAACAACTTCAAAACTATTACTCTTATTGTAACACCTGCAGAAATTAATCATGGTCCCATAAAATTATCTTATAACCATAAGAACATAAAGTAAAAATTTATTATTACATTTTATGAAAAAAATATCCATTTTAAAATATTAAATTATTCATATAATTGTAAATGAAATATTTATTACATTAAAAAATACAAACACTTACACTATGATCTTTTTTTCACATTTAAGATGTCAACATTGTATTTAATTAGTCATTGGTGTTATTTCTATTTTTTTGGATGATTTATTATTCATGACTATCCAAACACAGATGTTACTATTCACCAAAAATTATTTTGATCTTATTTAAACATATTCTTCCCCTCGGATTACAAACATGTATGGCGGATTTTTGAAAATCAATTGACAGAAAGAGTAATTTAATAATAAAACGTTTTTTACTATTCATCGAAATAAAACTATTCATCAAATATAATTCATCAATAAAACAATATTCATCAAACAATATTCATCAAATAAAACACTATTTATCAAAAAAACGATTCTTCAATGAAAAAATATAAAAAATCATCCTTGATTAATTTTGACATTTAAAATTTAGAAATGATGTTTATTTAATTTTATAAAATTTATATGTATGATAAAATTATCTTTTAAATATAAGGATAATTATTTATTAAAAATAATAGTGGATTGAAATGGAATACAAAAATTTCATCGTGATATTTCTATCAATTAAAAAAATAAAAATATTTTACTATTTAAGTTTAAAAGGGGACTTTTAATCACTCTATTAAAATAAAAGAGTCATTATTCGATATATCATAATTTTTTATAATTATTAAATCAATTTTAAAAACTACAATTTGTGTCCAATTTAATTTGATGTGCTACTATTGTAAAACATAATAACAAGTTATTAATAGGAAAGAGATCAATAAATAAAAGAATTTTGTTTGGTTTGTTGAATTCTTCCCCCAAAAATAAATTTCATCCTCATAATTTTCTGTTTTTAGAAATTTATTACATTTAGGAAACATATAATTATAAATCGGTTTGATGTCTTAAAAAATATTATTCTTTAACAAAAATTACATTTTAAATAAATCCTTCATAATGATTCATAAAAATCTTGTGATTAACCAAACATATCCCTTGGGAGTGTCAAACCAGGTGTGTAGCATGGCCCGTTGTTGTGCTCCTGGATACCTCGGGTCAAGCCCAAAACTCATTGTCGGTGTTTTCACTCTTATATTCATATGTGCCAGAGTAACATCCACTTGTTCGTATGCTGACATGGATTTATTTTTTTGAAAACTACATAGTTAATATTTCACCAAAATAATAGGAATTTTTCCAATATTTAACCCTTTCTATATAGTTATTCTAATTGATTTCATGGACGAGTTTCAAAAAATAACTAATCTATCTTTTGATACCAACTATGGAATCCCTCCTTTTTAATTACATAACTTTTCATTTCATTTTACAAACAAATGATCTTTTAATGTATTGTGTCTTGGAAATCTGGAACATATACATGAAAAAATAAAACATTATATTAATTTCCTTGAAAAGCTTCTTGAAAATTACATCCAATGTACAATTACGACATATCATAACCTGGAGACACACATAAATGGAAAGAGGGAGCAGAACGCCTCGTAATGAAAGAAAGGGAATCAGTTTTATTGTGATATCAATAAGAACATGATGAATAACATAAAGACATGAGAAATTGATGAAGATGAATACAATAATAAAAAGATCATGAATATTAACATGAATATGTGGATACATCATTTTATTTTTGACATTCATGAACATATCACTATGGTGTATCCCCAAGGTGTCATAAACATTACTGAGGTTATTCACCATGGGATCATGAATCATGTCATCTCTAGAGATTAAATTCATCACACAATGAATTAGAGATCTAATAGGGTGAACCATTAATATGTATTTACTTTTATGTGAGACACATATATTAAAATGATACATTTCATAAATATCCTAAATAGACTAAAAGAAATGTGTTTCATATCAAAATCGCGACGTTTTAAAAAGGGATTAAAAACAAGATCATTATGTTATTTATATCCCATGTAAATGAAATAATGGTTTTATATATGTCAACTATAGAATCAAGAATATAATTTTTTTTTCTTTATTAACACCCTTATAATAGAAATTGGTTTGGGTATTCACATAAATAAGATAATATACTTTTTTGAGATAAAGAAAGATAAATTTTGAGTTGAAATGCCTACAGTATAATAGCTATATAAATTGGATTTATAAAAAATTAAAAAGTGTGTGGAAAGTGGTATATCATACACTAATGAATCATTTTTAATTATAGTATAAAATATAAATTTGATCATGGTGTGTAAATTTAAATGATATACGACATGAAAAGCAATCGTGAATGAAAAGAGAAAATGTAATTTCTTTTACGAATATTCGGCAGCCTAACGACATCACATAAATATTAAGAAAATAAATTGATGAAATTTGAAATGTTCTCTCATCATTTGGGCAAAAATGTGGCTGTAATAAGGATGTATAAGAATATACCATAACATAATAAGATAGAGACTAAAATACATAACATAAAAAAGGTCATGAATTAAAAGATGAGGGTGAAAGGTTCCCTTAACTTGAATAGTGACTTCAAAAACATGAAGGTTGGGACCATGGGGGCATGGGGGAACCTTGGGAGGAATCCTTGGGAGATAAAAAGACCATAGAGTCATTTAAGAGGATTTTTTTTATTAAAGGAATGTGGGAATGGATTGTTATTTACAGAAAAAGTGAGGGAATATTTTATTAATTTCCAAGGGACACATCATCGGTGGTATTTGCAAGACCATGTTCATGCCAATGGTATTGGCCACTTTAGACACCTCATAGCATGTATTACTATTCACACATGAACTAGAATGATTAAATCATTATTACATCATTATTGATGACATTAATCACACTAAAACACAAACTGTATTTTTACTATTCAATGGAAAACAAAACATTTTATAAAAATACAATAAATTTATCTTAACCTAATATTGATTCACTAAATTAAAGAAAGAAATAAAATTTTTAAAATATTTTTCAAATATTTTTAATTTATTTTTCAAATAAAAACAAAATTTTTTTCAAAATAAAAAATTTAAAACTATAACTCTTTTTCTAACACAACAAGAAATTAATCAAGATCCATTAATATTATCTTTTAACCATAATACAAAAGAGTATCAATTTATTATTACATTTTATGAAAATATATTTCTATTTTGAATTATTAAATTAGTCATATAATTGTAAATAAAATATATATTACCTACAGAAATACCAATACTTACATTATGATTGAGTTTTCACTTTTATGATGTCCACATTTTATTTATACATTCATGGGTGAAGTTTTTATTTTATTTTTACAGATTTTTTATTCATTTCTATTCGTTGTCATTCATAAAGGTATGTTAATATTCACCAAATGATTATTTTGATCTTCTTTCACCACATTTTTCACCCTGATTACAACATGTATGGCGGATTTTTTAAAATCATTAAAAAAAATTTATTTAATAATAAAATATATTTTTTACGATTCATAAAAAAAACACTATTCATATAGTACTATTCATAGTTAAAAAAATATTAATCCAACACTATTCATCAAATAAAATACTATATATTAAAAAAATTTATATTTCTTAAAAAACATATAATAATTTATCCTTGATTATTTTTGACATTTGAAATTAAAAAATAATGTTGATTTAAAAATAATTATTATCTATGTATGATAAACTTATCATTTAAATATAAAAATACTCATTTATTAAAAATATTAGTAGACTGAAAATGAATACTAAAATAACATACTGAAATTTCTAACAACCAAAAAAATTATTTTATCATTTACGTTTAAAAGGGGAGTTTTAATCAAACTATTTAATTAAAAGAATAATTATTCTATATACCTTAATTTATTATAAGAATTATATAATTTTGAAAAACTAAAATTTTGGTTTGAGGTAAATTTATGGTCTTCTATTATAAAACATAATAAAAAGTTATTATGAGGAAGGAGATTCTTAATTAATAGAGTTTTTTTCGATTCATTACAGAGGGACCCACCTAATCAATTAAATATCGATCTTTAAAGTATGAGGTCAAAATTCACCCAAAAGATTCAATATGATCCCCTTGGGATACACATTGGTTACTCATTAAAGGAAAGGAAAATGGGCTTTGTGATTATTTTCATATGTGTTTTAGAATTTTTATGTGGTTTATAAAATATAATATCATGTCATAAACTCTAATACGAGACAACATAATATTAAAAAAACTTGTAGAATATATAAAATTTAAAAGGATTGTGCCTCAAACTATATGGTCAATGAAGTAAAGAAACTATCATATAAAATTTATATTTTAATGACATTAAACTAATATTTTAACACCTTGAGAATTTACAAATAGATTTATTATAGAATGTATGGAACACTGAGTCTTTTAAAAAACCACATTGTTATAACCATGCAAAGTAATCATAATTTTTTCACCTCTATGATTTGAATTTTAAAAAACTGGCATACATAATTTCCTTCATTAAGATATTTAAGGTTTGATAAGAGAAGAACATTTTTTTGTGAATAGTTACATACCCTTCTGAATCGTATTGAATAAAAATGGACAAAAAAATAGAAACTTCACCAATGAATGTAAATACAATGTAGAAATCATAAAAGTAAAAAACAGTCATAGTATAAATATAGGTATATTTGAATGACATATATATTTTAAATAAAATTTAATTATTAATTTAATAATTTAAATTGGAAATTTATTCTCATAAAATGTAATGATAAATTTCTTTTTTACTTTATTATGGTTATAAAATAATTTACAGACCTTGATTAATTTTTCAAGGTGGTATATATCGAGTTTTAATTTTAATGTGGTTTTTCGAATAAATTTTGATTTTATTTAAAAATAGAAATAAAAAAATTTGGAAAATGATTTTCAAAAAATGAATTTCAATTTTAGTTCTACTTGTTATTTAATACATAGGATGAATTTTCTGTATTTTTCTCAGAAGATTGGTTTTTTTATGAATAGTGAAATACGGTAATATACCATATATAAAATTATCTGTTAAATGCACAATTTATGACATCAGGAGTGATATAAGGTCACCTGGTTCTAAATCACATTAACTAATTACTATAAGGGTTCACATGATAATACACTATTGGTTTTCTTGAGTAATTAATAAAATAATGAATAAAATATTTAAAATTTACTCCTCTCATCCACTATAAACCCCCCCTCACTCCATCTTCTTATAACTCCATTAAGACCTAATGCTCCAAATAATTATAGACAAATACCTTACCTAGTAACTCCACTTGTCTAAAAAGCTCTATATATTTCCAAAATACCAAAACCTCTTCCTTTAAAGAGATTCTCAAGGAGGTGGACTCAAGAGGTAAATTCAGATTTTATTTCATTCATTTCTGTTTCATGTTTCATTCTATTATAATCATATCCTCACATACCCTATAAAAATGATCATTATAACTCTAGTATCATAGATAAACATTAATTATCTCATTTTAATGGAATAACCATCATCAATATTGTTACTCTCTCACTTTTATTGTATAAATGAAACCATCATCCATGAGGTTGCAATTTAAAACCATCGATATATTACAATGTGGTGGGGAATTTCTACCTGAAATTTTATTTTCCTTAGGGTTACTCTTATTCTCTACTTAAAAAATTTAAATTATTACTTATTATTATTTACTAGAATTAAATTCTGTAGTAATTTCTTATATATTTTTTCCATCTAAAATACATTATTATTTTTTGGGTATTTACATGTTTTAAAAGGATCATTCCAAAATTCTATCATTATAAACAAACCCGATTCAAGAAATATATTAAAATTCTTACCCATTCTCAAGTGTACATCATAATCTTTTTTAATCCACCATTAGTTTTATAAAAACACACATTTTATCATGCAAATTTCTATCAGATAATTTCTGGATTTAAGAGAACAAATGTGCTTTTTCGCTTTAAAATTCCATTTTATACATTCTTTAAAATGCTCTAATATATTTATTTATAAATAATATTTTGAATTTTTTTTACAAAATTTCACTATTTTGGGACATAATTTATGCCTAAAATATAATTTCAATATCCTATTCTTTTATTTTATGTTATATTCATGTTTACAATCTAATTTCTGTGAAAATATAATTGATTTTACAAAATAACTCTTCTTTCAAAAGTAAAAAGTATTTTTCTCATATTACATTAAGTTTTATGAGATATATTATCTTTTAAAAACTTATTTCTTTCTTGTGTTATATGTAATTCCCTTTAGTGTGTCACATCAAGAGTCTCCTTATTCTCATTATATTCTAAGGGATTATGATTTTAATGTTTCAAGGTGGTTTGAGACACTATGTAATGATTAAGGATTATTTCCCCATGAATTTGACAATGGTCTCATTTAAATATATATTTTTCTATGTTAACATCATTTTTTAATATTGTACTTATTTAAGGTTTATATATTATGACATCATGTACAATATTTTTTTGAAGGGTCTCTGGTTATTCTTACTACAAATGTTCTATTTTGATATAATTCAAAATATTATTCCGAATGGTTAGTGTCTATGTTCTTTGATTGGGAAATGATATTTAAATTTTATATATTAGCTTCAATTTAAATGTATATGTTGATTATATCTCCCCTTTCATATGGGGAATGACTTTAAATTAGTATGTTATGGGTGGTCCCCCCATATATCCAGTTGATGCATCCATAGGTCTCATGAGAAAAATAGACTTGGACTTCACTGAGGTCTTTTCCAATTTGATATATGGATTTGGCCAAGAATTATTCATTTTTGGACGTCTTGGTTGAGGCCTTGAAGGTATGTTTTAAACAGTCCAACATATGAATTTCCCTCATTAGGAAGCTAGAAAATCATATTTGATGTTGTTATTCGACTAGTAGAGTACCCATGATGACGTTTTATTATGGGAATATTTACTCCTATCATCTTCCTCCCATAATTTGTTAAAGTTTATTATTTTTAGTGGCATGCATTTTCAATTATTCACAATGACTAATATTTATTATTATATTATTTTATAATGTATTTCTTACTCTTACAAAGAATTTGAGCTCACCCCTTTCTTATGTTTTATTTTCCCATGATTTGAATAATTATGTTATGAGTGACCTGCATGCATAATCAAGGAGGCATGAATTTTTCTAATTACATAAATTAGTGTTGTTTTTAATTTCTAATTGTAATGTTGAACCTATATATGTATATGAATTTCTAAAAGTACTATAATATTAATTCCTTCATGATTCTATTACTTTTAATCATGCCAATGTATTGAAATAATGCACTGTATCCTGGCTTCTGGGGTTGTGGCGTTACATTTGGTATCAAATAGAGTTTAGTAGAAAACAAGATAACTAGATACATAACGGTAGATTAGTATAGAAAACCATAAAATAGAAATTGGGTCTAATAATATAGGGACATCCTGGAATTATGGTAAGGAATAGATTATGTGGTTTATCATGAAAATACATCCATGTCTTGATACAAACAATTAAAGGTGAATCTGTCCCAGATGTATGTAGGGGTAAAACCCGAAAACACTACTTTGATCATTACTCAAATGAGAACTGGTGTACGGAAACCAGCATAGTTTTATATTTGGTTCAACATTTTTGGGGGATATTCTTTGGTAAATCCATAATGTTGATACAAAAAATTATGTTGGATTTTTTCCCCAAAGTATCCGAAGTATATGGTTATAGGATTTATGAAGCATAAATTGATGTTTTGTGTTATTCAATGTTTAGAGATAAAGAGTGCTCATAATTTTATAAGCTAATATATAATATGTAATTGATTAGAAATGGTGCCTATTTTAATGAATTATATCATCACCAATGTACGTGATGATAAGAGTAAGATAGATCATATTTGTCATGACATTAAGCCATCATTTCATATGAAGGTTGCATCCCAATTAACCATAACATATGAGTGAATAAAATCATGTGTTGATGCGGTATTCAAAGTCTTCATAGAGTCCTATGGATTTGAAGGGAATCAAAAGTAGAAAAGGATGTATGGGAAAAAATATGTATAAAGGGTGGAAGGGAATGCTATATTTTACCATATGTGATAATTTTGGAAGTAAACACCTTCATATATGCTTGAGGGGAAAATGAGTTTGCATCAAGTGTGGAGAAAATACCACCATCATCTTAATTTGAATACAATGAATGAATTTTCCTATATTAAATGCTTCAACTACAAGGAAATGAGACACTATGTGAATCAATGTCCCAAACGTCAAATAAATATATACCAAATGATGATTTTAGATAATGATCGAGTTACAATGCTATCGCAGATGAAAAATAATGATTCATATGCCTAGTCAAGAATCATGACATTTGAATGTTTTTACATTAATTTATTATTTGTACAAAATTTGGGATATATATGGATTATATTTCAGTACTATTTCATTAAGTATTTCAGATTGTATGATGAATGGTACACAGAAATATTGATTCAATAAAATGTTAAATGATTTAGAAAAAGTTGATTGTGGGTAAAATAAAAAATATTATATATCTAATGTTGAGATAACGATGAAGAAATTATTGATTCAGATAACTATATACTACAAGGGAACTAATTACTGACTTGATGAGATGTTCTCTATGATATCATAATTTAAGATTAAATAACTCTAGGAATTAATAAATATATCCCATAACATGTATCTTACTTCAGGAATATGGAAGAATGCATGTTTCCAATATGGTTTTAACGGTAATCCATGTTATTACCACATTTCAAGAGGATTCATGATGAAGTTATTAACAATGTTTGTAAAGTCAATTTTTGAGATTCTTCTTACTGATTAATGGTTAATGATAATTTTATCATGGAAATTTATATACCGCCCCTATAATGTATTGAATCATTATATTTTGGAGTTTATAACCATTTATAAAATGGTTTAAGTTGATCATTATTTTGTTATTAGAGTTTACTGTCAATACGTGATGATTTGATTATTTTTCCATGACCATGTTTTCTAATTATGAGGCATTATTTCATAATAACTGAATTTTTTCACAATCAACTTATTAATATGATATTTTAACCATACTCTTATTGTGGGTTTCCCAGAAAGGAATTTTCAAGTATCAACCATTACCTTTCGATGTTCAATCACAAATTTTGAGGAAACAATTTTTAATGAGGGGAAAATGATACAACTCATGAATTAACAAATAGATTTATTATAGAATGCATTTAACATTGATCCTCTACAAAACCACTTTGTTTTAACCAACACAATTAAACATAATTTTTCCACCTCTGTGATTTTAATTTCAAAAAACTATCTTCCACGCTTGCGATCAATATGATATTTAGATTCTAATAATAAAAACATAATTTTTGAAGAAAAATAACATACCTTTTGAATACTAATGAATATTAATGAATAATAATTTGGCCAAAATAATAGATACTTCACTCATCAATGTATAAATACAATTTTTATGCCTTAAAAGTGAAAACGAGATCATATTAAAAGTATTTTTATTTTTTAGGTCATAAGTATTTTAATTAATTTTTTTTGATTATTTTAATAAATTGAAATTGAAATGTATTTTCATAATATGTTATCATAAATTTTTAATTTTTTTCGTATCATTATAAGTTAACTTTATGGGACCTTGAATAATTTTCCATGGTGTTATAAGAAGATTTATAGTTTTAATGTTGTTTTTTCTGAATAAAATATGATTTTATTTAAAAATTAAAATAAATATATTTAGAAAATTATTTTAAAAATTATAATTTCATTTTTGAATTATAAACTCTTAATAATGTTTATGGTGAATATTTGGTATTTTAATGAAAACATGAATTTTTTAAAGAATACTAAAATACAGTAAAATAAAATATTTGCAAATAATCAGTCAAATACAGTATTATGACATCAGGAGTGGTGTAAGGCCACTTGGTTTTAAATATAATGAACTAAATACAATTAGGGATGACATTAAAATTAAATATTTTTTGTCTTGAAAGAATTAATAATATAATGAACAGAATATCCAAAATTTACTCCGCTCCTCCACTACCCCGCCCCCCATCACTCCTTCTTCACCTCACTCATCTTAGCCTTCATTCTCCTCAAAATTATATCGAAATACCATTACATAGTGACTACCCACATATAATAATCTCTTGGTCTTTTCGAAATAACAAAACCCCTTCCCTTATATAGATTCTAATGGTGGTGGAATTAAGAGGCAAATTCACATTTTATTGCTTTCATTTTCTTTTCAAGTTCCTTTCTATTGTTATCCTTTTCTTATCTCCTCTATTATAATGACCATGATAACTACCGTATATTCATATATAAAAGAATTATTTCTTTCTAATGGTATAACCATAATTAATATACTTACTCTCTCTCTTTTATTGTATAAATAAAACCATCATCCTTGAGTTACCAATTTACAACCATCGTGGATAACGAAGTTTCGTTCTTAAATTTATATTTCATTACAAATCTTGAAGCCATTTTTTTAGTTTAAAAAGAATAAATATATTTATTATTACATAATTTATATTCAGGATCCAGTATACATACATGTTATTAAATTGTATGACTAAACTAGTTCATAATAATCAACATGCCGCTAAAATAATCATAGTAAATGTCAATAAAATTTCATCTAATGATTCATCCTTATTACACGTAAAAAATGATATAGATGACCATTAAAAACTATATATGTTCATATATAATATTTAAATTCAATTCCAGAGATTTATATCCATTACACACGATCTTCATTACATAAAAACACGTGAACCGATTATGAGAATCAAGAAAATGAACACTCTAGAATGAAAAAATTGAATATTATAACTAATCAATACATACATAATGGTATTAAAATGACCATGATAAAATAAATAAATGAATAACAGATTATTATTTATATTTTTAATAAGTTTAATTTCATATTTCAGTACCTTATGTTCATGATAAGAACACCTTCAGACTTAAGATAAGGGTTTCTTCATCACACATCAATTTTTGTGAGATTTTCTGTATTCAATAATATTGAATGTGAATGTTGTATGTATACTTCCCATTGATGTAACATTTAATTTATATATTTATTTTCATGGTATACAATTTCTCATTTGAAATTATTAATTCTGGGGCTTATGAATCGATTGTTTACAAAGTGGTGAGTGATTTATACCTAAAACCCCATTTCCATTTGGTTTACTCTTATTATTTACATAACATAATTAAATTCTTATTTATTATTATTTTCACCAAATAAATTCTTTTTTAATGTTCGATATTGGTTTATAATCCCGAATTATTCTTTATATTATGAGGATATATGTTTTTTAAATGGATCATTCAAAACATTTATCCTGATAAACAAACTCGATTCAAGGGATATTTTCAAATTCTTACTCGTTTTCAAGTCACCACCAGAGTATATTTTAAGACACCATTTTGTTTATAAATAAAATGATTTTATCTTGAAAAATTATTTTGGGTCACATATGGATTTCTAGTACCAAGTGTTTTTTTCCGCTTTAAAATTCCCTATAATACATTCCTTAAAATGCTCCAAAATGATTAATTTTTAAAGAGTCTTTTGAAATCTTGTTACATGATTTCAACTATGTGAGACATTATTTATGCCTAAAATATAATTTCAATGTCCTAGTCTTTACTTTCATGGTATATTTATGTTTATACTATGATTTCATTGAAAATATAATTTATTTTCCATAATAACTCTTCGTTCAAAAGAAAAAAAATATTTTTCTCATATCACATTAACATTAATGAGATATATGCCTTATTCATGACTTATTTAATTCTTGTGTTGTATGTAATTTCCTTTGGTATTTCAAATCATGATTATCGCTAGTCTCATGCAATTATAATGGATTATGATTTGAATGTTTCATGGTGTTATGAGACACTTTGGAATGACTAAAGATTATTTCCTCATGAATTTTTCAATGGTCTCATTTAAAAATATATTCATGTATGTCAACATCCTTTGTTGAATATGGTTTATAATTGAGGATTATCAATTACGATATCATCTACAATATGTTGTTTAAATGATTCTGGTTATTCTAACTATTGATGTTCTATTTCAATACCATTCACCATATTATTCCGAATGGATTGTGGTTATGTTCAATGGTTGGG
Organism: Viscum album; assembly: GCA_963277665.1. Classification (NCBI taxonomy): domain Eukaryota; kingdom Viridiplantae; phylum Streptophyta; class Magnoliopsida; order Santalales; family Viscaceae; genus Viscum; species Viscum album. The sequence continues at coordinate 552,373,726 of OY728125.1, read as the reverse complement.
GAATGTTATTTACATTTCATATGCTATTGTAAATATTAATGTATATTTAGATTATGTTAACCCTGAAAAAATTAGGAATGCATTGGACATCCTATGTGACAGGTGGGTCCCACTATAATTCCTCGATGAATTGGTAGATGTCGCAAGTCAAGTAGTTTTGGACTTGGAAGTGGCCTTTCCAAATTTATTTTATGTTTTTTCCATGGCTTTAATCATTTTTAGATGTCTTGGATGAGGGCCTGACAGTATGTTTAAGAATGTATGACATCTGAATTTCCTTCATTATGATGCTAAAAATTCACATTTTGTGTGGTTATTCGACTACTAGAATAACCATGATGATATTTTATTATGAAAATATTTACACATCTCATATTCCTTCCATAATGTGTTCAAGTTTATTATTTGTAAAGGAACGTGTTTACAATTATTCACCATGCATAATTTTTATGTTTATGTAATTCTTTCTCTATTTCTTACTCTTATAGAGTTTTTGATCTCACTCCTTTATTATGTTTCATTTTCCTAGGATATGAAGAAGTATGTTATTAGTGACATTCAAGAATAATATAGGAGGCATGTATGTTTCTAATCGAATAAATTCGTGTTGTTTTTCTTTAAAAGTTGAAATGTTGAACTTATATATGTATCTGGATTTCCCAACCTACTAAACTACATGGTCATTTAGGATTATATTCCTTGTAATCATGCTAACATATTAAAATAACGCACTGGCTTCAGGATTCTGGGGTCAGGATGTTACATAAATTCACTTACATACACTCTGAAAGGTCATTTAGGGTTACTGTTTTTGAGAGTTATGATATAAACCTTACATAATAATTAATTATATTACAAATTATTCACTTCTAATAAGTACCAATTATGTCAAGAAATAAATCCATTATTAGAATATATTATTTCTTTTAATGAAAAAATAAAAAAATTCTACGTGGCTTCTTTATTTCCATTACCCATCCTTATATCCTTTAAAAAAATTAAAACATGTGATGATAAAAAAAATATCATTAAGGGAAACAAATAAAATGATAGTAATAGACTAATGAATAATGTATAAAACATTAGAAACCTTTAAAATCATGCCTATTTATTTAAAATTATAACTGCATTTGTTTTAAAAATATCATTATCTTAGCATCGGATGTCAAATGATATCCATGAAAACATATTAGTGGGGATTTAAAATTCATGTACATTCCTTGGGTAATAGTCATAATTGTACCCATATAAAACCCTTAAAATTTAAAAACCACTTAGATTAATTCCATATTATTTTTTGGAGATAATAGTCATTAACCAATTTATGTGAGAGATATCTGGATGCACCCATTATATACGGTATATCAACCCCAAACAAGAGATACAATGTTTCTCAAACCTTCGTATATATGGTATCAGGATAACCCATGAGTTATAATGTAGATCCAAACATCATAAAAAATATCCATTTATCATATCATGGATGAAAAATAATAAAATACATTATATTCATTAGGAAAAATATTTCAAATATAATGTAGCCTCTTTTATAAACACCATTTTCAATACGAAAATTCCATGAAAAATATAAAGAGGTAATTTTTTTAATGAAATAAATATTTTAGAAGAATCATAAGATCCTGTAATGATAATTTATGTGGTTAAGTCATTGTCATTGTTTACGTTACTATTGAATATTTTGTTTTTACTTTTGTAACGAAAGTCAAACATGTTGTATAAAGACTCCATTTGAAATTTATTGAATGAAAGTCAATGGAAAAATTTTAACTTCCACTATATTTCTGTTATATATATGTAGAATTATATGTAATATTGCTTTAAAATTATGGTTGTGATATGAAATGGGTGTTTCAAGGAATCACGAATAGAAAATTTTTAAAAGAATACCTGATACCTTGAATTTTAATCATCATAAACCTTATTTATATTCCTGAATACAAATTTATATTTAATTTTTCATAATAACATTTTTTAGTTTCATTACTCTTTTATATCATTTAATACCATGTTATATACAATTTATAAATCAAATAATTTTACATATACCATTTTGATGATATTCCGATAATATTTCATAAAATAAGTAGTCATGTTGAATAGGGTCAAAAAGATAATTATTGAAAAATATAAAAATTAAAAACAAATAAATAATTAATATTTGAATAGAAAAAAAAGGCTTTTTAAACCAATCATGATTGGTGATTATGAAAAAGGAACTACAATAAATTCATGGAGATGGTAATCCATACATATGCATGAGTAACACTTCCATTTTTAAAATAACATTAAAAAATATGTTAAGTATTTTTTGTCAATAATTAATTATTATTATATTACAAAAAATATCTTATGACACATTTAAATAACTGTATATATATAGCATCAATGTAAATAGTTGTGAATATGAATCACATCGCTTCATGAAGGTAATAGTAGACATGTACGCACAAATGATGTTATCATTTTTATTGAATAAATATCTAAGAAGGTAAATGTGATATTATCTTTTAATAATGATATATATTTAAATAATAACATATATTAAAAAATACATATTTATAATAATCCTTGATAGGTTGTGATAGAAACTTAATCACATCGGTTTATGAGCCAGTTGTCTGTCATACATACTAATAATTCATGTGTTTCTCATTTAATAAATGATGACATTGATATTGGTTGTTACATTAACATAACATAGGATAATTATATTAAGTTTATTTATTATATTGACATGGTTTATGTAAATTTTAAGGAGTTAAACCTAGAAATTAAAAATAAGTTCTAGGATACAACTTATACATCTTCTTCTTCGGGAAACCTCCTTCACATAACACCTTTAGAAAAATAAAATTATTTTTTATGACCTAAATAAGGCCTCTATATTTGGGTAATGTATTTTATAAATGGGATTATATGGATTATGTTTGAACAAATTGGATTATTGTATTTTACATAATGGGAAGAATTGATTCCCTTTTTTAAGATAGAGGGGGAACTTATAATTTCTAAAAATATTAAATTATTATAAATTAATATATAATTACAAATGGTTCCAAAATTATTGATTTATAATATAAGATTTTTATGGGTTGAGATACTTCAGTTGAAAATAATAGAGTTTATTTATCATATGTTACACTTATCATTTTTATCCCCTCATTAAACCCTTCCAAACTTACCATTACAACATTGATTTTTACTATACGAGGGTCAATATAAATAATAAAAAGGAAACAATTTCAATTAAATTGGGCGTGGTAGAAATTAAAAACAATACCCTAACAACTTTGTTTTATATAATACTTTTTTGAATTTTATATTTCATAATAAAATATTACTAATTATATAAAATCATTAATTTCAAATTTTAAAGCTACTGTATATATTAATTTTAATGACATAAATAAAACAAGTAAAATTTAAAAAATATATTTCAAAATTTAAATTCTAATATATATTTTTATGTCTAGATTAATTATCTGATACTTTTTTTCTTTTAATGATATTAAAATCATCATTTTGTAATGTTTTTAAAAATTAATAATTACTATGTCAATGTGGAGAAAATTATTATAGTAAAAATATCCCCCTAAAAATTTAAAATAAATGACTATAATGAATATAGTTAAAATATATTGAAAAAATATATTTTCAACTAAAAATAGTCTCATGTAATAATTATGATAAAAACAAGAGTTTTATAAAATAAGTGTGTGACATTATATAATTTCATTATATAAAATACTATAAATGTTCTGATCACATCGAAATGGAATCAAAAGAAAAAATAAGAAATTATTGGATTATTATGGATAAAAAATACACATATATAAATATTTTAGCATCTATTATTGTCATTTTATTCTACTAATCATTTTATATTTTCCATTAATTGGAAAATTTACCCTTTTATCTTGGTAAAAAAAATTACTAGGGTTACAACGCATATTGACAAAAGAGTAATATGTTATAAAAATGGAACAAATAATTTAATATTTTAAATCCTTTTTTAAATTTATGAAAACAAATGTTTTAGAAAATTATTTAAAATTAAACAAAAAAACATGAGGAAAAATAATTTTCTCCCAAAATACCCCTTTAATGTTAAAATAATTTTACACTAAATTCATTTATAAAATACCTTTGAAAAAACATATTTTGGTTCATTAAAATAAAAAATGAACTAATTTTATACTATAATTAATTTTAAATATAATTTGAATTAGTAAATATGGAAAAATATTTATAATTATAAATATAATATTCATAACATTTAATTCTATATTAAAAAATAATACTTTCAAAAAATTATAAAAAAATCATCAATGAAAAATTTCAAATAATTTTTTCCAAATAAAATTTATTTTTGTAAAAGTATGATTCTATAATTTTAAAAAAATACATTTTTTATAATCCATTATAATAAAAGATCTTAATATAACTATTTTCTTGTTGATATAATTATATTAATCAATATATTTATAATTTATGTATATATCTAACTTAAAAAAATAATTAAAAGGAAAATTATTTTTTCTATCATTACATGGGTTTTAACATTCTCAACTCTTTTGGATATTTAATCACTATAATTTGTAAAATTAGTATAGAAGTGGGGATATCATTCCCTCATACCATTTTTTTATTCCAATTCTTCTTCTCCAACAATATTAATGTTCATAAAACATTAACATATTAATTAACCTTAATCCACAATAAATTCTCTCTACAGTAAAAAATATTGATACGTATTTCATCATAACACATGTTATATTCCAATGGATCTACCTATCCTCTTTAAAATTATAGATGAATCTAGAACATAATTTTTTAACATTGAATAAAAAATTTATTGTCTACCTTGGATAGACTCAGAGGGTAGTATACCTATTAAAAACATTGCTAACATTATCTAGGAAATCATACGATCTAATGAACCATTGACCTTAATTCCTCTTCTACCACCATGCTATACACATTTCTACTTTGATATTCTAATAATAACATTATCACCAACATCAAAATACAAAACATTCCATTGGTAATCATTACAAATTTTTTTCCTTCTTCAAACATACCTCATATGTTTCAAAATTAACCTGACCTTGCCAATAATTGTATACACCAATTATATCTTGATCAACATCCATTCACAAACATCAACCTAAAAATATTGGTGTTGACATTACATTCCATATAATTCCTCAAAATGTTTCAACTATATACATGAATGAAATAATTTATTATAAGAAAAAATATATAAATGATGTTGATACAGTATTCCTATAAATTTATGAAACAATAAAAATGAATATATTTTAAACTCTAAATAATTTTCACAAATTTTCCATCAAACTAAACATGAAACTCTATAATGAAATTTAATTCGACACCCAATGAGATTTCAACTCCTCTTCAGAAATTTGAAGTTAACCTGTGAATATGGTTTGATAAAATGGAGTGAGGAAATAAATTTATCATGACTATATTAATGAGATATAGTTGATAATATTTATCAAAATACATATTATCATAAATTAAAATGAAATTAATAATTTTTTATTGATCAATAATTAATTAATTGCATTAATAACTTGAGATATCTTCAGAAATCCAATTATACATTACATGGGTACAATTTCTAAATATCAAAATAGTACTGCTAATTGTTTAAGAACACCGTTTTCAAATTTTCTTTATGAATTGAACTATTTATTAATACAAAAACCATGGTAAAGTCAGCAATATGTCTATTCATTCCATCCTGCCTATAATACACTCAGAAACATCTATACATCTCTATAATGGCATGATAAACAAAAAATGAGGAACTATTATATTCAATCGACAATCCAATCAAAAAAATAGGTATAAAAAGGTACATATAATATATCTTAAAATATTAAAACAACATCGCTGTCAAAATTATATTCAAGAAACATTCCCTTATTAACAAATTATACCCTTTATTATAACTCATGTTATTCCTTCCAATCATTCTTAATTGTTTCTGGAATAGATTATTACAATGATACCTGGAATAAAATACAGTATATTCAGGCATCCAAAATAACTAGGCTAAAATTCATTATATCATTAACTAACTGGTCCTATTATAATTTCAAAAAGTGTAATGTATCATTGTTTTTCAAACTAAATTAATTATTGATTTTTTTCTCATTCTTGGTTGGAAATGATTTATATAACCAAAATTCTTGATCAATTTCATCCATCTTATCTATCTCCAGTTAAAATCATTATGAATTAAAATATAGTTTTAATTTTATTTCATCATTATATATTCCACAACATAATCCATATAATTAATTCTTCAAAATTGGTTAAATAAAAACCACAAAATTAAATTTGATATTATGTGTATTATAATTGAATTAAATAGTATTCAATTTCATTGAAATATAAGAAATTAACATATCATTCTGCATCATAAGACAACCAACTCTCTACAACGAAGCATCCCAATAGATGCAAAATTACTATTTCTTGAGGTAAATAAAAAATTAAATAATTCACCAATTTCCATTCACATAATTAATAAACTCATCATAGTCATTTCTCCAATTAAATTTAACTCAATCTTGAGTTTTAATAGTTTGTTGGATTGGTATCCATGCATTGTATTAAACATACTACCAGTAATAGATTATTTACACTAGAATAATATTAATGTAGGTCATTTAAATTATTCAAACCTATTATTTTTATTATGTTCAGTAGTTAAACCATCATTATAAGTAGTATCACAATTAATGAAATCTATTGAATCCAAAAATTGCATTTACTAGCTTTTCCTAATAGTATTTTCATTTTTATATTTTTTTTTAAAAAAACATTGATTCCATTAATTTTTATAATATATTTCATAATATAATAGTATATACTAATAAAAAACAAAAAAATTGATTTGAAGAACTCATGGCTAACAATATTTAGTATATATATAAATAGCACTACAACATTTGACACCACAAAGGGCATAACTATTGACTCAAATACACATTTTCTCCATGATACTACCTTCAAAATATCATCCTCCTTATATTTCAACTGACGATAACCAAAACTAAGATATATCATTGAAATATATATCTCTCTCTCGAGATGATGATGAAACAAATATATAGAATGAGGTAAAGGGTACTTTTTATTAAAATTAATGTAATTACCTTCTTTATAATTAATGCAGAGCATCATTGATCCATCATTAATAATAAAACAACACATATTAATCTCAAAGTGAGGTATGTGGAATAATTATAAATTTTCTATAAACAATTTCAATTTCACTATCAGTTGTAAATGTTGAAATTTTGACATTTGATAATCAGGTTTTGAAATTGACTTATCATCAGATACTAAGTCTAAAGTAAGAAAAACATCTCGATCAAGAATAAAACTCTATAAATAATTAGGGAACACATTCATATATTTATTCAATACTTGGAAATTACTAATATGTATTATTTCATTCTTTTAAATTTCATGTGCTTTGTAACGTTAACTATAATTTATAGTCCATTTCTCTGCATCATGGTATGTTATCAATGGCATAAAATCATTGAAAAACAGTTTATTTTCTCATAATTCTATCTTGAAATGATAAAATCTAAACCCAATAATACGAATAATAACATAAAAATATAATATGGGATGTTCAATAGAAATTACATGAAATTATATTCCATTGGTAACCAAATTTTTATTTCTATAATTCTTCACTGGTTTAATGATTCCTCATGGAGTATTGTCCAAAAGCTATATCATATATTCATTATGTTATGTTCCTAGTGTATGTAAAATTTTCATATAAATGAAGAATTATGAAGATTAAATATTAAATTGTGTATTATAATAAATTGAATGAACATTAAAGAGACATTTCATTACTTCATTTTATATACGAACATCAACCGTTATAGTGGAAAAACACTTTTCCCACACCCTTTTTTGTTGATATGGATGATTTCCCCAAGTGTATCTAATTATTGAAATAATGTTCTCATAATGTCCCAAATAATTACATGATAAAAACCCCACCACTGGAATGTAATCTGTTTCCCCATTATTGGATTGATCTGAAATGTTTTAATTATAATCATAATCCATTTGACAAGACATAGAATAATTATAAAAATTTATAAAACCGATAAACTATTACATTAATTTTCTTTACCACCGATTTTTAATTTGAGGACAACTTTCTAGACTTAATATCTAGTTTCTTTCATGATTCTTCTACCATAACTGTTTGAAAGTTTTTCATATCGAGGAGGATACAAGTCAAAAAAATTCATCTAAACCTTCTATTAATTTTTTTTTAATTTCTCATATATATTAAATTGTATTGAAGATCAATATCGTCATAAATGTATATATAATATGGAGAAAAAACAATAAATTTTATTATTAATGATATGTAAAAATTGTTTTTAATATATTGGTAGAATTGTGATGTTTTCTATGTATGGAAACACATAATCCTAATTTTTTTGTACAATATTATGAATTGATTCTCCATCCTATGTCAAAAAACCATATGTAAATGTGTTTCAAGGAATGTATTATTAAAGTTGAACCATTCAAGGGAATCAAGTCATATATCTCTATTTTATTGTGAAAAAATACCACCGTCGATTTTCTTCACAATCAAAATAATAATGGAAAACTGGTAATTTTTCACATTTCAAACACCCTTAAAATTTCAAATATTTTTGAATTGATCCGTCCATTGGATACCACTAGGTTTAATAATCTATAGAATTTTTGAGAAGCTTTTCATATAAAATTATAAAATATAACTACATTCCTCATTGTCTGATGTTTCTATCCCCTAGTATAGATTCAACCACCATTATAATCATGTGTAAAAACATCCATTATATAAAATACATTAATTAATTACAATTATAACCATATTTCCATGCTGATTTGGAAGGATATCATCATATTGGTTCATTACAACTATATATTTCGTGTTTCTTCTATTGATTACCACTATAGAAAATCATATATTTGATGAATAAACATGGTAAAATCCTAATTCATTATCATTTCAACATATTAATTGGATAAGATCATTTAATGGTATTAAATTACATTAACCTAACCTAAAATGTTATCTAAACCACCATCTAATACCAATAGTAAGGAATCAACCTTAATGTTTACATAATCTATTGAATTAAAAATAGAATTCACATTCTTAAATTCCCAAAAAAATAGTTATTGTGTTTTATTGATTGAGTTCACAACTCTTACTTAATAATCCCATATATTAAAATTGAAAATCCTCTACTAAATATCCATTAATTCCAAAAAATTTAAATAAAACATTATTTTTATTCATGAAATTTCTTCCATATATTCAACATGACTTCTTGCATTTCCCATCCCAAACTATGTACCCTGTGAAAAACATTTTAGAATGTCTAATTAGCACAATGATCTTAGTAACAGCAATAAAAAAATAATAAATACATTAGTCTTGTGATTAAAATAAAAACCTAAGAAAATAATTATATGAAAAAAAGTATTTATTTTAAAATAAAATAAAATTTCATTTAAAATGATCATTGTCAGACCTTTTTAATAAAAAAAATTTCAAGAAAAATATTATCATTCATAGAAAATAAATATAGGTGACTTTGGACATTATCAAGATAAACCACTTAAAACCCCCTTACTATGGGAATAAGAATATGAATAACTTCCAATAGAATTCTTCAGATAATTTTTTCATTATCAAATGAATTGGAGAACTATATAGGAGCACCGATCGTATAATCTATAATGGGTTCAACCAGCACTATCTAGGAGAAAACATAGTATAGTTTATATCAGGTTCACCAATGAGCTCTGATTTGGATAAGCCAATTATATAAATTGTATTAGGATCACCAATATCATATAATTGGGTCAAAATTTTAATAAACAATATCTAAATAATATATCATGAATAAAACCCATGAAAATATATTTTAAAAATGAGTGAAAAATAAATCAGAAATCATTATACGCTATGTTCATAAAATATCTTTTCAGTACCAAAACACAGAAATAAATTGCAATAATTATTTTATTTTAAGAAACCATGAAGGAAATCATGAATCGTAAATTAAAATTGTTTTTATATTGGATGGAAAAGTCATTATCACCATATATATTGAAATAAAATACTCATTTTTATCATTTTGTATTAAAATTATAACATTACATAAAAATATTCCTTTTAGAATCTATGGATTAATTCTACAAAAAGAATAAAATTCCCTTTATAAATCATTTATTTCTATATTAAAACATTAATATAAAATCATTCCAAATATGAAAATGGAAAAAGTGTGTTTATGGGAATATTTAAAAGAATATTTTTTATAAAATTCCCTTACATTATGTCATACTCATCTCATGCATTCATTATCAACCTATATAAAAAAAATATGTTAATTTTAATGATTATTTATATCCATTATCGAGTTCATGTTTCATTTCTTTTACTTAACCCCTTGTTAGATACAATTAATTCCAATATTATACTCATTTTCGGTGTTTCAATGAAATGTGGATCATGTTAGAAGTCACTTCATTAGGCTAGTTACGGTCAAAGTGTAAAATGTTATACCAAATAAATAATAATAGTGATGGAATAATTATAATATTTATAAATTAACTGTATTTTTAAAATAAATCATAATTTTTTTTGTATTAAAAATTAACTACATTACAGTCATGTAGATGGTATTCCATTTGTATGCATGAGTAACAATTTCTTTATTCAACGATCACTATGGAAATAAGTTAATTATTATATAATCTTCCCATAATGATCATAATATAATTAGTATCTTATTAATCCATAAAATTTACTAATATATATAATATATGTAATGAGGTGATGAAAAAATAATCGCACTGCTTCATGTAAGTGGTTTTCCACCCACACGCCCGAACGACATTATGATTTTCTAGACAATAGAAGGGTAATAAGGTAAGTGTTATGTTATCCTTTATTAATGATTAATATTTCATGAATATAAAATATTAATAATAATTAAATAATTATAAAAACATTTGATATGTGATTTTGGATAAAATTGCATATATTCGTAGGGTAGTAGTCTGTCAAACACAGAAACAATGGTTTTGTTTCCCATTTTGATAGACTAATAGATGGAAATAAATTAATTAATTAATATAATGAAGCATAATATTAACTAATATACTAGTTTTTATTTATAATAATTTCTATTGATGAATTTAATGAGGTTGGATGATAAATAATATTGGAATTCTTGAATAAAAACGATACATCTTCTTCTAAGAACATCATTTTCAAAAGACATTAAGACTAATATTATTGTTGTTCAATTTTATCTATATACTATATAATCATTAGGAATATGTTAAAAAGGTATTTGGTTATATAATGGAAAATAAAAATGGGTATTTTTATATGCTGTAAATGGAATAATATTTTTTCTTTTGTATGAGGTTTGGGGAAATCTTGAACTATTTCAAATTATTAAATGGATATCTATTAATATTTAATTAAAAATGTAACTAATTGATTTATATCAAATAAATGACGAATATAGGTCAAAATAATTTCATTCAACAAAAAATATGCTTGTATTAATAACATTTTTACCATTTTGTTTAATATAACCCCTTGTTACCCCCTTCTACACCAACCATGTCAAAAAGAGATTATAATATTTTATTTTCCATATATTTACAATAAGTTGAAAAAAAATCAAATAAATGGACCATGCTTAATATTAGAAACAATATCTTAATCAATTTTACAAATATAATATTTTTATGAAATTTCTATAAGTTAATAAATTTTTATTTTTTATAAAATTTCATATATGCAAATTTTGAGAACTGGTCATCATATTTATTTTAATTACATCAACAGAAAAAATATAATTGTAAAAACATATTATATATTACATAAAAAGGGGAATGTTATTCTAAAAAATTCATGGGTCCTAATAATAATATAAAATTATATTTCATTTAATATAATTAATATAATTGTTTTTAGTTTCAAAATAATTGAATAATTACTGAGTTCACTTTGTGTAATTGTCCATGGAAATTAATTATTTAATAAAATTAAAAATAAATTTCCACGATAAACATAAAAACATTATATTTAAAAAATATTTATAACATAACCTATTATCATGTTAAATTTGTTCTAATAGTATTATAGTTATTAACAACTACAGTGGGACATTTTATACTTTTCATTAAATAAAATATTATAAATTTTATAAACACATCCAAATCGAAAAAAGCACATATAACCATATTAAGTATAATTATTGAAGTAATATGATAATTAAATATTATTTTTTCAAGTGTTATGGTCATTTCAAAGACCATATAAATGACTCTTTAACATTAATTAAATTATCTTTCCCTTTTACCGTAGAAACAAAAATTACTGAGGTTAATGTTCATATAAAAATATAATAAAAGAAAACAATATTATATATTTTAACCCACTATATCCTCATACGATATCCATTTTTAAATATTCCAATGTCATAATTGGATGAATATAATTTCCAATGAAACTGTTAAAAACAATCATGAAAATAGATTTATTTTTGGAAAAAGGCTCAATTTAGTATAAAATTGTTTTCATAACAAATTCGTGTGTTAAATCAATTATAAAAAAATAGTTACATTATTTCAAATAAAAATGGATTTCATTAAAATTTTAAATTAATACAAAATAGAAATTAGTTTTATAAATATTTTAAAATATATACATATTTTAATAAAAAAAATCAGAATGTATCACTATTCACTAAAAAATATTCTTTTCATAAAAATCTAAAAAATTTATCGCATGCAGATTTTCAGAGTCTTATTTTTAAAACATATTAAATAATAAAATTAATATTTTAAATTTTAATAAATGAACATAAAAATAAAAGTATACATTTAAATGGATTAATGAAAGAATGTTATTTTTTAATATAAAAAACAATTATTTAATATATTTTACATGAATAATAAAATCTAATATAGTGATACAATTACACATGAAATTGGATTATTCTATCATTATTATATTTTTTAAAATGGTTCCTTCCATGAAACCTGGACAACACAACATGGTAGATCCTATAAAATGTGTATGAGGACAATAATACACCCCATTCAACTACACCACAATCTCTTTGCTACTAGAAAGTGGTTTCTTCATAGACCTAGCTCCACCACCCAACTATGACTAATAATGAAGTATCTGAAAACTCCACATGAAACACCTCCTATGTCATAGGTTCTCTACTAAACCTCACCAATCATCATATGATAACATTCTATGTTTCTTACCATGGTCTACTACATTGATACACTTGAATTATACGTATCACAAAAAATATGTCCAACTTCTCACTATGTTATAGATGGATCCCACAATTCAATTGAAAACACTATTACATTGTGGCCAAAGAATCCATGACGTAGACATTTCAAAATAAGTGGTGGCTCCTCCAATACACTATGTAACACATATTAATATCTTGTAACCTCATTCAAGAACCTTTACCGCAATAATTTCATCAATGTAATGACATGGATGGTTCGTGCCAATATAGTGGATATCTCTCAAATGATTGCTGAATAATGAATAAAAACCAAGAGAATATGAAATGAAACTACTAAAAAAAGAACAATCCAATTGAGACACTAACAACACATTTTGGTCAAACACGTCACCACCTATAAACATAAACCTCACCAAAAATCTGGTACGATATGAAAACTACCATATTTCTTCACAAAGAAATTTGTACAACCATCTCAACTTCCACACAGCCGAAAACAACCATATCCACTACCAACACACAACACCACCCCAATCACAGAAATCATGGAATTCCAACCTCTTAGTTAAGATACAATCCATATTGTGAGGAACTGAATCCATCAAATAATTATAATCACATCAAAGTTTAACACCTCAAAATTACATTACATTTCTTCCCTCTTCACATTACATGTTCTTTATCATTAGTCACATATAACATAAAATGGAAACAAAAAAATATCTTATCACACCAAGATCCTTTATCTCCATAAAACATAATGACATAAAAATAAAAGCATAAAACATATACAGGAACATGGAACACAACTCATTCTCATGATCATGTGTAATATATTCCAAGACACCATGATGTAAAAAAACAAGAACCAATGGAACATTACATCATCACAGAACCCGCTATTAATTATCCTAGATCTCTATTGGACACTCCAAGAACATTTTTTAATCACTAATATTCAAAATCAACATTGTGAATGACCTAGGAGTATTTATGAAGATAGATATAGAGGTGAGAAACATGGATTACTTTATGGATCCTATCCATCTTTAGAAGATTAACTATCTAATAATCAATATCTCCAATAAATCCAAACACATTGTAAGGTCTAACAGTCCTATCTATGGTCTTATATTGCCATCCAAATGACTAAATTCCCCATAGAGGGGAAAAATTCAACAAAACATGGTATCTAAACACAAAATCTAATGTCATCATACTATAATAGGAATATGTATTCTATTGGTTTCATGATTCATTAATACACTCTCGAATGAGCTAACCCTTTATGATCTACATCATATAGAGTACATGAATTGACAACTATACATCTATTGTCCAACACAAGGAACAATGACATGAAAACACATTCAATGCCTTCTAAAAGTTTATTCCAATTGATTAGAGACAGCTACTTTTAAAACAAAAACAGAAAATGGAAAATCGATGCACCCAATATCTTCTTATCCCTATGATGCATACCTGTATCATATCCTCTGGTGTCTAGATCCTCATCGTTCTCCATATATCCATTTGTGTGTGGAAGATACCATTGAGGCATATCATAGTTCCAAATCAATACTATAATACCCTATATAATCATAATGTAAAATATGTTTCCCTATATGGGATAATAACCCTCACAAAAATATGAAATTTTAACACATTTTCCATCTGAAATATTTCAAAAAATATATCATAACTCGATGAGCATTATGAGGTCCGTTAATTTCATCAATTTTTCCATGATTAGACTTATATACTCTCTATCTCCCTAGGATTGGGGTGAAGATATGTTAAATTGCATTGATATTTCATCCCATTTCCACTCATGAATAACCATGGGATGTATCAAATCACCATGGACATGATGCTGAACCATTACATAGTAAAAAATCAGATGCCGAGTGAAAATTTTTACAATCACTCATTTCAACCCATACCACAAGAAATACATCCTCAAGACATAGTAAATCATAGATAGTCAAAAGTGTAAATCGAAAGATGTTCCATGGATATTATGAAGGTCTCCATCATCTATGACTATCCAAAAACATAACCCCCTATAAACATTTGTTTAATAGAATAGTCTCATTATCTATCCAAAGCATCAAAAAGGCCAATAAATTCATGAGTCACCTCTTCCACCGATTCTACACATTGTGATGCCCACCTAAGACATTCAAGAATGCTACACCATCATCTGAAACAATAGAATTCTATGATCCAAACTCTCAAATCTTGGGATAAGGATTACAACAACACTTTAACCCTCCATGAATTCTTAGTATACGATCACACATCCCTCCAAGATTTATTTCTCAAATTTTCGACCAAAAAATTCCACTTCCTTGATATATATAGTATATGTCAATGTCATAATGATGAAGAAAAATCATACATAACTATTTTTATTGATACATATCATCTTATGATATTTTTTACATATCACTCTTATGTTTTTTGAAGACCATAATGATAACTCAATGAGTTAATGTTCCCACAAAATCAGAGCAAACATAGACACCACCAGCTCAAGGACACTAGTGGAGTATAGATTCTTAGGTGGTTGTATCTATGTGTAACACTAATAGATCCCCATAATATGGTGAATCATTAAATATATGAATTCCATATGAGAATCATCGCACAACACCTCAACCATCATGATCACCTTGGGCAACTGAAGAACTAGTTAACTGAACTACTTCACTTTTTGGTAATTGAAAATAGCTTACCATTGACAATTCCAGAATAAATCGTTCTACATTATGTTATTTTTTGTTAACAGTGATAATCTTAATAATATTCATTTATAAACCTATGATAATAACTTATAATACCAAGTAAACAACAAACATATTCAATTTTATTAACATCTCCCCATGGAAAAACTGGGCATCCTTCTATTAGTACATGGATACACTCTATTGGGACACTGAATTCCCATGTAATTTATCCTCTATAGTCCAAAAATTATAGTTGGGAAATATACTATAGAACTAGTGGTATGAATAAACTATATTATATTATCCATGATGGTCAGAATAAGCCTCCTCTCACTTCATGTAAATCATTTTCCTATTTATGAACATGACTATAATCTAGTCGTCAAATTTATATAACATGTATTTCATAATCCACATGAACCCAAATTATGTTTTCATGATAGTGAACAACATGACCACAAACATGAAGTTATCGCACATGAATCTGAATGATTTATTCAATATATCAGCATCCTTCACATTAAACAAGACATATCCTAACTGCATATCAGTCAAAGGAAACCAAATCGGCCTTCATATATGGTAATAAATTATATATCTTATGAAAAGGTAAATAATGTTTTATATTCAACTAAATACACCTCTAGTATTTTATAAACAACATTAAAATATCGTCCCACACCAGTTTTAATAAAACTATATCACCCATTAAAGGTAAACTAGGATAGATAAAAACCTTTTGACTCATACCATCTCTTTGAATCCTCATCTTTCATAATTGAGAAGGTGTCATTTGAGAGAGAGCCGTCTAAATTGGGGAAGCATAAATCTACATGTCTATCAAATAATCAACATCAAATTTAGTGGGTATCACAATAATTTCATTAGTGAAACATCCCAAAAATATCAAAACCCCTAAGAATAATATCCTATATTTAATACACTTATTCAATATTCTAATAATAAAACATGGAATGTAGGGTCTCCTCAGGTCTACTTTCCACCTGACATAACATATCACCAACACAACCAACATGTTGTTCATCCACATCCAAAAACATGACTATGCTTTGAATTAAGACAATAATAAAATACAAGAATAACACTATTTTATGTTGAATATGAAATCATGCATATGAATATGATGATTATAATGAACCCCATGGGTTTTATATGGACCAATCTATAGTCAAAACCCCCAACACACATAAATAAACTAGGTTAGTCCCCTACATAGAGTAGTCCCCACAAGGGGTGCAATATGGCTCTCTTCATCCAGTCTACAATCCTATACTAAAGAAGGTATAACAATTGAGTAAAAATATCATAAATAAAATAGTTTATACAAATGGGTACATGAAAATTACATCATTTATATAGTGACATCTGACCCCACCATTGTAACAAACTCTAAAGTGCGTAACAAACCATTCCCAACTCCTATACCTCTATCCTAGGAACCACTTGAACAAAAAAGAATATGTAATGGTCCTAGAAATCAAGGAAAATACTAAAGATGGATCCAAAATTTTATAACCCATCTTGGATGAGAATATACCTACAACTATGTCTACTAAAATAGCATCAATGGAATCAATAATTTAGGATAGTGCTAAAGCTATCAACCCCCACAATAATGAGATCAATCGACCAACGAACATTGGTTATGGGGATAGAAACTTACCACATTGACAAATCAATGTTCCCCAAATTCCCCTAGAAAATCTAAGAATCCACTAGTCCTATAATTATTGCAATAATTTTCTTATATCTAATCCACATTACACTTATCCTCAATATACCTCCTGCCTAATACATATTATAGGAAATTCTTCTACTTGAAGAACTATTTTGGATGCTATCATACTGAAATATTCTATATGATTTTATATTCTAGATCACTTCCACCTTCTTTTGATCCTCTAGAAACATTTAGATTGTAAATAAATTATATTAATACTTGATATAATAACTGAGTTCCTCCTCATGTATTCTCGTATGAGACTACTCATCTATATAGAAAGCAATGTAAAATGAAATTGTTCCTTGAACATGATTTGTAACTCATGTATCGGAAAATCTCATACGGTTGAGGGGGTAACTCAATCATATTCACTACCTTCATGGTCGATGAAGTATATTCCAAATAGAACATTGTCTTTTATTCTGGGAAACATTCATTGTCTCAATCAACATTCTATTAAACAGTGTCCACCACTTCTTCATGCTCCCTATATATGAATAACTACTATTGGGAACCTCTACCCCACCGAGGGTCCTATCAAACATAGGTATATCTCAATCTTCACCAGTACACTAAATATCTATACATCTTAATTTCTATGATCATACATTGAAATAGTATACCACTTAAAACAATGAAATTCACTCTACCAAGCCTCGTCCTCATCGTCCCAATCAACTCAATGTTGATCAATCATATCATCCAACTAAACCACCACCACTCAATGATCATGATAAAAAGTAAATAGGATGCATAGATGAATTAAAAATAGGATATTTCAATACAATTACTATGAAATTGTTTTCAATCTATGTATAAATCATTTTAATATCATCAATCCAAAACCACCAAATTCAAATATGGACACAATTCAATAATGATTAATTTCCTCTCCTTGGTCACTAGATTAGAAGAAGGACCACATCACTTCGACATTAAATAATCATGGAACATGTGCAGTCGATCATAGGATGGGTGATAAAATACAGGGTAGTATATAAACTCTCTGACCCTTGTCACACACCATGGTTAACAGGCAAAGAATCTATAGAATCCCGTGAAATAATCTCTATTAATAACTCCAAACTCCACCTTATCTATGATGCATTATCCATTGATAATAATTTTTTACAATACCCTCCCATATAAATTATACCTTCATGGATCGGTAATAAAGATCATGATATAATGACTCCTTATGTCCCTCCACTAGTTGGCCTCATGTTTGTGACCAGAAACAAGGATATAGAAATCTCAATATGGATTGAATTAACATTTATAATATGTGTAAGATCGATGAATATGACATTAATGATAATTATAATACATGAAATAACATACAAATGAAACCAATCCATCCATGAATTCATTTAATTTTTAATAACATAGAGACAAAATTCACTAAAAGTAAATACCCTAAAGATAAACTAGAACATCAACACACCTCTTGTTAATAGGTTATAGCTATTACTGTTCATCATGGTACACATAATCCTCCTAAAAATAAAAAAAAATAGTTTCAAATTTGAATGGGGAGTATAATATAATTTCATCAGCATCATTTATTTAAAATTTAAAAAAGCCTATAGTGGAGGATACAATGAACGAAAAAGAAGAGACAACCATTAGTGTCTAATAAAATATATCCCAAGGGAATCAACTCTAACAATAGTCTCCAAATTAGAATACTAAGAAAATAATGTTATGTGATCTAATAATGTTTTTTCTAATAATTTACATGACGGAAAATCATTATCTACATTTTTTATAACATGTCCTGTTTGTAGAATGTCAGTGTGAGAACTGAAGAGGTTGCAACATTTGCATATGACATAAGATTTTGGATAACATGTATAACCCTTACCTATCAGTGAAATGTATCTGATGATAGATTTGGTCTCTATTAAACCAAGAGTGATGTTTTTCTGTACGGATATCTATAGGCCAGATAGCATGGCTAGAGATTTAGCCTATAATTAGTGTCTCATACAATATGAGGTTGAGAAGGAAACTGTGACCTAACCCTCTGAATACCGAATCACACCACCTCCCCTGATGAACCAACAACACACAATCCTTTATTTTTCATCATGGGCCCCTTGGATTAAGGGGTCCATCTATCCCAACGTCCAAGGAGAGTAGAATTGGAAGGATGAGAATGTATCCCCACCACAAGTGGCCTGAGTGTAGGAGCCTCCAACTAATCCTCACATGATTGGACCCATTCATTAAATGTAGACCAAAACCAATAGAATATATATCTGTCAGTACTACTACACCTCTCAAATAAAGATTTATTTTAGGGTATTTTAGATACACTAGAAACCAGAATCAACCACCAGATCATCATATATTGTCTATAGGTCATTAGTATTAACTCTTTCAGACACCATGAAATGTGTTGCATGCTCTTCTCCGTAATTAATGATGTATTTTCTTGTATCACAACTAAAAAGAACCTCAACCGAGCTTGAAATGTTTGCAGTGTGACTCTGCGATTGTCATGTGGGTCAGTGGTGGTAGCAAAGGCACCTGCCCGAAGGGCTAGGACCATAGCCCGACACAGATATGAAGATGGGGTGCGGGGGCACATCACCCGTGGTAAAGAACAATTATTTGGCTAACTCCCAAAAGAGGATACAAAATTACATGCATCCAAACACCTGCACGCCATCATGGTGATTCAGAATGAAAGTATTAATTTAGTTAAATCCTTAATGTGGAGCCCTAGTGAGGCCAAATACTTAGCGGCATGCAAGTCTACTTAGGCACAACCCTTCTGGCGCTAATCCACTTATGCGCCACATTATTGGGGGACAACCTACTTGATCACCCAAAATTCTTTTCCAATGGACCTATATCATCCTATAAATAGACCCTTGGGACCCTAATTCATACAGAAAAATTTCTTTGATCCCCAATTGTTGTACTGGTCACCATAGTACATCGTCCGAGTCTTCCAATACTTTTAATGTAGTTATTCAACACCTTGAGTGGAGGATTTAATATGGGATCATTGGAATTAATTTCTTTTAGTGATTGGAAACCATAACACTTGTGTGCCTAAAGAACCCACACCCCCCAAGTTAGAAATACTTGTGTGCCACTAATTCCATTTAAAGTAACTTGAGCACCCTATTATGGGATCACCGATGAATAATCTTTATGGTTTTAGGATGGTATAACCCATATATTACCATACACGTTGTTTTTCACTAATGTGAATATTAGGTCACCCATGTCTACATGCGTGCCCATACTCCCACACCATTACCTTCTTGGGTGCCCCTATTTGATTCACTTACTCTCTTCTGTATATAGACATAACACGATCCTAAAATCCATTCATTGAAAGGCTTTTTCTTCCTTGGATCCCTTGTTTGAAAGGGATTATGTTGAGATCTCCACCAAAACCTCTTGACTTATCAAACCATTGGAAAATACACATCATTGTAGCACATATTTGGGTTTATATATCTACAATCATATGTTTCCAAAATATGTATTATAATAGAATTAGGATACATGGAATGTCTATGGGTTTTTATGCACACAGTCACATGGACCATTCTCCCAAAAACAGTGTTGGGAAGTTCCTGGTTTGGAGGTTGGTTGGGTCTTGGCCTCTCCCTTCAATAAGAGATGACCTAGAACCTCATGTAATTTGGTACAAAAGGTACGAGTCACACTTACTTCACCCTTTTGACCAAATTATATGTCTCCCTCCCCTATCAGGATCAATTTTAGGGAAGCCATCCTGGTTTTATCCCCAACCCATCATCCATTATTCCTGTCATAGGCCCCTTGTCCAAGGTAATAAGAATAGAGGTAAGGAATGTCATCTCACCCTCATCCACCCTCACAGCCATAGGTGTGCCCTCTTCCACCAAACGAGGAGGGAAATTTGGAATGTTACATTGTTCAATATTCCACATCATCTTTTTTCTCACACCATTAATGACTCACATGGGCTTAGAATTTGTTGTTATTGAAACATGCTCACAAAAACACATGGTGAATGAACTATGAGAACTCTATTTCGCACTCAAATTGGGATATGCATGAAGCCTTCTTTTTTCTCAAGATCACTGGATATTCTCATTATGAATATAAGCCTAATTCTCCTAATTTGGGGATCCTACTTTGAAATAATCCCCACATTAAATCCTCAAATCACCAAGGCATCCTTTTCAAGATGTTAGCCCAAAATCATTTCACTCAATGGAGTATACTCTCTTATTAGACATATCGAACATAGTGGGATTTCATTCCCATTCACATGGGATATGCAGAAATCCTCCTTAAGGTTCAAACCTACCACCATAAATCACCCACATTCTCCTTGGGCTATATTCCCCAACACGGTATGATCCTACTTGGAAACCCATAAACATTCCATGGTCATTGGGCAGCTTCAACATAATTCCCACAAATTTTTTTTGACTAAGTACCTTCCACATCGATGTCCATACCACATGAAATTAAACTTTACATCTTGGACCTTATCCCATGACCTTAAAAGTTATGATGTGTCCCATTAAATGGAACTAAACTATGACGGTTCTGATTCCTTTTACAAGGATACAAAGGTAGCCGATTTTATGGGCACAATCCCAAGATCAAACCAAACCTTCATCTCCATGGATGAAAATAAATTATATAGTTCCCCACTGAGTGGAATAAAATCCCTTATCATCATAAATATGATTAAAAAAATCTCTAAGTAGTATACGAGAGGATAAAATTAATGGTGATCCTCAAATTCATATAGACATCTCCAAAAATGAAGATCCTCTAAAATATAAAGATGACTTTAAACATTTCACATGATAAATTTTTGATTAAAAATTACAAGGTATACTTATGATATACTTGTTTAATTAATAACTATTCATTAAAATATCTAAAATTACAAAGAGAGTCCAATAGAAGAAAATAATTCCCCCCAAAAGGGTGTGATGAGTCCGACCTCCCATCCTATCGACCAATGTACATTATTAAGTATCGTGATGTTTAAATATAACAAATGCATGAATTTTGAAAGAAGGTTCCCTTTAGATAAAGAACTGTTGAATGTTTCTGGTTCCATAAATAAATCCAATGGAGACTGCCTAGAAGCTGTGATTATTAAAACTAGAATAACCATTTCTAGGATCTACAAATAAAAAATGGTGAACCTGAAAAAATATTTGACCATCATAATAATGCTACCCACTTGTTAGGCCCCTATTAATTGATAATGGAATGAGATAAAAAGGAATAAATCACACATGTATCCATTTAAAAATAAGTTTCTTAGTATAGTTTGTTGTTGTTTTCTATTTCAATATTAGAAGTGACTTCACTCCAAAATTTATTTCTTATGGACAACAACAATGAACATCTCGTCCACTCCTCAAGATGGATCCCCATCCATAGGAAGGAATTTATCACTAACACAATGTCTTCAATGTTTGGTCAACAATGTGCTTGTAAGTTAATATCATCAGCAAGGTATAATCCCTACTTTGGAGGCTACTCGGAAGGCACTCCAAGTCAATAAAAATCCTCGATCATCCGGCCAACGAAGACCAATGATCAAGAAGAAAACAGTTCCAACCAATTTCTTCAACAATTTCGGGATTGTAACCCCAATATGAAACAATCGATCCCCATCATACTATAGAGAGGTGGACCAAGAGGCCTCAAAAGGCCTCAATTCAAGAATGAAATTATCCTTCCTGAGGATTCCCACCATCAATCACCTCCAACAGAATCATGCAGTAGTGAACCCCCAACATGATGGGGGTGTTTCCTCTGGATGTTCAGCCCAGGTATATCAGACCCAAGAATGCTAGAAGAACCACCATGGACAACATCTGGTCATCAGGGAGCAGCTTATCACATCTTACTCCTCTAGATAAGTCCATCAACTTAACATGACGACAAACAACAA
Organism: Viscum album; assembly: GCA_963277665.1. NCBI lineage: Eukaryota > Viridiplantae > Streptophyta > Magnoliopsida > Santalales > Viscaceae > Viscum > Viscum album. Next base: position 552,349,921 of record OY728125.1, on the reverse strand, counting down.
ATAGGCACATACACATATTCATCCTAATTATGTTGTCTAGCATAATCATCTAGAAATAACACACCAATCCCAATAGATAAATACCGTGGAATACTGTGAACATAAACCTAATTAAATGTTATCGACCTGTGAGTAGGATCATAAGACTACAGTTAAAGAATCCAACCAATATACTATGGGGGCATCTGGTAAACCAGAACATGCACATGTTTACAATCACCAATTCTGTTAGCAGTATTTTCCTCCAGAATTGAAGGATTTTTTTCAACCATAATTGACGGGAAACAACCATTAGACACATACACCTTCCACTGTTCATCGAGTCTTCTAACAGTCTCATTTGGTAGCATCCACAAACATCAGTCAGAATTCTTCGACGACAAATTTTGGGAAGAACCAACTCTATGCCCCCATATGTGAGTATTTTCACTAACCATTTATAGGAAAAGGAGGAAAAGAGCAAGAACATAAACCTACTATTGATACATAATGGACATATATTCTCATTCTGGCTGCTGAAGTCACCAAACATGTCTTATCAATGGTGAAAGAGCATACGCAAAACCCTACCCATATTCTAGAAGAATGAGAGAATATTATAAAAAGAACATAAGTAGTAACGGGGATACCCACACATAAATATGTCCCCACATATGGGATGACACATTGAAATTCCATCTCAGAACAAATATATAAACTTTTCCAGTCCAAGAGTGTCATTTGGAATACTCACCCTATCATACGGACAACAAAATTGAGAATATACACCCTTTCAAATTAATGTTAATCGGTATGTTTGGTAACCAATACAATACAGGAACATAAACATACCCATGATAACCATTTTTCCATTACGGGGCCCCAACTATGTATAGGAGAACATATATGTTGTAGTCTTTCCATGCACTGTTGAAAAATCAAGATTCAAGCGGCAATTTGGCTCATCTTAATGCTTGAGTTTTCGAATCCCTCATTCATTTATCTGTGGATGATCAAGAACCAATCCTCTAGGTAAACAATAATGGGAGTGGAAGTGGTAGTGGTAATTCTGAAGTTCCACATGCGCCACAATATCATGAAGTCTTTCTTCATGAAAATTCATTCAATCCAGAGTGTCTATCTCTAGATGAGAGCCATGGCAACCCCCCATGTGTCCTGAAGACCAAGGAGGTAGAAGATTTATCCATTTCTGTAATACACCTTGGTGATCGTCCCCGTGATGGAATTTGCTGTGAAGGACCAAATCGCAGTAGTATTTCACATTTTCAATAAAATTCTATAATTGATAATGTAGTGACAAGAAAGCACTCATATCTCGAGGAACATCCAAACATAAGGCCAGTCATGTGTAATGCCTTTTCATTGATAGGTGGAACACTTTCTAAACAAAAAATACATCTCATGAGACTGATCATTCTCCAAACCTCCCTTGGGTCATCTGGCATCTGATACAGATCATTCAATTTTTTCAAACCAATTGGAAAAACCTATATTGAAAAAAGATGAACATGTGTCATAATGAGGAAACAATTGGGAATGGGGTAATTACCATTCATTTTATGGCCTTTCTAAAATTCTATGTATATATTTATAGAATTTATGATAAGAGATTGTATTCATGATATCCTCATCCAATTATGCATGAATCATCTTCATTTTAAAAACAAAGTATTACCATATGTAAAATATCAATGTCATGTAAAGGTAATAAAAGATTGCAATGCCAAATTTAATTTTCATCTCTCTCACATTCCCATCCTCTAAAGGTGGAAAAATAGTAGAGAATAATTTATTGGGCATGATTCAATACTCTAAATGGGCTAAACCTGTTAATTTATGATTCCCCATTAGCTATTTGTATCAGAGGATGAGGAGCACATGGAGCATTGCATTTCACTACAATCCTAAATTAGCAAAGACCCCTAAAGTGGTCTCATTTTATGTCAATTCCCACGGTCAACCACAATCAACAGATTTTGTATGTAATTGAATGTATGATCAAGAATGGGCCTCAACTAGCACTTATCAGAGTCATGCCCAAAGAAAAGAAGTGGTTGAGTTGCTTTTACATCAAGCATATGAGAATCTTGAGAAGGTGTCCCTCGAAGAGGATTTCAGGCATCAGAAAATGAAATTGTTTGAAATGGAAAAATGGTCTTTCAAAACAGGTGATTTGGGTCATCGTCGAATAATGCACTAACTAATGTCTGAACCCAAATTCATAAAAATAGGAATTGAGTTGCTTGAATTTTATCCATATAAGTAAATGAATAACCCTAGCTAGCAAGACTAAGGGATCATTTAATTCAACAGTCGTATCCATTAAAAAATGTTCAAATATTTGAATAAGGAGAATTAAAATAGCCCTAACCTATATAGCTAGGGGAATTTTCACATCTACAATCCTCTCCTCAAAGGAAGTATATTTTTCCCTGATTAGGTAACAATCCACATGGAAAGAGTACAACTAAACTATCCAAGGAATCCATTCATTTTATTGTTTGCCAAACTGTTCTAGGGAATTCATCATATATGATAATATAGTCTCATGGAAGATACAGAGGTAGAAGATCATACAAAAAATACTGAAAGAATCTCGATAATGCATTATACATTGGTGAATATCATTAACACCACTCTAAAATATTTTACAAAAAAATGAGTCCAGTTCAGGGGGTTTAAAAGATAATGTTCATGTCCATATTACGGTACACACTGAGGAAAATGAAGAAGGTGTGCGTATCCAAAATCAGAGACTTACCCAGAATCTGTATATGCCTCAATAACCAACTCCCACACCTCCTAAAGGCATCTAACAAGGGGAAAGGAAAAAAGAAAGATTGCATCTCAATTTTTCCCCTGGAGAAGGTTAGTTTTTCTCTCTTGAAAAATGATTTTCATGGAAAGATGATGAAATTAAGGAGTTTAAAAGACTCAATACAGAGTTACTTCAAAGTAGAACTTCTACTAGACATACTCCCCAGGTAGGTCCTCAAAAAGAAAATCTTAAAGGACCTCCTTTGAAATGTGATTTTTTAGTAACTAAATATGCTGATATTACATTCCCTCCACTAGATACACAATAAAATAATAATCAGACACATCTTGATAGGCTTGTTCCCATATGATATCCAATGAAAATATCATCACTAGCATCAGTGGGTTTTCTGGTCATTGCTCCTGCTCAAGCTCAAATTGCTATACCTTCACAGGTTCTATCTCATCCGGATGTACTCCAAATTCTTATGAACACAATTAATGCATTAACAAATAAATCAAAATCTATATAGGAATGACGTGAACCAATTCAACAAAAAAATAGAGCTTACCCTGAATGGGAGGATGCAATCCCCCTCAAATCTAGTTTTTTGAATACCACATTACAATATTTAATGGTTTGGGAGATCCAGAACCCCACTTAACACATTTTTTTCTCATTGTGATCCCATGATGGGAACTCCTCAATAGAATGAATAAATAAAGCTTAAGTTTTTTTTGCAGTCATTACTGGGACCTTCTTTTTTCTGGTATACAAGTTTACAATTTCCATCAATTACTGGATGAGAAGAAATCTGTTAGAAATTCGTTCTTCAATTTAGATTAACACTACCAAAGATTATAATTTTAGGTCTTAGAAATTGTAAAGAAAGGGATAATTAAAGAGTTTCATATTTCATTTATCGATGGAAATGATTAACATATTCCTTTAGTTTTGCACTACACCGAGAAGAATAGATTGCAATTTTTATGGAAAATATACATGAGGAGTTATACAAACCGTTGATCACTTTGAAATACATAAGTGGGTTTTGAGATCATACATCAATTTCTCAATATGTATAAGACTCTATTATAGAATATATGGCTAAAAAGAATGTAATTCCATCAGCTCTGGGGAGGAGGATAGGAAAGGCCGAAGCTAATACAAATACACTAAAGTAGGGACCTGTACATGCTTCTACTTTAATACCATCGTCATATTGAAGGGCTCCGCCTACTATGAATTAGTAACATTGAACACCTCTTCATGATGATCATGGAGATCAAGGGTGGAAACAATTTGACGAATTAATGAACAAAGGTTTTTCTTTCCAGAATTAACATGTTCTTGGTTAATTCATCTCAACTATGGAAAAAAATTGGGTTCAGTTTCCATGGCCAAAGAATATATATAGAGAAGAATATGAATATCATCCAAATTTTTTCCCCTTTCACCAGATGTTAGGTCATCCCATCCAGGTCTGTTTTGTTTTCAAAGACATTCTATAAAAGATGGTGTACTCTTGAAAAGTGAAACAACAATGTTTGTCTTCTCATGTAGCATGTGTTTTTACTACTGATCCATAGGAAGTAGGAGAATGTAAGGATGTCAAAATTAATAAGTTCAGAAATATTATGATTGGATGATTGGGAAAATGATCAACTGTACTAATTTCATTATACGTACATAGTTGAAACAACTAATTGTGTCTTCCGCCATAGTAAAACCACCTTCATCGAAATGTCATTCCTCAAAGAAATGAGATGGTCAGATGGAAAAAGAGATAGCAGAAGAAGACAAGTTCATGTTAAGGCCAATGTTGTCATTATCACTAGAAATTTTATTCCATCTATTTCAATAGTACGAGCACCACCTCTCCAAACGACACAATCATAAATAACCTATCATGCAGGATCTCTATCAGATGAAGAGTTGATCATTGGTTTAGTCAATGTTGTCCACTTAACGTATACATATAGTGATAGTGATTCTTATTATAATGAGCTTGATTTCCCTATAACAAACTAGTGATCCAAGGGAAGAGTCTAGGGTCGAGGATATACGGAAATAATTGGGAACCCAAAAATCACCATTTTAACTCTACCCTTACTCGAAACATATAAGTTGTACAAACTCATGGAAGAGCCCTTTTGTGGCCTCAAAAAGAACATGGAGTTTCTTCATGAAAGGTAGGTTTAGTTCTGATTCAATTATTTTGGAGGACTAATTAGAACTCACACCATCATCCTCCTAGTATATGAATTGAATTAGTTAGTATAATGAACCAAATTACGTAGTATTTCCAGCATTTTCTTCAACACAAGGTACATCTACATCAGATGTATCAACTTCTAAGACACATGCAAAACCATAATTCCATGATGGGAAACACAGACCACTAGATAAAAAGTATGATTTCTGGAAAAAATTGGCCAATGTACCGGCCATGTAATCAATTTTGGATGCCTTAGTTCTATAGGAAGATCTTCCAGAAGCACTTATTGAGGATTTTTCAAGCCCTCAAGAGTTTAAACCTGAATTTGATTCTGATGAGGTTTACCATATATAGAATGATTATGTAGAGTTCCTTGCAGTAATGTCATTTATAGATGAAGATAAATATGACGTTGTAAATGGAATAATAAGACCATTGTATTTTTCTGGCAAGGATAATGACATAGACATCCTGCAGGCCATCATTAATAATGGCTCTGAGTCAACCTCATTCTCATCCGTTCACTTCATTGATTTGGCCTGAATATATCTAACATATCTCGTTCCACTTTAAAGATTAGATATTATGATAAGAATGATCACGAATCTTTTGGTACGATTACACATAGATCTCAGTTTTGAGATCTTGTTTCTAATTCAGATTTCCTGGATGATCGTCAGGACAGAACCCTCAATATTTTACTTGGAAGGCCTTGGATTCATCAACATGTATCCATACCTTCATCATACCACAAGTGTCTTCTATACTTTTTCAACTAATAAATCAGGAAACTGTATGGTGGGAAGGCTCCATTCAAAACATGTGAATCTCCATACATTTAGGAAGAGTTTTATCACACAAATGTAACAATGTCCAGGAGAAAATAAATAACCAGTGTTAATGCTCAGAATGGACTGGAAAAGATCTTAACAAATCCATTCATAAATTTAAGTATAGATTAGGTATTACCTATTAATCTAATTGAAATGGTAAACCCAGATCCAAGAACTCATCCAATAACATCCATATTGTGAATTGGGTAAATTGAGACTGACTGCATGGGAGAAAATATTGATTTACCAAGAAGTGGTGTAAGCCTAAATGGAGATATTTTCATTTCATCTGCTTAACTACAAGAAGCCCCTACATCATCAATCAGAGTAGATGATATTGTATTAATGCTAGAGGAAGACAAATATATTGATTCTCAATCCATTATCTTTTATTTTTTACCACATGATGACCCTTCATCATCATTATGGTCAGATATGGTGGAATCTTATTTTTGGATGTTCAAATACCAAGTCTCCCTCTAACTCTAGATGTTTTGCCTCGTCATCTACTATCCATGTGGAAATAGAATACGTAACACGTAATGAAGAATAAGAGGAAGATCTTGGGGATGCTTCTCCACCATTTGAGGAAGGTGTCTCTACCACCATTGATGAGCATAGAGAAATAAATCTAGGTATAGAAGAAGATCCACTCTCCAATTTAATTAGTGCGTCCATAACCTCTAAAGAACAAGAGGTGTATAATTAATTTATAAATAAACATAGAGATATATTTTCATGTAATTCTATAGAAATTCCAAGACGTTATCTTGATGTAGCCACCTTTATTTTGGGATTTCTAGAAGAACATCGGGGATTCATTCAAGCAGCAAGAAGAACACACCCAACTCATGCCTCTAAAATTGATGTTGAAGTTTATGATCTTATAAAGGATAAATTTTTAGGTGAAGCTTAATATCACAATTGGTTGGCCAACATTATCCCATTGAAAAAGAATAATGGTAAAAATAGTGTTTGCAATGATTTCAGATATCTTAATCGTCATTATCCTAAAGATGATTTTACAATTCCAATTATATAGGTTTTAATTGATGAAATTACCTGTTATGAAGATATTTCCATCACAGATGGATACCCAGGGTATAACCAATTCTGTATAACCCCAGAGGATAAATAATCTACATCTTTCAGATCCCCTCATGGTGTGTTTTCATATTATGTAATTCAATTTGGTTTGAAGAATGCAGACACAACATACCAACGTTCCATGAACCATATCTTCAAACCCTTCATAGGGAAATTTTTTCAATGATTCATGGATGTTTCGGTAGTCAAATCCAGACAACCTTCCAATCACGTAGATGATTTGGATACCATATTCCATAAACATGGGCAACACAATTTGAATATTAACCCATTGAATTTTTTTTGGGGTATCCTCGAAAATGTTCATGGGTTTTATTGTACACCATTATGGTATCAAAGTTGATCCGGAGAAAAACAATAAATCCTTGGTATGTAACCTCCTTGATATTTGAATGAATTTAGAGTACTCCAAGGACACGTGGACTATATTCAGTTCTTTATCTACAATGTGGCAGGCATGTGTTTACCCTTCCCGAAATTAATGAAGAATGAGGTCACCTACCAATGAAGTGAATACTATCAAGAAGCAATTGATACCCTCAAGAAATATCTCTTTAGTCCACTATTATTAATGCCACCAATTTAAGGAAGACATCTTATTCTCTTTTTGGTAATATTATAGTGATCACTTGGTTCCTTCCTTGTTCAAAAGAATGATGCTGGGAATGAAAACAACCTCTACTATCTCAGTCTAACTATACATGATGGAGAAATACGATATTTAAGTATTAAAAAGTTTTTCGTAGAATTAATCATTGTAGTACAGAAATTGTGGCACTATCTAAAAAATCAGGAGGTCCAATGGGTTTCTCATAATAGCCCACTGCAATTTATCATCAATCATTCTATGCAAATAGGGCGTCTGGCATGGTGGGATATTATTTTTCAATAGATTGATATCCAGTTTGTTCATCAAAAAGAAAAAAAAGGCCAAGATCAGGGAGAATTCTTTGTTAAGCATCCATTTGTAGAAGATATATCCTTAAATACTAATCTTCATGATAAAGTGGTCTTCTCTATTTAGGATAATTCCCACACATGGGGAATGTACTTTGATGGTGCTTCCTAAATTCAAACATGGAAGAGAATGGAAAACCCTAAACTCAGCAAAGTTGGATTAGGAATTTACCTTATCTCCCTATAAAAAGAAATATTGCTTTATTTATTTCATTAACAGAAGGCGGAACCAACAATGAGATGGAGTATCAATCTCTCATTGCAGGTTTGGAATTGGAACTTCAGGTGCCAATGAATCACTTGAAAGTAAAAGGTCATTCAGAATTTTTAATCAAGAATCCAATAGGGAATATTCTATCAAATAATATGAGTTAATCTCATTGTGTGGTCATTTCAGAAGGTTAATGTTTGAATTTTCGTCAAAGATGACATTGTATTATGTTCCATGATCATGAAATGCCCATGTAGATGCACTTGCTAATGCACCTATAGCCTTGTCAGATCCTAATTAGGACGAGACAGTTTTCAACCTAGATCATTGCCGTGTGATATTACCATTTGTTCAAACCAGAATGGAGGAAATTAATAAAATTATCCATATATTGGAGCCATATCATCATACTACATTATATATAACATCCATCATGGAATATCACCAAAATGTAGTAATTCCACCGAAAAGGGTTGTAAAAGAATTGATTCGGAAATGAGAATCCAATTTTACTCTTAATGATTGTAGATAAAACCAAAAGATCTTCTACAATCACATCTTTGTTGGAATCCTCTTCTGATGTATTGATGTAGAAGAGAATGTAGTTGTCATGAATGAAGTACACTCAGGAGATTGTAGTGCCCACATGTCTGGGAACATACTTTCTGATCGGATCTGAAGGCTAGGATTCTTCTTTCCATCAATAACTCAGGATTGAAATGATTTCACTCTGGAATGTCATCCCTACCAAGTGAATGCCAACTAAATTCATTAACACTCGGAGTTTCTACAAACTTCTAAATACTCCTCACCATTTTCCACGTAGGGAATTGATGTAGTAGGGACGTATCCTCTAGCTATAGCTAAGCAGTTCAAGTATATCCTTAATGCTACTGACTTCTTATCTAAATGGGCCAAGGAAATAAATCTCAATGTAGTCAGAGCCAAAATCATTATTAGTTTTTTTTCAGAACTTACATATACACCAGATTAAGAGTCCCTTATACTATATTGACGGACAATAGCACAAATTTTTGTTTGAGTGAGGTAATGAAGTTACATTAGGAGGATAATTTAAAATCCAACCATTCATATTTCTATCATGTGTTGGCCAATGGACAAATAGAGGCCTTAAAAATCCTAAATCAAACGTACTCCAGAAGAGGGTGGATAAAGATAATAAATCATGGCTTGTTAACATATGAATGCTCTATGGTATTTTCTGATAACTACCTATACTGCCACCCAAGAAACTCTTTATTCATTGCTATATGGAACAGAATAATTTTTTCCAATTGAAAGGCAAGCGACTTCACCCAGAGTTTCAATATGTGATCATTTTTCACTAGATGATAGGTATCAGAAACAATCCAATGAGATGGTACAATTAGACATGAAAGTATTACATACATTTCATCATATAGAAGTCAATCAGAATATAATAGTGAGCTATTTTAACAAGAATGTTCACCTATATTCATTTATTTAGGGAGAATCTGTATTATTCCATATGACTCCAATGATACCGGGACGAAACCACCAATTCTTTAGCCAAAGTGGGAATGACCTTATTCCATACATAAAGACTATTCAAAAAGAGCTTATTCTTTAATTTCAATGGATGGATAGCTTATTTCCACTCTAACCAATGCGAGATTCGTAACAAAATAATTTTTGTAGTGGTACATATCGTCCTCAAAAAAACATAAAACTGAACAGTACAATGTCATTGTTGTAAGACTAAAACCTGCATAGCCCCCATGTCCTTGTTACAATACTAAAAACTTCATAGCCCCATGTCATTGTTACAAGCCTTAAAACTACATTACCCCCATGTCCTTGATGCAAGACCAAAAACTTCCCAGTATAATGTCCTAGTTGTAAGAATCTAAAATTCATGAAAATGATAAGCGTACATGTTTTCGGATGTTAAAATGCGTAGTATCTTCATCCTAGTCACATGACATGTAACCACATGTCATCATTTGTCCTCGTTGCATGACATTAAATTGTACAACTAACGTTTTCTCTATTTGACGTTAGATAATTCCATATGAAAACATCATTGAAATCATCGCTAATCCTTTGTAGAACATGAGTCCCTCTCTTTCCTATGTATAACTCAGATCTTCATAGAGAAATTATTTCAAGGACTACGTATGGTTTGATTCTAATTTTCAATGAGATACGTACAAACACCTAAATCTCATATTTTCGGCCCAACTGTTGTCACAAAATTTTCTTATTTTCTTTTCTCCTCCTCTATATGAATCAGATATTATAAAAAGAGTTTCATTAATATATATGATTTTCCATTTTATTTCTTATGATTTATCATTCTCTCAGAATGTGGAAAAATCCCTCATTATTCATGCCAAATTCAATTGGTGTGTGGAATGATTGTTTAAAAAACTATGTACGATATGATTATCATCTATTTGAGATTCATAAAAATTTATAGATCTATAATAATGGGCATATCCATGATATAAAAACGTTTATTCCTTGAATACAAATCAAACCTACATAAGGAATTCTTTATGAACAATTTATGACATGATTCATGCCCTAGAATAACACATAACGACACTTGGGTTTTATCGGTTAATCCAGTTACAATATTTTATTTTTATTTTCACATCGGTTCATATTCGTCCTTACCACATGATGTTATATGGCATGAAAATATATCACCCCATTATTCACAAATTCCAACTATGTGTTATAGAAGAAACCCTTACAACTGCTGGTTTCTCACACCGAGCATAGCTCAGGTGCGATTGGGAATTGGGTAAATGGTTTATTTATGTAAATTAGGTGTCTCAAAATTTTATAGGGTTATTAATGTCCTCAATACATGACATAAAAATTAACAATACAATTTCATCACTGAATAACATAAAACTACACTATATAATGTCCTTATTTCATGACATTAAACTGCGCATCATAATATTAATTCAGAGGAAACAAATAATGTCTCTATTTTACATATGAGTCATGTCAATGTAATTGATTTCCAACTCATGGCCAACATTGGTTAAAATATTTTACATATGCATTTCGCATATCCCCCTTCCATATTCCACATTATTAATCTTCAATGTTTTCAAATCTTCATTATCTTTTTTCGATTTCTGCTGACAATGTTTCTAATACTTGAGAACTCTTTTTCATGACTATGTAACATGTTCCCTTAGGTGGCCTTTCATAAGTCGCATTTATAACAGGAATATCAGTCATAAAATGCCACTATTTAGTTATTCATCATATTCCCTAGTTATCCATGCATAACACAACCGCCATAACAGGATTTTCAAATAATGGTCACTCTGTTCGTAGTTATTGTTTCAATGTCACCTTCAAACATTTATAACAATATACAAGAATATGTATTTTAAAATAATCAGTCAAGTATACAAGTCCCATTATCATTATTTCGATCTGAAACTCCATAAGACCATGCTCTATACATTTCCCACACTATTTTTTCAAAGTAGTGTGAAATAACCTTGGAATCACTTGGCCACATATCATATATTGTTTCATTTTCTGGTCCTAGTTGTATGACCTGAAACTATAGAAACCATACCTTCTACATTTGGGTCACACCTTTGCAGAATTAATGTTCCTCCAATTTTGTGGAAATCTTGGTTGGAAATACCCTTTCCATATTCAGGTACATTTCTTCCTAAAACAAACACTGTTCTTCAGAAAATATTAAACTCTATAAACATTCTTTGGCATTTAGTAGTAGAATGTCATATTTTTTATATCTCTTCTAGCAGACTATGAAACACATTCTCTTAGGTGGCCATGTTTAATTTACCTACATAATAGGTTTGCCAATAAAAAATCTCTACAATTTTCTTATGGCGCATATTCCCTAGTTACCCATTCATAACATGACCCCCATAACATGTTTTTCAAATAATAATAAATTCGTTAATGGAAAAAAAACATCCTCTAATTCCATTAGCAATTTTCTATATCATTATTCAAATTTAAATATTCCCAAATCATAGTTTACCATTTTCCCTTGCATATGTGAACATAATACTATGTTTTCAAAAACAATTATCAATAAATTAAGTGAGTCTAATTCCTTTGGTAAGAGATAAAGTCCTTAAATTGATGCCATGCAATGTCTTCCATGCATGACTTTTAACTAAAATGTACCGATGTCCTCACTGCATGAATTAAAACTTCACAATATGATATCAGAAATTCACCTTTCTGATATACATTAAACATTCATCATAAACAAATTTTTTAATGAAATGGTTTTCCAATTCATGACATATGTCGGTATAAAATAGCCATTTCATTCTTAAAATTCGTTTCCATGGAAAAACTACCCACTATGGTCTTGAGTCACCCAAATCTTATTTTAACATATCTATCAACAACAAATAGATAAATTCTTAAAGAGATATCTTTCATGAATATTCAGTACATTCCCTTAGGTGGACATGCAGAAGTTTCCAACATTAAAGGACTGTGTGCCAAAATATTCTACTATTTGGCTATACAATATATGCCCTAGTTGGACCTAAATAATACAACCCTTATAATGGTTTTGTCAAATAATGGTAACTTGGTTATTGGAGAATACCCCTCCTATGTTGAAACAGGTACTAAATTCAATGAACAAAATTATCATGGTTTATGATTCCCCATGGAAATATTTTGAAGAATATAAAATCAATTCATAGTTACTATGTCTTTTTGGGAGATTTAATTTCAAAATTTATAGTCAAATCTATTAGACCTTAAACATTTTCTATTTATAGTCCAAAATGGATGAATATAAACTATCACCAATAAAAGATATGGTAATCACTAGATCGAAAACCCACAAAGGGAACTCTAAACAAATGTTGAGTCCCAACTCACTATACATTAATTTTGATTGATTTAGGTAATTTTTAGTAATAGAAAGTCAATAGATACAATGTTTGTGGGGTTCTCTATAGATCCACAATATAAATCAAACAATACTCACTAGGCCCCATGGAATAGGAAAAAATTAGTGTATCCTTGGAATCATAAAATAGCTCCAAAACTAAAAAATGACTTTGGAATCCATCCAAGTGACCTACTATTACCATAGAATAATATTGTTTTCAATCTGAATTAATCATTTTCTATGGGGGGATTTTGTATACACCATGACATGTGTTGCATGCACTACTCCTAAATGGAATATTTCTTTTGATGTATCATTTCTCAAAATGACCTCAACCGAGCTCGATACGTTCATGGTGTGACTCTGCAATTTTCATTGGGGTAAGTGATACTAGCGAAGGCATCGGCCCGAAGGGTCGGGACAGCCGCTCAACAATGATCCCAAGTAGGGGTGCTAGGGCACATCACATAGGGTCTGGAACAATTATTTGGTTCTATGCCTAATGAGGTTCCCAAGGTACCTACATGAAAACACCTACGCTCCACCATGCTGGAGCAGAATGAATGTTTTTTTTGGGTTATGTATTTACTGAGGAAACCTACTGAGGCTAAATCACTAGCGGTGAACATGTCTACTTGGGCTTCACCCATCTGGAGCGCACCCAACCCGATGCCACATAGTTGTCACACAACATACATTCGTTCCAAAACTCCTTTTTCCCAAGGTCTTATTTTTCCTATTAATAGTGCCTTGGAACCTTCATTGGTAGAGATTGCTTTCTCTGAAGCCCAATTTCTACTCTAGTCGCGCAAGTACATCACCTTAGTCATTCAAATCATTCATGGTAGTTCATAAACACCTTTAGATATTTATTAATGAGAAGATCATACGACTTAAGTCTTGTTAGTGTTTGAAAACCATAACACTTGGGTGCCTATGAAATCCATACTCACAAATACGAAATACTTGTGTGCTACCTTTTCCATTCATAGAAACATAAGCACCCAACTTTTGGGATCACTTGTGAATACTCTTGAATGCTTGAGCAAGGTCCCTCCGATGTATTACCATACTGGTTGTTCGTTATTTAAGTGAAGATATGGTCGCCAAAATCTAAAAGAGCACCCGTACTTGCATGCCCTTACCTACTTGGGATCCACTATTTGATTGAAATACTATCTTCAGTTTACAGTACATCAAGCCTTCCTCAAATCAATTCATGGTAAGGATTCTTCTACAATGGATCCCTTGTCTGAAAGGGATTCTATTGAGACCACCACCAAAACCTCTTGACCTATCCAAAATTTGGGAAGGACACATTAGTGTGTCTCTTATTTGGGGTTTTATATCCAAATCCATAGGATTCTCACATTTATTTATAAAGGAGTTACGAAACATGGAATGTCTATGGTTTTGTATATCCACAGTCACATGGTCATTTCTCCCAGAAACTGTGTCAAGAAGATGTTAGTTTGGAGGAGGGTTGGGACTTTTCCACTCCTTTCTCAATGAGATGACGTGGAAACACGTGTATTTTGGTAGGGATGGAATGATTCACACCTAAATCACCATTTTGAATAATGGATTTGACTCCCACCCGTACCAAGATCAACTTTATTGCAGCCATCCTGGTGTAGGCCCCTAAACATCATCACTTCTTCCTTTCATAGGACCCTTGTCCAATGTAATGTGAATAGATGTAAGGCTTCTCGCCCTGCCCTCATCCACCCTTGTCACAATCAGTGGACCCGCTTCCACCATCGGAGGAGGAAAATTTTGAATGTTCTTTTTTTGAATCTTCCACATCCTATTCTTTCTCACTCTGAGAATGAATCTTTTTTTCATAGTGATTTGTAGTGATTACAACATTTGAACAATCAACAATGGTTAATGAACTCTGATAAATATGATTCCCATCGTAATTGAGATACATTGGAAGCCTTCTTAGGGCCTGAGCTCACTGGATATCCTCTTTATTAATTTAACCATAACTCCACTAATTTCGGCATCCTCTATAGGAATAATCCCCAAATGAAATCCTCAAATCACAACGGAATTATTTCTAGGTTGTAATCCAAAACTCATTTATCTTAAAATACTATACTCTCTTATGAGATGTGTCGAACTACATGGTCTTTGAGTCCCATTCACATGGGATACGTAGGAAGAATCCTTGAATTTTAAACATAATACCTTAAGTCAACCATGATATCCTTGGGCCATATTCTCTAATTGGGTATAACTTTACATGGAAACCCATATCCTTTCAATGTTCCTTGGGCTACATCAGCATAATACCATACTATGTATTTACTAAAAACCTTCCACATAGATGTCCATATCACATGACATTAAACATTACAGAAGGTCCTTATAACAGAACCTTAAAAGGTATGGTGTGTCCCATTCAATTGCATTGAACTATGATGGTTTTGATTCTTTTTCCAAGGATATATAGGTAGCCCATTTTGTGGGCATGATCCCAAGATCAAACAAACACTTCGTCTCCCTGGATGACGAAAAATTCGAGAGTTCCCCAGTGAGTGGTTTAAAAACTAGTATCATTATAACGATGATTAAAGAATCACTAAGTAGTATATGTGAGGATACCATTGATGGAGAACCTATAATAGATATGGATATATCCATTATTGAAGAACCTCTCATACATACAGATGATTTTAATCCTTTTACATGATAAAGAAGTGATTGTAAATTCCAAGAGATACTTATGATATACTTGGTGAATTAATAAGGATTCATGAAAATATCATAAATTACAAAGAGAGTCTCGGAGTAGACAATAATTCCCACCATATGGGGGTGATAAGATTGGCCTTCCATCCTCTTGACCAATTTATGTTCTTATGTATCATAAATTTCAAACATTACAAACACCTGCCTTTGGAAAACAAGTACCCATTAGAAAGAGAACTGTAAAAAGTTTTTTTCTCCATGAATAAATCCAATGGAAATAGTTTGGAAGTAGTGGTTCTTAAAACATGAATACACCATTAAAAGAACTACAAAACGATTCCATGTATGCATTTATTGAAGATGTGTATGTCTGAAATATCCATGGAAGAAACTCTCGTTAAATTCTTGAAAAGGAAAACACATATTTTCCCCATTTCCATATATATAACAGGTGATCGAAGGACTCGTCCCTACTCTCCCAGCAGAAAGAGCATCGCGATGTCAAGTGAATACTCATCCTTTTACCCATATCATTCATAGAAAAAGAAAAGTTCTGTATACAACAAAAAAGAAAATTAATTCTCTCGGGTATTTCATTCCCTAATAGAGAACCTCCCCACAAATCATTGTGGTTGTTCTACTAATGACCCTTTGAAAATATGTGGATGAAAACTCTCTATCGACTGAAGATGTGAAAACACATCGTTCTATAGGATTAGTGAGATGAATAAGATAAATGGTACCCCATTAGATTTGATTCAGACCAGCCACAATGGGTAATAGATACATGATAGCCCAGAAGAAAGAAATAATAGTGATAGGGAATCCAAGTAATCCAATAAAAGAACTAACCCAATTTGAATTCTAGAAGGAGATATCCCCTTTCATTATGATCTACATGGTGAAAGGCAGAAGTTTCAGGATTAGGGCATATATTGTTGTCCAAAATGAGGTGGAATGTCCAGTATTAGGTATATCACACTCTTGATACTTGGATTCCAGGATGTTTACTGACATCGACTGAGATTCAGTCTTTTCCTAAATGAAATTTTCATGGATTCCATACATGGTGTCTTAAATTTTCCTCACACTAATATCGCCCACCTAGAAAGGTCTAGAAAGTGTACTATAGTTTTCATAATTCCACATACCATTTGAATATGAACCTCAGATAAATGAGACCAATATTTTATAAATTATATCCATCACACCCGTCAGTACTTTAACATTATTGAAAGCATTAATCTAAATGGAGAAAAGGAATTTGTTAACAAGCAAAAAATATCCACCAAACGAGAGGATCCTACTATTCCAATTGGTGACACGGCCCATTATTCAAGTAATGAAGTGGTAAAAGTGAAAAATTACCATCCTTACAAATGTGATAGGGGTTCCTAGGTGATCCAAGGATGTGTTCCATATTACATATTCAAGCGAGTAGAAATATATTTACTTCTTCTATCAGAAAAGAAAATGGTAATGAAAAAAGTGGACTTAACTAGGTTGTTGATTTTACCACTCCAGAAACATTAATCATCAATGATTATGTTAATAACATGAATGGGTATTATTTTTTCATTGAGGAATACAAATGTATCTTAAATATACAAAATATGGGAGATTGAATTTTCACTCTGCCTACATACGAAATGAGAAATATGATTTCTACCAATGCTCTGATTGAAATACTATTTCAATAAACCATGGGCCCTGATAATGATACATGGAGAGATATGGTCCCCTTGACATAGAACATGAATAACTTAAATTAAACCATGATCCTTATTTATGATGTGGACATATTGCCACATGTCATTGATACACCTAAATATTATGTTTGTGACCCAAGGAGAAAACCCTATGCATTTAAGAGATTTTATGATAAATTTCCATTCCATGTGATTGTAGAACTTATCCATGCCGAGTTTGATGTCCTATTTAGATCCAAATACCCCTATATTGAGATCTAAAATAACCTCTTGGTACATGAAAATGGTAAATTTAATGAACCTCCCCCTCACGAACCTTTTTTATTATTGAAATATCATCCAGGGAAGATAGGATTGAAGCCAACTATTGACCGCTATGTAAGGATTTTATATGGATCATTTTGAATAATCATAGTCCTATAATGATATCTAAAAGAAGGATCATTTCTCTAAAGAATATGAACTAAGGAGTGGGTGCATGAAACACGAAACCAAACTCTCCCGTTAAAATGTCATGGATGACCTCCAATAGATCATACATAACCATGTCCCATGAGGCTCTCTAGTAGAAACTTGGGAAGACATAGGACCCTAGAAAACTCTCGAGAAAGATAATAATAATAGCCTAAAAAATATACTTCCCATCTTGAACATATTGATGAATCTCATTATAAATGCATGAAATACTTCAATGAATCTTCTGGAAGAACACCTTATGCCTCTTCAGGTAGCCATTATGCATGTACGGGTTGGGTATTAATAAAATTTATGTAAAATGATCCACATCAATGTTCCAAAGAGTATCCATGTCATCCTTAATTCTCACATCCTCATGATGTATAATGGGTTTTAAAAACATATTTTCTTCTTTAATACAGGGGTGGAAGTAGGATAAGTTCTTATCTACCTCAAGATTCCATTTATACTTGATCTATTCACATAACACTATTTCTTATATAAGCAATATCTCTTTCAGACTAACCTTTTTTCCTAGAGCGCTCCAAAAATAGGCCATAATGCCAATCATATTCCAGACTCATCTCCAATGATACTGCGTGTTGGTAAGAGAGATTAGATCATGTCGATGGGGAGGCTGTTTTCCAAGCCATACATGAAGGTCCCCTTGAACCCTCCTTATCATGTTGTAAAAAACAATCCTTCTTAGACCCTGAGTATGATTGCATCCTATGTCCCACACTACCTACTTAAATCCAGGGAGGTTAATCCATGATCGATAAAACCCACAAATGTTGCTTTTATTCTAGCATGGATAAAAGGATACCAACAAGGGAGAGTGATCATATAAATTATGAGAGAGATTGGTGATTTTGGAATTTGGAAATCCAATAATGTATGGACATTTTACAGACAATGGTCATGGCGTATATGGTACGAAAACTTATTTTTTGGGGTTTTCACTATATATCTCCATCTCCAGTGAAACCTAGATCCATGAGGCTCTTATAAGCCATAAACTGAAGAAATTTAATACATTCTTATCGAGGAAAAACACCACACCCTTTCTTCTCACATGGATCTATATTTACATTGAAATCACCCCTACCATCAATGGAGAGTCCCCCAGATCGAAATCATCAAACTCATACAAATGGTAAACACTTATTTGAAAATCACAACTAACAAATACAACCGAAAAATACAAATACTAAGCCCCAATATATATTTTAGTAGTAACACGTTTATATAATGGTGGAACAATATGCACATTGGTGTGATAATTCAATAAAATATAAATGTGGTTATTCATAATATCCCCATGAAAGTATCCCTTCAACATAATCCTTCTCTAAATGAATTATATCATGTCTGGGGTTTTCATAGGTTCCAAAACTAGAACAAAATAAATATTATGAGATTGTGACTTAGTAGCAAGGAAATCATATTTATCATTGCCACCAAAACCACATGTATTATAGAATATGCTTGGAGACATTATGATTGATGGTGGATGGTTTTTATGCTCAAGAAAAAAGGCCTAAGAAGACCGAGAAGAGAGATTGAGAAAATTTTATTTATAGTGATACCATTTATGGTTGGCCACATGATTAGAAGATAACATAAATGTAAGGGGTTAGAAGGATTCAGGGGATTAGAGGGGGTTGAAGAGACAACTAGATCCAAAAGAGTAGGGTAGGGATAAGAGGGTTAATTTATTAGGTATGACAAATATTGAGGAGAATTTGGGGAAGATGTTGTCACACTTGAAACATCCTGACTAGATGGAAGGTAATCAGAATATTTAGAACTCGCAAAGGGAACACTAAAAAATGATGAGTCCCAACTCACTAAACATACATTTTGTAAGATTTTGGTAATATTGAGCAATTAAAAGTCAAAATATACAATCTTTGTTGGGTTTTCTATATAACCCCATTAAAAATCTAACTATACTCACTAGTACCATGGCTTAGGAAAAAATAGAGTATCCCTCTAATCATGAAGTATTTCTAAAACATTAAAAAATGATTTTGGAATGAATCAAATTGCTATACTATTACCTTTGAACAATATTCATTTCATTCTGAACGAATCAAGTTTTAATGGGGGGTGTATACACCATGACATGTGTGGAATGCACTTATCTTCAATGGATGATGAATTTCAATGTATCATGACTCATAATGTCATCAACTGGGATCGATAAGTTCATGGTGCGACTCTGCAATATTTATAGAGGTCAGTGATAGTAGTGAAGGTATCGACCCGAAGGGTCGGGACCGAAGCCTGATACTGATCCTAAGTAGTGGTGCGGGAGCACAACACATGTGGTATGGAGAAATTATTTGGTTCAGTACCTAAATTGTTTCCCATGGTACGTATGTGTAAACTCCTGCATGCCACCATGCTGGAGCTGAATGAATGTATTATTTGGGGTAAATATTTAATGTGGAAACCTAGTGAGGAAAAATAACTTGTAGTGTGAAAGATTACATGGGCACCACCCATCTGGCTTGTATCCACCTAGGTGCCACATAGTAGGCACACAACGTAATTTTGCGCCCAAAATCCTTATCCAGAAGTCCTATTTTTTATTATAACTAGACACTTGGGATCTTCATTTGTACATAATCATTTCTCTGAAGCCCAATTGCTGCTCTAGTCGCACATGAACATCGCCTCAGTCTTCCAAAGCATTCATGGTAGTTATTCAACACCTTGAGAAGAGTACTTAAGAGATGATCTTTGGACTTAAGTCCTGTTAGTGTTTGAAAATCATAACAGTAGTGCGCCTAAACCGCCCAACCTTACCAAATAAAAAATACTTGTGTTATAACTATTCCTTTCATAGGAACTTAAGTGCTCTACTCTTGGGATCAGTAAGGAATAATCCGCCATGCTTTAGCAAGGTATCTCTAATGTATTACCAAACAGGTTGTTCTTTATTAATGTTAATATATTGTCTTCCATATCTACATGCATGCCCATACTTGCATGCCCTTTCCTACTTGGGTGCCCCTTTTTGATTCACTTACTCTCTTCAGTCTACAATCCATCAAGCCTTCCTCAAAGCCATTCCTGGAAAGGCTTCTTCTTCATTGGCTCCCTGTTCTGAATGGTATTCTATTGAAACCACCACCAAAACCTCAGGTCCTATCAAAACATTGGGAAAGACACATCATCCTATCTCCTATTTTGGGTTTTTATATCCAAAGCCAGAGGTTTCCCACATTTGTTTTATAAAGGATTTACGATACATGGAATGTTTGTGGTTCTGTATATCCACAACTACATGGATATTTCTCTGAGAAACCGTGTTGGGAAGATCCTTGTTTACAAGAGGGTTTGATATTGTATGATCCTTTTTCAATGAGATGAGCCAAAAACCCAGGTATTTTGGTAGGGAAGGAATGGTTCACAACTACAACACGCTTTTGAATAATGGAGATGAATCCCTCCCCTACCAAGATCAATTTTTGTGAAGTCATCCTGCTGTAATACCCTAAACATAATCCCTTCTTTTTTTTTCATTGGACCCTTGTCCAGTGTAATTTGAATAGAAGTAAGGCATGTTTCCTCACCCTAATCCACCGTCGCTACCATAGGAGCGCCCTCTTCTACCTGTGGAAGAGGAATAATTTGAATGTTCCTTTCTTTAATCTTCCACATCCCATTCTTTCTCACAATGAGAATGAATCACATTTTCTTAGAGAATTTTATTGATTACAACATGTTCACAAACACCCATGGTTAATGAACTATGAGAACTCAAATTCCCACCATAATTGGGATATATTGGAATCATTCTTAGGGCCTAAGATCACTGGATATACACTTTATGAATCTATGTAGAACTCCACTAATTTGGGCATCCTCTGTAGGAATAATCCCCAAATTAAATCCTCAAATCACACAGGAATCCTATTTAGGATGAAATCCAAAAATAAGTTATCTCAAAGGACTATAATCTCTTATGATACTTATCAAACTATGCGGTATTCGATTCCCATTCACATGGGATACGTAGGAATAATCCAGGATTTTCAAACCCAATACCTTAAATAAACCATGTTCTCCTAGGGACATATTCCCCAATAGGTTCTGATCTAACACGAAAACCCATTTCCTTTACAAATTACTTGGGATACTTCAGTATAAGTATCACAATATGTATTGACTAAGAACCTTCCACTTAGATGTCCATACCATGGGAAATTAAACTGTACAACTAGGTCCTTATCAAAGGAACATAAAAGGTATGGTGTGTCCCATTCAGTGGAAACAAACTATGAGGGTTTTGATTCCTTTTACAAGGATACGTAGGTAGCCCATTTTATGGGTATGATCAAAATATCAAACCAACACTTCATCTCCCTTGATGATAATAAATCCCATAGTGCCCCACTGAGAGGATTAAAAACTAGTATCATCATAACAATGATTAAAATAATCTCTATGTAGTATGTGAGAGGATACAATTGATTGAGAACCTCTAATAAATAGGGATATTTCTATTTTTGAAGAACATCTCAGACATACAGATGATTTTAATCTTTTGACATGCTAAAGAAGTGATTGAAATTCCAATATATACTTTTGATATACTTGGGGAATTAATATGGACTCATTAGAATATCTTAATTTACAATGATAGTCTCAGAGTTGACAATAATTCCCCCCAAAAGGGTATGATGAGACTGGCCATCCATCCTCTCGACCAATGTATGCTCTTAATAATTTTAAATTTCAAACATAATGAACACCTGCCTTTGGAAAATAGGTCCCCTTCAGATAAAGAACTATTATATGTTTTCTTCTCAATGAATAAATCCAACGGAAAAATCCTAGAAGCATTGATTCGTAAAATTGAATACACGTTTCAAGGTACTACAAAACAACGCCATGAATCCATTTTTTGAGGATGTGTATATCTGAATCATCCAAGTAGGAACTCTCGTGATATCCATGAAAAGGTCCAAACATATTTAACATATTTCTATATATATTATAGGTGATCCAAGGACTCCTCCCAACTCTCCCTATAACAAGATCATCATGATGTCAAGTGAATACCCATCCTTTTAGCCATATCATTTGTAGATATAGAATGGTTCTATATCCACTACCCATGAATATTAAATTTCTCAGGTATTTCATTCCCCAATTGGAAACCTCCCCACAAATCAGTATGTATTTCCTCCTCGTGATCCGTTGGATATTTGTGGTAGAATTGTCTCTGATGATTGGAGATGTAAAAACAATAATTTTCAGAGCATTGGTGAGGTGAATAAGATCAATGGTATCCTAGTATATTTGATTCAGACCAGCCACCATGAGTACTGGATACATGATAGCCTAGAATAATGAAATATTATTTATCGGGAATCTAAGGAATCCAATATTGGAACAAACCCAATTTGTTTTCCAGAAGGAGATCTCCCCTTTCCCAATGATCCACTTGGAAAATTGTAGATGGGTTGTGATTAGGGTATATATTGTAGGCAATAATGTGGTGGAATGGCTACTATGAGGTATATCAATCCCTTGATACTTGGATTTCAGAAATTTTACCCATATCGACTGAGCGTCAATACTGTCCTAGAAAATATATTCATGCATGCCATACATAGTGTTTGAAATTTTCCTCACATTGTTATCGCCCTCCCAGATTGGTCTAGAAAGAGTACTATAGGTTTCTTAATGCCTCTTACCATTTCAATATACAACTCAAATAAATTATAACAAGCTTTTATAAATTATATCCATCACACCCTTCGGTACAGTAATTATATAGAGATCATGCTTCAGAATGGGGGAAATGACTCGGTTAAGAAGCATAATCTGGATGCCAAACAAAAGGATCCTACAATTCCAGTTGGTGGCATGACCCATTATTCTAGTAATGATGTGGTAAAAGTGATGAATTCCTATTCTTAAAAATGTGATTGGGGTCCCTTGGTAATCCATGGAATCGATCAATATTACATATTCATGTAAGTAAAAATATATTTACTTTATCTATCCGAAAAAGAACTGGTAATGAAAAAAGTCCACTTTCCAGTGTTGTTGATTTTCCAAATATAGAAACAATAATCATCCATGATTCTGTTAATAAAATGAATGGGTGTCTTTTTTTCATTGAGTAATACAAATGTATCATCAATATACTTAATATGGGAGACAAAATTTTCACTCTACCTACAACCGAATGGAGAAATAACATCTCTACTAATACATTGATTGAACTACCCTCTGAATAAATCATGGGCCATGATAATGATACCTGGAGTGAGAGGGTCCCCTTGACGTAGGCCATGAATCACTTAAAAAAACCATGATCCCTCATTATGATGTGGAAAGATTTCCACATGGAATTGATACACCTAGAGATCATTTCTGTGACCCAAGGAGAAAACCCTATGCATGAAAGAGAATTGATGATAAATTTCCATTCCATGTTATTGTAGAGCTTATCGATGCCTAGTTTAATGTCCACATTATATCCAAAGACATCCATATTGATATTTCCATGAACATATTGGTCCATGAAAATGGGGACTTGAATGGACCTCCCCCTCACGAACCTTTTTTTTTATTGAGAGATCAACCGGGGATGATAGGATTCAAGCCACTTATTGTCCCCCATGAAAGGATTTTATAAGGATCATTTTTCATAATCAAATTCCTATATCGGAATCTAAATGTGGAACAATTGAACTAAGGAATAAGAACCAAGGAGTTGGTGCAAGAAACACAAAACAAAACTCCCACATTAAAATGTCATGGATTCCCTCTAGCAGATCATACATCACCATGACCCACAAGGATCTCTAGTAGGTACTCGAGAAGCGATGGGACCCTAGAGAACTCTCGAAGAAGATAAGCATCATAGCCTCAAAAATATACATTTCATCTTAAACATATTCATGAATATCATTATCCTATAATGTAATACTTTAAGGAATCGCTAGGAAGAACACCTTATGCCCTGTCGGGTAGCCATCCTGCATGTACGGGTTCAGTACTACAATTATTTATCTAAAATGATCCACATAAATATGCCAAAGAGTTTACATGTCATACTAAATTCTCACATCCTCATGATGTATAAAGGTTTTAAAAACATATCTTTTAAATTTACTACATGCAAGGTAGTAGGATGAGTTTTTATTTAACTCATGAAGCCATTTAACCTAGGTCTATTCACGTGAAATTATTTCATATATAAGTACTAGCTCTTCCAGACTATCCTTTTTCCTAGAGATCTCCCTAAATAGGCCATAACACCAATCATATTCAAGACTCATCTCCAATGATACTACTTGATTGTAAGAGAGATCAGATCATGTCAATGGGGAGGCTCTTTTACAATCCATACATGAAGGTCCCCTAGAAGTCTCCTTAACATGTTGTAAAAAACTATCCTTCCTCGACCATGAGTAGGATTACATCCCGAGTCCTGCAATTCCAGCATAAATCCATGGAGGTTAATACATGATTGAGAAAACCAACAAAGAATGCTTTCATTCTAGCATGGAAAATGGTGACCAGCAAGGGGGAGTGATCAGATAAATTATGAGAGAGATTGGAGATCTTGTAATTGGTAAATCTAATACTGTATGGACATTTTACATACAACCGTCATGTCGTAATAGGTAAAACAACTTCCATTTTGGTTTGTTCACCATGTATCACTATCCCTAGTGAAACCAAGATCCATAAGACCATTATAATCCATAAACTGAACGAATTTCATACAGTCTTGTCGATGGAAAACACAACACCCTTTATTATCACTTGGATCTACAATTATGTTGATATCACCCCTACCATATTTGGAGAGTCCCCAACATCAAAAGAATCAAAATATTACCAATGGTAAATCCTTATTTGAAAATCACAACTATCAAATAAAAAAAAAAATCCATATACTAAGACCTAATATATATTTTATTAGTTACACATTGATCTAATAATTGAACAAAATTCACAAATGTGTGATAATTACATCAAATATAGATCTGGTTATTCATAGGATCCCCATGAAAGTATCCCTTCAAAAAAAATCATTATATAAATGTATCCTATCATGTCATGAGATTTCAGAGGTTCCAAAAATAGTTAAAAGAAATATTATGAGACTGTGATTTAATAGAAAGGAAATCATATTTAAACATGGCACCAAAACCACAAGTATTATAGATATTGATAGGAGACAATATGATTGATGGTGCCTGGTTATGGGCTCATGAAAAATGGCTCAAGAAGATCGAGATGAGGGGCAGAGAAATTGTTGTTTAGACTGAGATCATTTATGGTTGGCCACATGTTCAGAAGAGAGCATAAATTAAAGGGTTTAGAAGGATTCAGGGCATCATACTGGGTCAAGGAAGCAACTAGATCCAAAAAAGTATGGGAGGGAGAAGCGGGTTACTTTATTAAGGATTCCAAATTTTGGGGAGCATATGGGTGGATGATATCACACTTGAAACAACCTCACTAGATGGAAAGAGGATGATAGGGATGCAAGAGAACTCCAAATGGCTAGATGGACTTGATAGGAGAGGAGTGGAGAATCTGGATGAAGTTTCAACTATCTCTTTAACATTGGTTCTCCTCGGATAACCATCTGGGAGGATCACCAGGTGGGAAGATAAGGCCGGATTCATTAAAAAACATTCCTATGTATGAGGAAGAAGGAACTTCTATGGAGGGGGTAAATATCCTACGCTAATGATAGCTCGAAACACAAGGGATGGTGGGGAGAAAGGGAGGCTCAAGAGATGGATTAAGAGTGACCAATGCCTAACTAGGGGAATAGGCAACTAAAACGAACTGATGAGGGGAGATCATCACTTGGGTGCAACTAGAAGATACTCATAATATACAAAAAGGAACCTATACCTATTTTCCATGATGTAGTTCCCCTATAAGTGGAATAAAATTTGGGGGATGAGGGGAAGAAGAGAGGTTGAGACAAGATGAAACAACCATGAACATGAAGGTAGATCTATTCATGCAAGGGTACATAGAGATCCAATTAATTTTCAATCCTATACATAGACGAGTCTTCCAGATTCACTATGTGGTTATCTGTGTACATGAAATTCTCTAAGGAGTTTCCAATGTCCCTCAAGAAGGACTTATTCTCGAAATTTATGAGAGACCTAGAAGATCAATCCAAATAATCGCAGGAGATGATTTTCTTCTATGATGAACATCCATCGTAAAAAATGGTAGAAACATTATCCACCTACCCATGGACCTGAGGGAAAGGAATTAATATTGTGTGAAATATTATTCATAAGATAAAACTACATAGAAGGATTTCCATGACAAGATGAGATCTAGTGTGGGAAGACCAGCCCCCATGAGTTTACATTGTTTTGAAATGCATGAAGATGAAGTTTGTCTAAGCAGAAACAAGCCACCAAAATCCACTTATGGTAGGAATTAGCTTCAAAGAAGTCTACAATAGGGACAACCAAGGCCATATAGGGAATTTACATAGCCCCCACAAGCAATTCTAGACATCCTTCCAGAAGAGGTTGGGGGAGGAGTGAATCATTATGATAAAAAAACTCACCATAGTAGGAGATGCGGCCATGATTGGGATTAGCAGCCGTAGAGGACATGAAAATGATGTTACTGGGTGGAAAATCACCAAAAAGGATCCCTTCACTATACCTAGGGTAGTTTTTGTAGAAGAAATAATCAAAAATATTTGAACAGGTGGCAACGCATGAAACATTTTCGAGGGAGTAGGAAAATCCAACTCAATTATTTTGAATATATGTATATGTAGTACAAAAAACTAATATTCTCAAGAAAATTTTAAGGAAGCCTACAAATTCAACCATGATAAAGAAACAAAACCAATAAAACAAAAATAGGTTAACTGGACTACCTAAAACATCCACATGTAATTCACCCCATATAACTATAGCTATGTATAATAACATATAGGAAGAATATTAGAATATATGTTACCCCACACTACATTTCAATTGACTTCCACAATCATATACTAACCTTTTACATACGTGCACCAACATATCTTCCATATAATGTCACATCACCCCACCCCACCATTGCATGGTCACATTACATATCACCAAAATAAATATGGGATGACACATCACATCACCTCCCTACAACATTGTTAAATAACACCACATTAAAAGAAACATCATCTATTTTTGACATCACAACCACATTTGCAAGGTAGTATGGTTTAGAGAACATGAAGGGAATAAGCATCGTGTGAACCTCTTAATGTTATGGAAAGCCACCATGTTCTATCTCATCACTTCTCACCATAAGTCACCTGGTCCATCATACCATAACCATATATTAATTGTTAATTTTTTTATATCGGAAAACCATAGCCCATCCAAGTCAAATATTCCTAGAATAAAAAGCGAGGATGAATTAGAATCAAGCCATCAATACTCATTACTAATATGATTGGATAAAACTATGTATAAATATATGGGTTTCATCACATGGGGAATGATGTAGGTGGGGTGCATAAAAAATACAAAGGAAAATACAAATATTTTGTATCCGTAGAAAATCCTAACCTATGGATTCCCAACAGATGAACTAAAAAAAATAAAACATCACCACCCAAACAAACAACATGAATAAATTTTCTACAACCACTAAATACAAAACATCACACTTGTCACAATCCACATGTCAAATAGACAACCAATCCCATTATCCTTCCCATTCATTTCATTATTAAAAACTCACTACATTTGAAAAAATATACTATTTTGATTCCGAATTTATTGACCATTTAATTCAATTTCACTTCAATCTTCAAACTAATTCCATTAATACGTTAGAATCAATCACAAAAAATTTAAAAAAACTAAAATAACATATAAACCACATCCTTTCATTAAACTCAAATCGAACCCACTTTCACAACCACATCCATTTACACATCACACCCCACTACATGGATATATCTATCTACACCATAGAATAGTTACACAATAATAAATATCACCAAACTCTTCACATCACACATTAAACATTCCAAATTTATCAATGGGTATTCGATAACTTCCCCTAATATATTTTTTGCTAATTAAAACCCAATCCATGAAACAAGAGGAAACCACTTTATTTACAAATAAATGTTATTAGTCATTTATTCAGGGGGGGTTCTAAACAATTATTTATCAAAGGGAATAAAATAACAACAATTAATTTAAAAATATATATCCTGACATCGGTGATAATTAGTGGGGACATTTATCAACAATTATCATGATATAAAACTATCAAAACATATAATAAGAATATGAAATATTGCCCTTCACCTTAAATTTAATTAAACCATTTATTGTATCCTTTTATATTGGGACACAAACATCTCCGTTTTGGTTATGAATAGTAAACCCATACCACATTATATAATTAGTAGAAAAATAAGTATTTCATACCATAAAAATATTTTCAATCGAATATGAAATTTTGGAATATGAATAAAGACACAACCAATGATCGCGTCAAGGGAGAGCACATGAACAAAAAACATAATTGGATAACAATGTCACACCACCATTACACAGAAACCACATATTGATAATTTCAATCATAAAACTATTCCAAGGAAAAGAAATAGAGGGAAATTGGAAAATTTATGGTGATCACAAAAAACACCAAAGATCGATCCTCATGGTTTGGGATCGAGATCCATTGGATGTGGGATGAATGTTCCCCTTTGGAAACACTTTAATAATTAATGAAATAATATGAAAATGGTATAATTGACTTAGGTCAATTGAATTATATATTTTTAAAGTTGTTTGTAAATTATAATTCCATAATGTATCCCCAAAGACCATGATGCATAATGTATGAGAAGACCAGGATGCAGTCAGGAAGATCATTATGCAGCATAGATAGTCATTGTTATCTAAAAGATACACGTCTACCGCTGTGTGGTATATCATAAAAAATGGGAATGATGGCCAGAGAATATCTCAATCCACTATTCCATAGACCACAAGAATCTAGAAAGAGGTTTCACGCCATTATTATCTCCACAAAGTGGCTTTTCCAAAAAAATGTAGTAGCCTAATACTCCACCTAAGTCTACTCCAATTAAACAACATCCCTTCCAAGGAGTATTCAAAACCAATCATTAAGTGTATATTCCATTACCCATTATCCATGGCATAACTACCCCATAATTTGAAATATCACGAAAAACACCTCCCACGACTCGATCTGAATCTTATCACTAAAGTGTATAATGAATCTAAGCTACACCTATTTTCCCCGATTTCCCTCACTAACACTCTATATAAAATCATTACCAAGATCTTTCTAACATGATTTTTTCTCTATATAACATGATCATATCATGGAATATGTTTGTTTTCATTAAGGGAAGATACATTCAGGATTGAATTTGAAATTCCTCAAAATGCATTAAATCTCTTAAAAAAATTCCATAGGAGGGAATATTGAAATCAAACATTACATTACAAAAGAATTTGAAACCATCGATTATAGATTCATTTTCATTTTACTTAATGATTTAGGGTTCATTGATACTTTCATTGGTAGGATAAAATCCATTTTCAACTCGGCTTTCTTCTCCATCCTTGTTATCAGTTCTCCTAATAAATACATCAATTGATCAAAAGTGGTGCGTCAAGGTGACCCCATTTCTTATATTTTGTTTTCCATTGAGAAATACTACCTTACTAGGGCTCTTGCCTCCCATGTTCACCAAAGTAAGCTCAAATCCATACCGGATTCCAGAAATATAGTTGTTCCGACCCATCTCTTTTATGTTGATGAAATTATTCTTTTTTTAATGGGGGTGGAAAAAATATCCTTAACCTCAAAAAAGTCCATGGATCACAATAAAGAGGTCTCTAGTCAATCCGTTAGTTTGAATAAATCCTTTGTCTTTTTTGGGAAAATCGTTCCTCCTTCTCGAAATGGTATTATCTTTGAAAGTATTGGAATCAAAGAGGGATCCACCCCCTTTACCTATATATTAGTACCCCTATTTTAGGGTAGACCTAAATCTATATATTTTAATGTAGTTTTGGATAAATTAACTAATCAACTAACCTATTGGAAAGTGAAATCCCTCTCCATGGCTGGCATGATCTACCTCGTGAAATCCACAATTATCTCCAAAATGGTTTACTCCCTGTTGATATATAAATGGCCTAATAGTGTTATCAAACAAGATAAAGGATACATTAAAAAATATATTGGACTGGCATTATTCTTGAAATAATGCTTGTTATCATCCCTTGGTAGACCTACAGCAAACCTCGTGAATGAGGCAGACTTGGCATTAAAAATCTCAAACTCTTTAATGAGGATCTTCAAGAAAATCTCACCTGGAGGATGATCAATAATAAATCTGACTCCATGTACTTTCTTCATAACATATATCTAC
This sequence comes from Viscum album, assembly GCA_963277665.1. Classification (NCBI taxonomy): domain Eukaryota; kingdom Viridiplantae; phylum Streptophyta; class Magnoliopsida; order Santalales; family Viscaceae; genus Viscum; species Viscum album. The sequence continues at coordinate 552,318,619 of OY728125.1, read as the reverse complement.
AAAAAATTAAAAAGGATAGTCTAGCTATCTCAATTCTTCCCTCTGACCATCCATTAGAAATACCTTTGTTTCCATCATGCATAACTCTAGATAGATGGTTATTTCAAATTCCACTATGAATTTCAGAATTGAAACTGGATTGCAACACCCCACATTTCCATGTTATCTCTTGATTCCCCTCCGGATAACATCAACCTCACCATAAAACATGCAATTCACACAGTATATCTAATATCCCGGATCACATTATGCAAATCATGGAAATCTACCCCGTTTTTAAATGGGAAAGATTTTATTACTTGGGAGCCTTCTCACAACAATATTTTGGATTCCAAAAACTTCTATAACCATTGTTTCACTAGCTCTGACCCCTTTTTTCATGGATTTAGTTTTTTAAAGGCCTTGGATTAATCCTTCGAGGCTTAACCTTGTTTGGAACATTTCACACACACACATATTATTATAGAGGTTTGTCTTCGGTCCTTTCGTGTCCAACTATTCCCTAAATGTAAATTATGCCATCAACATAGGGAGGAAACCAGCCATAATTTTTTTGTATTGTTTTATAGCCTCTTCTCATTGGAATTATTTTACTAACCTGTTTGGCTGAAGTTGGTTATCCTCTGACTATATTTTCTCTCAACTAAAACATTGTGTAGAACTTGACTCTTCATGGAAAATCATGAACCTCTTCATTTCTATTTTTGCTGAGCACCTACATGTGATATGATATGATTTAAATTCAATTATTCACAACAATTAAACATTTAATCTTAATGCAGGTCGGAAGAGGATTCTTATTGTTATAAGGAATGCATCCTTGATTTAGAAAGCCCACTGCTATAATTCGGTTGGGGACTTTGTGATTATTCGACAAGTCAAAATAGATGGCATATATACTAAGAAGAAGAAATATCATGAGTTGTTTTTTCCAGCACCAATTCGAGAATGGAACTACATCAACATAGATGGGGCTTCCTGAGGAAACCCGGGTCTTTCGGGATGTGGGGTCATTTTCAGAGACTCTCTAGGAAGATGTCATGGATGATTCTTTGGGGGTTGTGGCAATGCCTTTTCTCTTGAAGTAGAAATGATGGCGTTGATTCAGGACATTATTTTTGTCATGCATAAAGGATGGAATAACATCTGGATTGAATGTTACTCCACCACCATTGTGCATGCTATTTGGAATGGTGTGATCCACATTGCCTGGACTCTTATCGTACACTTGTTGAACTGCCTCAAATATCTTCTTGAAATAATATAAATTGTCACCCATACATATCATGAATAAAACATGGCGGAAGATGATATATCCAACAAATTATTCAACCAATCTATGACATGGAATGACAGTTTTGTGGTTGACCTTCTCCCTCAATTTGAAAGAGATTGTAATAAGATACCATCATTCCGATTTCTGAAACTCATCTCTCTTTTTTAAATAAAGTGTGTCATGGTCTCAGATCATAACTTTACCTTAAAATACCTCCCACGACTCGATACTCTATATTTTCATCCCAGTCACCATAGTGGTACCCATATGGTGCTTCTCATCCTCAATATGTTTTAGACCATGGAAATATTTTATTGTCTCCTCCCTTCTCTTCTAGAACACCTCTAAACACCTTATAACATCCCATTTAACACCTATAACACCATAATATTTTCATATTATTGTGAATAAGCTTCCAATACATTACATTACGGAAAAGGATCTACCTATATAGAATCCTTTTAACTTTATTTTACTTGTATAGAAGAATATTATATTCAAATTTTAATATAGTTTCTATTTTCTTCTACCAATTTTATTTAATTTAGAATTTTATATTACTCATTTTTCAAGGTTATTTTATTTATAGTTTCTATAATTATTATTTAGGATTACTTACACTAACATATATAGTATCAAATAAAATTATGAAGTCCTCAACTCTTGTAAATATCATCTTTCATATAGGGAGGCGTGTATAAGATCAATTTTTGTTTCAATATGTTTACTAATATGTGTGACATGTAAGGATGTTATGAAGTCCCATTAGATCCTTTTTTATTTACATTTCACACATAATTTGTATATGGTTGAAAATATATAAAATTTTATCTGATCTTGGGTTGATTATCTTCTATAGGCATATCTAACCCACATAAAAGGTATGCCTAAACTACAATGTATGAGGCTACTGTTCTTAATTTCTTGATTAATGGATGTGTTATATTGTTGAATATTATTCACATTGTTTTTTCTTCATGTAATATAGAATTTCAATCATTCCCAGGGTTGAAAAAATGATGTGTTTTCAAGCATCGTTTCAAACATATATGATTAACATGACAACTATGTGCTTACCTTTGAATTGTCTCTCTAGATTTCATAAATTGGTATGTTATTTAATATAACAAAAATATATATATGTTTTTTACAAAATTTTATGTTGATAGACTCTTTTCATGTGAATCCTCACAGTATTTTATATAATGTTACATGTTATTGTTTATCATGATTATTATGTGATATTGATTAAATTAAATATTGATATGTGATTCAATATTTTTCCTTATATATGTTTTTATTTTCATTTAATTATTCTAAAACCTATTTTTAGTGTTATTTTTCTTAAAAAATATCAATAAATCAATGAAATGAACTAATGTTGGTTTCGATTATATAATGGATCATTAGTGGCTATGAATAAGGATATAGAGATAACGTGCATTGTGAGATCCTTATAATACGGGGTGTATATTTGGTAATGGTCTGTTTGGACAATTAATTGTTTTTCATGAACATGAATATTAATAATTACAATATAAGTATATAATGAAAATTATTTTTTGTATTATAATGACTTGCATTCACGATGACAATCATTGCGGCACTAAGATGGTGAGGATACGAATGATCGTATGATTGTTGGGCTAAAAACCCCAATTGGAAAATATCTATCAATAGATCATCAAATCAATGAGAGATTACTGAGGGACAGAATGTCGATGTATAGTGAGATTTTGCTAGTTTATCGTTTGTTTTTTGGAAGAAGCTACTTTTTTTAACCACAATGACCACATCATTTTATTAGTTTGGGGAGGGGGTCCTAAACATACTAAGCTTTAGGTTGTGTATATAAAAATTTAATGTTATCATATATAGACACCCCGTAATAGTATGGAATATTTTATATTTCATTTATATAAGTAATCATGAATTTTTTGTGGGATATTTGTTTATAGAATATCCTATTAGGATGACATGTGTAAAATCTTGTGTTCAATTTTATTGTGATTATTTCCAATGATAATGAAAGAAGATATTGACCATTTTATTCAGTATGACATCTAGATATGGATTTATATTCTAGAGTATATGTAGTGAATCCATCCCTGAAATACCATTTCTAATTGTTACATAATTAAATTATCAGTAGATACAATTAATAACATCACAATATAATGAGATGATTACAATCCCTGTAAAACAAGATACATAATTGAATCTGAAACCACATTGGATGAAAATTCAAAACTATATGAATATAATTTTTCATTATCACTGAACTTATTCAACGATTAATTATTCATATACTAGGAAAATGAATCTAAATAAATTTTATATCAAATAAACAGTAATGGTTAGGTACAATAGAAGTAATAATGATTAACTAATGAATATTTCTTCTGGTATGTTAGATAACTAAAAACACATTCCTCTTAATCAATTCAATTTTCATGAAATGAATATAGGGATGATATCAATTCATTAATCTCATGTTTAATAATAATAAAAACTCAAAATGATGGAAATACATAATATTGGATGTAATGATCTCAAATCATTGGAAATTTCTACCTTCAAGAACGTGGATCATGAATGTTTACTTTATTGTTTGGTACGCATAAGATAACTATTTAATTTTGATAAACTGATACATCTCATGAGACTAAAAATTCATCGATGGGATATCTAAAACTACGAATCATACATTACTACAAAACCAATTAATTCCCTATGTATTCAATGGTAAATTAAATTGATAAAAAATATTCTATATTAATTAAAATTAGTATTCAGTAATTAATTTTTATTTTCCAATATTTCCCCAAATAAATCAAATTAATTTCATTGTAAATACTATATATATTCAGGATATATTTTTATAGAAATAATTATATCCATGATAAAATTAATTTCAATATTTAATAGATATTTATTGTTTAATTATAAATATAAGTTTAATGTTTTACAAAAAATATAATGGTCACAAATTGAATAATGGGTTAGATATTACAATCAGTGCATTGAAAATATAGGTATTATAATTAAATTATCTTCTTTGGAAATATAATAATAATGTATGTGAAATATCAAAATATTAATAATTAAAGGGTTTTATTTTAAGACTATTTAAAAAATTTAGAAGAATATCAATTTCATAAAATGGTTATTTCAGTAGGGATTTTAGTCAAATACATGCATATAAATAATATTTTTTTTGATTTTTTTAAATGTCCATAATGTATAATTGGGAAAACATTTTAATGATTGGATTAAAAAAATATAAAAACTTATGGATAACATAAAATATCCACAATCAATCATTTGACTAAATATGAGGTCATTTGTAACACAATTTTTAAAAAATATAGACACGACAGAAAAATATACCATGTGAAAATAGTAATAAAATAAACATTACTTTTAAAAATTTTGTTTCAATATCCCAGTACCAAATAGAGGAAAATATTGAATAAAATATTTTAATTCATTAATAATTGAGTGCATTTGAAAATTTATGGATTTTATAGATGATAGAAAATAAGATTCCATTGATGGAAATTCAGGAAGACAAGATAAATTGAAATACAAAAATATCTATTTAAATATATGGTAAAAATATACAGTATACTCTTTGCAGAATATTCTTGAATTGAATCATTTCTAATCCTGAATAAATTTTTATTCCTGTTTTATTTATAAAATAAGAAATATATACACTATAATAATGTAAATAGCTGTATAATATGAAATCTATCTCAATGAACTAAAATTTGAGAACAAATACCTTAAAAATATCAATTCATTGATATTGGAATTTACAAATATACCAATTTAATTTGGAAAATATAAATCCACAAATGCTGTCAATATAATATAATACAATTATGTGTGAATTCAATTATAATTGTGGGGAAGAGAGTCAATGAAGTAGAAGTATATCACAATGAAGGGAAATGTAATTATAAACCTCAGTCATCTAGGTAACATTCATATCAAATCCTAATGCATGAAATATTTTTAATGGAAACCTAAAATATAATAAATAATCTTGGATTTATGATATAACAGATTTTAGGGGAAACATATAAACCCTATGATATTAATTTGCTATACACCATAAAAATAAATCATAATGAACAGAATTTGAAATAAAATATCACGCCTTGGGTCTAACTCATCTTGTATATATTTTATCATCCTCAATAATAGGGTTATGTAAATTATTTACATGATTAAGAACCTTTTTTTATTTTTATTATCTTTATTACAATTTTATATTTATTTACTTAATCAAATATGTTCATTTCTAAAATTTTGACTATATTTGGTTAATATGTCCAAATTGATTTCATTTTCTTGTTTATGTAATCATATTTCAATATTTCATCATATTTGGAAATTTACAATGAATGAATTGTCATTTTTGTATATCATTGATAATTTTAAAACCAACCGTGCTATATGTATATGATAAATGAACTATGATTTGTTCAAAGGGATGATAGTTCATATGTATGGATGAGTATAACATCTATTGTTCCATGAGAATGATGGAAATTATGTAATATACATTTTATCTTTATAAAATGGTCATAATATACCAAATATTATGTTATTATTTAAATATACATTTATATATTTTCTATGTGATGTTGTATGAAAAACAAATCTCATCCCTTCTTGGTAGAAATAAATCAGTACGAACAAAAAACATTTCAATAATTTAATGAATGTTAATGTTATAAAATAGAAGAAAAATTTAATTCCTATAATTATAAATATATTACTAATATCAAATATATTTATATATATATATTAATTAAATCATCAAAAATAATCAAGAGTAATGATTTTGGAAAATAATATACGTCATTTTTTGAGGTTGTAGCCTTATGTACAGGTCAATGATTGCTTCATTTCCCATTTGCTGGAAGAGGAAATAAATATAGGTTATTCAATTAAAAAAATATCTTCAATGAACAATGGAGTTAATATTATTATTATATTATCCGGAATGAGAAATAATTTATGGATGTGGAAGAAGAAATAAAAAAAGGCTTGGTTAAGAATGTTACATCTTCATGGGATGACAAATAATTTATTATGCCAAAATATTTCCCTAGGAGTCTAATATAAAAATTTCCCCTTGACGTGGGAGAATAATTATTGAATGGATTTAGGTGGGTTTTTAAATAAAAAAAATTATTTTATATTCTAGGAAAATAGAAGATGATGTTCCTTTTTATAAGTGATATATGGGGCACTTATGGAGTTTCTTTAAAAATTACATTTATATAAATACTTTTTCAGGTAAAATTTTTCCAAAGTAATATTATTTGAATAAATAATGTTAATGGGTTGAAATATTAAAATCTAATAAAAAATTTACATGTTTACATATTTTTAACAACGTTTTTTCACACTCATTAATCATTTTTTTACAAATTCCATGATAGCAATCAGTATTTACTATAAAAGGATACTTTTCCAATACAAAATAAATGTATTTCATTATAAAAATATCTATATAACATTTATGTAGATATTATATTAATATATGTTAAATTATTTAATAATTTTTATTATTATAAAATTTTATTAATGTCATGTTTGACTCTATTTTGTTAATTAGACTGTATATACATCCTGAATGTAGAGGAATTAAAATATAGAATTGTATTGCATCAATAATATGTTATATTGGTATATAAAAACAGTGAAACATTATAAATTGGCAAAATATTTATTAAATATAAATTTTTTTATATTTATTTATTTTTTCTGTTAATTAATTAATTAACATGTCAACAGTGAGTAAGCATTTAAGTTAAATATATAAAAAACTGAAATAAATAAAAATACAAAATAATCTCTTCACGTAAGGATTAATAATTAACAACAATTAATTACATTCTTTTCTCCCTTGGAAAACACATAGAAAGTATTTAATAGAAAATCAATGAAATTTTTAATGTTCATTTCTATAAAATATTATATATATTAATTTTAAGGGTAAATATACACTAGTCAAATAATTAAATTTACTAAGATGATATTATTAACATTACTGACATCAAATAACATTAATGATTAATAATGGTGGCCTTGTCACTAATTTTTATCCGTGTTTGACATGATTTACCCTTTCAGCATTGAAATATTTTTACTAATTTTACTTTTCATGAAGTAATAAAATGGGGTTAACGATATTAAATTTTATATATCGTTCCTATTAAAAATAAAAATACCATTTTAATTCATTTATTCTCTATAATTTGAGTAATGCAATTTAATAAGTTTCCTAAAATGTTTAATAATAAATTATTTTGTAGAAAATATATTTTTAAGTATATAAGTAATTAAAATCCCATATCACATGTTATTTTTATTAATATGTAATTAATAAGATAATATCAATATAAATTAGGCTTGTTTTAATACATAATGACATTCAAAATATTATGGTTCTTTTTTTAATGGAATAAAATGGTAGTTTTACATAAATCTGTATTTTTATTTATTTATATAAAAACAATATATTAGGAAATGTTAAAAAAAATTCAACCATAATCTAACATCAATGTAACACCCCAAGTTTCCACGGTACGTTTCCCTTTTAATAATGCAATAGTTTGCATTTTACGCAACTTCGAGATTCTAACACGTCGCGACAAATCAAACTAGCCATTATGAATATTAATACCAACTTTTAAAAAATTAATAATTTTTATCTCCCAAAAAGAACTTCATTTTTGTATTCATGATATCAAAATTATCCTAGGGTGAAATTTTGTTTTTTTCTGAAAACATTCAATTTTTGATGAATATTTAAAATTACTAAATATTAATTTAAAAACTTTTTCAATAAAAATAATTAATATTGTTAAATTATGAATTTTAGTGGTGTTCAAGTATATTGAGAATATATTTTTACCATTTAATACAATTTTGGTCAATGGGTTTAATTTCACATTTAAACAGAAAATAAACAGGCGTCTATCTTTTGATAGTTATTATTTCTTAATAACATTCTTTTTGATTTGACATGGAAAATTATTTTAAAATCCGTTTCTGCCACTTATGTATTTTTATTTTGGAAAATTGGATTCAATATTTACAATTATGATTTCCAAATTGTTTAAATAGGTAACATTTATTTTTAGAAATTTTGAATAATTAATTTGGTATATATTTTATTTGCCATGGTTAAAGGATAATTCCGGTAAATAAGGGTAAAAATATAATATTATAATAAAAATTAATTAGCCTTAAACATGTCCTAACCCGATTGGTTGATACATGTCCGACACTGGGAATATTTGGGTCAATTTTGGGACCCCATGGATCTACTTGTAAGTGATAATGACCATTTATATTAATTAAGTTAAATTAAATACAAAAATCACATAAACATATATCTTTTAGAAAAACAATTTTTATATAGGGTTATATATGTTATATTTTTGTCCATAAAAATTCATTAGAAATATTAAAATATTTACTACACAATGGGACTTTATTTATAATATTTACATATTTAATAGTTAAATTTCTTTATGACACAATAATGATGCAGTAATTTCCTTATTAAATAATGAATCAAATAATTGGTATTATAAAAGATAAATAAATAAAATTTTAATGTTTTAATGACATAAAAGTACTTTATTTGTTAATATTACATGTTATGATTGCTTAAATTAATTTTATTTGAATTAATAAAGTTCTTAAGACTTAAACAAAAATAAATTATTATATATTGTCAAAATTGACATAAAGGAGTTTTTAAAACAAATATTATATTATTAATTGATATTATATTCATAAAAATATAAGAATTGTCCAATGGAATTATATAAATATATTTTTATTATTAATGGACGACTTGGTGTTCTCTTGGAAATTTATAGTATGTTTATTGACAATATAATATAAAAATACAAAGAGACATTGTAAATGTCAAACAATTTAACAAAGAGGTAAAACTGAAAGGTAAAGTTAATATAGTGACCCAAACCTTCTAAAACCTTTTGGTTTAGTTGTTTTAGACATATCCCCACCATAAAAATTAAATAATCCACTTTGAAGCCATTAGAAACCAATTCTGAATTTATTATAAAATAATATTTCTAGCTTTTCCTAAGGTTCCCCTCATCCATCTTATAAAATGGAACTCCGCCTTATCACTAATTCACACCATCAAAGCCATTTTTATCATCCAAACCATACACCAATAATCTCTAAAATTCCATCATTTCATCCTAGAGGCCTTACATTAGTCATAAATCCACCCAATGGATAACTTTTGATAAAATCAATAGGAGTAACCCGAAGAAGAGGGAATGTTTTCGCCACCCTATTTCAAGTTACTTTCTCTTTCAACTTCTTATATCATTGTTATTTACATTATAAAATAATAACTACAGTATCTCTTATATACTGTGATGTTATTATAAATATGTTACAACCATATTCATTATTCTATCCATCCTTTGAATGACATGTCACCAAATGTGCGTACGTACGACTTACCGTCTCCACGTTGTGGTGTAATTCTTATTCAAAACATTGTTATTTTGATGGGTGTGATAATGATTTTAATTGATGTAAATAATAAATATAACATGATAAGTATTCTATATATATGATATAACATCCAATTATATTTTATTTTAATATCAAAATCATGATATTGTCGCTCGTGCGTACGTATGGACTACCGTCTCCACGAATGCGATGAGATTAATTCCCCATCGTATATATTAAAGAATAATTTTTATTTAATGGTTCAAAGTAATGTTTAAGAACATGATATCATTCTATATATGATTATGATACAACATATCCACAAAAAACATGACTTATGTAACAAAACATATAAAAGAAAACAAGTAAGGTAACACCCGAAAGGACGATAATAATAAGATATTATTAACCAAGCAATGTTAAAAGATCATATATGATATCATATTAACGTATATAATTCTTTTATAATTTAATAATAATTATTTAACCATTATAAAGTAGGATAACCTACCCTCATCCAAGGAAAATTACAATGTAAGGGTTTATTTCACAATCGCTTCATTATCCGAGGTTGTTTATACATAATTATCTACTGGAACCTCTTTATCATCAAAAACCATGTTTCTTAAAAATTTATTTAAAAACATTCTTAATAATCTAAATTATATGGGTTAATTTCATTTATAACCTTGTTTGAATTTTTATAAAAAGTTTATAATAGAATCTTTCTGTCGTTTTCCAAATAAGGTCCATTTTAACCTTTTCGAAAAAATTAATGTAAGAATGTATCTTTTAGCCTTATACGGAGGGTGCGGCTATTTTCTACCATTAAAAAAACGTCGAAGTTTCCCTTACAAGATTATAAGAATACATTGAATGTAAATGTTTTTTTTTATTATTAAGCAACTTTTAAATTATTTCAAAATGAATATTTTAAGAATTTTTGAAAGTTACTCTTTTTCAAGATAATAATTTTAAATGTTTTAAAGATTTATCTTTCTAAATCTCTTTATTTAATTTCTTTGTTTTCAAAATGATTTTAGAGATTTATTTATATGGAAATTAATGTTTTGAAATGCTATATTTTTTTGCAAAAGTTTCAATGTGTTTTGGGACACTTTGATTCAAATATCTACTTTAAATTACTTTCTTTATAAATGTGTGACATTTCAATGATTTAAAAAAGTGATATTCCAATTAAATAGTTTTGATTTCATCTATGTCAACATCCTTTGATGGATTTTAAGCTTATTTGAAGTTGATTTATTATGATACAAAAATTCCATATTGTATTGAAGTTTTTTTGATATGTTTGACTATGGATGTGTTATTTTTATACTATTAATGGTTTATGGAGAATGTATTGAAATTTCGTATGCTAGTTTTAATATGAATGTTTATGTTATGTTTAAAACAATTCATATGAGCAATTCATTGGACTTAGTAAGTGACTAGAGGAGCCCGCTATAGATCCTTGATGCATAAGTAGGTTTCATGAGACAAACTAGTGTCTTGGCACAAGGTTTTGAAAAAATATTTTTTGTAGTCTTGGAAAAATTCCTAGACTATGTGGTTATGATAGTCTGGCATTATGCATTCCATGATTATGAATGTGGTTATCTATATTGCATGTGATTATTCTGCTGGTTGAATATCCATGTGAATAAGTAAATGTAATTATTTCATTTTATCTTTTCCATATTATGCTGAAGTTAATGTTTAAATGGATTTTCTGTAGTTATACATTTCCTCAAATGTTAAGGATTATTTATGAAAGCTTCCTCTATATTATTATCTTTACTGGGCATCTGAGCTCACCCATTTCTATGTTTTATTTTTCCCAGGATGTGAATCAATATTTTATGAATGTCATGTAGGGATAGTATTAGGGGATATGAGTGTGATCTATGGAGGCAAGATGATGTAGTAGTTTTTCACACTATGTTGTAATGTAATCTTTATGAATGTATCTAGTGTTTCCAATTATACTAAACTAATCGGTCTTTCGAGACATGTTCTTTTGTGATCTTTCCAATGATACATAACAATGCACCGACTCTGGGTACCTGGGGTTGGGGAGTTACAGTTGGTATCAAAGGATGTTTAGTACAAAACTTGGAAGATAGATTTAGATAAACTCTAATTAGAACCCATAGCCATTAGATAGACTTTGAGGATTAGTATAGAATAACATCCTAGAATTTTTTTATTGTAGAGATTTTGTGAGTTTTAAGAGTAATACATCCCTGTCTGGATACGAGGAGGTAAAGGTGGCTCTGGCATAGATTTACCCGAGGGTAAAACCCGAAAGCACCGCACTGAGCTAGACTCAAACGGAAACTGGTGCATGACAATGGGCCTTGCTATACTCTTGGTTATGAAACTCCTGGGGGATATTCTTAGGATACATCCCATTTTCATTTCAAAACATTATAATGTGTTTTTGAGTATATACTTACTGAAATAAAACATTTTTATGATTATGGATCATATAAATCGACTGTTCAATTTACGTTAGGTATTTTACATGTTTGGAATTATTCATTGCAATTCATAAACTGACCTAGTGTATTACATTGTATAGAAATGGCACCTCGTAGAGGGAATGTGAACTCCAGAAATACATATGATCCAAAGAGTAAGAAGGATCATATCATCCATTGTATTAAGCCAACATTTAGAAGGGAAATATTCTCTAATGTTTTCTCAACATATGAAGAAATGGTATGATGTTTTAATAAGATATTTAATGAATTTTTGAGTCATATGGTATTGAAGGGAAGAAAGAGAAGAAAAGGATGGAAGAGAGAAATATGGATAATGGGAAGAGGGAAGAGAAGAATTTTCCCATATGTGATAACTGTGGGAAGAAACACCCTAGAACATGCATGAAAGGAATGTGAGTTTTTTATAAGTGTGGGGAAAAAAGACACCATGTACGTGATTTCAAGGGTATGAAAAATGATTCAAATGTACAATGCTTCATCTGCAAGGATTCTAGACACTATGCGAACCAATGTCCCAGTCATCAGACTATGCCGTAAATGATTCTATTGGATAATAATGAAGCTATGATACTACCATAGATGAAGAGGAATGACTAGTATTGTTATGTTGTTATTTTGGAATTATTTCATTGATGTGTTGTATCAATGATGTAATGGAAATAAATAAGGATTGTACTACAGTACTATTTTATTGAGGATTTGAGATTTTATGGTACTAATAAATGTGAATCTACATCGAATGAAACCTTTTGGAAATTACAAGGTTGAAGGGAAGATATACATTAATATGGTCCTAATATTGTGGTACTGATTTTGGAATAAGATGTGGTTGATTTGGGTAAATTATATTGGATATTCTTGACTGCTTTGAAACTGATTAAATATTTGTATATTTTATCATTGTTGGAGTTCAATGAATTTTTTGGATAGATGATGTATATCCAGTATTCTATAATGAATAAGGGATCATAAATGTAATCAATATGGTTTATGATAATTACAGATGTTTTAGTGTTTTAAAATAATACATGATTAATGTATTCACATGTTATTACAGGGTAAAAATGATCTACATTATGTTTACCTTCCATATAAATTTTGGAATGAGACTTTACAGAAGTATTTTGGATAAATATAATGGTTTTAATGGATTAAATTTTACATTGGATACTATTATTAAGTTTAAATCATCTCTAATGATTATTTTTGGATTATTAAAAAAAGGATAACTCGGATGTTGGGTGACAACCCATCGCGTCTGGCAAGGTAGTGAGACTAGAACCTGCAACTGAAGGGCGACAAGGGTGCATCACCTACCACTGGCTTATGTGATGTCCTGGACTATATAATGTAGTTTTTTTTAAAAGGCATGATATATGAATTATAAATTCAATATTTTTGGAAAGCTATATGATAATGATAAATAGAATATTTTTAATTTATATTATTTTTTAGAGTGAATGATGTGTTTGTGGTAGATATTAGTTAAAGTATGTTACAATACTTGTCAAGTATAATTTTTTTCTCTTATTATAGAAAGAAATCAATCCTTAAAAATTAAGGAAGCAAACTTAAAACCAAATTTTTTTTGTCCTAATACCTTATGTTTTGTATAACCGATTATATTTTATATCATCAAAGATTGATGGATTCGTTGAATTCAATTTTACACATGTTTATGATTGATGACCTCAATAACTCCCTATAAATATATATGTTTCTCCTCTAATTATGTTTCCCCAGTTTCCACCAATATTCTCCTAATCGAGATCATAATTTGTTGGTGACTTGTCAATTCCCATTCCCTCTTATTAAAACTAAATTTTATTAACCCTATTTCCGATATGGATTTTCCACAAAAGAAAATTTCTATTTTCAACCTTTTATTTTCAAAGAAAAATTTCAAATTTAGAGAAAATAATTTATTGATGTTTGGGAGAATTTAATACCCCAAGCTTCCACGGTACGTTTCCCTTTGAATAATGTAATATCTTGCATTGTATGGAGCTTCGAGATTCTAACATGCCGCGACCAATCAAACTAGCCGTTATGAATATTAATACCTACTTTTAAAAATTTTATAAATATTACCTTTCAAAATGGACAAAAGTTTTGGATTCGTAATATCGAATTTAGCCTATGGTGAATATTTGGTATTTTTTTTTAAACATTCAATTTTTTATGAATAGTGAAAATTATTAAGTTTTAATTAAAAACTATTTTTTAATCAAAATAATTAATAGTGATAAATTATTTATTTGAGTGGTTTTGAGGTATATTTACAATATATTTTTACTATTTAATACAATGTTGTTTATTTGACGTAATTTCACATTTAAAATGGACATAAACATGTGTCAATCATTTGATAGTTATTATTTTTTAAAAACATGCTTTTTATTTTGACAGCAGTAATTAATTTTAAATTAATTTCTTCCACTACTATGTTTTTTATTTGGAAAAATTGATTCCATATTCGGAATTAGGATTTCCAAAATATGTAAATATATAAATTTTATTTTAGGCATTTTGAACAATTAATTAAGTAAATATTTTATTTATCATGGTTAATGGGTAAATTCGGTAAATAAGGGTAAACAAATAATATTATAATAATACTAAATTACCCTAAAACATGTCCTAACCATATTGGTTGATACATTTATGACTATGGAAATCTTTCAGCCAATTGTGGGACCCCATAGATCCACTTGTTAGTGATAATGACACTTTATATTAATTAAGTTAAAGTAAATACAAAAATGACATATGAATATATCTTTTAGAACAACAATTTTTACATAGGTTTATATAGGATATATTTTCAACTATAAATATGCATTATAAATTTAAAAATATTTACTATATAATGGTAATTTTTTATAATTTTTATACATTTATTAATTAAAATTATTTATGACACAACATTGATTCAATATTTTCCTTATTAATGAATGAATCAAATAATTTATATTATAAAAGTTAAAATAAATATTATTTGAAAGTTTTGATGACATAAAAGAATTTTATTGGTTAATATTACATGTTATGATTGCTTAAATTAATTTTATTCGAATTAATAAAGTTGTTAAGGCTTAAAAAAATAAATTAATAAATATTGTCAAAATTGACATAAAAGAGTTTTCAAAACAAATATTATATTACTAATTGATATTCTATTCCTAAAAATATAAGGATCGGAAAAAGGACTTATATAATGATATTTTTATTATTAATGGATCACTTGGGGGTCTCTTGGATGTTTATAGTATGTTTATTGACTATATCATATAAAAATACTAAGAGACATGGAAAATATCAAACTATTTAACTAAGGGTTAAAACTAAATTATAAGGTTAATATAGTGACCAAAACTATGTAAAACCTATTGGTTGAGTTATTTTAGACCTATTGCCGCCATATCCATTAAATAATCTACTCTGGAGCAATTAGATACAGAATATGAATTTATTATAAAATAATCTTTCTAGGTTTTCCTAAGCTGCCCCACACGCTTTTTATAAAAGGGAACTTCCCCTTCTCACTAGTTCACACCTTCAATGCCTTTTGGCTCGGCCAATCTCGGAAAACATATTCTCTCAAATTCCCTCAAATATTCCTAGAGGCCTTCATGTAGTCCTAAATCCATCCAAAGGAGCCATTTTGATCAAATCAATAGGAAGAACCCGAAAAAGAGGTAATGTTTTCACCGCCCTCTTTTAAGTTCCTTTCTTCTTCAACTTCTTATTTCATTATTATTTACATTAAAAAATAATAAATACACTATATAATATATAATTTGATATTATTATAAATATGGTACAACCATATTCAGTATTCTATCCATCTTTTGAATGACATGTCACCATACGTGCGTACGAACGACTTACCGTCTCCACATCGTGGTGTAATTGTTATTCAAAACATTATTATTTGGATGGGTATGGAATTGATTTGTAATTGATGTAAATAATAAATATATCATAATAATTATTATGTATATATAATATACCATCCAATTATATATTATTTTAATATCACAAAATGATATTGTCGCTCGTGCGTACGTACGGACTACCGTCTCCACGAACGCAATGAGATTAATTCCCCATCATATTAATTCAAGAATCATTTTCATATGATGGTTAAAAATTATGGTTAAGGACTTGAGATCTTTCGGTATATGAATATGATACAACCAATCCATAACAAACATGACTTATATAACAAAACATATAAATGAAAATGATAAGTTAACACCTGAAACGATGATAATAATAAGATATTATTAAATAAGAAATGTTAAAAGATCATATATGATATCATATTAATGTAAATGATTCTTGAATAATTTAATAACAATTATTTTACCATTTTATAGGAGTTTAACATAAACTAATCCCAATAAACGTACAAGGTAATGATTTATTTCACAATCTCTTCATTATCTGAGGTTTTTTATATGTAATTATCTACTAGAACCTCTTTATCATCCACATTCATGTTTCCTAAATATGTATTTCAAAACATTCTTAATAATTTATATAATATAAGTTGAAGTCATTTCTAAACTTTTTTGACTTATTATATGAATTTTATAAAGGAATCTTTCCTTCATTTTCCAAAAAGGGTCCATTTTAACCTTTTTGACAGAATTATGGTATGAATGACTTTTTTTAACTTATACAGCAGGTGCAGCTATTTTCAGCCATTATAAAATTGTTAAAGCTTACCTTACAAGATTATAATAACATTTTAAAAGTAAATGTTTTATTTTATAATTTTGTGACTTTTAAAATATTTCAAAATGAATATTTTAAGAATTTTTGAAAGGTACTCTTTTTCAAGATCATAATTTTAAATGTTTTAATGATTAAACTTTCCAAATATTTTTAATTAATGCCCATGTTTTCAAAATAATTTTATGAATTTATTTATGTGGGCATGAATGTTATGAAATGATATTTTTTTTCAAAAGTTTCAAAGTGGTATAGGAGAATTTGATTTAAAAATCTCTTTTAAATTACTTCCTTTATTAATGTGAGACTTTTAAATGATGTCAAATACAGGATATTTCACTCAAATTGTTTTGATTTCATCTATGTCAACATCATTTGATGTATTTTAATATTATTTAATGTTGATTTATTTTGATACAAAACTTCAATATTGTATTGAAGCTTTTGTGATTTGTTGGACTGTGGATATGTTATTTTTATACCTTTCATGGATATGATGAAAGTATTGATATTTAGTATGATAGTCTAAAAAACAATGCTTGTGTTATGTTTAAACTTATTCATATGAGGAATTCATTGTACTTATCAAATGACGGGTGGAGCCTGCTATAGCTCCTCAATGCATCGGTAGGTCTCATGAAAAAAACTAGTGTCTTGGCATAAGGTCTTGAAAAATTATTATTTGTATTCTTGGAACAAGGCCTTGACTATGTGGTTAGGATAGTATGGAATTATGAATTCCATCATTATGAAAGTGGTTATAGATATTTCATGTGATTATTCGACTAGTAAAATATCCATGTGAATAAGTAAATGACATAATTTCATTTTATCTTTCCCATATTATGATAAACTTCAAGTTTAAAATGATTTTGTTTTAGTTATAAATTGCCTCAAATGTTTATTCTTATTTAAGAAAGCTTCCGCTATATTTTTATCCTTACTGGGCATCAGTTCTCACCCCTTTATGTGTTTTATTTATCCCATGATGTGAAGAAGTATTTTATGAATGACCTGGAGGGATAATATGAGGGGATATGAGTGTGGTCTATGGAGACAAGATTTTGTTCTAGTTTTTCACTTTATGATGTAATGTAAACATTATGAATGAATCTAGTGTTTCTAAGGCTAATAAACTAATCATTATTTTAATATATAATCTTTTGTAATCATGGAAATGATATGTAATAATTTACCGACTCTGGGTAATTGGGGTCGGGGCATTACAATCAATATAATTTCATCACAATTTATATAGATTTTATCAAAAATAAATTTTGAAATAGTCATAAAATATTTATAACTTGGTATCATACAATGAAACAGAAACAAATTTGGGAGAAAACACACATTTGAGAAATAAAATGACAATACAAAATATATAGTTTTTAATTAATTTGAATTTATATATAAATTTATATATTATAGTAAATGAATATCTTAATTTCATAATGTTCTTTATATTATTAACACCCACAAATTTAATGGTGATTTTATAATTATCATATTAAAATGCCAATATTTCATGGGACTTTTAAGATTATTGTGGTTTAAATTTTACACTATAACAAATAATTTATATAATTTAGAATACTAGGTTGTGCCATTCTCCAAAAATTCATTAAATTTCATCCTCAATATTTGAAACATTTCTCAAAAATTAATGGTCTAGCATTTAGAAATTCTAATATTAGAATCCCATATTGAAAATTGATTACTAAACTCTCAATATATATGAGTAAAAGAGAAAAATGAATGTAAACTATAATAAAACAATTAATTTTACAAATAGGTTAAAATTAATGGAAGGTGAATATATAAACAAGTAATACAAAACTAATGTCCGAGGACTAGTAAACTGTTAGAGATAATATGGCCAAGAAAATAATAATAGTGAAACATTCATAAATATGTGATCAATGGAAGGATTATCAATTCATTATAAATGAATTAAAATTTATTCATTTTTTTGTATCCTTTTCATAGTGTGGATGTGTTATGTTACCATCAAAATAGAGAACACCAAAAAACATTCACACTTTATATCATTTATTTCATATAAAAAATTTTATACATTAGTGATGCATTGAGAGATTTTAACTTCATTTCATACTCTGTTAAATGAATATCCATTATGAATTTTCTATACCTAAATTACTAAAATAATCTTTTGAGGATTATTTTTTCCAAAAATAAGTTATATCTCTTTCCAACTATCTATAAATATTTATGAAAACCAACAATTTTTTAATATGTTATTTTATATATTAAATTAATATCAAAAGAGTCAAATATAATACTAAAACATCAACATAATTCATTCCATATGTATTTTTCCCAAAAACCATTTCAAAATATGTTGGAATAAAATAAAAGTCAAATATTTATATGTAAGGTCAATAAATTTTAAAAAACTAGTTATCATTAGTCTCCAAAAAATTTCAATGCAACTCTCAATGTCATGTCACAATTATTTCTGCACCTCGATCACCATAATACCACTATTAAAATAAAAATTCAGCAAAATATAACAACATAATTAATTCATAAATATAATTATATATTATATAATATTTTCCATCAATCCAAAATTGCAGTACTCACCATCATGAATTAGGTTTTCATCAATTCACTAATCATTTTCAAGATCACCAATGATATTTAATTTAATTTATTAATTTAAATCATATATTATCACAACTAAATAATATTACATAATAAAAAGATATATATTAATATTTTCCATTCCTCCAATCATGTATTTCTCAAATAATATAAAATTTACTTAAAATAATCGTTCTATGTCATCAGTACCATTCAACATGTTCTTTTAGACACATAGATAACACTACCAAATAGAAATTCGTATTTGTTTAATGATTCATATAACCATAATTTCATTAATGTAACACATTAACATTGTAATTAATATATCCCTATACCTAATCACTATTATCCTTTATAATAAATGTATTTCAAAACACAAGTCCTTGTTATAGTAATTAACCTTTTCATTATGGAATTGAATTAGATAATGTTCGGTTCTCTACACATAAAAAAATGAAATCCATTCTTATTATGGGAATATATTATTTATTTCCACAAAAAAAATATATTTTATTTAATTTTTTAGCTTTCTTTGAGTTTCTCATTCCACATTTTTTACATGATGAAATTGGAGTCTTCTTTCATTTGTAATCTCCACTAAGTATGCTCTCATCAACAATATCAATATCCTCTTTAAGGACTACATAAGTTGGTTATGGAGAAGTTTTTAAATAATTTTTTTGATTAATAATTTGTAATAATCAAAATATTTCTCTCTAAAATATTCATCCAATTTGGTTTATTATTATAACTATATTTTCCATCAAATTCAATATTTAAATGATTTTTATTTCTTCATAAAATTGAATAAAACCAAAAACACATACTTTAAAAAATAATATTCATATTTGGAAACCACATTATTATTTATAGGATCTCTAAATAATGAATAATTATTTTTAATTTAAGTCATATTATGTTTAAATATGGTCATTAATTTTCACCAAATATTCAGACTTGCATAATTTCACATAAAAAATAAATGCATTAATACAAGAATATCCACTAGGGGAATAACATTATTGTATGTTCACACTCACTATAAACCAAAATTATAGGTAAAATATATTTTAGCATCTATTTTCATGGGAAATTATCCCCAAATACATCTTTTCCAAAACCATGTCTTATTATGTTTTTTTCTCGGAAAACTACCTAATCACCACCTTACAAAAAATTTCATTGTTATCATATAATTAGACTAATACTCAATTTTTTACATGGGTTATGTTCCTTGCTGTAATTTTCTTTAATATATTTTTCATGGTTTCTACTATAGATACTATGATACAAATTATAAATACCCAGACCCTAGTTTCCTTGATCTGTTGGAGACATTTTTCATTTTCACTACATATAGGGAATCACATCCAAAATTGATTAATTGTTTATCATGATTAGTAATATAGATAATTATTTAAATCATAAAATACCTTATAAATCATAAAATGAAAAACATTTTTAATGTATTCATTTTTCTTCCTTAAACTCATTCAGAGATGTGATCTTTATATCATGTGGAAATGAAATAATATAATAGTGATCTCAGATTATCAAAAAATTTATGTATAGTGAAATAAACCATGTTTAAATAATACATATTCAATTTTCTGAAGTACATAATTTATTATACATTACACTAATTGAATAAGTTTTTTATGAAATGTATCCATGTATAATATCAATGAAAAAAACCATGGAAAATAAAAATGGAATTGTTAATGTTGGATATTCATAATGTTGGGTTTTATGTCCTCATACATCTTCATATATATACTATCATGACTCTAATCCAATAAAATGTAACATATTTTAAGGAATACACCAATATCCTTCTTAATTTGGACAACTTATTTGTCTCATGAGACGATCAATACAATAATTGGACATTTATTATTGGGCCCCACATGTCACTCAATGCCCAATTTGTTTCTCATATATTAAATGATCAATTATATTAAAAACAATTATTCTTTTTCAATAAATATTTGCTCATAATAGAAAGTATTGATTGGTCATGATATTCTATTACCAATCAAACAACATTCATAGTAAAACAACATATGAAAAATGGTATAAGGTATAGGAAATAATCAAATAAATTATAAAAATAATATGTATATTTAAGTTAAATTTAAATTTAAATTACCAGAATAAATATAATATTTCTTGATAAGGTTAGCTACCTAAAATTAATAAGACATAATATATGGCAATGTATTCAAACAAATTACATGTTTTATAATAAAATCATGTCATTTGAAAAACAAATGATATTATAAGTGAAATATTAAAATAATATTTAATTATTTGTACATATTAAAAATATATAATAGAATATATATGAAGATAAATATATTAAAAATAATAATGTAGATGAGGATGTCCATTAAATTTATCTACATAAAAACAGTGTTATATTTATAAAGAACATGAAAAATAACCAATTGTAAAAATATTTAAAATATTCATTATAAACATTTTAAAAAGCCACAAAAAATCATAAAAAAATAATTAAAAAATCATTTCAGTAAGTAAAATGTTAATTTTTTATCCTTTTTGATAAAAATTGACATGGATGAATGATATACCTGATCATAAAGAGAATAATATCGATTTTTTATTTTAAACTTTAATTTTATTGATTTAATATAAAGTGGTTTGGATAATATATATTAAAATTTAAAAACTCTTCTAATAATTAGAGGATAATAAAATAGAAGTATTTTATAAAGAATGTATTTTAAGAATCCTTCAATGAAAATTATAAAAATCAAAAAAAGGATATTGTAAAATAAATATTTAACACTATTGAAACTTTCAAACTGTATCCTCAAGTTAGAATTAAAATGATTTGTATTATTTATCATCATGAATTAATTTTCATTTATCTTAAATATATCAATGGGATATTATATACCCCGAATTATTCTATATCTTTGGGTACTATAAAATTGGTCTCAAAAAAGGGAACATTAATACAATTTCCCAGAGAAATATAATACCACTAATGTGATAATAAATCAATGAATTGATTATTTGTGTCAAATATAAATACAAAAAAATTGAAAATAAAACATAATAAAATCACATGTAACATCACACATAATTTTGTGATAATATACCTAATAAACTATAAGTATAGTATAATGAATAGATATTGTCTGAATAGTCTCATTTCAACATTGTAATATTTATGTAAATCGCTTTGAATGAAATAATTTAAAAGAAAACATATAATTGAGATGAATTATAAACCGAACATGAAATAAAATATAATACTGAAAATATATAAACTATATAAATATATTAGTTTCATTATAATAAAATAGGCCTCAATTAATGAAAATTGAGGCAAAAACCATTATTGGGTGAAAATTAAATAATTAATATTTCAAATAATTTTAAGTAAAAAGTGGGAAATTAAGCATTCAACCACAAAAGGTGATGAAAGAACCATTGAAGTGAAATTTATGTCAACCAGTGTTGATGTCACTATAATACTTCCAAAAAATATAGGTTACCTGAGTTCTTGGTTCTTCCATTATCAGAAGATTAAACTCATAGGTCAGCTTATCCCAGGACAGGATAAAATCATTAAGGCTAGTCTTCCCATTTCTAAAGCCCCCAATGAGAATCAGATCCTTCTTATTGATCCAATAGTATTTAACATCATTGATATACACCCTTACAGACCTCCCCATCATTTTGGAACTTCTTCCTCAGTGGCATTGAGTATCAACACCTATTCCAAAACTTCTTCTTCTGAACTCAAAAGAAAATACAAATATTAGTCACACTCACCACCTATCTTCTATAGGAAAACCACATTAATATCCATATTCATTTCATTTGACTTCATGGATAACCAAGCCTCCATTATAGGTAGTAAATAAGAGTAATCCGTCCCTTTACCATTTCTCCTCATGGTACGCTTTGGCTTCAAAGCATCACCTGTAGAAACACTAGTACTATCTTTATTGGGAACCTTCCTGAATACCCCATCATTGGCCTATACCAGGTCTGGATTATCTACATTTACTCCTTCCATTTCAATCAAATCAAATCTATTACCAGTTGAACCTATATCTTTTTCAATATATAATCATCCCCGTAATTCCCAGCATTGGAATTAGACCACTACAATACCCCATATTCTAAGGCGGCACTACCCAATTTTAAAACTCATGCAAATGTAACAATTTCTCTTCAGAAGGGATGGCCATGAATTCAACACTCCCCAGTATCATTCGCATCCCTTACTACCTCCAATTTTTGAGAACAATCACTAACATATAGCTTATTTCTCTTATTACAGCATTACTCTACCCCAATGGTACTTCCTGGGCCATTCCTTACCCCACGCGGAGGCATAGTTCTGGTACATTAGCAGGCTGTATAGCACGGAACTATAGCAGGTACTGTTTGGAACTGTAGCAGTTGAGGATATTCATGCATTTGGGCCTTCGAACCACCGATTTGGTTCTCGAGTCATTTAAGGCCATCAGGCCACCCTGGACATCAAAACAGGAAGGCCATCGGGAAACCTCAAGGCCTTCTGGCCAACTTAAGTGTAGATGCAAACAAGACAACATAAAAGAAAAAAGCTCAAGAATGAGGATTAGAAAGGATCTTTCACCACTTTAGATGATAAAATGATTTCCCTAATGAGAGGTTATGACAGCTTCCATTTGGAAAAGAATGTGCATGCATGGTAAAGCATAGCCAACTGACAATGTGAAGGTGGAGAGATGATTTCATGATAAAGATGCTGGGGAGGAGGAGCTCCAACTAGTTTTTCTGGGATGTATATAATGTTTGAAGACTATGAGAATTGAACTCCTCCATAGCCTATGGGCCATGTAATTCTTACACCTATGGTCAATGTAATGGTTCCACCTCAACCATTGAAAGGATAATTATAAAAACTCAAAAAAACATTATGGCCTTCGGGCCATTGGAGTTGAGCGATATGAACCAGCACTAACATAGGGTACATCCATACCTTCAATTCCAACATCCATTCCCCCGGTACTGTCTTTACTCACCATTTACCATGGATTGAAAACTCCCAAGTCACTCATCAATCATCCAAACAGATTATCAATACTTGGGTTTATAGGAGGAACTAGTATGTTCCTCATGGTATCCTATGCAGCAGGACTAGGACTAGCTTCAAGCACACTGGTTTCCGTCACTATATCAACTACCTGAAATTACAGCCACATTCTCCCATACCCAACCCCTTATCATAGTCTCTAGAATCCGCATCTTTATGGGGAATTAAATCCTTCCTCTCACATATAGAAGATTCCATAAATTTGTAGGTTTTTTGCAGGTAACACCGATTTCAAACCAAGTATTAAAGAATATGGGTTATTTTTGGATAATCTCTCCCTCCACTATAATCCACACAAACTCAGGATGAATTTTCGATACATCTAATTCTACACAAATACATGTATTAAATTGATGTAATGCTTTTTTCTTGAATTAGAACACAAAAATTAAAAAAAAATGTTCCCATTCATTATCCAAAATGTTGGAATATAAAATGCTAAAAGAACGTTCCAGAAAACTAACACAAATTGTAACTATTGTGGAGTCTCATTGCCTATGGAAATCATAGGACCTCTGGAATAGTTTGAACAGATGACCATTTCAGCAATGCAGATCACAGTATCGAGCCTTAAACAAATCATTTGTTGATACAAATAAAATAAAAATGATACTGGAATCCTGAAAACCCACCGTTTCTCAACACTATTAACCCCTTGAACCAAATATGTTTCTGTCAAAAGAATCCATTGAAGAATTAATCTTCATGAAACATGAAATCTGAGAGATATTTAGAAGGTCTTCATTCCTTACTCGCCATATATATTCATTATCATTATGACTAGTCAACTTCTATTAATAATTTAATTTCATATGACTATTTTCATGTTTAGTATTATTTATATATTATTTATTACTATGATATATTTATTTAGTAATTCATTTCTGTTCATATGAGGTGTTTTGATGATATTTTGTTAATATTTAGAAAATGTATTTAGTTAGTTAAATATGGGAATCAAATAATTATTCCATCCTACCAATAAAATTAATAAGGTATGATTATAACATTTATACATCAATAATACTTTTAAAATGACACAAAAAATATATTAATAAAAAATCAATGACATTACATTTTTGGAGATGGTAGGTTAGTCATATTTGAGAGTAAGATTCAATTTTTCATCGATCATGACTAAAAAAATAGATGTGTTAATTTATCATTCCATTATTTTAATTATATCATAATTATAACATTAAATCATTAAATAAACACATATATATAATCAATATTATGTGGTAATGAAAAATAATTCACATCGCATCATGGATTTTATAATTTACACATAATCTAGAATTATTTTATCATCATTCAATTAATGTAATGGTATGAAATTATATTATATATTATATTTCATTAATTATAAATAATTCATAAATAATATATATATATATATATATATATATATATATTAAATCATCATAAATATATGAGATATGTGATAATGGAAAACAAACTATATCGGTTTCATTAGAGGTAATCCACCGTACACATGAATGATAGTTTCATATTCCAAATGTTTGAAGAGAATAATGTTGTAGGTTATAACATAGGCTTGAAAAAAAGATATTATTTTGAAGATACTAATTATATTGTATAATAAATTATGGAGAATATTTGATAGAGGATGAAGAATAAATAAATCTTAAAATCTTTTTTAATAAAGAATATGTCTTCTCCAGACATCCTTTTTTGTATATAGTAAAATCATTTCTAGGATGGTGTTTTAATTACCAAACATTTTCAATGATGCTGATTGATATATAAGGAAGTTAATTTAGAAGGTAATTTCTAATCATTATTTTAAGTTGGAAAATGATCACTTTTAAAATTTCATATAATATTAAATGTATATAAAATAACATACTAAGGATAATTGATCCAAAGTGATATAATTAAAATATAGGATGATTATGGGTCCAGAGTCTTTTATATAATAAATTCCTGACATATTTATATTAGGGTTTTAGTCACATTATTTTCTTAACCTATTTAATCACTTTTTGACAAATACAATGATAATAATAGTCTTTTACTATTTTGCGGTCAAAATAGTTTCAATAAATGGATAAATAGGAAAAATAGACCATTTTTGATAGTTTCAACCATATACCAATCACCGGGCTATAGATAGTTGAATAGGTAATTTAAAAAAAATATAATTTTTTTTATTATACTGTTACATTAATATAATTTTTGAAAATATTTTTTTTGACATTAAATACATCATAAAAAGTGTGATATGAGAAGATAAACTTTCAATGCATCAATAAATTTATTTTCTAATCATAGATAATCACGAAACTATAAGTCATTGCAATTTTGTTACTTTTATTATTTTCAAAATCGATTATGTAATTTTTTATTAAATTTATAAAAAAAATTCTGATGTTTCTTATGAATTTAATATAATTACAGACACATTAAAAATTATAAATATATTTAAATCATGATAATAATTTTAATATTCAAAAAATTATAATATATATTCATTAATAGATTTTTTCTTTCCATATGAGAACACATAAGATATATTTAAAATCAAGAGTGTCATTTTTTATTTTTCATTATATAAAATATTATATTGATCACTTTGAAGGAATAAAATCCAATAAAGAATTTATATAAATAATTATGTCATATTTTTAAAAATACCTTCATTGAGTAAATATTATGAGGAAAAATGGTATCCTAATAACATATATTCAACATATTTTATAAATATTTACACTTTTAATATGGTGATTTTTCATTCTATTTCTCAAATTCATTACAATTAAAAATTTATTTTACATAACCAAAAAATTATATTATTTAATTATACAGTTAATGAATCCATTTTTATCAAATTCAAAATCTACATGTTGCTACAATTCATTTTATAAGTATCCCTCAAGGAACAATGAAAAACAGATTCCAAAACAATTGACTTTTAATGTCTAAAATTATTTTTAGACCGTGATATCAGATAATGTTTATTTATATGAAATTATTTATAATATTTATTACTAAAGATGACATGTATTAATTCATGATTAAATTATGTAAATTATAATTATTTTTCAATTAATATAAATGAGATTTTTCCAAATAATTGATCTCTTTTTAATATCCACTAAGAATTAATTATTCTTAAAAAATCCAAATATTTCCCCATTAGATAATTTTATATTATTTTTGTACATATTATATAATTTTTATAAAATAAAATTGAAAACATTTCTACAATATATATATATTTTTTGTAAACAATAATAATAAAAATACATTTTTGAAATTGAAATCATAATTAATTAATAAAATGAGTTCATTAACATTTAGTGATTATTTACAAATAAAATATTAACATAACTATATCTTTCATGAACATTGTTTGTAAAAATCATAATTTAGTTAAAAATCATAATACCCTTTAATTTAATATATAATTTATAATTGTAATGTTTAAATAATTATATTTTAAAAGTAATTAAAGCTCATTGTTCCATTTTCTATATGATATCAATCATAATGTTCTTATTTTAAAAAAGAAGCTTGTAAATGTACTTGATAAATTCTTATGAATCATAATGATTCTTATATATTTTTTCGGTATGATTTACACAGGTATAAAAATATTTAGGATGGTTTCAGGTATGCATTTTTGATACTGATGAATATCATTCACTTTTCCTCTTTCTCTTTGGTTTTAAACAAGCCCACACGTGTGACAAGAAATGTAATGAAATCAGAGGTTCTAAGAAGATTTCATCTAATAATGGTCAGGTAAGTAGATTATATGGTTAAATAAATATATTTTTTAATGGTTCATTTTACTGTATTTGTGTTCATAACAAATAAAGAAGTTGTTCATAACGTAGACCTAACACTGAAGATTTTGAGGTGTGTTACCAATGAAATGGTTCTATGCATTTTATTCAAATTGTCTTCTGTTAAAATTTGTGTGTTGAATATTTGATAATATGTGTAACATATAGATGAATTAGAGGAGTAATCATTCATTAGATAGTGGTTGTATATCGGGAATGATTGTTGTTCCTAGACATTTTTTTGACTTACATTGTAGAATGATAGATGATGTTCCATAGTTCCTTTTGGTTATCATAAGGAATATGTTTCCTATGTTACAGTAACAATTTTCAATAGGGAGTGGATTTTTAGGGGATTTATGGGGGTGTTTTCAGTAATTATTTTAGACTGTATCAGAAAATTAACCACACACATACTAATATGGGTGTGAGTCTATCAAAAGATTGTGCTAAAATTTTAGGATCTCCCACTTTTATTTCTAATTTATTAGCTCCCCTAATATTTTTATGTCTTGGGACTAACAATATAGAATATATATGGTTTTATTTTAATTGATGTATCTTTAGGGATGCTACTCAAGGAAATTTAGTAGTGTTGAAAGTGTTCCCTAGTGATTGGTAGTTATATATTTCTTTGAGGATTAATCATGATTGAGATGATAATTATATATTTTTTTCATAATAATGTATTCATAGATCATCATCTAGATCATATTGATATTTATAGTATATATGTCACATTTATTTATACCGAGTGTTATATTAATTCAGATTTGAAATGTGGGATATGAAAGTACAAAGAGAAGACCAAATATTCTTTAGGTGGAAGGGATCATGGTTGTGTTGTCTATTATCAACAAGGATGATTAGGAGAAACATCTACATGGTTTTTCCCCAAATAGATGACTTTTTTCATGACATATTTTATTTATATCTGAGGGTTTACATCTAATTATGAGACTGATTTTATGATTTATAAATTTCTATTAATGAATCTAATATTCTTTATAAAATATTATATATATCAATGAGATATTCAATAGATTAATGATCGGATATATTATTAGGATATAATGGGATTCATAATACCTTGTATTTACCGTCGGATTGCTCTAGTCTTTATCTCCAATAATCAAAAACATCATTCAAGGTATTTTGGGGACTATCAATATTAGAATAGGGTGAAATTAAAGAATCAGTGACCAGTTCGATATATTGATGAGCTATTTGACAAGTAGGTAGGGGAAACTTATTCTCTAAAAATTATCATAGATCCGAAAATCATCAAATTTATTAGATAAACATTTATTTAAATCATTCTTAATTCAAGAATACTTGTACAATATGTGAGTAAAATTTGATTTTAATTTCCATGAAATAACACAGATACGATTTATGGAAAAAAATAATCGTATATTTCATCATAACATGGATTCATTTTTGGTCAATTTTTTCAAGATATTATTATCTACATGATTATGAGAGGATAACACATGGAATTATGTTTTTACTCTTATAAAATATAGATAGTACAAGTTTTATGACAATATCCCAATGTGTTATTTATTTATTGAAAATGAAAATGTTCTTGGGAACCTGATATTTGAAGATAATATATATGTATACATTAATATTTTTATGGACAGGGGGAATGAAAAATGGGGGAGAGATCTCGACGCGCACTCTCGGCACTCTCAGCTGATACCTAACCCTAGGTAGTGATTTTTTTTTTGATTCTTGGCTTCTTCGGTTATGTCAAGCTTTGATCCTGATTGGGAGACCAGATCTGTGAACGAGCTGGTCCTCAATAACCCTAAGTATTCCAATCCTCCGCAACAGAAGCTAGCGCCTGAGGGGATTTCAAATGGACTCTCCTCTGTGGAAGTGGCTAAAGCACCAGGGAAAGATCCCCGCATGCGAGATACAGTTGAGGATGGTCAGAATAACTCTTCTTTTTCTAATTTCAAGGATACGCATGCAGGTATTAGGAAGAAGGGTTCGATAGCACATGTAAAAGCTGATGGCGATGCGGTTGCTGAGAGATTGAAGTTAGGGGATCATTCCATCATTTCTAGGCTGATTTTTCCATAGGGCTCGCAGCCCTAGAGGTTAGATTATCTCAAATCTCGATTAACTAATATCTGGGGCTTTGATTCCTGGAACTTCGTCTCTTTGGGTAAGGGATTTTATCATTTGTCGTTTCCTTATGAGGAGCTTAAATTGAGATCCTGGGGGTTTGGCTCCATTTCTTTCAAGCCTGGGGCATTGCATATACGTGAGTGGGATAGATCCTTTAATCCATTGGAGATGGGTAGATCAGTTGCACAAGTTTGGATCAAAATCTTTGGTTTAAATTGGCTTCTTTGGCATCCCAGGATCCTATATGACATCTCTCTAGATATAGGAGTTCCCATTAGAATGGAAAAAGAAACTAAATTGGCCAGATATGGGCATTTTTCGGGATGTTTAGTTGAGGTAGATCATTCATCTACCTTAATTGATAAAATATTTTTATCCACTGATGAGGAGGAAATTATCTTGAGGATTGAGTATGAAAGCCTGCCCAAATACTGTTTCGATTGCAGATTATTAGGACATGACTCCTCTAATTGTAGGAAGACTCTTTATTGCCCAAATTGTTCGGTGAAGGGGCATGATCTTAACTCATGCCCCAATCTGAAAGACATGCCACTTGAACAGAAAAAGATTTCTTCACCCAAGAAATCTTCTGGATTGACTATTCAAAGCTGTTCCACAGTGCCACTTCCCAAAAAATCATGGGCGGCCTTTGTAGAAGAAGGTCTTTCTGATATCCCAGAATTGCAGCCTTATTGTACTGGTGATGTGGATCAGACACAAAACGCCAACTCTGATAAAATGCATAAAACTGTTTATGTTCCTGTTTCTTTTTTTGGGGTTGAGTCTGATTTAAGTTTTCCAGAACAGCCTTCTATGGCTGACAGAATCCAGGTGTCTTCACTGCCTGGTCCTTCTTTTACTAAATTTCTTGATGGCACTCATGTTGATTCTACAACTATTTCATCTGTTGTTTATCATGATCCTACTGAAAGAATGGAACAGTCTCCTATTTTGAAGGTTTTGTACTGTTCAGTCCAGAACAGTGTTGCTTTGATGGCTCCCCCTGTTATGACTGTTCTCACAGAAATATGTCCTGATGTTCCTGAATCTCTCCATAGGGAAACTGGAATGACTGGTAGTATTACTGTGTCTACTCATCTAGAGTCATCTGACATGGCTGGAACACCAGATTTATTGATGAAACATCCTAATGTAAAGGTGAGAAAGGATTCAAATACCCCTACTTTGCAGAATGCTTCTTGTGTGTAGGAAACCTTAGGAAAAGAAGATCAGAAAAAGAAAGGCTCTGATGATGAATGGAAACATTCTAGAACTTGAAGCCAAAAGAAGAGAGAAAGGAAAGAGAAAATGAAGAGGATGGAAGAACCTCAAGTGGACAGCTCTGATGAAGATGTAGAATCGCTCCTACAACAAGCCAGGGAGATTGATGAAACCTATCTTGGAGGAAGAGGAAGAGGAAGAGGATGTATTAACATCAGCCTTTAGAACGAGATGCAAAATAAAGAACGTATCATTGGGGACAAGCTGAGGAAAAAACTTGGCGTCCCTAAAAAAGGGTGATAAGTTTATCTATTGTCATTCCTTTTTTGTACCTCTTTTGGACTTTCTTTTTAATAATAATCCTGGGATTTTTCCCTTTTTAAAAAAAATTAATATTTTTATGGATTTTTATTATTTGTACTATCCTATAAAAAAATCTGTAGTCCACATTTTATTGGGTTTGTAAGTTTACTTTGGGTGTGTCAAATTTGAGTTATCCCGACTCAAATCATTAATGATAGCCTTGACCAATAAGGGGTGAACTTCTTCATGTAAAATAATTAAGGGTGATACTTTCATGACATTAAAGGGTGATTTATGAATTTTTAGATTTTTTACAAACTAAATATTGATATGGAATTTATAATCTATTATGATATATATTATTTTTGTGTTAACTTATTTCTCAAAATGGGTTATAATGTATTTATATATTAGATAAAGGAGTTGAGGACTCATGAACATAACTACCAGATTCATGATATTGAGTTAGAATAAAGGGCACAAAATCAAATGTATTGTCATAACTATTTTTTTGAATGAGTTTCGGGGTATATAAAAATCATAATATATTGTTATATTTCTTCTTATTTAATTTTAAGAACATAAAGTTTTAATCTCATATAAATAATTATTGTCTTTTAATTTGATAAGGTGCATACCCTATAAATGTGTAACATCTTCATTGAGGTATGAAGTACAAAATCTCATTCATAGGAGGGATAATATCATGGGGACAATTCCATATGATGGGGTACTTTACTAAAATGTTACTATGTGTTCCAGAGTATTAGGAAAAATATATCCATACATAATTGACTATTATTTCCTCATGCCTTAATACGGTGATAGGGAGTCTGTTATTTTATGTAGACTATCTACTAATGATTAATATTGTATGTGGTGTGGGAACAATCATTAGACATGTCTCCAAATTTTCAATGATATCCATAATGTCTAATTAGCAATTTCTGTTTGTATGAGTATTCTAGAAGTGTCATGAGGGACTCACATACCTAAATATTGAATTTTCCCCTTATTTTTACAACGATGTACAATTTATACATAGATTGTGTTGGTTTCCATGGATAAATATGGACATATTGTATTTTAAACAATACGATATACCTAGAAGTGAGTGGAGGCCAAACACCTATATCCCACTAGCCTTATATAATCATTTATAATTATAGTGTATAAGTGGGGACAATGTGACTATTGTTATATACGTGTTTTTAAGAAATCCTGATGTCAGTGATATAATTTGGTTTCTTATAGTTCAATTGACTATGGATTCTCAATTTTTACCCACCTGAGAGACCATCCCTATCTATGGGATAAAAGAGGAATATGTTTAAGAGATATTCAATCTACATGGGGTACCAAAAATTATTATTTCATTATTTGATTATCATTTTAATTTTATTTATAGAAATTTTTTCTTAGGTTTCCAAATATATAGTAGAATGGGTTAAATGTTTATAATCTATTAATAGTGAGAAATTATGATAATATCAATTGGATATTATAGCACATGTTTTGTGAATGTGTCGTATGGGTTTGTGATTTGTGAAAAATCATTTTATAACCATCCATCCATTCAGAAAATAACAATTAATATGTTTTGATTCAAATTATACAATTTGTGTCCTAATATGTTTTGATATGTTTTTACCACTAAGTTTTTTGGAATTAATAGAGTATTAAATTTTTAGACTATGAGTCATTTTTGAGACATCATAAGATATTTATCTAATATGGATGGAATCAGCTGAACCTCATAGGAGGAAAAAGATGTATGCCTACAAGAAATTTCATCCTCTATAATTCATGGTGTATAAAAAATTATTCTCCAGAGTGACACCAATATTAATACATAATTTTATATAAATGTATGAAAAATTTTAAATAATGTACATTTTTTAATATTTGATAATACATAGGGTATTAATGGTGGAATAAAAATTATCATAACCACTATATTTGAGTGATATTAATGACATGTTTATATATTGCAGCATCAATGATAACATCGTTGACCTTCCTAGGTGATCGGTATTGATGAATATAAACTATATTCCAATGAATGACTTGAAGAATATCTTATTCATGTATTATACTGCAACATTAACATTAATAATGGGAAAAACTGTAAAGACCC
This sequence comes from Viscum album, assembly GCA_963277665.1. NCBI lineage: Eukaryota > Viridiplantae > Streptophyta > Magnoliopsida > Santalales > Viscaceae > Viscum > Viscum album. The sequence continues at coordinate 552,284,229 of OY728125.1, read as the reverse complement.
GTAAATTTCAAGGAAATTTTTTTCTTAATTTTCTTTGGAATTTTACAAGAACGCAGTTTCTGACGGCGCCTGATTCCGAGGCCCGGTGTGCCCGGAATCAATTTCCAAAGTTTGGCTCGGGTACGTTCAGTGAACGAATGAGAGGGTTTTTCTAACTTTTGAACCGGTTCCCGGAATCGAATTCTGAGGGCTCCGATAAAATTGCACCGCCGGTATTCGCTTAGAAACGCCTCTTCCGGAGTTGCGTTTGCTCGGGTGTGGTTTTTAATTTTCGGGCTTAAAGTTAAGAAATAAAATAATTTTTCTACAACTTTATTTTATTTCGCTTAAGCCACTTGGAAGCCACTTGAAGCCACTTAAAGGCGGGCTTCGGGTAGTCACAGCACAGGCCCCGAGGACGGGTCGTGACAAATTGGTATCAGAGGTGTTCGGTTCTACCACAGACTCTAATCTTTCTTTCTGTGAAGAAATAGTGTTAAGGGTACCGAGTGTGGTTTTCAGTTCAGGGAGTCCAGTGTTGGTGCGGGCGGCCGACGTATCCATACACTAGGACCCTGTCAACTGATTTCCGACTTTGTGCACGAAAACACTGATTACGTTTCTATTTTCAAAGGTTTCTCCCCTTAAAACAGCTCAAACTAGGTCAGCTCACCAGGTATAATCATTTGACCGTGTTACGTTGTTTCTTTCAGGACGCCTTTTCTCGGACGACCAGCTAGAGCCCAGAGGGATGTGCGTGCTGACAGCCTGTCGAGTGACAAGGCTTCGGTACAGGGCCCTCTTGCAGTTGAGGCACCAGCGGAGGCGCCAGCGGTACTACCATACGTTGGGCCACCGATGCCACCCGCCCCAGCAGTAGGCGATGCCCGCTACTTGAGTGCACTTCATGAGTTCCAGCACAAGAGGCCACCCAGGTTCGGGGGAGAGACGGACCCGCAGGCAGCTGAGGATTGGCTGGAGGCTGTGGTGGGAGTCTTCAGGCTAGTGGGGACGCCATCAGACTTCATGGTGACCTTTGCTTCCAGCCTTCTTCAGGCAGCAGCAGGCAGGTGGTGGAGCCACTTGTTCCAGTTTTGCGATGGGATGGCTTTCACATGGGAAGACTTCGAGACCTTCTTCAGGGTGGAGTTTGTGCCAGTAGCTCTACACCCCGAGAGTGTTCAGGAGCTGCTGCCTTTGCTGCGTGTTTTTCGATCAGAAGCCGAGTCATCTGTGGGCAGTAGAGAGATGATGCAGAGGTCCAGGAGGACCAGACCAGCAGTTGGGAGATCTCGGGTTTTAGGACCGGTGGTGCGGGGCACCCGGGGTGGGGTCAGAGCCAGGCGCGCCAGAAGCAGACTGTGTTACTCATGCGGTGGAAAGGGGCACCTGGCATGTGACTGTCCGACTCCTCGTACAGTTGATCCATAGGCTTTTGAGGAGCCACCGAGGCAGAGGCAGCGATGAATGCTTGAGCAACATAAGAGAAGTGGACAAGGCAGTAGAGCTCCTAGAGCAGGTGGACAGGAGCGGAACTAGTGGATACGTCTCTTGTACTTCTAGTTCCATGTTGATGTTGTTTTTGTGTCTTTGTACCATGAGCTGCAATAAAATAAAGACACTTATCTTATGATGTTTGCTCTCCTGTCCTCTTTTGTGATGTTACTAAGTGGTCCTGGTTAAGACTGTTGACTTGACCCACACTTTCGAAATTCCTACTGGAGGAGACCCAGTGACCTCACACTGATGCCGACAGTGTGACTCGACCCTTGGAGGCGAGAGTGACAGTTGGATCTCTTAGTAGTTACGTCGAGGCCTTAAGACGTCATCCATGGCATGAATGCATCCTTCATGCCAGGATTGACTGTATTAGGCAACGAATGTGGTTCATCCAGGGGATGAGACCAGATTTCTCTTATCGGCAAAGAAGAAATCAAAGATGCTCTTGTGAGACTAAAGGAGGTGCAGTTCATCCAGGAGCGGATGAAGACTGCATAGTGCAGTAAGAAACAAGGAACCGGTGCCAGTCTTAGAGACTCGGGCGTGATAAATGTTTCACAAAGAGGTAGCTTTAAATAGAGAATCATGAGGTGGTGTACATCTTAACATGCTACAACCACCCGCCTTAGTTATTCCCGCCAGGCTCAGGGAGCTGGAGGGCGGAGGAACAGTGCGGCTGCATGCGGTCAAGGAGTGTGACCCAATGGCTCTAGAAATGATTCAAGGGACAGTCTATGTCCACTACTAGCTGTTGTAGTAACAGACGTCGATATGAATCATACCTCGCTTCCACAAATCTTGTTCCAGAACTAGAGTTTCCGGAAAGCCGTGAACTTGACCCTCACGTCTGGAGATACCTTGGGAGGAGAATCGATAATCAAACTTACGCCGACGGTGTGGACAGACCCTCGAGGCGAGAGTTTTGGTTGGAATCTCTTGGTGGCAGCGTCGAGGCCTTATGACGTTAGTTTGAGTATGGAATGGGAAATAACTGTTCATACTCAAATTGACGGTTTTAGGCAAACGTTGGGATGGGTTTTCCTTGGTCGGCGGAAAAGGAAACCCCAGGCAGTGCAGGGTAACTCTTGCAGAGGAGGGTGCGACCGATCACTCTTGAGTCGGTCAACCTTACCCTCATAGCAGCAGTTTTTTTTAGTTTCAGTTCTAACAGAAATGGAGACATCTGGAGTTCGAGGATGACGACCACGTCTTCTTACGGGTCTCACCTCGACGAGGTTTACGGAGATGTGGCCTGGGAGGGAAGTTATCTCCGAGGTTCAACGGACCTTTCTAGGTCCTCAGCTGGGTAGGCGAGGTGGTTTACCGCTTGGCCGATCCACTTCAGTTACACTAGGTGCACGACGTTTTCAACGTATCCCAACTGAGGAGATACGTGCTCGACCCCTTCGCATATCATCGACCATGAGGAGCTAGACGGTGGCGATGAGTGTCTTATACGGAGGTTCCTGTGGAGATCGAGGATCGACAGGAGCGGATCCTAGAGGATTGTCGATTCCTCTTGTGCACTTTCTTTGGCAGCGCGGGAACCTCCAGGTGAGCACATGGGAGCGGGAGGCTCAGATGCTTGCTCAGTACCGCTTTGTTTCCCTATGTTTGTGGTGAAGCTTTACGGGGACGTAAAGCCCTGTGGTGGGAGTAATGTAAAGACCCGTAAATTTCAAGGAAATTTTTTTCTTAATTTTCTTTGGAATTTTACAAGAACGCAGTTTCTGACGGCGCCTGATTCTAAGGCCCGGTGTGCCCGGAATCAATTTCCGAAGTTTGGCTCGGGTACGTTCAGTGAACGGACGAGCGGGTTTTTCTAACTTTTGAACAGGTGCCCAGAATCGAATTCTGAGGGCTCCGATGAAATCGCAGCGCCAGTATTCGCTTAGAAACGCCTCTTCCGGAGTTGTGTTTTCTCGGGTGTGGTTTTTAATTTTCGGGCTTAAAGTTAAGAAATAAAATAATTTTTCTACAACATTATTTTATTTCGCTTAAGCCACTTGGAAGCCACTTGAAGCCACTTAAAGGCGGCTTGAACTGAGTTGAACTGGATAGGATGCTATCCAGAAATATCCTACCCCTTGGTAGGATATTTGTGAGGTGGGCCCGCACGAGCCCCGCCGTTTCTTTTTGCTAAGAAACGCACCCGTGAAAACCCGTCTTAATGAAAGTCAACTGACGCGTTTCTTAAAATCTTAACAGACCATTTAATTGGGCTATTTCTTTCGTTGAATTAATTCTACGAATTAATGGTTCATTTCTTATCTTTTGAAATTCAAATGTTTAGTTGTGTAAATAAAATAAGGCTTAAGCTTATTTTATTTTGGGTTGAAACTTGTGGCGTGGAGAGGATTTGGAGGAAAGCGTTCTTCTTTAGCGAAGAACGCAAAGAACGCGAAGAACACGAAGAACGCGAAGAACGCCAAACCTGCGGAGATCGACGACGCGAAGCCTTGTACCGCGACGCCAACGGATCTCCCTTCGCGACGCTTCTTCCCCACGATCCAACCCCGCGACAGCCTTTGATCGACAACAACCAAGGTAGGGGGTTGCGCTTCTTTTTATTTTCTTTTTGGATTTCAACAACAACATGGATTTAATTATTATTAATTAAATCCGTATGTTCTTGGTCCTCGGAGATCGTCGACGCGACGCCCTTCCACGGTGTGACGATCACCTCCTTCCGCGACGGTCAATTCCGCGACGACCTCGCATCCGACAGCGACGGCGAGGTAGGGATTTATTTTGGGAATTACCCCTTTTCTTGTTATATTCCCGTAATTGTTTCTTTAAAAAGTAAAGAATTGTCTTTGTGAACAATTTTAAAATTTATTAAAATTTTTTTTTTCGTTCAAATGAGGAACCCGTTAATGAAACAATTTTATTTCATTAAAAATTGTTTCGGATATGCGTTCATGTGTTGAACTTAAATTTCTCCCGTTTGTTTATCTCTAACGCGGAGGGTGCGGGACAAACGAACACGGCCTGACGACCCTCCGCCGTTCTTCATTTTGTGCGGAATTGACGGGCGACGACGGAACGTGCCACAACGGATGTTTGATGATTCCGCCGTGAAGGACGAGTCCCGGGAGGAGCAGCGGCGCAAGCAGAAACAAAATCGTACCACCGGAGCGATCCCGGTGGCCCACAGAACTCGCCGGCGGCGCCCCGGCGCACCACCGCGACTCAGCGCGGCGGCGGCGAAACCCGCGGACCCGCGGCCGCGTGGGTCCGGTGCCCTCGGACGCGGCTGAAGCCGCGTCACGACTCAGCGCGGCCCCACGCGGGGGGCCGCGGCACGACCAGGCCGCGGGGGCGGTGCCCCGCGGCGCCTTGGCCGTTCGGCCGCTCGGCCGAACCGGGCCCGGCCGGTCCGACCGGCCGGGCCGCGCCCTGGCCGGACAGGACCGGGTCGGACCGGGTCGGCCCGGGCCCGGACCCTCGTCTTCGGACGGTTTTCGTTCAAACGCCTGTAACTTGAGCTACGGGCCTCCGAACGACGCGCCGTCAACGGCAACGCGATCCTTGGATCGAGACGGTCGTTTCAGTATATTATACTCAAGGTGCACCTTCCTTTTCGGGAGACTACGTAGTTAAAACTCCGAAGTTAAGCGTGCTTGGCCTAGAGCAGTGATCAGGATGGGTGACCTCCTGGGAAGTTTCCCAGGGTGGGTGTGAGACGGAAAGGCCAATAACTAACAGACCGGGCGTCCGATTAACTCGTCGTCTGTTTCGTTGAATTCCTCTAAGTGAGACAGATATTTTGGCATACTGCGCCGGAGGTTTGGACACAGGTGGAGTACGGTTGGGTTGGTTTTGCCTTAAATACCAACTGGGCCCCTGGGACGAAAAGACCAATAACTCTCAGACCGGGCGTCCGATTGACGCGCCGTCTGCGACGTTGAGTTCTTGTTGTCGATACGGAACTTTTGGCATCCTCCGCCTGAGAATTGGATGCAGATGGATAGTGGCCGGGTTGGATCGCACCGAAATCCAACCGGGCCCCTGGAACGGAAAAGATGATATCTTTCAAACCAGACGTCCGTTTGACGAACCGTCAGCGGCGTTGGTGATTACGTTGAGTAACGGTCCCTATGATTATACCCTATGGGAGTTCGGGGTACATTTGAGATATGGCCGGGATTGGTTTTGCTCACGAAACCAACAGGGCCCCTGGGACGAAAAGGCTAATAACTCACAGACCGGGCGTCCGATTGACGCGCCGTCTGTTGCGTTGAGACCCCTATGACGAGGCGGTCCTTTGAGATACTTCTTCGTGGGACCTTGAGATACTTGGATTATCGACCAGTAGCTCGTGGAGCGGACCCTCCCGGAGACGAGCGTGCGGAGTACGGAGATCGTGTAGCCTGCGGAGACCTGGCGACTGCTTGACCGACTCGACTTGGAGTAGGTCGACTAGCCCAGTGGACGGAGCGCCCGGTATTTGGAGACAGACCCACGGTGGACGAAGCGCCCGGTAGTTGGCCGCAAACCCGCGGTACTCGACAGGAGGAGTACCTCTGTAGGCTATTGGGGGGAGCGCCTGGTATTTGGCGACAGACCCACAGCGTATGGAGCGCCCGGTAGTTGGCCGCAGATCCGCGGTACTCGACAGGAGGAGTACCTCAGCAGTCTTAGGTTAGTGAGCAGTACCTCAGAGTCGTGACAGGACCACTGTACACTCTAGAGACAGAGCTCTTCAGTAGTTACGGTTTCGATAATGAAAATCCTGGTTTGAGCTGAGACTTTTGACCTTTGTGTTTCCTCATGATTGAGATGGGTTACTTGATAACTTAGGTATATGTATGGGCATATACCTGGGTAGTGGTTATCCGTTGATCTCGTGATCCTTGTGTTTTCTCATGATTGAGATCGGTTATTGATAACTTAGGTATATGTATGGGCATATACCTAAGTAGAGTTTATCTGTTGAGATCTTCTTGTGGTTATCCTTGTTGGATTTAGTGAGACCTTGAGGGTCTCGAGGTCCCTACTAAGTATCGTTATACTCACCCATGCACGGGCTATGCCCGCACCTCGTTGTGTTGGTTGCAGACGACAAGCAGTGCTGACGGAGGCCGAGTGTTCGAGGACTGGACGGTACCCGGAGGTGGACTACACGACAAGTCAGTGTCCAGAGGTGGACTTCACGGCGAGACGACACTCGGAGGAGGTTGAAGGACGAGAGCACAGTGGAGGCTATATGTACCTACCCTTCAGGTAGGATTCGTGGTGGACGATCCAGGAGCTGCGCCATCTGTACCTACCCTTCAGGTATGATCCGAGGAGGATGACCCAGGAGCCACATCCGTCCCTCCATCTGTTTCCTTTTTCTGTTGCACTTTGTTCAATTGTAGTTGTACTTTCTTTTGGGTTTGTATTCTGGCCCATTTACTTTCCAGCACTTCTTTTTGTACTTAGTGTTTTACTTCCGCTTGTACTCTGTGGTGTTTTGTTACTTTTATAAAGGCAATGCCTTCCCAATTATCTGGATTTATGCCTTTAGTGCTAGTCGCCGGCCCTTGGCCTATGGATGGCGGGCTTGGGGTAGTCACGGCACGGGCCCCGAGTATGGGTCGTGACAAAAACATTCCTATCGTATGAGAGTAGGTCAAACACATCAATATATAATTGGAGGAGTGGGAGTTAGAGTTTGAGAAATAGTAATTTTTATAAGATTTTTTCATGGATATATTCAAGATTAATTAAATAATATATCCATAAAAGTAGATGACATATGGTGATGATAGTATAACACCATGGAAAATTCTAATGGATAAAAATATTTGATATTTTCCAACCCGTTTATATTGTTTTTCTTTTTTATGCAATGGTCAGGTAATGAGGTGATGTTAATCCAGGAATACATTTGATATAACGTTTGTACATGGACCCTATAAATTATTGGGGGTCCCATTGTATGATAGAAAGATTTTCTTGGATAAATTCTTGGATTTTGGGTAAAAATTTAATTAGTGGTTGGTATTTGTACTAAAACGCATTTTTGAGATGGATTGAGGGAGGAAAATGTCATTTAAGGATGAATTCAAGCCATATGAGTCCAAAAACCACCAAAGGGTGTTTCTTTTTGAAGCTCGATCACCAAGACCCTCACCATTGTGAATAGTTCGACGATGCTGATGGATAACACAATGAGTCCAATGCTCTCTATGTACTCCGTGAAGCCAGTTGACAGAGACCTCTGTGAGTCTGATCACCTCTGTAATAGCCACCATGCCCCTTGATGGAACACTCAATGACTTAGACAGATCCACCTCTATCTGAAATGTTTTACTTCCTTTGCAACACACATATGGGAATCACAATACCTTGGCCATGTTAATATAAATATCAGTGCCACCTTAATAAATATATACCCTAAACTTTTACTTTTAGAGAACATGTTTCATGAATCACCATTTCCTATATAAACTATTGAGAAAATTAATCATACATGGTATTTGAGAATTAAAAAATATCTTTCCCTTTGTTCTTATTTTACGTCATCATTAAGTGGAGATTCCCAACACGGTGTGCCACGACCATCACAAAGGTAGTAGTCCATCATAACTCATCACTTCACGCATAATTCATTAGTCACGAAGAACCCCCCCCCCCAATACATGTGGAACCATTCCTATGATGGGTTTCCATGCTTCTTTAATCTCCTCCCTTCATGGATACCACATTTTTCCATGCATCACGAAGAACCACCATTCACAAAGCTCCTTTTCTTTGAAAAGATTCAAAGCATTGTGATGATCTCGACAGTAAGGCCACATTCATCATGAAACCCTTCCCAATGCAGCCCTTAATACTAATATATAGTAATTTCATGATTCCCCATGTGGTCTTCCTTATCAAATTGTCCTAACAATTTATTTTTTGAATATGTATGTGAGTGGATCTTGTTTTATAGAATAACTATGCTCTCATGGACACCAAAATTGACCATTCCTCCACATCCAACATGTTGGGCCATGCTAATTCCTTCCCTTCCCCATGATAGGGTATGTATCAATTCTATAAATTTATGGTGTAAAGACTAAATCCTCCCCATTCCAAGTGTATGCCGCTAAACATCCAAGAACCATGGTCCATAGAACATGATGGTAAACTGTAGTCTCACCCAGTGAAATGCAAAAGGATTGTTATGTAATGTGAATTATTCACACCCACTATTTTCCACATGGGTGAGATCATCATAGAATGACTTTAATGGAATTACATCATCCTCTCATGGTCTTATTTCGACCCCATGCGTATCTCTTACGGTAAGTCCCAATATCCATCTCCCTTGGTAACTAGCCATGCGTAATCCCTGCACCATACTGGGAAGCTGAAACATTAGTGACATGAATTCCATGTATACTCTTACCTCTAATTTATCACACTGTTCATGACTCACATGGGGTTAGAGTAATAGTGACCATGAAATCCTCTTTGGGCGGATAACAATGATTAATCCCCTACAAATATTTTGACTATTAACCATGTAAATCCCCTGTCATGTTTATGGGTCATTGTCCATGGTATTGCCCTGATTCTAAACCCCCTTCCACCGAACTATGTTTAAATTGATCCCTTAATCCTAAATAGTGTATTTTGGATGCATATATGATGTCACAGAACATCACTCCCCACAGTATTTTCATTTTGTCTATTTCATGTTGGTTAAATTGTCATGTATGATGTTAAACAACATTCTTCAAACTACGTGGGTTGGGATCATATTAATTTATGTAGGAAGCCTATCTGAGTGTCAATACCAACCAATGGAAGACTGTGGGGCACCCACTTATGTATGTACCCTTATGATGTGACATTTTGTAACACCCCAAGCCTCCACAATATGATCATCATTTAATACTGCAATAGCTTGTGTTTTACGCAACAACGAGTTCTAACACCCCACGACCAATCAAACTAGAAGTTAAAAATATTAATAACCACTTTTTGAAAAATTATAAATTTTATTTTTCAAAATGGAATTCATTTTTGGATTCAGAATATCAAAATTAGTTTACCGTGATTATTTGGTATTTTTCCAAAAACATTCAATTTTATGATGAATAGTGGAAACACATCGTTATTATTTAAAACCAACATTTTATTTAATTATTTTATTTGAATTTATATTAGGTAAAATAGATAAAAAATACCTATATATGTTTAATGTAATTTATTGCCGTAATTTTATAATACTATTTGATATATAAAATTTAATGGAACATCATACCATCTTTTACACACCTTCTAGGCGCATTTGAAAATTTGAATAAAGTGTAATTTTACCACTTTTGTGAATTGAATTTGAAAATACCAAGAGACAAAATTGGAAACAATATGTAAAATTAGGTTCAATAGGATGAAAATAATTTTTGGTGAGTAGTAACATTTGAATTTTATTTATCACGGTTAAAAGTAGATGGGCAATTAATGGTAAAAAATGATATTATAATTACCCTAACACATTTCTTATTTCTATTGGATAAGTGTATTTCTATCAAAATCAAACATGTGAATAAAATATGATACCTTTTGTCTACCTGGAATATATTAGTACATTTATTATTATTTTATTTAAAGTAGAGTTAAAAGTGTTGAATATAATGTTTCATAAGAAAAACAATTTTAATATTGGGTAATACATAAGATAAATTAGACTATTTATATTTATTATAAAGATAAAAATATTTCCAAAATAATTATTTTTTATTTATTATTTTTAAACATTAAATAGTTAAATTTATTAATTATATAATGAAGATACAGTTATTATCTTATTAATGAATAATTAAAATAATTGATATTATAAAAATACAAATAAATGGAAATTGAGACTTTTGATGAAATACACTAATTATATTGGTTAATATGATATGTTAGTGTTTATTAGATAAATTGTTTTGATTTGATTTCATTTTTATGACTTTCAAAAAATTAAAATACAAAATAGTGTCAAAATTGACATAAATTAGTTTTTAAAATAAATACTATATTATAAATTGATATAATATTAATAAAAATCTATTTTCTTCCCGAGGACATAGATAAGGTTAGATATATCTATAATGAACAACTTGGGGTTATTTTTTATATTTATGGTATGTATATTAACCATTTATTATAATAATACAAGAATACATGTTAAAAGGTAAACTATTTAACTAATAGATAAATCTAAATGATAAGTCTAATATAGTGACATAAACCTGTCGAAGATATATTTATTGATCTTTTTTCAACCCATACCCAACTTATCATCGAAATAAACAATTTTTGATCCATCATAAACTGAATATTATTGTATAATTAAATAATATTTCAAGATTTTCCAAAAGTGACCCTCATATCTCTTATAAAATAGTACTTCCCCGTCTCTTAAAATCACACCTAAAAAGGATTTTGGCTCAAACAAACCTACTAAAATTTCACCCCAACTACACTAACATTATCCTAGAGGCATTACATTGATCAGAATATATCCTAAGGATCCCTTTTGGTCAAATAAATAAGAAACACTCAAAGAAGAGGTAATAATTTCATCACCTTGGTCAAAGTTTTTATTCTTCTTCCACTTCTTATTTATTTATTGTTTCCATACCAAAATAATTACTCAAGTTCCTTATATGTATTTTGATGTTATTATAAATTTTTTAAAACCATATTCATTATTCTATACATCCTATTAATGATAAGTCAACATATGTGTGTGCGTACAACTTACTGTCTCAACGTCGTGGTGTAGTTTGTTATTCAAACACTTCATTATTTGGATGAATATAATAATGAGTATAACTAATATAAATAATAACTATATCATTCTAATGGTATTTGTATATATGATATACCATCCAATTTAAAAATATTTCTGCATCAATAGAATGTTATTCTCTATCATGCGTACGTACGGATTACCATCTCAACGAATACGATGAAATTCAATCTCCATCATAACCATTCAAAAATTATATATTGTTTTTGATAAAAATAATCATTATGAAGTTAATATCATTCTAGATACGAATAAAATACATTCTATCCATATAAAACAAGGTTTATGTAACCAATCATATAATGGAAAACAAATCAGTTTACACCTGAATCAATGATAGTACTAAAATATTATTAACAATGAAATATTAGAAGATCATATATGATATCATATTTATGTATGTGTTTCTCTTATAATTTAATAACAATGATTTAAATATTATACAGGATGTTAACATACCCTCAATCAATGAAAATTATAAGGTAATGGAAAATTCTACAATCTCTTCGTTATCCGAAGTTGTTTATATTTGAGTATCTACTAGGACATGTTTATCATCCACATCCATGTTTCATAAAAATATATTAAAAACCTTTTTTCTATTTCCTAGAATATGGGTTAAAGTCATTTAAACCATTTTTTTGATTTTTTATAAGATATTTATAAAGGAATAATTCCATCATTTTCCAAACAAGGTCTTTTATGACATTTTCGACTAAATTGAGGAATGATTTTTTTAACTTACACAGAGAGTGCATCTATTTTCCACAAATATAACACCATCAAATTATTCCTTACAATATTGTAAGAATATTTTCAAAATAAATTTTCACATTTATAATTATGTGACTTTTAAGAGATTTCAAAATAGAAGGAGTTATTTCTCTCAAATGGATTTGATTTCATCTATGTCAATATCCATTGAGGGATTTTACAGTTTTTCGGTGTTGATTTATTAAGATACAATCATGCATATTGTATTGAAGGTTTAGTGATATGTTTGACTATGGATGCGTTATTTTTACACCATTCATGGTTTATAACCAAAGTATTAACATTTCATATGATAGTTTTAATATGAATATTTATGATATATTTTAACCTTTTCACAGGAGAAATGCATTGGACTTAGTATGTGATGGGTGGAGCTTTCTATAGCTCATCGATGAGGCGGTAGGTCTAATGAGACAAACTTGTTTCTTGGAACGAGTCATTGACACAATCTTATTTGTATTCTTATCAGGAGGCCTTGACAATGTGGTTATGATTGCTGATAATATGCATTCCATCATGATGAAATTTTCTATTGATATTACATGTTATTATTCAACTAGTAGAATATACATGTGAATACGTAAATGTAATTATTTGATTTATCATTTCTATATTATGCTTAAGTTTATGTTTATGTTGTATGAATTTTAGTCTTATCCATCACCTTAAATGTTTATGATTATTTATGAAAGTTTCCGCGATATTGTTATCATTAATGAGCACTGAAGCTCACCCCTTTCTATATTTTATTTTTTCTTGGATGCAAAGAAGAATGTAATGAACAACATGAATGGATAGTCTAAGGTAGATGAAAGTGTTGAAAGGAGACAAAATGTTGTTTTTTTCATTTCATAATATAATGTTAAACTTATGTTTCTATCTAATAATTCCATGGCTACTAAACTGATCGACAATTTGGGACTTGATTCCTTGTGGTCATGCCAATGTTATGTAATAATGAACAGACTCTTTGTTACTATGGTGAGGGCATTACAATTGTTATTAGTTCAAAAATTGGAAGCTAGATTTATAAAAACTCTGATTATAGAACATTACCTTAATATATACATAAAGGATTAGTATAGAATAACTTCCTAGATTTGTGTTAATGTATAGATTTTTTGAGTTTTCCAAGAAAAAAAACCATGTCTAGATACATGCCAGTATAGGAGGATCTGAAACCGATGTACCTAGAGGTAAAAACTCTGACAATGATTATTGGTATTGACCTAGGGTATCCTAGTACATGACAACGGGACTTGTTGTACTATTGGTTATGAAACTCTTGGGGGATATGCTTAGGATAATTCACATTTTCTTTACAAACAATTATGAAGAAATTATGAGTATATTCGTCCTTAATGAAAACATTTTTTGTATTATTGATTATATCCCTAAACTATTCAATTTATTTTATGTGTTTTTCATGTTTGGTATTATGTATTGGAATTCATAAACTAATCTATTGTATTCCATTGTTTTGAAATGGCACCTAGTGGAAGGAATGGAAACTGTATCAATGTAAGTAATCCCTGTAGGGATTTTCATAACATCCAATACAATTATAGTTGTGCTGGTGAGGCAATTGCGTCTGATCAGCTTATCACCATACTGGGACAACTCACCCAGGTAATGTATTAAAATCTTATCATAAGGAGAACCTCGATCCACAACGTGGAGGATAAACGATAGAACGCTTTAATTGGAAACAACCACCATCATTAAAGGGTTATATAAATCAATTTTTTACGGGAGAAATGGATATATTCTTAGATAAAATATTTCATGCTTTGGGAGTAGCGAAATGGAAAAAGTTGTCATAACTGTTTATCGCCTCACGGGTGACATAGGTCAATAGTGTTCAATAATTAAAAATACAACGGAGGATGAATAAGTATCAAATATGGGATAGATGGAGTTTAATGTGATTTTCATAGAAAAATAACTTCCTTGTGATCATTGAGTGGATATTTCTTATTCTTAGGAAAAAGGAGTATGAGAATGTCTTAAAGTATGAAGCTATCTTTACAAGGTTAGTAATGAATATAGTACATTATAATCGTAACCCAAGGAATAAGATTGGTCGATTATTTTATTGGTTAAAAAGAGTTCTCCATCTAGAATAAGTCTCACAATCCTTCACATCATATGAAGAAATTGTCTCATGTGCTGTCACGACCCGTCCTCGGGGCCCGTGCCGTGACTACCCCAAGCCCGCCTTCCATAGGCCAGGGGCTGGTGACTAGCACCAAGGCGTAAATCCCAACAAAAAGGGAAGGCATTGCCTTTGAAATGTAAACAATAACCACAGAGTAAGAAAGCGGAAAAGTAAACACTAAGCAAATGCAGAGTACAACTGAAAGTGCTGAAAAGTAAATGGGCCAGTATACAAACACAAACTGAAGTAAAGTACAACTCGAAAGGGAAAACAACAACTGAAAAGTAAAAGCCTCTACACCGGGCTGTCCACTGGAAATCCCACCTGAAGGGTGGGTACAGATAGCTCCACTTCTCCACGGGTCCCGCCGTCCGCTCCGAGCACGTCCCGTCCAGTGGTCCACCTCCAGGTATCGTCCTGCTATGCAAGCCTCAGCTAAGATCAACGCTGTCCGTCGTCTGCAACCAACACAACGTAGGGCGGGCAAAGCCCGTGCAGGGGTGTGTATAAGCTACTCAGTAGGGACCCCGAGACCCCTAAAGGTCTCTCAAATCCACAAAGGATAAACCACGAAGAAAGGTACAATCACGAAGTAACAACCGACACTGCTTAGGTATATGCCCATACATATACCTAAGTCATCAATTTCAAAAACGCTCCAACCTCCGAGCCCAAGTACAACTCAGTCCACACAGGAAAGTAAACGTATTCCACACAGGAAAGCAAAACGTAATCCACACAGGATAGCACAACACAATCCACACAGGAAAGCAACAGGATTCAGCTCACACAGGTATACTTCTTCAAAGGACGATAAAGATGATCTCTGATCCATCTAAGTCGTCGGACCCACGAAGGATCAATAGGTAACTAACCCCCGCAAAGACCCACACAGGATCGGGCCCACACAAGACATGTAGGCGCTGGTTCACACAGGACCGCTGAGCGCAAGGACCCACACAGGATTGGACCCACACAGGATCGGGCCCACACAGGACCTGTAGCACTGATCCACGTAGGATCGCTGAGTGCTGTAGTCATCGTCGTCGAATCCACACAGGATCTCTGTACTGTCGTCGTCGCAGTCACAGTAGCAGTAGTAGCAGTAGTAGTCACAGTAACAGTCGCAGCCAGCACTAGGGTTCTCGCACACTGCAAGCTCGTTCGGAGGGTCCGCTCCACGAGCCGAGAGGCTGATACATCAACTGTCACAAAGTCCAGAGTTGATGTATCCAAAAGATCCGTATCGTCAACAGGAACTCAACGCAACAGACGACGCGTCGATCGGACGCCCGGTCTGAGAGTTATTGGCATTTTTGTCCCCGGGGCCCGGTTGATTTTTAAGGCAAATCCAACCCGACCGTACTCCACCTATGTCCAAACCTCAGGCGGAGTGTGACAAAAGAACTGTCTCACTAAGAGGAACACAACAAAGCTGATGGCACGTCAATCGGACGTCCGTAGCTCAAGATATGAGCGTTTCCGCTCAGAGGGCCCGGTTGGTTTCGTGAACGAACCAACCCGTCTGAACTCAAGGTATTCTGAAACCCCGAGTGCAATATACCAAAACGACTGTCTCGATCCAAGGATCGTGTTGCCGTAGACGGTTCGTCATTCGGAGGTCCGTGGCTCATGTTATGGCCAAAAGACCGAAACTGTCTCGAAACGGGGGGTCTGGGTCCGGGCCGACCCGGCCCGACCCCCCCTAGTCTGACCCGAACAGGGTCGACCCGTTCCGGGTCGACCCGACCCTGTCCGCTGGAACTGGCCCGGCCGGTGGCGGCGCGGCGGCACGGCCCGGCCAGCGGTGGCGCTGGCAGGGTGCCGCGCACGGGCCGCACGCGGGGGGTGAAACCCCCCCCCCTTTTTCCAGATCTCGGCCGGCTTTTTCCGGCCGTTTTAATTAACCCACGGGACCCGCGTGTGCCGCCTTCTGACCGAACCGGCGGCCGGCGCGGTCGGCCGCCTTCTTCTTCTCCGCCGCGGCCAGCGCCGCGACTCTTCCCATCTCCGGCAGCCGGCCGCCCCTGGCTGCTCCGCCGCGGCCGTAGGGCCGCGGCCCTTCTCGGTCTCCGGCGCCGGCGGCGCGGCTGGCCGCTGGTCGCCTCCTCGTTCCACCGCGGCCCATCTCTGGCCGCTGTCTCTTTCGTAAACAAGGACGCGGTGCGTCGGCACCGCATTTCTTTATCGCTGCTCGCTCCGGCCATAAATTCTTTTGTTCCTGCGCGGTGCGACGACACCGTGCTGTCTCTGCTAAATCATCACGAAAGATTGAAAGGGGGAGGAGAATCGGCCGTGTTCGTGCGGTCCGGTCTCCTCCCGTTATAACGATAACAGTTGGTCAATCGTATAAACACAACAATGAACGTTTCACAAAATTTTAATAAAATTTGGAACTATGCCCAACGGATTATTCTTTCATGCTCGAGGGAAAGAAAACACGTAATTTGAAATGGACAAACCCCTACCTTGGTTTTGGAACAAGTTCGATGATCGATAACGCTTCGCGGAAGTCGAGCGTCGCAGTTGTCGGCGTTACGGAAGAAGAACGTCGATGTCGCGGTTATGTCGTCACGGAAGATGGTTCCCGAGAACGTGGAGTTCTTCGTCGAAGTTCGAAGGTTCTTCGCGTTCTTCGTCAGAGTTGAAGAAGAAGAAGATTAAGGAGAAGCTCCAAAATTCCTCTCAAGGTGGTAAAAGAATTCTCCGTGAATAAAATAAGCTTTAAGCTTATATTATTACACAATTTTTACCACATGAATTTCAAAGGTTTGAATTTGAACAACTCACCTCAATTAATACTAAAGATTGTCAAACATTAATTTAAAGAGAGTTAAAGGAAGATGGAAGGTTGGGTTTCGTGTGGGCCCCACCTCACTTAATCCTCCCAAGGGAGGTTAAGTGGATGTGGGTCCCACTCCCAACTCCCTTTGGAATGATTTATAATAAAACAACATCAAGTTAAAATAAAATTTTGTATTTCACAAATTTTATTTAACTTAATCTAAAAACCCAAAAACTAACTTTCAACCCGTAACAAACGCAACTTCTGAAAAGGTCTCCTTAAGAGAATATTGGCGCTGCGAGTTCATCGGTGCCCTCGGGTTTCAATTCCGAGCACCGGATCAAAAGTTAGGAATTCCCGCTCGTTCGTTCACTGAACGTACCCGAGCCAAACTTCAGAAATTGATTCCGGGCACTCCGGGCCTCGGAATCAGGTGCTGTCAGAAACCACGCTCTTGTAAAAATCAAAAGAAAATTAAGAAAAAATTTCCTTTGATTTTAACGGGCCTTTACATTACTCCCACCTTAGGGCTTTACATCCCCGTAAAGATACATCAAAAACTAGGGAAACAAATGAGGGTACTGAGAACGCATCTGAGCCTCCCGCTCCCATGTGCTCTCCTGGAGATTCTCGTGCTGCCATCTGATGCGCACAAGAGGAATCGATCGACCACACAGGACCCGCTCCTGTCGATCCTCTATCTCCACCGGGACCTCCGTAAAAGTCTCCCCATCGTCAACGTCAAGCTCCCCATGGTCAATGATGTGCGTCGGGTCGTGCACGTATCTCCTCAGCTGGGATACGTGGAAGACGTCGTGCACCCGGTGCAACTGAGGTGGCAGAGCCAGGCGATAAGCCACCTCGCCAACCCTGCTGAGGACCTGGAAGGGTCCGATGAAGCTCATAGATAACTTGTCGCCTCGGCCAAATCTCTGAATACCACGTCGAGGTGAGACCCGCAAGAAGGCGTGGTCTCCATCCTCGAACTCCAGTGGCCTCCGCCTCCTGTCAGCATATGACTTCTGCCGGCTCTGAGCTGTCCTCATCCGCTCCTGGATGACCTGGACCTTCTTTGTCGTGGCCTGGACCATCTCCGGTCCCACTAGTACTGACTCCCCAGGGTCTGTCCAGCACAAAGGAGATCTACAAGGTCGGCCGTACAATGCCTCGTACGGTTCCATCCCGATGGTGGAGTGGTAGATGTTGTTGTACGTGAACTCCACCAAGGGTAGGTGGTCCTCCCAGCTACGACCAAAGTCGAGGACACATGCGCGGAGCATGTCCTCGAGATCTGAATGGTCCTCTCCGTCTGACCATCCGTCTGAGGGTGAAAAGCTGTGCTCAGACGTAGCTGTGTCCCGAACGCCTCCTGTAACCCCTTCCAATGCCGGGAAGTAATGCGAGCATCTCGATCGGAGACGATAGATGATGGCACACCGTGGAGCCGCACAATCTCCTGAACGTAGAGACGTCCCAAGCTCTCCACTGAGCCCTGCTCTCTAATGGGTAAGAAGTGTGCCGACTTGGTGAGTCGGTCAACAATCACCCAGATGGAGTCGTGACCTATGGAAGTGCGTGGAATTCCAGTCACGAAGTCCATAGATATGCCGTCCCACTTCCACTCCGGAACCTCCAAGGGCTGTACCAAGCCTGCTGGTACCTGATGCTCTGCCTTCACCTGATGGCAGGTGAGGCATCGAGAAACGAACTCTGCTACTGCCTTCTTCATGCCCGGCCACCAGTGTTGTCGTCTGAGGTCCTGGTACATCTTCGCCACTCCAGGATGTACCGCCAAAATAGAAGTGTGAAACTCTCTCAGCACTTCCTCTCGCAAAGAGACTGGTACCATGGTACGTCCTCTAAAAAGGATGTCGTGCTCTGCTCCAAGGGAGAAACCATCAGGTGCCTGTCCCGAGGATATCTGTGCACGCCGTGTCTCATAGTCAGCGTCCCCATGCTGTGCCTCCCTGACTCGCTGCAGTAGTGGAGAAGTGACTGTGAGAGACTGAAGGAAGGCTGCTCCATCTCTATCCACAAATGATATATGCAAAGAGGATAGCTGCTCTGTCGCCTCCTCAAGTAGCTGAATGCCCGTCCTCCTGCTAAGGGCATCGGCTACTACGTTCCCCTTCCCAGGAGTATAGACTATCTCAAGGTCATAGTCCTGGAGGAACTCGATCCATCGCCGCTGTCTCAGGTTCAGGTCCTTCTGCGAGAAGATATACTTGAGACTCTGATGATCGGAAAAGACTGTAAAGCGCTCGCCCATCAAGTAGTGTCGCCATGTCTTCAGAGCGAAGACCACTGCTGCTAAATCTAGGTCATGGGTAGCGTAGTTCTGCTCATGCGACCTCAACTGACGTGATCCATAGGCGATCACTGCCCGCTCCTGAATCAGAACACATCCGAGTCCGGTCCCTGATGCATCGCAGTAGACTACTTACCCTACTCCCTCCTCAGGAAACCTCAAGATAGGTGCGCTATTCAATCTTTGTCTCAGCTCCTGGAAGCTCTGCTGACATCTGTCTGACCACACGAAGGGTTTTCCCTTCTTCGTCAAAGCTGTGAGTGGTGCCGCAACTCTAGAGAAGTCTGGCACGAATCTCCGATAGTATCCAGCTAGTCCCAAGAAACTCCGAACCTCAGTCACGCTCCTGGGTGGATCCCAAGCTAACACAGCCTCAATCTTCGCGGGATCCACTGCAACTCCTGCCTCAGAGATAACGTGTCCCAAGAATTGGACCTCACGTATCCAGAACTGGAACTTCGAGAGCTTAACATAAAGCTGGTTCTCTCGGAGTGTGTCTAGTACAACTCGCAAGTGATAGGCGTGCTCCTCCTCAGTCGTAGAGTAAATCAGAATGTCGTCGATGAAGACCACGACAAACCGATCGAGGTATGGTTGAAAGATCCTGTTCATGAGAGCCATGAACACTGCTGGAGCATTGGTTACACAGAAAGGCATAACCAAGAACTCATAGTGGCCATACCGACATCTGAAGGCTGTGTTCTGCACATCCTCGTCTCTGACTCTGAGCTGATGATAGCCTGACCTGAGGTCTATCTTCGAGAACCACCGTGCTCCCTTGAGCTGATAAAAGAGGTCATCAATCCTTGGTAGCGGATACTTGTTCCTCACTGTCACCTGGTTCAGGTGACGATAGTCAACACAAAGTCGCAAGCTCCCGTCCGCCTTCTTGGCGAATAATATCGGGGAAGCCCAGGGTGAAACACTGGGTCGGATGAACCCCTTGCCCTGCAAGTCCTCCAACTGTACCCGTAGATCTCGATGCTCGGCGGGGGCCATCCGATATGCTGGAGTGGATATCGGGGTTGTCCCGGGGTACAAGTCAATATAAAAGTCTACCACTCTGCGAGGAGGTAGACCTGGAACGTCGTCGGGAAAAACGTCAGCAAACTTATCCACCACTGCAGGAAAACCAGGACTCCGCATGTCAACTGATCCAAGGATGAGGCTAGCTAACTGATGAGTAATGGGCTGTCCTCTTCTCCGCGGAAGTCCATCCTGTACTTCTAAGGCTCCCTTCTCGCCAGTGAAGGTGAACCTGCTCCCTTCGGTGCGTACACATCGCACCTTGCGCCTAAAAAAGTCAATCTGTGCATGGACCGTAGATAGCCAATCCATGCCCAATATGACTTCGTAAGGCCTCGACGCTGCTACAAGAAGATCCCAGTCGAAGCTCTCGCCTCCTAGAGTAAGCTCACACTGCCGGCACCAGTGTGTAATCGTCGAGTCTTCTCCCGTAGGAGTCTCTAGCCGTAAGGATCGAGCCAACGGCTCTGTCGGAATCTCCGAGCTCCGAACAAGGGCAGCGGCTATGAAAGAGTGACTCGCTCCTGTGTCTATAAGAACTGCAGCAAGGGTGGAATAGATACAGATAGTACCTCGAATCATCTCGGGTGCGCCGTGGTCGTAGGCCTCTACTGCCTGGAGCTGTGCCTGTCTCTGCCCGCCAGCTCCCTGTGGTCGGGGTGGACCTCCTGGTGGTGGTGGTGGTGGCAGAGCCTCAAAGCGTCGCCCACCACCGGCTGCTCGTCCAGCTCCTCTGCCTCGTCCGACACCTCCCTGCGGACCGCCATGGTGGACCCTCTGCATCTGCCTCGGTGGTCCCTCAACTGACTGCTGCTCCTCGGCACGTCGGGTCGGGCAGTCACGAGCCATGTGGCCCTGGCCGCCGCACGAGTAGCACTGTCTACCTCTCGAAAGACTGGCTCCGCACTGTGTGCCCCGCACTGCTGAGCCAGTGTCCTGAGGTCGTCTGCCCGAAGGTCTGGTCTGCCTGGACCCCTGATTCATCCGTCGACTGCCTGCTGCAGATGACTCTGCCACGTGCCGCCCTGCGGTGGGTCGCTACGCTGGTGTAGACTCAGCAAGGAAGCTCTCGATCAGATTGGCCCGCTCCAGTACTCCTTTCTAAGTCGGTATGCTGGGTGAGATCAGAGATGCCCTGATCTCGTGTCTCAAACCCTACTCGAAGGTCCGGGCCCGGAAGAATGGGTCCCGTACCATATCAGTCGAGTAGTGCGAGAGATCGGTAAATCTCGCCGAGTACTGAGCAACTGTCATGCTTCCCTGCCGCAGCTGAAGAAGCTCCTGGATGCGCACCGCACGAAGGGTGGCTGGGACGAACTCCGAGCGGAAGAGGCTCTCAAAGTCCGTCCAAAGAGGATATGCCTCATCGTGCACCTGGAGCATCAAGCTCCACCATCGTCCTGCTGCTGCGTGTAGTAGGCTCGCAGCGAGGATCACCATGAGGTCTGCTGGTGTCCTCACTAGCCTAAACACACGTACCACTGCCTCCAGCCAGTCCTCTGCTGCCTGGGGATCCGTCTCCCGGTGAAACCTAGGTGGTCGCTGGCGCTGAAACTCATGCAGTGCGCTGAGGCGACGTGCATCGTCAGCGGCTGCTGCTGGATGCATCGGGGGCTCGACGGGTAGAGCTACCGCCGGTGCCACTGCTGACAAAGGGCCCTGCACCAAGGCCTCGTCGCTCGGTGGGCTGTCGTCACGCTCGACTCTCGGAACCCTAGATGGCTGCCGTTGTGGGGCCATCCTGAAAAGGAAACAGGTGCGCCATGGTCAGAACAGTATACCTGGTGAGCTGATATAAGTAATCACAAAGAAAATTTTGAAACACACATGCATTCAATGTTTTCGTGCATTAAGTCGGAAATCAGAAGTCAGGGTCCTAGTGTACGGATACGTCGGCCGCCGCACCAACACTGGACTCCCTGGACTGATAACCACACTAAATACGCTAAACATTAATGCTTCACATAGAAAAGACCAGAGTTCGCGGTTGAACCGAACTCCTCTGATACCAATTTGTCACGACCCGTCCTCGGGGCCTGTGCCGTGACTACCCCAAGCCTGCCTTCCATAGGCCAGGGGCTGGCGACTAGAACCAAGGTGTAAATCCCAACAAAAAAGGAAGGCATTGCCTTTGAAAAGTAAACAAGCAACACAGAGTAAGCAAGCGGAAAAGTAAACACTTAGCAAAAGCAGAGTACAACTGAAAGTGCTGAAAAGTAAATGGGCCAGTATACAAACCCAAACTGAAGTAAAGTAAAACTCGAAAGGGAAAACAGCAACTGAAAAGTAAAAGCCGCTACACCGGGCTGTCCACTGGAAATCCCACCTGAAGGGTGGGTACAGATAGCTCCACTGCTCCACGGGTCCCGCCGTCCGCTCCGAGCACGTCCCGTCCAGTGGTCCACCTCAAGGTACCGTCCTGCTCTGCAAGCCTCAGCTAAGATCAACGTTGTCCGTCGTCTGCAACCAACACAATGTAGTGCGGGCAAAGCCCGTGCAGGGGTGAGTATAAGCTACTCATTAGGGACCCCGAGACCCTTGAAGGTCTCTCAAATCCACAAAGGATAAACTAGGAAGAAAGGTACAATCATGAAGTAACAACCGACACTGCTTAGGTATATGCCCATACATATACCTAAGTCATCAATTTCAAATACGCTCCAACCTCCGAGCCCAAGTACAACTCAGTCCACACAGGAAAGTAAACGTATTCCACACAGGAAAGAAAAACGTAATCCACACAGGATAGCACAACACAATCCACACAGGAAAGCAACAGGATTCAGCTCACACAGGTATACTTCTTCAAAGGACGATAAAGATGATCTCTGATCCATCTAAGTCGTCGGACCCACGAAGGATCGATAGGTAACTAACCTCCGCAAAGACCCACACAGGATCGGGCCCACACAGGACCTGTAGGCGCTGGTTCACACAGGACCGCTGAGCGCAAGGACCCACACAGGATCGGACCCACACAGGATCGGGCCCACACAAGACCTGTAGCACTGATCCACGTAGGATCGCTGAGTGCTGTAGTCGTCGTCGTCGAATCCACACAGGATCTCTATACTGTCATCGTCGCAGTCACAGTAGCAGTAGTAGCAGTAGTAGTCACAGTAACAGTCGCAGCCAGCACTAGGGTTCTCGCACACAGCAAGCTCGTTCGGAGGGTCCACTCCACGAGCCGAGAGGCTGATACATCAACTGTCACAAATTCCAGAGTTGATATATCCAAAAGTTCCGTATCATCAACAGGAACTCAATGCAAAAGACGGCGCGTCGATCGGACGCCCGGTCTGAGAGTTATTGGCATTTTCGTCCCCGGGGCCCGATTGATTTTTAAGGAAAAACCAACCCGACCGTACTCCACCTGTGTCCAAACCTCGGGCGGAGTATGCCAAAAGAACCATCTCACTAATAAGAACACAACAAAACTGACGGCACGTCAATCGGACGTCCGTAGCTCAAGATATGAGCGTTTCCGCTCCGAGGGCCCGGTTGGTTTCGTGAACGAACCAACCCGGCCGAACTCAAGGTATTCAGAAACTATGAGTGCGATATACCAAAACGACCGTCTCGATCCAAGGATCGTGTTTCCATAGACAGTTCGTCATTCGGAGGTTCGTGGCTCAAGTTATGGCCAAAAGACCGAACTGTCTCGAAACGGGGGGTCCGGGTCCGGGCCGACCCGGCCCGACCCCCCCTGGTCTGACCCGAACTGGGTCGACCCGTTCCGGGTCGTCTCGACCCGGTCCGCTGGAACCGGCCCGGCTGGTGGCGGCGCGGCGGCGCGGCCCGGCCAGCGGCGGCGCGGCCAGGGTGCCGCGCACGTGCCGCACGCGGGGGGTGAAACCCCCCCTTTTTCCGGATCTCGGCCGGCTTTTGCCGGCCGTTTTAATTTACCCACGGGACCCGCGGGTCCCGCCTTCTGGCAGGACTGGCGGCCGGCGTGGCCGGCGCGGCCGGCCGCCTTCTTCTTCTCCGCCGCGGGCAGCGCCGCGGCTCGTCCCATCTCCGGCGGCCTGCGAGGCCGGCCGCCCCTGGCTGCTCCGCCGCGGCCGTAGGGCCGCGGGCCTTCTCGGACTCCGGCGCCGGCGGCGCGGCTGGCCGCCGGTCGCCTCCTCGTTCCGCCGTGGCCCGTCTCCGGCCGCGGTCTCTTTAGTAAACAACGACGTGGTGCGTCGGCACCTCATTTCTTTATCGCTGCACGCTCCGGCCATAAATCCTTTTGTTCCTGCGCGGTGCGACGACACCGCGCTGTCTCTGCTAAATCATCACGAAAGATTGAAAGGGGGAGGAGAATCGGCCGTGTTCGTGCGGTCCGGTCTCCTCCTGTTATAACGATAACAGTTGGTCAATCGTATAAACACAACAATGAACGTTTCATATAATTTTAATAAAATTTGGACCTATCCCCAATGGATTATTCTTTCATGCTCTAGGGAAAGAAAACACGTAATTTGAAAAGGACAAACCCCTACCTTGGTTTTGGAACAAGTTCGATGATCAATAACGATTCGCGGAAGTCGAGCGTCGCGGTGGTCGGCGTTACGGAATAAGAACGTCGATGTCGCGGTTATGTCGTCACAGAAGACGGTTCCCGAGAATGTGGAGTTCTTCGTCGAAGTTCGAAGGTTCTTCACGTTCTTCATCAGAGTTGAAGAAGAAGAAGATTAAGGAGGAGCTCCAAAATTCCTCTCAAGGTGGTAAAAGAATTCTCCCAGAATAAAATAAGATTTAAGCTTATATTATTACACAATTTTTACCACATGAATTTCAAAGGTTTGAATTTGAACAACTCACCTCAATTAATACTTAAAGTTGTCAAACATTAATTAAAAGGAGAGTTAAAGGAAGATGGAAGGTTGGGTTTCGTGTGGGCACCACCTCACTAAATCCTCCCAAGGGAGGTTAAGTGGATGTGGGTCCAACTCCCAACTCCCTTTGGAAGGATTTATAAAAAAACAACATCAAGTTAAAATTAAATTTTGTATTTCACAAATTTTATTTAACTTAATCTAAAAACCCAAAAACTAATTTTCAACCCGTAACAAACGCAACTTCCGAAAAGGTCTCCTTAAGCGAATATTGGCGCTGCGAGTTCATCGGTGCCCTCGGATTTGAATTCCGAGCACCGGATCAAAAGTTAGGAATTCCCGCTCGTTCGTTCACTGAACGTACCCGAGCCAAACATCAGAAATTGATTCCGGGCACTCCGGGCCTCGGAATCAGGTGCCGTCAGAAACCGCGCTCTTGTAAAAATCCAAAGAAAATTAAGAAAAAATTTCCCTTGAATTTTACGGGTCTTTACATGTGGTATCAAGACAAAAAATAAATTCTTAATGTCTTAGGACATTAATGTAATGAAATAGATGAAGATATATACTGAGAGCACTATAAATGAAAAAACGGGAAGAAGGGAAAAGTTCAATTTACATCCCGTGTTAAATGTGGGAAGTAATACCTCATTACTTGCCTAAAGGGAATGAGATTCTGTTACCACTATGGTGAAAAGGGCCACCAATCCTGTAATTTCAAGGGATAGAAAGTGGTTCTAAAAGATGAATTCTACAATTGTAGATAAATGGGGCATTATGCAAATGAATGTCCTAAGCGCCAAGGAATCATTCTTTAGAAAAGGCCAAGGAATATAGGCCATTCTTTTGTGATCACTACTATTGAGGTTAATGCTCCGTATAACTTGGTGGTAGGTAATTTAATGGTTTCCTCATGTTTATCCAATGATTTATTTGATTCTAGATCATCACATTGTTTCATATATTCCAAATTTTCAATGAAAATTAGATATTTTCAATTTGATTTAATAATGAAGTTGTCAGTCAAAACTCTTAAGGGACATATCATTGCAATAATGTTTTCTGAATCGGTTCCCATCAGGGGATATTAAAGATCTTTATATGCTGATTTCATCATCATACCCATGATTTAATTTTATATAATCCTCAGTATGGATTTTCTTTTAGAACATGATTCCAAAATTTATTATAAGAAAAAGGATGCTACAATTTTTGATGATGATAATATGTACCTTATCTGTAAAGCAGAAATGTCACCACATGATTCTTATATAGATCCACCCATGGTATCTCTACTAAATTCAATTATTGGTGATGATTATAATGAAATAACTAGGGGTGAAAAAAATAGTGTTCTAATATAGTACACACCTATTGTACAAGAATATGTTCATGTGATACCAAAGGATTTACCTGGACATCCTCTATAACAATAAATTGAGTTTTTCATTGTTTTAATTCATGGTTTAAGGCCCATATCGAAGATACCTTATAGAATATCCACTATGGAATTAGTGTAACTAAAGAAAAAACATGAGTAATTGAGTAATGACGTATTTATTCTCTCTAGTCTCTCTCTATGGGAATCCCATTTTCTTTTGTTATGAAGAAGGATGGATCTATAAGGTTTTTAATTGACTACATAGAGATCAAAGCTATAAAAATAAAGAACATTTATCCCCTACATCACATTGATGATTTATTAGATCAATTTCATGGGGATTAATATTTTTAAATGATTGAACATCGATATGAATATCATCATTTGTGTGTGATGATGGAAGACATTCCAATGATATCATTTCGTACCATGTACGATAATTACATTTTTAAAGTAATGACTTTTGGATTGACTAATGCACCCTCTATTTTCATGGATCTAATGAATAAATATTTCATGTAATATCATGATGAATTTTTGGTAGTATTTATTAATGATATCTTGGTTTACTCCAAATTATTCAAAGACCTTGAAAATCATTTCCACACTATTATTAGAACCCTCTGAAGAAGTTAATTCTCTGGGATGTTTAGCAAGTGTGAATTCTGGCTTCACAAAATTTATTTTCTGGCCATATTTTATCATAGGATGGATTCTCGGTTGATCCTTCTAATATAATATCAATAAAATAATAGGTAGAACCAACAAATATAACTGAGGTATCCATGTTAGTTGTTTTATTAGTTTATTATCAGTTTTGTGTGCAGAAATGTGCCTGATTGGATAACCCATTAAACAAGCTCACACATTAAGGTGTTAAAATTTTTTGGACAAAACTGTGTAAATAATGTTTTTAAGAACTAAAAAGAAGATTATTTAATGCTACTATCATATATATACCATCTGGAAATGATGGGTTCATTATTTATAGTGATTCTTCAATGAAAGGAATTGGTTGTGTCCCTATTCGGAATGATAGAGTTATTGACTATTCATCACCAAAGCTAAAAATTCATGAAAAAAACTATCACGCTCATGATTTTTAGTCATCACCTGTAATCTATTCTTTGATGATATGGAGATAAGATATCTAGGGTTAAAATTTTGAGATATTTACCAATCAAAAGAGTTTGAAGTATATTTTTCTCACATAATGAACTCAACATTAGGCAAAGATGATATGTTGAACTTCTCATGGATAATGATTTCAATATACACTACCACCCGAGGAAGGAAAATAAGGTGGAAGATACATTGAGCTGAAAATATTATGTATATTGGAACAAGATGAGAGTTTAAAATAATCCTATGTTCATGGATCTAGTAAAGAAGGGTATCTGAACAATCAATGAAGGTTTTACCTGAATAGATTTTCAAATGTGTGCTAAAATTTTTTATTAGAAATGATAAAAATATATTTCACTGATGATGAGGTGTTTCAAAATAAAATTAATGTTGTGGATAATTATAGATTGGTTGGGTTTTTATTAGAAGATGAAATTTTGAAATTTGGGAATAGTCTTTGTGTTCCTAACATGCCTGATCTAGTAAAGATGGGTATATTTTCTCTGCACATTTTCATGCGATATGAGAATATTTAACATTTGAAAGTTTTATAATACTATATATTAATGAAGATTTAAGACTTCATAGTGTACCCAAATAGATTGTTTCTGATAATGATCCCCATTATACATCAAGATTCTTGAAAAGTCTTCAGAATGATAGGGATACTGAGCTTCTTTTTAGCACTTCCTACAACTCTCAAACTATCAAACAATCAATACGGACTATTTAAACACATGAATACATGTTGATATCTTTCTCACATGATTTTCAAGGTATGTGGGACCAATATATTCCTATGGTAGAATTTTCCAATAACATTAGCTTCCATTTACATATTTATATGGTACCATATTAAGGGTTATGTGGAAAGAAATGTCTCCCAACAACATTTCGGGATGACGTGGGTGAAAGAAAACTCGTAGGCCTAAATTTTTTTGAGAAAAAATAGGAAAAGGTGAAATTTATCAAAACCCACATCAAAGAAGCTCAAAGAAGGGAAAATAGCAATGCTGATAACTAAAAAAAGAAATTGTAATTTCATATAGGAGATCATGTTTTCATAATGGTATCTATATAGAATGGTGTTTTACGATTCATTAAGAAGGGTAAATTAAGTCCCAGGTACATCCGTCCTTTTGAAAATCTAGAATGAATTGGAGTTGTAACTTACTATTTGGGAATGTCGCCAAGTCTCTCAAAAGTTCATGATGTGTTCCACATAATAGTGTTAAGAAAATACATTATTAGCCCAATGATTGTACTCACCGATGATGAAATAGAACTAGAACCTGATATATCTTATTATGAATAGAATGTCAATATTCTTGACACCAGTGAACAAGTTCTGAGAAATTGGACGACTCATCTGGGGAATGTTCTATGGATAAATCATATGATGGAAGTGGAAACATTAAAACTCGAGGAACATTTAATGAAGAACCATCAGAATATTTTTATATAGTAATATTCTAGATATTTTTAGGATGAAATTATTTTATGGATAGAATAATTTAACACCCCAAGCTTCCATATTATGCTTCTCTTTGAATAATACAACATCTTGCATTGTATGTAACATCGATTTCTAACACACCACGACAAATCAAACTAGTTGTTATGAAAATTAATACCCAATTTATGAAATTTTATAAATTTTATAAATTCAAATTGGACACCATTTTTGGATTCGGAATATCAATATTATCATAGTATTAATTTTTATTATTCTTCTGAAAACATTCAATTTTTTATGAATAGTGAAAACACCGAGTTATTGTCTGAAACCAACTTTTTTTAAATAATTACTTATATTAGTTACATTTATATTTGATAAATATAGATATATAATACCTATATATTTTCAAATTAATTCATTGGATTCCTTTTATAATAATGTTAGATATATAAAATATTTTGAATTTTTTCCTTCCTTTACCCACCTTCTAGGCGCATTTGAAAATTTGATTAAAATGTAATTTTACCATTTCTGTGAATTGAATTTCAATATTCCGAGAGACACACTTGATATCAGTAAGTAATATGTAGTTAAATAAGATGGAAATAAATTCTGGTGATAGTAACTTTTGACTTTTATTTACCACGGTTAAATGTAAATATGGTAATTAAAGGTAAAAATGATATTATAATTTCCCTAACACATGTCGTTATTTTTTTGGATAATTGTATTTCGACCAAAATAATCCTTAGGAATATAATATTATCCTTTTTTCCACTTTTATTAGATGAGGAAATTTATTATTATTTTTTATAAAGAAGTGTTATTATATATATTAATTAGAAAGATAATCATATTTCCTGCATAATTGTATTTTATTTATAATTTTAAGACATTACATACTGAAATTTATTTACGATACAATGATGATGATGTATTTACATTATTGATGAATGATTAAAATAATTGATATTATATATATCAAAATAAATGTAAATTGAGACTTCTAATTAATTCCTATAATTCCTTAGTTGATATGACATTTTAGGGTTTATTGAATAAATTTTTTTGAAGCGATAACGTTTTATGACTTTCATAATAACAAAATACCAAATAAAGGAAAAATTGACATAAATGATATTTTAAAACAAATATTATATTATTAATTTATATAATATTCCTAAATATAAATGGTTCTTACAAGGGACATAGATATGGATAGATATATGAAGAATGTTCCACATGGGGTTCTCTTGGATTTTTATTGTATGTTTATTAACCATTTATTAAAATAATAAATTAAATCATGGTAAAAGTTAAATTATTTATGTGAGAGTTAAATCTAAAAGATAAGAAAAATATGGAGACCTAAACATGAATAAAACCTATTGGATGAAAGGTCTTATACCCTTCACAACAGTATCCACTAAATAAATCATTTTGGAGAAATGATAAATGGAATATAATTTTACAATAAACTAATAGTTCATGTGTATCCTAATGTGTCCCTGACCTCTCTTATAAAAGGGTATTTCCCCTTCTCTCAAAATCACACCTCCAAATCCTTTGGGTTTGGCCATACCATGTTCCCATATCCTTCCAACTACCCACCATTCAACCTAGATTCATTATGATGATCATAATCCTATCTGTGGAGCCCTTTTGATCAATAGAAAGGGGAACACCCAAAGAAGTGTTAATAATTTCATCACATCTTTCAAAGATTTTTCTTCTTACATTTCATCATTCTTTTTTGTTTCCATAAAAAAATAATAACTCCAACACCCAATACATACTGTGATGTTATTATAAAAATGGTATAACCATATTCATTTGTTAATCCATCATATGAATGACAAGTCAACATAGGTTCTTACATATGGCTTATTGTCTCCATGTCGTGGTGTAGTTTGTTATTCAAACTCTTCATTATTTAGATGCATTTAACCATTATTATAACTGAACTAAATAATAAATATAACATGTTAATGTTCCATTATATAGGATATACCATCTAATTACATTTGATATCACCATCAATAGAATGATATTGTCCATCGTGCGTACGTCCTATTACCTTCTCCACGAACGCGATGAAATTCATTCCCCATCATAACCATTCAAGAATAATTTTCATTTTATAATAAAAAATAATGTTTATGAATTTAATATCATCTAGGATATGTATGAAATACATATTATCCATTAATAACATGGCTTACATAACCAATCATATAATGGGAGATGAATCAGTTATCCCTCGGAATAATGACACTACTGAAATATTTTTATCAATTAAATATTTGAGGATCATATATGATATCATATTTATTTATGTGGTTATTATATAATTTTATTAAAATGATTTAACTATTATATTGGAGTTTAACATAACCTCGATGAAGGAAATGTTAAATCATAGGGTGAATTCTTCAATCTATACATTATTTGAGGTTCTTTATACGTGAGTATCTACTATGACCTCTTTGTCACCCCCATCTGTGTTTCTTATAAATATATTGACAACATTTTTACTATTTTCTAGAATATGGGTTAAAGTAAATTATACCCGATAATTAGTCTTCATAAGATTTTTATAAAGGGTAATTTCTGTTGTTTTCTAAACAAGGTTTTTTGCGACCTTTTTGACAAAATTAAGGAAGGAAAGTCTTTTAACTTATACGGTGAGTGCAGCTATTTTTTCCATTATAATAGCTTCAAATCATCCATTAAAAAAGTATATGAATATTTCAAAAATAATTTTTGTTTTATAATTATGTTACTTTTAAATAATTTCAAAATTGAAAAATATATTTCACTCAAATGGTTTTGATATCATCTATGTCAACATCCTTTGATGGATTTTACACATATTTGAATATGACTTATTATGATAAAATATTCCATGTTGTATTGATGGTTTTGTGATATGTTTGACAGTGGATGCTTTACTTTTTATCCATTCATGGTTTATGGTTAATTTATTAACAATTCATATTCTAGTTTTAATTCGAATATTTATGTTTTATTTCATCCTTCCCATATGAGGAATTCATTGGACTTAATAAGTGACAGGTGGATCCCGCTATAACTCATCGATGCATTGGTTGGTCTCATGAGACATAATAGTGTCTTGGCACAATTCCATGACAATATATTATTTTTTGTCTTGGGACGAGGCCTTGACTATTTTGTTATGATGTTTGGAATTGTGATTAATATTATATTGAAATTGGTTATTGATATAACATGTTATTATTCGATTGGTATATTATCTATGTAAATTCGTAAATGAATTTTTTTGATTTATCATTACCATATCATGCTTCTTTTTATGTTTAAGAGGCCTTTGTTTTAGTCTTATAAATTTCCTTAAATGTTTATGCTTATTTTTGAAAGTTTCAGCAACATTGTTATTCTTACTGAGCACCTGATATCACCACTTTCTATGTCATATTTTTTCATGATGCAGAAAAATATATTATGACCATCCTATAGGAATTTCTAAGGGAGATGAATGTGTTAAAACGCGAAAAAAATTATTTGTTTTTCATTTCATAATGTAATATAAAAAAGTTTTTTTTTCTTGTACTTCCAAGGCTACTAAACTGATCTGTCTTTTGGGATTTGACCCCTTGTGATCATGCCAATGTTATTTCATAATTCACTAACTCTTGGTAAATAGGTTCGAGGCATTACACATTTTCTATTTTTGGTACACATCTCCCAGATCATCCCATTGAGTTATTCTTATCCATCCACCTATGTCTTTAATCTTGGGTAATCCATGCACATATCTTATCCATCCAACCAAGTGAAATCCTATTGTGAGGGGATTCTAAAAGTGTGGAAACAACTGAGATGCCTTTTGGTCGATATCGAAGTGTACACCATAATTCTCCGACACTATCCTAAAATACAAGGACATTGATAATTTTCTTCTAAATAGTGTATGAATGAAGCCTCCCTAAATTCTTATCCCATCATCAATTCCAATCTCGATCTTTACCCTGGGTCTATATATCTCAAGATGGCCAATATCTAACATGGATGTTCCTTTTCCATTAGGTCCTTACACATGTGATAATTTATATGGGAGGCATCCATAGAAGACTCACTACCCCAACATCCTAAAGTATGTGGACATTGATTTCCAGCTACTGGGTTACATAAAAATCATCATAAAGCTTCAACCCCATTTTCCTCCACAATTTATTTCTTTCATCATCACTTCAACCATAATCATCACAATAAATATATGGGATGCAACAACCTGATGAAACCATTCAATCCACTTCATCATTGATTCCAGTAGAAACTATGTAGATAAACTTATCTAATCCTAGAACAATTCACATTCCTCTAATCGGGATAGGTCAACATGATAAGGGCCTCCATCCATATGTTGGCCCCAAAAAACCCCTTCAAACTACAGGGGTTTTGAACCTGGTCTTCTATATAGGGTACATATGAACCCTCCCTATGTTTCAATCCCAATAAAAGGTAAAATGTGGTGTCCCCCTTTTTAGGGTGTACATTTTTTGATCTTATATTTTTGGAATTAATATCATCCTTCACATTGTGGAGCCTTATATTTTTGAGATGCACCACCTCATGTATCCTCTTATCAGAAGTTTTAAACAATAAAACCATTCAAAAAATAATCTCTTCATCTCGCTATTTGGGATTATCCCCTCTGATACAACTACATGAGATGTTATTATCAATATGATCCACCTCCACAAGACTTTAAACATATGGCATTCCCATTTTTAAGCATGGGAAGATGGGGAAAACTCTGAAGACTAGCCAGAAGCATCAGAAGCATTGTAATCGCCAAAATATTCATCAGGTTCTTCTCCCTTGTGAACCCATGTTAAGAGGATGAATATTGGTTATCCATTTTTCTACCATCCACACATTCCACTGAATCCCAAAATAACTACATTCATAACTAATGGTTTTTAACATAGCTAGACTAATAGGGTTGTCTAGATAGAAGTCATGTAATTTATCAACATCCTTGAAGATATGGAACCATGAATGAGGATTGTGTGAAACTTATTAATCATTAAGGGAGATCTGGCCTATTAGATGAATTCCATGGACGAATCCATGTAAGGTGTAATAAACATCCCATCGTCCCATTTATATCTAGGGAAAAACATTGCTGAAATGTGTTGAATTTTCCCCACATTTGGAATGTAGGAATGCGGGGTAGAATGCATCATCAGTGAGTGTCGAAACAATGATGCAGTCAGTTCCCCTAGATAAAATCATCAAAAAATAGTGAAGAAGACATGAACTAGTTCTCCATCAACCATGGTGACTGGTCATGGTTGTCATTAGATAAATTATTTTACTTGAAAACAACTATAATTAGGGAACCAACCGAAATAGAGAACATAATGTGAAATATTATTCCCAATATAGTACTTGTATCATTCTAGACAACAAATGATAATAATTCTAATATATCCATATATCGAGTGCTATTTCCCCCCTGAAAATAGTGATCCTGATATGAAAATCACTAGAATATGGGGAAATGGATTGTTTTTCAGTTTGTTCAATAGATCTTTCATCTTGGAACTCCATCCATTAATGGATGGCTAGATAGTGCTAGAGAATTGGGAATTTCATTCCTTTAATATAAATTGATGCAATAATATATATACATTTTAGGATTATATCTTTAGGGAACCATTTACCTCTACTCTTCGATGTAGGGGGGAAGGAAATCTGATGAGTCAATCATGTATGACTCTTTTGTGGCAATGACTTGAACTATAGTTATTGTGTTACCACTCCCTATCTCACCCTCTAAATTTATGTAGAGATGGGTGATCAACACATTTGTTCTCCTATATGTGTGGCAGGGGTTAAATATTATATGGTACATGGTTACTCAATATCTAGGTGATTACATGCCTAATCGTCAACGCCCACCCCCCCCCCCAATGCCAGGATGAGAGACACTAATCCCCAAAACTATATACGACCACTTGAAGAGCCTCTCCCCAAATTTATCTTCTGAAATGTTCCCCTCTTCCAATGAGTTAAGGGATATATTTTCACCACGGCCACAATAAACTCATAATAGTCTATTTGAAGAACTCCCATGAGGACTCATCAGCACCACCTTCTAGTCCCTGAAGATGAGGAACAAGTAGTTTTGGTTATTTCACTTATAGTCCAAATATAGATAATCCAACTCTAGTATCTGTCCCACACCCAAGAAGATTTCCATTAGGGGGCACCATCTTCTATTGAATCAGTGCCCCGTACCACCTGTGGTGTAATCCACCATATTACTTCCATTTAAATGAAATGATTCATAAGCTCCCAATCAAGATTGAGTCCCCAACTCCCCCAAAGGCCGATTAGGATGACAATTTCGATCACTTGCACCACGAACAACCAATTTGGTTCAACCCACAATGATGATATCAATTTCATAGGACCTCCCTATTCTGTTAACTATAATAGTGTATTTCCTCCCCTAACTAATGTTCGTTATGGATGTAATCCCAATTTTGTATCCAAACATAGTATAGGTCCAACCCACTCTATCAACTATCAATGTTGAGGTCCTCCCCGCTTCATCCATGATCAGTTTGAAGGCCCTCTTCAGGTGATCATTTTTAGCCAGCACAGAGGCCCTCTTCATGCCCAATGAATATGATAATGAGTCCTTTCCTACCATCCCAAAATATATATAGGGGACCTTTGACCAGTTTAGGGGAGTATCATATCTATATATATAAAGAATACGGGGGAAGCACATCATGGTGTGCCATGAGAGTATTGACCACAATATCACTATGATGATCAATCCCTAGTAACTTAGATCATCATACATCTCCAAAAAAATCATCACAAATGTTAAATATAACATTATATCTTGTATATCACAAGGAAATCAACCATCACATTCTATATGGAAAACTAATTATTATATCAAACTCTTTGAAGAGAATACAACTCTAATAAAATGATATATATATAAGGAACAATTTAAAGGTGGTAATACATTATGTGTATGGAGGTCCACATGGCGTGTGATCCCACTTGATCCCATGTATATATTTATCCCCTAATATGGATTTTGAGGACATTTCATCAAAAGTAGTGTGTATGGTTTATATATAGCATGTATCATCCACTACGAGCCTTCCACTATCTACATGGTTATGCATGTGTATGTTGGCCCATCCTCGACTAACTGGATTTGTACATTATCAATCCCATGTACCAGCATATGCCCATATAAACCTTGAGTACTTGGTATATACTCCCATGAGGGTTATGGGATGCATGCTTGATAGATGGCCGCTTGGCTACCTGTGTTGTGTAACACATTGTGTGGGATCATCGACATGGTGTATGATCCTAAACATGGTCGAAAACCAGAGCCACCATTGAAAATGAGCTATGCATTTTTTTATTATGAAATAAATGTTTGTAGATTGGTTATTCATAGAAATTTTATAATCATTAAAATTATTCGTGATACATACGGACCACCATAGATCACACATATTGACTATTCTGATGTGAATTAAATAACATCTATGAATCATTTCCCAGCCTCTGATTGCTATAAAATAGAATCTAGAAATCTGCATAAAGTCACACATGTGTCTCGTTTTATTATTTTCATCCGTTTTCAATCATGTATCTCAGATCTACAATGTTACACCAATATTCGATGTCAATCATTCCATAAATAAAAAATATATCCATTATTCTATAAACATCCATTAATTCTTGGGTTCAATAATGCGGGATCCCACCCTAGTAATATTGAACAGTGACCATACGTTCTAACTAAGATAAAAAAGAATGGGAGGGGTAGGGAATGTGAACTTATGTGAAGGAATTACTATATATGTGTTCATTGGAAGGAAACATAAAATGTTAAATAATAGGTGATAATATATCATTTAAATGGATAAAGAGAATTAAAATTTCAATTCTTCTATGGGGATCATGTAAAAAATGCATGATCGAAGAATCAAAAGGAGATTAAATGTCTAGGATCAATTGTTTAATCAAAATATTGAAATATTTTTTTTGTTTCTCAACTAAATTTGGTTTGATCATTATAGAAGAAACTAATGTCTATCAATGGAGAAATCATTTGTGTTTACTTCCTCTCGACCTTACTTAATCAAATCATTATTGATCATATGATTTAGATCCAATAATAAAGAATTCTATCACAATACTCGTTCTTCTAAAAAGGTATATCCATAAAACCATGGAACATTATCATATTGATGTATTTATAGATGGAGGATTAAGATAAGTATATTAATTAAATTAATCATTTGAAATGAATTTTTTATTTTAGTCATATGAAAAATGTACGTACCAGGAAACAAATTGGGTAAAGGAAAGTAATCATGCTAATGGGGTATGAAATGATGTAAAATGAGATAATTTACTATGAATATGTAAACTAATTTCAAGGTAAATGACATTATATTAGAGAAACATGTGACATGAACTCATTGGAGGGAAGGGGAAACAAGAAATCTATAGACCTTTTTCTCTACTATCTGTGTGGGAAGAAGATCCATATGTTTCCTGATGAGTCCCTTACACCATTTATGAATTATGAAAATTTATAAGGGGTATGATTTCAACCTAGGAGATAGTTTTGGAAGATGTGGAGTTTATTTCAACCACTATGGGTTTTATATACATTAGGGTACAAAAGAGAATGAATGTATGAATTGGTTTTGTTTCTACCTAGAGGTAATTACCACTACCAAAGAAGGTAGAGAAGGACTGAATGAACAATCCAATAGAATCTAAAACAACTCCCCCTCCCTTCATGTCTCCAAAAATTTAGGGTTCTTTTGTGTTGATCATAATTCAGTGAGGATGTTGTGCCAGCTTATCCATCTCCCTTGGGGTTTGAGAATCTGAAGATTGGTGATGGAGGCAGTTAAAAGTGGTCAATGAGAATGTGATTATTCTTATTTATTCATGACGTAAATGAGATAATCCTTCATAATTTTTGTTTTATAAGTGATGTAAGTTATAATGTAAGGAGAATACTCCTAATGATTTTTTTTCTCACCTACCAGATAAGCCAATATCTTGGGATGAGGATCACGCTTCATGCATGATTTTCCAGACTAAAAGAACATAAACCCTGAAACCAATTATTTTGAATCGAAATTCACAATAGATCATCTGAGTAAAATGTTCATAATTTTTTCCAAACTGACATGGAGTAATCTACAATGTATAAGAGGTGGGACAAGATTTTGTTCCACAGGTTCTCTAAAACATGAGCATATAAAGGCTATATTAATTCTGAGAAATTTTATGTTTTCATATGTTATTAAGGTGTCATATATAACATTCCATAAATTAAATATTAATTTACCATGAATCTCTTCATTCTAAAGAACCCCCCCCCATTTTCATTCACATTGTATTCCATTCATAATTTCTAGTAATCATTCTTGGAGAAAATACATGATTGAGATAAAGTGAAAAAAATACATGGATCTTCATTCAACTTGATTTGTTTGAAGGTTCATTGTTTCCTCATATCCGGCACAACATGAATAAAATCTAGGAAACCAATTTTATTTTTTATCATGATATCTAGGATGGGGCATCCCAGAAACTCATTTTTATTACCATGTCAGTTGCAATGCCTAAATTTGATGCCCCCTCTATTCACAATCTATTGGGAGAGATGTTGTTGTTTTAGGATGTGGGGTTTTTACTAATCTTAAAAAGATGAACTAGTGCTCATTTTTTCCATATCAATACCATATATTCCCCTCATAAAGGATCCCCATAGTGTACATCTATAACGAATTTCCATAGAGAGGTTTGAATGATGACTTTTAATTGTGTATGGGATGTTCCTCACATTTATTCCTCCCACCATTAAAGGTATTTACAGTCTTCTCCATGAGACATAATGTTTTTTTCCATCCAATTGATCATCCCTAATAAGGAGTACTTAATATTTTCAATGCCATTGATAACACATTTAGGCATATAGAGGGATTAGAGTATCTTCATGGGGAGAGTTATATGGATTCTATTGATAAAGTTTATTAATCCAGAAAATGAAAGGAACCAATTTTTCAAGTTCAAAATGTGAACACTGATCATTTCCTTGATCATGTCAAAATGGTGAGTAAGAATGCATTATTAGGGGGGGCAGGGAACCCAATTATGTCATTGCAATTTTTTTTCTCATTCCCATTTTTTCCAATCATCTTAATTAGTTGACTGCGTGCTGATTTGAGATAAAAAATACTCTCCTCACAGATTATGAGTTGTTCTCTATAGTGGAAGTAATCCTGAAGGATTTTTTTAATCCTCTAATTGAATTATTACTTTAATTAATAAAAATACTGAGTCAAATGAAAACATGAGGTGAGAAATTACATTAGTATTAAACCTGAATATATAGGTATGAACATTCCATGTCCTGATATTCTTGATGATTGATTGACTTAGAGTGTCATGAGTGATAATGAAGCAGATTTTGGAGGGGTGGACTTGTTTTAGTCCACATACCTCATTAAATAAATTGGGTTATATTCCTTGGAATGAAATATAAAAACACAATGAAATTAATCACGTGAATATGTGATCCAAAAAAAACCATGAAAACCCCGCACAGGTATGAAGCTTGAGGATATAACTCAATTCAATCCTATCATAGGAATTTTTTATGTTGAGATATAAAAATATAATTGATAGAAGATATTTTTGGTTTATATCTTTGATTAATTCCTGAGGAAACCCAAAAAGGCTCCCTAGATTATCCTACGATAGATAAATCCATGTTACTCCACAGAGATCCATTGAGGATAAAATCCATAATTATTTTTCGTGGATTTCTTTCCAGCACATTGTAAGGTTTATTACACATACTTATCGGTCTATAATGATGGATGGATGAAGGTTAATTTTTTATAACCATAATATGGTTGGTAGCACAAGACACCAAAAAAAGACAATAGTGATGGAAGAAATCATTAATGGTGTATATGAGATCTTGTCCAATAAGATCCTAGGTGGCCTTATTTAATAATCTCAGGAAGGTATTCGGTATTGGTTCACTCTCTAGGTTAAGAGAACCTACTTCTTAATATAGGTATGACAAATCTTGCATCCTCTCAAAGATATCATTTTTCATAATTTTCATTTCCTTGGGAATATCTTCACTAAAAATGAGGAATTATTTTGGGAAACCTCTTGGAAAATAACGATTGGGTTCTTTGATAATAGAATAATGTTGTGTCTCCCCAATGCCTCCGACCACATGAGGGTTATAAAATAATGAACCATTATTGAAGATAATGTTTGGTCAGATGATGCACATATTCTCCTTGACATAATCATGGGATAATATTGTGTTTAGATATCATTCCTTGATCTAATTTAACCTTCTTTTATCTAGGTATATGGATTCCTGAATCATGATTAAATCAACCAAGGTGTTTTATTTAAAGACCAAGATCATAAAAAATGAACATGTTAAATTCATTTTAATGGATGGTTTCTATCCAATCAAACTCCAATGTAAGGGAATCCATGACATCGAATCGAGGTGGATGATAATTGATCAAAATTTATAGGTCCCCTTTGAGCCGCCTATGTTTTTTTCAAAGTCCAATCCAAAAATCACATCATTGATATGGCTTAAAATAGGTCGGTAGGAACATTTTATGGCACATAGAATGGTTGCGATAGAGGTGGGATAAATAAAAATGATCAACTCTCCCTCGTTCCTAGGGAACAAGATTACACAAACCATGGATTTGTCCAATAATTAACCGAGCATTCTGAATTCAACATTGGTATCATATTTTTTATACGAGGATCCACCTAGTATATTTTTCAATATTCCTGAAAAACTACTCTACATGATATTAATATATTTAAAATTTTTATATTATAAATTTCTATCTAACAATTTATCAAAATAATATATCTTCCAAGAACCAATCATTAAAAATATTCCTAAAAATATTTCAAATTATATCAAGGAAAAATAGGTTCACTATATTCATTATTCATTGAGAGAAGGCATCATTTTTTCTCTTATTTCCCTTTACAAATAATCGATTTCTGAAGCACCCTCTTAGTTAATATAGAAAAAGTTATTTCATATTTTATGTTGAATTATTTTTACCAAAAAAGAAAATAAATTAAATTTCACTAATTATATTAAAATGTAGTAAATAAATTTATTAAAGTAATTTTGTATACCTATATATTACAATTATAGTCTTCTATAATGAGCATATTATTGTTTTTGACAATTTCATGAATATATGTGTCACCTAAGAAAATGTTTTCTGAAGAAACAAATATATCTATAAAATATACATTAATCCACTCAACTCTATGACTTCAATCTACTTATCTATAATGCAATGAATCAATGACCACCATTTACATCATCTACCATTAAATTGGATACCCTCATGATATCTTCTTCATTTTATTTACTCCCA
This sequence comes from Viscum album, assembly GCA_963277665.1. Lineage (NCBI taxonomy): Eukaryota > Viridiplantae > Streptophyta > Magnoliopsida > Santalales > Viscaceae > Viscum > Viscum album. Next base: position 552,242,621 of record OY728125.1, on the reverse strand, counting down.
ATTTCCATCAATCACATTGATTTAAACATTACACTATTATAATCAAACATTGGGTTAGTTAAACCACTAGATAATTTAAGTATTTTTTTTATCAAATGATCAATTTCAAATAATCATTATTAGCAGTAAAGTGGTCTCTCCATACTAGTAATGTTTTTTATCACAGAATGAGTTTTTTCTATAGAAAAATAGTAAATATATTTTCTAATGTACTTTCACTAATATCCTGATTGTGTAGTAAATAAAAACATTTTATTTGATTTTTTTTCATGACCATAATTCTTACTATAATTCATCATTATCTATAGAAGGAAACAACCTAATCTGAACCATTTTAATATATTAATGTCTGTAAGATGGAAAAAAATATTAATGGATCATTGAAACTTATAAAAAAATATTTTTCTATAGATATCAACTAATTATAGGCATGTTTTAATATATTCCCTATAAATTAATTAATAAGGATGTAATGTTTATTTCCATTTAACATTATCTAATATTATTATGTATTTACATGGTCAAAATTAATGGGGCAATGTAATTAATGAAATTGAATTATTGTAATATGGTACTTATAATTATTATGTTGATACTTTTATTTACAAAATTGAATGATTCAATTTTTTATGTTAATATAATAATGAATATATGGATGATAAAACATTTAGTTTTTTACTTATTAATACATATTTAATAATAATTATTGACAAAAAATAAAATAAAGGGGAAACCCCCCATGTCAATATCTTATAACAGAAAATGTATGTGCCATTGAGAATTGAGATTAATTCTCTTGAGACTTGATTGAGGATCCACTAGATACATCACTATTATAATTATATAGAAAAGTACCCTTAAAAGAAATAATTAATAATTAATTACTCTAATATATGATATAAATATGGGTTTTATAACCATGGAACAATATAGATTTTTTTACCACATTGGAGAAATTGTTTTTATAATGACCTTTTAACTTAAATTATTGTGAATGAAATAGTGTCTCAAAGGTATAAAGTATCATAATAATGGTATATAAGATTAAATTAATAAGATATTAGAATTTTAATTTTGATATTATAATGTTTACTGTAATTTATATGTATATATCAAATTGAAATTACATTTAAAAATGACATTACCAATCATTATCATCCCTAACAATAGTTTTCCATTACATTGAATCGTAATCTCTGGGATTAAATACATAGACATGGGTGAGATTCCAAGGGAGACCATTGAATTTTAAATTTTGAATTATAGTGAATATAAATGAAATTAATTGGAATGTATTTATATGTTTGTTAATTGGAGTCTCATGGAATAATTTATTTAATATCTTAATTTTCCATTACCTCAAGTGATTCACTACTCCTGATTGTTCCCAATAACAACCCTCAATTACCTAATATATTATTTAGGGATATAATAATGTCACTATAAATAATTATATTTTTTAACCATTCATAAAAATTTAGGTTATCATAAATACTATATTTCACCCTCATCAACATTACGTCACTATATTCACAAAACAAATAAAATTTTATACATTAAATAAAATCACTGTTTTAATTAAAAATATTGAAACCATTTTATCAAAATATCAAATAATTATATGAATTTTACATTTTTTAATGAAATATTCCATTATTAAACATAATTTACACTATTTCATGTTTATGAGCTTGTTTGGAAAACATTGATGGGATATGGATTCCTAGTTAGTTGAACTTATCACATAAAGGATTATACACAAATGTGAATTTTTAATGTTTTTCTAGATCCTTGGAAATCAAAAAATTATGTATCTATCTAATGATAATAATTATGATAAATATACATAGTGTCGGTATTTCCAACAAGTACAATCCTTATTTACTCATTACAACATACATTAAATCTATTCATTAAGATTAATAACAATAAATTCCATCTATATGTTTAAAGTAACATTATCTAAATTTTTTATAATTCCCAATTATAATTTATGGACAATATTTAATATTATATCCTATAAATAGATGAATATTAATCTAACAACATGTACTTATTTTATATAATTCATTTAATATGTTGATTCCATGTATTTGAATAATTTTTTTGTAATTTTTTGGGTGATTATTTTTATCCATGAATATAATCCAAGAATCATAAAAATTATATTTACATTATTTTATGTAATAAATTTTATATTCATTGCAAAAATTTTCATGAAAATTATTTTTCATCATTTATTATAGAATTTCATGTATTTGAATATTTTTTTTATTTAATGATATTATTTTGTATGAAGAAAAAGTATCTAGTATAATTCTATTGAGTTCAAAAAACTAGTACTATGATATTTTGTTGTATTATTCATTTGAATTTAATTACCATTTTATATTTATCATTTCAATGTAATTATGAAACACTGTTACTTTGTCTAATTTTTTCATGATGATATTATTGAGATAATGTTTTCCCATGTTGAGTAATACTTAAGTAAATTACATTTTTTGGACATGAATAATCAAAAAATATTATAATCAATTATAGTCTTACATTTTTAACGAGGAATAATATTTATTTTAACAAAGTTGATCAAATTATAAAAAAACTCAAGATATATCCTTCCAAGGATTCATCGAATATATAAACAAAATCTAAAACATGTAAATTTAGTAGATAATTTTGTTTAATATTTAATTTAATTTATCATTATAAAATATTGAACTCATACATTAAATCAAATATGTAGGTATTATCCAAGTATCCATTAATTCCCTTTTTTAAATTTTTCATTTAATTTATTTATATATATAAATTACATAAAGTATTTAATCACATTTCTATAATGGACATTTATTATTTATGTGACCCAAAATCTTGTAATTATTATATATATCAAATTTATATTTTCCATCATTTTCTAAGAAGTTGTTATATAGTTCTTAACATTCATTTCTCCTAGTATTAATTTGAAAATTCAATTTTACATTTTTTGAATGTATTTATTTAGAAATGATATTGTTATTTCCAAAATTTGATGAGTCAATGAATATATATTTCCATTATTTTCTTATTTAAAGGGTATAAAATTTGGAGTATTATATTTAATCTTAATCAATTTTAATAACTTATTTCACCAAGTATTTTAGTTTCATACATCATCAATTTTTTGTTATATATTTCATTTTTAATATAAATTAAATTATAAAGTTTCTAATTGTATTAAATATTCTGCTCAAAAGTAAGGGTAATATTTTATGTCAATTCAAACCTAAATATTACATTGGGATTTTATCTCCTATTAAAAAAACATTATTAACATTATTAGTGATAAATGATTTCTATTGAATGATATTCTAACTATTAATAATAAAAATGGAATAAAATTTTGGATTACCACTATTTTGTTACAATTTAAGAACATTGTATGGTCTGTGACAATAAGAAAACGTTGTTTCACAACATTAAAAAAATATATACCATTGAAAATCACTGTTAAACTAGTAAAAAACAAGACTATAAATAATTTATTACCTATATCATGAATTTAAATAATATTATTCCTCTTATATGACAGTCATAAACATACATTAAATATTAATATTATAATAATTATTTATAACATATATAAAAACTATCAAAAAAATATTTTATATGAAATGTTTTTGAAGATTCCAAATACCGATAAGTTTTTAATTAATTTATGGGGATCTAACAATGTACATTTTTTCATTTAGATAATCCATTATAAAATGAAAAAATAAAATTATTTATTATTGTTAACATTTATATATCAATGTTGAGGTCTCATAGAAACAATTTTCCCAGAATTTAATCAAATGGATAATGAGGTGGTAAAAGAGAACTTTGTATTTTTATATTATTTATAAAATACATCTCATATTTTTTACAATTCGATATTATTAAATTAAAATAAATTAATCGTTAAATGTAATTGACTATTTTAATGTTATTTCAGCATCATAAGTGAAAATACCCAACACCTATAAAATAACTCCCAATGTGGGTATATTCATATTAATTATATGATCCATTAAACAAGGTATTCTTTGTAACATCCCTACCAGGTATAACCATGTTACCATGGGGAAAGACCACATGGCTACATGTGCACACATCAAATGTGAGAGGATGTTGAATAGATCAGTGGTTATGATATCCCATGGTGATATATTTAATATCCAATGGAATGTTAGATAAAATAAATATCTAAAATTAATTATAATATACAATTGAGGGAATTAAAATAACATCAACTAGATATGATCGACTAATAACCAAACACAACCCAGAATTCCATGTAGTCGAACATGATAGGAGTATACTTCAAGCATGAAAATGTTATGAAAGTGATGTAAAAAATTATGATGAATTTAAAATGGGGAAAACTACTCCTCAAATTATATAAACTCATTAAATATTACTTAACGTGTCTCTATACACTAAATAACAGATATCATGGCCTCTTTCCTTCACAAAAAATAACAGCCACCAAATTTTTGTACACAAATTACAAACCCAAGTATTTTATATATAAATATTATATAATTTTACATTATTATTATTTTTATCTCAAAATATATCATAACCGTTAAATTATAGGTATATTTGATTTAGATATTTTGTATAATAACATTTTTACATCATATTCAATATAAAAAACAGATAGTCTTATCACATGACTCCCTATTAGACACAATATTTATAATAATATTAATTATATATTCTATTTTTTAATATATATAATGGAGAGCTAAAATAAATTTTTGAGGAAATTATAAATATTATTAAAATATCATATGAAAACAAAATTTTAGTGTGATGATATGAAAGTATGATCAAGGTTCATGGTCATATAATTAGAGAATCATATATTATCACACATTGACCCAAAAATATGAGTCATAGATCATATATTGCGCGTATCATAAGACATGATTTATAGTAATGATAAATATTAAATGGATAGTAATGATATATGAATAATAGAAGATATGATTAAGAACATGTAAGAAATGTAATCATATAAATTTTAATATATATCAAGCTTAGCCTCAAGGAATATGATATCAAAATGGATTAAGAATATGAGCTACCCATAACATAATAGAGTTAGGATAACCTTCATTTTTGAATAACCATTTTGTACATGAGATAGACCCCATATTTTATCCAAATCTCATGAACCATAAATACAACTCATTTCATTATAGGGAGTTAGAAGACCGCAACATCACATTTTAATTAGCCATGCTAAAATGGGAAACATGAACTTTTAAAATATAATTATTATAATATAATAAATCCGATAGTAATAGTTATGTTGAATCAATATTTTTTTTGAATCATTCTTATATAATCACCATAAATCAAACAACAATATTTCTAATGTCCCTCTATCAAACAATTATATTAAATTCTCATATATTACCACATATACATTATTTAAATTATTTAGCTTCTTCAATTTATTGTCTCTCACATTTATGTTATATTTCACGTTCAATTCATTATTTCTATAGTTAAAAATTATATTATTATATTCAACACAATCAATATTGATAAGGATTACATGTTCATAATAATTTAAGTTACTTTTTATTTAATTTATCTTTATTTTTAAGTTAGTTTAATATTTTTTCAAAACCTATTAATTGTATTCATGTCATTTAAAATATTATCTAAATAAATTTATCATTATTTATTTTATTTCATAATTTCTTGTAATAAAATATTATGTACAAAATATCCTCTAAAAGGAAAAATAAATCTTAATGTAATGGTTGTTACATTATACCCCAACCCCCACCCAAATAATAATTCAACCCTTAACAATTCAACAATGTATTTATAGAAAATGTGGATACTTCTGAATCAATATATCTAAGGGGTCCCACATTTCGTCCATATAAGTATGATTCATCAATAAATCTTTTGTCTTGAGAATTGTATTGTTTAATAAATCATTATCTCTTTGATACATGATTACTATGGGGTTTTCATTCTAAGATAGATCATGATTATGTTTTATTACTTCAATGTCTTGTACAAGAGAAGTTTTAGGAATATAAATCCTCATATGTGATAAAATAGAACACATCATGAACATTGGAATTATTCAAAGGATATAAAAACCAATATTCAAAACCCCCCATATTATCATGGATTTTGAAAGGGCCTCTGTATTTAGTGAAAATATTCCTTTCATATTGTATATCTTAAATCTCATCAATGGTTATATCAAATAGAATATTTATTTCTCTAACATAAATCTCCCAATATCACCAATTATTATCAATATTGACATTTGTTAAACTCTATTGAATTATAACAAGATGCATAAGGTGTAAACATTCTATATCTGTTAATGAGAAATATATTGGTCAATCATCATACCCACCCTATCATTATCCAAAAAACATATTTATGAAACACTAATAATTCACCACCTCATATGGTGTGTGAGTACCCTACTCATTCCATCCTTCTAATGGATCCCCAAGATGGCCCATGATGAGGCCGATAGATCATTCTAAGTCCATGCATACTAGAAGAAGTGATGGGGAATTTTAAAATAACATCACAAGAATGCTTTTCCCATGATATAATTAATAATTAGTGAAATTATAATTAAATATATACATATGTCAAATTTCAACTCTATTGAATGAAATAAAAATGAAAACCTATTATCAATTTAAGAAAATAGTAAACAACATTGAGAACCAATACCCATCATAACCACCAAAATCAACCTCTCTTTCAAGGAAAAATTAAACACTCAATGGATTTTGTTTTTCAATTAGAAGCATTATCTACCCATCATTCGTAAAATTATATAACTTTATTAATATACTATGTGATAATTGGAACTATAATAATTCTAAAATTTAATAATATATTTCACCTTGATACATAACGAATCATTTCCCAGCAAAAAAAACCACAATGACCCATGTATTGTAATAATGGATATTATAAACCTATAACTAATAATATTTTTTTAAACATGGGTAAAATATGCATAGTATTCATTTCATAAGATAAAACCCACCCACTACATTACATATTAAATAGAAACCCATTTAATACTAGTTTGGAAAACAATAATAAAAATTATTTTAAAAAAAATTTCACATCTTTTATATATTATAAACATTCCATTTTAATTTATAAAATGAACGGAATAAAAAAAATTATTATCCTGAAAATTTCATTTTTTATTAAAACTATTAGTTAAAAAACTACACATTATTCATCCGTTAAAAAATGATTCAATTGGTTTCATTAGAAAAATAATTTCAGTATTCATTTTGAAAAACATTTTAAATGATTGATAGGTATTCCAAAACCAAATTAATAAGATGGAGAAAGTGAAAATTAAATATATTCATGTAAATGAAAAATTAATCCTACAAGGTTATACAAATAGAGTAATGTAGAATAATCATTTCAATATTTTATATACAAATTAAAATTTGTGAAAAATGGGATATTAACAATTAAACCATAGTAACATGATTAAATTATGAAAAAAATATCAAATCCCTAGTTTATATGTTAATGTTATTCGTTGGATACTCATAAACAATGTGTCAAACCAAATAACTATAACCCATTGTAAGATCCCATAGAAGGAACACACCCATGGTCCAACAATACAAACACATATCATGTATTTTAGTAAGTGTTGCATCACAATCCCGCGGGGTAAATCAGGTCATGACACATTAGGCCCTCTAGAATTCCTAGGCCTAGTATTCACACCTAGTCACCTAGGATTGAAATGTTCCATCTCCCAAACCATTGTATATAATGGTTTCATAGTATATTACCACAAGTATCAATCACACATCAATGAAATGAAATAATTCAACAGAATTTTAACTCCATACACTAACGATGTGTAGCCGCTTTCATAAAATCATAACAACATGCTAATAAAATCAATTTTATTCCAATAAATACCTAAAATACAGGTATTCTATTTGAATGCACCTCGATTTTTTTAATAAATGATATTTTTTTAATAATTCAACTTAATATAAAAACCATCCTTAATTTATTTCCATAATCTTCTCAAACTAAAAACTTTTAATTACCAACGTCACCATTTAATATTATACACATATTAACCTATATATATATATACAATAACCTTATTTGTAGTCTATATTTTGACACAACATCTTTGAATATGTAAAAAATTTATATATGTTCTTATATAGGTGAATCAATATATAATATATATTTAAAAATAATGGATAATTCATTAATCGCTTCAATGCTCTTTGGAAATAATACATGCCATTATGTATTTATAAAAATACTGGATATATGGATAGAAAAACATTGATATTTTTAGATCATATAAAAATAATAATTTGGAAGGTAAATTGAGATCTTGGAATTGAGAACCTTTGAAATATATTTTCGGAATAATTTTTATTAGATAAACCCCATGGTCAAAGCATATAAGATATGAAAAACATTAATAAGATCATTTCTGTTCATCTCAACTATTTTATATAATTCATTAACTTCATAATTGAATGCAAATGGACCAAAAAACCATTAATAAATTGTAGATTTTAATTTCTTATCTCATATATTGGGTAACATAAACCGAAAATGTTCATAAAAAAGTTGGAAAATGGTATATAATCCATCAAATTTGATAAATCATTAGAAAATGGGTCTTATACTAATGCACATGATCCCTATTAAGAAAAAATAATAGAAACACCACCTATAAATTAGGGATCATTCATCCACCTAATGAATTAAGAAGAAATCAAACATTTGATTAAGGTGAAGAAAAAGAAGAAGGTGGATAATAACTTCTTACCATAAATGGTCGTACACTAAATTTGGTTGAAAATTGATGAAGATGGAAGGACATACCAATGGGGGAAAACCAAATAGAGGAGGGACATTGGTGGGGTATTTCTTTTGTGAATGGTTATAAGGGATATAGAAAAGAGTATTGAATTCAAATAAGATTATGTTTTGAAATAGGGTATTTTTATCACTGATTAAGAGTCATAGAGTTTGGATGAATGATTTGTAAAACTATATGTTGAGCATGTGATCAACACTGGAAACCTAAGACACGACCACATTTTTTCTACACATTTTAGAAAACCATAAACCAACATTGATCCCCCCACCCCTTAAAATATATGGCACCCCACACTCATTCCTAACAATTTAGCCAAATTTGGTGAAAAACTATAGAACCGACATAAAAATTGAAAATATAACATTTTGATAAAATAAAATGACATATCCTATAAAAAAATATAATTAAATAATTTATTTATGTAATTAGGATTGTATGGGTCGGGTTATGAAATGTCTCCCCACCATGACCCTTTCTACCATAATAATGTTATTCAACTCACAAAAAACGATACACAATGGAACATATACAGGAAAAAGAATGAATCCAAACAAATCCAAACTATTTGACCTACTAGGATGAAATGGTAACCTAAATATGCTTCCAAATTCACATGTCAGACACTAAAAATTTTATCAAAACAAATCAATAAATTGAATATTTTAATGGATCTCCCTATCATTTAAACATTGTAAAATAATATAAGATTAATAGTGATAGGGAACACCCTAGGAAATAGTAAAAAACTATAAGAAATTTCCCAACTGAATGGAATCCATATGATCTAATATTCCAAATCTCATAAAAAACCACACTAAATAAAATAATATATATCTAATAAACCATACCTTGGATCTATGATAATAATACTATCAGATCATAATAAATAAATAAATAAATAAGAATGAATTATGGAACTAAAAGAAGGGGTTAATAAATAGAGTATAATTTAATTTACACCAATCCACATAAAGGGAATAAAATATCCTAGAGAGAACCATGTTTACTTCCCACATAATGTATAACTGACACATGCATCACAACCCTTATGCCATGTAATTTTGGAAAAAAGATATAACGCATGAACAATCTTCTTCGAAAACAAAAAAGTATCCACGCTAGTTCAACAAATAACATAAGTATTAACCAGGGATTTAAATCTAAATCACCAACCATGTAGATCTCAAAAATTGCATCAGAAAAACTATACCAATCATAATAATTTCTATTGTAGAATATGACCCATTCACTAAATGAACCAAAATATTTTTCCCCATTTATTTAAACAAAATGAAAACCTGATCATAACCCTCATCACATTATATCATCATGAAGCACATTCATCACAATGATTCATGTACATAACCCAACATCATCTCAAAAAACATGAGTAATCAAAGAAGGGCTTTAAGGGACAAACTCGAACAAGTACCACATTATGATCTAAACTTTTCAATATCTCATTTTAGGCAGTATTAAATGGAAACAATAAATACATTTCAGGGAGTCATAGTCAATTCACATGGATAAAAAATAGTAATTGAATACCAAACTTGTCATAATAATAACCATGAAATAATCCTCCCATAAAAATCCAAAATTCCAACTTAAAAGAAAAAAAATATTAAAAAAATATATTTCCCTATAATTTTACATTTCAAAGACAATTAAAAATTGAATCCCAATTTGGAATCCAATAAAAAATAATTCAATTTTATTATTAGATATTACCAAATACAAATAAAAACTATAGTTTAAAAAATTAATATTCAAAATAAATATATTAATTCCTCCATTAACATCATTGAAAACTGCCACATTAGATCTAGAAATCCTAGAAATTTTATAAAAACAACATTTTGATGCATACATTTAAATTTATAAACCATTTATTTCCATTAAAACAACTTCAAACATTCAAACATGAATTCATAAATCACTAAACATACATTTAAAATTATTTCAAAACATCACATACTCTTTTGGATAGAACTTCTTGAGCCAGTATAAAAACCTTTTTTTTATTTTAACGAGAACAAAAATTAACATATTTAAAATAAAAATTCACATTTTTAACAAAAATTCATTTAATAAAATCATGTAAAATAAAACCAAATCATTTGGACATATTAGCCAAAACAATTTTCCAATCCAACGGAACATAAACTACAATTTTGAAAAGAGATATAGACCATGAATGAATAAAACCCACGGATTCATGGGAAATTATTTAACCATGAAGTTGTCACCATGAATATCACATATATAAGTACATGGGATCAAAAATGGATTAAAAATAATGTGATCTCACCATGTACTACAATTTTAATTCATATTTCATCAAAAAATTATATAATCAGAATTAAAACCAAAATTCCAACTTCCACTATAATCAACTATTTTCAAGAGGAGAAATTAAAATGAAATGACCCATGAACATCAACATTATCCTTTAATACATTATATCCTTTTTACTGGAAATCCCAAATAACAGAGGCTAGACATGAGAGATCATAGGATTCTATGGAGAAACAAACCTAACTCTTATGGTACCATTGTTTCATGAACCATCAAATGTAGTTTCCCTGTATGATGCATAAACCTGATGAGATAAGTTAAAATGGTAATTGAAAATACTTTTAGATTTTTATATGTTACTTTTAATTAATAAAACACTAATTTAGAATGATTTATCAAATTATATAATTAGGAAATGAAGAGATAAAAATTAAATAAAATTCTAGAACAACTCATCCACATTATCAAACTCCCCCACAATGATCAATAACAAGAAAATAATGACATAATATCAACGTAACAATGCAGTAAATTGTATTAAACCCTATAGATAAGAAATATTCATGATTTACCGAAAAAAATATAATATTCCATTTCAATAAAAATCACACATAAACCATATTTTACATCTCATTCGTTTTATTTTACTAAATTAAAATATTCACTATGATAAATAATTTTTCCAAAAACCCCTTATACAAATAATTTGTTCTAAAGCATGCATTTTTACATCTTTAAAAACACTATCGACCTAGATTTTTCAAAAAAAAACAATGCATTTTTCATTTATGAATCTATTTAAATACAATGATACACATTCAAAAACCCCAATAATATGAATGGATATGTGATGAATGATGATTTCTATAGTGAATGAAAGTAGTAGAAATCAAATCCTAAAATGCTATAAAAAATTGAAGACCATACATTATTTTTTATTATATTCGATATTAAATGAAAACTATGAAGAATTAAATTTAAATAAAAGTACCATAGAAATATCAGTAAATGAGAAAAATCATAATGAAAATACGTATATAACCTGGGTAATTGTTTTCTTATAATCCTCATAATATCATTTTAAATTCACATATATATATATATATGTTCAAATGAATGGTATATTGGAATAGAAACACCATTTGTCCAAAACAACCATCTATTAGGATCTAGTTTACTAATTGTTGTAGTGTGATCCTTCAAAAGAGGCCGAACCCCGGGCTTACTAGATGAACTATCATAATAGACATATTTATCCCAACTAGGTAACCAAAACTACCATGTTCCATTACCATGACTGTAATACATATGCTAGGTGTAGTTTACAACCCCAAATCCATGTCACATAGAAATATAACACAATCATACAATAACACCTCACATACTAACACTAAAAATTTAAAACCATGTTCTAATAGTCATACCAACATTCCAATAGCATAAATTATTTTCTAAAAACTATACAAATTCTTGGGGTTAAATTATAGTGAAGCATTGTTTTTAAAAATATTTAGAAAGTGAAAATGGGTACTTTCATTTAAAAACCATTGTTCTCCATTTCCATATGAAAAAGAATTCAAAAAATATTGTTTTTATTTACCAAAAAATAGAAAAATAAATTATGAATATTTAAATTTATATATATATATATACCATTTTCCAAATTTACATATCCAAACCCCATGTCTGAATATGTATATAGTGTGTGTGTTAATATTTATATAATATATATGTGTAAACATGTTTATGTTATATTTTAAAATAATGGAGACTTTAGAAATAATTTCAATGTTTTTTGAAAATTAATAAGTACGTTAATCCATTAAAGAAAATAAGAAAAAAGGAAAACATATATTTCAAATATTTTTTTTATAAAACAAAATATTAATCAATCTTATGGTATGATTAACCTTTTGAAACAGATTTTTGAAATATGTTTTGTTAGGGAAAAACCATTTCCAATGTATAAGCGAACCAATATAACATGATATAGGATATTAATATTCATCGAAATCATTTTAAAAAAATTATTTATATCATATTATAATAAAATAAACCTAATAAAAGAATCATGGAAAAATATATATATTGAATTTAAACGGTCCAACGTATAGAAACATAACTCTAAAGGATATAATAATTTCAATAAGTCTCCAAATGTTGTCCCATTTGATGAATATTGTTATAATTAGTCTCTTTTCAGGACTCATGGGCCCTAGGAACCAAATTGTGCAAAATAAAAACACCACTAACAAGTTAGGGGTAAGAGAACCTTATAAACTCATTGGGAGAATTCCAGATAGGGGTTGATAACAGATGACAAAGAAGGTAAAATATGATAAACACATACCATGAAATATCACATAATGAATTAGGAAGAAAATTGAGGAAGAATTGATGTTGGATGAGGGTTTCATGGATGAGAGGCAAATATCCATGAGTAATGGTTTTCACATTACAATTTGGTGATAATGTAGTAAATGTGATTAAAATTACATTATGTATTATTTTAAATAAAGGTTTTTAACACATAGATAGATTACCATGTCTTAGGTGCACAGTTGTCAATAACTATGAACATTCCATCAAACCAGAAAGTACCACCCAAACAATCCACATGGATAGGTTAAAAACATTATAACACTATTCATCAACCCAAAAAACCTCTATTAAAAATACAAGTCCACCCATATAATTTCCACATGTTTATTCTTATTGTTCATCAAAATCATGTGATAAATTGAAAAGTTTAAAAAAAACAATTTTTCAAAAATATAATTACCCAAAACTTTTAAAAAATATAAATAAATTAATAAAACTAAAAATTATGAATTTTGAGGTATGGTTGATACATGGTTCCAATAGAATTACTGTTATACATTAACTGTATAAGCAGTTCCATTTAATGTAAACATAATTTGAATTTAAATAAAGAAGATATAAATATATCTCCTTATTTTCAAATGGTATGTTTAATTGGACAACCAGTATCAGGATGATATGTTGTTTTATGGAAATGTTTTATATATAATTCATATGAAATAATCTATAGAACAATGTGTGAAACTATTGATATCAAAAATATAAAAATGAGAGTATTACTATATAAAACCATACTATGCTCATTATGTTTTTAATGAAATGTTTATTGAGGGATGAATATTATAAAATTGATTCTAAATGAACTAAATTTATTAGGAGTTCAACTAAAACCTAAATAGAATTATTGAACATATATTTCCAAGAAGGGCCTTAAATGAAATGTATGGGGTTGGTCTATAATTTTTTAATATAATGGTGTAATGTTTATTTAATCACTTTAGGTTATTTTTAATTCTCTCCCTAACTTGATAGAATACCAGGAATCGTGAAATACTCTATAAAATATTCCTCTTTATCTTTAATGAACAAAAAATATTCTTGAAAAATATTTATATATTCTTTCATTCATGATGGATATAGATTGATGAGATATGTGCATCATCTAGTAGATCATTCTTAAAATTTGTTTTTGATGAATAATGTATTAATTTCCAAAATATAATAATTCAATTATAGTCATTGTCGAACTCTGGAATATTCTATACCTCCTTATATTACTCCATATAATACATCCATTCATCCACATATTTACATGGATTTTTGATCGAAAATTAATTATTTGAATATAAGATTTACCCCCATACCTAGTAATTTCTTATTTTATCCTTTGTAAATCACTGAGTACTAGGTCTTTTTCAATACACGTCATGAATAATGTAACATGATCCATCATACGTAGAGTATCAATGAACTTGTTTTCCTTTATTAAGTGCTAATATATTAATCGTTCTTTTTTCCATCATCATCTCATACTATATCTATTATTGAATGAATACATCCTTTTATGTAAGTATATCAATTAATCTCCTATGATCTCAATATATTTCATACTTTTAAACATATCAAAAATTAAATTATTTCATAAATAAAAATACATACAGTTTATTCTCCAAAACAATTAGTATTTAATTTTTCATATGAATCATCAATTTACTTGAGCATAAGCCACAACCATGTCTTTTTTCATGAAAAAAATCTAAATCCCCCCATTTATCAATCATTTTATATTACAAACACTTGTATATTATAGTGTAGTTATTTTATAAGTGTGTAGAAAATTATTCTATTTTAATGTCTGAGTTTTTCATAATGATAATTATTAAAAGTAATATTACTCCATTAATTATTTCCCTCTTAGTGGTATTGAATGTTGTGATAAATTTGTCAATTGGAATTTATATTATCTAGAAAATATTTGAAAACTAAGGACCTCTATTATAGAATCTAGTCTCATTTATTGGTCATTAAATTTTTACATTGATGTATCCATAGACATAGACTCACTTGTGATTATAGGAACTGAATATGATATTATCTATAACTAGAATTCATAAATAATAAAATTTCATACAATTATTTCATTTTCATTTTTTAGAACAACCCTCAAATAATCGTTCTAATAATTAATTATTTAGAATATATAGGTCTGTCATATTAAAATCTATAGTAACATGGTTATTGTAATCTACATAGAAACTATTAATGATATTAATGAAGATAAAAATAGATTTTTGTGTAAAAAACCATCATTACAAATTTATTTATACCATATAATGCATGGATTTTTTCCTTAATTTATGTTATAAATATAACTGGTAAATATTCTCGAAGTGCTGATCCCCAAACATGTAATTAAAAATTTAAATAATAAAATGTAGAATATATGTTGTAATGATCTTGATTTATTATGTTCATGATAATTAATGTAATGATGAATTTATATATTTTTCTTTATATTGAATTATATTGGTTTAACACATAGTGAAGCACGAGGACCTATAAAACACTTTTCTAAATTATTTTAGAGAATTTAACTTAATTACCAATATTAAAATTGTTTTATTATATATACATCCTCTAATTATGGTATAAAACCATATTTGAGTTCTATGGAATACACAATATAAGTAACTATAATAAAAAATTAAATAATATAGTTAATTCAATTGCAAAATCACATTCTTATATGGTATATACATTTTCGGTTTAGAGCTGAATAAAATTAGGAATTAATTCAGTCATATGAATCCCCAAGTATAAAAATTATTTAATTTTAATATATTATCCATTATGTCCATATTGGAAATTTTTTTAATAAAACATGAAATTTTTCCATTAAATCTTCACAACATTCATCTGGGATTCTTATTTTCTCTCACACATCATTAATACCTATGATTTTTTTAGAACATTGTATTAGAACAAAATAACTAGTATGGAACATAAATAAACTAAATGAAACCATTATTTCATGAATAATTATAAACATATGAAATAATTTACATATTTACATTATTTTCACCGATAAGTATAATATAGTTACTTTGTGAAAACAAGAGATTTCCATAAAATATAAAAAACATAAATAAAACCCTGAGGGTATTCTTAGGTAATTAGTTATTTAATACTATAACCCTCATTCCTAATATATTATTTGAAACCCTTAGGAATACCTTAAAAAGTATCCCTCATGGATACCTTATGATCTATCCCTCATGACATTCTTATAGAGTAACCATCACTATTACTCTTAGAGTAACCATATAAATGACCTCCATAAAAAACATACACAATGATTTACATGGGAATATATTTATCAGCCTTGAACGAAAATAATGTCCATGAATGGGAATATAATCATAAAACATGAAACATTTCCTCATGAACAAGCCTTTTTTATTTTTTTTCAATGTATAAATTTAAAAGAGGATTTTTAAAGAAAATTCCCTTACTCGATTTCATCTTACATAAAACTTGTTCAACCCATTTATATAATTGTTTCCAAGGTTTTATTAATATATCATAGAACCATAATCATATTTATTTATTATGTATATGTTCTTCATATAAAAGATTACATTTATTTGTTAATAAAATGTTGAAATTTTCATTATTGTGGGTGTATTTTTTTCAGGGTTACCTTGGTTGGTTTATTATGTATTTTCATGTGGAATTGAATAGAAAATATTTAATTGAAAAAAAATGGTATTAATAAGTTCCTATAATTTTAAATGATTAAATTTATCATTTTTCGATTATATGGTTGAATCATTAGATAAAACATTAATTAGAATGCTATAATTTATTACAGTAGTTTTTACAAACATCATAAACATATATAATTTTATATAATATCTATTTGGATATTGGTTACAAAATATTAAATAAAATTTAATATGTATAATAACATAATATTTTAAAAAAAATGGCTCTATGACTATACTTGAAGGAGGTCATGGAAAATGAAAACACAACATCCAAGATGAGGGAAAATCAATACATCACAAACATTGTTTTCATTTATAATAATAAGAGGATAATACGAGAGGTCGGTGATGGATATTCCATAAATAAAATTAAAAATACTGTATTTGAAATTTACTTCAGTTATAATTTATCATCGATGAGTGGATATGAGGTCAGATTAAGAAAACAATATAAATTGAGAAATAAATAAAATAAAATGATAGAGGATTTTTCCTATTGAATTGTCCTCCTTATGAACCTCCATAAAGCCCTTGTATTTTGCCATTTAGGGAGACCATCATATATAAGAAATGGATAAGAGGCTTAGTAAGGGAATTTAATATAAATTAATCAATATAAAAGGCTTAATAGGTTTTAGGAGAAGAGGTGATGATGGGGGAATTTATAGTTGAGGAGATGAGTGTTTTCTCCCTGTTATGTTCATTAGATTATTATTTTGGCTCAATAATATTAATATTTTTTATATTAATCCTTAAATTTAAAAATATAATGAATGTTAATTCTATATTATGATGATCACATAAACAATGTCCCAATAAATAGTTTATGTAACTTATAATGTATATATATAGTAAATTTTTGTATTTTAATTTTCACAAAAAAATTTATATATCTTAGAAAATTCTCCAAACATTTTGCTATCCATTTTTTATGTTTAGAATTAAAAACATTACTCCATTTTAGGATTATAAATGTCTAAATATGAAAAATTTAATTATTAATTAAAATCATCAGTTATTCCATAAATACCAATTTTATAATTTTCTCTAATTTTATTAAAAATTGAATAATTAATTAAGGGGTCATGAAATTATCATATGATCATTAGAAAACAAGATAATAATTTATGAATTTATTTTACCAAAATATATTTTATTTTAAATAATTATGTTAATTATAATATTGTAAATAAATATTCAGGACTTACCAAAATACCAATATTTAATTTATCTTTTTTAAAATAGTTATTAAATAATACATGATATAAATATATCATAATATAAATCATAAGATTAAATAATATAATTGATACCCTCACAGGTTCTGTTAATATTATATTATTATAGATTTTATAATTTCTATAAATTTCACATAATTTGTTATTCATTTATAATGAATGTTACTATTTGATTTCGAAATGAAAATAAATTATTTTATAAGTACCATGGTTGTTAAACTCAACCTCTTGAATTGGTGTATCAATGTGAAACTCATGGGAAAAAATATCAATGTATTCATTCACAATTCAATAATCCATGAATTTGAGTTTCTCACGCACTATTTGAGCGGAATACCCCACATGAATGTTTTTAAAGACATGTATAATGATAATAATTTCTATAGGGAGATCAGTTTTAGTATTTATTCAATATATATACTACGGTAAATAATACATATGAAATTTGACTTTCCAATTCTTGGAATTATAATGTTCTCTATGTAGAATGATCCAATTGTTACCCAAAATAACATAAATCATAAAAAAATGATGATTTATTATATTTTAATGGAGCATATTACCTCACAAATTTATTTCTGATGTGTCGTGGAATTATTATGAAATTATTATACAACTATGAGTTTTCACTAATAATCTAATGTCTAGATATTGTGAATTTAATTAACAATATCGATATATTTTATCACAAATTATGGAATTCATAGAACTAGGATCAAATAATATTTTTTAAATATTAATTATACCTATCACCTCCCTAATAACATGATTATGGCATTCTTTCATTTCAAAATAAACAATTATTTAATGTGAGATCATATTAAAAAATATATGATAAGGAAAATCATTAATAATATGTCCTAAATAATGAAAAATAAATTAAAACTAGGATATTTTATGGTCATACATTAAGACATATGGTTTATAATTTGATTGTTAAGAACTATAACACTTTTCAACTTATCCCAAACCAAGAAAATAAATAGGACTCAATCAAATACAACCAATGGTGACAAATTCATTTCATACATGAATATTAACTAATTTCACAATAATATTATTTACATCGGATATGTAATCAAACTCGAGGACATATAATTTTACACAGGACATATGATTGATATAGAAACAACTAATTTGAAAAAATCATGAAAATATATTACTACGAATTTTATTAGTGTAGAAATGTGATAAAGATCCTTCAGAAATTAGATAGAGTAGTACTTAGTGATACTAAAACATGAGTCCTTGCTGAGACCCCATATGAAAAATCCAGTTATAAAAAATTTATTACAAATAGTAATCTGAAATGTCAATCTTTAAAAAATTTATATAATACTATTATTTATAACATGGGGAAAAATATTAGAATTTTTATACCTAATGATAAGTAAGGCTAAACAATAAAGATTAATCATGGATCATAAGTTACTATAAGATAGCAATTGGAAAATGAAATTATAATTATGGGGAATGGTCATAACATAACAGAATACTACTCGATAACACATTGATCATATATAAAGATTCATAGTATAATCATTTTCTTAATAAAATAAAAGACTTATATTATTGAAAAAAACAACATGATTGGATCATCATGTTCTAGGAAAAAAATAAATGAATAAATAAAATGTTCATTAAACAAAAAAATAGAAATCATAACATATGTCACCATTAACCACCATGAAACATTATCAATCAAAGTTATATTTTCATTTAAATGAAAAATAAAAGAAATAACCCCAGTATTTGGGAGGTCTAATGTAGTGAAGATTGAGGGAATCCCCTACAATCAAATTAACACCCTCTAGTTTTAGACAATTAAAAGAAATAAGTCATGTTTTGTTTGAGCTATGATCTTCCAGAGTATCCACATAGTACAGAACATTGTTCCCCTCATGCCACATGGGGTTGACTAGAATATTGTTACAAATAAAAGATCGATATTTCTTAAAATTATAAGATATGGAGAAATGATTAGTACCATTACCATGAAATGCATCATGAAGAAACATGAGAAAATAACCCATTTCAAATGTAGAACTGATGAGATATAAAACATTAACCAATTTAATGAAGTGAATAATTCTATCATCCATCGCATAATGCTAGGCCATTTCTATGTGTTCCCTATGAACATGTAAGCATTATTAGATCCATCATAGATTAATTAACCCATAGAAAAATGGGTTTGATGATATCATTTATAAGGAATTATAATAATCCCTTTATAAAAAAAGTTGGATAAAGTCCATAAAAAATTACCCATTTAATTGTAGTAAACATTAATTTTTTTGACAAATATGAAAAAAATCTTCAAAAGATTAATAAAATATTTATTTTACAAACATGTTGAAATATTGTTTACTTATAATGTCATTTATGTTTATGTATATAAATTTATAATATAATGAAAATTGAAATTAAATTTTAAAATGATCAAAATTGAAAAAATAAATTTATAAATGTAACCAATATTGAGGGAGTATGTTTTCATTCATTCAGAAAATGAATAAAAGATATTTTTCTTCGATCATTTATAATAAAAGATATTGTCATTAGAAAATGACCCATGTTGATACCGTTAAGAAGGTTCTTTTCAAATATTTATACAGTAATTAAAATGAATGAAATACAAAAAAATAAACATTTATTATTATAAGACATTAATTATTTTTTTAATGGTTAATGACATGGTCAAGAGAAGATTCAAGAATAATTCCTAGTGTTAAGGATAGTTCTAAATTACGAGAATTATTTTTAATGATGAACCTAAGGGATATAAAATTTTATAAATACATGAAACACAGATAAATAATGATTTCAGAATAAAATATACATATTCTAAATATGAAGATCATACAATATATCCAAAAATAAATTTATAAATTGAAAATATCAATGTCAGGTGAGAAATAATATAATACCGTAAATTTAATCAAAACACCCAAAAAAGTGTTTTGACCTCATATATAAAACAAATATTAACTAATATCCTTTATTTTACAACCATATTAAATTATATTATCTATTATATAGTTAAATGAAAATTACAAATTTCATTTGTTTTGGATAAATATAATTTATTTTCAATATATAATGTTAGAATTATTTATTTTTAGATATAATTTTTGTAATTGTAGTGTTGATACTAATCCATTGATACAATGCTCATTAATCAATGATTTATTAATATATTAAAATAATTTTTTAAATTATTTATATAGATTATTTAATTTTTATGGAAAATGATTTTATTAGTTAAACAAATGGATTTGAAGACAAATTTTTTGTTTAATTTATTTATAATCATGAGTTATATTATATTGATCATTTATTGTAATTTCATTCCCAAAGAAACATAATCCATACCTCTATTACCTGTTAAGATCATATATTTCCAAATTTTAAATATTTATACTTATTCACAATGAAAAAAATGATATTATTACAATAACTTTCAAATAGGGGGTTGATCTGATCAACCCACAAACATGGTATACCAATGAATATGAAAGAATTAGGAGGAATAAAAAAGTAAATAATTTTTTAACTCATAATGGTGTTATTATAAGATCATTTAGTTGGAGGATAAGAGTTAAAAAATATCGATATGATGTTGTAGTTGAAAAATAGTAGATCAAAACATACATTCATAATTCATGAATTTCCCGCTTCTCAACATGAGTTCATTGGGAATGAAAGATTTATGCATCCCTAATGGAACCAAAATAATTTAATAATATATGGAAAAAATTTTATATGATAAACTGGATGAATTTAATTATTTAACTGAATGTTTTGAGTTGTTTTGGAGGGGTATAGGTGGATTATTTTTTTAGGTGGGTTATTCATCGATTTTCCTAAATATTTATTTCTAAATTTTGTAAGTCTATCATTTTAAAAGTAATTTATGTAAATAGATGAAAATAATTTTTTTTTGTATTTATTTGGTTGATATAGACCTCATACTAACATTTATATAAATTTTTTTATTTTATTTAATTACCATAAAATATAGTTTACCTCCATTTACCAAACTATTCATTTACCTTAGACAATTCTTTTTTCATCAAAAATGAAATTTTCTAATTTACCAAATTTCAAAGAACCAAATAAATTTTTTGAATAAAATAAAATTCAAATTATAAAAATAAAATGTGTTATTTCTAAATTATACTTACATATATAAATACATTTTAGGTAAAAATTATACATCGATCTTTATGAGTCCTTTATCTAATTTCATAACAATAACGAAATAAATGAATCTTAATATTTTTTTTTAAAATTCAGTAATTAAAAAGTATTCATTGTTAAAAATTATGAACAGTTGTTAATTACTGTAAAAATAATAAATACTTTGATAAAACTTTTAAATATATTATATTTTAACATTAAATATTACTAACCATGTCTTATTGAAATTAAATATTTTTATTAAAATGATTTATTTTTTCTTAAGGGATATGAATGAAAATATTTTTATTAATTTTATGAAAAAAATCAATATTTAATAATATAAATAATTCGGAACATATAAAGAATATATTTTCAATAACATAAAAATGGGAACTCTTATGGTAAATTTAAGACCACAATGGATTTTAGAACATGTCTCTTATCTCTTTCGTGTCATAAACATGGTTATTTCCAGGTGTTGGGTTTGATCACCCTCTTTGACGGAATAATTAAATAAGTTAAAATATTTATTTGACTATGTTATTAATCATTATAAACAAAATTATTTCTATACCTATGTGGTTACTCTTAATTCAACGGGATATCTGTATACCTTTAGATATTTTAGAGGAGTTGTTGGTGGTAATTATTGGTGTATTCTCAGTCGAATAATATAATATCAATGATTGGATACTAGTGTGAAAATTAGAGACCATTGATCTCATCGGGGATGCTGGTACATATTTGTTATTCATCGGTGATTGATCCAAATTGAGTGTGGAATGTCATTTTTTGTTGATTTATTCCATTATTATTTTACATGTGTTAAATGTTGACTAATCACCAAAAAAAATAATTATTAGTTCTACTTTTGGATATGGGAATTCAGTAAACTTCCATAGAATTGGAAGCAATAATTTTTCATGGATTAACCATCTAGTTCTTGGATTCCATTGATGATGGCCACAGGAACACGACCAACATTCAAAACATACATAGTTATGACTTGGAGATGCCAAAAGACTGGTCAATTTTCATTCATTATTCAGTGAAGCTGATTCTATCGATGTGTTGGGAATTTAGAACGATAACATGATTGAGGCATCATGTTGTGAAACAGTTCTTTGGATATTGGATGAAAGATGATCTGGGTTCTTCAAGGATGAACATGGTATAACTTGTGATGAACGGTGGCAATGCCGCATTAATATGGCTTGGTAGGGAATCTGGTGAGTGGTGGTGGTAGAAGAACCTCTCGCTAATGATCAGAGGCGATTAATGGTGTAAAAGAGAGCATTATTTGTGGAAAGTGGAAACTGGTAGTGACACTTCATCCCTCTTGCGAAGGTGGTGGTCGACACGCTATGTCCCCTACTGTAATTCAGACCTAAAGTTGGGGCCCAGGAAGCAACAATCATGTCTTATATAGAGAAATGTGACATTTAAACTAGGAATCTATTTGGGGGATGTAATTATTAAATCTTCAGTATTTGTTTCATGAGGATCACTATAATGGGATCTATTTGGAAATTCATGGTTTTATTGTAGTTAAATATACATGGATGAAACCTGCTAGGTAAACAATGAATATTAAAATTTTATATTTATTTATATTTTTGAATTAAATATTAAATTTACTTTAAAGGATATTATTTGTTTGATAGTGTACCTGACACACAATAATGGGATTTTCCAAAATCTTATGTTGCACCCAAGGCAGAGTCATTCTGAAAAAAATAAAAATAATATAACATTATTATTTTTATATGGAAGTTAAATCCTCTAAATTTAATCGTAAATAAGGAACATAACTAACCATATTATGATTAAATGGGGTTTTAACATGTTTTTACATTTATAAAAAACAATATAAAGGCTTAAAATGAGAATGAATCATATTTTAAGCATAAATATTCTATTATTATTAAAAGATAGTTTTACAGACATTTGACGGAGTACCAATTTTAAATATATTTTCATCAATTTTATATATTCCAATGGAAAAAATAAACTACTTATTTAGAAACTGGACAACAATATTGACTTTGGGTAATTTTGTTTGGTATTTTTTTTGATAAAAGTTATTTTTAATGAGTAGTGAAAAAAGAACAATTTTAGACAAAACTGTCTTTTTATATGATTTATTAATATTGTTATGTTATCTTTTTAATTGGTTGAAAAGATTAATTAAATTATTATTTTATAATTTCATTTTGGCCAATTTATGTAATTTAAATTTATAATTATGAATAATAACATGTCAATATTTTGATAGTTATTACTTCTTTAAAACCCGCTGTTTGGTTTTGACAATGGAAATTGATTTTAAATTAATTTCTGCGACATTTTTGTTTTGATGTTGAAAAAATATATTTCATATTTTTAAATAGATTTTCCATATTTTGTATATGGGTACCTTATATTTATATACATTATGAATTGTATCTTCAACAATTATATTATTTCTCATCATTAAAAGGTAAATATGTCAAATAAGGGTAAAAAATTATTATAATAATACAAATCAACCCTAAATGAGTCCTACTCCTATTGGATGATATATTTCTGAACACGTTAAACATTGGAATGATTTTCGGACCCCATGGTGCCACTTTGATTTATAAAATGATAATTTATAAAAATTAAATAAAAGTGATGAAAACTGAAACAAAAAACAGTAATTTTTAGTAAAATAATTATTATATGTGGATAAATAAAAGATCGTTTTTAATATATATATTCATTATAAATTTAAAAATATTTTCTACATCATGATATTTTATTTATAATTTGAAGAAATAAATTAATTTATTTATTTACGAGACAATGATGATGTAGTGATTACATTATTAATAAATAATTAAAATAAATATGATTATAAATATAACAATAATTGTTTTTGAATCTTTTTATGCCATCCATGAATTTTATGATGAATATTACTTGTTATATTTGAATTAATTATTTTATTTTTAATGAATCATGTTTTTACGGATTTTTAAGAATTCATGGTATGAATAGTATAAAAATTGACATGAATGTGTTTGTAAAATAAATATTATATTATTAAATGATATAATTGTCCTAAAAATCATTTCTTCAAGAAACATACTTTGATAATTTTTAACATGTCATTAATGAACCATCTTTTGTTCTATTGTAATCATATTGTATCTATATTTACCAAATAGTATGAATATATATAAAGACATGGTAAATTTTTAATTAGTTTACTATGATTTAAAGATAAATGATAAGATTAATCATGGGAACATAACTTGTTTAAAACATATTTTTTAGAGGATTTCTAATACTCCTCATCGTATATTTTAATTAAATGATGTTTGGACCATTTGAAATTGGCATTCTATTAATAATAATACAATCTTTTAATACATTCCTAATGTAACCATCATCCCTCTTATAAATGGCCCCACATAAAACCCCACACTCACACCTCTCAAGCCCCTTGTCTGATACATACTCTACTCAAATAAGCACCAAAAATCCATATATTCCACGTAAAAGCCTTTATATAAGAGGAAGGAAATTAAATAATGCCTTTTGGCACAAATCAATGGGTGTTACATGTATTAGAGGTAGTGTCTTCTCTAAAGATCATTTCTATTATTATATTAATTAACACTCTATTCTATTATTATTATTAGATTCAATTAAAAAATATAATATTAAATATACTTTGATATTTTTATTATAATTATTCAATCTAAACTTTCAGACACTTCCATATAATTGATACAATCATACTGTTTCTATGTATGGGGACCTACTGCCTCATAAAACAATGATTGTTCGATTTTTCCCTACCACCTCTCATGATGGACATTAGGATGTCAATGAATTTATATATATTATATATGTTATATTTATATTGTTTCTATATCTCTATAATTTTTATTTATTACATACCTATATGATTTTTATGATGTGTATACATGAAAATGTTTTTATTTGGGGAATGCATACTACAACCCCCTCCAAGTGGTATGACTCGTTCATGACATAAATGGAATATATAATGGATAACATCAATGAACTTATGTAACATATAAAACTAATGATATTATAATATTATTATAATATACCTATGTATTATTTAGTTTTCCTTTATTCAATATGATAAATAAATGAATGTAATATTCATGTGTATGTACATATTTCCATCTCCATGAAAGGTGCATTTAATATTTATCTCCAAATGTTATGTAATATTATAAATACCAATAAACTATATATACATATGATATTTAAATCAAGAATAATATTCTGGAGATAATGTATTTTTGACGACATGGACAATTTTTAAAAACAAAATGATCATTTTTACTGAAGTACCTAATTACAACAAAACTATGGATATTAACATTAACAATTATGTAATTTTGATAACATGATTATAAGTGATATAAATATAATAATAAACTTTAAAAAGGTTCTTAAGAAAGTAGAAATTATCTTATGATTATTATTCATTAAAAACAGGGAACATACGTGATGAATCAGACTCAAGGTGACTGACTTCGTCTCAATCTCCATTCATTGAGGAATGTTTTGATAATATAAACCTCCTTACACTACACAATGTATAAAAACCCCTTTGAAATTTACATTAATTCAAAGGGAATATTTTATCTATGATGTGTTTTACTAAATAAAAAAGGATTGTTTTTTATGTATGATGCAATAATAACCTCTCCCCACCGTAATCGTTATTTGGATTTCTCTATAAGCCTTAATAGTTTTTTAAAAGGAAAATAATACACTTTTCCCCTTCTTAAGTGTTTTGGTATTGAATATGGTTTTTGAAATGGATTGAGTATTTAAATATCTTTAAATTATTTATTGTGATTTGAAATGAAATATAATTAGTGAAATGTTGATATTTCAAATATTTTATGTACTATTGTTATATAACCGTACATGTAAATTTGATGAGTGGATATGTCATAAACCAATGGTAGGTACTAATGCGAGAAACCAATTTACATATAGTTCCTTGATAAACCATGTACCGGTGGTTACAAAATATCCTCCAATGTATTGGCTATACAATTCAGTCATATGGCTATTCTATTAAGTGATATGTGTGGATGTCGACTATATGGTTATTCCAATTAAGTATGATTATGTCCCATTTTAATTTATATGATATATATTTCATTCTTTTGGATATATGGTAATATATTTGTTACAAAACGTCTATGTAATGGGGTTATATTTAGTAATGTGTTATTTCTACATCATTATGGTGAAAATTTTATCATTATAATAAAGTATTCATAGTTTACATGTTGTTTTTAAAAACTTACAGTTTTACTTCTTTGTGTTTCCCTTACTAAGATTTTTATTCTCTTACCATGTTTCAAAATGTTTTTCACATTTCATAATGATTAATAAGTTCATTTATGGTATTAATTAAAAGTCACATTGCCTAAAACAATGAACAAATCATGTTTCTTTTAATGATTTTTTTGTTTTTTGAAAAAACTGGATAGTGAGTAGAAGTGACTATTTGTAATTTTCACATAGTTCTTTATATGTTATAAAATAATTATCGATAAATCTAAAACTAAAAAGATCATTAATATGAATTAATATATTAAATAAAATCATGTAATGTTTAAGGTCATTTCCATATAGATGGAATGTTAGGTCGGTTTAGATAACATTAGGTGTAACAATTTTTTTAATAGAATATCCATAATTGTTTTTTACATTATGGTGAAATTGAAATAATATTTCATTTGAATATTATGATGTTTCGTCATCTATGATATGTTTTTTCAGAATGGTTATCCATAGAGGAAACTTGGAGTCAATGATGGGAAGAAATATGGAGGAGAATAACCTTCCAAATAAGCATCATTAGATAGTTGGAATCCACACTGAATAGTTCTCTGTAGTGATGGCACAGTTGACTAAAGCGATAAAATAGTGGTGGTTTCCCAACCTGAGATAAACTAGATCAACCATGTAGGAACATTTCTGTACTGGACCATATCATGAGGCAACATACCTAATTATTTAGAGGATCATCTGACCCAATAGAAGCAGAAGGAAGGATCAAAGCACTAGAAATTATTTTTGATGTTATTGGGTGTACAGAATATCAAACAGTTAGCCTTTTTTTATCGTTTTTAAATAGAATCCAATCAGTAGTGGTCTATAGTTAAAAATATCAGGTATAGTGAAGAGAATAATAATCTTTGAGGGCATGAATTAAAAGGTATGTTTCTTGAGAAATATTTTTCTTAAGGTTGTATGACTTGAGATACAAAAACAATTATTGTCATTATGGTTGGAGGATGACTCAGTAGATTCCAAAAATATACATTCAATCTATTGGCAAGGTACGGTCCAAATTTCATCCATGTTATTGATAGTTAGATAAATTGGTTTTACTGAAGATTGAATCTACGATATCTAATGGAATTAGACTCTCATGAATTTAAATGCTATAAGAAACTTGTCAAATTTGATGAGAATGTAGAAATAGAGTTTTATTGATAATCAAGTGTTTTATGAATGAATGAAAAAGAAGAAATCCAATTACAATGTAAAATGAATGTATTCATCAAATAATTCTAAAGGTAAGAAAATTAAATTTCCATCTTGTGAGAAGTGTGGTAAAAATAATCCTGGAGAATGTCTCTCAAAATATAGAAAGTGATTCTAGTGTGGTAAGACAGTTCATATTTCATGTAACAGTAAAGAAGATGATAAAGCCGACATTGAATAGACAACTGCAAGATGTTTTAGTTGAATTGAGTTTGGTCATTATGCCAATGTGTGTCCAATGTTGATTACCCATGGTGGAAACAAGACAAATCAAAAGAAGAAGGGTGTGGAGAAATATTTTCCTACTACTAAGGATGATGTGGATCATCAAATTAAGTGGAATTAGGTAAATTTTTTCATATTATTAAAATTTTTTTGTTTTATTTATCATCTATATATTATTTCAACTCTGAAAAATTTTCTAGTAAATTTGGATTTCCACCAAAAAAATGAATTCATAAATTATGGTAAGTACACCTTGGGAAAATGTTGAGGAAAAAAGAAATTATAAGAATCTTCATATTATTATATGTTGAATTAAATTACCTATAATCCTTATTGTGTTGCCTCTAGTAGATTTTGATGTTTTTTTGTGAATTAATTGTATTTATGATTACCATTATAAGATTTACTGTTTTTGAATAGAGGTTTCTTTTTAGAAAGTATTTCAATTTGTGTACAAGAATAAACCATTAACACTGATAAAATATGAGGAAGATGAGTAACTAGTGAAATAGGGGAAATAATTTTACCTTGAGCATATTTCTGAAAACAATTTAACTATTTAGATTATTGATGTTCCAGTACTAAATGAGTATCTTCATGTTTTTCCAAAAGAGTAACCTCGTATTATACCAGATCGAGAATTTAAAGTTACTATTAACATATTTCTTGATGCTAATCAAAATTTCAAACCCCCTTATTTAAGGGCTCGAATTAAACTTTTTTAGATAAAGAATCAATTTCTGCAGTTTTAGATAAATATTTCATTTGACTTTCACATCAACGTGGGGTGCTCTAGTCTTGTTTATTAAAACGAATGATGGTTCAATGAGACCTTGAATTGATTATATAGCCTTGAATAGTATCAATATTATGAACTAGTATCCTTTTACTCATATCGATGATTTTTTTTATGTAACACACCAAGTTTCCACTGTATGTTTTCCTTTGAATAATGCAATATCTTGCATTGTAAGCAATTTCGAGATTCTATCACACAACGACAAATCAAACTAGTTGTTATGAATAGTAATATCAACTTTTTAAAATATTATAAATTTTATCTTTCAAAATGGACTTCATTTTTGAATTCGGAATATCCAAATTAGCCTAGGGTGAAATTTTGGTATTTTTCTAAAAACTTCTATTTTTGATGAATAGTGAAAATTACTATTTTAATTAAATACAACATTTTAATCGAAATAATTAATAATGAAAAATTATTAATTATAGTGGTTTTAAAGTATATTTATAATAAAATTTTACATTTAATACAATTTTGGGTCATTGGATGTAATTTCACATTTAAACCGGACGTAAGCAAGTGTCAATATTTTGATAGTTATTATTTCTTAAAAATAAGTTTTTTGTTTTGACAACGAGAATTAATTTTAAATTACCTTCTACCACTTATGTGTTTTGAATTTGGAAAAATGGATCCATATTTGGAATCTGTATGTCCAAATTTTGTAAATATGATTCATTTATTTTTAAACATTTCGAATAATTATTTCGGTAAATATTTTATTTACCATGGTTAAAGGGTAAATTAGGTAAATAAGGGTAAATAAATAATATTATAATAATAATATATTACCCTAAAACGCATCCTAACCCTATTTTGTGATACATTTCCAACCATGGGCATCTTTGCGTCTATTTTGGAACCCCATGGATCTACTTGTATGTGATAATGACACTTTATATTAATTAAGTTAATGTAAATACAAAAATGGAAAAAGCATATATATTTTTGAAAACCAATTTTTACATGGGGTTATATATGTTATATTTTTTACTATATATATTAATTATAAATATAATTCCATTTCCTACATAATGGTATTTTATTTATAATTTTTAGACATTGAACTGTTAAATTTATTTATGACACAATAATGATTCGGTATTTTACATAGCAATGAAAGAATAAAATAATTGGTATTATTAAAGTTAAAATAAATATAATTTAATGGTTTTGATGACAAATACGAAGTTTATTGTTTAATATTACATGTTAGGATTTCTTAAATGAATTTTATTTGAGTTATTAACTTTTATAAGATTTTAACAAAAATAAATTATTAAATATTGTCCAAATTGACATAAAGGTGTTTTAAATATAATATTTTATTATTAATTGATATTATATTTCTAAAAATCTATTGTTGGGAAAAAGAACTTATATAATGATTTTTTAATTATTAATGGACCACTTGGTGGTCTCTTGTAAATTTATTGTATGTTGATTGAATATATAATATAAAAATACGAAGAGACATAGAAAATGTCAAACTATTTAACAGAGTTAAAACTGAAATAAAAGGTTAATAAAGTGACCCAAATATATCTAAAACCTATTGGATGAGATTTTTTATACCTATCCTCATATTAACCATTAAATAATCCACTTTTTATCCATTAGAAAATGAATATGAATTTATTATAAAATAATAGTTCTAGCTTTTCCAAAGGTGCCCCTCGCCCCTCTTATAACAGGGAACTCCCCCGTATCTCTATTTCACAAATGAAAATCCTTTTTTCTAGGCCAACACCAGGCCAAATATTCCCTCAACTTCCCTCACATTAACCTAGAGTCCTTAGATTTATCAGAAATCCAACCTATGAAGCATTTTTGATCAAATCAAAAGGAATAACCCAAAGAAGATGTAATGTTTTCACCACCCTCATTCATGTTCCTTTCTTCATCAACTTCTTATTTCTTTTTTATTTCCATTATAAAATAATAACTCCAGTATCTTCTACATACAGTGATGTTATTATATATATTGTACAACAATATTCATTATTATGTCCATCCTTTTAATGACATGTCACCATACGTGCGTACATATAGCATACCTTCTCAACGTCATGGTGTAATTGTTATTCAAAACATTATTATTTGGATGGGTGTGACAATGATGTGTAATTGATGTAAAGAATAAATATAACTTGATAATGATTATTTATATATGATATACCATCCAATTATATATTATTTTAATTTCAAATAAATGATATTGTCGCTCGTACGTACGTACAGACTACCGTCTCCACGAACGCGATGAGATTCATTCCCCACTGTATCCACTGAAGACAAGTTTCATTTGATGATTAAAACTAATGTTTAAGAACTTTATATCATTCTAGATATGAATAAGATACAACCTATGGATAACAAACAGTGATTATGTAACAAAATATATAAAAGAAAACGAGTAAGTGGACACCCGAAAGGACGATAATACTAAAATATTATTTACAAAGAAATATTCAATGTTTATATATGATATCATATTTATGTATATGATTCTTGTATAATTTGATAATAATGATTTAACTATTATACAGGATTTTAACCTACCCTCGACCAAGGAAAAGTACAATTTAAGGGTTTATTTCACAATCTCTTCATTATTCGAGCTTGTTTATACGTAATTATCTACTAGGACCTCTTTCTCATCCACATCCATGTTTTTTAAAAATGTATTTCAAAAAATTATTTGTATTTTACAAAATATGGGTTAAAGTAATTTATACCCTTGTTTTACTTTTTAAAAGATGTTTATTAATGAATACTTCTTCTTTTTCCAAACAAGGTCCTTTTTTTCCATTTCGACATAAGTAAGGTAAGAATGCCTTTTTTTAACTTATACAGCGGGTTCAAGTATTTTCCACCATTATACAATCGTTGAAGTTTCCCTTACTATATTATAAGAATATTTTCAAAGTAATTGTTTTATTTTATAATTATGTGAATTTTAAATGATTTTAAAAAAGTTATATTTCACTCAAATTGTTTTTATTTCATCTATATCAACATCCTTAGATAGATTTTATGATTATTTGAAGGTGAATTAATATGATACAAAACTTCCATGTTGTATTGAAGGTTTTGTGATATGATTGATCGTGGATGTGTTATTTTTATGCCATTCATGTTTTATGGATAAAGTATTGACAATTCGTATGCTTGTTTTAATATAAATATTTATGTTATGTTTAAACCTGTTCATATGTGGAATGCATTGGACTTAGAAAGTGACATTTGGAGACATCTATATCTCCTCGATGAATCAGTAGGTATCATGAGACAAACTACTGTCTTGGGACAAGGCCTTGACAAAATCTTATTTGTAGTCTTCGCACAAGTCCTTGACTATGTGGTTATGATAGTCTGGCATTATGCATTCCATCATTATGAAGGTGGTTATTGATGTTACATGTGATTATTCAACTAGTATAAAATCCATGTGAATAAGTAAATGGAATTATTTGATTTTACCTTTGCCATATTATGCTTAAGTTAAAGTTTAAAAAGATTTTGTTTTAGTTATACATTGCCTTAAATGATTATGCTTATTTATGAATGTTTCCGCTATATTGTTATCATTACTGAGCATCTGAGGTCACCCCTTTCAATGTTTTAATTTTTTCCAGGGTGTGATGAAGTATTTTATGAATGACATGTAGGTAATGTATGAGGGGATATGAAGACAAGATGTGGTTGTAGTTTTTTTCTCTTTGTGATGTAATGTATGACTTATGAATATATCTAGTGTTTCCAAGGCTACTAACCTATTTGGTTTTCGAGACTTGATCTTCTCTCATCATTCTAATATTATGTAACAAAGAACCGTATCTGGGTAACTGGGGTCGGTGCATTACTGTTGGTATTATAGGAAGTTTAGTACAAACCTTGGAAGCAAGATTTAGATAAACTATGATTGGAGCACATAACAATAAGATAGACTTTGAGAATTAGTATAGAAGAACTTCGTAGAATTTTGGTATTGAAGAGATTTTTTGTGTTTTCCGAGAAATACATCCATGTATGGATACGAGCAGGTAGAGGCAGATCTGGCACAGATGTACATAGGGGTAAAACCGGAAAACACTACTTTGATCTAGACTTGAATGGGAACTAGTGCACGACAATGGGCTTTGCTACACTCTTGGTTACGACACTCAAAAGAGATAAGCTTAGGATACTTCTAATTTTCATTACAAAACATTATGAAGGGTTTATGAGTATATACTTACTCAAAAAACATTTTTATGATTATGGATTATATCCATGAACTGTTAAATAAACGTTAGGTATTTTAATGGTTCGGAATTATTCTTTGAAATTCATTAAATTGCCTATTGTATGCCATTGTATAGAAATGGAGGCCAGTAGAAGGAATGTGAACTCTAGAAATACATATGATCCAAAGAGTTAGAAGGATCATATCATCCACGGTATGAAGCCAACATTTAGAAGGGTAATGGTTTCTCGTGTTTTAAAAACATATGAAGAAATAGTATAATGTTTTAATAAGATATGTAAATAATTCTCTGAGTCCTCTAGATTTTAAGGGAAGATATAAAAGAAATGGATGGAAGAGAGAAAGATGGTTAAATGGAAAAGGGAAAAGAAGAATTTTCCCATATGTGATAACTGTGGGAAGAAACACCCTGAAATATGGTTGAAAGGAAGGGGAGTTTGTTATATGTGTGGATAAAAATGTCATGAAGTACGTGATTTCAAGGGGAAGAAAAAGGTTTCAAATGTACAATGCTTCAACTACAAGGATTTTGGACACTACACGAACCATTGTCCCAGTCATCAGACTGTGCCGCAAATGATGCTATTATATAATAATCAAGTTATGATACTACCACAGATGTAGAGGAATGACTAGTGTTCTTATGTTGTTATTTTGGAATTATTTCATTGAATTGTTGTATCAATGATGTATTGGAAATAAATAAGAATTGTACTGCAGTACTATTTCATTGAGGATTTGAGATTTTATGGTACTATGAAAAGTGACTCTACAATGAGATATACATTTTAGAAATTACATGGTTGTAGGAAATATAAACCTTAATATGGTTCTAATATTGAAGTACTAATTTTGGAATAAGGTTTTGTTTATTTGGTTAAATTTTATTAGATATTCCTGACTGCATTGAAACTGATTAAAGATTTTATATTCCTTCATTGTTGGAGTTTAGAACATATTTTGAATAGATGAATTATATCTAGTATTCTATATGGAATAAGGGAGCATTAATTTAATCAATAAGGATTTATGGTAATTCAGGATGTTTAGTTGTTTTAAAAGAATTCATGATGAAGGTATTCACATGTTATTACAGGGTAAAAAGGATCTACATTATGTTTACCTTCCATATAAATTTTAGACCGAGTGTTTACAGAACTATCATGGACTAGTATAAAGGTTAGAATGGATTATATTTTAAATTGGATACTATTGGTAACTTTAATGCTTTTATAAAGATAATTTTTGGATTATTATAAAAAGGATAACCCGGTGGTCGGGCGAAAACCAGTCGCGTCCGGCAAGGCAGCGAGAGTAGAATCTGCATGTGAAGGGAGGCAAGGGTGCATCACCTACCACTGGATTATGTGATATCCTGGATTGTATAATGTAGTTTTTTTAATGGTCTGATTGATGAATTATAAATTCATTTTTTTGAACCCTATACGATTAGTATAAATAAGATTTTTCTATTTTCTATTTTGTTTTACAGTGAAAGATGAGTTTGTGATAGATATTAGTTAAATGATGTAACTCTACGTGTCAAGTATACTTTTATTCTCTTATTCTATGTAGAAATTAATCCTTAAACATTATGTAAGGTAACTTAAGACAAATAGTTTTCATCTTAATACCTTATGTTTTGTTGAAATGATGATATTTTAAATCATCATAGATTGATGGCTTTGAGGCCTTCAATTTTACACTTGTTTATGATTGATGACCATAATCCATCCCTTTAAATATTTTAGTTGTTCCTATAATTATATGTTTCTAGTTGCAACCAATTTTCTCCTATTTGAGATCATAATTTGGTGGTGACTTCTCATTTCCATTTCAAACTTATTAAAACTAAATTTTATTAACCTTATTTCTGATATGGGTTTTCCACAAAGGAATTTTCTATTTTAAACCTTTTATTTTTCAATAAAAATTTCAAATTGCAAGGATGAAATTCATTGAATGATGGAAGAATGTAACACTCCCAGATTCCATGGTAAATTTCCCTTTGAATAATCCAATAGCTTCCATTGTACACAATTTCGAGATTCCAACACGCCACGACCAATCAAACTAACCGTTATGAATAGTAATCCCCACTTTTTAAAATTTTATAAACATTATCTTTTAAAGTGGACTTCAGTTTGAGATTCAGATATCTCAATTATCCTAGGGTGAAATTATGGTATTTTTCAGAAATCATTCAATTTTTGATGAATCGTGAAAATTACTAAATTTTAATTAAAAACTACTTTTTCAACTGAAATAATTAACAGTGATAAATTTTAAATTTGATTGTTTTTATGTATATTTATAATATATTTTTACCATTTAATACATTTATGGTCATTGGACATAATTTCAAATTTATACCGGACATAAACAAGTGTCAATATTTTAATAGTTATTATTTCTCAAAAACACGCTTTTTGTTTTGACAGTTGTAATTAATTTTAAAATAATTTCTGCCACTTTTGTGTTTTGAATTTGGAAAAATGGATTCTGTATTTGGAATCAGTATCTCCAAATTTTGTAAATATATAACTTTATTTTTAGAAATTTTGAATAATTATTTCAGGAAATATTTTATTTACCATGGTTAAAGGGTATATCCGGTAAATAAGGGTGAAAAAATAATATTATAATAATAATAAATTACCCTAAAACGTTTCCTACCCATATTGGTTGATACATGTATGACCATGGAAATATTTGATTCGATTTTGGGACCCCATGGATACACTTGTAAGTGATAGTGACACATTATATTAATTATGTTAAAGTAAATACAAAAATGATATAAGCATATATCTTTTAGAAAAATAATTTTTACATAGATTTATATATTTTATATTTTAGACTATAAATATTAAATATAAATAAAAAAATGATTTCCTATATAATTTTAATTTATTTATAATTTTTAAACATTTAATAATTAAATTTATTTATGACACAATAATGATGTATTATTTTCTTTATTAATGAATGAATCAAGTAATTGGTATTATAATAGTCAAAATAAATATAATTTGAATGTTTTGATGACATACACAAATTTTATTGGTTAATATTACATGTTAAGATTTATTTAATGAATTTATTCGAATTAATAATGTTGATAAGACTTCAACAAAAATAAATTACTAAATATTGTCAAAATTGACATAATGGAGTTTTTAAAACAAATATTTTATTATTAATTGATATTCTATTTCTAAAAATCTATGGTTTGTCCAAAGGACTTATATAATTTTATTTGTATTATTAGTGGACCACTAGTGGGTCTATTGGATGTTTATAGTAATTTTATTGACTATATAATATAAAAATAATAAGAGACATGGTAATTGTCAAACTATTTAACTAAGAGTTAAAACTAAATGATAAGGTTAATATAGTGACCCAAACCAGTCTAAAAGTTTTTGGTTGAGTTTTTTTGTCCTATTCGCATCATAATCGTTAAATAATCCACTTTGGATCTATTAGAAAATGAATATGAATTTATTATAAAATAATTTCTCTAGGTTTTCCTAAGGTGCCCCTCACCCCTCTTATAAAAGGGAACTCCCCCTTATCTCTAATTCAAACCATCAAAGCCTTTTTGCTCGGCTAACCCCTTCCTAAATATTCTCTCAACATTCCTAGTTTAAACCTAGAGGCCTTATTTTAATCATAAAGACTACCTAAGGATCCCTTTTAGTCCAATCAAAAGGAAGAACCCGAAGAAGAGGTAATGTTTTCACCACCCTCTTTCATGTTTCTTTCTCCTTCAACTTCTTCTTTCTTTGTTATTACCACTCTTAAATAATAAATCTAGTATCATATATATAATTTGATGTTATTATAAATATATTACAAATAATATTATGTATTCTATCCATCTTTTGAATGACATGTCACCATACGGGCATACGTACAACCTACCTTCTCCACGTCGTGCAGTAATTATTATTCAAAACATTATTATATTGATGGTTATGATAATGATGTTTAATTGATGTAAATAATAATTATAAAATGATAATGATTTTTTATATATGATATATCATAAAATTATATATTATTTTAATATCAAAGGCATGATATTGTCGCTCGTGCATACGTATAGACTACCGTCTCCACGAACCCGATGAGATTCATTCCCCATGGTATCCATTCAAGACTAATTTTCATTTGATGATTAAAAATAATGTTTAAGAACTTGATATAATTCTATATATGAATAAGATACAAATTATGCATAACAAACACGACTTATGTAACAAAACATATAAAACAAAATGAGTAAGTGGACACCTGAAACGACGATAATACTAAAATATTATAAACAATGCAATATTAAAAGATCATATATGATATCATATTTATGTATATGATTATTGTATAATTTAATAAAAATTATTTAACTGTCATACAGGAGGTTAAACTACCCTCGAACAAGTAAAAGTACATGATAAGGGTTTATTTAACAATCTTTTCATTATCTGAGGATGTTTATACGTAATTATCTACTAAGACCTCTTTATCATCCACATCTATGTTTCTTTAAAAATGTATTTCAAAAAATTATTACTCTTTTATAGAATATGGGTTAAATTCATTTATACCCTTGTTTGACTTTTTTTAATATTTTTATTAGGGAATCTTCCCTTCGTTTTCCAAACATGGTCCTTTTTAACCTTTTCGAATGAATTAATGTAAAAATGTCTTTTTTTAACATATACGGTGGGTGTAGATATTTTCCACCGTTATAAAATCATAGAAGCTTCCCTTACAAGCTTATAATAATATTTTCAAAGTAATTGTTTTATTTTAAAATTACGTGACTTTTAAATGATTTCAAAAATGAGATATTTGACTCAAATAGTTTTGATTTCATCTATATCAACATCATAAGATTGATTTTAAGCTTATTTGATGTTGATTTATTATGATAAAAAACTTACATATTTTATTGAATATTTTGTTGTATATTTGACTGTGGATGTGTTATTTTTATACCATTCATGGTTTATTGATAATGTATTGACATTTAGTAACCTAGTTTTAATATGAATATTTAATTTATGTTTAAACCTGTTTATATGAGTAATGCATTGGACTTAATAAGTGATGGATGGAGCCCGCTATAGCTCCTCGATGCATCCGTAGGTTTCATGAGACAAACTAGTGTCTTGGCACAAGGCTATGAAATAATATTATTTTTAGTCTTGGCACAAGGCCTTGACTATGTGGTTATGATAGTATGGAATTATGCATTCCATCATTATGAAATTGGTTATTGATATTGCAGGTGATTACTCAACTATTAGAATATCCATGTGAAAAAGTAAATGGAATTATTTTATTTTATATTTTCCATTTTATACTGATGTTCATGTTTGAAATCATTTTTTAGTTATACATTGCCTTAAATTTTTATGCTTATTTATGACAGTTTCTGCTATATTGTTCTCCTTACTGAGAATCTGAGCTCACCCCATTAAATGTTTTAATTTTTTCCAGGATGTGAAGAAGTATTTTATGAATGACATGCAAGGAATGTATGAGGGGATATGAAGACATGATGTTGTTGTTGTTTGTTTTCACATTATGATGTAATGTTTGACTTATGAATATATGTAGTGTTTCCAAGGCTACTAAACTAATCATTCTTTTAAGACTTTATCTTTTGTGATCATGCCAATATTATGTAATAATTCACCGACTCTGGGTAACTGGGATTGTGGCGTTACATTTGATCACCTCCTGGGGGTTCATTATTTTTTAATTTTTGACATGATTTTGGGGTACAATCAGTTCAAAGTAAAGGAAGAAGACGTTCCGAAGACTATGTTTCATACAAGAAATTTCCATTAGGAATTTATAATTATGCATTTTGGGTTAACAAATGCTCTTGATATATTAATGGATCATATAAATAGAAATTTCATTTCATTATTGGATAAGTTGGTGGTTCTGTTTATTGATGATTTTTTGGTATATTCCAAAAGTAAAGAGGAATAATAATGTCATTTAATGGTTGACTTGTGTTATGCCAATGTTATTGCATTTGTTGTCAATAACCTGTCTATGTGTGCCAACTGATGAAGTAGAGCTTGAAGAATGATGATTGAAGCATCATTAACTCTGACGATGGTCGAACTGGTCTTATGTTCCAAGACTTGTATCAAGGTTATACAATGTTACAACACATGAAGATGTAAATGCAGTACTCAATTGCAAAATGTAAGTTGATATGTTGAAGGCCATGCATCATGTTTCAATACATGAGGAATGCTGACGTCATCCATGCATCATCCATGATTGGATTAAAAGAATGTATTGAAGATCATAGAGTTTTTATTTCAAAAAGAAAGAAAGGAATGATGTTTGAGAATGAAGAAGTATGGTTTGGATTTAAATACTTTGTTACTTTTTTATTAAAAAGAACTTACTATTCATTTACACAAAAAGATACCAACCAAGGACGCCAGCCGAAGTCCTCACCTCAAGCATTTTCGGGACCCTAGGGTCAACCGCACTCAAAGGAAGCCCTCAAGGTAGGACTCACATGAGGCATGAGTACGGGCCATGTGTAAGACCGTGGGTGCCGCATGGTGATGAAACCGTGCAACATGGGCGTTGGGTGCGTGATCCAGGAGGGGAATAGTGGGCTCTTAAGTGTGACCATAGGAGAACCAGTGTGGGGAGGCACCAGATGGGGGAGAGGAGTAATCTTGTATAAGGGCAGTGCAAGTTATTTGTTAAACCGTGAGAAAACCGCAACTCGTTTCGATGTGGGATGACTTTTTAATGACGTAGAAGTAATCTTGGATTCCCATATGATCTTGCGTCTGATCTCAGCGGCATGATTCATTCCGCGACCTACATTATAATCACCTCCATCTATGGTTAATTAAAGGTGATACAATGGATTATGAAAGACATTGAGGTTATCTTCATCCCCTGGACATCTGTGGCCACCCGATGTGAACCAGTACGTCGTTGCCATTTTAGATCCACCACAATCATGTTTCTGATCTC
Organism: Viscum album; assembly: GCA_963277665.1. NCBI lineage: Eukaryota > Viridiplantae > Streptophyta > Magnoliopsida > Santalales > Viscaceae > Viscum > Viscum album. The sequence goes on along the minus strand of OY728125.1, from coordinate 552,201,007 downwards.
CATTGAATCTAAAATCGAGTTCATGATGATTGTTTGAACGAATCAAATAAATGCATGCATTAATAGTTTCATGCGTGAAACGAGATAAATAATTCGAACGTGGCTGATGAAAATGGAGTTGTGATGAAACGTCAGAATGCTCGAAGCCTTCGGGGAAATAATACACATGTGTTCTTAAACGAATGTACGTAAGGATCATGCAACAATGAATAAGTAAGCCATTGAAAAGGAAACAACTGAGATTTAATTATATCTTTTATCCCGCAATCCAAATTTTGAAGCTGTAGATCTAGGGCATTCAAAGCCCAATATTCATGTTTGATACACAGATTTTGAACACACTCCTCGCATATAAAAGGAGGATCCCAAACTGTGAAGAAGTTTTTGCCATTATCGACGGAAATAGATCCTATTTCTCCATATAAATTAATGAAACAATGGACCCCACTGGTTCGTGAATGGCAGAGGTTTCCGCACACCCCTTTTACGTGAAGGAGAACCACACAAACTCTTTCGCGAAGGTGACCCGTGCAGGTCTTACGTGGATGAGGAGTGTGGACCACTCTGGTTTCCGAAAGAAGTTGTTCATCCCGAGCACGAAGATAAGAAGCGTGAATCCCCCAGGTTCATACAAGAGCTCGCACCCCTGTGCGAAGGAACCTGTGAGCACTCGATAGGTTCTTCTGAACCCTCTTTGTGTCTTTGTGATAACAATCCCACATGCTACATAATCAGTGCTACGCACCCTTTTTGTATCCTTGCGAAGATGAAAAATTTGTTGCATATTGTTTCCCACCAAAGGAATACATGCATGAAGCCGAGGAATTGATAACCTCTTAAGAAGAATAAATCACACAATCATAATTCTCACACCCATTTGGGTCATGTTAAAAGAAGATGAAAATGGAAGGTGCATTAATGGTGTAGTTAATGTGTATGAAAAAGAACTAAGTGTTTGAAAAAGATAAGACAAACAACACCTTGGTGTGTGTGTGCAATAAAAGAAGGAAGACCTTACAATCTGAGTTTTTGAAGAACTAATCATTTCAAGTGATTTGTATTGGTGAGCAAGACTAACAATTTCTCCTGGAGTCTTTTGATTCTACTTGATGAATTGAACAACACATTTGAAGAAGATAACTGAAGCTATGAAGAAGAAGATACAGTGAAGTTGGGGGGTTTAACCAACTTGTAATTGGGGGGGAAACAATTACCATGTTAACATATTTTGGAATTGTGAAGAATCCGTGTTGGGGAGAGTAACCGACACGGAAAAAAGTTGGTCTTTATACTGAACCATGTAAATCCTTGTGTTTCGTGCTTTCATTATTACTGCATCACCAAAAGATTAGATATATGACTTCACCAGCCACAGAGGTTGAATTTATCATTCAATGGGAAAAATTCTTAAAAATAAAGAGTTATCACTGATTCACCCCTCCCCTCTCAGTGATCATAACTGATCCAGGTCTTTTAATTGGTATCAAAGGGGGGTTCCTTCTGTTAGGATCTACTTCTGAGAAAATGAAAAATATGAATTCTATTAATATTAGGGGTGTTCTTACATTCGGTGGCAAAAATTACCACTACTAGAAGATTGGGATGTTACCCTACCTTCTATCACTCAGCCTTGAAGTTCGAGATACAGCCTTATTTTCATTCCCTCCTCTTGCTAATGATGTTGCAATGAAACCATCTGAGAAAAGAAATGTGGATGTTGATGGTAAAGCTCAAAATGACATCCATATGTCACTCTCAGAAAAGTTATACACAAAAGTAATGAGACTCAAGAATGCTTAAGGAATTTGGGACAAATTGGAAATCAGTTTTGATGGCAACATGAATTTCAAGGAATCCAAATTAAGAATTTGGAGAAGCATGTTTAAAGATATAAATATGGGATTAGAAGAAAATATTGATTATTATTTAACTAGAGTCAATTAAATTGTCAGTAACATTCGGGCCATTGGAGAAATGTCGTAGGACTAAACTATTGTTAAAAAACTAATGAGAAACTTTCCTGATAGGTTTGACCCAAACGTCTCAACATCAGAGGAAATAGATGGTCTCTATCTTGATGAACTACACAACATTCTCATTGCATATTAAATGGGGAAGATCATAGTATTCAAGAAGAATATCAAATATGATATTCCTTTTGAGACCATGAGACAACTCAAGATAAGAGATGACGAAGTCTTAGAATCAAGTGAATCTGGCAATGATGAAAAGGATGAATATTTCAAAAAAATTATTTCTCTTTTATCAAAATGGTTGTTAAAAGAAAAATTAAAGGGAAAAGTTAAATTTCCACCGAGGTGTTTCAATTGCAATAACATTGGACACTTTTCTATTAACTGTACCATGAAAAGATTTAGTGCTCCATAAATTGAAGAAGAAAAATCAGAAAAGATTAAATGGATTAGAAACCCAAGAGAAGGAATCATATTTGGGGAAAGAAAGAAAAGGTTCATTCCAGGTGAAAGAAGAATCTATGTGAGAAAATATGAAGAATCATACTCCACATCATCCATTCAATCAGAAGAAGGAGAAACTTTTATGGCTCATATGGAAAAAGGGTCAGACACCTGTAGTAGAGAGGATGATGAAAGTGAACGAACAGAGCATGAACACATGTTGAAAGATTAATTAGAGGGTTATCTTGAGAAAAAAATAAACTAAATAATGAGAAGAAACTATTAAAAAAGGAAACCAAATGGATGACTGAGGAGTTGGAAGAATGTATGAATAAAGTGACATTGTACATTGAAGAAATCAAAAGTCACAAACTAAATATAGCTGAGCTGGAAAAGATAGAAAAATATCTTGAAGAGAAACTTCACCTAATAGAAGAAGAGAAATCAGTGACACATTCTAAGTAGATTGATGCACAGAATACCTTGGAAAAGATGAGAGAAGACATTAACAAGGCTGTTGAAGTCAAGGATGAATCATCTCACACTGGCGCACTGAGGCTAGTCAACTCACCACTAAGTTAATCTCAAAATACATCTATTATCTCTAACAATGCAGATTAAAAGATAAAATTGAGACAAACACGGAATAGAAAAACTTGTGAAAAATCATCTTCAATGGAAGAAAGGAAATCCTGAGGAAGGACTACTCAAATATTGGACACAAAATTACAACATAACTCCTATCAGTGGAGAAGGTCATGGTTTAGAGGATACTGTTGGTTTTGTTGAGTGTTTGTACACAAGGCCTATGTATGATGGTATAACATGTATCTTCCAAGTATGAGGCATGAGTTAAAGGGGATATATCCTGAAACCAAGAGTGTATTATAGAAAGCATCAAAAAATCAAATTCAGACCAAATCTGACTGCCTGGGTGAAGCTTGTAGAAGATGTGACCAACAAGGTCATAGAGCTGATAAATGTATGATTCTTCTTCCTGAACAAAGAGGTAAAGACATGAAAGGAAAAGGAATTCATGAACCCAATGAAAAAATCACATGATTTTCTTATTTTCCTATAAAATCCATCAGTAAAACCAAGTCATGGATTCTGGATAGTGGATGCTCATCACACATGACTAGTGATACAAAAATTCTTAGCAATATAGAAAGTCATGAGGGGGGAACTATGGTGTTTGGAAATGATTGTTCTCTAAAAATCAAGGGAGTTGGAAAGGCAATTATTGAAACAACAAATCTAAAATCCAATGATGGGTTATTTTTTGAAGGATTAAAGAGAATCCTACTGAGTGTAAGACAATTATGTGATGATGGACATGAGGTGTTGTTGAAGAAGGATTCATGCATCATTTAGAGCTCAAAGGATGTAAAAAGCATCACTCAATGAAGAAGAACCAATGGAAACCTATTTCAAATTGTTTAGCCCATCGATTCATGTTATCGTAGTTCTATAGATAAAAACAACTTATTGCATAGAAGACTTGGCTATCTTGGTCAAAGTAGTATGAGTAAAATTCTAAAGTACAATATTGTACGAGATATGCCTAAATTAAAGAGATAAAGAGATGAAATTTGTGACACATGTCAGAAGGGAAAACTAACCCATAGTTCACAGAAAGGAGTAGATATCATGTCTACTAGGCCTCTTGAAATTATGCATACAGACATATGTGGACCGATGAGACAGAAGTCTACAAGTTTAGATCTCTATATTATAACCATCATTGATGATTACTCTCAGAGGACCAGCATCATGTTCATGAATCACAAGTCAGAAGCAATCGCAATGTTCAAAAATTTCATAAGGCAGGCTGAGAAAAACTCGAAATCTTCATCAAGAATGTGAGATCAGACAATGGAAAAGAATACATTTGTGATTATTTTGAATGTTATCTGGTCATGCAAGGAATCAATCATCAATACAGTACACCATATACTCCACAACAGAATGGAGTGGCTGAATGAAATAATTGAAGCATAGTCGAAATGGGGAGGACTATGTTTATTGAACACAATATCTCTATGTTTTTTTAGAGATAAGCAGTATGCACAACCATAAACATACAAAATAGATGTCTCCTAAGACCGGAAACACAAACGAAATCCTATTAAATGTGGTCTAATAGAATACCAAATCTTAAATACATCATAGTTTTTGGTAGTCCATGCATCATCCAGATTAAAAAGATTATTCTGGGAATGTTTGAGGAAAAAGCAGAATAAGGAATATTCATGGGTTACCTACCTCATAGAAAAGGGTACAAATGCTAGAATAAGAGGTTGAACAAAATGATTGACTGTAGTGTTTTTAGAATAATTGAAAACAACACCAAAATAGGCACTGTAGATATTGATGACTCCAGTAAAGAAATTTCCTTGGAACAGAAGAATGAATAATTAACTGACCCGATAGAAACTGCTGGTGGGATCAACTCTGAACACACCAGTGATTAAGAGTAAGGTCATGAAAATAGAATATGGAGATACAACAAATTGAAAAACATGTCGACATAGAAAATGTTCTTGGTGACCCATAGTCAAGAATATTGAGATTAGAAGATCATACTACACTAGTTTCCCTAGTTGAACCTCATAAATTGGATGAAGCAGTTGAACATGAGGAATGGATACACGCTATGCATGAGGAAATCAATAAAATAGAATAGAATTCCACTTGGGATCTCATACCAATCCACAAAAAATAAAATGTTATTGGGACACATCGGGTTTTCAGAAACAAACTAAATTAAAGGGGTATGTTTCATGAACTAAGGCCAGACTTGTATGCAAAGGGTATTCATAAATGGAAGGAATTGAATTTGAAGAAACCTTTACACTAGTTTCAAGACTGGAAACTATCAGAATGTTCTTAGCAGTTGCAGCACACAAGCAGTATAAGGTCTATCAGATGGATATGAAATGTGCATTTCTAAATGGAGATCTTGAAGAAGTGGTGTATATAGAACAAATAGAAGGATTCGTGGTGGAAAAAATATGGTAGTATGGTATGAATACTGAGAAAATATTTTTATGGATTGAAGAAGGCCTCTAGATCCTGGTACTCCAAATTAGATGTTTGTCTCAAGAACATGAAGTTTGTCAAAGGAACAGTTGACAGTAATCTCTATGTCAGAGAAATGGCCACTGGTACTCTCATAATCATTATCTATGTGGATGATAGTATTTTTTATGGTGACATGGAAGTACTATGTGAATAATTTTCTGATCATATTAAGAGATCCTTTGAAATGTCCATGCTTTCCAAAATGACATATTTTCTACGATTTATGGTGGAAAACTCCATATTTCATTCACAAGAAAAGTATGAAAGGGACTTAGTGAAAAGGTTCAGAATAGAGAATGCATTGGAGGTTTCAACAGTCATTTCTATTGGACCATGTTATGCAAGGATAAAGATGGCATCAATGTTGATCAGAAAGAGTTCAAAAGAATTATCGGCAGTCTCTTATATCTCACGGCTTCAAGGCCAGATATAACATATGCAGTGACTTTGTGTTCTATATTTCAAAGTGACCCAAAAGAATCTCACTTATTAGCCACTAAAATAATTTTGAGATATTTGAAAAGAACCCTCAACTATGGTCTCTTATATAAACACAGTACAAACATAAATTTTTTGGGATTCACTGATGCTGATTGAGCTGGTGATTGTAATGGTAGAAGATCCATATCTTGTGGAACCTTTTTTTCTTGGAGATGGATGTGTTAGTTGGTACAACAAGAAACAAAATTCTATAGCTTTGAGCATAGCTGTAGTAGATTATGTGGTGGCTACACATGCATGTACACAGATGATTTGGATGTAGGTGCAGCTAACAGATTTGAGAATTAAAACTAAAAAACCATTGAGGATCTTATGTGATAATCAATGTGTGATTGGATGGTCTAAAACTCCTATACAACACTCTAGAACCAAGCACATTGATATAAAATATCATTTAATCAAAGACTGGGTCGACAATGGAGACATCAAGGTAGACTAAATTTCTACTCAAGTTCATGTGGTAGATATTTTTACCATATATACGCATACAGAAAGATTTGTAGAGCTAAGGATGATACTTCATGTTCAGCCTTCTCCTCTCACACGAGGAAGAAGAAGGTTCCTCCTTATTCCCTAAATTTTTATACATGTTTTTGTACTAAGATGCAGGGAATTGAAGTAGATGAGTGCATCCCTTGATGGGGTCCATTGGTAGTTGAAGTTGTGCAGGGTCAACCAGTTATGAATTTTGGTTATGAATTCCCATTCATCCCTTTGAATTTGTTGGCCAATAAGGGGGATAAATCATCATCACATAGATTGTGACATTCTCAAAGTGTTCTTAGGAGTATTGAAAACCAAATAAAATGGGGGAGATTGTTGTTCCCAAGTGATTGCATTTGTTTTCAATAACCTGTCTATCTGTGCCAACTGATGAAGTAGATCTTGAAGAATGATGATTTAAGCATCATTACCTCTGACGATTGTCAAAATGGTCTTATGTTCCAAGACTTGTATCAAGGTGATAAAATGTTACAACACTTGAGGAATTACATGCACTATTCAATTGCATAAGGAAATTTGATGTGTCAAAGGCCATGCATCATGTTTCAATACATGCAAAATGAAGACGTCATCGATGCATCATACATGATTGGATTAAAAGTATTTATTGAAGATCATAGAGTTGTTATTTCAAAAATAATGGAAGGAATGATGTTTGAGAATGAAGAAGTATGGTTTTACATTTAATACTTGGTTAATTTATTTTTATACAAAGTACATAATATTTTTTACACAAAAAGTGTCCAACCAAGGAAGCCAGTCGAAGTCCTCACCTCAAGAATTTTCAGGACCTGAGGGTCAACTGTGCTCAAAGGAAGCCCTCAAGGCCGGCCTCAAACGAGGCATGAGTGCGGGCCGTGTGTAAACATGCCGGTGCTACACGGTGATGAACCCGTGCAACATGGGAGCTAGGTGTGCGAGCTAGGAGGAGCAAAATGGGCGCTTAAGCGCGCCCGTAAGAGAACTGGTGCAGGCCAATACTAGAGGGGGGAGAGGAGTAATCTGGTGTAAGGGTTGTTTGAGTTGTTTGTTAAACCATGAGAAAATCGCAGCTCTTTTCGATATGGGACGACTTTTTAATGACGCAGATCTAATCTAGGCCGTCCATCTGATATCGCATCTGATCTCAGCCACATGATTCATTCCGCGACCAAAGTTATAATCGCAGCTATCCGTGATTAATTGAAGGTGATCCAACGACTAATGAAAGGAACTGAGGTTATCTTTAACCCCTGTACATTCGTTGCCACCCGATGTGAACAAGTTAGCCTTCGACACTACATATCCACCATGATCAAGTTTCTACTCACTGTTGAAGCTCAAATCGAGTGCAGGATGATCGTTTTAACGAATTGAATTCAAGCATGCACTAGAAGTTGCATACATGCAATGAGATAAAAAAATCTAACGTGGCCGAAGAAAACTGAGTTTTGAGGAAACATCAGAATGCTTGAAGCCTTCGGTGAAATAATAAGCATGTTTTCTTAAATGAATGCATGTGAGGATCATGCTACGATGAATAAGTCAGCCATTGAAATGGAAACATCCAATATTTAAGCATACCTTTTATCCCGCATTCCAAATTTTGAAGCTATAGATCTCAGGCATTCAAAGGCCAATATTCATGTTTGATACATGGATTTTGAACACACTCCTCGCCTTTAAAAGGAGGATCCCAAATTGTGAAGAGGCTGCTGCCATTATCGAAGGAAGGAGCACCTGTTTCTCAAAAGACAAGAAACCAACCGTGAACCCCACTGGTTTGTGAAAGGTAGAGGATTCCGCGCAGCCCTTATACGTGAAGGAGAACCATGCAAAATCTTGAGCGAAGGTGTCCCGCGCAGGTCTGGAACGTAGGAGAAGAGAAAACCATTCTGGTTTGCGAAAGAAGCTGTGAATTCCTTACGCAATGAAGAGAAGCTTGAATCCCCGTAGTTTGCGCAAGATCTCGCACCCTTGTGCGAAGGAACACGTGAGCACTCGACAGGTTCTTCTGAACCCTCGTTGTGTCTATTTGAGGAGAATGCCACAAGCTACACAATTGGTGCTACGCAACCTTGTTTTATCCTTGTGATGAAGAAAAATCCGTGGCATAGTGTTTCTCAGAAAAGGAATACATGCATGAGGTCGAGGCATTGATAACCTCTTGATAAGAAAAACACACACGTACTACATTCTCACACCCATCCGGGTCTTTTAAAAGGAAGAAGATAAAGGTGGGTGCATGAATGTTGGACTTCATGTGTATGCAAAATAAATAAGTGTGTGAAGAGGAGAATACACACAACACCTTGGTGGGTGTGTGCATGAAAGTATGGAAGACCTTACAATATGAGTTTTTGAGGAACTAATCATTTCAAGTGATTAGTATTGGTGAGAAAGACCAAAAAGTTCTCCTAGAGTCTGTTGAAGCTACTTGAAGAATTGAACAACACATTTGAAGAAGAGAAGTGTAGCTGTGGAGAGGAAGATGTAGCGAAGTTGGGGGGTTTAACCAACTTGTAATTATGGGGTATAACCAATTACCATGTAAATTATTTTTTGTAATATTGAAGAATCTGTGTTGGGGAGTGTAACTAACATGGCAAGGAGTAGGTCTTTGTACCAAACCTTTTAAATCTTTGTGTTTTGTGCCTTCATTACTAATGCATCACCAAAACAGTATATCTAGGCCTTAACCAGCCATAGAGGCTGAATTGATCATTCAAAGGGAATAATTCTTAAAAGTAAAAAGTTATCACTGATTCACCCCTCCCCTATCAGTGATCACAACTGATCCAGGCATTTAAACATGAAAACCTTAAGGGAAAATAAATGGTATGGGAAATTTAACATGTGTGATTATTGGTTACAGAAAGATTCATTCCTTGGTCATATTTTTTCTAAAGATGTAAAAACTTTTGACCAATCTAAAACAAAATATGTTGAATAGTGGCCAAGGACGTCCAATATCCACCAGATCTATACATTTCTTGGTTTGGCAGGCTATTACTGAAGGTTTTTTGAATATTTTACACATTTATCTGGACCGCTGACTACATTAAATTGAAAATCTATTAAATTTATCTATACAAAAAAATGTGATGATTTTTTTAGTAAATATAAATAAATATTTTTGAATTCTCCAATTTTGGCCTTTCCTTTAAAAAATTTTGAATTTCCTATCAATAGTAATTCTTCTTTGAAAGAATTGGTTTTTTCCTACTGATGAATGATTAGGAAATTGTTTATTCTACATGTCAGTCGAAATCTCATGAGTTAAATTACCCTACACATGATTTGAAATTAGATGTAATTGTTTTTTCATTAAAAAATTGGAGGCATCATTGGTATGGAGTAATGTGTGTAATATATTAGGATCAAAAAAGTTTTAAGTATACATTCATTCAGAAAAATTAAACATGAGATAGGGGATATAGAAAGAATTATTAAAGTATTATGAGTGCACGATCTTGTAATATCCCATAACGGAAAATAATGTGCCTGATGATTTGAGTTGAAAGCTTAATGATATATTAACCATGCAACATTTTGAATGAGATCCTATGGTTTTATATATAAGGAATTTTGGATTGGAAGTTGTTAGTGCATGGAATTATTTTGTTTGGTTTCATTTGTTAGTGAAATCATCTCTATATAAAAAAATGATGAAAGCACAGAAGGAAGAAAGAGAGTTTCTAAAAAAGAATATTTTTTTCATAATGGTATGTTTCCTAAATTTCACAATTATAATGATTTTTTTAAGATTTGAGATGTGGTTATGTGGGCCTTGTAATTCATATTTGACGAAAGATTAATAATGTGAAGGTTGTAGTTCTATATTTTGAGTTCAACCTAATTTCACTAAATGTACATAGATCATCAAGAGCATTTCTAGGGGGATGGAATGTAATGATATATTTTTTTTAACATTATTGGGATTTTTATGACTTGTAAATAGTTTAAATCAGAGTGATAGTTACCGAAATGGATGCATCAGCTTTTACCGGTGCCCGAGTGAAAATAAGAAAATATAACCACGGACTTAGTTCTGGGATTACCAAAAAAACACTCAAGGTAATAATGCAGTCAGGGTTATTGTTCATCGAGTGACTAAATCTAGTCATTTCATACATATTCAAGATTATTTTCCTATAGATCTACTTTCTCGAATGTATGTTAAAGAGATAGGCATGTTACATTGGGTTTCCCTCTCCATTATATATTATCATTATCCTAGGATCAATTATAACTTTTGTAAAGGCCTTGAAATGTAGGTGGGTGCTGAATTTAATTTCATATTATTTTTTTATCCTTAATCATATGGGATGTCAGGGAGAAAAATTTAGACATTGGAAGATATTCTACGTGCTTGTTCGATGGATTACCAAGGAAGTGTGTACCAACATCTTTATTTCGATGTGTTTTCTTATAATAACATTTTTCATTATAGTATATAGATGGATCCATTTTAGGAATTATATTGACTGTGGTGTTGAACTAAAGCTTTTTGGGAAGATTTATTTGAATAAATGTTGATGGGACCAGAATTAGTTGAAGAGATGGAAGAGAAAGTTCTGTTTGTTCAAAATAACATGAGCGCATCTCAGAGTACAAAGAAAAATTTTACAGATAACAGAAGTATGGATCTTTCATTCAAATTTAGTGATCATGTATTTCTTTAAGTTTCTCCAGGTAAAAGTGTCACGCGTTTATGTAAGAAGGGAAACCAGAGTCCGAGGTTCATTGGACCTTTTGAAATTCTGGAGAAAGATGGACCTGTTGTGTACCATGTGGATTTACCTCCGAGTTTGTCCCAGGTACAAAATGGTTTTCATGTTTCAATGATGATGATGTATATTCTGGATCCATCTCATGTTTTTAGTCCATAGGTTGTTTAGTGGACATAGAATTTCTCTTATGGAAAACAACCAGTCCAGATTCATTACTAAAGAGAGAGTGTGTTTGTTGCGTAATAAGGTAATTCATCATGTTAAGGTTTTGTAAAAAACCCATATGGTTGAAGAGGAAACATCGGAATCCAAAAATTTTATGTGGTCTAAAATACACCCACAAATTTGATACGTAAATAAAATAGCGAGGATGTAATTTCCAAAAGTGGGGAAGGTTGCAACATCCCAGGTAAATAAGGAATATTAAATTTTCATATTTATTAATATTTGTGAATTAAATATTATTTTTACATTAATTGGGATTCTATGTTCGATTTTATACACGATACACTATAATTGTTATCTCCAAAATTATATGTTGCACCTAAGCCTTAGTCTTACTGAAAATAAAAAAAAATTATTTTTAAATAGAAGATAATGCCAAGATGATGTGTGGGCGGGAATGAATAGATCTAACCATATTATGATTAAACATGTTTGTTTAATATTTTTCCATTTATCCAATAAAATTTAGAGGCTTAAAATAATAAAGAATCTAATTTTAAGCATAAAAAATCAATTATCTTTAATTGGTATTTTTATCATATTTTGATTGTCAACCCTATTTAAATATATTTTTTGTCACTTTTATAGGTTCCATTTGACTAAAATAACTTTTTATTTATATGTGGGACAAGAAAATTTACTTTGGGTAAATTTTTGGTATTTTCCTGATAAAGTTCATTTTTAATGAATAATGAAAAATATTTCATTTTATATCAAAACTGTCATTTCATTTGATTTATTTTTATGATTAGATTATCTTTTAAATTTGTTTTAAAGTGTTATTATATTATGTTTTTATATTTTAATCCAATTATTTTCATTGGAAATAATTTTACTTTTAAATTAGACATAAATGCATGCCAATCATTTGATAAATATTACTTTTTAGAAACTCGCCTTTTGGTTTTTCCATTGGAATTAATTTTAAATTAATTTCTGATGCTTATATGTTTTGAATTAGGAAAATGGATTCCGTATTTTGAATTAAAAGATCCAAATTGTTTAAATATGTATCTTTTATTTTTATACATTTTTAATAGTAACATCCGTAATGTTTTAATTTTTTATGGTTAAAGGGTAAATCTGGTAAATAAGGGTAAATAATCATATTATAATAATATAAAACTAACCTAATACAAGTCCTACTACTATTGGATGATATATTTATAAACATGGAAATACATGGGTCTATTTGGGGACCCCATTGAGCTTCTTTTATTTGAAAATGATATTTTATAAGAATTGATTTTTATGTAATGAAAAATGTACCAAAAACATGCTTATTTTAGTAATTTGTTTTTATAAGGGGTTATATGAGTGATATTTTGACTATATATATTTATTATAAATATAAAAATATTTCCTACATAATGATATTTTATTTATAGTTTTATACATCAAATAAATATATTTATGTATGACAATATGATGATGTTATGATATCTTTATTAATGAAAGATCTAAATAAATGAAATTATAAATAGTAAAATATATTTTTATTGAAACTATTTATGTCAAACATGAATATTAGGGAATAATAGTAATTTTTATATTTTAATTAATTGTTTTTTTGAATGAAACATGTTTTTATAGATTTTGTAGATGTCATTATATGAACATTATAAAAATTGACATAAATGAGTTTTTAAAACAAATTCAAATTTTTTAAATGGTATAATAGTTATTAAATATTTGATTCCAAAAAATTATTTAGATAATTATATAAATGTCAATAATGAAATAGTTGTGGTTCTATTTCTATTTTATGGAAACAATATTAACCATATAGTATGAATATACAAGAAGAAATAAAAAAGTAAAATTAGATTAGTAGGGGTTAAAGCTGGAAGACAAGGTTAATCATGTGACCAAAACATATCTAAAACATATTAGTTGAGAATATTTTAAACAATAATCATATTATATTAGAATAAAATTAAATTTTTACATTTTAATATTAAAATTCAGTTTATAATTATATCATATTTCAAAAAATTTCTAACATTCCCCTCCTACCTCTTATAAAGGTCAACCACCTCTAACCCCATACTCACACATCTCAATCCCCTTGTTTAATACACAATCTACTAAATTAAGATTCCAAAATTCCCCACTTCTTCGTAAATTTCTAACCATATGAATATGGATGTTCAAAAAATCCATTTGTCTCAAATTAAAGGGGGTTACAAGATTTTGAGGTCAGTCTATTCTAAAGTTCCATTGATTTATTTTACATATTCACTATCTATTCTATTCTTATTATTTGTTACATAACAGAATAATTATCCAAAATATAATACTCTTTTTTTATGAGAAGAATTCGAACTGAAATTATACACACCTCCATCTAATGTGGATACGAACATAATGTTTTTGTGTACGGTGAACTACAACCCCATTAAACAGTGATTGTCTGATTTTCTATACAACCTGTCTTGGTGGCCATTATAATTGAAGTGTATTTATATAAGATATATATTATAATTATATTGTCTCTATGCTTCTATCATTTTTATATACAACATTCTTTATGCTTTAATGATGTACAAACATGTTAACTTCATTTGAAGAAGTGCAGACTATAACCCCCTTAAAGTGAAATAACTCGTTAATTCCATACATTGAACATATAAATGTTTGACTTAATGAAATTATTTAAAATATACATAATATGATATTATAAAATAATAATAATAATATGCAAATGTATCATTTAGTATTCATTTCTATAACATGAAAAATAAATGAAAGTAACGGGCTTGCATATATAAGGCTTACTGTGTCCGGGTACGTTGTATTTCATTTCATATCTCTAAGTGTTTTGGGCTGTTATAATTACATATATACTATATTTATATGAAATTTAAATCATCAATACTTTTATAGAGATAATTTATTTTTGGCCACATGGAAAATTAGTAATTATAACAAGATCATTTTCGACTCAAGTACCTAATATCGACAAAATGACCGATATTAACATGAATAATTATATACTTTCTATATCATTGTAATAAGTGATATGAAAGGAATGATAAACAGAAAAAGGTTCTTAAGAAAGTATAGATTAACATATGATTATTATTTATGAAGATTAGTGAACATACATGATGAGTCAGACTCAAGGTAAAGCAGTTATTCTCATTCTCCTTTCATTGAAGAATGTTTAGATAATATAGGCCTCCTAATTTGACATGGTGTATAATAAACCCCTTTTAATTTTAGTTTCATTCAAAGGGAATATATTATCATAGAAGCAGTTTACTAAATGATAAATTGAATGTTATTAATGTATACAGTGACAATAACCACTCTACCACTGTAATTGTAATTGGATTCCTCTATCAGACTTAATATTTTTTAAAAGTAAAACATATTCCTTTTCCCATTCTTGGGTTTTTTATTGAAAATGGTTTTTGAGATGGATTTATTATTTCAATATCATGAAATGATTTCTAGTGATTGAAAATGAAATATTATTAGTGAAGTGTTGATATTTTCAATATTTGTTCTGTTATGATTATATAATGGTACTTGGACATTTGATAGGTGGTAACATGAGAAACTAATGAATGGTGGTTACTTGATAAACCAAATTTTAGGTGGTTACCAGATAAACCAAATTTCAGGTGGTTACGTTATAACATCCAATGCATTTTGTATGGAAATCGACTGCATAGCTATTCTATTTAGTGATTTGTATGGAAGTCGACCGTACAGTTATTCCATTTAATTATGTTTATGTCTTAAGTGCGGTTATATGTTATATGTTGCTTTCCATGGGCTATATGGTAATCGTTTGGTTAAAAAATGGGCATGCAATGATAATATATTCAGTGATGTGTTTTTTCTACTTATTTAAAGTGAAAAATATACCTTTATCATAACGTATTCATGGATTACATGTTATTTTAAAAAACTAACATATTTCCTTCATTATGTATCCCTTACATAGCTTTTTATACTCATCGAATATTCTGAATGTTTTTTCAATGGACATAATGTTTAATACTGTCATTGATGGGATCCATGAAAAGTCATACATTTTAAAACATGGAACTAGACATGTATGTTTTTTTATGATTTTTTGTTTTATAAAAATGATTTATAATGAGTAAAAGTTTGTACTTGTAATATTCAGGTATTTAAGTATGAGTTATGAAATAATTCTTTAAATCTATAATCTTGAAAAGATCCTCAATGTGAATTATTAACTTATTCATGATTATTTAATGTTTAAGGGTGGGGACTTATAATAGATACATGTTTAATACCATTGGACTGATGAAGAACTTCTTACTAGCATCTATATTTTTCCCACAATCAGATGTAGGGACTCAAGTAATCTACGAAGATATGTTTTATAATTAGAATGTAGTGATGGACTTCATTTTGGAATTTGATATTGGATATGATATGTTATAAGTTATATGATTTTTTTGGTGATTCTTATATTATTTTAGATGAATGTTTTCACACTGTCTATTACTATGTGGGTTCAGTACAACATCTACTTCTCCTCGTAGTGGGTGAGCCCCCAGCTTTTTCCTATTGATCAATGTAGAATGTACAAGATTCCATTATTGGGTATATGTTTCCTCAATTCCCTTGGACTATACACTTCATGGGAATGGATCATGTATCCCTCTTAGAGGCCCAAATAAATCCCCGTGTCCTTCATGTATTCCATAGGTAAGGGTTGTTGAAAAATGAGTGAATTAAATTTTCAAGGGTGCTGATCCACTATTTATTTGGATTATTCCATTAGGATCTCATGTCCCCCACAATGATCCCTAGGTGTTTCCCCCATCTTTGTATTGACATAAAAGTTTTTCCATGATGTGTGGATTGACTAACTGTATTTCTTAAAATAACCCTTTTAGTATCCACAATTATTCTAAATAGGGAGACCAGATGAACACCACCTCTCTGATAGGAACCATCAGTGTTATTTGACTCATTTATTATGTTCTCCTTGATGAGTTCTATTTTATAAAATTCGATAAAAAATTCACTGATGGATTTATGGTTGTGATGTTTCCTCTAAACTATGTGTCTTTGTTCAGAATATCTGAGTGTTATTATTCTATGTATTTTGCACATATATCTTATGTAGCACTTACCGTTTCTCTTAATGATTTGTTTTTGATATTCTGGGGTTTCTTACTCGAAATTTTTATACTCAAAATTATATGGGCTCTTCCAACACATTTCATGTCTAATATAAAAAATCGAACTTTTTTGGATACCAATGTAGAATAGTACTAGGTGGAGGATTATTTGGTATACAGACATGGGTGTATACTTGTGTTGCATTTGACAGTAGTCCTATTCATATGGAAATTCTGGAATTTACTTAGCAGTTTCTGGTGTCATTGTATTTTTTATCAATTTCACTATTTCTAGTACTAGTTTTTAAAACTATATTATAGGATTAAATAAATATGCATGCATTGTTATCAATTGTTTTACATTTCACAATTTTATGGTCATAGAGATGTCTGTGAGTGTATGGTTACATTAGGATAACACATCTTTTTTCATTGATATGTTGTCTTAGCACTAGTCACCAGCTCATGGACTATTGGAGGAAGGCTAGATGTAGTTTTTCTTGGTCCCCATTGAGTCATGTCATGTGGGAATTGTACTAGGGCAGTACATAACCTAAATTGTTATGAATCTTCTAGGGATTAGGATCAGAGATTGAGATCTCATTTTTTACTAGTGAGGATTGTTTCCGGAACTAGGATGACAAGGTTAAAGCATATCATGTTTGGATCTCAAGCATGGGAGTCCAGTGTTGGTGTGACATATGATGTATCAATTTAGAATCACCTTTACAACCTTCTTGTTGAAACATTATGTGAATACACATGTAGTAGGGAATTTTTTTTTTAAAATTCATCTTATAGTAATGGGTTTGGGTTTTCATGTCCTTCTTGAGTGGGATCCCCATATTCATTCATTGACCATTTTTTGTCTTTATAATGTTTATGATACATCTATTATGAAAACCATATCAGATTCGATGATATTTGTTTGATGAAGAATAGATAAATTATGATGTTTTTTATTATGGAAACACTCATGATGTGTTAAATCCAAGTGAGAGCTGAGCAGTGATACCACCTATTGATTAGTGAATGGATCCTTTAGTAGATTAAGTTGATCATATTCTATGTGTTGAGTTGAAAATATCTCTATTTGGAAAATATAACGATACAAAAAGGATTGGAATATTATTTATGTTCTTGGTATTGATATCACTAATGTTCCATGAAGAGATAGACCCTCAGGAAATATTTGTTTTACATATGGTAGTGGTTCAGGTTTCAGCTTACACGGACCCTGACATATCAAATGGTTGCACATGCAACCGATTTTCTCTGTGGTGCATTAGTTTGATCTAGTAGTACCAAAATATTAAACACCTACTATTATAGTTCTTCATGACTTCCAAATATAGTGATCCCACATATTATATGGCGGTCAAGACCAACATCTTGGGAAATAGTGTAATTGAGTGATGTTATGGTCTGAATGTTACATATGTATGGGAAACCTCTCTATTGGTGGTCCATGTGATAAAATATCCTCGAGTTTCTGTCAGGATATGATATTACCCTATTTGGGTGGTGTTTTATGTATGTTTTGGCCTATATTAAGGATATAGAATTCCACCACTAAGAACCATTCTTAATACTCTATCTAAAACTATGTGTTGGTATTAGTTCCACCAAATGTGGATAGATTCATGGTGTGGTTGATGAATTTATCTGACTTGTGCACTTGAAGATGTTGGATGTGATAAGGTGGAGAAGCAAGCCCTATTGGTGGTAGACAGGTTGGATATGGAAGTATTTGTTCCGACAAATGGGATTTCATAGAGAATTTTAGTGTGATTCGTAGTAATATGTGCGTCTTTTCATCCCCATTTACAGTTTTTACATGGATTTATAAGCCCATATTCTCTGTGTGCACCCTCTATGCGAGACCTTGTGATATAGGTGGATCCCCATCATGTAATCCTTTTATTGGGGGTTAGTTATATCTCCCATTTTTACCAAATAAAGGGTTATCACCATCTCCAAGTTTTAGAAGTGGATATACCAAGTGTGGAATCCTAGAGATAACGTGGTTTATTGAGTTCTTGGGGATACCCTTTTACTATATAATTCCACATCAAAGTTAATAGGGAAACAAATAATGACTCTTATCCATTTTTTGATTTGTTTTTGTAGTCTTTTGATGTGGTAACATCATGTACCTGGTGTCTTAGATGGACCATGAGAACCACTAATGTAGTCATTCAATGTAACGCCCCGACCCCAGTTAACCAGAGTCAGTGCATTATTGAGTAGCATTTTCATGATCACAAAAGATCAAGTCTCGAAAGTCCGATTTGTTTAGTAGCCTTGGAAACACTAGATACATTCATAAAAGTTACATTACATCATAAAGTGAAAAACAACAATAACAAAGTATCCACATTTCACACTCATATCCTCTTCTGACTATCCCTGCAGGTCATTCATAAGATACTTCTTCACATCATGGAAAATATTAAAACATTGAAAGTGGTGAGCTCAGATGCTTAGTAAGGATAACAATAAAGCAAAATATTTCATATATAAACATAAACATTTAAGGCAATGTACGACTAAAACAAAAGCCTTTTAAACTTGAACGTCAACATAATATGGCAAAAGTAAAATGAGATAATGCCATTTACTTCTTCACATGGATATTCTACTGACCGAATAATCACATGCAATATCAATAACAACTTTCATAATGATGGAATGCATAATGCCAGAATATCATCACCACGTAGCCAAGGCCTCGTGCCAAGACCACAAATAAGATTTTGTCAAGGCCTCGTTCTAAGAAAGAAGTTTGTCTCATGAGACATGCCGATGCATCGAGGAGCTATAGCGGGCTCCACCCGTCACTTATTAATTTCAATGCATTCCTCAAATGAAAAGGTTTAAACATATCATAAACCATAACATAATCATATCACATAAAACATGCCTAAAGGAAACAAAACATTCCCACATTTTAATCATAAGATATCAATAAAACACATTGATATAATAAAAACACTTTCAAAACCATTTTCAATACCAAAATTAATGAAAATTAAAACTTTGTATTTATTTTTCATTAAAAAAATTATGGCTTGTAGAGGAAGTCGAAACTCAAATAATGGTCACGGCGGCGGAGAAGTCATTGTCGCCACATACATACGGAAAGAAAAACATTCATTTTTTTCGTTTAGTAAAAGGCTTCATATAAAAAGATTATTTTTGAATAAATTTAAAAGTCAAAGGGGTTTATACGCCGTATAAAAGAAAGTTGTGTATAAAACCAAATATGCCTCAATGAAAGGAGATTAAGACGAAGTCCCTTACAAATATCATTTTTTTAAATAAAATAGATCTATTATGTGTATTCATTATAAGTACACATAAATAAAGTTCAAATACAAGATATGACGTAATAATATCATGACATAATTTGAAAATAGGAGATTAACCCAAAGAATGAAAATTGGGTTAAGAAATTCCCTTACCTCATGTCCAACTTGAGTCGACCATTCCTTAACCTCCTGAATAATAAACTCGAGTTAATCTCTACCTTCTTAAGAACTTTTTTCATGTTTTTTATTCATTTTATATCACTTATTACCATGTTATGAACATTATGTAATTATTTATGTTAATAACGGTTGTTTTGACGATCTTAGGTACTTGAGTCAAAAATAAACTTCTTATAATTACACTTGGTTAATGTGGTGATATATCCATTATATCCATAATTATATTCATGATATATATATCATATACATCATATATATCCAGTATATACATTCATTTATAATATTACATAACATTTAGAGGTAAGAAGTGAAATGCACCGTTCATTAAGACGGTAAGCGGTACGTACGCATGAACGCTACATTCATTTCTATTTCGTATTTAATGGATTGAAGTTATAATTATATAAAGGTATAATATAATTCCAGTATAATATAATTTATAATACCATTTACTCCATCCTTTATACATCCCACATATGGAATTAACGATTCAAAATCACTTTGAGGGGGCGGTAGTCCGCACTTCCTAAAATGAAAATATCGCGTTTACCCATAATGGAAACAATAAAGGTATTCCATAAATAAAAAATAAAGAACCTTAAGTAAAACAAAAACATGTTATATATTATTTATAAATAGAGTGACATCTTAATGGCAACCTTTGAAGGTGTTATATGAGTGTTGAACAATCATCGTTTCGTGCGGCAGAAATTCTCCATCCACAGAAACAGTATGTTCTTTAACCATTAGAT
Source organism: Viscum album (assembly GCA_963277665.1). Classification (NCBI taxonomy): domain Eukaryota; kingdom Viridiplantae; phylum Streptophyta; class Magnoliopsida; order Santalales; family Viscaceae; genus Viscum; species Viscum album. The sequence continues at coordinate 552,180,210 of OY728125.1, read as the reverse complement.
GTAGGTGTGTGTAAGTGTAGCTCTAATAATTCTTATAACAACATCCTAGTATATTGAGGATACTGGTGTTGTTACAAAATAAATGAATAAAAATAGTTTAGGGGGTTGGATAAGAAAAATAAAACAAAATAACATAAGTGAAGACATTACCTTAAAATCGGGTAACTCTTTTGATTTGAGCCGAAGGCTTCCTTGGGAAGAATTCTGCCCAAAGTGAGGCTTCTAGGAGTAATGGAGGGAAGTTGGGAGAGTATTTGGGCAGAGTTTGGCCGAGCCAAAACGCTTTGAAAGTGTGACAAAGGTGGTAGTGGTGGGGGCCTTTTATAAGTGGAGAGGAGGGACACTTTTGGAATGTAATAAAATGTTACTTTATTATATAATGAGTTTCAGATTTTAATGGTCCCACACTTATATAATTCGAGTATAAGGTGATAAGGGTTCTAAATCTACTCATCCAATAGGTTTTTTACAGGTTTAGGACTTGAAGTTTACATTATCTTTTCATTTTATTTAAATCGTTAATTAATGAGGTAATTGCTGCATCATCATGGTGTCATAAATAATTTAATTTATTTAATGTCTACAAATTATAAAATAATTATCATGATGTAGGAAATTTTGTTATATTTATAATGAATATTTATAGTAAAAAATATTACTTTTATAACCCCAATGAAAATTTGTTTTAGTAAAACAACTTATGTTTGTGACATTTTTATTTTAACTTTAAATAAAAGTTATTCATGTCATTTTCCTACCAAAGTGGCTCCATGGGGTCCCCAAGTTGACCCATGTATTATATTGGTCGGCCATGATTCATCCAATAGAGGTAGGACAAGTGTAAAGGTCATTTCATATTTTTATAATACAAAATTTACCTTAAATTTCACTAATTACCTTTAATCGCGATTAATTAAACTTAAAAGTTACTATTCACCAAAAATTATTTTAATCCCATTGAACCAAATTTTACTTCCTAATGACAACCATGTATGTCGGATTTTTGAAAATCAAATCACAGAAGTAGTAATATTTCATTTAAATGAAAAAAATCAGTAATTTAACTACCACTTAGCGGTTTCAGTATTCATCAAAAATTGTTGTTTTTCAGAACAATGCCAAAATTTCACCCTAAGATATAATTGATATTCCAAATTCAAAAATGATGTCTATTTTAAAAAAATTCCAAAAATATATGTTTCATTAATTAATTTTATAAATAATTCCCGCTGTCACAACAAATAGCGTGTTTTTAAGAAACAATATATATCAAAAGATTGACAATTTTTTATGTCCAATTTCAATTTAAAATTAATTCTAATGACCACCATTGGATAAAATAGTAATAATATATTCTAATTATACTTTAAAACCTCTCAATAGTATAATTTATCAATATAAATTATTTTTATTTAGAAAGTTGTTTTTAAGTATTTTTCACTATTCATAAAAAATTGGAAGTTCTTAGAAAAATACCAAAAATTCAACATAGGCTAATTTCGATATTAATAATCCAAAAATGAAGTCCATTTTGAAATTTAAAATATATATAATTTCAAAAAGTGGTTATTACTATTCATAACTGCTACTTTTATTGGTCGTGGTGTGTTAGAACTCGAGGTTGCGTATAACACACGCTTCTCTATTATTCAAAGAGGAGCGTACCATGGAAGCATGGGGTGTTACATTCTCCCCTACTTCAATAAATTGTGTCCTCACAATTTGAAATTTTTATTTGAAAATAAATGGTTGAAAATAGAAAATACCTTTGTGGAAAACCCACATCGAAAATAAGGTTAATAAAAATATAACTTTAAAAGAAAGAAAGATAAGTACAAAGGTCACCCGAGATAGCCCATAATAGTATTATATGAAAATATTGATATGGAAGAAAAACAAACCATCAAGGTCTGATGGAGAGTTGTAGAAAACTGGATTAGGAGAAAGTGAACCATAAGAAAATCACAAACTTGTGATTGGTTAAATGGTCATTGAATCCCCAGTTAGAAAAGTTAACCGACAACGTTTTTGTTTTTAAGTTACCTTTTATAAAGTTGGGGAATTTATTTAGGAGATTTACTAAGAACGTAAGGGAATATACATACTTGTCATGTAGACTTTCATTCTTTAATAAATTTTTACCACAAACCCATCTTTCTCTATAAAAAGATAATAGAACACATAAATATTCTATTTATCCTAATTGTATAAGGTTCCAAATAATAACACATACCATTTAGATTAGTAAAACCATTTTTTAATAACCAGGGACTTCCTGTAGGCTAGTGGTAGGTAATAAAGGCATGTCGCACTATGGTTGTGGGTTTGATTCCTACAGCTTTGTCCGACGCGACGGGTTATGCCCCACCCTGCAGGTTGTCCTTTTCCTAAAACTATAGTATTATAATATTCCAAAAATAATCTTCATAAATGTTTTAACCTTAAATAATACTATCCAAGGTTCAAATTAATCCATTCCAACCTATATAGATATCCAAAATACCTCTATCCAGACATTTTCAAAAACGTCTCTAAATTCCAAAATCAATTGTAACATTAGATTCCCCAAACAAAGGAAAGTTTCTCTTATTTTCACATACTTAAAATATGATTACCTTCATTATATTAAAGCCTTAATGAAAAAAAACCAGTACTGCAGTAAAATCCTTATATATATCACGTTATTCTTATAACCAGAATATAATCCTTGTTTCTAAAAGCACCAATACATTAATTATTCCACTTCAACTGTAGTAATAGCATATGATTGTCCTTGATCCCTTGGCCTTTTCTGAGGTAAGTTTCCATGACACTTAGGACATTCATTTTCATAATGACCCATTTCTCTACAATTGTAGCATTCAACATTGATAGCCTCTTTCTATCCCTTGCAATCACGAGCCTGGTGACCTTTTTCTCCACATTTATAACAAACTCCCATTCCTTTTAGGCAAGCACTGGGGTGATTCTTCCCACAATTATCACATAATGGAAAATCATTATTTCCCTTTTTCCCTTTATCTGTCTTTTGTTCCACAGTTCTCTTCTTCTCATTATTAATTTTATTGTCATAAGATTTAGTGAATTCCTTTTCTATTTTGATAGCACATAAGACATTGTCTTCGTACGATGAAAGGATTGTGATAATAAAGCTTGACGGAGAAATGATTTTAACCCATTAAAGAAACGATTAATGTTACATCATGGGTTCCGTATATAATCTGTGGCATGCCTCGCTAACCTTGTAATGTTATCCTCATACTTTGCGACATTCTCATCCTCCTTTTGTCTCAGACTCAGAAATTGCCTTTCCATATCTGCTCGATGGTCATGTGGAAAGTATTTTTCTAAGAAAATATCTTTGAACTCCCTCCATTACATACATGATACTTCTTCATCTTCCTTTGTATTTTGAATCAATGACAACCATTGATCGGCATCTCCAGTGAGGCGGTAAACTACCATGATAACCTTCTCCATTTTCACTACTCTCAAGGCGTGTAATATTTTCTCAAAGGAGTTTATCCATTACTCAACTACTAATGGATTTGTACCCCCATTAAATGTCGGCGGTTGTTGCCTCATGAAGTGGTCTAACATTGATTCTCCACGTTGTGGATTAGGGTGCTCCATACGAGTAAGGTTATTATTCAAAACCTGAGTGAGTTGTCCCAGTATGGTAATAAGTTGATCAGCACTAGTTGTATCTCCAGCACCACAATAATTATCTTGAGTAGGAGGGAAATCCATACACGGAGTGCGTGCATTGATACAGTTTCCATTCCATCCACTAGGTGCCATTTCTAAACAATGGCATAAACTAGATTAGTTTATGAATCAAAATTCATAATTCCATACTTGTAAAACACTTAACAATAATTGAACTATTTATGGATATAATCCTTAATTATAATAAAAGATTTCTTTGAGGAAGTATATACTCATAACCCTTCATAGTGGATTGTAAGGAAAATGAGAATTATCCTAATCATATCCCCTGGGAGTGTCATAACCAAGAGTGTAGCAAGGCCCGTTGTCGTGCACCAGTTCCCATTCGAGTCTAGCTCAAAGCGGTGTTTTCGGGTTTTACCCCTAGGTACATCTGTTCTAGAGCCACCTATACCTACTCGTATCCAGACATGGATGTATTGTTCGGAAAACTCACAAAATATCTATAATACCAAAATTCTAGGATGTTCTTCTATACTAATCCTCAATGTCTATCTTTGGGCTATGTTCTCTAATCAGAGTTTATCTAAATCTAGCTTCCAAGGCTAGTACTAAACTGTCTCTGATACCAACTGTAACGCCCCGACCCCAGTTACCCAGAGTCGGTGCATTATTGAGTAGCATTGGCATGATCACAAAAGATCAAGTCTCGAAAGACCGATTAGTTTAGTAGTCGTGGAAACACTAGATACATTCATAAACGTTACATTACAATATAAAGTAAAAAACTACAATATCAAAGTCTCCAAAGTTCACACTCATATCCTCTTATGACTATCCCTACAGGTCATTCATAAGATACTTCTTCACATCCTAGAAAATATTAAAACATTGAAAGGGGTGAGCTCATATGCTCAGTAAGGATAACAATAAAGTGGAAGATTTCATAAATAATCCTAAACATTTAAGGCAATGTAAGACTAAAACAAAAGACTTTTAAACTTTAATTTCAACATAATATGGAAAAAGTGAAATGAGCTAATTCCATTTACTTCTTCACATGGATATTCTACTGGTCGAATAATCACATGCAATATCAATAACCACATTCATAATGATGGAATGCATAATTCCAGACTATCATAACTACGTACCCAAGGCCTCGTGCCAAGACCACAAATTAGATTTTGTCAAGGCCTCATGCCAAGACACTAGTTTGACTCGTGAGACCTACTGATGCATCGAGGAGCTATAGTGGGCTCCACCCGTCACTTATTAAGTCCAATGCATTCCTCATATGAACAGGTTTAAACATATAATAATCCATAACATAATCATATCACATAAAACATGCATAAAGGCAACATAACATTTCCACATTTCAATCACAAGATATCAATACAACACATTGATATAAAAAACACTTTCAAAACCATTTTCAAAACCAAAATTAACGAAAATTAAAACTTTGTATTTATTTTTCATTAAAACAATTATGGCTTGTAGAGGAAGCCGAAACTCAAATAATGATCACGACAGTGGAGATGTCATTGTCACCGCATATGTACGGAAAGAAAAACATTCCTTTTTTATGTTTAGTAAAATTCTTCGTTTAGAAATATTCCTTTTGAATAAATGTAAAAATCAAAGGGGTTTATACACCATATAAATGAAAGTTGTGTATAAAACCAAATATGCCTCAATGAAAGGAGATTGAGACGAAGTCCCTTACAAAGATCATTTTTTAAATAAAATAGATCTATTACGTGTATTAATTATAATAACACATAAAGAAAGTACAAATACAATATATGACATAATAATATCATGACATAATTTGAAAGTAGGAGATTAACCCAAAGAATGAAATTTGGGTTAAGAAATTCCCATACCCTATGTCCAACTTGACTCGACCGTTCTTTAACCTCATGAATAATAAACTAGAGATAATCTCTACCCTCTTAAGAACTTTTTTCAAGTTTATTATTCATTTTATATCACATATTACCATGTTATGAACATTATGTAATTATTTATGTTAATAACGATTGTTTTGACGATCTTAGGTACTTGAGTCAAAAATAAACTTCTTATAATTACACTTTGTTCATGTGGTAATATATCCATTATATCCATAATTATATTCATGATTTATATATCATATAAGTTATATATATCCATTATATACATTCATTTATAATATTACATAACATTTAGAGGTAAGAAATGAAATGCACCGTTCATGGAGACGGTAAGCCGTACGTACGCATGAACGCTACTTTCATTTCTATTTAGTATTTAATGGATTGAAGTTATAATTATATAAAGGTATAATATAATTACAGTATTATATAATGTATAATACCATTTACTCCATCCTTTATACATCTCACATATGGCATTAACGATTCAAATCACTTTGAGGGGGTGGTAGTCCTCATTTCCTAAAATGAAAATATCGCGTTTACCCATTATGGAAACAATAAAGGTACTCCATAAATGAAAAATACAGAACCCTAAGTAAAACATAAATGTATTATATATTATTTATAAATATAGTGACTTCTCAATGGCCACTTTTGAAGGTTTTATATGAGTGTTGAACAATCATCGTTTCGTGAGGCAGAAATTCACCATCCACAGAAACAGTATGTTCTTTAACCATTAGATGTAGGTGTGTGTATGTGTAGCTCGAATAATTCTTATAAAAAAATCATAGTATATTGAGGATACTGGTTTTGTTACAAAATAAATGAATAAAAAGAGTTTAGGGGGTTGGATAAGCAAAATAAAAACAAGATAACATAAGCGAAGACATTACCTTAAAATCGGGTAACTCTTTTGATTTGAGCCGAAGGCTTCCATGGGAATAATTCTGCCCAAAGTGAGGATTCTAGGAGTAAGGGAGGGATGTTGGGAGAGTATTTGGGCAGAGGTTGTTCGAGCCAAAAGGCTTTGAATGTGTGAGTAAGGTGGTAGTGGTGGGGCCTTTTATAAGTGGAGAGGATGGGCACTTTTGGAAAGTAATGAAATGTTACTTTATTATATAATGAGTATCAGATTTTAAAGGTCCCACAGTTATATAATTCTAGTTTAAGGTGATAAGGGTTCGAAATATACTCATCCAATAGGTTTTTGATAAGATTATGCTTTCTATTTTACATTATCGTTTTATATTATTTAAATCGTTAATTAATGAGGTAATCGATGTATCATCATGGTGTCATAAATAATTTAATTTATTTAATGTCTCAAAATTATTAAAAAATTATCATGATGTATGAAATCTTCTTCTCTTTCTAATGAATATTTATAATCCAAAATATGACTTGTATAACTCCATTTAAAAATTGTTTTAGTAAAACAACTTCTGTTTGTGACATTTTTATTTTAACTTTAAATAAAAGTTATTTATGTCATTTTCCTACCAAAGTGGCTCCATGGGGTCCGCAATTTGACCCATGTATTTTCGTGGTCGGCCATGACACATCCAAAATAGGTAGGACAAGTTTAATGGTCATTTCATATTTTTATAATACCAATTTTATCTTAAATATCACTAATTACCTTTTATCGCGATTAATTAAACTTAAAAGTTACTATTCACCAAAAATTATTTTAATCCCATTGAACCACATTTTACTAACAAATGATAACCATGTATGTCAGATTTTTGAAAATCAAATCACAGAACTGGTAATATTTCATTTTAATGAAAAAAATCAGTTATTTAACAACCACTTAGTGGTTTCACTATTCATCAAAAATTGAAGTTTTTCAGAACAATGCCAAAATTTCACCCTAAGCTATAATTGATATTCCAAATTCAAAAATGATGTCTATTTTATTAAAATTCCAAACATATAAGTTGAATTAATTAATTTTATAATTAATTCCCACTGTCACAATAAATAGCGTGTTTTTAAGAAACAATATATATCAAAAGATTGACAATTGTTTATGTCCAATTTAAATGTTAAATTAATTATAATGACCACCATTGGATAAAACAGTAAAAATATATTCTAATTATACTTTAAAACCACTCAATATTATAAGTTATCACTATAAATTAATTTTATTAAAAAGGTTGTTTTTAAGTATTTTTCACTATTCATAAAAAATTGGAAGTTCTCAGAAAAATAAAAAAAATTCAACATAGGCTAATTTCGATATTACGAATCCAAAATGAAGGCCATTTTGAATTGAAAAATATATATAATTTCCAAAATTGGTTATTACTATTCATAACATCTACTTTTATTGGCCGCGGTGTGTTAGAACTCGAGGTTGCGTACAACACACACAGCTCTATTATTCAAAGAGGAGCGTACCATGGAAGTTTGTGGTGTTACATGCGAAATGATGTTTCTGATCTATTTATCTTGTGCACGATGGGTGTTTCTGGTTGAAGTATGAAGCCAATTATGATGAAGCATATCTGATGGATTCCTCCAATATCTCAGTGTCTGAATGTTAATGTGGATGGGGTGGCTTCAGGTGCTCCGGGGCCCTTGAAATGTGGTGGTGTTTTCCGAACATATGGGGGATTTGTCATAGGCTGTTTTTATAAATATTTGGGAAATGGATTGGCTATCGAGGTGGAGTTAAGGAATATGATCAAGGCTTACTGGTATGCTTTTTTTCATGGATGGATGACCTTATGGATGGAGTCTGACTCAACTCTGGCGGTTGATATTCTAAGAAAGTGGTCACGAAATGTCCCTTGGAAGCTGCTTTCTGCATGGGATGACTGTCTCAAGCATGTGGAGCAGATTTGTTTGGTTGACACTCATGTTTACAGAGAGGCAAATCAGGTTGCTGATGCTATATCCAAGCGTGTGATTGAGGAGGTATGCTCTTTTTGGTCCTTCATTACTCCAAACTTATTTGTGGTTTGGTTGATGTTGATGGACGTGGTGATGTTTACACGTGTCTTTGTTGAACCCATGTCTTTCCTCTATTGCTGTATTTACATTTTTTTTATATATTGATTTTCTGGGAGTAGTCTTGCCAGCTCTTAAGTCTTCTGATTAAATTAACGAAATATTCCTGGGAGTGATAGTGGACCCTACATAGGATGAGGCATCATTAGTTAGAGACCCACAAATGGTGTTTCAATGGATGATTATTCTCACATTAACGTTTTTCATCTAGTGATGTTGATGAGGTGAAAAAGAAAATTACCTCTTTGGATTATCCCCCTGTGTTTGTAATGATAGTGAAATGTACCTCCATTCAATAGTTTTTACCCTTATCTTAATCGGATAGGTGTGGAAGAATGGTTTTGGGATATTGATTGTGAGGTGTTATGGGGTCAGTTATTTTTAGGATACATCCATGATAGAAATATCATGATTAGGGGAATCACATCATCATTTTTTCAATCAAGGGATAATGAATTCGGTTCAAATGGGAAAAGTGGTTATAAGGAGATAGGATTACCATATCAATACATCATGTTGTTATGAGGATGAACTTGGATCAGAAGGAATTAGTTGGTAAGACAATTTGGTTGTAGTGATTTTCATGTTAATATTTTTCTTTTATCACATATCAAAGGATGGTAACAAACAATGAATTGTTAAGTTTTCGGGGAACTAGAGCATGTAGGATGTAGACTGAATATTCTGAATTAACTGAATGACAATAATATAATATTATTCTAAATTTATGAAATGATTAGGTATATAGTGAGGGAATCCATTGGGGAATCAGTTTCAGTTGGGTACAATGTTTTACACAGCCAGCTAACCAGGTACAATGGACAGTTTATATGCTAGAGAACATGCTTTCATTTTGCATATCGGTTTTGATCCACAACATAGAGGATCATAAACAATTGTTTGGGGTTGTTTTTCATGATGAAGACCACTCCACCATCATAGTATCCCATTTTTTAGGCCATGTATGAGGAACCATAAAAGAATCTATCATACAGGTTGAAGCATGTGGGTGAAAGTTATTCAATTATAGTTTCAGTCTAATTGTTGGTTTTAAAATGGTACTATTAATCGAGGGGAAGATGAGGAATTTACAGTAAATGTCAAGAGTCCTCAACATGCAGATGAAGGGGTTATTTTCCATTATAGATTTATTGGGTTTTCTCTTGTCTTGTAGGATATCTCTGGGAATCATATGACCTTTTTTTCTTAGGGTTATATTTGATTATTGAAGCTATGTTATTCATAACTTCATGGACATAGTGTTTTTTTGGATTTATTTTTGTTCTTCGTATGTAAGAGATACAGATTTATGTGCAGGACTCATTGTATGATATCGGCCCTGATGAACTCTTCAATGAGAAAGGGGAATCAACTATAATGGATACAGTGATATTGAGGAACAATTTGTGAAATAACCTTTTGGGTCAATATTTTTTAAAGGGTGAATGTTAATTTATAACATAAGGAGATACAGATTTATGTGCAGGACTCATTGTAGTTCCTCTTTTTTTGAATAAAAGGATATTAAATTATTCTAGGAATTTTTGTAATGTTAATAGGAGAGACGATGTCGATTTATGAGTCCCAATGTGATTGAAAATAATTTTTAAAATATATTAAACATATTAAATATCATGCTTGTGCAATTTCACTAAAAAATATGAATAAATTCGAAAAAGTGTCTCATACAAGAAATATATGACCGTTGTGGACATCATACTACTGTGTATAACTATGAATAACCTAAATATAGTCATAACCAGATATTTGGATCATGAGGCTATTGATGGGTGCATTAGATAAATTAATTATCATAATTTTTTGTTTAATAACTCAATCTCAACTTTCTCACAAACGGGGAATCATATAGAAAATTTGATACCACTGCTGATTCCGGATTGTAGGTTTTACCCCTATCATGATAAACACATAGTTGGGACCAGGTTTTCGGATTCAGCAACATCATTGGAAAATTAATTATTTTAATTTATATATTTTTAATTATATTATAAATAATAAAAAACTAAATGTTCTATATAAACATGTCCTTAAAATAATTACCTATTATTAGTTTCAAAAACCAATAGATTTGGTTGGATGTGTTGGTGGATTCTCTAACATAGAACTATGGATCAAGGATTAGATAATATTATTCTATGAATGGATTTTGGATCTCATCAATGACATTAACAATTATTTTTTCTTCATCTACAATAAATGAAAATTGATGTAGGATTTTCCTTTACGTGGGCTTATCACAATATTGTTCGTCCCATGAGAAACATGAATTGATATTACAATAAAACTATTTTTTGGTTCGGTTACTGATATTATTATTCACATATCTCTAGTCAAATTGGAATTTATTCTTCTTTTACTGGACAAATAATATCATTCTCAAATTTCTTTGATGATGGTATAAGTAACTCTTCCATCGATAGAAACTTATATAATGATTTATTCTTTTCTCTAGAAGTTTCATCGTTTTTTTTCATTGGATTATATACCCTATTATATATGGTGTCATATGATGGTGATGGTTTTAGTGGTGGTTGATGGAATCTACAAATGGTGACACACCCTTACTCCTTTTAAGGCTATAGATGATATGGGATACCCCCTGTTCATGATAATTGGGGGATAAGTCTTGGTTTTTGTTATTTTAAATAATAATAAAAATATTAGAATAAAATAATAATAATAATAATAATAATAACTATATTATTATTATTATTATCAAAAATCGTTTTAGTAGTATCTCATCTGTTGGACGTTGGATTGGTTATCCTTCTGGGGAATTGATTCCTAAAAATCGGGATGGTCATTTCAAAACAAATAATGGATATTTAAATTGCGTTCATATATTAGTTCAATGAAGCACCAATTATTATTATTATTATTATTATTATTATTATTATTATTATTACTGAATATAGTATCTAAACTATCTTCTTCACATGATGTCATATTAATTTTAAATCCTTGACCCCATAAGCCTCGTTTCAGTGCATTATTTTAATATATTGGCATGATCACAAGGAATCAAGTCCTGAAAGGCCGATCAGATTAGCAGTCTTGGAAACTAGATTAGAAACATGAATGTTACAATACACCTTAGAAAATAAAACACAACATAAATTATCCTATGAGAATTCCATTAATCCCCTACCTTAACCCTATTTATCAGTCGTAATAAATTTCTTGGAATCTTGGGAAAATAAAAAATAAGAAAGGGTGAGCTCAAATACTAATTAAGTGTAAGAAATACAACAGATGATAATAGAAACATTAGGTATCATGAATAATTTAAAACACATGCCTTTACAAATAATAAACATGAAAAATATTTGGAAGGAATATGAGATAAGTAAATAATGCTATAATAAATCATATTCATGGGTATTCTACTAGTCGAATAACAACATGAATGAAAATTAATATTTTCATAATGAGGGAATGTATCATACGGTACATTCTGAAACATTTTTTCAAGTTCTCGGCCATGACGTATAAAAATTATTAATGCCTCGGCCCTTACAATATATACAAATTGGGAAAGGGATTGTCAAATTACACGTGTAATTGTCTCATGAGACATACTGATGCATTGATGAGTTATCGCGGGCTCCACACATCACTTACTAAGTACAATACATTCCATATATGAAAAGGTTGAAATATAACATAAACATTCGTATTAAAACTATCATACAAAATTTACATACTTTTACCCGACAATAATGAAAAGTATAAAAATAACACATCCACAGAAAAATATATCACAAAACCTCCAATAAAATAAGGAATGTTTGTATCATAATAAATCAACCTCGATCGATAATAATATCCGGTAAATGATTTTGACGTAGTAGAAAATGATCAGTAAATATCATTGAGAGAAATATAGCTCTTTCATGAAATCATTTAAAAGTTACATAATTTAAAAATGAAGTCATTTAAAAGATAGTTTTTTAATCAAAGTGTCTTATACAACATTTAAACATTTTAAAGGAATTAACATTTTAAAACATTCATGTCTATATAAATAAATAACTAAATCCATTGGGAAAACATGGATATTAATTAGAAATGATTAGAAGAATACATTATTAAAATATTTAAAATAATGTTTAGGTAAAAAATTCCATAAAAATGGATCACTTTTTTAATTATTTTATGAAACATTTAAATGGATAATTAATATGTCCCAGTAGATACTTACCTAAAAACATCCTCAGATAATATAGAGATTGTGAAATTAACCATTACCTTACACTTTCATATGGTCAAGGGTAAGTTTAAACTACTATATAATGATCATAGTATGTTATTAAATTATACCATAATCATATTCATATTAAATATATAATAAATGTTACATTTATGACTTTATACTTCCCATATAATAATTATTTTCATGTTAAATTAAAATTTCAGGTAATAATCAATTTCATTATCGTACGTATTTTAACATGTTATTCTAGATCGTATCATTTAGATCATGATTTACATACGTCCAAAATATCACACATAATTTTTATATCATATATATTTAGAATATAAATATTCATTACATAATTATATAAGAATTTGAAAACACCATTTATAGAGAAGGTAGGTCATTCGAGTGCATAAATGTAGTTTCCATTTTCATATCGTACTGAATGGAAGTAAGTGAATAAGATATCTGTAATTACACATATATATATTACGTAGAATTATTATTTCATATATTAAATAATTATTAATAATATTTTTTTTATAATCATCGTTGAATGGTGAATGTGGAAATGAATCTCATCGTGTCGAGGAGACGGTAATCCGTACGTACGCACGAGCGAAAATATAATTATATTGATGGTGAAATAATAAGTAATTAGATAGTATATCATATATGAATAATCATTTACATGATATATTTATTATTTAAATAATTTATACTCATTATTATACCCTTCCAAATAATGAAGTGTTTGAATGGCGAACTACACCATGACGTAGAGACCGTAAGTCGTTCGTACGCACGTATGGTGACATCGTCATTTATATGATGGATAGAATAAAAAATATGGTAATAAAATATTTACAATAACACCACAGTATGTAGGACTAATGGAAGTTTTTATTTTTGTATGTAAAAAACAAAGAAAGAGGAAGTGGAAGTAAAAAAGAACACGAAAGAGGGTTGTGAAATTATTACCTCTTCTTCGGGTGTATCCTTTTGAGTTGATCAAAAGAGCTTCATAGATTAGATTTATGATCAATTTAAGGACTCTAGGTTGATTTTATGGAATTTGGTACAATATTTGGGCGGGGGTTGGCTGAGTCAAATGGATTTAGAGATGTTATTTTGAGATAAGGGTATGTGCCCTTTTATAAGATAGGTGAGGGTCACATTAGGAAAAGCCTGAAATATTATTTTATAATAAAATCATTTTCTGTTTCTAATTGCTCCAAAATATTTTATTTATAGAATAAGGTGGGGATGGGTCAAAAAACACTCATCCAATAGGTTTTATACAGGTTTAGGTCACCATATTAACCATATCTTTTAGATTTAACTTTATGTTTAATAGTTTACCTTTTACAGTTTCTTCTTGTATTCTTACACTATGTGGTTAACAAACATACTCTAAACATCCAGTAGAGACTAAAGGTTTTCATTAATGAAATATATAATATCATTTATCCACATTCTCCTAACCATACTTTTTTATGAATATTATAAAATTTAATAATATAATATTTGTTTTAAAAACTCATTTAAGTCAATTTTGACCCTATTTATTATTAGGTTTTTCTGAAATTCATCACTACTTGGTTACTTTGAACACTATACATTTAATCAATCCTAACATGTCAAATTACCTTAGAAAATTCTTGTATGTTCTAAAAACATTGAAATTATATTTATTTTAATATTTATAATAAAATTTATTTGATTATATAATTAATAAGGTATTTACTTCCTCATCATTGTGTCGTAAATAAATTTCATTATATAATGTCTAAAAATGAAAAATAAAAAACCATGATGCATAAAATATTTTCTCCTATCTATTGAATATTTATAGTCAAATTTATCTTACGCGAACCCCTATATTAAAAATAGTATACATACTAAACATTAAATTTAACACTTTTATCTCTTTGTTAAATTAGAAAAATATAAATGTCATAATCTAATCCAAGTGTAAAAAAGGATCATATTTTAATCTTATGGATTTTTATGGTCGATTTAAACTTATCCAAAATAATTACCCTATTTAATTTTAACCATGGTAAATAAAAATCAAAATTTACTATTCAAAAAAAATTAATAAAATTTTATTGAACCTCATTTTAATTATGGATATTTACCAAGTCTCTCATAATTTTGAAATTCAAATAACAAAATTGGTAAAATTATGTTTTATGCAATTTTGCAAATTCTCCTAGATTGTTGGTAAAAAACATTAAAAAGGTCAATAAAATTTAAGACATCTAATTTAATTGTAAAATGATTCCAATGAATTACATTGAACATTTATAAGTATTATATATCTATTTTTTACTTAAAATAAATTTAAATAACATAAATAATTATTTATATAATAATTGGTTTAATATAATATAGGAGTGGTTTTCACTATTCATCAAAAATTGAATGTTTTTAGATAAAATACCATAAATACTCCCTACAATAATTTTGATATTCTAAATTAACAAATTAAGTCTATTTTAAAAAATTCATAACATAGAAGTTTCATTAATTAATTTAAAAACGATTCTCATTGTCAAAACTAAAATTGAGGGTTTTGAAAAAAGAAAAAACTTTCAAAAGATTAACATGTGATTATGACAAATTTAAATCATAAGATACATATAATGACCTAAATTTTATTAAATGAGAAAAATATAATCTAATTATAATTCCAAGACATTCAAATGTATAATTTAGCACTATAAATTATTTTAACTAAAAATGTTGTTTTCAATTAAAAATTTTCTTTTTCACTATTCAATAAAACATGGATGTTACAGTAAAACACCAATTGTTTTTCAAAAACTACATTTTCTTCCAATTTTATGGAGAAGTTAATTTTTCCAAATTGATTATATAATATTTTCAAATATTGGATATGAAAATGGTTCTCCATTACAAGGCGGTAAAATTACATTTTCTAAAAAAACCATCATTTAAAAAAAATTGAATTTGTTATTTTATTATATCTATGAAAAACTAAATATGAATGTTAAAATTATATGGAGTTTATAAAATTCAAAATCCAGTTAATACTAATCATTTCCATTTTTCGAACGGCTGGTTTGGTAAGTCTTGGTGTGCTCGAACCTGATATTTGTGTGTAGCGCATGTTATCGAAATACATTTAAGATATAAAATACTATGAAATCATGGAGAGTTACATTCTACCCTCCTTCAATAAAATGTTTCCTTACAATTTTAAATTTATCTTTAGACATAAAAGGATAGTAATAGAAGCATTCCTTTGAGGGAAAGACACATAAAAAATCTATTTAATGAAATTTAGTCTTAATAAGAGGAAAAGGGAAATGAAAAATTCACCATAAAATTATGATATCAATTAATCAAACAATGTTGGAAATTAGATACACAAAATTAGAGGGAAAATGTAAATATTAATAGGGCGTGACTGAGGTCATCAATGACAAACAAGGGAAAAATTGAGGGCCCCAAATCCATCAATCAATGATGATTTAAAATATCATCTGTACAAAAAACATAAAGTATTAGGATAACACATTTTTGGTTTTAAGATCTCTTAAATAAAGATTAAGGATGAATATATTCATTTAATATGAGGATAAAAATATAAATGACATGTACAGTTTCATCCATCAACTAATTCCTACCACAAACTAATATTTCACTCCGAAATATAATTGAATTCAAAAAAAAAAATTTTATCCAAATTGTATAGGGGTCCAAAAAATGAATTTATAATTTATCTATCAGTCCATTTAAAAAACTACTTATTTACAAACATGGACATCACATAGGCTAGTGGTAGGTGATGCTCCCTTGTCTCCCTTCCGTTGCGGGTTCAAGTCTCGCGGCCTTGCTGGACGTGATGGGTTATCGCCCGACCTCCGGGTTGACATATTTATAATAACCCAAAAATATTAATAAAAATCATTAACCATAATAATAGTATACAATGTCAAAAATAATCCATTCCAACCATTATAATTATCCAAAATACTTCTATCCAAACACATAGTCCAAAATTTATAAGGAATGTAAACACAATGAAGATATTTTTTTCACATAATATCATGTTAATACCTTAATCATGTATTCTATTAAAACACGGTAACACCCGAAAATAAACATATAACCTTATGGATTACAATCATGCTCCCTTATTCTTTATATAATACTTTATATACTATTTATATCCAAAATGTTTTGTATACTACAACAAAAATTAAATATTGAAAAAATTATTATTTTTAAGTAATCATGAATTTTGAATATAATGTATCCAAATCAATCAAACCTTACTCAAAAAATCAATACCTCATTATCAGAACCATATTTGGGTTCATATTTCCTTCAGCCATGTATTTTCCAAAAATATTAACCTAGCATTGAGTACCTTTTCATAGAACCATATAATCTTAAATCCTCAAGGAAATTGTATTGCAGTACAATCATTATTTATTTCCAAAATTCATATTTCTAGTATATCATTGATAGAACACTCAAATGAAATAATTCATTAATAAAAACATAAGAACACTAGTCATTCCTATTCATCTTTGGTAGTATCATAACTTGATAATTATCTAGTAGGATTATTTGAGATATACTCGGTTGATATGGACAATGAATCGATTAGTTTCCAAACTCATTGTAGATGAATCATTGTACATTTAAAACATTTTTATTACCCTTAAAATCACATATTTGGTGTCCTTTTTCTCCACACATATAACAAAATCTTATTCCATTCAAGCATTTACCGAGCTGATTCTTTCAACAGTTATCACATATGGGAAAATCCTTCTTTCCCCTCTAATCTGTATCCATATTTTTCACTACTATACTTTTATTCATTTAAATCCCTTCACAACCATATGACTTAGACAAATTCGTTACTTATATTCTTAACACATGATTCTATTTCTTCATATAATGAGAATACATGGGAAAATATTTACATTTTAAATGTTGTCTTAATTCCATGAATGATATGATCCATCTTAATCATTCGATCATGAATATTATTGGAATTCTCATTACTTTTATTAGGATCCATTTCTAAACAATTTCATACACCACGTTAGTTTATGAATCGGAATTCATAATTCCAAACATGTAAAATACCTAACGTAAATTGAAAATGTTATTCATATAATCTATAATAATAAAATGATTTCTTAATGGAAGTATTTACTTCTAAATTCTTCATAATGTCTTATTAATAAATGGTGTATTATGATAAGAATATCCCGTGGGAGTTTTGTAACGAAGAGTGCAACTAGGCCCATTATCGTGTACCAGGATATCTCAGGTCAAGACTGAAACTCCTCGTCAGAGTTTTCACTCCTAGGTACATATGTGCCAGAGTCTTCTATACTTTCTTATATCCAGAAATGGATGTATTCCTTGTAAAATTCACAAAATCTCTACATTATCAAAATTACTGGAATTTCATCTATACTAATGTAACACCCCGAGCTTCCACGATACGCCTCTCTTTCAATAATGCAATAGCTTGCATTGTACGCAAGTTCGAGTTCTAACACACCGCGACCAATAAAAGTAACAGTTATAAATAGTAATACCCAGTTTTTGAAATTATATAAATTTTATATTTCATAATGGACTTCATTTTTGTATTCGGAATAGCGAAATTATACTAATTTGAATTTTTTGTAATTTTCTGAGAACTTCCAATTTTTTATGAATAGTGAAAAATACTTACAAAATTTTTTTTAATAAAAAAAATTTATAGTGATAAATTATAATATTGAGTGGTTATTAATTATAGTTTGAATATTTTTTACCATTTAATCCAATGGTGGTAATTAGAATTAATTTCACTTTGAAATTGGACATAAACAATTGTCAATGATTTGATATATATTGTTTCCTAAAAACACGCTATTTGTTGTGACATTGGGAATTAATTATAAAATTAATTAATGAAAATCATACGTTTGGAATTTTTTAAAATATACATCATTTTTGAATTCAGAATATCAATTATTTATTAGGGTGAAATTTTGGCATTGTTCTGAAAAACATCAATTTTCGATGAATAGTAAAACCACTAAGTGGTAGTTAAAAAACATATTTTTTGTTTAAATTAAACATTGCTACTTCTATGAATTTAATTTCAAAAATAAGATATACATGGTTGTCATTAGGATGTAAAATTTGGTTCAATGGGATTAAAAGTATTTTTTTTGGTGAATAGTAACTTTTAGGTTTTATTAATCGCAATTAAATGTAATTAGTGAAATTTAAGGTAAAAATGATATTATAAAAATATGAAAATATATTGACACTTGTCCTACCCTTATTGGATGAGTCATGGACGACCAATACAGTCCATGGGTCAACTTGGGTACCCCATGGAGCAACTTGGGTGAGAAAATGACATTAATAACTCTTTATTTAAAGTAAAAACAATAATTGTCAAAAATATGTGTTGTTTTACTAAAACAATTTTAACATGGGGTTATATAAGTTAAAGTTTCGACTATAAATATTCATTGGAAAGATAAAAATATTTCCTACATCATGATATATTTTTTATAAGTTTTAGACATTAAATAAATTAAACTTTTTATGACACCATGATGATGCATCGATTACCTCATTAATTAACGATTTAAAAAAAATGAAAAGATAATGTAACATATAAGACTTAAACTAGAAAAAACCCTATTGGATGAGTGTATTTTGAACCCCTATCACCTTATCCTATACATATATTAGTTTTGGACCTTTAAAATCCGAAAATCATGATATAATAACATAACATTTCATGACTTTCCAAGAGTGCCCCTCCTCTTTTCTTATAAATGGCCCCCACCACTACCACCTTATTCACAGCTTCAAGACATTTGCCTCAGACAAATTCTGCCAAATACTCTCCCTACTTCCCTCTCTTACTCCTAGAAGCCTCACTTTGGGCCTAAGTCTTTCTAAGGATGCCTTTGGCTCAAATAAAAAAGAGTTATCCAATTTTAAAGAAATCTCTTCTATAATGCTGTTTTGCTTTATTTTGCTACTCCAACCCCCTAAACACTTTTTATTATTTTAGTTTGTAACAAAACTAGTATCTTCAATATACTAGGATATTATTATGAGATGTATTTTATTTACACTTACAGAAACCTTCGTCTAATGGTTAAATAATATACTGTTTCTGTGGGTGGTGAAATACTACCTCACGAAATGATGATTGTTCAATATTCTTTTAACACCTGTAATGGTGGACATTTTGATGAAACTATTTTCATATATGATATATATATTATTTTTATGTTTTCCATATGCTTCTGTATTTTTCATTAATGGCATACCTTTATGATTTCCATTATGGGTAAACGCGATAATTTCATTTTAGAAAGTGCAGACTACCGCCCCCTTAAAGTGATTTGAATCGTTAATGCCATATGTGGGATGTATAAAGGATGGAATAAATGATATTATATACGATATTATACTGGAATTATAATATACATGTATATCTTTATTATTTCATTCCATTAAATAATAAATAGAAATGAAAGTAGCGTCCATGCGTACATATGGCTTGCCGTCTCCATGAACGGGGCATTTCATTTCTTACCTCTAAATGTTACGTAATATTATGAATGAATGTATATAATGGATATATATTATATATATGATATATACATCATGAATATAATTATGTATATAATGGATATTTTACCACATTGAAAAATTCTAATTATAAGATGTTTACTTTTTGACTCAAGTACCAATGATCGACAAAATGACCGTTATTAACTTAAATAATTACATAATGTTCATAACATGATAATAAGTGATATAAAAGGAATAATGAACATGAAAATGGTTCTTAAGCAAATAGAAATTAACTCTAGTTTATTATTCAGGTGATTAAAGAATGATCGAGTCAAGCTGGACACGAGGTAAGGGAACTTCATAACCCAATATCCATTCATTGGGTTAATCTCCTAATTTCAAATTATGTCATGATATTATTTTGTCTTATATTGTATTTATACATTATTTATATGTACATGTAGTGAATACAATTAATAGATCTATTTTATTAAAAAAATGGTTTTTTAAGGGATCTTCTTAACCCAATTTCCATTCTTTAGGTTAATATCCTACGTTCAAATTATGTCATGATATTATTATGTATTATCTTGTATATGAACTTTCTTTATGTGTACATATAGTTAATACACATAATAGATCTATTTTATTTTAAAAAATGGGTTTTGTAGGGGAACTTCTTATCCCAATTTCCATTCATTGGGTTAATCTCCTACTTTCAAATTATGTCATGATATTATTATGTCTTATATTGTATTTATACATTCTTTATGTGTACTTTTAGTGAATACCCATAATAGATCTATTTTATTTTAAAAAATGGTTTTTGTAAGGGATCTTCTTAACCCAATTTCCATTCTTTGCGTTGATCTCCTACTTTCAAATTATGTTACGATATTATTATGTCTTATCTTCTATTTGTAGATTCATTATGTGTACATATAGTGAATACACTAAATAGATATATTTTATTTAATAAAATGGTTTTTGTGAGGGACTTCGTCTCAATCTCCATTCATTGAGGCATATTTTTTTATACACAATTTTCTTTCATTCGGTGTATAAGCCCCTTTGACATTTACGTTTATTAAAAATGTTTTCGTTTATAATTATGTGATTTTTAAGTGATTTCAAAAAGTATACATTTCCCTCAAATATATGAAAATCCAGTGCAAATGTATACGTATTTAACGCAAGATTAAAAATGTTTTCAGAAAACCTGACTCTCGAGTGTGGTAGATAAGAAGGGACAGTGAGTGGACCCATCATGGCTTGTAATTTGTTGAGCAGTATCAGAATTAGTTATTTTTTCAAAAGCATGCATAATGTTTTCAGAAAAACACTGGAGTATATTTGATCAATTTTAAATGTAACTATCTTCTAAAAAATAGCATCATTAGGTCTCATGAGACAAACTAGTGTCTTGGCAAGAGGTCGTGGCTACATGGTTATGATAGTATGGAATTATGAATTCCATCATTAGGAAAGTGGTTATTGATATTGCATGTGATTATTCGACCAGTAGCATATCCATGTGAATAAGTAAATGGCATTATTTCATTTTATTTTTCCATTTAATGCTGAAGTTCATGTATAAAAGGCTTTTGTTTAGTTATAAATTTCCTTAAATGTTTATTTTTATTTATGAAAGCTTCTGCTATATTGTTATCCTTACTGAGCATCTGAGCTCACCCCTTTCAATGTTTTAATTTTTCCAAGATGTAAAGAAGTATTTTATGAATGACCTGAAGGGATAATATGACGGGGTATGATGACAATATGTGGTAGTATTTTTGTATTACTTTATGATATAATGTAAAACTTATGAATGTATCTAGTGTTTCAAGGCTACTAAATTAATCGGTCTTTCAATACTTGATCATTGTGATCATGCCAATGCTATGTAATAATGCACCGACTCTGGGTAATTGGGGTTGGGGCGTTACACTTGGTATCAGAGATAGTTTAGTACTAACCTTGGAAGCTATATTTAGATAAACTCTGATTAGAGCACATAGACCTAAGAGAAAATTTGAGGATTAGTATAGAAGAACATCATAGAATTTTGGTATTATAGTGATTTTGTGAGTTTTACGAGCAATACATCCCTGTCTGGATACGATCAGGTAGAGGCGGCTCTGGCACAGATGTACCTAGGGGTAAAACCTGAAATCACCGCTTTGATCTAGACTCGAACGGGAACTGGTGCACGACAACGGGCCTTGATGTACTCTTGGATATGACACTCTTAGGGTATATGCTTAGGATAATTATCATTTTCTTTAAAAACCATTATGAAGGGTTTATGAGTATATAATTTGTCAAAGAATATATTTTTATGATTATGGATTATATCCATAAATAGTTAAATTTATGTAAAGTGTTTTACAGGTATGGAATTTTGTATTTTTATTCATAAAATAATCTAGTTTATGCCATTTTTTAGAAATGGCGCCTAGTGTGAGGAATGGAATCCGTATCAATGCATGCACTCCGTGTAGGGATTTCCCTCTTGCTCAATATAATTATTGTGGAGCTGGAGATACAACTGGTGCTGATCAACTCATTACCATACTGGGAAAACTCACTCAGGTTATGAATAATAACATTACTCGTATGGAGCACCCTAATCTACAACGTGGAGGAACAATGTTAGATCGCTTCATAAGGCAACAACCACCAACATTTAATGGGGGTACAAATCCCATATTAGCTGAGGAATGGATAAATTCCTTACAGAAAATATTCCATGCCATGGGGAGTAGAGAAAGGGAGAATGTTTTCATGGAAGTTTACCACCTTACTGGAGATGCCGCTCAATGGTGGTCACTGATTCAAAACACAAAGGAAGATGAAGAAGTATCAAGTATGGAATGGAGGGAGTTTAAGGAAATTTCCTTAGAAAAATACTTTCCACATGACGATTAAGCAGATATGAAAAGGCAATTTCTAAGTCTGAGGTAGAAGGAGGATGAAAATATCGCAAAGTATGAGGCCATCTTTATAAGGTTAGCAAGACATGGTGCAGATTATATACATAACCCAAAAAGTAAGATTGATCGTTTCTTTGATGTGTTAAATCGATTTCTCTGTTGAGCTTTAGTATCAAAATATTTATCAACATACGAAGATATAGTCTCGTGTTCTATCAAGATAGAAAAGGAATTCTCTAAATCTTATGACAATAAAGTACAGTAAGAGAAGAAGAGAATAGTGGAACAAGAGACAGATAAATGGAAAAAGGTAAAGAAGTATTTTCTATTATGTAATAATTGTGGGAAGAATCACCCCAGTACATGCCTAAAAGGAATGGGAGTTTGTTACAAGTGTGGAGAAAAAGATCACCACGCTCATGATTGTAAGGGAATGAAAGAGAATATAAATGTTGAATGCTATAATTGTAGGGAAATGGGGAATTATGCAAATGAATTCCCTAAGCGTCAATTATAATTACCTATGAAAAGGACAAGGGATCAAGGACAATCTTATGCTGTTACTACAGTTGAAGTGGAATAATTAATGTATTGGTGCTTTTGGAAACAAGGATTATATTTTGGTTATAAGAATAATGTGATATATATAAGAATTGTATTGCAGTACTTGTTGGTTTGATTATGGTTTTAATATGATGAAGGTAATCATATTTTTAGTATAGTACAATAAGAGAAAAATTACTTTGTTTGAGGAATCTGATGATACAATTGATTTTGGAATTTAGAGACCTTTTAGAGAAACTCTGGAAGGAGGTATTTTGGAAAACTATAAAGGTTGGAATGGATTAAGCTGAACTTTGGATAGTATTGTTTAAGGTTAAAACATTCACAAAGATTATTTTTGAAATATTATAATACTATAGTCTTAGTAAAAGGACAAATTGCAGGTTGGGGGATAACTCGTCGCGTCGGACAACACTGTAGGAATCGAACCCAGAACCATAGTGCGACAGGCCTTTATTACCTACCACTAGCCTACAAGAAATCCATGGTTATTACAAAAAAGTTTTCCAATTCTAAATGGTATGTGTTAATATTTGGAACCTTATACAATGATGATAAATAGAATATTTTTTATTTCTATTACCTTTTGGAGAGAAATATGGGTTTGTGGAAAACAAATATTAAAGAATGAAAGTCTATATGACAAGTAAGTATATTAGAAAATCTCCTAAATAAATTCATCAACTTTATGAAAGGTAACTTAAAACAAAAATGTTATCGATTAACTTTTCCAAATGGGGAATCAATGACCTTTTAACTGATCACAAGTTTGTGATTTTCTTGTAGATAACTTTCTCATAATTCTATTTTATACAACTCTCCATCAGACCTTGATGGTATGTTTTTCCTCCATATCCATATTTTCATAGAATCCTAGTATGGGCTATCTCGGGTGACCTTTGTACTTCTCTTTATTTCTTTTAATGCTATATTTTTATTAACCCTATTTTCGATGTGGGTTTTCCAAAAAGGTATTTTCTATTTTCAACCTTTTATTTTCAAATAAAAATTTCAAATTGCGAGGACGCAATTTATTGAAGGAGGGGAGAATATAACTCCCCGAGCTTCCACGATACGCCTCTCTTTCAATAACGTAATTGCTTGCATTGTACGCATGTTCGAGTCCTAACACACTACGACATATAAAGTAGCAGTTATGAATAGTAATACCCACTTTTTTAAATTATATATATTTTATATTTCAAAATGGACTTCATTTTTGTATTCGGAATATCCAAATTATCATATTCTGAATTTTTTTTATTTTCTGAGAACTTCCAATTTTTTATGAATAGTGAAAAATACTTAAAATTTTTTTTTTAATACAAATAATTTATAGTGATAAATTATTATATTGAGTGGTTTTAAAGTATAATTAGAATATATTTTTAGAATTTTATCCAATGGTGGTCATGATAATTAATCTCACTTTGAAATTGGACATAAACAATTGTCAATCTTTTCATATATTGTTTCTTAAAAACACGATATTTGTTGTGAAAACAAGAATTAAATATAAAATTAATTAATTAAACATATATGTATGGAATTTTTTAAAATAGGCATCATTTTTTAATTCAAAATATCAATTATAGCATAGGGTGAAATGTTGGCATTGTTCTTAAAAACATCAATTTTTGATTAATAGTGAAACCACTAAGTGGTACTTAAAAAACTGATTTTTTTGTTTAAATTAAACTTTACCACTTCTATGAATTGAATTTCAAAATTCCGACATAAATGGGTGTCATTAGGATGTAAAATGTTATTCAATGGGATTAAAATAATTTTTTGGTCAATAGTAACTTTTATGTGTTATTAATCGCGATTAAAGGTAATTAGTGAAATTTAAGGTAAAAATGATATTATAAAAATATGAAAATATCTTGAAACTTGTCCTACCCTTATTGGATGAGTCATGGCCGACCTAGAAAATCCATGGGTCAACTTGGGGACCCCATGGAGCCACTTGGGTATGGAAATTAATTAATAACTTTTTATTTAAACTAAAAACTAAAATTGTCACAATCATATGTTGTTTTACTAAAACAATTATTAGATTGGGTTATATAAGTTAACCATTCAACTATAAATATTCATTGGAATGATAAAAAGATTTCCTACACCATGATATTTTTTTTATAATGTTTAGGAATTAAATAATTTAAATTTTTTATGACACTATGACGATGCAGTGATTACCTCATTAATTAACGATTTAAAAAAATGAAAAGATAATGTAACATCTAAGAAATAAACTTGTCAAAAACCTATTGGATGAGTATATTTCTAACCCTTCTCACCTTATCCTATAAATATATATGTTTGGAACCTTTAATATCCGAAAATCATTACATAATAATGTAACATTTCATGACATTCCAAGAGTACCCCTCCTCTCCTCTTATAAAAGGCCCCCACCACTACCACCTTATTCACACCTTCAAACCATTTGGCTCTACCAACCTCTGACAAATACTCTCCCAACATCCCTCTATTACTCCTAGATGCCTAACATTGGGCATAAGTCTTCACAAGGTAGCATTTGGCTCAAATCAAAAAGAGTTACCCGATTTTATGGTAATGTCTTCTCTAATGTTGTTTTGTTTAATTTTGCTTCTCCAACCCCCTAAACACTTTTTATTATTTTCTTTTGTAACAGAAAAAGTATCTTCAATATACTAGGATTTTTTTAGAACAATTTTTTTTACACTTACACACACATTCGTCTACTGGTTAAAGAACATATTGTTTCTGTGGGTGGTGAAATACTGCCTCACGAAACGATGATTGTTCAATATTTTTTTAACACCTCTAATCGTGGCCAATTTGATGACACTATTTTCATATATGATATAAATATTATGTTTATGTTTTCCTTAATATTCATTATTTTTCATTTATGGCATACCTTTATGATTTCCATTATGGGTAAAAACGATAATTTCATTTTAGGAAGTGCGGACTACCGCCCCCTAAATGTGATTTGTATTGTTAATGCCATATGTGGGATGTATAAAGGATGGAGTAAATGATATTATATATGATAACATACTGGAATTATAATATAACTTTATATCATTATGATTTCATTCCATTAAATATGAAATAGAAATGAAAGTAGCGTTCATGCGTACGTACGGCTTACCATCTCCATGAACGATGCATTTCATTTCTTACCTCTAAATTTTACGTAATATTATGAATGAATGTATATACTGGATATATATGATATATATGATATCTAGATCATGAATATAATTCTGGATATAATGGATATTTCACCACATGAAAAACTTGTAATTATAAGAAGTTTATTTTTGACTCGAGTACCAAAGATCGACAAAAAGACCGTTATAAAATAAAATAATTACATAATGTTAATAACATGATAATAAGTGATATAAAAGGAATAATGAACATGAAAGTGGTTCTTAATCAAATAGAAATTAACTCTAGTTTTTTATTCATGATATTAAAGAACGATCGAGTCAAGTCAGACACGAGGTAAGGGAACTTCTTAACCCAATTTCCATTCTTTGGGTTAATCTCCTAATTTCAAATTATGTCATGATATTATAATGTATTATATTGTATTTTTACATTATTTATGTTTACATATAGTGAATACACATAATAGATCTATTTTATTTTAAAAAATGGTTTTTTAAGGGAACTTCTTAACCCAATTTCCATTCATTAGGTTAATCTCCTACATTCAAATTATGTCATGATATTATTTTGTCTTATCTTGTATTTGTACATTCTTTATGTGTACTTATAGTGAATACACATAATAGATCCATTTTATTTAAAAAAATGTTTTTTTTAAGGGAACATCTTAACTCAATTTCCATTCATTGGGTTAATCTCATACTTTCAAATTATGTCATGATATTATTATGTCTTATCTTGTATTTCAACATTATTTATGTATACTTTTAGTGAATACCCATAATAGATCAATTTTATTTCAAAAAATGGTTTTTGTAAGGGAACTTGTTAACCCAATTTCCATTCATTGGGTTAATCTCTTACTTTCAAATTATGTCATGATATTATTATGTCTTATCTTGTATTTGTACATTCGTTATGTGTACTTATAGTGAATACACATAATAGATCTATTTTATTAAAAAAAATGGTTTATGTAAGGGGCTTCGTCTCAATATCCATTCATTGAGGAATATTTTGTTTTATACACAAGTTTCATTCAGACGGTGTATAAACCCCTTTGAATTTTACGTTTTTTCAAAAGGTTTTCCTTTATAATTATGTGATTTTAAATGATTTCAAAAAAGAGATATTTCTCTCAAATATATGAAAATCCAGTGCAAATGTATACGTATTTAACAGAAGATTAAAACTGTTTTCAGAAAACCCGACTCTCGAGTGTGGTAGACAGGAAGGGATTGGGAGTGGACCCATCATGGCCTGTAATTAGTTGATCAGTCTCAGAATTAGTTATTGTTTTGGAAGCATGCATAATGTTTTCAGAAAAACACTGGAGTATATTTGAGCAATTTTAAACGTAAGTATCTTCTAATAAAATTTTCATCGGTAGGTCTCATGAGAAAAACTAGTGCCTTGGCAAGAGGCCTTGACAAAATCATATTTGTAGTTTTGGAACTAGGCCTTGGCTACGTGGTTATGATAGTCTGGCATTATGCATTCCATCGTTATGAAATTGGTTATTGATATTGCTTGTGATTACTCAACTATTAGAATATGCATGTGAAAAAGTAAATGGCATTATTTTATTTTATATTTTCCATGTTATATTGAAGTTATTGTTTAAAAGGCTTTTGTTTAGTTAGAAATTTCTGTAAATGTTTATGTTTATTTATGAAGGCTTCCTCTATATTGTTATCCACATTGAGCATCTGAGCTCACCGCTTTTAATGTTTTAATTTTTCCAGGATGTGAAGAAGTATTCTATGAATTATTTGAAGGGATAATATGAGGGGATATGATGACAATATGTTGTAGTAGTTTTGTTTTACTTTATGATGTAATGTAAAACTTATGAATGTATCTAGTGTTTCAAAGCTACTAAACTAATCGGTCTTTCGAGACTTGATCATTTTGATCATGCCAATGCTACGTAATAATGCACCGACTCTGGGTAACTGGGGTCGAGGCATTACAACTAATACTCAATTTCTATCTTAGGGTAATATTCTTTAATTAATGTTTTTCTAAATCTAGTTTCGAGGGAATGTACTACACATCCTATAATACCAACTGTAACAACAAGACCCTAGAAGCCCAGACTCAATGCATTATTTTAATAAATTGGCATGATTACATGGAATCAGGTACCGAAAGATTTATTAGTTTAACAATCTTGGAAAAAAGATTACATACATAAATATTACATTACACCATAGAAAATAAAGCACAACATAAATAATCATTTGAGAATTTCTTTAATCTCCTAGAATAACCCTTTTTTCAATCATAATACACTTCTTCAAATCCAGGAAAAATAAAACATAAGAAAGAGGTGAGCTCAAACTCTCAGTAAGGGTAAGAAATATTATAGAGTATCACATAAAAATTAGTCTTGGTCAATAATTTACAACACATTCCTTTACAAATATTAAACATGAACACATTGTCGCAGGGATATGAGACGAGTAAATAATGACATAATAAAGTGTAGTCATGGGTATTATACTTGTCATATAACCACGTGAACCATTAATAATATTTTCCTAATGAGGAAATGTATAATGTGGGACATTCTAAACCATTTTGTCAAGGACTCATCCAAGACATCTAAAATTGATTAAGGCCTCAGCCAAAAACATATATAAAAATTGGTAATGGCCTTGGCCTATTCCACATATAATTATCTATTAAAACATACTGATGCACTAAGTAGATATAGCGGGCCCCAACTGTAACATACTAATTCCAATACATTCCTCATATGAAATGTTTGAAAATTCACATAAAACTTCTTATTAAAACTAGTATACGAAATGTCAATAATTTAACCTTAAACCGTGAATGGTATTAAAATAAAAATTCCAAAGTCAAATATATCATAATAAATTCAATAAAATATTCATGATTTATATCATAATAATTAATCCTCGATCAGGAATAATATATTATAAAATATGTTTACATAGTTGAAAATGATTTTTTAAAATCTTTGAGATAAATATACCTATTTCATGAAATAATATAAAAGTCACATAATTTATAAATTAATACATTTAAAGGATAGTTTTGAATCAATTTTTACCATTCCACTTTAAAATATTTTAATGGAATTAACATTTTAAAATAGTCATGTCTATATAAATATATCCATGAAATCATTTTCAAAACATGGACATTAATGAGAAAGGATTAGAAGAATAAATTTTTAAAAAATATGAAATGGTGTTTTAGTAAAAAAGAGGATTAAAAATAACCCCATTAAAAATTTTATGATGAAAAATGGACAAGGATATTAAATCCTTCATAGTAGATACTTACGTTAAAACAACTTCAGATAACAAGAAGATTGTGAAATTAACCTTTAGCTTGCAATTTCCATTGGTTGAGGTTACGTTTAACCCAATTTATAATGCATATAGTATGTTGTTAAATAACACTAGAACCATTTTCATATTTATTTTATAATTAATGATTCATTTATTACTTTATAATACCAAATTAATTATGATTTCCATGTTAAATTATCATTTCGGGTAACAATCACATTCTTTGTCGTATGTGTTTTAATTTTTTATTCTTGATTGTATCATTTAGATCATGATGTAAATACTACCACAAAATAACACATGATGTATATATAATATATATTTAGAATATAAATATGTATTTTAGATAGATATATGAAATGGAAAACACCGTTTACGGAGACGGTAAGTCTTACGTATGCATAAACACTGTTTCCGTTTTCATATCGTATTGAATGGAATAAAGTGAATAAGATATATATAAGTATATATATATATATTTATTTGAATTATTATTTAATATAATAAATAATTATAAATAATATATAATTTTATAATCATCATTGATTGGTAAATGTGGAAATGAATCTCACTGTGTCGTGGAGACGGTAATCCGTACGTTCGCACGAACGACAATATCATTATATTGATGGTGAAATAGTATGTAACTAGATTTTATATTGTATATATATAATCATTGACATGTTATATTTATTATTTGAATCAGTTATATTCATTATTATACCCATACAAATATTGAAGAGTTTGAAAAAAAACTACACCACGACGCGGAGACGGTAAACCGTATGTACGCATGTATGGTGACATTGTCATTTATAGGATGGATTGTATAATGAGTGTGGTTGTACCAGATTTATATTGACATCACAGTATGTAAGATCTAATAGAATTATTATTTTGGAATAGAAACCACAATGAAAGAGGATGTGGAAGAAGGAAGTAACTTGAAAGAGGTTGGTGAATGTATAATCTATTTTGAGGGTGATTCCTTTTGAGAGATAAAAATGGCTCTGTATGATAGATTTATGATCACTGTAAATACTCTAGTTTAATTTGAGGGAAGATAGAAGGATATTTCGGCAGGGGTTGGCTGAGCCAAATAGCATTTGGGGTGTGATTTTGAGAGAAGGGGTAGTACCCTTTTATAAGAGGGGTGAGGATTACTTTAGGAAAAGCATGAAATAATATTTTATAATAAAATAATTTTCGTTATTTAATGGCTCCATAATGATTTATTTCAAGGATAATGTTGGTATGGGTCCAAAACCACTCAACCAATAAGTTTTATACTGGTTTAGGTCACCATATGAACCATATATATTAGATATAACTCTTAGATAAATAGTTTAACTTTTATCGTGTCTTCGTGTATTCTTACACTATATGGTTAAAACACTAACTCTAAACATCCAATATAAACCCAAGTGGTTCATTAATGACAAATATAATATTATTTTAGAACGTTTTCTTTTCCTTAGTTTTTTTTTGGAATATTATATTATTTAATAATATAATATTGGTTTTAAAATCTCATTTATGCCTATTTTGACACAATTTACTATTTGGTTTTTGTTAAAGCCATAAAAAATTGATTACATTGAAAAAAATTCAATGATCAATACTAACATGTCATATTCACATAGAAACTCATGGATGTCATAAAAACATTCAAATTATATTTATTTTAATTTTTATAATATCGTTTATTTGATTCATTCATTAATAATGTAATTACTGCATCATCATTGTGTCATCTATAAATTTATTAATTTATGGTTTAAAAATTATAAATAAAATAGAACGATGTAGGAAATATTTTTATATTTCTATTGAATATTTATCGTCGAATTATCTTAAGTAAAACCTCATATTAAAAATGGTATAGTTATTAAACGTTGAATTTAACACTTTTAACTCTTCTTTAAATAAAATAATAATAAATTCTCTAATCTAATTCAAGTGGACCTAATGGATTATATTTTCTTCATATGGTTGTTTCATGGCGGATTTACACTTATCCAATAGAATTATTACATGTGATAGGATAATTATAATATCATTTTTACTTTAATTACTCTATTTACTTTTAGTCATGGTAAATAAAAGTCAAAAGTTACTATTCCCGAAAAAATAATTTCATCTTATTTAATAATATTTTATTTACCTATACTAACTGTGTCTCTCAAAATTTTGAAATTAATGTCACATAAGTGGTGAAATTATGTTTTATGCAAATTTCTGAATGCTTCTAGAACATGTGTATAAAATTTTATAAAAATCAATAAAATTTTATACATCTAATTATCTTATAAAATGACTCCAATAATTAAATTGAACTTATATAGGAATTTTTTATATATTTTAACTTAAAATAAATTTAAATAAAATAAATAATTAATTAATTAAATAATCAGTTTTAAATAATAACCTAGGGTTTTTACAATTTATAAAAAATTAAATGTTCTTAGAAAAATACCAAACATTTAGTATACGATAATTTTTATATTCTGAATTAAAAAATGATTCATATTTTACCAATATAAATACATATAAGTTTCATTAATTTATTTATTATTAATTCCCACTCACAAAACTAAAAAGAAGGTTTTTAGAAAGTAAAAAACTATCAATATATTGACATGAGTTTATGTCAATTTTAAAAGTAAAATTACAAATAATGACCTAACAAGTGTTAAATGTTAAAAATATAATCTATTTATACTTCTAAACCATTAAAATTTATAAATTATCACTATAAATTATTTTAATTAAAAATGTTGTTTTCAATTAATGTTTAATATTTTTTACTATTCCTCAATATATGAATGTTATAAAAAACCCCAAAAATTTATCAAAACTAAATTTTGAGGTCCTGATTCTGAAGATATTTTTTATTTTGTCCAATTAAATATATATAAGTGTCAAATATTGGATTTAAAAATGGGTTTCCATTAAAAGGAGGTAAAGTTGCATTTACTGAAAAATACATCCCTTATCTGAGAATATAAATTTGTTCTTATATTATGTCTAAAAAACTCATAATACTGATGTTAAAATTATATTGATTATATGAGATTTAAAATTCAGTTAGTTCTATTCATAACCATTTTTTGAATGGCTAGTTTGGTATGTCATGAGGCGCTCGATCTCGGTGTTGCCTGTAGCGCAAGTTATCGAATTACATTGAAGAGATCGTGTAATATGAAATCGTACGGTGTTACATTCTCCCATACTTTAAAAAATACCATTCTCGAAATTTGAAATTGTTCTTAAAGAAAAATATGATAAAAATATAAAAACACTTTTGTGGAAATCCCACATTGGAAATTTGTATAATAAAATTTAGTCTTAATAAGAGTAAAAGGGAAATGAAAATGTCAGCAGCAAATTATGATCTCGATTAAGATAACATTGGAGGAAATTAGAGGCACATAATTTCTAGAAAACCATAAATATTTATATAGATTGATTAAGGTTATCAATAAAAAAGAAGTGTAAAATTGAGGGCATCAATGCCATCAATCAATGATGATTTAAAATATAATCGTTTCGACAAAACATAAAATATTAGGATAACACATTTTTGGTTTTTAGATCTCTTCCATAATGTTTAAGAATGAATTTATTTATACCATAAGATAAATTTTTTTACTAGATAAATAAAGTGTTTTCAATCAACTAATTCCAACAACAAAATCATCATTCACTCAAAAAGATAATAGAATTCAAAATTATTTTATTTATCAAAATCATATAGGGTTCAAAAAATTGAATTTATAATTTATCTATCAAACCATTTTAAAAAACTAAATTATACAAACCATGAAATCACGTAGTCCAGTTGTAGGTGTTTCACCCTTTTCCCATTTTGTTGCAGGTTCAATCCTCGTGGCCTTTCCAGACACGATGAGTTATTTCCCGACATCCATGTTGTCCTTATTATAACAATCCAAAAATAATATTTAGAAATGATTCAACCTTTAAAATATTATCCAATGTCAAACATCATCCCTTTCAAACTTTATACTTATCCAAAATACTTATTTCCAAACTCATAGTCCAAAATTTATAAGTAATGTAAACACAATAAAGATCTTTTTTCCACTTAATAACATGTTAATACCTTCATTAGTTATTCTTTTATAACACATTAACACTCTCAATTACAATAAAAAATTATTTAATACATTCATTCTCCCTTATTCATTGTATTATAAATTATATACTCTTTATATGAAATTTTTTTGAAACTCCAACAATAATGGAATAAAAAACTATTAAATAGTTTAAAAATGTTAAATAATGTCGAATATAATTTATCCAAATCAATCATATATTATTAAAAAATCACTACATCAGTATCTGAACCATATTAACGTTTATCAAACCTTCAACCATGTATTTTCTAGAATGTTTAAATTTCCATTGGGTAACATTTATTTGACCCATATAATCTTAAATCCTTAATGAAATCGTACATCAGTACAATCCTTATTTATTTCCAAAATTAATATAACCAGTACATCATTGATACAACACTCAAATGAAATAATTCTTTAATAAAAACAATTGAAAACTAGTCATTCCACTTCATCTATGATTGTATCATAACATGATTATTATCCAATAGATTTACTTGGATTATACTCTTATGATTTCGACATTGATTCACGTTGTGTCCCAAATCCTTGGAGATGATTCTTTGTACATTTGAATCCTTTTTGTTACCCTTGAAATCATGTACTTTGTGTCCTTTTCTTCTACACATATAACAGACTCTCATTCCCTTCAATCAATTACCAAGGTGACTATTTCCACTGTTATCACATATGGGAAAATCATTTTGTCCCCTCTTTCCTCAATCCATCATTCTATCTACCATCCTATTCTTAACTTGATTAGTTTCAATGCCACATAACTCAAACAATTCATTACTTATCTTATTAAAAATGGGACTATTTCGTCATATGATGAGAATGCATGGGTTAATATTTCCTTTTTAAATGTTTGTTTAATACCATGAATGATATGATCCTTCATAAACATTCAATCTTACGTATTGATAGAATTCTCATTCCTTTTACTAGGATCCATTTCTAAACCATGGCATGCATCAGGTCAGTTTATGAATCACAATGAAAATTTTCAATCCTTTTAAATAACTAATTTTAATTGAAATTATTTTGCATATAATCTAAAATTTTAAAATGGTTTCTTTAAAGAAGTACTTACTCATAAATCGTACATAATTTCTTGTAAAGAAAATGTGTATTATCTAAAGAATATCCCCATGTGAGTGTCGTACCTAAGAGTGGATCAAGGCCTATTTTCATTTACCAGGATACCTCGAGTTAATTCTAAAACTCCTTGTAAGAGTTTTCACCGCTAAGTACATCTGTGATAGAGACGTCTCTACTTGATCGTGTCTAGATAGGGATGTATTTCTGGAAAATTCATAAAATATCTACATTACCAAAATTCAAGGAAGTTTTTCTATACGAATCCTCATAGTCTATCTTAGGGTAATGATTTATATCAGTGTTTTTCTATATCTAGATTCGATGGTTTGTACTAACCTTCCTCTGAATCCAACTGTAACACCCCGAACCCAGAAGCCAATAGTCGGTGTATTATTTTAATACATTGTCGTGATTACATGGAATCTAGTCCCGAAAGACCGATTAATTTAGTAATATTGTAATATAGATTAAATACACAAACAATTACATTAAACCATAGAAAATGAAACAAAACATAAATTATCTTTTGAGAACACCATTAATACCATAACTTAACATGAGTTATAAATTATAATAAACTTCATGGAATCCTGGGTAAATAAAACATAAGAAAGTGGTGATCTCAAATGCTCATTAAGGGTAAGAAATACCTTGGAAGATAACATAAACATTAAGCATGGTGAATTTTTTAAAACATATTCCATTACCAGTAATAAACATGAACACTTTGTGGTTAGAATATTAGATTAGTAAATAATTCCATAATAAATCATAATCATTGGTATTCTACTTGTCGAATAACCACATGAACCATCAATAATATTTTCATAGTGAGGTGATATATAATGCGGGATGTTATGAAACACTTTTTCATGGCCTCGGCCAAGACATCTATAAATGATTAAAGCCTAGGCCAAAACCATATATCAGAATTTGAAAAGGCCTCAGCCAATTCCACATCTAATAGTCTCATGAGACTTACCGATGCATCAAGGATCTTTATTAGGCTCCACCCGTCACTTACTAGGTCAAATACATTCCTCATATAAACAGGATGGAAAATAACATAAACATTCATATTAAAAAGAGCATAAGAAATGTCAATTAATTAAACATAACCCATTAATGGTATACAAATAACACATCCATAGTAAAATATATCTCAAAACATTCAATACAATATGGAAAATTTGTATCATAATAAATCATTTTCGATCAAGAATAATCTTTTGTAAAGGATGTTGACATAATTGAAAATGATCAGTAAAAATCATTGAGAGAAATATCCCCTTTCATGAAATTATATAAAAGTCACATATTTGTAATGGATGTCATTGAAAATATAGGTTTGAATCAAAGTGTCCCATACCACTTGGAATCACTTAATGTAATAAAATTTTTAAAATAATCATGTCCATATAAATAAATCCATAAAACCTTTTTGAAAACACGGACATTAATGAGAAAGGGTTAGAAGAATAATTTTTAAAAACTTTTAAAATGATTTTTTAGTAAAAAAAGTCCATTAAAACTAAACCCATTGAAAACTATTTTATCAAATATGTTCATGGATAATAAATATTTCCCAGTAGATACTAACGTACAGACAACCTCAGATAATAAGGATATTGTAAGATTAACCCTTAACTTACACTTTCCTTTGTTTAAGGGTACATTTATCCTTCAGTATAATGACCATAGTTTGTTATTCAATTATAATATAACTATAATAATATTCATTATGTTATACATAATTAATTTATGAGTTTATTCTACCCATTTAATAATTATTTCCTTGTTAAATTAACATTTCGGCAAATAATCGCTTTATTTTTCCTACATGTTTCAACTTGTTATTCTTGATAATATCATTTAGTTCATGATTTAAATTCAAAAATAATATAACACATCATTTATATATCATTTATATTTATAATATCAATATGTATAATAGATAGATATGTGAAATTGGAATCACCGTTTATGGAGATGGTAGGTTGTACATACGGATAAACGATGTTTCCATTTTCATATCGTATTGAATGGAAGTAAGTGGATAAGTTAAATGTAAGTAACAACATACATATATACATACATATATATATATATATATATATATGTAAACTATGTAGAATTATTATGTCATATATTACATAAAAAATAATAATATATATATTTTAATCATTTTTGAATGATGAATGAGGAAATGAATCTCATCACGTCATGGAGACGGTGATCCATATGTATGCACGAACGAAAATATCATTATATTGATGGTGATTTAATATGTAATTGAATTATATATCATATACATAGAGTCATTATATGTTATATTTATTATTTACAA
Source organism: Viscum album (assembly GCA_963277665.1). NCBI lineage: Eukaryota > Viridiplantae > Streptophyta > Magnoliopsida > Santalales > Viscaceae > Viscum > Viscum album. The sequence goes on along the minus strand of OY728125.1, from coordinate 552,142,199 downwards.
CATTTATACTCACACTAATAAAAAAACGGGCAAGGGAAGCGCCATATTTTATCAGCGCTAAGAAAAAAGCCCTGATGAAGTTAAATATTTATCATAAATAACTAAAAGCACTGATAAAGGTATACATTATCAGTGATAAATTTTTATTTCTAATAAAGGGTAATCTTTATCCCCACTAAAAAATCACTGATAATGAATCACTTTATTAGTGCTAAAAATCGCTGATAAAAGAAGACCATTATCAGCACCAAAATTTTAGCACTTTTAATGGATTCCATTATCAGTGCTAACAATGAGAAGATAAAACCATAGTACCATTTTATATTATTGGGTGCCTAGTATCTTCTATTTATCGTGCACTAAAGCTCTCGTGGTACTGTACCCTTGCGACAACTCCCCCACCCCCCGATCTTCTCGTTGCTGGACCTCCGCCGCTAGCCCTACTCCACTGCTAGTAGTACTCTTTATCCTCCCACTCAAACCCCTTCTGCTGATCATCCTCCCTACAAATCATATTTATCCTCCTCGCCGTTGAACTCTACCTCTCGCGAACCCTACTCCTCTATTTCTCTACGGTTGGTGGCTCCATCCATGCACCTCCACCTCAGGCAGTCGTGCCTTCACCTCCCGACATAGCACAGAAGGCTCTCTGATTGCTTGACGCTTCTTCTCTCCCTCCATCATGGGTGAGATCTACTCGTGGTTAGTCTCCCACTATTCCTTTTAGCATTATTTTTTTAGAAATTTGTCTCCCTACTCTACATGTGTTTAAATTTTTAATTATCATTCGGTCAACGATTCAATGAATATTTGTTGAATGGTAATTCGACATTCCATAGCTGGAATCACAGATAACTCCATGTGAAAATGATACATGTGAAGTGATAGTATATTTTATGCACACTGTATACACCTAGGGACCCATCATTTCCTCTATTGAGGATAGTTTTAAGCTCTATTTCCATTTATTTTAGTTATTTCGGGATATATTTTAGCTTCCATGGACTAGAATTGGTAGATTATGTCCCCTTGGTCCATTACAATGAGGGATTGATATAGCTTCATGACCACATCCAAGGATTTCAGCCCCCCTATATATTAATAATGAATTGGGTTGTATTGGTTAGTTCCATTATTCATTATTGAGTTGTCTTAGTCCTCTTATATGATGGTTATTATGGAATTAGGTCTCGTTCATTGGAACTTAGACCCCTCACCAACTTCGATCATGTATCAATTCCAGGAACACGAAGCAATCCCCTTTTCAATAATGTTGTGCCAATATGGGGTTTGTAGAATTTGAATCTAAAAAATTTACATGGGAATTTATCCCATATATTAAAGGATGATTCTAGTAGGGTCTATTTTCCCCCAGCAGTCCATAGGAATTAAACCCTTCTCTTTGTATATATTTCTAATCTTTCAGATGGTGTATCTATCTGATGTAGAATGTATCTTGGATAAACCCTCTCAGTTTTTAATATACTTATTCTATAGTGACTGTCTTAGTTCGCTTTTATGGGGGCTAGTATAGAATATGATCATATATAATGGACCACAGGTCACTTAATGACTTAGAGCTTGTATCCCTCTGCGATGCCTGAAGACAACCTTATTTCTAATGTTTTCTCCCTATATTGGGTTTGTTGAATTGGCATGACCAAAACTTACACAAGTGTTTATCCCCTATCTTCGAGGATTAATGTAGTAGAATCTAGTATACCCCATCAAGCCTTGGGCATTGACCTCCTATATTTATATCATGAGATGACATTTTTGATGGGGTATAAGTCTGTTGGAGTGTATATCTCGAGTGAAAACTCTCAGTTTCCTATGATATTCTTCTTGGAAAGATCATATGAGTGTGACCTCTAGGATGAGTGTCTTCATTGGAATTGTAGATTAGGAAACATTTCGTCTCAGAGGAGTGTTACCTTGAAACCATGAGTGGATCTACAACTAGAAGTGGTTGAGTCATTTTTTGACTCAGAGTATTTTATGAATATATTTGGTATATCCTTTGTTATCATTATGTCACAAATCTTGTTTGAAATACATGGGTTTAGTGTCAAGAATACTCTCAATGATTTATATATGGTATTTTCGAGGTGTCCTATTGGGTATTGTAATACTCATCTCTACGAGGGATCTTCCCATACATGTCATGTCTTATACAAATGATGGAAAATTTGATAGAGTCCTTGAGGGACTAGGATAAGGTAGAGATTAGTTTGGGATACACAGACCGATGTATATACAAATGGTGAATTAACATCTTCCCCTCCTTCTATGTAGGTCATACAATATGTTCAATTTTTTTGGTTCGATTCTATTTTATCTCTATTTATTAAATCCATTAATTTATGTTGTTCAATTCATATACCGATGTGTAATGGTTTGTGTTAATTCAACATGTAATACTATTATTCGGATGGCTATATTAGTGTTCAATGATTATGCCTATATTTTGAGTTCATATCAAAATCTATAAAAGTACTGATCTTCTAAGATGTAGGGTTAGCTGCACCCACCCACAGTAGGTGTGTGATGCAAGTCTCATCTCAGGAGGCACATTGATTTAAAGGTACCATAAGGATAGTCCATTACAACAAGGAAATTAAGATCATTGTAATGGGTATAGACATATCACCTTGCATTTTCATCACATTCATGCTACATTCAGAGAGGCAGTCAATGAATATCCTAGTCATTGGAAGGAGTTGGAGAAAGGAGGTCCATACAACACTAATGTGATGGAGGACATTGGGCAGAATCATGAGGTGGAATGAACTTTGGTTTGATTATAGAAGAACTACCTCTAAATATACCACTCATATATAGTGAAGTTAGTGGTTTGAATCATGGATTGTTTTAGTCACTCGAGTCTTTTTACTAGGAGGATCTAGGAGTTTTTGGAAGTACGATCTAGGTTTGTTATAAATTTCTTATTGGGCTATTAGAAATAGGTACAGGAAACTATTTTTCCTAATTGTTTCAATTAATTTATAGGTTTATGGTAAGCGTTGGGGGATCCTTATGTTATTGATGTTTGGTATGAATTTGGACTTTCAAGGAAGATGATGAACCCCCATTGAGATATGATACTAAGAGGAAATCCAAAAACAAGTGGGCAAGTCAGTGAGTCCAAATGTGGATACTATATATGTGTTTTAGAATGGGTCCTTTTTGTTATTTTTAGGCACCCTTTACGTGCTAAGTTGTCATAGAAATCCATGTTTTTAGTGAACTAGTCTGAAAGGAAAATTGATTGTTTCAAGAAATAGGATCTCATAGAGGCTTCAAGTGCATTTCTAGGTACGAGTTTGGGGAATGTGGGGGAGTGTTATTGCATATCCATTAGTTGTTCCTGATAAAAGTAACGTTCAGTAACCTTAATTTTCTATTACTTTTGATAATTTGGGTAACAAAACCTATGATATTCCATTGTAATTTTGGAAAAACCTAGGTTATGTTTCTCCCCTGTGAACCCCTTTATTTTTGGAAATGTATCTACTATATTGGTTTTCTCATCAAAATTCTATACTTGTTTTCATTTTATTTGAGTTTTGTCACTAGTTTTGGGATATTTAATGTAGTTATTTTATTATGAATGATGTGGCTGGTAGGGGTGGTTTAAAGGAAGATTAATTTCTTCCTGCAATAGTGGTGGGTGATGTAACTATTGTTATGGGGGCTACAAATTGTGTTGATTTTTATGGGGGTTCTATCCTGATTCTATTTATTTCCAAATATTTATTGGAAATGGTCAGGCTATATTAATCTCTGTTTTTACAAGGAAGTGGTTCTCTAATAACTATATTTGGATGTTTTTTCTATATAGTTTAATCCTAAATACTATTATTTTATATTCAAATAGGATGGATATGAATAATTATTTGATAGATGCAAATCTTTTGACAATAGAGTATGAGAACAAAGTGAAAGAGATCATCTAGTTTGCAAAGAATAACACAAAGGTTCCATCTCAAATCCTTTTTCTATATTTACATTGTTTTTATTTTAGACTAATTACTCAAGAGGAGTTGGAAGAACATTTGACATGTAATGGCATAGACCAGACTTATAAATGTTGGAATAAACACGGAGTAAAAGAAAATGTAGTTACTGGCAGGATAAAAAATTGTTTTATGGATCATCAATGATCACAAATATGGATAATGAAGAAAATTTTATGGAGGATGCGATTACAGATGTAAATGATGATGAACATCATATAGAGGAAATGACAATTATAGTTGAAGATGAACTCCGTGATTGCCCAAAATTGTTTGACAAGTTAAAGAGTTGTGAAAAGACGTCATTGTATGCTGGTTTCTCAAAATATACAGCATTGTCTGCTGTACTGATGTTGTATAAATTTAAAGTAGGAAATGGATGGAGTGATGTTATTTTTATATAAATACTTAATCTCTTGAATGAAATGACCCTGTAAGATAATGAGCTTCCAATCCAGTCATATGATGCTAAACGAATGATACCCTCCACGGGTATGATTTCTAAAAGAATAAATTCTTTCTAGAAAGACTATATATTGTTTCTCAAGGAGAATAAATCACTTATAGAATGCCCAAAGTGTGGTTCTCCTCGATAAAGGAAAGAAGAATCCATTCCTAGAAATGTTGTATGGTACATTCCAATCATTCCAATGTTTAGGCGTCTATATGGAAGTGAAGAAACTGTAAGACAATTGAAATGTCATTTAGAGAACAGAAGTAAATATGGGAAATTAAGTCACCCAACCAACTCTACCTAATGGATTCTAATTGATCATGAGTGTCATGAATTTTGTAATGACCAGGGAAACCTTCACCTTGATTTATCTATAGATGGAGTGAATCCATTTGGTTTTCAATCCAGTAGTCATAGTACATGGCCTGTTATGTTGGTAAATTATTACATTCCACCCTGGTTATGCATCAAATGGAAATTCGTCATGTTATCTATGCTTATATCAGGACCTAAACAACTAGGTAATGATATTGAGGATTATTTTGCTCCTTGTTCAAGGATTTGAAGTTATTAAGGGATTTTGGTGTTATTTTGTACGATTCATATAAAATTTAATACATCACATTGAGAGTGATGTTGTATTGGATGTTAAATTATTTATCTACTTATGGAAATTTGTCAGCCTGAAGCATTGAAGGAAATAAATGGTTTCCCGTGGGAAAATAAGATACGAAATCAATTAGGTTAAAACATTATTCGAAATCTTTGTTTCATAATCATTGTAGATTTCTACCTCGTTGGCATAAGTATCATTCTTAGACATCATCATTCAATGGATTTTCATAAAAACGCACAACACCATATCCAATAATAGGCGATTAGAAGATTGAGAAATTAAAATATATGAACACTATTTTTGGTAAACCATATTTGAAAAACCTTACGGAAATTGGATGGACGTGGAGATCTTTTTTTGAATTACCCTACTGGAATTTTCTATACGCCAGAAAATTTGTTGATGTGATGCATGTGGAAAAGAAATGTATGTGACAGTGTTATCAGAGCGTTGCTAAATTCCAATGAAAAAACAAAGCATGGAATTAAGGAAAGGTTGAACATGGTTGACATGGGAATACGAGAATATTTTTCTCATTTGAAGGTTGAAAATCGAATGTTTCTTCTTTCAGTTGCATACACACTTTCCATGAGTAGAGATATCAGTTTTTCTACTTCTTCATTTATGTAATGATTCCATTGGGGTAGTCATGAAATATCACAAACATAGTGTAAATGAATTATTTGATGTTAAAAGGATTGAAATCACATTACTTCCTTGTATTTATGCAAGATTTAATACCTATATATTTATGTTTCATTGTTTCAAATAATGTTCATTATACGTTAATCAAACATTATTTCATTTTCAATGCAATATGCAACAATGTTTTAGAACCGTTGAAATTTCCATCTATTTAACGAGAAATCGTAATAACATTATGTGAATTACAAATTTTTTCCCTCCATAATTCATTGATATGATGGTTCATTTAAAGGTTCACTTTGTGAAAGAGATTCGACATTGTGGTCCTATGTACTATAAATGGATGTGCCCCATTGAACGATATATCATGATTTTTAAAGGGTATGTCATAAATATATGTTGGCTATAGGGTTTTATTTTGGGAAGATATATTGTTGAGGAAGTCATGGAATTTTTTACCAGAGATTTATCTGATGTGGAAAGAATTGGTCTCATGAAATCTTATCACACTAACACATTGAGGGTGAGGAAATTTCTGGAAGAGATATTGTGATAATCAATATTACAGATCTGGTGCATAACCACCTTTATGTTTTTCATAATAGTTAGGAGGTTTCTCCATTTATTGAAACCCACAATGAGATTTTTAGGCATTTGAATCCACCAAGGGATGAAAAATGGATATCAAATACACATAATAACCAGTTTATAGGATGGTTTCAGGACCATATTTTTAAGGAGTTCAATGAAAATCCGAATTCAATTGCAAAATGTCTTTGATGGCTAGCTTCTGTACCAAGTTTGTATGTTTTATCCTATAATTGTTTTTTAATTAATTGTTATATATTCTACACAGATGAACATGGTGAAGATTATACCATGAAAAATAGTGGAGTTACACATGTGGATGAAGCGAGGCATGTTTCTGGTAGTAAGGATAGAAATCTAATTTATGCAAATCTGTCATACGATGGAATTATCAAAAAAATATGGTAGTTGGATTATACGACATTCCAATTGTTGATTTTTCAATGGAAATGGATTGATAACAACAATGGTGTTAAAATAAAGGAATTGTGATTTGTGAAAGTTGATTTTAATAATGAAGGGAACAAATACGAACAATTTATAATAGAATCAAAAGCAGTACATGTATTTTATGTTCCAGATCCCACATAACGAACGTTGTCATTGGTTCTGTTATCATGAAAAGGTATTGAAGGGTCTAATAAAAGTTCAGTTGAGGACAATCCTTTCATTGGTATGTTGCAATCATTTCGCAGTGGTCCCAATGTAGATGACATTTTGTATGTTATAGGAGACCACAATGAAGGAATTTGTATAATCGATAGAGGTTTCAAATCCCATCACCCTTGGAAAAAAAGAAATAGAGATAAATACATAGGTTATATTTTTGTTGTTATATAGATCATGTTATATCATGTTATTATCTTATCATTACTGAATTTATGTATTCTAAATTAACCATTAAACCACTTTTGCAGATAATGAGTTCTTCACATTATGGTGCTCCAAAACTCGGTGTTGAACTAGTCTCTCATGCTACTACTGCTGCTGGTACTTCTGCACATAGTGCAGAGCAACAATTTTTTTTTGAACCTACTGCTACTCCTAGTGTTGACGTCCAACAACCATCTGTACATGTTGTAGCTACCATTTCAGATTAACATAAAGATGATGTTGATATCGATGAAATGGTTAGGGATAAAGGGCCAACATCCCAGAAAACACAGGCGCGTTGTAGTTTGATGGTGTTAGCCAAATTTCATAAGGTGAAAAGAAAAGGTATCAAATTTGATGTCTGATGGAATGAATGAGGCCAACATGTAAATACCAACATGGGTATGTTTAGAAGATACATTGGAATTGAAACTTTTCAACGTGTGGAAATTGAAATAGATTCATGGCACCATGATGTTTCCGGGATGAAGGCTGTGATCTGGGATGAAATTATAGTAACATTATGATATTATTTTGTTAATTTACTAGAATATAAAATAATGAAACAATGTCTTACTCTTCCCAATTTCTTGTAGAGTACATTTATAGTGGATGCTTTACACAAGGATTATGTAATATGACTTGTAGGAAGGATTCATCATGTTTTTCTCACTATTTTAACAAAATGTCACATGAATGATTCCATAGGTAAAATAGACCCACACCCACCCCTTGTAAATGCTCACCTGATATCCCAAGAAGCATGGGGTGCATTTATTAGCCCTTGTGGGGATGAAAATATTTAGGTACATTTTGGATGATAATTCATTGGTTGAGGATAATTGTATTCATAACATTGATTTTTAATTTTTCAATTATGAAATAACAACTTAGTACTGAAAATAAGGAACATGCATCAAAACCAACATAACCCTATCGTAAAGCAATGATGGGATACGCTTCACTATAAAAGAAAATTGTACGTATTTTAATTTTAATGTAATATTGATAGGTTACAAGAAAAAACATCGTAATTATATTTCAATATTTATATATAGATCGATGAGTCTAATTCCAAAGACACATCCATCCCACATCATGTGCTATGGAAGGGGGCATGTGTGAATAAGGAATCGAAGCTAGTAGATTAAAACAAACAAAAAAAATTGAAAATATGTGTATGTGTGACATGATAATAAGTTTTGTTTTATATTGTTATTGAATGATAATAATTACTTATATTCTTATATATGATAGTCACATGAGTCAGATACTCCTGTAGCGGATGTAGACCTATTCTCGACAGCTTTGAAGTGTCCATAACAAAACATTTTTGTCTGAGGTGTGGGGTTAGATGTTACACCCCATGTATATTTTGAGAAATAAATTATTATTTGATAGAGATGATGAAATGAAACGCATGTGAGAAAGACTAGAAACTCTTGATGAACGATTTCAATGATAGGGACAGTTGCTATCAACTTTAATGGGTGGGAATCAAGGAGAATACACAACTCAGGAACAAACATTGAGTGGCGATCCTTCCCCACCCCCACTTGCTTTGAGGCATGCCATTACCCTCAATGAGCTATCTTAGTCATGGTAATCATTATTCTAATAATTGTTCCCATGAAATGTGAATCAGAAAAACACTGATACTTTTACTTTACTGATCATCTACAGGATAATAATTGATGCGGTTTAAATCTGTCAACACCCACCTATCACCTTGTAGAGAGGGATATGTTGTTCAACATCTAAGAGGAGAAGCTTCATAATAGACCACTTCCAAAAGATCATCTAAAAGTATCGATTACTATAGCTCATGAACCAAATTCATAGCTACCTATTCCACTTGATGATGATGATATTCATATGGTCTAAAAGGTTATTGAGAAATTCATTGCATTGCTGTCACAACTAGTAAGAGTTCAGGTTGATAAAGGGTTTTTATTTCAATTTTTTCAAGCTAACCCTTTAACAATTAATGAATAAAATATTAGAACCTATGAATGTTATTATAAAAGAATTAAAGTAAGGGGGTGAAAAGAAACGTGGGCTCAAAAAAATCTAAAGGATAGACCAGCTCATCCCAAAGAACTACTGAATGCACAATAACGCCACCTGTTCTCTATCAACATTTACTAGCATTGAAGACTAATGTGGATACAAAGCATAAAAATGGTTGTAGTCATATGGTTGTTTTTGAAAGCAATATATACTAAGGTGAAATTCTAGATTTTGTTACTGCTGAAAATGTAAATGAGATCCTTGAATACCATTGGATAGGCATCACAATTGTAAATTTATATACGAGTTATGTTTTCATGAATTGACTTTCTAAAAGATAATATAATGTGATAATTAAGAATAAATTCATTTTATATTATTGAAAATAAAATATATAAAAAATATTTGAAGGCATTTCCCCATGAGCCAATATTCAGAATTGTTATTCCTTATACAACATAACACAAATATTGAAATTAGAGCAATCAAATAAGGATGAAATAGTGAAAGGCTTGCTGAAAAAATTAGAAAGCAAGATTATGGATAACAGACTCTTCATAAAACCATCCATGCAGGGGTAAAACTCTACGATTAAATCATAACAATTATATTTTCACTTATTTTATTAATTATTCCTTTTGGTGCTTTTAGGAAACATTGGCAGCTAATTGTGCTGAACTAAGATACTCCAAAGATTTATTTTCTGGATTCAATGCAAGGATGTCGAACAAAAAAACCACACATGATGGATTTTTTGAATCAGTAAGACACTACGTCCAACGTTTTTGGTCTAAACATCATGTTATATAATTTATATTAGATTGCACTGAGGATTCTGTTACGATCGGGTAGTATATTAATATCATCTAAAATAATGAATGAGGACAGGGGCTATGCATACGGAGGCGAGAAAATACTATGTATGGACCAATATCAGGGCATATATAATAAAATTATACCAACCAAAAACATATCAAAACATGTTACTTATTCTATTAATGATTAAAGTTTTTGTACTGTCCAAAACAAACAAACGATATTGATTGTGGTTATTATGTTTGTAAATTTATGAGATATATTTTTTCCATATATAAACTAGAATCCCTAAAGAGGTTTTTTTAAAAACAACTACTATTTCATTTATATTATTTATTAATTATTTATTTATATATTTCTTTTTACTACTCTGACTTTTGAAAATCCTCACAATAACATGATGCTATAGATTTGTTCTGAAATGAGTGGGTCGTATACCTGATGGATGATTATCAACAAATATCATGAAAATATGACTTGGGGACGCGTACCATTGGCACCCATTTTTGAGAGGGGATAAATTGATCAAAAGAGAAACATTGATATATGTAAATTTTTGAATGAAAATTTTAATTGTTATTAAAAAAAATCATTTCTCCAAAAGATTCATTTTTTCATTTTAACAGATGAAATGCACCAGCAATAGGTATGAGATATGAACCGGTTTTCATTGGTGTATGATTAAGAAAAAATAGTAAAATCTCTAAAATACCTCTATCTTTGAACAAAATCATTCAGATTGCATTGATATAATATGAGAACGTTCTGTGGGTCATTTGTGATGTGTAAGAGTCAACTACTCCTCAATCTGATGCACGTTGTGGCTGGTATCACTCAAAGTGTCTATCTTTTGTTGAAAATGGACAGAATTTTAAGTGAAAACAACAACTGATGTACAGAAAAAAAATCAAATATATTCAGATTGGGTTGACACATTAGGACAATGATACATCAGTCATTTTGGATGTGTACGAGTCAAGATAAACTCAATACAAGTAACATTGTGAGTGGTATAACTCAAAGTGTCTCTCTTTTGTTTAAAATGGAATGAATTTTAAGTGAAAACAACAACTGACATACGGACAACGAACCAAACACATCAGATATTGTTGATACATTAAAATAACAATCCATGGCTCTTTTGTGATATGTACGTGTCAACCCCACCTCAATCTGAGTCATGGTGTGGCCGATATCACTCAAAGTGTCTCTCTTTTATTTTAAATGGAAAAAAGAATAAGATAAAACAACAATTTATGTACCGAAAACTGACCAAACACATTCATATTGTGTAAGTACATTTTAATAACGATCCATGGGTCATATGTGATGATTAACAGTCAACCTCACCTAAATCTTAATCATGGTGTGGCAAGTATCACTCGAAGTGTCACTCTTTTGTTTAAAATTGGAATAATTTTATGTGAAAACAACAACAGGCATACGTAAAACTGACCAAATGAATATAGATTGTGTTGATGCAATAGTAGATTTATTCATGGGTTCATTTTTTATATGTATGAGTCAAACATGCTTCAATCTGAGGCATGGTGTAGCCGGTATCACTAAATGTCTCTTTATTTTGATTAAAATGGCTAGAATTTAAAGGAAAAAAAATGACGTATGGAAAACCAAACAAACTCTTTTGGATTGTGTTGATATATTAGTATAACAATCCATGGGTCATTAGTGATGTGTTTGAGTCAAACCCACCTCAATACGTGGAATGGTGTGGCCTGTATCACTCTAAGTATCTCTCTTTTGATTAAAATAGACAAAATTTTAAGTTAAATCAACAAATCATGTATGAAAAAATGACCATACATATCTGTATTGATTTTATACTTTAGGAGAACGATCCATGGATCATGTGTGACCTGTACAAGTCAATCCTGCCTTAATCCAGGGCATGGTGTGTCCGGTATCACTCAAAGTGTCTATCTTTTGTTTAAAATGGACAACAGTTTTACTTAAAACAACAACTGACCTATGGAAAACTGACCAAACACATTCAGATGGTGTTGATACATTATGAGAATGATCCATGGGTAATTTTTGATGTGTATGAGTCACCCCACTTCAATATACGACACAGTGTGTCCAGTATCACTCAATGTTTCTCTCTTTTATAAAAAAATTGACACAATTTTCAGTGAAAACCACAACTAATGTAGGGAAATCCATCTTCCTACAATACTCACCAAACACATTCATTCATTCCAAAATAAAGACATACTATTGAAATAAACACAATTCAAAAACCATTTTTAAAATACCAATGATCTTAAAATACATGAAATTCATTCCATTAAAACCCTTAATGACCCCACCCCATGGACAACACCCCACCCCCTGGACACCCCCATTGACTCCCCCTACCCTGGTCACCAACCCACACCGCATGGACACCCCTAACCCCCTGGATGGCCCCAACCTATGGACGGCCCCCACCCCATAACCAGTACAACCACCACCACCTATACTCCACCACCCCCATGGACATCCACCCCAACCCCCCAAGACACCATCCACCCCCTTGGACATCCCCTCAACCCCTGGACTTCCCCCACCCCCTAGACACCAACCCACCCCTAATCAACCCTCATCCCCTGAACAACCCCCCACACACTAAAAACCACCCCTCCCTCCATGGATAGCCCCCAACCCCCTAGACCGCCCCACCCCTTGGACACCACCCCACCACCTGGACACCCCCACCCCCATGACACCCCACCCATGGGCAATCCCCCCTACCCTCTGGACACCACACCCCCTAGACACCACCATGGACACCCACACCACCCTGTACATATCCCCCACCCTCCGGGACACCAATATCCTCCCGGACACCACTACACCCTAGACTCTCTCTACCCCCATTTGACAACCACCCCAAACCCCTGAATATCCCCCAACCCCCTGAATTCTGAAATGAATTCATTATGTATTTAATTAACTTATGAATTATATGTTGATTGTGTATAGGTATACTTGTGGTATGAATATACTTGTTGTAAGTTTATTCTTTCTGTTATTACCTTATGAATTATGTGTTAAATTTGTATGGTAATACTTGTTGATATGCTGATTTTTCTGTAGTTCTTGTTTGGGTGTGCTGCTACATAATTTTATGTTACAGTAGGCTGGTCATTTATCAGCACTAAAGAGGCAGTGATAAACAATCCCTTTATCAGTGTTTTTTCGTGTGTATAAAGAATCTATTTAACATTTCCTTTTTATTTATGATAAAGGCTCCCTTTATCAATGTGTTTTTAGTGGTGATAAAGGCTCCATTTATCAGTGATTTCTTAGCACTGATAAATGATACCATTATCATCACTTTTGTAGCGCTGATAAAGGGGACCCCCTATCAGCGTAGAGCTATATAGAACCGTTGTAGTGCTGTTAAAACTCGTTTTGAGAACTAATCAATCTCTTTTTTAATAGTTTCATTGTTATACCATGCCAAATAATGATGTGTTTGAATAACAAACTACACCACGACGTGGAGATGGTAAGTCGTACGTACGCACATATGGTGACTTTTTCATTTATAAGATAGATAGAATTAAGAATTTGGTTGTACCATATTTATAATAAAATCACAGTATGCAGGACGTACTGGAGTTAATATTTTGGTATGGAAACAACAAATAATGCGGTAGTGGAAGAATAAAAGAACATGAATGAGGGTGGTGAAATTGTTACCTCTTCTTTAGGGTTTTCCTTTAGAGTTGACCAAAAGGGCTCCATAAGTTGACATTAGGATTAATGTAAGGACTCTAGGTTTATGTCACGGAATTTGGGAGGATATTTGGGTAGGGGTTGGCCGATCCAAATGGATTTGGAGGTGTGATTTTGAGAGAAGGGTAAGTACTCTTTTAGAAGAGAGGTGAGAGTCACTTTAGGAAATGCTTGAAATATTATTTTATAAAAAAATAATTTTTATTTTCTAAATTCTAAAAAATGATTTATTTCTATGATATGGTGGGGATAGGTCTAAAACCACTCAACCAATAGATTTTATACTGGTTTTATCACCATATTAACATTATCTTTTAGATTTAACTCTTTGTAAAATAGTTTTACAATTACCATGTCTTCTTATATTCTTACTCTATATGCATCCTAAACATACTATAAACATCCAACAGAACCTTAAGTGGCTCATTAAATATCAATATAATATCATTTAACCCTTTTTCAGAGCATTATATTTTTATGAATATTATATTATTTAATAATATAATATTTAATTTTAAACACACATTTATGAAAATTTTTACACTATTTAGTATTTGGTTTTTGTGAAATTCATAACATCTTGGTTACATCTAAAAAGATTCAATGAATAAATCCTAACATATCATATTCAATTATAAAATTCTTGGATGTCCTAAAAACAATGAAATTTTATTTATTTTAATATTTATAATACCATTTATTTGATTCTATCATTAATAAGCTAATTACTACATCCTCATTTTTTTGAAAAATAAATTTAATTATTTGATGGATAAAAATTATAAAAAAATAACCATGATTTAGGAAATATTTTTAGATTTCTATTGAGTATTTATAGTAGAATTTATATTATGTATAACACTATAATAAAAATGGTTTAGTCATTAATATTTGAATTTAACACTTTTAACCCATCTTTAAATAAAATAATAATGAATATCCTAATCAAATCCAAGTAGACCTAAATGACAATATTTTATTCCTAAGGATGTTTTGGTCAATTAACACTTATCCAATAGAATTAGGGTTTGTGTTAGGGTAATTATAATATCATTTTTACCTTTAATTACACTATTTACTTTTAACCATGGTAATTAACCCTCAAAAAATAATATTAACAAAAAACTATTTTCATCTTATTGAACCACGTTTTACATACTAACATCAAATATTTCTATTAGATTTTGGATAGTCAGCTCACAAAATCGTTAAAATTATATTTTATCCAAATGTGAAATGGTTCTTCAAGGTGGGTAAAAAACGTTAAAAAGTTCAATAAACGTTTATACATCAAATTTTATTATAAAATGACTCCAATTAGTTTCATTGAACATATCTAGGTAATATATATCTCTTTTTACTTAACATAAATTTAAATAAAATAAATTAATATTTAAATAAAAAACGGTTTTAAATAATAACGTAGTGATTTTCAGTATTCATAAAAAATTGAACGTTATTAGAAAAATAAATAAAATTCACCCTATGATAATTTTTATAATGAGAATTAAAAAATAGGCTTATTTTAAAATATTCATAACATTTAATTTTTATTTATTTATTTAAAATTAATTAATGTTTTCAAAACCAAAAAAGCATGTTTTTAAAAAAGTAAATACTATCAAAAGATTGAAATGTGTTTAAGTAAAATTTAAATGTGAAAAAACATATAATAACCTAAATTGTATTTAATTATAAAAATGTAATATAATTATAGTTACAAACCATTCAAATTTATAATATAACACCATACATTTTTTTATTAAATATGTTGTTTTCAATTAAAATTTAGTATTTTTCATTATTCACAAAAATATGATTGTTATCAAATTAATAAAAAAAATTTATCAAAACTATATTTTTATGAACCTATTCTAAAGAATAAGTTTTTTTGTCAAATTGAATACATAAAATATAAAAATTATTCAATTTAAAAGGGGTTCACCATTAAAAGGTGGTAAAATTGCATTTTCATAAAAATACTTCCTTTATCTAAAAAAATTGAATTTGTTATTATATTATGTCTAAGAAACACAATATATATATGATAAAATTATATGGAGTATATAAAATTTAAAATGTAGTTAATACTATTCACATTGTTTTTTTACAGCTAGTTTGGTAAGTCGTGGTTCACTCGAACTCAATATTGCGTGTCTCACAAGTTATCAAATTACATTGAAGAGATATCATAATATGAAGTCATGGGGTGTTACATTAATGAAACGATTATGGAATCATTACCCCAATATTGGGGATACATTTTTCAGACAGTACTCAGTGTTCTAATCAGGCTCATGGGTGGGGCCCACAAATCATCATTCATGTATCTTATGGATTAATGTGACCTTTTCACCAGGTATTTTTATAGAATGTGGTGATGGATATAATTTTAAAATTGGATATATGACACAATGTGATGTATGTGAGACAATTATTTTAAAGATGATTAAGACCTATTTTTTGAGTGTGTTACCTTTCCCATTCCATCGAGGGATCGATGGAGCTTCTGTTTCACATAATAGAGGTTTTCCCCTAAGAACCATTATACTGATAAATCTATCATGGGTGAGTTCACTTATTCTACTGCGAGTTTCATCTGTCATAGTACACAATATCCCTTTGCTACATGGAGCATGTATCCATCCTAGGGCATGGAGTAATGATAATATCCTACATGTATTCCCTATGTATCAATTTTTTTATTGGATGACCTATACTTACATATGCATCAATACAATGTTTTGGAGGATATTTCTAGTAGGGTCTTGTGTCCCCAACTGAGGCCAATTCATTGAATCACGATCAATGTATCAATATATAATTGTTCAAATGAGGTGTATACTGACATGTTTTCTAATGAACCCTCTCATTATCCATCATGGTTGTAAATGGAGAGACATGATGGGAACTATATATTTAATGGATGCCATTACTGGTATTTAAATATTCGAGTTTTTTATCCGTGATGAGTTCTTTGTGAAGAATTTGAGTAGGATCCTAAAATGGAAATATGAATATAATGTTACCATGATTCTATATTTCATTACAGTGTATATCGGGGAATTATTATTTTATGTGATATTGAAATATGCATCTATATATATTACTATTACACTTGATTCTTTATGCTTAGTAATTTTAGGGTATACTACTTGGTATTATTATACTCACCCATGCATGGGATTGGCACTCACCTATCATGTCTTATTCATATTGAAGTCTGTCTTGCAGAGACCTTAGGGGACTTGGGGAAAGTGGATATGGGTTTTTCTTGATAAATGTGGGTTTATATATGTGTTATA
The DNA here is from genome assembly GCA_963277665.1 of Viscum album. Taxonomy (NCBI): domain Eukaryota; kingdom Viridiplantae; phylum Streptophyta; class Magnoliopsida; order Santalales; family Viscaceae; genus Viscum; species Viscum album. Next base: position 552,125,132 of record OY728125.1, on the reverse strand, counting down.
TTTTACAGTAGTCCCATATATATGAGCCTGTTTGACATTACATCCTAGTTTTTGGTTCTCAAATATTGGGATCCTATTTTATGATTTCCAGTATCATTATTTCATAGTTTTTCGTGGGATTATAGATTTATGCATGGAATTTTATTAGTTATTTTTTATTTCAGCGTTTTACAGGAATGGATATCTATGTGTGTGTGCACAGATACATTATGTTAATGCCTCTCATGTCTGTGATATGCCTTCTTGGTACTAGTCACCATCCCCTAGCCCATTTGAGGTGGGCTTGGGGTAGTTTCATCATAGGCCCCATTGGGTCAGGTTGTGATACACAATGTTTTTTCTCCATGTATAATTACCACAATATTTTATTAAAATATTATTTTACTAATTTTATAAGACCCTAAAAATTTCAATAAACCATCATCAATATTCCAGTCATGAGGTTGTTTTCCCAAAGTAATCCATAAATATTTTTTCCACATGGATTTTCATTTCTACACATTTAAAACAATTCTTTCAGTATAAACTCTATACCATAAAGACACTAAGATATTATTAATTTACCACTGGTCTATAGTAATGAATTTTATTCCAGTAATGTTAAAATAAAATTGACTATCTCTAATATAACAACTCACAAACCCCATTATTTCATAATATTTTAGTTGTTTTTAAATATTATTTTCAGAAATTTTTATATTCATTTTTATCCCAATATAATTTTGAATTTCCCTTAGTAATTTATCATTTCTATTTTTTTAAAAATAAAATTAGAAAACTTTGTAACCATATTAGTTTCAAGGTAATTTATCTATAATTGGTAGAAATAAATTTCTAACAAATTTGAACAATTTTCAATCTAGTGAAACATATTGAATTTATTTTGATCATCATGAAGTTAAAAATTTTGATATTACCCACTTCACGTACATGAGAAATATAGATGTCGCCAACCATAGTCATGAAATGCAATCCACTTAGGGTATTGACCAAAACTGTAACAACCTAACTTTTTCATGAGGTGTTCCTAGATTTTTTATTGAAAATATGCTTCCATGTGATGATTACACATCATTTGAATTTAACCTTGGTGGTTTTGGGGTAAATTTTTTAGAAAAATGGAAGAATTAATGAATTGTCTATTTGTCACATTGTTTTCTCTAATTGTCCACCTTTTCCTAAAAAACACTCTAAACATAAATAGAGGGGGTTGACATGCCATGTGATTCTTTTTTTGAATCATGCACCATATTAATAAAAACCATTCACCCCACCACTCTAATAATTGGACCATTATTATGGATAACATTTTTGGAAAATCTGTGATTCTTCTATGGAAACCTGCTGTAGTTTTTTAATAAACTTGAAATTTAATTTTGAAACTTCCTGGACCCCTATTTTAACCCCTATTCATCCCAATATCAACTATTATTGTCTCTTATCAATTTTCGAGCCTAATAATATATTCCAATCAATTTTTACCTCCATTCATTTAAATTTGAATTTCCGATTGAAGCTTTCAACCCCTAGCAGTAGGATGATATCATCTCTTGTGGGTTCCTTTAACTTCATCTTCTTATTCAACCCATTTAAGGATTATGATTCAATGTTTATGTTGGATCCAGATGTAGGATTGTGGTTCTAGATCCATAATTTTGGGATCTATATTTTATGATCATTAGTTAGGGTTTTTGACCTATATTTCATTTTACATCCTTGTTCTATTTAAATGGATGTTTTCCATTTAGTTATTGATCAACAAAAAATGGAGGTAAGGGATCTATAATAGAAATTACAATTTCTTAAATTTAATTATTTGTATTTAATTATATAATTTCTATAATATGATATTAAATTTTATTTTATAGATATAATTAATTAAATTAGTGAATTAATTAATTGAAGTAATTGATAAATTTGGAATACGGGGATTTTGAAATGAAATAATTAAATGTTGAATTAATTAGGGTGTTATTGATATTATTGAACCTGATTAATTAAATATTTAATTAATTAATGGGAAGGTTGGGATTATGAGTTGTATTTATTATAAATAATTCTCTCATTAAAGTAATTATGATGCATTTCATCTTAAGGAGTTGAATAATTAATTGTGGAATTAATTAGTATTATATTGGAAGTGCTAAATTGGAATAATTAATTTTTGAATTAAGAATTAGAGATTATTGTGAATATGAAATCGATTGACATACCTAATTAATTTTTGAATCGATTAATATGGTTGAGCTGATTAAGTAATTATTGACATAATTAAGGGAATTTATGCAATTAATTATATATTAAATTAATTAATTTGATATATGTGACTTATTAATTGTTGAATTAATTAATGGTTTATGTTAATTAGATATTTTTGAATTTGATTAATTAATACGAGAATTAATTATTATGTTATTGTGAGATATGTGAATTTAAATGATTATTTATAATAGTGGAAATCAGTGTTGTATTATAAAATTTGTTTCAAAATAATGGCATTTAATTATGAAATGATGAGTTTCAATAGTCATATTAAGTCATGTATTATAAAATATGAATGGTCATAATTGAACTGAAAATGAAATAAGAAGGGTTGTAGTGGAATTCAATCATTTATTATAAAATATAAATGGTAACAATGACATTCAATTATGAAATGATTAATGGTAGAAGTGGCATTCAGTCATGAATTATAAAATATGAATCATAGAAATGGAGGTAAATTATGAAATGAATTACAATAAAATTTAATTCGGCCATGTATTATAGAATATCAATAGTAATAATGGAATTTAGATATAAGTACATTTCTGGTGTCATCGAGAACCTTGGGGTGTTATGTGGTTAAATAAATAGTAATTAAATAAGTGTAAATTCATTACTAATTTGATTTTAATTTTTAATTATATAAATAAACACAGAATATTTTACTATGTATTATTTTATAAACTATTTGTGGTGGCCTACTGATTTGTACTCAAATCCTACTCAGGTCGCCTGATTAGTACCAAAATAAAAATCATGTTTATAGGAAATGTTATGTGCAAAGGAACTCTATTAGATGGATGAGTTATGATGGATCATAGATGAGGGTTCCATATGTGGTTTGGATCCCACTAGTGTGTTTCCATTTTATTTATTATTATGTTAGGATGTTAATATTTTCCAATACATTGTCATGGAATATTAACTATTTAGTTTTGGTATTGTATTCACTATTTTGGTCATCATGTTATTATGGTACTATACTACAAATTTTTATATGTTATTATAATATTGTTTCTTATTTTCTACAAGTGTATTATTATAAGGAGAGAAAATATAGTATCTAGATGATCAATATTAGACCCTTTCTTCTAATTGGAATCCTTTCACATGAGGGGAGGCATGCCATAGGTTATATGAATAACTTTCTTAGGGAACCTACGAGTGGTACCCATGTTTTGATGTTTCTAAGTGGTATCAAATGAGTTGGATATTCTATCTGATTTATATTACTATGTGAAAAAGGTAGATATGGGACTTTGAAGAGTCATGCATCTTTTATGATCTTGTTCAAGGGATTAATTGACACATGTATGGGTGAACACCCATGTACCAAGGGTGAGATAATTATTATTTGCATTTTATATAATAGTTGATGTTATTCCCCCATGGGTGATGTAATTGTTGTGTGATGAGATAATTGATTCTGTGTTTTTATGAGATTTGACTAATGGCCTAGTATAGTATGAGATTTTTGTATTTATTCATCATTCAAAGCAATGAGACATGAATCATTTTAGTGACACACTATAATATGATTTTTGGGAATGTTTTTTAAAATAAAATATTTTTTATTTCTTGTGAAATTGAAATAAAATATTTACTAATATGAAATTTAGAATATTGAAATGATTCCAGATGAGATTAAATGAAAATTAGAATTATATTACACTTTATTTACCATGAAATAGATATATGATGGTTAATTGTAGTGATAATGCCTCGATTTTGACCATGTGGTATAAAATAGGGAATGACTTGTTTTGACTTATTATATTTTCCATTCATATCCTTGTGATAAATTGGTGTTACATTTCCTATTATGTTAGTTTAGAATTGTATTTATATTAATCCAGGATGCCACTTGTTTAAGAGATGAAAAGAGGACATGGATAGAGATTCTCAACTTTTAGTTTAACCTGAGGCACTGATAGTGTAGGGTTGGGAGGTCAGAGAGCAGTTCCGAGAGAAATTTTCCCACATCATGAAATTCATGGAAAGACACCAGAGTGGCTTTTGAGGAGTATATATGACATTACATGTGATCAGAAATTACAACACCCTCCAAAGTTTACAATAGACGATTGACCTATGGTATTAGAGTTCTTTATTGATCCCATCCAGGCAATACATGACCATATGGTTACTCATATTGAGAATATAGTAAAATTGGATACCTATATGTTATGTGTACAAGCTAGTAATTGGTGAAAAATTAGATATGGTATAGAATGATTGATTACATGGAGTGGGATGAATTCCAAGAGAAGTAAACGGTGATATATTATTCATGGATTTCCTTGAAGGAGAGAGTAGCAGATTTAATGAGACTATGATAATAAATCATCTATTGATGGACTCTTATAGAGACATCAAAAAACATTTACCCTTTTTTTTGTGTTGTAATGTCATGATGCAACTTTAGAAATGTTTTTTTAGGATTGTATTAAATTATAAATTATGTCATAGGTCAATATCTTCTAGGAAAATAAGAATATCGAAATGGTGAATCAATATATGATATATGGGGGGAACATAAAGGTGAAAACCAGTAGAGGACATGTGGATTAATCAGGATGATCAGTAGGTACATCTTTAAGGAGTAGGAAGAGTCACTATGATTGTGATATCCCAGGGATATAAGGAAGAGTTTATATGGTAAGAATAAATTATATAGGACCTTCACCTAGTTATTTTTCTCCAGTGCGGTACGCAAATCCTCTATCATAGAAATTTTACCTGACCAACAATAGATTTCCGATCTTAAGAAAATATCGGACACCTATAGAGGTTATATAGTAACATGTGATAGGGAGCTAGTGATGCATGATTTTGACAGAACATGAGTGCAAAAAGGGGTTCTTCTACCCCATATCAGTTTGGAATCTAGAGTTCCACTGGACGTAGATTTAGTGGCAGTTGATTGGGTACTTCTGGTAAATATATATGTATCAATATGTCCATATAGATCATGGTATTCGTATAATATCACAGGTAATATGAGAATAATAGTTCTATTAAATTAATCCTACACCTGGGTATAGGGAGGATGGACCTTTGATAGTGAGAGGTACTATTCATGTAAATTATACATTATGTAGTGGCTTATTTGATAATTGTGCCTACTGTTCATTTATATATGAAAAAATATAGAATGGTTTGATCCTGTTGGCATTTTTCATGTGTTGGGTGATGAAGATATATAGAATATTGTATGTATAGTCTGGAGACAATTTTTTATGAATGGGGTTTTCCCCCAAGGTTGGGGAGTATCATTTTTTGTCGGATCTCTATATTCATGATAGGTTATAATTATCCCTAACAATTGGTATGTAATAGTTAGTGGACTATCGATCCCACATAAATTTTTATTGTAGGAGATAAAATTCTATGTCTATTGAGGGTAAAGAATATATTCAACATAGATTATGGGATATCAAGGTTGATCGTACATGCAATTCTCACTAGAATATGGGGGAGCTTACCTCCCACGTTACAAGGTTTTTATTGAATGAAAGATCTATAAAGAAGGATGTATTTAAACACATAGGGGACTTGTTTTATGATGTTTGTCACGAATTATTATCCTGGATTCCACCTGAAAGAGATTGGAAATTTACTATTGATATCATGGTAGGGGTTGATCTATTTTTTATTACACAATACATAATGGAACAAAAACAGATTAATGTCATCAAGAGTATTCTGGATGAGATTAATGTTAAGGGGTTAATCCATTTGAGATTGTTTCCTTGGGGTTATCTTTTTTTTCAATGAATAATTATGGGACACTACGCTTTTGTTTCATTTACCAAATTTTTAACTAGATAACGGTGTTTAAAAAATATCATCTCCAATGTATCAATGATATTTTTGACTATTCCATCGGAGATTGTGTTTTCTACAAGATCTAATTAAAAAAACGTATAATAATTTATGTGTTTGAAATTATTATATACCTCACACTACATTGAAATGCAGATATGTACTCAATAAGTTTTTTTCTTATGTTGTGTGGATTAATGAATGAACAGGTTGTGTTTATGGAATTTATGAACAAAATCTTGCATCTATACATAAATCATTTCTTGTTGTGTATATTCATGAAATCGTAGTGTACTCTATGACTCGTGATGATCATGACCAATATATTTACATCATATGAAGTACACTTAGATTGTATGAGTTACACACAATTCTATCTATGTGTCAGTTTTTGATTGACCAGGTACACTTATTATATCACATTATCATGGAGAAATGTGTGTCTTTGGACCAAGAGATTGTTAAGGAAATGGTGTCTTGGGAGTATCCCAATAATTTTTCCAATATTTGTAGCTTTATAGTGTTGTTGTATATCATAGAAGATTCATCCAATAAATTTCCCAATTTGCAGTGACACTATCATTATTATCCAAAAAGGGGATTATGTAGGACTCGTCAGAAGCATGCAAGATTTCCTTCCAGTAGTTGAAGATGAAATTGAAATAGAAAAAAAAAATTATCCTAACTAATACATGTTCGGAGTATAAAATGTTTTTTTTTTTGACAATTTTTGGATTGGAATTTGATTTATGTTGATGAACACATATTTAGTTGTTCAATATAGGTCTCACATGTTGAGGCCACATGAGGAGACTACCTATTAAATGACATTGAGTTAGCTATTGTGTTTTATGCATTAATTTGTTAGTGGAGTTGTATGTTGGTATAGATTTCTAATATTTATAAATATTATAAAAACTTAATATATATATTATTGGAACTAGATTTAAATCATCATCTGGTGATGTGGTTTGAGTATACACAGTCAATCGATTTTGAGAAATCATATATAACTAAAAATTAAATTGTTTGGATTAGGATTTTTGTTGGAAGACTCACACTCCTCAAATTCAAGAGTATTTTTATGAGTGGATGATGAGGACATTTTGGATGATATACATGTGGTGGTTCCTGAGTGTTTGAAGAAGATGAATCTCATACCAGTTTTGGTATAGTTTACATTTTTTTAAAATGACCAGTGATAGAAGGTATGGGGATTTGGAGAGTTTTCCATTGATGGAAATCCTTGAAGGTCAATAGTAACCTTATAATTTGACCATATATGAGGGTGAGATGATCGATGTTAGGGATATAATTTTTTTCCTACAAGCATGGAGGATGATTTTATGTGAGAATTTTAAGCCAAAAGTGGGTGTTATATCAAGGTCTGACCCAAATGTAGCATGACCTAAGTGAAAACGTGTGGAGGTTGGGAATGAAAAAAGAGATAACATGGTTCATGACATGATGTTACATGTGATAGTAGGTGAATTTTAGGCATCAATAGCATGGTGTTTTACCAACAAATCATATCCCATTCTAGACTGGATATTAGTATAGATATTGTGGGGGTCTACTGAGGATGGATTTGAAGAATGATGATATTTGGGTTATTTTATAGAATTTCACTAATGTTACACATTAATTTTCAATATGAGAGACCTTTATAGTGGATTAGTTGGAAGAATAGTTTGTTCCTGAGGTATTCCACTAGCACAGGGTTCCACAAACTATGGTTTCAAACCATGACTCATGTTTGACATCACACTTATAGAAGATATTTCAAAAAGAACATGGTATGTAGGATCTATTAACTATGTATTTCTACGCATAGATATATGTGTAGTTAAACCATACAATATTGGTTCATGGGGATATCCTATGGGAATGGTTTCTAAACATTAGTGTGTCCTTGGAGAAACACATAGAACATGTGTATTTTCCCTATAACAACAGTTATAAGGAAACTATATAGATGTAACCATACAAGGATATTTATGGTAGGACATGTAGATGACCTCTATTCTAGTTGGAGGATGGTGAGTCTAAGCTATTGGGAAAAATATTTATGCCTCAAACATTATAGTAGGTTCAGTTGATTTTGAATCATATGTCTATGGATCACAATAGATAGAATTCATCTGATATTTGATTTTTATGTCCTCTAGATTCATATAAGGTGATCGTATATTCGTATGAGTTTCACCACGATTAGTTCACTATATGATATTAAGACAAGAAATGTAGGCTCCTTGGATGGATGGATTATTTGGGGTTGTTGATAAAATCTGGTTGGTGGAATATCGATTAGCTCTACCATAGGGATACATTGTTATGCATGAAATTTTATATATGGAAAAACATTGGACATATCACCCCAACCAATAATATATGATATATGTGGTCAATGTTGAGCTTCAGGCCAATTTTCCATTTGAGGATAATCTTATATGTGTGTTGGATCGTAGTGAGAAATTGTTGTGGGGAATGATTGGGATGATAGTTCTTCTATTTTGGAAACATGACAATGTTTCGGAAGATATATGGAATTGATATTATGATATTTGGTCTCAGTGGCAGATATTTTTGACTTGGAATCTTAGAGTTTCATTGGAGTGCAATTTGAGCATTATAATTTTAAATGTGGGTATATTATAATTCCTTAACCTTTTCAGAAGATATTATTATCATTTTTTCAGGTACATGTTTCATTTTTTTGAGTACTTATCATTTTTTGTTTTATTTTGGGGTGTTTTTGGGTGATAATTTTGGAAAATTGTTATAATGGGAGAAGTTCATGGTTTTCGTACATTTTTCCCCAACCATGCGCCCTATCCCATCAAATTGTGTGAACCCAAATAGACCATATTTTCATGGCTAGTGAATGGTTTTTCAAAACATGTTCCATGTTTGGATAAATCATAATCCCCCACCCTATAATTGGTAGATTTTTATTGTAAATATTTTCAAACATTTTTCACCTACCCATCAAATCATGAATTAGTTTTTTATCAACACAAAAATATGTTTTAAATATTTGTGAGCCACCGTTTAAATCGATTTTTTGCACTAGAACCACCCCTGGCATATTTAAATGATTTTAAACCTCCAGGATAGTTTCAATTCCATTCATACCTCTATTTTCATGATACTATGACTACATAGAATATCTCAACCTCTCTTGATAAGAGTATCTCATCTAGAATTGTTTCCATAATCTTATAACTCTTCTTACATCTCTTGACGGATTATTGTTCCCTATATTGGTTTAATCGTGATATTAGATTACTGATCCAGATCAATAATTGTGGGATCATGATTGTTTGATTGTGATTTTTGGTTTATGATCAAGATCTCATTCTATCTCGTTACTCCATTCAAATTGGGGATGTCCATTGGGCGATCAGTCTTCCACAAATTTATATACGTGGTATATAATTAAAATTCAAACATCATGAATTCAATTACATTTATTAAATTGTATAATTTATTCCAGATTATTAGAATTTTAATTTCCTAGAGAGGATTAAAAAATTTGGTGAAATAATTAATTGACGTAATTATGAAATTATATATATGGGGATTCTAATTTTAAAATAGTTAACTATTGAATTAATTAAAGAGTTTTTAATATTTTTTCAATTTGATTAATAATTTTTTCAAATATTTATTGGGAATTTTATATTACGGAATTGATTTAGATGGATAATAAAATTTTAATTAATTAATATTCTTGAGGTGAATATTTAATTATTAAAAATAATTAATGTAATTGATGTGATTAATTTACTATTAAATTAATTAATGATATATATCTGATTAAATAATGGTTGATAAATTGGTGATGGGAATATGCAATTGTTAATTTTTATTAATTAATTATGGAATTAATTAATGTGTCAATATGATATATGTGACTTGAAATGATGAATGGTAACAATGTCATTCAGTCGTGTATTATAAAATATCAATGGTAATAATGGAATTATATTATGAAACAACAAACCGTAATAGTGGGATTCATTCATGTATTATAACTTATGAATTGTTAAAAAATAATTCAATTATAAAATGATGATTGGTAGCGATGGAATTTATTACTATATTATATAATATTAATTGTTACAATGATAGTCTATTATAATGAAATGAATAGAAATAGTGTCCTTTAGTCATGTATTATAAAATATGATTGGTAAAAATATAAATAAATTATGATATATTGAATGGTTACAATGATATTCAGTCTTGTAATGTGAAACATGAATGGTAATAATGGAATTCAGATATAAGATTTGGTTTGATGTCCTCGAAAACCCAGGGGAGATATGTGGTTAAATATTGAGTAATTGATTAATTTTAAGCTTTTTAATTATTTTCATTCCTCTTAATTATATAAACACATACACAATTTGACATGATATTTTTATGGATTCTATTTTTTGTGTCCTATTTATTATTTTCACACCATACTTGGGATGCCAGATCGGTTTCTGAATAGACCCCATGAATGCAGGACAAGATAGGGGAGAAGACCTTGTGTAAGATGACTGAGTTGGGATCAATCATGGATGAAGGGACAAAGCATGGTTAAGGACCTACTTGGAATTATCAATATACTTACTTTTAGTTATTTCATATTGACACATAAGATGAACTTTGACATGGAATATTTACTATTTTATTTTGGTATTATATTCCCAATATCGATCATGATGGGAAATTGGTTCTATTTTTGTTATGGTTATAATTTTTATATTTTTTATAGGTGTATTTTAATGATAAAATGGCGTATATTTTCCCCATAATTAATTTTAGACCCTCGCTGTTAGTTCACTTCCATTGGCATACTGGAAGATGCTCTAGAGGTCATGTGACCGACTAAATCCATGTACTGGCATGTCGTGATCATATTAGGATGTTACACCAGACTACTCAAATAAAAACATAAATAATGCATATTAAGAAATATAGTAATGATTTGATAATATAAAATATACAATGATCATCACTCCAGAACCTTTGCACAGAAATACGATATTTGAGAATAACATTCCAAGATGAATCCGACTCACCACATGAATCAATAATCCATTAAAAATTGAAGCTGAAATCATAACATGAGGTTGTAAACTAATGGGAGGGGATTATTTCTTCAATATTCCCTCAAATATAATCAAAATTAACAAAAAAACATGAAGTAAAAATGAGTTAAGAACCCACTAATATAATATAGAATGTCTAATATTACCTACCATGGTACAATTATATCACGTTGGGTACATCACCCATACACACAGATCAATAAGTGGATGACCATCCACCTGGAATTAGTCTACCCCCACCTAGTGGACATACATATTGACTCTAACTACAACCCCCCCCCCCCCCCCACCCACATGTATATAATACCCCACCACTAGGTACATGGTGGGAGTTACAAGGTAATTCTGATATGATCCAAAAAAATCAACCCCTCTTAAACCTCAATTAACTCAAAATACAAGAACCATATAAAAATTAGACTTAAATAATATCTACTAAATTAAATTAATCCAAAACAAACTATAATGTTTAAATTAATAACAAACTCTTCACGATTAGGTTTCCTATAATATAGATGCTACTAAAGTTACTTCAATAAGTAATTCCACCTTTATGATCATAATTTTCTTCTCATTCAAAAATATTAATAATGGAAAAGATCATAGTTATGATGGATATATATGAGTCTCCCCACAATTTATCTCCTTATATAAAATGTAACACAAAAAAAACCACCAATTCAAAAAATTATTGAATTGTTGTTCCATGAAAAACCATTCAACAATCAAGGAATATATAGTAATCAATAAAATTTATTATTGAATTATACTAATGACCCCATTATAACACCACTACATATCATAGCACCCACACCCAAAAAAATTATTTGAGATGATTGAAATAAATCAACTATATCATCAGATCCTAAAAAATTAAACTATCCTTGATTAAAAAAACACATGACAATCACTTTAAAAATTTATGATACTATTATCAATGAAAATCAATATATGAATTAAAATAAAACACATAAGAATGAAATAACATTATTTGAGAAAAAAATTAAATTTGATTACATTTGATAAATAATATATATTTTATGTTTGTATCAATAACTAATATGCCTTATCTATCCATATGAGGTTGCTGTTATGAATGTGAAATATAAATTTCACAATAGAAACCTAAACAAACCATTCCCTCTTAAATATCCCTTCACACCATTAAAACTTATTAAAAAATTAGAATTCTTCATTTATTAATATTTTAACTATTTAACAGTTTTATTATAAATAAGAAACATAAATCTTATTCAAATATCATATAGGAATAACAAAATTATTAGTTACCTAAAGTCCTTACTCAACAAAAATCTCCAGACTATGGTGTCCATTAATTTGAATACTAAGGAATCAAGTAAAATGATACATCTCAATAATTGATATAAGAATGAATTTTTAGGATCAAATATATATATCCAGCATTTTGATCATTCTAGTGGTTTCTAGAGAACTTGATTATTCCCACTTATATTATCATTGTTTTTAACACACAAAAATAAAGGGAAACTTTTATGGGGTGGAAATAGAATTTTTGGGTTTGACACTACATTATATAAATATTAATAGGTAAATAATTTATGTGATAATTGAAAATGGTATCATAATTTTAATTTGAAGAAGAAATCATCATTATTTTTGAAAATTATATATTCCACTTATTATAGGGGATAATATTTGAGAATTGTACACAAATATATTATTTTATATGAACAAGGAACTTCTAAAAAAGTTCATCAGTATGTTACTGAAAAGGATTGTTTTCTCAAACATACTGTAATATTTTTGAATCATTTTTCATGTTAAATAGAAGAAACTAATTTAGACATTAAAAATAAATATGAATTCTTTATTAAAGTATATGGTTTTGTTGTATCATTACTAGAAATTCATTTAGTCACTCATTACACTTGGTATTTTTCTAGTAGACCTAGATGCAATAACATAATTACAACCAATTATTTATTATACATAATGTCTATTATCACCAATGGGTTCAGTATAATAAACCATCCAAAGGATGTAGTACATGAATTTTATATAATATCTGTGAAATTATATCATGTAGTGGCAAAAATATATTGAATAAACTACATTGGGGTGGGAATTAACCCCATAAAATGACCATTCATAGATTCAAGCATTTCATATTAATTTAATGTGAACATTTTCATTCTCATAAAAAATAGATATGTACTTTAAATTCAATGAATAATGCTAATTAATTTTAGAACATAGAAATATAAATTAGTTTAGGGCCTAGAGATCCCCTAGTCCACTTGGATTGCAATCCCTCTATGAGAATGAAGATTTTTAGTAGTAGATACCTTCAAATGGATCTCAATAATTGAGTGTAAAATTATTCTACATAGTGTAATAATTCATTTACATAGGATTTATAAAAAATTAAATTAAATATTACAAACTAAAAAAACATATTGTTAGTGAATAAATAATGAATAAATGTTTCTTTTACATTTTATCTAATGAAATATACAAATTCTGACAGATAAATAGTTCATTTCAAACACATGTATATATCTAAATTGTGGTTCTATAGAATAAAAAATTAGTATCTATAAAAAATATATATATAATGTAGTAGCAAAAAACTATACATGTCACTATTGTTTGATAGACAACCAAAATTAAAATATATAACATGTATATCTACAATGTGTATTCTTGTAAATTCCAATGAACACATGAATATAAATGAATAGAAATTAAAAAATAGTTATTTGAAATTATACCATTGATTTTGATTAATGAATATGGATATCAGTGATATGAGAATAACACAACCATGTTAACTGCTTATTCCACTAGGTTAAACACCCAGAGTAGGGGTGAATTAGGGTATGAATGACTAATATTATTACCCTTTCAGATATTATTTGATCATTAAATAAAACACAGTTATCTAACTATGAAATTTTTAATATATGAATAGAATGAAATCATGCACATGACACATTGATTTTACAGGGTTCATGATCACTAGGCTACGTCCAAAGAAAAAACATCTATGATATAGTAATGTACCAAATATACTAAAGCTCATCGAAAAATTACAATGTTCAGTCTATATCTTATATTCCCAAGTTCACTATATTTACAGCGTTTGTGGTATCTAAACATCATTACCAAGGGTCACTCCCTTTGTCACTTCCTAGAGATCACATCTAGTGTGAAAGATTAATATCTTCTTATACCATAACTCACTGAAATTAGAAGGGATCCAATCGTAGTTTATGGACATGTATGTCCTTTTATTTTAATTAATGCATGCACAATCCACTTTAGGTAGATCCTATGGTGATGTCACTTTTTTATTACTATATGAAATCCACTTTTCCACAAATTATTAGTTCAGAAGAAGTTTTCTTCACCAACTGATTTTGAGTTTTTTCATGCTTTCTTGAGTCCTCCGTGGACCGCCTAGATTTTTTCTCATACCACCTTCCTTCCTATGTGTAAAATGCATCTTGTATGGTTCATGGATCAAATATCTTCCATGAACTGTCTCTCCTCCATGAACCATCCCTACTTCACGGACTGTCTCCACTACCACAAATAGTCTCTCATCAGCGAACTACCACTTCTTCAGTGGACTATCTCTCCCTCGTGTACTAGGTATTCATCTCTTATATACTATGTCCTTTACAGGGAATGTTTCCCCGTAAAATCAATAGATGTATTTTTTTATTCATGACCCACTTCAACCTTTGGGGAATTCTCCCTTGAAAACCTCTACTAGGTTCACTATGTTCCGAGAGCTTAAATGGTTTCCTATGAAAATCGCTCTGCCATAATGATTGGATTAGCTCATTTAATATTCGATTAAAATACAGAAAATATGATAATTTTAGATTTCCCAATTCATCAATATTTTACCTCCACCACTTCATACAATGAATCTTCTATGAATTCCAATTTTCAAACAAACCCTTATCCCTACACAATCCACTTACTTCCTAACATTGTATGTGGTATCCAAAATCAATATCTCCTTTTGGAAAATGATTCCCGTGATGGATTATCAAAAAAATAACTTGTTTCCCAGAATTTAAATCCATCCCTCATACCGTAAGACATCAGAGTACCTCATTCCATCCAGTGAAACGCTTCTATGAACAGTTATCCATCCGTGAACTTCACGTCTCCCCACAAACCATTTTTCCTTCTTTGAACCATTCTTTCTACCATGAACTTTTCGGCATTCATCCTTTGAATTCAATGAATTGTGCTTAGTTTTCATCATACTATGTACTCTTATATAGAAATCATCCTTTATCAAAGATGAAACTCCCAATTTTGAGGCCCAAAAGGATTACAAACAATGGGAATCTACACCACCTTAAAAAAACTTCTTTGGTAACAACTACCAAACTCATTCGCGATCATATATATTTTTCAAAAATAAAGCACAAACACGCCTCAAACATACGGAGTGGTTACCTTGAATGATTTAAAAAAAACATTATTAGAGAATATTTTCATTGATAATAAAAAATGACCCATTAGTGTTTTTTGTTTTTGAAAATAATTTCAAAAAAATAAAGAATGTAATTGTAATATTTTATAATCCAAAAAACATTATAAATTATAATGAAAAATTCTAAAATAATATACGAAGAAATTTCAAAATTCTCAAGAAAAAAACATGAATTTAAAACTACATGGAACATTTTATACTTAAAATATTAAATCTATAGAAATGTAATATATTCCATTCAAAAAAATTAACATATTTTTTAAATCCAATAAAATGGAAATTTAATTTTTTTTATTTAGAGATTTTATCTCACAAAAATAGGGCATAAATTACTATATAATTTGAAAATTTAATCCTATTGAATTTTGGATCAACATGGGGAACATTCTACAACAAGGTCGATTCAAAAACCATGGTATCCAGTCTGTAGAAAATTCCAATATTATAATATATAATATGATTTTCAATAAAAATTTATAGTTATCAATGTGAGTTATATCACCATCACATGGTTAAATGAATTAGTTATATATAAAAATTAGTTACTTGAATGTATGGTTCCTCAAAAAATGTAGGTTCCGAACAATATATCTAAAATAATGGTAGATTTTAAACATCGGTTTATTTAAAAATAATAGTCTGTCATAATTTTATTTGAATAGCGACTCAGGGCATCTTTTTAACAATTATATGTCATTAGAAGATGTTTCTTATATCAAATGAAGAACACATATTTCCAAAACACCAAAAATAATATAATTTGAACAATTAAGAGTATAAATAAGGAATCAACTAAAAATTAAATTATTAGATACAATATGAGGGTTTTGTTAAAATAAAAATTATTCAAAAACTTGTTGGAAAATTACATTAATTCATTACTATCTCCCCATTTTTTATGATCACACAAACAACATGGACACAAATAATTATTTGTAGTAATCATCCAACATAACCAAAGGTAATTAATTCTAAGCTATCAAACATAATAAATAATAATTTAGAAAGATACACATATCATTTCATCTGAATTTGGAGGTTCCCTAAATTTATCCATATTTCTTACCATCAAAACAATTGAATAAAATGCAATAGAATACCTTTAATAATGAAAACAACATTAATTAAACATTGATCTTGATAAATGTATCAAATTTTTGACGGATCATTATAATTACTAAAATAGAAATCCTATTATTATAAAATTAATTAATATGATGTGTAAAACAATTCATTTCATTATTATTGAGTATAATAAAAATTCATTTAATAAAAAAGTTCATTGGTAAGGGTTTTAAGAATATTTAGGGTAATATAAATATTAGGTAGAGGTAAGACCGTCATGAAGTGTTAGTTGAACACCCTGTAACAACTACAGCAGTTCCTTAACATATTTATTGATCAATGCAGCACATTTATTAACCAGATCGAAATAATCATTAATAATGTTCAATATATTGACTAAATTAACAAAAAAACATTATACTATTCTAGATTAGTAAAACATATATATCATTCTCAAAAGATGGACGATTTAATCCATGATATGAGGCACAATTCAATTTAACATAGAAATTAACTTCTTTTTTATCTATAAGAATTCATATTGGCACCAATCAGTCTCAAATGATTATATCTGTGGATCCATAGAATTGTGATTGGATGATAAAACCTTTATCACTTACAAAACATCCCTATAAACTACTTAATATGAGGTAGAATTACTATTTTTTCTGTACTAGTATTCCAAATAAACTCAAATTAAAACAAAAATATTTTCTTTATGCTAGAAATATCTAATTTCGATGTCATATAGGCTTTTAAAAATAAAAAACAATTTCTTATTTACTTCTTTAGTGATTAATAACCTCTATTGAAAATTGATTTTCCTTTTATAATTTGAAACTAATTTTATGTAGGATAATAATATTATCTCAAAATAAAATAAAATACTCAAAAAAATTCATAGATTTATCATGTTTTGATTTTTCTATAAAAACATCATTCATAAAACATTGATGTGAGAAAACATACTACAAGTAATATTCTTATTATGGTCCTGAATACTACATTACACATCTCAATAAAATTATTTATCCATATCCGGTATGTCGAAGGGTTTCTCCAATTATATTGGCTGAAGTGATTTAATATTCAAACCTTAAAATGAGTGAGTTAATATCCTTTAAATAACATTTGTTGCTCAGTAATTTTTTTATCAATATTATGTATAAATGTTTCAATGAAGGAATCCAATTAATTCTCAATAATATGAGTTGAAAAATAAACTGGGGCACTTTATTCCCCAACATAATGATATTATTGTACTTCCTTCTAATCCAATGAATAAAAAATAAAATAAGAGATCATAGCATTAAAATGAGAATCTATATTAACTCCATCATCCTAAACAAGAGTTTATTATTCTACCTATCAATCAATTTTCATATTTAAATGCTCAAATAGTGGAGGTCAGTCACTACATAGATAACTCCATTACAATAGAGATATAAATGTTCACTCAGAAAAAGGTGAAATATAAAACCCTAGGAACCAAATATATCCATTTTCTCTAAAATATATATTATCGTCCAATACATTCCTCTTCCTTATAGTGTAAGGATAATTTTCAATACAAATACATTAATCTTAAAAATCATTATCCAGAACTACATTAACAATCAATACTACTAATAGATGAAAACTATAGGTGCATCACCCACAATTCCTGACTCAAAATATTCAACATTACCAACTCAAGAACCCATGGTAATAATAATACACAATTTATCTTACTTATCAAAAATATTAGATTGGTCATCCATGTCAGCTCCAATAGGAATGAGTTTTCCTTCAGATATACCCTAAAAAATTATAAATTTATTTAGGTTTCAAAATGATATGATTTTGTTGTGATAACATTTATCTCTATCTTATTATTTGAAGCTACTCCTCTATTTTAGGTAACAACAGATATAATTCTTCATTAGGGATTTATAGTTATCAGGTAATCATTCCAACTACAACATTGTTATTATAAAAACATGTATTTATAGAATTTTGTATTAATGTTTTTAGTCAACAGAAACTCAATATATATGTTCTGAATGACAATAATCTTGGAATTGAATATTCTTGGTTCCACTCCTATATGAATAAATTTCACAAGAAATGTATAATAATCAACAAGATCAATGAATTTAATATTTTAGAATTAACATTTTCATCACAAAAATGTTGAAACATCAAATTAAATGATGTCATAATATTTAACCGATCTCATCAGATGAAACTAATATATTTTTATCACCCATATTCATTGATAAATGATAATAAGATACACAATAGTAGAATTAATATTTTCAATAAACACTATCACATCTCTTCCAAAATTACACTATGTTTTACTTACACGGAAAATAAATTCACAATCTTGAAATAACATCACTTACTTCAGCAAAATGTTGGTTTGGAATATCTTTTTATTATATACTAGTCTTCCAAGAAACTCAATATTCTTGGAACTCTAAATTTTTTTCTTCTTTCAACTTGATAGACTATAATAATATGATCTTCTAATAATCTAGATTTTTATAAGTTGTTTTAGGTTTTTGGAATGCAGGATCTATTGCACAAATAACTGAGAGTTTAGAGATTAGGGAATTGGAAAGTGATTATAATATAAATAAATATTTAATTATTATCTAAAAAATAAAAAATTTAGTTAAATACAAAGTCTAGTTAGTTAAAAAATATACCTAAAAACCCCTTAATAAAATAAAACTCTACTGTGGGAATAGGATTACCAAAAATATTAACATGATGAAAATTTAGTTTTAACAAATTCAAAAAACATTACCACATTTTTGTACATGATATCATTTAAATTGATGTTGTTTATCAAAAATATTAGTTGTTGAATGAATTATTTTTTCCAAAAAAAATTATTGCACTGGTATACATAATAAATTTACAAAAATGTTTCCATTATCTAGAATAATATGTTTAACACACAACAACTATGCACAAAAACTACCATCAGTTATCTAATTTCCCTCACCAGTTGAATATGTAACTGAATGTCCTTTCATACATTACATTAAAAACCAGGATTTTCCCTAAATTTGACTAGTTTGACAGGTAATCAATCTATCTATCATAAAACATATATAGTCAATATTTGGATAAGATATTAAATGAAAACTAATGTTTTTCAATAGAGATGTTATAATGAAATGAGTTTTGTTTAAATGTCATTAAATTAATGTGAGATTATTGAAATTAGACTCTTTGATATTTAACTATAATTTATTTCATATAAAAAATGTTAAATAATATATTCTTTAATAGTATTATGATTTATCAAAATTGTAATCATAACACTATACAAGTCAATGTTTCACAGATTAATATCTTTATTGAAATCCAATTTTATGTTTATAATTATAGGATTTATGTTTTATAGAATATTTTCAAGACCTAAACATTAATTTAATCTATGATTAAATTAAATTGATTAAAAATATTTCTAAACTACTATAGAAATATTTGAAATCCAATATCTAATGTTTTTTCTCATGGAATTATCATTTCAATCAACATATGAACAAATACGAAAAAAAATTAAATATTTTTTATTTTTGGGTCAATAAATAATATCCACTATATAGATTTAAATAAATAAATTATATAAAGGAAATGTTTTCATAAAAATAGTAGTGTTTTTCTCACCTATAAAAAATAGTTATCTAAAATAAATAATTTCCATCATTTATATCAATCTTTGTTTTCTTTTTTATGTCCTTAAACATCAATACATCAATTAAGCATATAATTTGTAAAATAATTCTTTTAAAAACCTCAGAGTTATTCAATAAAACCTTTTTCAATTAAATATAGTTTCATAGAATAATATTTTATTCAATATGGATTAATTTAAAATTGATTCATGATATATAGACTAATGGTATCTTCATTCCATCATTTAGGGAATCCGGAGAAAAGTTCACCTTATTGTCTATTACATTATCCTAATTAATGAAATTAACATATTGGGTGGCATTATTAATGTAAATTACCAAATGGTCATATTAAATATTTTTTAATTACGTGCATTGATCATATAATTGGTTGATTTGGAGGCCTATCAACTATCTCCCGAAATTTTATATTTTAAATATTTTATATCATCTTCCATATAAATTACCATATACCATATTTTATGGATTCTTCTACTGGATTTGGCTCATACTACGATATAATTGAAGATAAAAAATGAAATTTATAACATTATTCCCAATATTTTAACACCATTATCCAGGTTTGATATAATTTTCAATAAATTATGGATCATCAAGGATTGAGGTTTTTTATGTCACACAAAATCTAGATCCTTAGTGTCAACCTGTTCATAACAAGAATGTCCATGGTAATGACATATTTCAATTTTACCACTAACATTAAATAAAGTATCATGAAAATTATAGAATAAATAAATTCATCAGTTTTTTCTTTTTTATGATCAATTTGATCACTCCAATAAAATGTCACATAGACTACTTCTTTATATATTTTTATATTTATTAATAAATATATATTATATAGAAGTATTAGAAGACCCATGAAGATTAACTACAAGTATATGTGGATAAAACATTCTAATTTTTTTTGTTAGTAACATAGTTATGTACCATGTATTTAAAAGTATTAGACATCCCCAATATAGTTTTCTAAAATCCCACAACTCACATGGTCTATTCATTGAAAATTTTCTAATTACAACTATATAAAAAATAAGTTATGCATTATTGAAATCATCGTCACAAAATTAATTTGAAAAACTATAACCATTAAAGATAATTCTATCTATTTAACTTATATTTATATTTATTATTTGTATAATTCTATTATGTGATGTTTTATTAGAGATGAAAGTGTGTGTTGAATACCATGATTTGAGAAAAAATAATTGATCTTTTGATTATGAAAATATCACCCATTATCAATTTATATTGATATTAATCTTGAATCATTTTCATTTTCACCCAATTTTAAAATAGAAATAAAACCCAAAGAAGTTTCAAATTTTTTATTTCAAAATAAAAATCCATTTAAATATTTAATGATTGCTTATATATAGGTTTTCTTCTTTATTTTAATCATTAATTGTGTTGTATACCTATGGGAGATTCATAACAAGGTTATTTACAATAAAATTTCATAAAGGATAGATTATAATCAAAATCATAACTATATTTAATATGTAGGTAAAATATACCTCAGTAACTAAGCCTTTAATATAATATATAGGATTTACTAACATTACCCTTTTAAAAGTTCGTGCCTCCATCACAGAAGTAACTATATTCAAAATTATAAATATTTTATATTCAAGGACAAATAAAATAATGAAATTTATTATTATAAATAGAACATAAATCATTTTAAAAATTCAACTATAAAAAATTGTCATAGATTAGATAAATACATAGCAGCATGTTCATCAACCCTTGAATATAGAAAAAATAGTTCATCTCAATATAATTAATACATTGAATAAAAAGCTGTAATTATATTATATTTATCATTATCACTAATTGTAACAGATCCTATGTTAACTTTATATTGTGAATGAAAATTTTAAAAATATCCACCCCTGTTTCTGGATCATCCATTATCCATATACCGTATAAAATATTGTCGTTGAATTTTTTCATCTACAAAATATCATATAAAGTCACGTTTTTTGGAAACAAATACCCTTAATTTATATAGTTGAATTAATAAACATTGTCATTTTAATACTAAAATAAACTATGTAATATACACTATAAATCTATTTAGGGTCAATTTAAATAATCCCCCACCCCCAAATATTATACATACTATAATCATATTTTAACGATTATACTCCAAAATGAAAATAATTTATTTTATAATAATACTTCATACCCCTTGATGAGTATTTATTTAGTTTTTCATACATTTTTAGATATTTAATTGAAATGGTATTCCTTACAATTGATTTATCATTATGAATATTTTTGGGTGTTATTTCTATTTCCTCATGTTTTCACATTTCAATTATATCATATAAAAATATTAAAAAAATACATTTGAACATTTTAAGTATAAAGACTATATATATATGAATTATAGGATTGAACGTTATATTTTTTAACCATGAATCACTTGTTAGATTTTTAATGAGATTTAAATACTTCTAATTCTGAACTTGATGAACTTCTTATATGGTTTGATACACAATAAATATCATTTATTTTATTCAAAAATTATCATTGATATTCAAATTTTATCGGTAGCTTACACTCATAATTTTAAATTTGTATTCCTTCCATCGGCTGTGTAAAATAAGGAAACATATGTTTTATCTCCGTAAGTCACACAGTTTAATTTAGATTATTATATGATTATTTTTTTGTAGTAATTAAATTGTATGGAGTAGTAATTCATTCTCTTAGAAATTTTATTCATTCTTTTAGAATATTATTTTAATTCCACTACTATATTTGAATCCCAAGATGCATTATTAGAAAATATAACATCATACTTTGACATTTTTTCTTATTTGTGTGTTGATAATTTTAGAGGAGTCATTTCTTTCTTAATCATTTAATTATCCCCTTCTTCAACTTGAATCACAACATAATTCCTCATAAACATACCAATAATTTATATCATGTTCATATTTTTTTGGAGTTTACAATCTAATTATAGGTAATATCCCATTATATCAAGATAAATAATCTCTAATATGATTCATGGATTGTTAGAGTCAAGTAATAGTATTTAATGACCATCATCACCATTAATTATGTAAGTTAGTATTCCCTTCATTTGAGTGATAATTTCACATTCATACCTTATAATGTTATAAAATTTCAACTTATAAGTATTGTATAATTATTTTATAAAAATTTATAATCCATCCACCATAAAATAATAGTACATTAGATGGGGTTATTTATAGGGGGTTATGCAGAACCCCCTCTAAATTCATTTTCCATAACATTAGAGGGGGTTCTTCACAACCCCCACTATTAATCGAATTTAGAGGGGGTTATGAACCCCCTCTAAATTCATTTTCTATAACAAATAGAGAGAGATTATGTACAACACTAGATAATCATAAAATTTATAGGGGGTTATAGAGCCACTTAATTTCTTAAAATAGAGTGGGTTTTGAACCCCCTCCAAAAATTTTAACATTATTTTTTTAATATCTAGTTGGATTTTTGAGGGGGTTAAACCCCCCCCTCTAATAACTTAAATTAGAGGCGGTTGAAAACCCCCTCTACTGTATTAAATTATCCGGTGTTCAATACCCCTTTAATATCTTATATTATAAGCGATTCAACCCCCCACACCCTATTATGTCATTAAATTAGAGGGGGTGCAAAACCCCCTCTAATTTCTTTAAATTTGAGAGGGTTAAAACCCCCCACAAATGTCATTAATATATAAGGGTTTCCAAACCCTCTCTAATATCTTTAATTTTTAGGGGGTTCTAAACCCACTCTAATTAAATAGATTAAAGGGGTTGTAAACCTCCACTATTTAGAAATAGAATATTTAATAATATATATATATATAATTAAAAAATATATATAAATGTATTTACAAACATTTTATGAACATATTATATAAAATATTTATGTGATTTTATTTAATTGTATTTATATGTATAAATAATTATAATTTCATAATATAATGTAAATTAATATATATTTATTAGTATAAATTTATTTTATATAATATTAATTATTTTAAATATTAAAGCATAAATATATTGAATAAATATTTTCATAAATATAATTTATCTAAAAAATATATCATATAAAAACCCAAGCATGTAGTTTTCAAAAATTGTATAATAATAATTACAAATATTTATATATATATCTTATAGGATTATGCCTTTATATTATATATATAATTAATATTTTATGAAAAATAATTTATTCAAATAAATTTATATTAATATATATTTATTAAAATACTAATATATATTTATGTACTTAATAATAAATATATGTACTGAAATGCATTTTATTCATATTTATATAAATTGTTTTTCAGGTAATATTAATTGTATATAATATAAAATTGTGTTTCATATAATATTATGTATATTTTTTCTATAAATTTAATTTCATATAATATACATTATATATAATATTAATTATTTATAATATAATATTAATTATATAATATAATACTAAATATATATAATATAATATAATATAATATTATTTACATATAATATTAATATTTATAAAAACTTTATTTCGTATAATAATAATTTATTAATTTTATATAATATTAAACAGTTAATGAAAATAAATATATTTATTAATATAAATTATAACAAATATAAGTACTGAAATCCATTATATATATATATATTTAAAGACCTTATATAAAATTTTTTGGTAAATAACTATATATATAAAATAAATTTGTATTTTAGTATATTAATAATTTACATAAATATATAATATAATGTTTTAATATAATATATTTGATATAAATCATAAAATAAATTTAGAGTATTTATAAAAACAATGTATAATTTTCATAGATTAAAAAGATAGATTTTATAAGAATAATAATAAGTAATAATATTAAAGTTATCACATGCACACACAAAAAAATATTTAAGTACGATATATACATATATACTTGTGTAATATATTTCAGTGATATATAAATATATAATATATAATATATATAATATCATATACCAGTAAATATAGTAAATAATATATATATTTTTGTTTATATATATGCAAATATATTATGCTAAAAATATGTATTCTAGTATATATTTAAAAATATATAAAAATACCATAATATGTAATTTATATAACAGATGTCTATTGTTGTAGTGGTGCACAGAGGAATTCGGGTGAAAGATTTGACTAAGCGATGCATGTTCGATTCCCAGCGGATGCCTTTTTTATATGGGTATGGGAATTATAGTAGAGGTAGGAACCCGAGGCTGGAACTGAGGTATGGATCTATATGCGGGAACCGGCTTGGTTCAGGAGGTGGGAACAGCTAAGAATCGTTAGGGAGAGGCGCAGTTCAGGAGGCGGGAACTGAGGCCGTAAGCAGGAACTGGAGGGGCCGGGGGGGCATTGCGAAGGGGGAGAGTGTGAAATGGGGATGGGGGGAGGTTCGGGGGAGAGTGAATCGGGGATTGGAAAAAAATTATGTAAAATAATTTAGTGGCGGTATTCAAAACCACCCCTAATGTTACCCCATTATTAGGGGCAGTTCAAAACTACCCATAAAGAATTTCAAATAGTGGCTGTTGCGGTACTAGTGAATCTATGTCAATATTAGAGGGGGTTTAATTCCCCTTTAATGTATCCACCGCTAATGTTAAGATTACATTAAGAGCGCTTACTCAAAACCACCACTAAAGGAAGTAGGCGGCTACATTAGTGGTGGTTCCTCACAACCGCCTTTAATGTCTTTAAAAGGGGTTATAACCGCTTCAAATGTCAACAATAACCCCTTATAATGTGCCCTTTTTTAGTGGTCATATAGATGATCCATTGGTTTCAATAATACCAAATTACTAGAGCACTGAGATACATATTTAAAATCATCTAGTCTATGTCTATAAATAATTTCAATCATGTTTCACGAATTTATAACATTCCCATATTCTTTAATATTAAACAGATTCTCTAGTTTTTATTTTATTATTTCATTTGTCTAAAACAGCTTTAATTGAAATCTTGAATCTAATATTTTTCATGTGTAAAATCTAGTGATCATTATTGCATCAACAATTTTCCTAATCAAAATTTGGATAACTAAAGAGAGGCATCACTTATTTATAAATATCCATTTACATAATAAATTATCAGGACCACTAACTCAAAATATTTTTAGAAAAAAACACAATGGATACTAATCTATACTAAAATTTCTTTTCATATAATGATATCCAATTCAACGGTTAGGGGGAGGGAGTTGAAGGTGTCCTTAAAAAATCACACTCATTTTAAAATATTTCATAATAATTAAACCAAAAAATTTTATATATCCCATAAAATAGATTTTAATTTTAAATTAAAAAATTATATACCATGGATAGCGTAACATTTATATGTATATTGATTCAAGGCCAATAGATCCAGTAGTCCGCTACACAAACTCATTATCTAGGAGTTTAGTGATTGTTTTTATTTGATCATTTTCCATGGGGCCTTGATTGAATTGTATAGGAAAAAATTAATTTTATAATAATTATTTTACAATTCATTTATACAAGATTAATAAAAATATTTGAAACATCAAAATTATAGTCTTCATAAAGAAACAAACATTAACATTATTTGGAAAAATTATAAATCAAACCATTTAAATATGGATTCTGAAACTAATAGATTAGTAGTAATTTTGATATATATTTATTTCCTCTAATTTTACTCATTATAATGAAATAATAGATATCTATATAAAATATACAGTAAAAGCAGCAATAGCTACATCCATATTTTAATGACAATAAGATAAACATAAAACAATAAAAAAACATTTATGTATCTGAACTATATTTTTTAGACTTTATTTAACTATATAAGATAAAGGAAGAGAAAATAACCTCATTTTAATTTTTTTACGTTATCTAAGAGTTATAGAATGAAAACTATGAATATATGAGCTAATATATTCAAACAATAGAAGTTTTGATAAACTTTATTTTCCAAATAATGAATGAATCATCCCCATTTTTTTAATAACAACCTTATATCAAATAATTATAGCATTAATTTGTGAGAACATAGGAATCGTATGAATGAAATAAATTATAATAAATAATAATCATGATATTTCACTAAACAAATAGATGATATAAAGTATCTAGATAAATTATGACATTAAATGTACTCAACACAAGTGAAATTTTAAATTAAAATTCACTATGAATCTCATAGTTTCATAGATATATCAAAATGAATCAATCTATTACTATATATATATATATTCTAAAATGTTATTTTAATAATTTTATAGTTATATTTTACCTAATGAAATAAATTTAGAAATATAAAAAGTTGAATTGTAAATCGTGTTGAATATTTGATCGATTACAGGATCATTCCATATTGACATGATTCCATAAGTATTGTTACCAACCTATGGATAAATCCAAACATTTAATTCTATTACATCGAGTTCAAAACCAATGTATGGTTCTATATTTGAGTAACATCACCAACAATAGGTACCATTTGTTAGGTATATAACAATTGTGTGGTTCCCAAACATGATGTTCAATAAAAATGTGTGGCTATACAAAGTATCAATAAAAAAACTTGGGGTTCTAAACATTCTATCAATACTAATATTTAGTTCGAAGACTATAGTATGACAATTATTAAAGTATAAATATTAATTACTAGAAGGATTAGGTGAATATTCATAAAACCAATAATGATTAATCCATAAAGTAGACATCCATAATTCCAAGATTTAAAAAATTATATATATAAGATTAGAAAACGTATATCCACTCAATGAAATCTTATTAATAAAGCAGATTATGGTATCTCTGAGAAATTTTTTTTATTAGAAATATGTAGAGTGAATAATTTAATTCCAAAAAATTGAAATTGGGGATATTGTTAAACTAATTAATGGTATGTAATATTTTTTTATTATGAAATAATTTAAATATTATTTTTGAAGGAAATTATTGTTAGAGTTTAAATTACCCAATAATATATGATTTGAAGATGGTTAGTGAAATTCCCATGAATGGTTTTAAATATGAAATATTATAAGAAACATTTTGAAAAATAAGATTCTTAGATATTAATAAAATACCAATACTATTTCTAGGAATGATGCTTTAGTTAATTATATATCATGATATTGGACGACTTTTAATAATGGTTAAAACATGTTGTGATAAGATACAAATAATTTTATTAAATAGATATTAATATATTGTTTATTTTTTTTCATTATTGGGGATTTTTATTCTTATTTTTGCTTATGCAATATTTTATATGTCTGGAAAAATTCATGAGATCCATGGAAGTTATATCTTAATAAATCATACATATGTATGATGACTTGAGGAATATTGTTACATTCTTTTAATGGAACATGAGATGAGAAATGTTAAACATTAACAGAAAATTAATAAATCTATATAAATATTCTATATAAAATATGATATGATCATAATGGTATAAATCATGTTTATATTATTTATTTATTTATATTGTAATTGTGTAAAAACATAAAAATAATTGTTATGTCCTTTGGTAAAATAGTTTCATCAAGGAATATAATACTTTAAAATAAAAATCTTTAAATATTTTAATATTAATTGACATTATTGTAAATGATATTGAATTATTAACACCATGATGATGAGTGAAATATTTTAAATTTTTTTTATAATGATATTTATGTTGTTCTGAGTAACAATAAAGTGGATGAGATTAGTTGGAAATATATATTGTTTCATAGTATATAAATTTGAAACATATTATTTTGAATATATTTTAAAGTGTGACAATATAATTTATTCCTATTATTAACATGTACCTACAAGTGAATAACATTAGGTTTCTTGGAAAATATAAAATATAAACCATATAAACTAGGATATATATGAAGAAGAATGTGATATGTATGACTAAATCATGAAAAAACAATGATCAATTATAGTAATATAAATTTTATGAATTTGATGACAAAAATTTCATAAAATTAATCCCATATTTGGAAAAAATTGGTTAGATTAACTCAATGTTGTTAAAGAAACATTGATTCAATATCTCATTTAATAAAATTATTTAGATGAAATATTGGCGTAATTTGTTTCTATGTACGATTTTTAGAGTATACAATGATGGTATATGATTATTGTTATAACATGTATTAAAAGAGTTGTGGTTGCCTATATATAAAATGATTTTTTTAATTTCCTTGTATGATTAATGATTGGTGTTAATTTAAATGAAATGAATATATATTAGAAGATTGTTTTTATTTTTATTAATGAAATAAATATCATAATTCTTTTCTGATCATCTGTTATTCAAGATGATATATTTTGGAGTTATAAAGATGGAGGATTATGACTCTTTTAAAAAAATATAGTTATCCACATCTATGTTTTGGGTTTTTAATATAATTTAAATACTGAAATTATTACAATACACACTAAAAATATTATATCCTTCTCAATTAAAAATACATGATGTAAGAAAATATTATTTCCCATCTATTTTTAAGGTAACATTTTAGAAATCACTATAAATATCCATAATGGGAGATCTATCGAATATCAGAAATTTTAAAACTAAAATGAAAAACCATTTTCTCACATCACTTATTTTATATTCGATTTGAAATATATATTTCATTCAATATTTCAAATTTTTTACAACAACTAATATGGATAATGGTTTCAAAAAAAATTTAAATCAAAAACAATATCCTAAAAGAAAAATATCTTATTCAATATAAGAAAACCTTGGTATAAAAATAACAAGAATCTAGCAAATAAATACAAATCATTTCATATTAATTATTTAGAATTGTTACCTTAAAATTTATATTTTAATCAAACTAATCCACATTCAAACTAGTGAAATAATATCTAATGCTCTTTATAATTGATTTTTCTGATTTTTATAATAAGGTAGTAGTTCATCAAGAATAAAAACCTATCATGATATCATTCAACATGTACACATCATATAATTATAAGATATTATAATGTAATGGATATAGTAAAATTAATCAATGTGTAACATTTTAACAATCTTAGTAGAAATTATATCCAATATAAATCATAGAATATAATATCAGAATTACATTAATACTTTCTGATGATGAGAGTTTTGTTTCAATTTATTATTTCAATTCATAATAAATCTAATGATTTTATAGTCAATATTAAGTAAATATAAATTTGAGGTCACATTTGTGAACAAAAATGTGATATTTTTCATAGTTTATTGTTATATCACTAATGTGGAAGCATACCATTTTTATAATTTATATTTATTAAATATAATTTAATTTAATTATAATATAAATTTAATTATATTATCATAGTTTTATTTCCCAAAGTTTCTAGAAACATTATCACAGTTCCCCATGTATAAAGAATATATAGAAAGCTATCATCACTTTTGGAAAGAAACACACTCTTTCCAATGAACTCTAATATAAAAAAATATAATAGTAGTCATTATTTTTTTAATATTAATGAATTTTTTAGAAATAAATATTAAATACAATCTTTGATAATGAAGCATACTATGATGAATTTCAATAATTCGAAATATTCTAGAAATATATAATTTTTTCCATGTAACATTCATTATCATCATAATTGGTTTACTAAATTGGGGATAAAAAAAGTAAATTTATGTCATATAATTATGAATACAAATTTAAAAATTAAAACTAATTTAAAATAATTTGTAATATGTTTCATTAAATTATAATAACATAAAGTGATATGATATTTGACTTACATTAAAAGGACTTGTATTATTTTGATGTTCAACAAAACTCTTGCTTCAAGATCCAAATTATCTATAATTAAATTTGATATACTAGTTTAACCCCATAAAATGTTACCATAATTTATAATCAAATAAAATTCTTATAAAAAGATAAATATTTTCATAATTAAAAAATATTAGAATAATTATTTTAAAAAATATTAATAGTTGTTATTTTATTCTCTATATAATATGTATCTCTAATTAACTATTCATATAAATAATTATTGATATATATATATATATATAAATTTTATAATGCTAGAGAAACATAAAACACAATATAGACTAGGATATAATCTAGATATACTTCATTGGTAATTTTTAGTCAAGTATAGATGGACAAAAAAATAGCATACACTTTTTCTAATTATATTGAAATCATATTTAAGAAATGTTTCTCATTAAAATAAATCTATAATATCCTACTGTATGACTCAAGTCTTATCCATGTCAACCCCATGATGATGAATGTTATCCCGTACATAATATATAATCCCATATTCTCAAATATGAGCTTTGGAATCATGAATTTATACCTCACAATATATGGCATGCATGGGAAGAGATGTATGACTTAGCTACACCAAAAGAGGGGGAGTGGGATATGTAGAAAAAAGTGGAGGAGTTTGATTTTCACAATGAAAATAGTGTTTCATCTCTGAAAACATCAACTATAACAATTCTCTAATGATATCTTCCATTATCTCATCCATCACATGAACTATATATTCTTAATCGTCTATTTTTCCTTCACATACATCCCCCATTATTGAATTCCCATAACAACATGGTTCTTTTTGATTTATACACTATCATAATACCCTCGTGCATGACTCAAGGGTTTATTATTTTTCTATGTATCATCTAATATTTCCTTTCAATCAATATCAATATTGGTCCCCTTTGTGATTTTATTCTTAATAGATTATTGTATACAATAATTTGAAATTTCATTATTGAATCAAAACATATAAATTATTGAAAAACATTAAAAAACCCATTATAATCCACATGGATATAGGGATCTAATATCCATTATGGTATATCACTATTTTATTAATTCAATACATCATACATTTTCTTGTCTCACTATGCAGGTGGTGGGTCATCATCAATATATCATGAACGATGAACACTAAATTTCAAATATATTTATTCCACTATTTGTTCCTCTATAAACATATACTATCCACATGATAAATTTTTTGGGTGTAAATTTTTTGGGATTGTTTTCCTAATGTTATATACCAATTATTTAGAAAATAGGGATAGACTAATCATTAATAATATTATTAAATATAAAACAATTCAAAAACATAACATTACACATAACAAAAATGATACCAATCATCAACCCTTATAAAATTCTTCATTTTATCATCATCTAACAAAGATAAGATATATATTGGAATATTTATTATTCTCTATATCTTCAAAAACGAAATATTATGTGTGTATTTATTCAAAATCCCCCTATCATTATTGCTAAATATTAACATTCATTCAAAGATAATATATATATAGCTATATCAAATTTCATCTTATAAGAATGATAAAAATATATATTACTAAAAAAATTTCCATCTATGTAAATTAACAATAAAATTTCTTATCAAAATTATCCCATTTATTTGATATATTTTTCGTTTTCTGAAACAATTCCCATCACAAATAAAAAATATTAAATTTTCTTGAGAATTATATTATCATTATTTGGACCCTAGGGATTATCCTTATCATAAAACATAACAAATATCATATTTTTCAGGATACAATAAAGTAATAGTTGTGATAAATGTGTGAAAACCCATTTGACAACCCTTGAAGCCTTCAATACCAATATAGATGTAAATGGATCCTCTACAGTAGGATGAGGAGGATCCTTATAAGATGTGTTATTATAGTCCTCTTCCAGAGAGAAGGGTTACTAATCCATGTGATCTAAAAATACCCAATAAACAATATTATCATATATTATTACCAATATATATATATAACTGCTACATATTAAATTAAATAAATAATTAAAATGTCCTAAAAAGATAACTAAACAAAAATTTAAATTAACTTTTATCATATTAATTTACTAAAAATCAAAAAAAAAACTATTAATAGATTAATTAATATAAAAAAGAAGTAGAAAAATTATGTAATGTATTTTATATATCCGTAATTTACAAATAAAGTCATTGTTGAAAAAATTAAAATGACCTAGAGAAGACAAATAAAAAAATACCTTCTTTATCTTGTAAATAACATTAGATGATAAAAATTATTAAAATAAAAATAACAATATTTTCTATGTTCTTTGTTAGTAGTTAATAACATCAAAATAATAATTACAATATTCATCAAACATAAAATGATACAAAAAATATAAATAAAATATTGATACAAAATTTTATAATCCCTATTATTACATATAATGCTAATTAAATTAAAACTTGTACGATCAAAACTAATCTAATCGAACCAA
This sequence comes from Viscum album, assembly GCA_963277665.1. Taxonomy (NCBI): domain Eukaryota; kingdom Viridiplantae; phylum Streptophyta; class Magnoliopsida; order Santalales; family Viscaceae; genus Viscum; species Viscum album. The sequence continues at coordinate 552,091,385 of OY728125.1, read as the reverse complement.
TTGTTTATCATATTTGTTAAAAAAAATTTGGTCATTGTAAATATCACAACAAATATATCTATATTTTTATAAAATTTAGATTTATAAAATGAAATGTATATATATTTCTTATAATATTAAGATATTATTAAATAATTATTTTCCCATATTCCTTCCTCATATCATATAGTATGTAAATAACCATGTATATGGACTTACTATTATTATTCTGTAGTAATATTTCCAAAAAATTAGGATTGTAACCTAAAATTATATCATCAAAATGATTTTTGCCAAAATGTTATTTTTTTCATATGAAATGATAGACCTACAATCATTTTATGGATTAATAACATAGAAAATTTTTATTTAGGTTCTTCCATGAAAAAATGGCCATTTATATATTTAAATCCATTAAGATTAACTATTTTCATAGTAAATTCAAAAGGTATTACTCTACTGTTAGTGACAACACATTTTTAATTAAACATTAGAAATAATAATTTAATGAAAACAACCTCTAATGTTTCATTAATAACTCAATAGTATAAACATTACAAAAATATTATTATTTTTTTGTCAATATAATATATTTTTCATTACAAAACATCAATACACTACTATTATGAACTATAATTTTATTTTCATGATTGTATATATACATTTTATTTCCATTAATTTTGTACTAGGACATTATTATCAAATAAAAAATTGGGACACCCACTAACCATTATAGTGTTTTAGATGTATCAGATCTTCGATGAATGGTCTTTGTATGCTTTTAAAAAAAATTATTTTTTGTCAATAGTAACATATTTTTCTTTACTAAATAATTTTGGTTAAACACATTAATATTAAATATTAAATATTTTTTAGCATAATTTATGTTCCTTAAGATGTATAAAAGTTCCTAATTTTTTATTTCACCTATGAATTATTTTACATTAAATCCCTGAATCCCCTGTTCCCCAAAACTAACTCTTTCGTTGAGAGATTTTTTAAAATGATGTTCTTTACTCCATATATTTTTCTGTACAAAACTAATCCACATCCATAGAAATATATATATATAAACAATGGAGGCTTTAGTTTATCCTAGAATCTTAAAATATTCCTTAAATATATTTATATAACATTCAAAATGATACATATAATATATATATATATATTCGAAAAGCATTATTTTTCATACAAGATACTCAATAAAGGAAAGAGTAAATCCGAATAATTCAGTAAAAACAATAATAAATATGATAAGGTAAACAACTAAAACAAATTCAATTTAATCAATAAAATGATCATAATATGGTATGAATAAATGATTTCCATATAATACCAAGTAAAAAAATAAAATAATGCTAAAAAATAAAAATTGATATTCTATTTAATGGAATGATTACATGGAATATCAATAAGTATATTCACAATGATGTAATGCATAATAAAGAACATCTAAAACATACAGTTCTGGCTTTATTCCAAGAAATATTAAAATCATCTAGGCATTTTTCCAAGACCACTCTATAATTTTTTATGTCTCCCTCTATAAACAACAATATTTTTCCTTAAGTGACCAACTGATTCAACGAGGGGATATATATTACTAGGCCTCACATATCAGATACTAATTCTAGTTCATTATTAATTTAAAATGGGTGAAACATACTGAAAATAATCATTCTTGTTGAAAAACATTCATATAAAATCATAACAGTGATCGCAATTAATAAACATAACCATAAAACATACAAATTCATATGAATAGAATCAAAATGGTTCATCCCCAATCATAATGTTCATAAAAAATGAAATGAAATAATAGGGATGGTGTCATTATAAAATATATCTATTGGGGTATATGTAAAATAATGTCTCAAATACATTTATGAATATAAATATGATAAATGAAGCCAAGAAACATTTTTTAGGAAAATATGCGTTTCATTTTTGTTATCAAATTTAAAAATAAAAATTTTCCAAATAATTTTGAAAATAATTTCTTTTTGAAAATAACAATTATATTTTGAGAAATTAGATTTAAATTTTTGTACTATTCATGCTTTTTTAATATTTCATTCTTTCCATAAATGTTGGAAAAATATGACATTCACAATTTTAGAAAAACAGAAATAAAAATTATTTATAAAAATTCTATAATATATGATTACAAACATTGTGTAAGAAATAAAAAATCGGAAAGAATTTATTAAATATATCATTTAAATATTGTTAACATTATTTTTTAATACACTTTTTTCAAACATTGGATTTCATGAAATAAGATTTATGATAGAAGAGAGAAATAAAGTCATATATTTTTCAATACATTATCTGAAACATTTTAAGGACCAATGAGTAGAACATCATACAAATAAATGAAAAAAAATCATTAATTACTATATGAAAAGAGAATATTTTTAATTAAATATATAAAAATAAAATAATTCTACCATCTTATATGTAATCATTATCAATCCTGAATAATTATGAGATTGTGAAATAAACCCTTACAACATTGGATATATCTGAATCACGATGCCCATAAAATAAATGACATTAAAGGAGAATTATATTCCTATTAATATTAATATATTCCTGATATATCATATCAAAAGGCCATTACATATTCCACCGAAAGAAATAAGTGGTGAATATGACATATGTTTCTAAGATGTAAAAGTGAAGCAACAAACCATTAACACTTGTTCTACTTTCATATTATGGGTTAGAAACTAATGTATAATTAATATATGTTAATTTCACATGAATTAATGAACCATAATAATTTAACTCATAATATATATTATATAATTATTTTATTTTATCACTCATTTATTTTTAGTTATTTTTCAACGTCACTATTTCAAGTGATAATTGTATCAATATGCATGTATATTCGACATCGATAATTTCGGTCCCATCTATTTTATCACTATAATATCATATATATAATTATAACAATGATATAAATAATATATATATTAACTACAAATTTATTTTGAGTAATCTATAAAACATAGTGATAGAAAACTTATTAAACCATTCATTGACACAGAACGTTGTACATACATAAATTAACTCCTTCCATTATTCTTAATGAATGGTAAAAAATCAACATTAATTAAAAATTAAAAAATCAATATAATAAAATATATAAATTATATTATTAAAAAAATATTTTTACCATTCATGTAAAAATATGAAAAACCTTTCACATCACTATATTGAGGCGATAGTCCCCATATACACAAGAGATACATTATTTATTTCCAATGGATTTTATGGTAAGAAGTTATATGTGATAGTATGTCTACCAAAAAATAATTTTACTATAAATATAACAAATATACATTAATTTTTATGCTCACCACCTTGCATATAAAAAATAACTGAAAAAACCACATCACGTCAAGAAGTTGTAGTCCATCATACACATGAGGGACATTATCATATTCTTTACTAAATGGAAATATTGAATGTAAATGTGATATTATAATTTCATAAGCATATTGATATAATAAATATTAAATTTATATTTAAAATCGATCATTACATTCATTCGTTAATGTTGGTGGTGGAAAACGAACTATATATGTTCGTGAAGTCGAAGTCCATCGTACACATGAATAATGATTTTTTAACCCATTTAATGGAAGATGAAATGTATATAGTTAATTAACTTGTCATATAAACATATAATTATATTGAATATATGGCATATATTATATAATCGTGGATTAATTATAATTCAATTATGTGGAGTAATATATAAAATAAAACACTTGGTTAAGGACATTACTTCTTCTTTGGACATATTCTTTTGAATTTACCAAAAACTATTTATATGAATTTCTTCTAACAAAACTAATGCTTTTAGTATGAGAGTATTTTTTTCTAACGCTTTTGCCGAGGCGCGCGCGTCCGTCCGCCGGGGAGGGCGAGCTGCTTGTGGCCCCGCATTCCCACTTTCCAAAGGCGAGCGACATCCGTTCCTTGTACAGGGACGTCTGCTCCTTGATCGAAACTGGGATGATAGGATGTCGGTTCTTCCTTTCGTGGATTCCTCCTCGGAGCTCATTACCAAGTCCGGGTCTCCCTCATAGATTTAAGACGAGTTCATGATGCTCATTCCCAGTGCCATATCTACATGGACGCCAGTTAATTACACGACTTCTGTCAATACGCTCCAAGGGGTCTTGTCGGGGCAGCAATGTAACGCCCCGACCCCAGCTACCCAGAGTCGGTGCATTATTACATAACATTGGCATGATCACAAGAAAGATCAAATCTCGAAAGACCGATTGGTTTAGTAGCCTTGGAAACACTAGATATATTCATAAGTTTTACATTACATCATAAAATGAAAAACTACTACAACAACATAATGTCTCCATAATCCACACTATTATCCCCTCATAATATCCCTGCAGGTCATTCATAATTTACTTCTTCACATCCTGGGGAAAAATAAAACATAGAAAAGGGGTGAGCTCAAATGCCCAGTAAGGATAACAATATAGCGGAAACTTTCATAAATAAGAATAAACATTTAAGGCAATGCATTACTAAAACAAAAGCCTTTTAAAATTGAACTTTAACATGGTATGGCAAAAGTAAAATGAAATAATGCCATTTACTTATTCACATGGATATTCTACTAATCGAATAATCACATGCAAAAATCAATAACCACTTTCATAATGTTGGAATGCATAATGCCAGACTATCATAACCACATAGCCAAGGCCTCGTGCCAAGACTACAAATAAGATTTTGTCAAGGCCTTGTGCCAAGACACTAGTTTGTCTCATGAGACCTACCGATGCATCGAGGAGCTATAGCGGGCTCCACCCGTCACTTATTAAGTCCAATGCATTCCCATATGAAAAGGTTTAAACATAACATAAACATTCGTATTAAAACTAGCATACGAAATGTCAATACTTTCACAATAAACTATGAATGGTATAAAAATAGCACATCCACAGTCAAACATATCACAAAACCTTCAATACAATATAGAAGTTTTGTATCATAATAAATCAACTTCAAATAATCTTAAAATCCATCAAAGGATGTTGACATAGATGAAATCAAAATTCTTTTAAAAGAAATATCTCCTTTTATTTTGAAATCATTTAAGATCCATATAAAATAAAACATTTTCTTTGAAAATATTCTTATAAGCTTGTATAGGAAGCTTCGACGATTTTATAACGGCGGAAAATAACCGCACCCGCCGTATAAGTTAAAAAAACATTCTTACCTCAATTCTGTCGAAAAGGTTAAAAAGGACCTTGTTTTGAAAACGATGGAAAGATTCCTTTATAAACCTCTTATAAAAAGTCAAAAAAGGGTATAAATGACTTTAACCCATATTCTTGTAAATAGTAAAAATGTTTTGAAATACATTTCGAAGAAACATGGATGTGGATGATAAAGAGATCCCAGTAGATTATTACGTATAATACAACCTCGGATAATGAAGAGATTGTGAAATAACACTTACCTTGTACTTTTCCTTGGTTGTGGTAGGTTAACCTCCTATATAATGGTGAAATAATTGTTATTAAATTATACAAGAATCATATACATTAATATGATATCATATATGATCTTTTAATATTGATTTGATAATAATATCTTAGTATTATCGTTGTTTCGGGTGTTAACTTACTTGTTTTCTTTCAAATGTTTTGTTACGTAAGACATGTTTGTAAAGGATAGGTTGTATATTATTCATATCCAGAATGATATCAAGTCCTTAAACATCATTTTTAAATCATAAAATGATAATTACGCTTTAATGGTTACGATGGAGAATGAATCTCATCGCGTTCGTGGAGACGGTAGTCCGTACGTACGCACGAGCGACAATATCATTCTTTTGATATTAAAATAATATATAAATGGATGGTATATCATATATACAGAATCATTAACATGTTATATTTATTATTTACATGAGTTACACATCATTATTATACCTATCCAAATAATATTATATTGAATAACAATTACACCACGACGTGGAGACGGTAAGCCGTACGTACGCACGTATGGTGACATGTTATTCAAAGGGTGGATAGAATACTGAATATGATTGTACCATATTTATAATAACATCACAGTATATGTGAGATACTGGAGTTATTATTTCAGAATGGTAAGAACAAAGGAAGTAGAAGTGGAAGAAGAAATGAACTTAGAAAAGGGTGGTGAAATCATTACCTCTTCTTTGGGTTCTTCCTTTTGATTTGATCAAAAGGGCTCCTTAGGTTGGCTTTCTGATCAAACTAAGGCCTCTAGGTTGTATTGAGGGATGTTGGGAGAGTATTTGGGCAGAGTTTGGCCGAACCAAAAGGCTTTGAAGGTGTGAAGAAATGAGAAGGAGGAGTGCCCTTTTATAAGAGGGGTGAGGGGCACCTTTGGAAAAGCTAGAAATATTAATTTATAATAAATTCATATTCGGTTTCTAAAGGCTCCAAAGTTGACTATTCAAATTATGAGGTGGGGATAGGTCGAAAGCAACTCATCCAATATAATTTAGACAGGTTTGGGTACTTATATTAACCTTATCTTTAAGTATTAACTCTAAGTTAATTAGTTTCACTTTTACAATGTCTCTTTGTATTTTATATATTATGGTTAATAAACATACTATATACATCCAAGAGACCCCAAAGTGGTCCATTAATGATTAACCTATCATGATATAAGTCTCTTGGCCGAACCTTAGATTTTTAGGAATTTAATATCAATTAATAATATAATATTTGTTTTAAGAATTCTTTTATGTCAATTTTGACACTATTCATTAGTTGATTTTTGTGAAACTCATAACAGATTTATTACTTAGAACAAAGTAAATTAAATCAATCCTAATATATCATATTATCCTAGAAAATTAGTTTAATTCATTAAAAGTTTCATATTATATTTATTTGGGTATTTATAATATCACTTATTTTAATTTTTCACTATTATAGTAATTACTGCATCATCATTGTGTCATAAATAAAATAAATTATTTAATGCCTAAAAATTATAAGTAAAATATCATTATGTAGGAAATCTTTTTAGCTTTCTAATGAATATTTATAATAGAAAATCCAACATGTATAACCCTATGTAAAAATTGTTCTTCTAAACGATGTAAGCTTATGCCATTTTTATTTTTATTTTAACTTTATTAATATAAAGTGTCCCTACCACATACAAGTGGCTCCAAGGGGTCCCCAAATTGACCCAAGGATGCCCATGGTCGGGTATGTGTCCACCAATAAGGTTAGGACACGTTTTAGGGTAATTTTGTATTATTATAATATTATTTTTTTAACCCTTATTTACCGGATTTACCCTTTAACCATGGTAAATAAAATATTTACCACAGTAACTATTCAAAATGTCTAAAAATAAAAGTTACCTATTTACACAATTTGAACATCCTGATTCCAAATATGGAATCCATTTTCCTAAATTCAAAACACAGAAGTGGCAGAAATTAATTTAAAATTAATTCCCGCTGTTAAAACAAAAAGCGTGTTTTTAAGAGATAATAACTATCAAAAGATTGACACTTGTTTATGTTCGGTTTAATTGTAAAATTATGTCCAATGACCAAAATTATATTAAATGGTAAAAATATATTCTAAATATACTTTAAAACCACTCAAATTCATAATTTATCACTAGTAATTAATTTGATTAAAAAGGTTGTTTTTAATTAAAATTTAGTAATTTTCACTATTCATCAAAATATGAAAGTTATCCGAAATGTACCAAAATTTCACCCTAGGCTAAATTCGATATTCCGAATCCAAAAATGAAGTCCTTTTTCAAATATAAAATATATATAATTTCAAAAAGTAGGTATTACTATTCATAACGGCTAGTTTGATTAGTTATGGTGTGTTAGAACTCGGTGTTGCGTACAACACACGCTATCACATTATTCAAAGAGAAGCGTACCATAGAAGCTTGGGGTGTTACATTCTCCCCTCCTTCAAATAATTGCGTCCTCGAAATTTCTAGGGTATTACTGCATAAAAAGACTCGGGTGGTTCTTCATCATAAGTTCCTCGGGTTCCCACGTTGCCTCTTCCATCTTATGATTTCTCCACAAAACTTTTACCAGACGCGTCGTCCGGTTTCTCAGTACTTGTTCTCTTGTATCAAGAATCCTGACGGGCTCTTCACAATAAGACAGATCCGGTTCCAGTTCTAATTCCTCATAGGTGAGTACATGCGTTGGGTCAGGCATGTATTTTCTCAACAGAGATACGTGGAACACATCGTGAACTTTGGAGAGACTTGGCGGCATTGCCAATCGGTAAGCTACAGCCCCAATTCGTTCTAGAATTTCGAAAGGTTCGATGTACTTGGGACTCAATTTACCTTTCTTACCAAAACGTATGACTCCCTTCCACGGAGATACCTTCAGGAAAACATGATCACCGACTTGAAATTCCAAATCCTTCCTTCGATTATCGGCATAGCTCTTCTGCCTACTTTGAGCTGCATTAATGTGATTTTGGATTACCTTCACCTTTTCCACCGTTTCCTCCACCAGTTATGGGCCTACAAGTTTTCATTCACCAACGTCATCCCAACAGGTTGGTGTACGACATCTCTTTCCGTATAACGCTTCATATGGTGCCATCTGAATACTCGAATGGAAGCTATTGTTATAGGAAAATTCTACTAGTGGTAAATATTGATCCCACATACCCTGAAAATCAAGTGAGCAAGATCTCAACATGTCTTCTAAGGTCTGAATAGTCCGTTCTGATTGTCCGTCTGTCTGAGGGTGGTAAGAAGTGCTCAAATGAAGTTCAGTATCCAGGGATTTCTGAAGACTTTTCCAAAATCTTGAAGTAAAACGGGGATCACGATCAGAAACAATCGATAGGGGTACTCCATGAAGTCTCACAACTTCATTAATGTATATTCTTGCTAGACGTTCCAGGGGTAGATCTTCTCTTATAGCAAGAAAATGTGCTGACTTGGTAAGACGATCAACAATAACCCATATTGCATCGTTCCTTCTAGGAGTCTTTGGTAGCCCCATGACAAAGTCCATCGTAATATTGTCCCATTTCCACTCCGGTATGGGAAGAGGTTGCATGACTCCTCCAGGCTGTTGCCTTCCAGCTTTCACTTGTTGACAAACCATACATCTTGACACAAAATCAGCAATCTCCCTCTTCATGTTGTCCCACCAAAAATGTTCCTTCAAATCTCTATACATTTTGGTGCTCCCAGGGTGTATAGAGAAATTGGAACTATGAGCATCATTCAACAATTCCCTTTTCAGATCAGGTAAATCGGGAACACAAAGTCTCTTCCCGAATTTCAAAATTCCATCTTCATACACAAAGTCTCTCAATCTCCCATCATTCACAGCTTTAATCTTCTTTTGGAATTCTTCATCATTGGTCTGAGAATTCTTAATCCTTTCTAGTAAAGATGGTTTGGCAACCATTTGAAAAAGCATTGATGTTTCACCTTCCCTGGTTATTCCCATGTCCATCTTCTCTAGATCCATGAAAATTGGATCCCTTTCAATTCTCATATTGTTCAAAACTCCATGGTCTTTTCTACTCAAAGCATCTGCCACCTTGTTTGCCTTCCCCGGGTGGTAGTGTATCGTACAATCATAATCCTTGAGTAATTCAAGCCATCTCCTTTGCCTCATGTTGAGTTCTTTTTGTGAGAAAATATACTTCAAACTCTTGTGATCAGTATAAATCTCACATTTTTCACCATAGAGGTAGTACCTCCATATCTTCAAAGCAAAGATCACTGCTGCTAACTCGAGATCATGAGTAGGATAGTTTTGTTCATGAATTTTCAACTGTCGTGATGCATAGGCAATAACTCTATCATTCTGCATAAGGACACAGCCAAGTCCTTTCTTTGATGCATCACTATAAATAACGAACCCATCATTCCCCGATGGTAGAGTCAATATAGGAGCATTGACTAATCTTCTCTTCAGTTCTTCGAAACATTCTTCACACTATTTTGTCCAAACAAATTTAACCCCTTTACGTGTGATCTTCGTTAATGGGTTTGCCAATCGGGCAAAATTCTGGACGAAACGTCGATAATAACCTGCCAAACCAATAAAACTACGTACCTCAGTTATACTCGTAGGTGTTGGCCATTCTTGGATTGCCTTGGTCTTAGAAGGATCAACAGAGATTCCATCTTTAGAGACAATATGGCCAAGAAAAGAAATCTCCTGAAGCCAGAATTCACACTTGCTAAACTTTCCATATAATTCATGCCTCCTCAGAGTCTTCAAGATAATGCGCAAGTGATTTTCATGATCTTCATAGGTTTTGGAGTATACCAATATATCATCAATAAATACTACCACAAATTCATCGAGATACTCCTTGAAAACTCTATTCATCAGATCCATGAATACAGAGGGTGCATTGGTCAATCCAAACGGCATTACAGTAAACTCGTAATGCCCGTACCTGGTTCGAAATGCTGTTTTCGGAATGTCTTCCTTCTTCACACACAACTGATGGTATCCAGATCGAAGGTCAATCTTTGAAAAGTATTGAGCTCCATGCAGTTGGTCAAATAAATCATCAATACGAGGTAGGGGATACTTGTTCTTTATCGTTATAGCATTGATCTCCCTGTAGTCAATACATAACCTCATAGATCCATCTTTCTTTTTAACAAAAAGAATAGGGGCTCCCCATGGAGAAACACTAGGGCGAATAAATCCCTTATTACTCAATTCCTCTAGTTGTTTCTTTAGTTCGACTAACTCTACAGTGGCCATTCTATAAGGGGTCTTCGATATAGGCCTTGATCCAGGAATCAAATCAATAGAAAACTCAACTTCTCGTTCTGGAGGATGTCCAGGTAAATCTTCCGGAAATACATCTACAAATTCTTTCACAACAGGTACATCCTCTATTTGAACATTCCTTTCCTCACCGATAGTTACTTCATTCTCTTCCTCCCCAATAATTGAATTAAGTTGAGCTACTGGGGGTGGGTATAAATAAGAATTAGGTGGTGACGATTCTGCTCTAAAAATAAGGTGCTCCTTATCATTATCATCATGAATCGTAACCTCTTTCTTCTTACAATAAATCTTCGTATCATAGTCCGAAAGCCAGTCCATACCGAGGATTATATCAAACTCAATCATAGGTATGACGATGAAATCAGCAGATAAAGAAAATTTATGTGCTCTAATGGGGACTGATTCACAAAACTTTGTTGCAACGATACTTCCCTTAGGAGTTTTAACTGACAACTCCCTTATTAAATCAAATTGGAAATATCTAATTTTCTTAGCAAACTGGGAAGATATGAAACAGTGCGATGATCCAGAATCAAATAATGCATTTGCTAAACTTGAGGAAACCATTAAATTACCTGCCACCACGTCTTTCGGAGTTTCTACCTCAGCAGTAGTGATAGCATAAGCCTGGCCTTGATCCCTTGGCCTTTTCTGAGGTAAGTTCTCATGACGCTTAGGAAATGCATTTGCATAATGCCCCATCTCCCTGCAATTGTAGCACTGAACATTGGTAGCTTCCTTCTTCCCCTTGCAATCATGAGCTTGGTGGCCTTTTTCACCACACTTGTAACAGACTCCCATTCCCTTCAGGCAAGCACCGGGGTGTTTCTTCCCGCACTTACCACAAGATGGATATTCAACCTTTCCCTTCTTCCCCTTATTTCCATTCCCAGATTGATCAGCAGGTCTCTTCTTCTCTTGCTTTGCTTTAAAGTCATAAGACTTAGAGAATTCCTTTTCGGTCTTGATAGCACATGAGACAATGTCTTCGTACGATGAAAAGGATTGTGAGACTAATGCTCGACGGAGAAATGGTTTTAACCCATCAAAGAAACGATCAATCTTACTTCTTGGGTTGCGAATATAATCACCAGCGTACCTCGCTAACCTTGTAAAGTTAGCCTCATACTTTGTGACATTATCATCCTCCTTTTGTCTCAGACTCAGAAATTGCCTTTCCATATCTGCTCGATGGTCGCGAGGAAAGTATTTTTCTAAAAACAGATCTTTGAACTCCCTCCATTCCATGTTTGATACTTCATCATCTTCCTTCATGTTTTGAATCAATGACCACCATTGATCAGCATCTCCAGTGAGGCGGTAAACTGCCATGGTAACTTTTTCCCTTTCACTACTCCCCAAAGCCTGAAATATTTTCTCTAGGGAAAATATCCATTGCAAAGCTACTAAGGGATTTGTACTCCCATTGAACGTTGGTGGTTGTTGTCTCATGAATCGATCTAACATTGATCCTCCACGCTGCGGATCAGGGTGCTCCATACGGGTAAGGTTATTATTCATAACCTGAGTAAGTTGTCCCAGTATGGTGATTAGCTGATCCGCACCAGTTGCATCACCAGCCCCACTATAATTATCTTGAGCAGGAGGGCAATCCCTACATGGAGTGCGCGCATTGATACGGTTTCCATTTCTTCCACTAGGCGCCATTTCTAAACAATGGCATAAACTAGATCAGTTTATGAATCAAAATACATAATCCCATACTTATAAAACACTTAACATAAACTGAACTATTTATGGATATAATCCATAATCATAAAAAAAAATTTCTTTGAGGAAGTATATACTCATAAACCCTTCATAATGATTTGTAAAGATAATGAGAGTTATCCTAAGCATATCCCCCGGGAGTGTCGTAACCAAGAGTGCAGCAAGGCCCGTTGTCGTGCACCAGTTCCCGTTCGAGTCTAGCTCAAAGCGGTGTTTTCGGGTTTTACCCCTAGGTACATCTGTGCCAGAGCCGCCTCTACCTGCTCGTATCCAGACAGGGATGTATTGCTCGGAAAACTCACAAAATCTCTACAATACCAAAATTCTAGGAAGTTCTTCTATACTAATCCTCAAAGTTCATCTTAGGTCTACGTGCTCTAATCAGAGTTTATCTAAATCTAGCATCCAAGGTTTGTACTAAACTTCCTCTGATACCAACTGTAACGCCCCGACCCCAGCTACCCAGAGTCGGTGCATTATTACATAACATTGGCATGATCACAAGAAAGATCAAATCTCGAAAGACCGATTGGTTTAGTAGCCTTGGAAACACTAGATATATTCATAAGTTTTACATTACATCATAAAATGAAAAACTACTACAACAACATAATGTCTCCATAATCCACACTACTATACCCTCATAATATCCCTGCAGGTCATTCATAATTTACTTCTTCACATCCTGTGGAAAAATAAAACATAGAAAAGGGGTGAGCTCAAATGCCCAGTAAGGATAACAATATAGCGGAAACTTTCATAAATAAGAATAAACATTTAAGGCAATGCATTACTAAAACAAAAGCCTTTTAAAATTGAACTTTAACATGGTATGGCAAAAGTAAAATGAAATAATGCCATTTACTTATTCACATGGATATTCTACTAATCGAATAATCACATGCAAAAATCAATAACAACTTTCATAATGTTGGAATGCATAATGCCAGACTATCATAACCACATAGCCAAGGCCTCGTGCCAAGACTACAAATAAGATTTTGTCAAGGCCTTGTGCCAAGACACTAGTTTGTCTCATGAGACCTACCGATGCATCGAGGAGCTATAGCGGGCTCCACCCGTCACTTATTAAGTCCAATGCATTCCCATATGAAAAGGTTTAAACATAACATAAACATTCGTATTAAAACTAGCATACGAAATGTCAATACTTTCACAATAAACTATGAATGGTATAAAAATAGCACATCCACAGTCAAACATATCATAAAACCTTCAATACAATATAGAAGTTTTGTATCATAATAAATCAACTTCAAATAATCTTAAAATCCATCAAAGGATGTTGACATAGATGAAATCAAAATTCTTTTAAAAGAAATATCTCCTTTTATTTTGAAATCATTTAAGATCCATATAAAATAAAACATTTTCTTTGAAAATATTCTTATAAGCTTGTATAGGAAGCTTCGACGATTTTATAACGGCGGAAAATAACCGCACCCGCCGTATAAGTTAAAAAAACATTCTTACCTCAATTCTGTCGAAAAGGTTAAAAAGGACCTTGTTTTGAAAACGATGGAAAGATTCCTTTATAAACCTCTTATAAAAAGTCAAAAAAGGGTATAAATGACTTTAACCCATATTCTTGTAAATAGTAAAAATGTTTTGAAATACATTTCGAAGAAACATGGATGTGGATGATAAAGAGATCCCAGTAGATTATTACGTATAATACAACCTCGGATAATGAAGAGATTGTGAAATAACCCTTACCTTGTACTTTTCCTTGGTTGTGGTAGGTTAACCTCCTGTATAATGGTGAAATAATTGTTATTAAATTATACAAGAATCATATACATTAATATGATATCATATATGATCTTTTAATATTGATTTGATAATAATATCTTAGTATTATCGTTGTTTCGGGTGTTAACTTACTTGTTTTCTTTCATATGTTTTGTTACGTAAGACATGTTTGTAAAGGATAGGTTGTATATTATTCATATCCAGAATTATATCAAGTCCTTAAACATCATTTTTAAATCATAAAATGATAATTACGCTTTAATGGTTACGATGGAGAATGAATCTCATCGCGTTCGTGGAGCCGGTAGTCCGTACGTACGCACGAGCGACAATATCATTCTTTTGATATTAAAATAATATATAAATGGATGGTATATCATATATACAGAATCATTAACATGTTATATTTATTATTTACATGAGTTACACATCTTTATTATACCCATCCAAATAATATTATATTGAATAACAATTACACCACGACGTGGAGACGGTAAGCCGTACGTACGCACGTATGGTGACATGTTATTCAAAGGGTGGATAGAATACTGAATATGATTGTACCATATTTATAATAACATCACAGTATATGTGAGATACTGGAGTTATTATTTCAGAATGGTAAGAACAAAGGAAGAAGAAGTGGAAGAAGAAATGAACTTAGAAAAGGGTGGTGAAATCATTACCTCTTCTTTGGGTTCTTCCTTTTGATTTGATCAAAAGGGCTCCTTAGGTTGGCTTTCTGATCAAACTAAGGCCTCTAGGTTGTATTGAGGGATGTTGGGAGAGTATTTGGGCAGAGTTTAGCCGAACCAAAAGGCTTTGAAGGTGTGAAGAAATGAGAAGGAGGAGTGACCTTTTATAAGAGGGGTGAGGGGCACCTTTGGAAAAGCTAGAAATATTAATTTATAATAAATTCATATTCGGTTTCTAAAGGCTCCAAAGTTGACTATTCAAATGATGAGGTGGGGATAGGTCGAAAGCAACTCATACAATAGAATTTAGACAGGTTTGGGTACTTATATTAACCTTATCTTTAAGTATTAACTCTAAGTTAATTAGTTTCACTTTTACAATGTCTCTTTGTATTTTATATATTATGGTTAATAAATTTACTATATACATCCAAGAGACCCCCAAGTGGTCCATTAATGATTAACCTATCATGATATAAGTCTCTTGGCCGAACCTTAGATTTTTAGGAATTTTATATCAATTAATAATATAATATTTGTTTTAAGAATTCTTTTATGTCAATTTTGACACTATTCATTAGTTGATTTTTGTGAAACTCATAACAGATTTATTACTTCGAACAAAGTAAATTAAATCAATCCTAATATATCATATTATCCTAGAAAATTAGTTTAATTCATTAAAAGGTTCATATTATATTTATTTTGGGTATATATAATATCACTTATTTTAATTTTTCACTATTATAGTAATTACTGCATCATCATTGTGTCATAAATAAAATAAATTATCTAATGTCTAAAAATTATAAGTAAAATATCATTATGTAGGAAATATTTTTAGCTTTCTAATGAATATTTATAATCGAAAATCCAACATGTATAACCCTATGTAAAAATTGTTCTTCTAAACGATGTAAGCTTATGCCATTTTTATTTTTATTTTAACTTTATTAATATAAAGTGTCCCTACCACATACAAGTGGCTCCAATGGGTCCCCAAATTGACCCAAGGATGCCCATGGTCGGGTATGTGTCCACCAATAAGGTTAGGACACGTTTTAGGGTAATTTTGTATTATTATAATATTATTTTTTTAACCCTTATTTACCGGATTTACCCTTTAACCATGGTAAATAAAATATTTACCACAGTAACTATTCAAAATGTCTAAAAATAAAAGTTACCTATTTACACAATTTGAACATCCTGATTCCAAATATGGAATCCATTTTCATAAATTAAAAACACAGAAGTGGCAGAAATTAATTTAAAATTAATTCCCGCTGTTAAAACAAAAAGCTTGTTTTTAAGAGATAATAACTATCAAAAGATTGACACTTGTTTATGTTCGGTTTAATTGTAAAATTATGTCCAATGACCAAAATTATATTAAATGGTAAAAATATATTCTAAATATACTTTAAAACCACTCAAATTCATAATTTATCACTAGTAATTAATTTGATTAAAAAGGTTGTTTTTAATTAAAATTTAGTAATTTTCACTATTCATCAAAATATGAAAGTTATCCGAAATGTACCAAAATTTCACCCTAGACTAAATTCGATATTCCGAATCCAAAAATGAAGTCCATTTTCAAATATAAAATATATATAATTTCAAAAAGTAGGTATTACTATTCATAACGGCTAGTTTGATTAGTTATGGTGTGTTAGAACTCGGTGTTGCGTACAACACACGCTATCACATTATTCAAAGAGAAGCGTACCATAGAAGCTTGGGGTGTTACAAGCAACCTGCGGTGAGGAGAATGGTCACGTTGGGGCATCGTCGGCATGTCTGTCCTGGGTCCCTCATCACATGGCTTCTCAAGGGCGCGGAAGCCCGAGTCATCCCACATCGAACGCGAGGAATGTTTACCATCTAAGGTTTTCCTCATCTTCCCATGTTTAACACGGGGTATGTCGCGAGTTTAACGTCTTGAAGAGACGGATCAGGTTGAAGGATCCCTAGGGGGAAACATCGATGTTGGGGCCAGCACGTGGGCAGCTTCCCATATATCATGGAGTGGGAAAGGGTGGCATGATCTCACTGGGATGTGGCATCCCGGGTAAGGATCAGGATGGATGGTGGAGTGAGACGGCCCAAGAGGGGGGATACGGTTTAACATCATGCGGGACGTGATACAGTTTAACGTCATGCAGGACGCGATACAGTTTAACGTCATGCGGGATGCGATACAGTTTAACGTCATGCAGGACGGAATACAGTTTAACGTCATGTGGGACGGAATACAGTTTACTATCATGCGGGATTGAATACAGTTTAAGGTCATGCAGGACGCGATATTTGGGGCTTACGCTCTGAGGCAGCCCTAGGTGTTCGAGGAACCAACATGGAGAGGTCGGGACGACCGGGTGGTGGGCTTGAAACTCGTGGAGGCTTCCTAGGTACCATGCGTTAGCACGGATCAAAGTCCACGTAGTTCACTGGGATGGGGCTTACGCTCTAAGGAAGCCCATAATGAGGATGTCATGGTCGTTGCGCGCTCTAAGACCACGTGAGTCATGCTCGGTGTGGGAAACAAGAGGCACCAGGGACCAGACGATCACGTCGCGAAGGGTGCGTCCGTGAGAAGCGGAATGGGGCTTACGCGTTGAGTGGCCCAAAGAGGAAACAGGGGCGTACGCGTGGTTAGCGGCCCTTGGTTCCAGGGCTAACTCCAGGGTGGAGGCCCGTGGTGCGACAAAGCGCAGTGGGAAAGTACTCCACTGGCCTTGGCAGGGTGGAAGTACGGAGATGCACGGGTGAAGTCATCTTCAAGAAGGGCTAGGGGCTTATGCTCTGAGGCAGCCCTTCCCCCGCGGACAACGCCTCACCGACAAGGAGGATCTTATTCCATGTGAGGAAGAGTCCATTCCCGTGGAGACGAGTGGGCATAAAAAATGTCCGAGCTGGGGGGAACTTGCGTGCGAAGCTTGGGGTCGGACCACAGTTTAACGTCTTATGTTAAGGATGAGGTGCTTAGCAGTTTAACGTCCTGCAGCTTGGACGAGGTGGGTTTTCTCCACACCCCAATGGCTTACATTCCCAATGACCTCTACCCCTTGTGGAAGGGAAGGCATCGGCAAGGCCATTGTGAAGGGGGGCCGCAGGGCAATCCACCGGGGGGTCCACGTTAGCATGGCTTTTGAAGAAGAAATAGACGTTAGCGTGCCTATGCGGAGAAGCATAAGGCAAAGCAACGCAACGAGAAACACATCCCAAGGTACCTTGAGGTTACTTCGCACGAGCCTGGAAGGCCGTGCGAGAAAACAACGCATGGCCCGCATGCCCGGCAGGGGAGACATCAGGTGCCGGTGCAGGGGGCAGCCACAAGCGTCAAGGTGAGGGGTCCTTGGCTTTGCGCTCAAAAGGAACGATTTGCGTGCAAAACACCGGGACGGTGCGCAATTGGGGTAATGGGATTGCGTGCGAAGATGGAATTATGCTCAAGGTTTTGCGTGCAAGGAAGGGTATTGCGAGCACGAGACACGGATTGCATGCAAGTGGGGAAACCAGGGGAAGAGGCAAATTTAGTGAATCCGTTGGAGTTGCGCGCAAAGGCATACTCCAGGGCAAGGTTGCGCGAAATTCAGGATTACCTGGATGTCATATTTTGCGCGAGGGGGGGCTGAATTGCGTGCACGAGAGTCACTTCGGATTCCTCAACCCCCAAACTGTTCGGGGTCACCTTATATTTATAGGCTACCTTCGGTGCGGAATCCAGGCAGCACACGAAGTTTTCCGCACCGGGAACCGCTTGCGCGCAAAATATCACCGCGGAGAACCGGGGCGCACAATTATTGCGTGCCTCACCGGTCCAATTCCGCGAATCCTGTGAGTACTTCGCGCGCAGAACATTTTTCCACGCGAACCCTCCTTTATTTCGTGCACCACTTCCCGGGCCTCTGGATCGGGCCTCTGACTCTGAATATGACTTCACTTCGTCATTTAGAAACTTCCTCCGAGAGTTATGGGATTTTTTTCGGCATCATCAAATTCCCCCCGTTGGAATTGGATCGGCGAGAGGTCGCAACGATCAGATTCCAAGGGAAACGCCGAAACGCCAAATTCCGGAGCCTCCTGGTCATGTAACGCGCCTAATTCCGTTGGGGAGCGCAAAATGTCGGACTCCCGCGGAATCCTATTTCCACTGGGCGCGGAACCCTGACCTCGCCTATAAAAAGGGGCGCTGGGTCCCAAATTCGTACATCCGCTTTTTCTGCGAGATAAGATATTTGCTCTCGTGTGTGAAATCGCTCCTCGGATGCGCATAATAACGCACTGGCAGCACGGAATTCCAACCAAAATTTGGCCGTGATTTCGTGCCAAACCAGGATCTTCCGCGCTTCGCGTGCCGATTGTGCGCAAACCATGATATCACTTAGTCCTTATATCAATCATGAGCTCATGAATACTATCAAACATTTAATTTTATCCTTATCCCTTCATTATGCGCATATCATCTACATTCCAAAAATATCTGAATAACCTTTCATGGATACTGGTAACATTAATCATACACTTTCAAAACACAAGGAAAGACAACAGTGTAACAATCCATAGATGTCTCTTTATTCCATAGTAGCATGAGATTACTTATACAAAATTACACATGATAAACATGTAATCATTCCACTACATTCTCAAACCATTGACCGAGCTTCAAAAAAAAAATCGTCTCACATATCATTTGTAGTCTCTTCATCATCATCCACATAAATACTACCCATATGAACATACTGATTCTCTTCATGAGTCTTTCCCTTAGGGAATTTGATTGCATAATGCCCATACATTCCACATTTAAAACACTTAACCATTTTTGATGTCGTAGCAATACCATTATCCTCATCCATGTTGTTAACCGACCCTTTTCCTTTGCACTTAATTGCTTTGTGTCCTTCTTTTCCACACCCAAAGCATCTTCTAGTTCCCTTGAAACATTCTCCTTGATGCCTCTTCCCACATGATTTACATGAGGGAAATTGAACTTTCTTTCCTCTATGGTCATCATGAAACTCCATCTTTCTCTTATTAGCTGAGTCAGGAACTTACCAAATTTTACTTTATTGATCATATTATGAGATTGTTGATTCGGCATAATAATGATTTTTGGACTTCCAAATCCCATTTCATTTGGTTTTTCCTGAAGAATATCATTCCATTGTCCATCATATCCTCCATTATCATGAATCATCTTGTTTCCAGCCATTTTCTAAAACCCAAAAAGAATAGTGTGAGAGGCAAAATAATGCTAGGGAAAACAACATAGTAAAGGGGGAGTACCCTTAATGTCTAACATCTTAGGATAAATTCTATGATCGGTATCGTAGTTCTAGGATTATATCCTATACGTATACGTATCCATAGGGACATCCCTAGACATACCTTAGAAATATCTCTAGGGATCTCACTAATGTTTTCGCATCCTAGTTTCCAAAGGTTGACCAAACCTTTCCTCTGATACCAACTGTTGAGACCCGAAGATTAACATACATGGACATTACATTACTTTTGCGGAATACTTGGTACATAACAAAAACACACACACAAGGATCGTAATAGTTTAGTGTCTTTGGAAACTCGGAACGTAATCTTCTAATCATGGTGAAAGATCTTCAATATCTCCCATAAAGATCTTCCCCTTTTTTTTACCTAGAACATTTCTTTATATCCTAGGGAAAAGAAAACATAAAAGGGTGAGCTCAAATGCTCATTAAGGGTAAACAAAAGAAAAATCAATCACATCATATTCATAAGAACATAACTTTTGGAAATCTTAACCTGCAAAAGAGAGCATAATTTTATAACATGGGAAAAATCATAGTAGTGAAATGAAATCACAATAATCATAACATAAAACATGAAACTTTGTGTCATTCACACATAATCATAGAGAATCATTTCTTGTTAGTCAAGACTCATTGCCAAGACTATCTTAGTGGACAAAGTCCCTTTCTGAATCGAGTAACCCTCGTTTCAGTCCTGTTTCACTGAACCGGTATAACCTACCATTCCAGCCATGTCTATCTCATGAGATATAAAATCTTTACCCAATGCATTGGAGGGAGATATAGGTCCCACCCATCTTATAATGAATCCTTTCTTATGTGTGCCACATAATCATAAACCATACATCATAGCGTGACCCATGTAATAAAAATGGGATTCTTAAAAAACATGACATCATAAAACAATTCATATAAGATAAATGAGTTCATTAAAATATTTCCATCACAACATAATCAAATCCATGTAACAATAGGGATAAAAACAGAACCCTTTTATTATCTTAGATGGAAAATAATTTTGATAAAACACTTGAACTCCATTCTTGAGGAAAATATCCTTTTTCTTCAAAATCAATTTCTTTTCACAAAACATCATGCAATTTTAAAAGAAAGAGATTTTATTGAAAATAGCCATGAAATATTTTGGAGGAAGCTTCATGAAAATAAGGCTTTATAAAACCGTAAAAATCCGTTCGTGCCGTTTAAGTTAAAAAAAACATTCTTCTCGTACTTTTGTCGGAAAAGTCAAAAAGTACCTCGTACAAAAAAACGACAAACGATACCTTTCATATCTTTTACTAAAAACTCACCGAAGGGTAAATTTGGATTTAAACAATTGTAGGTGGATGGAAATAACATTACATATTGAGGAAACATGGATTTTGATGATAAAATACACCCCAGTAACTTTCAAAGTACAAACAATCTCAGATAAAAAATGAGATTGTGATATTTCCCTTACCTTAGGTCCGATTTGCTTCGTATGTGTCTGAACCTCCTGTATAATGATTTAAATAATGTCATTGACTTATTATAGAATCATATTCATTGTTATGATATCATATATGGTTCACTTATGACATTATATTACCCGTTCTTTTGTAAATTCCATGTTAAAGAAGCGTTTTGGGTAAAATCGTTTCATTCATCGTAGGTGTTTTGACTTGTTGTTCTTGACATTATTATTACTTATATCATGATTTACATACTTCCACAATATAAAATTTTATTTATATATCATATATATTCAGTATATATATATATAATAGATAGATAAAATGAAAAACATCGTTCATGGAGACGGTAGTCCGTACGTACGCATGAACGCTGTTTTCCATTCCTTATTGTCTTGAAATGGAAGTAAGTAGATGACATACATATATATATACATAATCCAGTAGCTTTATAATGTCATATATTTCATTATTATTTCTTATATATACTTTATAATCATTCTTAAATGGTTAACATGGAGAATGAATCTCATCGCGGCGTGGAGACGGTAGTCCGTACGTACGCACGAGCGATGATATCATTTTCATAAATATTGAATTGAATCGGAGTGGCTTATAAAATATATCAGAATCAATATTATGTTGTAATAACTATTTATAGTTATTCTTTACACCATTATACCCATCCATGTAAGGTGGTGGTGGAAAATAGATTACACCACGGCGTGGAGACGGTATTCCGTACGTACGCACGCGCAGTGATTTCTTTTTCCGTAGGATGGATAGATGGTGAAATAGGGTTTTTTCATACTTATAATAACATATAAGTATATGAGTGATACTGATGTTATTACTTCATAATGAAACAACCTAAGAAGAAGAAGTGGAAGAAGAAATAAAGATGAAAGGATTGGTAACGGTAATTACCTCTTCTTTGAAGCGCCTCTTTGAGACCTCCTCTTAGGGCACTAAAATTGGTCTTTGAGGAAGACCAGAACCTCTAGGATGTTTCTAGGGAAGTGGAGAAGAGATTTTGGCAGGGTTTGGCCGAGCTTGAGTGCTCAAATTGGTGTGAGGAGGAGGGGGAGGAGGTGCCCTTTTATAAGGGAGGAGAGGGGCACCTTAGGAATATCTCAAAATATTATTTTATATTAAAGTCAAAATCGGTTTATAATGGCTCCAAAGTGTCTTATTTCGAAGATAAGGTGGGGATGGGTCGAAATCCTATCAACCAATAAGATTTAGACAAGTTTAGGGTATTATTTTAACCTTATCAATTAGATTTAACTCTAAGTAAAATAATTTAACTTTTACCATGTCTTTTTGTTTTCTTTCACTATATGGTTAATAAACTTACTATAACATGCCAAACGAACCCCAAATTGTTTATTATTAATATATATATCCTTAGCTAATTCATTTGGCCGAACCTTAGATTTTTAGGAATAAAATAACAATTAATAATATAATATTTGATTTAAAAACTATTTTTTGTCAATTTGGACACTATTTGATATATGATTTTTGTGAAAGTCATAACAGAATTATATGTTCAAAACAAGTTGATTAAATCAACATTACTATATCATAGTAACCTAGAAAATTAGTGGAATTCATAAAAAGTCTTAAATTACATTTATTTTGGTATTTATATTATAAATTATGTCAATATTTCATTAATAAGATAATTAATGTATCATCTTTGTGTCATAAATAAATTAAACTATTTGATGTCTAAAAATTACAAATAAAATACCATAATGTAGGAAATCTTTTTAGATTTCTAATGAATATTTAAAATCGAATTTATCTTATGTATAACCCCATATTATAAATGATTTACTTATTAAACATTGATTTTAACTATTTTAACCCTTCTTTAAATAAATTAATAATAAATGTCCTAATCTAATCCAAGTGGACCTAAATGGTCATATTTTATTCCTAAGTTTGTTTTTGGTCGAATTACACTTGTCCAATAGAATTAGGACATGTGTTAGGGTAATATTAATATCATATTTACCCTTAGTTACCCAATTTACTATTAACCGCGGTAAAAAAAGTAAAAAGTTACTATTCACCAAAAAATTATTTTCATCTCATTGAACCACATTTTAGTCCTTGATATTAACCGTGTCTCTCGGATTTTCGAAATTCCATTCACAGAAGCAGTAAAATTAAGTTTTATGCAAAATTCTGTTTTTAACCTACCACTTAGTGGTTTCACTATTCATCAAAAATTGAAAGTTTTCAGAAAAATACCAAAATTTCACCCTAAGCTAATTTCGATATTCTGAGTCGAAAAATGAAGTCCATTTAGAAAAATAAAATTTATAAAATTTCAAAAAGTGATTATTACTATTCATAACGGCTAGTTTTAATAGCATATCATTGTTTAGTGAAACTCAGTATTGCGTATTACACACGCTATCGAGGAAGGTCGTGATTGCGTGTAATGCAAGGCAAGTCAAGGATGCGTGTTGTGCAAGCTCCTTTTGGTGTAGCGTACAACACAAGACTTTAATAAAATTAAAAAGAATATTTTTTTATAAAATCTTGGGCTGTTACATTCTACCCCCCTTAAAATGAATTTCGCCCTCGAAATTCGTCGGGGTTATAAATGGTTTACTATTCGAAAGTTTCTTTAATAGAAACCCACATCGTAAAAAGGAATATCAAAACCAATCTTTAAAAACAAAAGTATGAAACGTAACGGTTACCCAAATAAACTAATCATTGGGTTTCCACATAAGTGAAAATATGGATATGGAAGAGAAATCTAACCATCATGTTCTGATGGAGAGTGGTAGAGAACATGGATATGGAAAAGCCAGTAATCACAAAGCCATAAATTTGTGATGATCTAGGGTACCATCTGATTCATCAGATATAAGGGCATTAGGACAACATTTTTGGTTTTCAAGATCATTTCCCTAAAGTTGAAGAATTTGAAATAGAATAAATACTTACTTTATTTTGGTACAATCTCACTATTGTTCGTGCCTTGAACAATTTCCACTTCATCTCTTATATAAATGAAGTTGAATTTGTTATTCGTGAAGTGTTAGCAGATCATGTGATAGAATGACGGGTCATTCCATCTGTCTCAAACAAAAGTTTAGCAAAAATTATATACATAAGTCGATCTATAGTGAGATTAATCATATATGGTTCCTAAAATGGACTTATACTTCATATATCATACTGCTTAATATAATAAAACTAGTTTCTTCTAAACAGGGACTTCCTGTAGGTCAGTGGTAGGCGATAAAGGCCAGTCGCACTTCGGTTGTGGGTTCGATTCCCACAGCCTTGTCCGAAGCGATGGGCTGTCGCCCGTCCTGCAGGTTGTCCTTTTTCCAAAACTATATAACATCCCATCAATAATATCGAAAAAACAAACAATACTAACTTATGTCCAACATAATCTATTCCAATCTTTTAGGCTTATCCATAATACTGCAGTCGACTCTCATAATATAGTGAAAATGATTACCAGAGATTTAACACCATCATCGATCCCCATATATCATAAGATATGTTTTGTTGGTCACATTCCAAACATTCAAAGTCCTTAATCGTGTATTCTCTTGAATACCTTAGTGAAAACATGAATGCAGTTAAAATTTAACACTTTTCACATACCGAAATCCTCAAAATTCTATATACTCAAACCATGATATCACTTAGTCCTTATATCAATCATGAGCTCATGAATACTATCAAACATTTAATTTTATCCTTATCCCTTCATTATGCGCATATCATCTACATTCCAAAAATATATGAATAACCTTTCATGGATACTGGTAACATTAATCATACACTTTCAAAACACAAGGAAAGACAACAGTGTAACAATCCATAGATGTCTCTTTATTCCATAGTAGCATGAGATTACTTATACAAAATTACACATGATAAACATGTAATCATTCCACTACATTCTCAAACCATTGACCGAGCTTCAAAAAAAAAATCGTCTCACATATCATTTGTAGTCTCTTCATCATCATCCACATAAATACTACCCATATGAACATACTGATTCTCTTCATGAGTCTTTCCCTTAGGGAATTTGATTGCATAATGCCCATACATTCCACATTTAAAACACTTAACCATTTTTGATGTCGTAGCAATACCATTATCCTCATCCATAGTGTTAACCGACCCTTTTCCTTTGCACTTAATTGCTTTGTGTCCTTCTTTTCCACACCCAAAGCATCTTCCAGTTCCCTTGAAACATTCTCCTTGATGCCTCTTCCCACATGATTTACATGAGGGAAATTGAACTTTCTTTCCTCTATGGTCATCATGAAACTCCATCTTTCTCTTATTAGCTGAGTCAGGAACTTACCAAATTTTACTTTATTGATCATATTATGAGATTGTTGATTCGGCATAATAATGATTTTTGGACTTCCAAATCCCATTTAATTTGGTTTCTCATGAAGAATATCATTCCATTGTCCATCATATCCTCCATTATCATGAATCATCTTGTTTCCAGCCATTTTCTAAAACCCAAAAAGAATAGTGTGAGAGGCAAAATAATGCTAGGGAAAACAACATAGTAAAGGGGGAGTACCCTTAATGTCTAACATCTTAGGTTAAATTCTATGATCGGTATCGTAGTTCTAGGATTATATCCTATACGTATACGTATCCTTAGGGACATCCCTAGACATACCTTAGAAATATCTCTAGGGATCTCACTAATGTTTTCGCATCCTAGTTTCCAAAGGTTGACCAAACCTTTCCTCTGATACCAACTGTAGAGACCCGAAGATTAACGTACATGGACATTACATTACTTTTTCGGAATACTTGGTACATAACAAAAACACACACACAAGGATCGTAATAGTTTAGTGTCTTTGGAAACTCGGAACGTAATCTTCTAATCGTGGTGAAAGATCTTCAATATCTCCCATAAAGATCTTCCCCTTTTTTTTTACCTAGAACATTTCTTTATATCCTAGGGAAAAGAAAACATAAAAGGGTGAGCTCAAATGCTCATTAAGGGTAAACAAAAGAAAAATCAATCCCATCATATTCATAAGAACATAACTTTTGGAAATCTTAACCTGCAAAAGAGAGCATAATTTTATAACATGGGAAAAATCATAGTAGTGAAATGAAATCACAATAATCATAACATAAAACATGAAACTTTGTGTCATTCACACATAATCATAGAGAATCATTTCTTGTTAGTCAAGACTCATTGCCAAGACTATCTTAGTGGACAAAGTCCCTTTCTGAATCGAGTAACCCTCGTTTCAGTCCTGTTTCACTGAACCGGTATAACCTACCATTCCAGCCATGTCTATCTCATGAGATATAAAATCTTTACCCAATGCATTGGAGGGAGATATAGGTCCCACCCATCTTATAATGAATCCTTTCTTATGTGTGCCACATAATCATAAACCATACATCATAGCGTGACCCATGTAATAAAAATGGGATTCTTAAACAACATGACATCATAAAACAATTCATATAAGATAAATGAGTTCATTAAAATATTTCCATCACAACATAATCAAATCCATGTAACAATAGGGATAAAAACAGAACCCTTTTATTATCTTAGATGGAAAATAATTTTGATAAAACACTTGAACTCCATTCTTGAGGAAAATATCCTTTTTCTTCAAAATCAATTTCTTTTCACAAAACATCATGCAATTTTAAAAGAAAGAGATTTTATTGAAAATAGCCATGAAATATTTTGGAGGAAGCTTCATGAAAATAAGGCTTTATAAAACCGTAAAAATCCGTTCGTGCCGTTTAAGTTAAAAAAAACATTCTTCTCGTACTTTTGTCGGAAAAGTCAAAAAGTACCTCGTACAAAAAAACGACAAACGATACCTTTCATATCTTTTACTAAAAACTCACCGAAGGGTAAATTTGGATTTAAACAATTGTAGGTGGATGGAAATAACATTACATATTGAGGAAACATGGATTTTGATGATAAAATACACCCCAGTAACTTTCAAAGTACAAACAATCTCAGATAAAAAATGAGATTGTGATATTTCCCTTACCTTAGGTCCGATTTGCTTCGTATGTGTCCAAACCTCCTGTATAATGATTTAAATAATGTCATTGACTTATTATAGAATCATATTCATTGTTATGATATCATATATGGTTCACTTATGACATTATATTACCCGTTCTTTTGTAAATTCCATGTTAAAGAAGCGT
Source organism: Viscum album (assembly GCA_963277665.1). Classification (NCBI taxonomy): domain Eukaryota; kingdom Viridiplantae; phylum Streptophyta; class Magnoliopsida; order Santalales; family Viscaceae; genus Viscum; species Viscum album. The sequence goes on along the minus strand of OY728125.1, from coordinate 552,063,394 downwards.
TTTGGGTAAAATCGTTTCATTCATCGTAGGTGTTTTGACTTGTTGTTCTTGACATTATTATTACTTATATCATGATTTACATACTTCCAGAATATAAAATTTGATTTATATATCATATATATTCAGTATATATATATATAATAGATAGATAAAATGAAAAACACCGTTCATGGAGACGGTAGTCCGTACGTACGCATGAACGCTGTTTTCCATTCCTTATTGTCTTGAAATGGAAGTAAGTAGATGACATACATATATATATACATAATCCAGTAGCTTTATAATGTCATATATTTCATTATTATTTCTTATATATACTTTATAATCATTCTTAAATGGTTAACATGGAGAATGGATCTCATCGCGGCGTGGAGACGGTAGTCCGTACGTACGCACGAGCGATGATATCATTTTCATAAATATTGAATTGAATCGGAGTGGCTTCTAAAATATATCAGAATCAATATTATGTTGTAATAACTATTTATAGTTATTCTTTACACCATTATACCCATCCATGTAAGGTGGTGGTGGAAAATAGATTACACCACGGTGTGGAGACGGTATTCCGTACGTACGCACGCGCAGTGATTTCTTTTTCCGTAGGATGGATAGATGGTGAAATAGGGTTTTTTCATACTTATAATAACATATAAGTATATGAGTGATACTGATGTTATTACCTCATAATGAAACAACCTAATAAGAAGAAGTGGAAGAAGAAATAAAGATGAAAGGATTGGTAACGGTAATTACCTCTTCTTTGAAGCGCCTCTTTGAGACCTCCTCTTAGGGCACTAAAATTGGTCTTTTAGGAAGACCAGAACCTCTAGGATGTTTCTAGGGAAGTGGAGAAGAGATTTTGGCAGGGTTTGGCCGAGATTGAGTGCTCAAATTGGTGTGAGGAGGAGGGGGAGGAGGTGCCCTTTTATAAGGGAGGAGAGGGGCACCTTAGGAATATCTCAAAATATTATTTTATATTAAAGTCAAAATCGGTTTATAATGGCTCCAAAGTGTCTTATTTCGAAGATAAGGTGGGGATGGGTCGAAATCCTATCAACCAATTAGATTTAGACAAGTTTAGGGTATTATTTTAACCTTATCAATTAGATTTAACTCTAAGTAAAATAATTTAACTTTTACCATGTCTTTTTGTTTTCTTTCACTATATGGTTAATAAACTTACTATAACATGCCAAACGAACCCCAAATTGTTTATTATTAATATATATATCCTTAGCTAATTCATTTGGCCGAACCTTAGATTTTTAGGAATAAAATAACAATTAATAATATAATATTTGATTTAAAAACTATTTTTTGTCAATTTGGACACTATTTGATATATGATTTTTTTGAAAGTCATAACAGAATTATATGTTCAAAACAAGTTGATTAAATCAACATTACTATATCATAGTAACCTAGAAAATTAGTGGAATTCATAAAAAGTCTTAAATTACATTTATTTTGGTATTTATATTATAAATTATGTCAATATTTCATTAATAAGATAATTACTGTATCATCTTTGTGTCATAAATAAATTAAACTATTTGATGTCTAAAAATTAAAAATAAAATACCATAATGTAGGAAATCTTTTTAGATTTCTAATGAATATTTACAATCGAATTTATCTTATGTATAACCCCATATTATAAATGATTTACTTATTAAACATTGATTTTAACTATTTTAACCCTTCTTTAAATAAATTAATAATAAATGTCCTAATCTAATCCAAGTGGACCTAAATGGTCATATTTTATTCCTAAGTTTGTTTTTGGTCTAATTACACTTGTCCAATAGAATTAGGACATGTGTTAGGGTAATATTAATATCATATTTACCCTTAGTTACCCAATTTACTATTAACCGCGGTAAAAAAGTAAAAAGTTACTATTCACCAAAAAATTATTTTCATCTCATTGAACCACATTTTAGTCCTTAATATTAACCGTGTTTCTCGGATTTTCGAAATTCCATTCACAGAAGCGGTAAAATTAAGTTTTATGCAAAATTCTGTTTTTAACCTACCACTTAGTGGTTTCACTATTCATCAAAAATTGAAAGTTTTCAGAAAAATACCAAAATTTCACCCTAGGCTAATTTCGATATTCTGAGTCCAAAAATGAAGTCCATTTAGAAAAATAAAATTTATAAAATTTCAAAAAGTGATTATTACTATTCATAACGGCTAGTTTTAATAGCATATCATTGTTTAGTGAAACTCAGTATTGCGTATTACACACGCTATCGAGGAAGGTCGTGATTGCGTGTAATGCAAGGCAAGTCAAGGATGCGTGTTGTGCAAGCTCCTTTTGGTGTAGCGTACAACACAAGACTTTAATAAAATTAAAAAGAATATTTTTTTATAAAATCTTGGGCTGTTACATTCTACCCCCCTTAAAATGAATTTCGCCCTCGAAATTCGTCGGGGTTATAAATGGTTTACTATTCGAAAGTTTCTTTAATAGAAACCCACATCGTAAAAAGGAATATCAAAACCAATCTTTAAAAACAAAAGTATGAAACGTTACGGTTACCCAAATAAACTAATCATTGGGTTTCCACATAAGTGAAAATATGGATATGGAAGAGAAATCTAACCATCATGTTCTGATGGAGAGTGGTAGAGAACATGGATATGGAAAAGCCAGTAATCACAAAGCCATAAATTTGTGACGATCTAGGGTACCATCTGATTCATCAGATATAAGGGCACTAGGACAACATTTTTGGTTTTCAAGATCATTTCCCTAAAGTTGAAGAATTTGAAATAGAATAAATACTTACTTTATTTTGGTACAATCTCACTATTGTTCGTGCCTTGAACAATTTCCACTTCATCTCTTATATAAATGAAGTTGAATTTGTTATTCGTGAAGTGTTAGCAGATCATGTGATAGAATGACGGGTCATTCCATCTGTCTCAAACAAAAGGTTAGCAAAAATTATATACATAAGTCGATCTATAGTGAGATTAATCATATATGGTTCCTAAAATGGACTTATACTTCATATATCATACTGCTTAATATAATAAAACTAGTTTCTTCTAAACAGGGACTTCCTGTAGGTCAGTGGTAGGCGATAAAGGCCAGTCGCACTTCGGTTGTGGGTTCGATTCCCACAGCCTTGTCCGAAGCGATGGGCTGTCGCCCGTCCTGCAGGTTGTCCTTTTTCCAAAACTATATAACATCCCATCAATAATATCGAAAAAACAAACAATACTAACTTATGTCCAACATAATCTATTCCAATCTTTTAGGCTTATCCATAATACTGCAGTCGACTCTCATAATATAGTGAAAATGATTACCAGAGATTTAACACCATCATCGATCCCCATATATCATAAGATATGTTTTGTTGGTCACATTCCAAACATTCAAATTCCTTAATCGTGTATTCTCTTGAATACCTTAGTGAAAACATGAATGCAGTTAAAATTTAACACTTTTCACATACCGAAATCCTCAAAATTCTATATACTCAAACCATGATATCACTTAGTCCTTATATCAATCATGAGCTCATGAATACTATCAAACATTTAATTTTATCCTTATCCCTTCATTATGCGCATATCATCTACATTCCAAAAATATATGAATAACCTTTCATGGATACTGGTAACATTAATCATACACTTTCAAAACACAAGGAAAGACAACAGTGTAACAATCCATAGATGTCTCTTTATTCCATAGTAGCATGAGATTACTTATACAAAATTACACATGATAAACATGTAATCATTCCACTACATTCTCAAACCATTGACCGAGCTTCAAAAAAAAAATCGTCTCACATATCATTTGTAGTCTCTTCATCATCATCCACATAAATACTACCCATATGAACATACTGATTCTCTTCATGAGTCTTTCCCTTAGGGAATTTGATTGCATAATGCCCATACATTCCACATTTAAAACACTTAACCATTTTTGATGTCGTAGAAATACCATTATCCTCATCCATGGTGTTAACCGACCCTTTTCCTTTGCACTTAATTGCTTTGTGTCCTTCTTTTCCACACCCAAAGCATCTTCCAGTTCCCTTGAAACATTCTCCTTGATGCCTCTTCCCACATGATTTACATGAGGGAAATAGAACTTTCTTTCCTCTATGGTCATCATGAAACTCCATCTTTCTCTTATTAGCTGAGTCAGGAACTTACCAAATTTTACTTTATTGATCATATTATGAGATTGTTGATTCGGCATAATAATGATTTTTGGACTTCAAAATCCCATTTAATTTGGTTTCTCATGAAGAATATCATTCCATTGTCCATCATATCCTCCATTATCATGAATCATCTTGTTTCCAGCCATTTTCTAAAACCCAAAAAGAATAGTGTGAGAGGCAAAATAATGCTAGGGAAAACAACATAGTAAAGGGGGAGTACCCTTAATGTCTAACATCTTAGGTTAAATTCTATGATCGGTATCGTAGTTCTAGGATTATATCCTATACGTATACGTATCCTTAGGGACATCCCTAGACATACCTTAGAAATATCTCTAGGGATCTCACTAATGTTTTCGCATCCTAGTTTCCAAAGGTTGACCAAACCTTTCCTCTGATACCAACTGTAGAGACCCGAAGATTAACGTACATGGACATTACATTACTTTTGCGGAATACTTGGTACATAACAAAAACACACACACAAGGATCGTAATAGTTTAGTGTCTTTGGAAACTCGGAACGTAATCTTCTAATCGTGGTGAAAGATCTTCAATATCTCCCATAAAGATCTTCCCCTTTTTTTTACCTAGAACATTTCTTTATATCCTAGGGAAAAGAAAACATAAAAGGGTGAGCTCAAATGCTCATTAAGGGTAAACAAAAGAAAAATCAATCACATCATATTCATAAGAACATAACTTTTGGAAATCTTAACCTGCAAAAGAGAGCATAATTTTATAACATGGGAAAAATCATAGTAGTGAAATGAAATCACAATAATCATAACATAAAACATGAAACTTTGTGTCATTCACACATAATCATAGAGAATCATTTCTTGTTAGTCAAGACTCATTGCCAAGACTATCTTAGTGGACAAAGTCCCTTTCTGAATCGAGTAACCCTCGTTTCAGTCCTGTTTCACTGAACCGGTATAACCTACCATTCCAGCCATGTCTATCTCATGAGATATAAAATCTTTACCCAATGCATTGGAGGGAGATATAGGTCCCACCCATCTTATAATTAATCCTTTCTTATGTGTGCCACATAATCATAAACCATACATCATAGCGTAACCCATGCAATAAAAATGGGATTCTTAAACAACATGACATCATAAAACAATTCATATAAGATAAATGAGTTCATAAAAATATTTCCATCACAACATAATCAAATCCATGTAACAATAGGGATAAAAACAGAACCCTTTTATTATCTTAGATGGAAAATAATTTTGATAAAACACTTGAACTCCATTCTTGAGGAAAATATCCTTTTTCTTCAAAATCAATTTCTTTTCACAAAACATCATGCAATTTTAAAAGAAAGAGATTTTATTGAAAATAGCCATGAAATATTTTGGAGGAAGCTTCATGAAAATAAGGCTTTATAAAACCGTAAAAATCCGTTCGTGCCGTTTAAGTTAAAAAAAACATTCTTCTCGTACTTTTGTCGGAAAAGTCAAAAAGTACCTCGTACAAAAAAACGACAAACGATACCTTTCATATCTTTTACTAAAAACTCACCAAAGGGTAAATTTGGATTTAAACAATTGTAGGTGGATGGAAATAACATTACATATTGAGGAAACATGGATTTTGATGATAAAATACACCCCAGTAACTTTCAAAGTACAAACAATCTCAGATAAAAAATGAGATTGTGATATTTCCCTTACCTTAGGTCCGATTTGCTTCGTATGTGTCCGAACCTCCTGTATAATGATTTAAATAATGTCATTGACTTATTATAGAATCATATTCATTGTTATGATGTCATATATGGTTCACTTATGACATTATATTACCCGTTCTTTTGTAAATTCCATGTTAAAGAAGCGTTTTGGGTAAAATCGTTTCATTCATCGTAGGTGTTTTGACTTGTTGTTCTTGACATTATTATTACTTATATCATGATTTACATACTTCCAGAATATAAAATTTGATTTATATATCATATATATTCAGTATATATATATATAATAGATAGATAAAATGAAAAACACCGTTCATGGAGACGGTAGTCCGTACGTACGCATGAACGCTGTTTTCCATTCCTTATTGTCTTGAAATGGAAGTAAGTAGATGACATACATATATATATACATAATCCAGTAGCTTTATAATGTCATATATTTCATTATTATTTCTTATATATACTTTATAATCATTCTTAAATGGTTAACATGGAGAATGAATCTCATCGCGGCGTGGAGACGGTAGTCCGTACGTACGCACGAGCGATGATATCATTTTCATAAATATTGAATTGAATCGGAGTGGCTTATAAAATATATCAGAATCAATATTATGTTGTAATAACTATTTATAGTTATTCTTTACACCATTATACCCATCCATGTAAGGTGGTGGTGGAAAATAGATTACACCATGGCGTGGAGACGGTATTCCGTACGTACGCACGCGCAGTGATTTCTTTTTCCGTAGGATGGATAGATGGTGAAATAGGGTTTTTTCATACTTATAATAACATATAAGTATATGAGTGATACTGATGTTATTACTTCATAATGAAACAACCTAAGAGGAAGAAGTGGAAGAAGAAATAAAGATGAAAGGATTGGTAACGGTAATTACCTCTTCTTTGAAGCGCCTCTTTGAGACCTCCTCTTAGGGCACTAAAATTGGTCTTTGAGGAAGACCAGAACCTCTAGGATGTTTCTAGGGAAGTGGAGAAGAGATTTTGGCAGGGGTTGGGCGAGCTTGAGTGCTCAAATTGGTGTGAGGAGGAGGGGGAGGAGGTGCCCTTTTATAAGGGAGGAGAGGGGCACCTTAGGAATATCTCAAAATATTATTTTATATTAAAGTCAAAATCGGTTTATAATGGCTCCAAAGTGTCTTATTTAGAAGATAAGGTGGGGATGGGTCGAAATACTATCAACCAATAAGATTTAGACAAGTTTAGGGTATTATTTTAACCTTATCAATTAGATTTAACTCTAAGTAAAATAATTTAACTTTTACCATGTCTTTTTGTTTTCTTTCACTATATGGTTAATAAACATACTATAACATGCCAAACGAACCCCAAATTGTTTATTATTAATATATATATCCTTATCTAATTCATTTGGCCGAACCTTAGATTTTTAGGAATACAATAACAATTAATAATATAATATTTGATTTAAAAACTATTTTTTGTCAATTTGGACACTATTTGATATATGATTTTTGTGAAAGTCATAACAGAATTATATGTTCAAAACAAGTTGATTAAATCAACATTACTATATCATAGTAACCTAGAAAATTAGTGGATTTCATAAAAAGTCTTAAATTACATTTATTTTGGTATTTATATTATCAATTATGTCAATATTTCATTAATAAGATAATTACTGCATCATCTTTGTGTCATTAATAAATTAAACTATTTGATGTCTAAAAATTACAAATAAAATACCATCATGTAGGAAGTCTTTTTAGCTTTCTAATGAATATTTACAATCGAATTTATCTTATGTATAACCCCATATTATAAATGATTTACTTATTAAACATTGATTTTAACTATTTTAACCCTTCTTTAAATAAATTAATAATAAATGTCCTAATATAATCCAAGTGGACCTAAATGGTCATATTTTATTCCTAAGTTTGTTTTTGGTCGAATTACACTTGTCCAATAGAATTAGGACATGTGTTAGGGTAATATTAATATCATATTTACCCTTAGTTACCCAATTTACTATTAACCGCGGTAAAAAAAGTAAAAAGTTACTATTCACCAAAAAATTATTTTCATCTCATTGAACCACATTTTAGTCCTTGATATTAACCGTGTCTCTCGGATTTTCGAAATTCCATTCACAGAAGCGGTAAAATTAAGTTTTATGCAAAATTCAGTTTTTAACCTACCACTTAGTGGTTTCACTATTCATCAAAAATTGAAAGTTTTCAGAAAAATACCAAAATTTCACCCTAGGCTAATTTCGATATTCTGAGTCCAAAAATGAAGTCCATTTAGAAAAATAAAATTTATAAAATTTCAAAAAGTGATTATTACTATTCATAACAGCTAGTTTTAATAGCATATCATTGTTTAGTGAAACTCGGTATTGCGTATTACACACGCTATCGAGGAAGGTCGTGATTGCGTGTAATGCAAGGCAAGTCAAGGATGCGTGTTGTGCAAGCTCCTTTTGGTGTAGCGTACAACACAAGACTTTAATAAAATTAAAAAGAATATTTTTTTATAAAATCTTGGGCTGTTACATTCATCATGGGGAAATCGGCATCAGTCTCTGGGACGTCCCCTGCATCAGAGGTATCCCACTAGAGGGTTACCAATACGACGAGTTCGTTCCTCCAAATTACACCTGGGGAGACAGGTCGTGGATGCCTATGCTGACGTGGCACTTGCTGCAGCAGGCCAAGGAGAGGCTGGGGGTCAAGGACTTCCTGAAGGACATCGCCTACAAGGGCTGGTTCAGCCTGTTCTTTGAGAGGGATTCCGCCGTCAAGATGCCGGGACGGTGAAAACGGTACCCAACTGCGACTCAGAGGAGCAAGGATGGGTCATACTGGAAGACCCTGTAGGCAGGGCCATACCAATCATTGGGCTACCAAGTCATTGAGTCCCGAGACCCGAACGTCTGGTATGTTGGGTTCCTTGTCACATTTCTGAGTGGGTGGCTCCTGCCGGTGCGGGAAGCGAGGATGGGCGTACATCTAGCGACTTTGGTGATGGCGGGATCCATGGCCGCCATCAAATGGTTCATCTTGGGTGTCCTCGTGCTGGCCAAGCTTTATACCATCCTGGGGCACATCTCACGAGGGAGGTCACCTCGGAGAGTCTGTGGTCGCTTCCAGATCTTCCATGGCTGGGTGGCGGCTCATCTCGGTGGGTATACTTTCCCAAACGCCATCTGTCCTCTGGCCAATGGCTTTCGACCGTCCTTGATAAACATTGCAGGGGTGGTGCCAATGAATCTCAATGAGGAGGGCGTGAGGATCCACATTGGCAACCATGCCGACTTCATCTTCAGCCCGTTCCCCACCCCGGTTGGCTAGCTGGTGGACAACGGGCAAGGCACTATGGAACAGCAGGAATATTTCCAGAGCATTCGGGGCGGGGTGCTCGTGGCTCGGATCGATAGGAAAGTGATCTGAGAGCCCTACATGCCGTCCTGATTCTCCAGACAGTTTGGGTTCCTTCAGCGAATGTCGAAGAAATTATTCACGGTTGTCTGGCAGGAGAAGAATCCATGCGTCCTACGCCAGATGTGGTTGATGTTTACCACTTTCGGCTCTGGCGACGTCGTTACTCTTCCTCCCACCAGGGTCGATGCCGGCCTAGTAACCGAATATGCCAAAAACTGGGCCATTGCGTACCCTGAGGGGCTATTACGCAAGCGCGTCCGGCAACTCGAGGTTACTCGCGTGGACACCGGGCAACGGGAAAGAAGGCTTGGTGCCGTCAGAAGGGGGAACCAAGGGCGTGTTAGGCGGCGAGCCCTGCGCAGGCCGGGGCTTCGGCAGCGAGGACATCACATGGTGCCTCCACGTCCTCGTTACCTGCAGGTGGGTCACATTAGGCGGCCAGGGAACTGCCCGGGAAGCGGATAAGATATCTGCTCGAACCTTCCCAAGACGCAATTCTCCCGACACTACGGTTGACCTGGATGACCCTGCGGCAATCACTGAGCATCGAAGCCATCTGGCATAAGATAATGCAGAAAAGGATCCAACTGCCGGAGGTCGGGCTCGTACGGATTACCAACCGAGTGAACTTCCATCGGCGGCATGCTTATCTTATGGCCATGGACGCATACGCACGCCAAAGGGGGTGGCGTGCGGAGCCAACTTTCCTAGTAAAAGTGATGCTTATCTAGGATCATGATCCGGAAGCGATGCAGCCGGGAGAAGGCGACAGTGATGAAGAGCCGGAGGGGGAGGAGGAAACCGGAGAGGATGAAGGCAAGGGAGAATAAAATGAAGAGGATCCTAAAGGTGAGGGTTCGCAAGGGGCGACCTACCAAGGGAGTCTCCGAAAGATCGGCGAGATTGCCGACTCTGATCTCGACATAACCGAGATTCTCGAGGTTTGTCTCTATGTTCATTCATTTCCCTCATTTATCCAATCTACTTTCCTACTTCTAACTCACTTCCCCATCATACTCAAGAGCAACTGAGCGGTGGACGGGCATCCCCACTAGAATAGGGCATAGAGGATCCAGTGGGACATGATGGGGATCCGACACCCATCATTGAATTAACCAGCGCAGAGGGGTATCCCCTTATGGCGGCTCCTGTAGCGGCCAGAACGCTGGGGACCGACGCTCTGGATTCCTGTAAGTCTGACACTTCACTACTAGTGTTTGGTGGAAAAAGATACCATCTAACCAGCGTATGCCCTGCGCAGCGATATCAGCACTGGAGGCACGTCAAGCTGCGGAGCCCGGGCCATCTGCGAGTGGACCAGCGGCGGACATACCACCTCGTTCGGAACATGATCTCTGCACTGAGTGGGCCCCGTCAATAGATGAACATAGGTCAGCGGACATCAGTGGCGCCGTTCCGGAAACGCGGTCGGAAGCTGGTGGAGGCATCATTGCTGCTGGGGAGAGAGAAGGTCGCCCGGACATCGAGGATTCTATTCCTCATGAAGACATCCCTGGGGCGGATCCTGCTGCCGATCTTCTGGAGGCCTTCCCTATATACCGACCTACTGACACTGAGGAGATAGATGACTCAGAATAAGAGGCGGCTGAGGAGAGCCGGATGACAGGACGTAAGGGGTGGAAGTGTCTCCAACACTTTCTCTGGCAGCCCCAATCCGATTGGCTGAGGCAGATGGGATCACTTCAGACCTGGCTACGCTTCCTGTGCACCGGAGGGGCTGATTCTCAGCGCCTTCATCTGATGGTCCGTGATTACATGGCCGAGAAGATGCCCGATAGCAGCTGGCGCACCGACATTTCCCAGTGCCGAGAAGAATCGGCGAGTGCTCAAGCACTGCTGAGGGACGAGCAAGAAGTCTGGCACCTCGAAGGGCAGGCGGCAGATAAAGAGGCCTTCATCGCAACATGCTCTGAGCTCGTGGAGCAACTGACAGACTAGCTGGCTGATGTACAGGAACAACTGGTGGAGGCTAGCTGCCAGATGACCGTGCTTCAAACCTAGCGGGTGAAGGCACAAGCTAGGGCTGGCGAGCTGCTCTCTGTGGTGGCCGATGAGGAGAGAGTCTTCAAAGAGCGAGAAGTGGTCCTGGAGACTACCAGCCAGAGGGTAGAAGCGCTGGAAAGATCGCTTCAGCACGCTGAACCCTGAGGGGTTTGTTTTCACCATCTCATGAACTTTTTTCTTGTACTGCTCATCGTCTCAATCCAATATATGGCCAAATACACTCTTTTGTACCCTTGGTTTAATGCGCTCAACCAAAGTATCGAAACGAATAACAACTCACCCCTAGGCTCTCGCAGGACGTGCCCAACGCAAGAAGCATGAGATGCTCGTACCATCATTCCGTTCAACTGTGGGGAATTGAAATCCATCCAAACACAGGGGGATGGAGAGAAAGGGTGCATCACGATGCCCAAATTCGGAACCCTACGGGCGCAACCATGGAGGATAACTGTCAACCGTGGTGGAAACACAGCATCCACATCATGTTGGCCTGGAATGGGGACAATAAATGAGGGCTGACCCCTGACCATGTTCGTGTTGAGTCAATAAGGTTTTCCTTATGACTTTTCCATTCCTTCTTGTTTTGAAAATCACAAACACCTTATCTTTAAGGAAAATTGCTTTTGTAAGGAAAATTGCTTTTATAAGGAAAAATGTTTTCTTAGGGAAAAACGCTTTTATAAGAAAAATTTATCCTTATCATATTTTCATTAATATTTTTCTTAAGTATGAAATTCGGATTCACTTTCTCGGAATCATTAAAACTGATAAAAAGCATTCTGTTTTAGGGTTCGGATTCTGGACAAGAACTATAAGGAAGTTTCACTCCGAATTCCGGTTATGAATTCTGACTAAGTTCTATTCCAGATTCAGGATACGAATTCTGAAGAAGAATTCTCATTACGAATTCTAATGAAGAAATCCCATTTCGAATTCTCATTACGAATTCTGAAGAAGAATTCTCATTACGAATTCTAATGAAGAAATCCCATTTCGAATTCTCATTACGAATTCTGAAGAAGAATTCTCATTACGAATTCCAATGAAGAATTCTCATTACGAATTCTAATGAAGAAATCTCATTCCGAATTCTCATTACGAATTCTGATGACGATTTCTCATTACGATTTCTGATGAAGAATTCCTATTCCGAATTCCTATTCCGAATTCCTATTCCGAATTCTCATTCCGAATTCACTCATTAAACAGAATCTGGATATCATTGTTTTATACACTCTGAATTTGTTCACTCCGAACTTTCACTCCGAAATTTCTATTCCGAACCTTTATGTTACGTTTTAAAACGATGTCGTACTTTCTGTTACACTTACTTTGTTATAAAACGATGTCGTCCATTTTGTTATAAACTAACCGTTGTCTAAGTGACACGTGTACAGGTCCCTCCGAACTTTAAGGAAAATATGACCGTTGGAGAAGGAGCCGACCTCACCTATAAATAGGAGCTCATTTGAAAAAGCTCAAAACGGATGGATGGATGAACATTTGGACTTTGTGCATACATGCTGTTGAAGTGATTTCTAGAGAGAGAGTCTCTTATTAACTCTCAAAGCTTCGTGCGACTCCGAATGTTGGTGATTACATTCGAGGGCTTCCGGGGATAGGAAGACAGAGGTGCCGACTACCTTAAAGATCGAGGGCTTTCTTGCTGAGAAAGACAGAGGTTGCCAACTACCTTGAAGTTGAGGGCTTGCGGGGATAGCAAGACAGAGACACCGATCTTCGTATCGAGGGCTTACCCTGGTGTGGGTAAGACAGACTTGCTTGAAAGTATAAATCAAGGGACCTTTATCCAAGGTTGTTGGATACCCTTCTCTTTGGGTTAAAAGACTATTATCTTGTTGCTAGTAGTTTTACTACTCGTTTCTATTCCGCTGTAATTTGTATCTTAAGGAAAGTATAACATTCTTATACTTCCTTACTTACTCTGATTCATTCAGATTCTATACGCTTTAAGGTAGAATCTTATATTGTAACTTTTGTTAAGTTTCAAATTCCGGAACCATATTTCCGGAACTTACTTTTGGAATCTCTTTCCAAGTTTAGTTCGGTGTTAGAGGTGTTGTGAATTTACTTAGTTTAACTTTGTTAAACTTAGTTCTTTCCTTTTCTTAAGGAAACTCTAGTTATTCATAACTAACTTTAAAGGTTCCTAAGGAATTTTTAAAGTATACAATTCACCCCCCCTCTTGTATTTTGAGCATCTCATATTCTATTTCGATCCTACAATTGGTATCAGAGGTTGGAAACCTCTTACTCTATACCATTCTTACATTTGGTATCAGAGCCAAGGTTACTGAAATACTTGTACTCACGTTCAAGTTTTTCTTGCTCACTTTTCAATTCCGAACTTTTTCATTCCGGATTATCCATTCCGAACTTTTCCTATTCCGAACTTTTTAATTCCGAATTTTTGTTATTAACAAGTTTGTCTCCAAGTTATTTTCAAGTATGGCAGGAATGAATGTTGGTTCGATAGACAATTTGAATCCTACAAGGCCACCAATATTTGATGGTAATGATTATGAATACTGGAGAGATCGTATGAAGACGTTTGTTATCAATACTGGAGTAGATAACTTTGTCATGCTTACTGGTGATTACAAAATTCCTGACAAGGAAGTCAGAACCTTTACTAACCAGGAGAAGCAAGAATATCAACTCAACTACAAGGTACGCAACACTTTATTATGTTCAATGACCAGAAATATATATAGCCAAATTTCTTCTTGTGAAGCAGCTAATTGTATATGGAAGAAGTTAGAGGTTACTCATTTTGGGACTTCTAAAGTGATTGAAACTAGGAGAGCTATGCTTAGAGCTGAATATCATGGCTTTAATTTTCCTTATGGAGAACCTATCTGTAAAGTACAACAAAGATTTATGACAATCGTCAATAGTCTACAGTCTATGGGAGAGAAAGGTTTAGATGATGAAGCTCTTGTGGACAAGATAATTGACATTATGCCCAATGAGTGGGAATCCAAGAGAACAGCTATAGATGAGAACAGGAAGGTTACTCAAATAACTCTTGATGAATTATTTGGAACTCTTCTACAACATGAGACCAGAATGAAGAGAGATGCTGACAACATCAAGAAGAAGAATGGAAATGGTACTGTTGCTTTTACTACAACTTCGAATCAGATGAAAGCTAAGACTCCTGAGAGAGTAACCAGATCCAAATCGAAGAAAGTCATTTTCCAATCCGAATCTAGTGAAAGTGAAGTTTCAGAAAATGAATTAGCCAATCTTGCTCGAAGGATGAACAAGATAGCTGGACAAAGAAACTTTCAATCCAAGTATAAGAAGAAGGATAGGAAAGATAAGAAAGATGGAGAAGTTACTTGTTATGAATGTAAGAGAGCAGGACATATTAGACCAGATTGCCCTATGCTCAGAAAGAAAGAAAGAAAGGAAAGGCATTCAGACAGGAACAGGAAGAAATATTACAAAGCTAAAGCTAAGAAAGTTTTGAAAGCTAATGACACCTGGAGTGCCAGTGGTGGTGACTCTTCAGATGAATCTTCTGAATATGAATCTTCAGGACAGAAGAATCTTGGTCTTATAGCCAGATTACCTATTGATAATCATTGTCTTATGGCTAAGGTACGAAATGCTGAATCATTGACCAATGTTTCTTTAAATCCTAATGATAGTAAGTATTATAACTCTTCTGATGAAGAATCAACTTCTGATGAGGAAAATACTTTACCTACTTTTGAAGAAGTCTCTAGATTTGCTGAACTTCTTGAGATTGAGAATTCCAAACTCAACAAGAAACTTGATAAGGCAAATTCTAGGAATTCTATTCTTACTAAAGAGATATCAGATCTTTCTAAAGATCTTGATAAGAAAAATGCTGATTTTGAAAGTATTTCAAAAAATCTTGAGGAAATAAGTTCTGAGAAGAATAAACTTTCTAAAGAGTTAGAAAAAGTAATTTCTAATAAAAATGTTTTCGAGCCTAACTCTAGTTCCAAAACTAATGATTTTGAAGATAAAAACTTGGTTGTAAAACTCAAGTCCGAAATTTTTTCCTTAAAGAAGTGCTTATCAAACTTTACCCATGGTAAGGAAAATTTTGATAAGATGTATTCTCAAATACGACCTTTAAGAAATAAATCCGGATTTGGTTATACCCATGCAAAACCTGTTTTCAGCAACAATTATTTTGTTCCTCAAAGTGCCCCATTTTGTACTAAGTGTCAATGTGGTGGTCACTGGGCAAGAAATTGTTCCTTAAACAAAACTCAATCCTTAGGTTTTCATAAAGCTTATTTTTCCAAGAAAATGTGGGTACCTAAGATTTTATTGTCTAGAAATCTCGGATCCAAACAAGTTTGGATTCCGAAAGTCTAACTTTGTT
Source organism: Viscum album (assembly GCA_963277665.1). Taxonomy (NCBI): domain Eukaryota; kingdom Viridiplantae; phylum Streptophyta; class Magnoliopsida; order Santalales; family Viscaceae; genus Viscum; species Viscum album. The sequence goes on along the minus strand of OY728125.1, from coordinate 552,047,648 downwards.
CTTAATTTCAGGAAAATAAAGAAAGTTCCAGCAACAATGTTTGGTACATGGATAGTGGATGTTCCCGGCACATGACTGGTAACAAAAGCTTCTTTGAAAAAATTATCAAGACGAAAGGAGGAAAGGTAACTTTCGGAGACAATGCTAAGGGAGAGATTGTTGGTATTGGTAATATTGTTCTTTTAGGTAAAACTTTGATTTCAAATGTTCTTTTTGTTAAAGGTCTTAAGCACAACCTCATTAGCATAAGTCAGTTATGTGATGAAGGTTACCTTGTGAATTTTAGGAATGATAAATGCTTAGTTCACAATTCCAAGGAAGAATTTATTCTCTCAGCCAACAGGCAAGAGAATGTTTACACCTTAAACTTAGAAGACCTAAGAAGCCAAGATTTACCTTGCCTAAGTGCAATGGAAGATCATTCTTGGTTATGGCATAGAAGACTAGGACACTGTAATCTTAGAAACCTATGTAAACTCTCTAAGAAGAAACTAGTTAAGGATCTACCGGAGCTTAGATTTGATTCTTCTAAAGTTTGTGATCCTTGTCAATATGGCAAGCAACATAAATCTAGTTTTAAGTCAATCGGTGAAGTCTCAACAACCGATGCATTACAGTTGGTGCACATGGATCTTTTTGGTCCTACACAAACTGGAAGCATTGGAGGCAAATACTATGTGTTTGTTCTAGTTGATGATTACACTAGATTTACTTGGGTCTATTTTCTAGCAAGGAAATCTGAAGCTTTTTCTTATTTCAAAAGTTTTAGAGCTCAAGTTAAAAATGAAAAAAACCTTCCATTGAAAACTATTCATAGTGATCATGGAGGAGAATTTCAAAATTCTGATTTTGAAACTTTTTGTAGTAAGAAAGGTATTACTCACAACTTTTCAGCACCTAGAACTCCTCAACAGAATGGTGTAGTTGAAAGAAGAAATCGAATTCTTCAAGAAATAACTAGAACCATGTTGAGTGAATATTCTATTGCTAGACATTTCTGGGCTGAAGCTGTAAGTACTGCCTGTTATACTATAAATCGAGTTTTGATTAGACCTTTTCTTAATAAAACTCCTTATGAGTTATGGAATGGTAGAAAACCAAGGCTTTCCTACTTCAAGGTTTTTGGTTGCAAAGTATTCATTTTGAATACTAAAGATAACTTACATAAATTCGCACCAAAATCAGACGAAGGAATTTTCTTAGGATATTCCACAACCTCTAAGGCTTATAGAGTTTTTAATAAAAATACTTGTACTGTTGAGGAAACAGTACATGTGAAATTTGATGAGTCAGATCCTTTTGTTTTTAAATCTTCCCAACTTACATCTTCGGATGTGTTTTCAAAAACTGATTGTCAACCTTTGTTAGAAGAACCTTCTGATAAGGAAATTGTTCTAGAAGATACTTCTGAAACATTTACCCCAGAAGACTTTCTACCTTATGTTGATGAACAGGTTTTACAAAACCCAAATCAGATGTTTCTTAAGAATCATCCCAGTGATAGTATTATTGGTGATGTAAATCAACCTGTAAGGACTAGAAGTTCCTTAAGAAATGAAGTAGAACATCTAGCATTTCTTTCCCAATTAGAACCTAAAAGCACTGATGAAGCTTTAGGTGATGATGATTGGATCAAAGCAATGCAAGATGAGCTAAATGAATTCGAAAGGAATAAAGTCTGGACCTTGGTTGAAAGACCTAAGGAAACTTCTGTTATTGGAGTAAAATGGGTCTTCAGAAACAAATGTGATGAAAATGGAGTCATTGTTAGAAATAAAGCTAGACTTGTTGCTAAAGGCTATAATCAGCAAGAAGGAATAGACTATGAAGAAACCTATGCTCCAGTAGCTAGACTTGAATCTATCCGTATTCTACTTGCCTTTGCAGCATTCTTTAATTTCAAACTATTTCAAATGGATGTGAAATGTGCTTTTCTTAACGGTTATGTTCAAGAGGAAGTTTTTGTTGAACAACCTCCTGGCTTTGAAGATACAAAACATCCTGATCATGTTTTTAGACTTACCAAAGCTTTGTATGGCCTTAAACAAGCCCCACGAGCATGGTATGATAGACTCACTGGATTTTTGCTTCAAAATAACTATGTTAAGGGAAATGCAGATCCAACCCTTTTTATAAAGAAAGATAAGAAAAATGTTTTGATTGTACAAATTTATGTTGATGACATTATATTTGGTTCAACTCAGCAATCTTTGACTGATTCTTTTGCTAGTCTAATGAAATCTGAGTTTGAAATGAGTATGATGGGTGAGTTAACATTTTTCCTTGGTTTTCAAATTTCTCAAAAACCAGAAGGAACCTACATATCTCAACATAAGTATATTAAAGATCTTCTTAAAAAGTATGGTTATGACACCACGAAGAGTATAAGTACTCCTATTGGTACCTCAAACTCTTTAGATCTTGATGAAGCTGGGAAACCAGTAGATCAAACATCTTTTAGAGGTATGATTGGAAGTCTACTTTACTTAACTGCTAGTCGACCAGACTTAATGTTTTCAGTATGCTTATGTGCAAGATATCAATCCAATCCTAAGGAATCTCACTTAAAGGCAGTTAAAAGAATTTTTCGCTACCTTAAGGGAACCATGGATCTAGGATTATTTTATACTTCTGGAAATGATTTTGTTCTAAAAAGCTTTTCTGATGCTGACTTTGGTGGTTGTAGAATGGATAGAAAAAGTACATCCGGAACTTGTCATTTCTTAGGAGATTCATTAGTTTCTTGGTCATGCAAGAAGCAACATTCTGTTGCACTCTCCACTGTTGAAGCTGAATATGTAGCAGCTGGAAGTTGTTGTGCACAAGTGTTGTGGATGCAACACACACTTACAGACTATGGCTTTAGTTTTACTAAAACTCAAATTTTGTGTGATAACACAAGTGCCATTGCTCTAAGTAAAAACCCTGCACATCACTCCCGTGCAAAACACATAGATATTAGGCATCACTTTCTTAGGGATCACACACTTAAAGGAGATATTATTCTTCAGTTTATCGGAATGCAAGATCAACTTGCTGATATTTTCACAAAATCTTTACCTTCTGATAGATTTGAATATATTAAACAGAAGTTAGGAATGATAACCGTAAGGTAATCTTCCTTAATTAACTTTCTGTTGGAAAAATCTTCTCACAGTAATAAACTCCTTTTCATAGGGGGAGTACATTTGTTTGTTTATTTAACAAAGTTTTTTCAAAATTTGTTTTCAAATTTTTCGGAACGAAATTTTCCGGAATGGAACTTCTGGAACTACAATTTTCCAGAATGGATATTTCCATACAAAATACTTCTGGAATAAAAGTATTCGTATTGAAAATTTCCGGAATGGAAAATTTTCGTACTGGTATTTTCATAATGGAAAAACTTTCGTATTGAATCTTCCATATCAAGTTTTTCGTATCAAGTTTTTCGTATTGAGTTTTTTTTTTTTTTTTTTTTTTTTTTTTTTTTTCGTAGTCGTCTTTACATTACCCATTACGAATAACTTTCCTAAGCTAATCCGAAAGGTATGACTTCCTTACTGAAGTTTTCGTAATCATATTTTACTTGCTGGCAGTTTCTTATAGTTTGTTTTCAGTTTTTTTTTAATTTCTTGAATTTTTGTTTTAATAAAACCTCAAAAAGATCGGATTCAATCTCTCAACCGTCAGATCTGATCTCAGATCTTTCTAAACCGTTAGATCAACCGAGGAAGTTGAACCGTCATTCCAAAGCCTATATAAAGGGGACCCTATTTTCTCGTCCCACATCGATCTCAAGCTCTTGCGTGCTGAAGCTCTGTCTCTCTGATTTAAGGCTGTTCCGAACTACAGTTTTCCAGTTCCGAACTTCAGTCTTCTCAGTTCCGAACTTCTCAGAGACTTCTAATCCGAATGTCTGCAGAGTTAGCTTCTCAAGAGATGTCTTCAACAAAGCCCATTTCACAGTGGTTAGTCTACAGAGAGCGGTTAGTGCATCCGAATTTCTTCAGCAACTATGATTCTATTATATCAAAGAATATCAAGCTCAATGGCTGGGAAGATGTTGCGATATCAAAAACTGGCAACCAAGATGAAGTTTACCCAGACTTGCTTGTTGAGTTTTATGAGTCGGTTGCTTTCTTCGTGGAAGACAATAGAGAAAAATTTTCCTTCAAATCGTATGGCAAGACTTATAAGCTATCTTACACCAAGGCTGCAAGCTTGGTAGGGTTAAATTATGAAGGGGAAGCTGAGTTTATCTCGCATGTTCTACCAGACTCCTTGGGTAGTTTCAACAAGGAGAAAGCCTTAGAAATTCTCGGACTGGATGATGATAAGGCTTCGAAAATTGCAACCCTATCTACAAACTTCCGGATTCTGGAGTTATGGGTGCAAGGGCTTATTGTACCGAGAAAAGGAGACAAGGACAGCTTGAAGAAGAGTGAGATATACATCTTAGATTTCTTGATAAATCAAAGGAAGTTCAACCTGATGAAGCATATCCTTCTTAATCTTGAGAATTTAAAGAAAGGGAATCTGAGAGCTCAGATAGTAATGTATCCGGCAATATTGTCGAAGCTGATAGTTCGGTGCCTTGAGTCCTTCAAGGTTGCTTGCACTTCTAAACCGAAAGTTTGCAAGATCATGTTGCTCAGTGATGCAACTCTTAAAAGGATGAATATAGCTTTTGACAAGAAGTCTGGCATGTTTATTGATCTTCCTCCTCAAGAAGAAGTGACTCCGAAAGTGGCTGATCCGGAATCGCCTAAGCCGGTAAGGAAGAGGAAGCTGAAAGAAGTGGTAGGTGAAGCTGAAGAACCTAAGTCTAAGGAAGTCCATTCCGCACCTCCTAAGCCTAAGAAGAAGAAGACATATACTGATGAGGTTGCAGCGAAGTGGAGAGCTGACAAGGAAAAGAGGAAGGAAGGAGATCCGCAGTTCGGATTGGATCCCGCAGAGGCTAAAGCTCTGAAAGAAAAGGCTGCTGATGAGCTCGAGAAGCAAGCTAAGGAAAAGAAGCTGAAGAAGAAGTTGTCAGAAGCTGAGGCTGTGCAAGCCTTGTTGAAGTTTAATGAAATGGTTTCAGCAACCATTCCCGTTCCGAGAATTTTTTCTTTGGACTCTCTACCTGAGACTCCAGGAAGAAATCTTGATGATCCGAAAGAGGCTGCTGCTAAGAATGCTGAGGAAGTAGAGCTAGTGGAAGAAGTGGAAGAAGCTGCTGAAGGAAGTGGTGAGACAGGAGATGTGCTCAAACAAGTAGATGAATACAAGGGAACTCCTTCGGAACACCTGTCGCTCCGAACTTCTGAAGCCGAATCTTCAAAACTAGTTACTCCAGTAATAGAAGGAAAGGAAGGAGAGGAAGAAGTTTCTTATCATGGAGAAGAAGAACATCTTTCACTTGATGCTGCTCAGAAAGAAAATATAGAAGTTGTTGATGAGGAAGATTTGGTTGTTCAAGTTTCTGACAGTGAGAAGAAATCTCCGGAACAGGTTTCTATTCCGAAAAAAGATAAGGGGAAACAAGTTATTGCTGATACCCCGAGTTCAGAAAAGAGTATGAGGAAGGAAGCTGGTAGTTCTTCAAAGAGGAAGTTGGAGCTTATTGAAGAAGAAAATTCTCCTAGCAAGATGTCAGATTCGGAATCATCTTCGTTGGGGCACGATTTTGTTGTTCAATCCTTGAAGAAGTTGGTGGGAACCATTCCGACTTTCTCCAGTATTGATTCTCGGTGCCAGATGCTCCAACATACGCTGAATCAGAAAACCGATTCCGTATCCATGGTAATGGATAAGTGTGTTGAGATAGAAGCCCAGTTCAAAAATTTCTTCATTGGTTACGAAGCCCATAAAAGATCTTGCAAAAGGATGACTAGCTGGTCGAAGAAAAATGTGGAAGAGATGAGGTTGCTGGATGAGTTTCAGGAGAATGTTAAGGATGCTTTTCAAACCGAGGATAAGAAGTTTCATGAGATGACTGCATCATTCGATGAGAAATTGGCAGAGGAAAAGAACATTCGGAGTCAGGAAGTAAGAGATCTGAATGGAAAGCTCAACTCTGTTAATCAAAGTTGGAAATTTGAAAGGGATCATCGGATAAATTTTCTAGAAAGGATAAAGTCTCAGGAAGAGAAAATGGAAGCTCAGGAAGAAAAGTTGAAGGCTCAGGAAGAAATCATTCAAGCTCAGTCAGCAAGAATAGTTGCCTTAGAAAAGCAAGCAGAGGAAGATCATAAGGACCTCAAAAAGATCAAGACTATTCTCAAGGGGCTTATGTCAAAGGAGAAAGATCCGAAATAATCAATCCGATCTTTTTGTTGTAATCTGTTTTTGTTGCTGACATTTCAAATTTAATGAGAATCGTGCTTGTTGTTCTGTTTTGTTGTTGTTACTAATCTTTCAGGTACTTTGTTATTTTTTTTTTCCATTCCCTCGAAATTCTTTTTGAAAATCACAAAGGGGGAGAAGGAAAAGATCCTTAAGAAAAAGAGGAAATCTAATAAGTGCTTATCAAAGGGGGAGAAAGAAAAATACCCAATGAGATAGAACTCTAATAAGAGTTTGTTTAAGGGGGAGTTTTTATCTTAAAGAAATATCACTCCGGAAATATGAATACGATCCTTAGAGATTCAAAGCCTAAGGGGGAGTTAGTCGTATTCATCTATATTCTTAAACCAAGGGAGATAAGCTTTATTGTGTTTCTTTCTTCCTAGAAATAGCTTTTTCGTAAGGATGTTTGTGCTTTCCAAAAAGGGGGAGATTGTTGAGTCAATAAGGTTTTCCTTATGACTTTTCCATTCCTTCTTGTTTTGAAAATCACAAACACCTTATCTTTAAGGAAAATTGCTTTTGTAAGGAAAATTGCTTTTATAAGGAAAAATGTTTTCTTAAGGAAAAACGCTTTTATAAGAAAAATTTATCCTTATCATATTTTCATTAATATTTTTCTTAAGTATGAAATTCGGATTCACTTTCTCGGAATCATTAAAACTGATAAAAAGCATTCTGTTTTAGGGTTCGGATTCTGGACAAGAACTATAAGGAAGTTTCACTCCGAATTCCGGTTATGAATTCTGACTAAGTTCTATTCCAGATTCAGGATACGAATTCTGAAGAAGAATTCTCATTACGAATTCTAATGAAGAAATCCCATTTCGAATTCTCATTACGAATTCTGAAGAAGAATTCTCATTACGAATTCTAATGAAGAAATCCCATTTCGAATTCTCATTACGAATTCTGAAGAAGAATTCTCATTACGAATTCCAATGAAGAATTCTCATTACGAATTCTAATGAAGAAATCTCATTCCGAATTCTCATTACGAATTCTGATGACAATTTCTCATTACGATTTCTGATGAAGAATTCCTATTCCGAATTCCTATTCCGAATTCCTATTCCGAATTCTCATTCCGAATTCACTCATTAAACAGAATCTGGATATCATTGTTTTATACACTCTGAATTTGTTCACTCCGAACTTTCACTCCGAAATTTCTATTCCGAACCTTTATGTTAGGTTTTAAAACGATGTCGTACTTTCTGTTACACTTACTTTGTTATAAAACGATGTCGTCCATTTTGTTATAAACTAACCGTTGTCTAAGTGACACGTGTACAGGTCCCTCCGAACTTTAAGGAAAATATGACCGTTGGAGAAGGAGCCGACCTCACCTATAAATAGGAGCTCATTTGAAAAAGCTCAAAACGGATGGATGGATGAACATTTGGACTTTGTGCATACATGCTGTTGAAGTGATTTCTAGAGAGAGAGTCTCTTATTAACTCTCAAAGCTTCGTGCGACTCCGAATGTTGGTGATTACATTCGAGGGCTTCCGGGGATAGGAAGACAGAGGTGCCGACTACCTTAAAGATCGAGGGCTTTCTTGCTGAGAAAGACAGAGGTTGCCAACTACCTTGAAGTTGAGGGCTTGCGGGGATAGCAAGACAGAGACACCGATCTTCGTATCGAGGGCTTACCCTGGTGTGGGTAAGACAGACTTGCTTGAAAGTATAAATCAAGGGACCTTTATCCAAGGTTGTTGGATACCCTTCTCTTTGGGTTAAAAGACTATTATCTTGTTGCTAGTAGTTTTACTACTCGTTTCTATTCCGCTGTAATTTGTATCTTAAGGAAAGTATAACATTCTTATACTTCCTTACTTACTCTGATTCATTCAGATTCTATACGCTTTAAGGTAGAATCTTATATTGTAACTTTTGTTAAGTTTCAAATTCCGGAACCATATTTCCGGAACTTACTTTTGGAATCTCTTTCCAAGTTTAGTTCGGTGTTAGAGGTGTTGTGAATTTACTTAGTTTAACTTTGTTAAACTTAGTTCTTTCCTTTTCTTAAGGAAACTCTAGTTATTCATAACTAACTTTAAAGGTTCCTAAGGAATTTTTAAAGTATACAATTCACCCCCCCCTCTTGTATTTTGAGCATCTCATATTCTATTTCGATCCTACAGTTCGCAACACGGGGCCTAACTCAAATATCATCGGTCATATTTCCAGAACGTTGGCCTAGGATAGCAGGCGGACCATAGGTCGAGCATCCATACTATTAGGGGGTCCTGTCAAACCTGACCAGTTCTCCGTAATGTTGGCCCAGGATAGTTGGAAGACCATAGGTCGAGCATCCATACTGTTAGAGGGTCCCATCAAACATGAAAGGAAATGAGGGTCCGAACAAGGGGGAACGCAAAGCGCGGGAGGTGGAGTGGTGGCTTGTTCGAACAGAGTCCAACAATATCGATATTGCGCCACCAGGGTGAAGGCGCATTTGGTGGACGTACCAACCTGATCACGGGTCGTCCAAATTTCCAGACAGGACCTCTTTGGCGAGAGAACTACCGCTTCCCATTATTACCATGGGGCATCCTGAACATGCTCGGGGTAGATATCCCGATTAAACCACTTCTCATGAATTCGGGCCAAGGGGCCCACAATAAAGAAGTACGGGGTTCAGCTATCCTTGGGGCTGGACCCAAGAAGAAATGTTCGGGCGGTCCTACGTATCTCACTAGGATGAGAAACTAGCAATACGTAGTTCTTGAAAATACATTTTAACGTCATTTTGGACGAAATACAGTTTAACATCATGCGGGACGAAATACAGTTTAACATCATGCGAGATGAAATACAGTTTAACGTCATGAAGGATGGGATAGGGATATTAGTTTTAGGTCTTAGATCTCGGACCATGAGGATCTTAGTTTTAGGTATTAGAGCTCGGACCATGAGGATATTATTTTTAGGTCTTATAGCTCGGACCATGAGGATTTTAGTTTTAGGTCTTAGAGCTCAGACCGTAAGGATCATAGTTTTAGGTCTTAGAGCTCGGACCAAAAGAATCTTAGTTTTAGGTATTAGAGCTCGGACCGTGAGGATATTAGTTTTAGGTCTTAGAGCTCGTACCGTAATGATCTTAGTTTTAGGACTTAGAGCTCAGACCATAAGGATCTTAGTTTTAGGTCTTAGAGCTCGGACCGTATGGAGGGGAGAAATGGACACTTGGCCAGGCGGTTACAAAACCCGACGTGAAGGAGGACCTAAACCCTACTTAACATGTTCTCTCCGGGGAAACGCTCGAGTCGAGGGACCGAACACGGAGGTAGGCTGGAACCGCGGGGAAGTGCCCCATGCGTTCCTATGTATCTCATAAGGATGAGATTCAAGCCATACGTAGTTCTGAAACATGACACGGTAAGATACCAGTGCCAGTGGAAAAGGGGAGTGCGAGCGTGGCCCTTGAACTAAAAGAAGCGGAATTTGATAAATCTTGTTTGTCCTTTAAGGTGAGTGGTTTTTTTGGTTTTGAAGTGACAAACATAGAGTAGTAGGCCATGGTGCCTCCACAAGAATCAAGCCGTGATAGGCGTTGACAATTGGCATGGCATAAAACCAATACCCAACGTGATGTCCTCTACAACGAGGTCACCACAATGCAGTGCCGTTTTCATCATGCGGTCGGGACGATAATGTCACAGTTTAGGGTCATATGGTTTGGACCAACAGCACAGTTTAAGGTCATATGGTTTGGACCAACACCACAGTTTAAGGTCATATGGTTTGGACCAACAGCACAGTTTAAGGTCATATGGTTTGGACCAACATCACAGTTTAAGGTCATATGGTTTGGACCAACAAAACAGATTAAGGTCATATGGTGTGGACCAACAACACAGTTTAAGGTCATATGGTTTGGACCAACATCACAGTTTAAGGTCATATGGTTTGGACCAACACCACAGTTTAAGGTCATATGGTTTGGACCAACAACACAGTTTAAGGTCATATGGTTTGGACCAACAACACAGTTTAAGGTCATATGGTTTGGACCAACAACATAGTTTAGGGTCATATGGTTTGGACCAACAACATAGTTTAAGGTCATATGGATTGGACCAACAGCATAGTTTAAGGTCATATGGATTGGACCAACAACACAGTTTAATGTCATATGGTTTGGACCAACACCACAGTTTAAGGTCATATGGTTTGGACCAACAACACAGTTTAAGGTCATATGGTTTGGAAAAACAGCACAGTTTAAGGTCATATGGTTTGGACCAACGAAACATTTTAAGTTCATATGGTTTGGACCAACCCCACAGTTTAAGGTGATATGGTTTGGACCAACAACACAGTTTAAGTTCAAATGGTTTGGATCAACAGAAGAGTTTAAGGTCATATGGTTTGGACCAACAACACAGTTTAAGGTCATATGGTTTGGACCAACAACATAGTTCAAGGTCATATGGTTTGGACCAACACCACAGTTTATGGTCATATGGTTTGGACCAACAACACAGTTTAAGGTTATATGGTTTGGACCAACAGCACAGTTTAAGGTCATATGGTTTCGAACAACAGCACAGTTTAAGGTCATATGTTTTGGACCAACACATTAGTTCAAGGTCATATAGTTTGGACCAACAACACAGTTTAAAGACATAGGTTTGGACCAACTGAGAGAGGAGCCTCGGGAAAAGGGGCCTATGAGGGTTCAACAATTCGGGAGGGGCAGCAGATGCTAGTTCCCAGCTAGGCTGGGCCCGAAATGCAATGTCTGGGCGACTCCTCACTCCCTTAATGGGATGAAGGTCAAGCTGCATGCAACCCGTAAATAATAGACCCAAGCACATACTCTAGCGCTTGGATCGCGGGAGCCCCAAGAGACACCGTTACACAGCTCGGTCTATCTGATGTGCGGGGGCGTACTGAGGGTTAGTACATGGAGTGTCGAGATTCCACCATGACACAGTGGGGCAGAACATGAAAAGAACCATGCCACCAACATTCAGGGCCTGGGGAACCAGCGTGACGATTGTGGATTATTGTTGACAATGTTCGCCACACAGCATCCTCTCGTGTTAGCCATGGGGAAAAACAAATGAGCATCAACCGCTGACCATGTTCGCAATGCAGGATTTGTATCAATTTGTTGTCTGAAACCCTCAGGGCGTTGGCCCATGACGGTAGGAGATCCCTTGGGCGTTGTATCTAGGCCATTCTTGGGTGGTCCCTCCGGGTATGAAGGATGAAGGGGCCCGAATGAAGGGGAACACGAAGCTTGGCAAGTGGATGGAACATGCCTAAGTCGAATTTGGCACTCCATGTCCAAGACCAATGTACCCTGAGCACATCTGAAGACCACTGGAAAGGGTGAGGGGGCTCTGTACGAGAGCGGCCAAAAGAGAGCGAATCCCTGGGCAAAAGAGGGGGCGTAATGCCAAACACCCTGGGAACCAGGAGATCGTGGGATCTCCTAAGAGATGGGGATGGACCTGACATCTAGGTGTTCAAGAGGTCCTACGTATCCCTTAAGGATGTGAATCAAGCCACACATAGTTCTTGATATGCGTCTTTAAATGCCATTGGACAGAGGAGGGCTAAACCTTGAGGACAGGGTACACGGGGTGCAGCTATCGCAAACCCGACGTGAATGGGGACATACACTCACACCACGCCACACGACCCTGTGGTCGAAGTCCCAAAGGTGAAACTGATGCGACAGTGGACATCAAGATGGCCCAAAGACGAAAGGTCTGGGCATTCCTACGTATTCCATTAGGATGGGAATCAAGCTAGACATAGTTTTGGAAATACATATTAACGTCATGTTGGACGAAATATAGATCTTAGTTTTAGGTCTTAGAGCTCGGACCATGAAAAAAAAGGGTGGAGATTGGTCACTCCTGGGCTGGACCCGAGACGAAATGTCCGGGCGGTCCTACGTATTCCATTAGGATGGGAATAAAGCCACATGTAGTTCTTGATATAAAGTTTAACGTCATGTTGGACGAAATATAGATCACAGTTTTAGGTCTTAGAGCTCAGACCGTGAACATGGCAGAACCAAAAGAGGATCTTAGTTTTAGGTCTTAGATCTCGGACCATGGTTCCCTGATGTAGGGCAGAGTGTAGTTTAAGGTCGTTCTAGACCATACAATTTAAGGTCATGCTGGACTGTAGAGCCCAAATGTAGGAAAAAATGCGGTTTAAGGTCATGATGGACCGTACACTTTAAGGTCATGATGGACCGTAGAGTTTAAGGTCATGCAGGACCCTACAGTTTAAGGTCATGCTGGACCATACAGTTTAAGGTCATGCTGGACCGTACAGTTTAAGGTCATGCTGGACCGTACAGTTTAAGGTCATGTTGGACCATACAGTTTAAGGTCATGCTGGACCTTACAGTTTAAGGTCATGCTGCACCGTAAAGTTTAAGTGCATGATGGACCGTATAGTTTACGGTCATGATGGACCGTAGAGCCTAGGACAAGTACTTCTTGAGAAACCTGGCATTGGTGGGAGGAGCGATGCGCTCACCATCCATAGTCACCAGGGAATACGCGCCATTGGGATAGACCTTGTGGACAATAAAAGGTCCCTCCCACTTGGGCTCCAACTTGGGTGGCTTCCTACCAGGAATCATTGGTGCTCTGAGAGCCAACACCAGGTCACCTTGTAGGAAGGAGCGGATGCGAACCTTCTTATCGAAAGCTCGAGCCATCCTGCTCTGATGCCTTTCCATGTTATGTAAAGCGCGAAGCTTACTTTCTTCCAGCGCTTCCAATTCGGCTAGATGGATCTCGGCAACTCTGTCTGGAGCTTGCTGGTCGTAAACTGCCATGCACAATGAGGGAAGATGAACCTATTTGGGTAGGAAGGCCTCATCTCCGTATACTAGGGAATACAGAGTCACCTGTGTGGAATTGCGAGTCATCGTCCTTTAAGCCCAGAGGGCGTTGGAGAGCTTGTCTAGCCAACTCTTCTTGTTCTGACCAACCATTTTTTGCAGAATGTTATGGCGGGTTTTGTTAAATGCCTCAATCTGTCCATTCTCCTGCGCATGATAGTGGGAGGTGTGGTTAGAGTGAATGTTGTACTTGGCGTACAATCTCTTCATCTCGGCCGTTCGAAAGTTGGTTCTGTTATCCGTGAGGATAGAGTGAGGTATTCCAAATCGGTGAATGATAATGGAGCTCACGAATTCGGTGATAGAACTAGCCTTGACTTCCTGGAGTGGGGCTGCCTCTACCCACTTTGAGAAGAAATCTGTGGCGGTTAAGATGAACCGGCACTGGCGAGTCGTCGTCGGCGGGTAGGGCCCTACGACATCCAACCCCCAGACTGCAAAGGGCCAAGAATACTTAGTAGTATAAAGAGGCTCTGGCAGATGATGCACAAAGATAGCATGAACTTGGAACACATGAAACCTCATGGTGTACTCGATGCAGTCGTGGATCATGCAGGGCCAGAAGTATCCCAGTCTCCGAATCTGGTGGCACAACTTCGACACGGACTGGTGGGCGCCACAGGAGCCAGCCTGGACTTCCTGCATGACCTGTAGGATCTCAAATCCTTGAAGACAATTGAGGAGAACACCGTCAAACCCGTGAATGTAAAGGAGATGCTCAAGGGTGGGAATTCTTTGAAGGGTGAACTGCGGTGCGCAGCGTCGAATTCGTTCCCGCTCTACTCGGTCCATCGGAAGATTTCTGTGCAGGAGATATTCAACCAAGGGTGTCCTCTAGTCAGGAATTGTCCCGATCACCTCGCCTGAAGCCCTGGGGGGTCCTGACGCGGGGGCACCAGTGGTGAGATGGTTCACTCGTGGGCCACGACCGCCCTACGAGATAATAGTAGTAATGACTCTTCGATGTGCCACGTGGAAAATTAGGTCATCCTGTTCGGGCTCCGCGAGTGATGCGGCCAGGCTGGCCAAAGCATCTTCTCGACTGTTCTGTGACTGGGGAACGTGAACGACATCTGGTCGGGAGGAGAACATAGCCATTAGATGGAGGGTGCACTCCAGCAACGACATGAGTTCTGGCTTCCTGACAGCGTAGTCACCGTTAACCTACTTGATGACTACCTCAGAGTCCCCTTTTACACACAGGTGGGGTACATCAACCTCCAGAGCCAACTTGAGGCCGGTGATGAGGGAATGATATTCTGCCTCATTGTTGGTACAACCCTCTGACAATAATAAAGAATATGGTAGAACGGCTTGCTTCGGGGTGATAAAGACGATACCCAGGCCCACTATGTTAAGCCTAGGATCGTTGAGCCTTCTACCAGTAGGGCTTCGGGAGGTTCCATCAAAGTGAATCTACCAGCATGGGGTGGCGTGATCGACTGAGAGGATTGCCTCATCAGGAAAGCCCAAATCCAACGGCTTTTCTGAAAAGGTTGGATGAGCATCTAAGAATTCTACCAACGCCTGTCCTTTGACGACCTTCTGAGGTACTAACCTAATGTCGAACTGCTGGAGGATCACCTCCCATCATGCCAATCGGCCAGGTAACATAGGCCGGATCAGGATGTATTTCAACAGGTCTACCCGAGTGACCAGCTGTACCTCATGGTGCTGCAAATAGTGTCGTAATTTCTGTATGGAGAATACGAGCGCCAGGCAGCTCTTCTCGATGTGAGAGTATCAAACTTCCGCGTTGAGGAGCATACAGCTGAGGTATTAGAGGCTATTCTCCATTCCCTCATTGTTATTCTGGGCAAGAAGGGCGCCGAGGTCCGGGGGAAGGTGGCATCAGGACAGGAAGTTGAAGTAGATACTGATTGATTTCTTCAAAAGCGGTCTGGCACACTTCATCCCACCCATAGGCGGCGCCTTTCAAAATGAGCTGAGAAAAGGGCTTACAGTTTCCAGCCAGATTCGCAATGAATCGGCATATATAGGCTAAGTGGCCTTGAAGGCCTTGAAGCTCCCGAATATTACTCGGGGGAGGCATCTGACTGATGGCCTTGATCTTCTCGGGGTCGATCTCGATACCGCGATACCTGACGATGAAGCCCAGAAACTTTCCGGAGGTGACCCCGAAGGCACACTTCAACGGGTTCATCTTCATGTGACGAGAACGGAGAAAACAAAACACTTTCTCAAGGTCTTTGAGATGGTCCTAGCGCAGACGTGATTTAACCACCAGGTCATCAACATAGCACTCCACCAGTGTCCCAAGGATCAGCTTGAATATGCGGTGCATAGCCCGTTGATAGGTGGCACCCACGTTCTTCCGGCCGAATGTCATAACCCAATAGCAGAAAGTAGCATGGGGGGCCCTGAAGGCAGTGAAATATTCATCCTCGGGGGCCATCTGGATCTGGATATACCCGGAGTACCCATCCATGAAGGATAGGGCTTGGAACCCGGCCGTTGCGTCGATCAACAGCTCTGTCACGGGAAGGGGAAAGTCATCCTTCGGACAGTGGCGATTAAGATCGTCGATGTTGATGCAGACCCTGATCTTCCCGTTCTTCTTCCCGACGGGCACAATGTTGTCTAGCCACCTAGGGTACTGGACTTCCCTGATGAAGTTGTCCATAGTGAGCTTATCAAATTCGGCCACAACCATGGCACCGTGAAAGGGGTGCATTTTTCTGGGAGGTTTCTTGAACCCGCGATGGTTTGCTGGGAGGCCATGGTGGTGGACGGATACCTGGGGATCTAGTTCCGGAATGTCGTCATAACTCCAGGAAAACACATCATGGTGCTGTCTGAAGACGTCTACGCACCATTTTTGTTCCTCGGGAGGCATAGCCACGCTGACCAATGTGGGTCTCGGGTCCGCCTCACTACAGAGGTTCACCTGTATGAGCTCGTCGACCATGGCGGAGACGCCCTCCTCAAAGACAGGAGGAGCATATTTCATGTCTTATTCTCTGCTTCTGGAAGGATCGTCCATGGGGGGTGGCATTTCGGGGCTTCTCGACCCTGATGGGGAGCTAGTACCGGCATGGGTGGCAGAGGTCGTCACGACCGGAGACTCATGAACCATGAAGACCGTAGTGAGAAAGGTAGTTGATCCAATCCCATCCCGCCTGCGGCCCAAGGGGCCACACTTTACGACATCGAAGTAGTTGTGTTGCGTTGGCTTGAGCCGGTCGATCCTGGATCGGCGAAATAGGTACGTATGACGTACTGTCGTTGCCATAAGCCCAACGTCCCGATATCGTATGGGGGTAGGAGGCTCGGGGATCACCCAGGCCTGGTTGGTGTAAGATTACGAGGTGATTTCCCGCCGTTTCTTAGACTCGGAAATATGCATTCCTCTGGTACCCGAGACAACAAAGCAGTCTCCCATATCGGGAGTCGTGGCCTCCAACCGATGGATTGGGAAGACATATGCGTTATACAAACCTGCCTAGGGATCGCTCGCGACAGCGGAAGGCTCAACCTCACCTGCCAGGATCTGCTATTCCTTGCTCTTGTAATAGTCAGCGTCTTGGTAACGAGCATCACAAGAGGAAAATGGGGACGCATCTCCTTGGAGCACACCCACTCAACCCTTAAGGGAGTATTTGAGGCACTGATGGTATGATGAGGGAACCTCTGCGTGAAGATGGAGCTGTGTCCTGCCCATCAACGTGTTATAGGCAGTGTCCTGAGAGACAACCATGAATTCAATATTGGCAATTAAGCCGATGAACTGGGTCTTTAGACGAATCTTGCCGAGTGGAGTATGCTCAGTCCTGTCATACCCCTGGATTCTGAGGTCGGAGGGAGTTAAATCATCCTCGGACAACCCCAGTTTTCACAGTGTCCGAGTTGGGACCATGTTAATCACAGAACCCGTGTCGACAAGACAGCGACGGACCTCCACGCCATTGAACTGGCCGGTGATGTACAGTGTACGGATGTGCCCCTGTATGGGAGGGTCTTCATCTTCACCGGAGAATGAGATAACCTCCTGACATTCGGCGTCCTCAATCACCTCGGTGTTGAATGCTTCTGTGACCGCTACCTCCGTTTCAAACTGGAGGGGTCTCCTTAGAGCCTCGGCGAGCACCTCACGCATTTCAGACGATAGGCGGAGGGCCTCAAGGATGGAAAGCCTCGCCGGAATGCCGGACAGATGCTCCAGGACATCATACTTACGCGCCAAACGTGAGCTTCTACTTACAGGAGGTCGCTCTGCGATTAGGGGCATGACGGGCCCTGCTGGTGGGACCAGTGACTGACTGGTACTAGGCACGTCCCGCTGTTCACCAGCTGAAGCCCAAGAGGTGGCTGTCATGCTAGGACCAGAAGGTCGTAGTCGGCCAGTGGTAGGGATGGGCTGGTTGCGACGCAGGCAAGGGGATTCCGCCCGATCCAGCAACACAAACGTTGGTGGAAGCACACCTGCTGACACCAGGTGAGGGAGCTGTGAGTGTTGCTCCTTGTACCGGGCCTGTTGCCTGGTCTCGGTGGCGTGCACGGCCTGACTGGAGGTGCCGACCGTTGGGCCCCCGACGATTCACGTAGCCACGGATCCGTCGACGTTGGCGACGGATGGGGACATTGGGGAGGTCCACCTGGCGCTCCTCATCATCGGGAGCAATGAAGGGATTTACCAACTCTACGGTGTTAACCGAAGCGTACCCCAAACTCTCGGGGAGGTTCACCCGGTGCTCCTCGTCATCGGGAGCCACAAAGGGATTTACCAACTCTACGGTGTTAACCGAAGCATTCCCCGAGCTCTCGGGGAGGTTCACCCGGCGCTCCTCATCGTCGGGAGCCACAAATGGATTTACCAACTCTATGGTGTTAACCGAAGCGTACCCCGGGCTTTCGGTGAGGTTCACCCGGCGCTCCTCGTCGTCGGGTGCCAGAAAAGGGATTTATCAACTCTACAATGTTAACCGAAGAGTACCCCGGGCTCTCGGGGAGGTCCACCTGGCGCTCCTCGTCGTCGAGAGCCAAAAAGGGATTTACCAACACTACGGTGTTAACCGAAGCGTACCCCAGGCTCTCGAGGAGGTTCACCCGGCGCTCCTTGTCGTCGGGGGCCACAAAGGGGTTTACCAACTCTACAGTTTTAACCGAAGCGTACCCCGGGCTCTCGGGCGAGGAGTTATCCATTACCGGACGGGGTCTCGGAGGGATCCCCATTTCTGGGGGCATGAAATAGCCAAGCGTGCGAGAAGACGACGGCAACGGCAGGGCGTGTTCTTTCTTCTTGTGCCGCCGCCTGCTCTTCTGGGAAGAAGTAGGCTGGGACGACGATGCCAAATTGGCGCTCGTGGATTCCGAGGGCTTTGGCTGGTCCAGGCGGGCACAGATGATGCCATGGGCACGAGCGACCGTCCTGCGGGCCATCCAGTCGTTATACTTCTGGGACCCACGGTCGGAAACTTGTTCCCACCCATCCCCGCCGTCACTACTGCCATATGATCCCACGAAGACACCTGCCACCTGTGCCGGGGCTGGGCCCAACCTGACTATGTTGTTGTCAATCTGGTCATGGAGCCAGTACTTATACATATAGCATTGCTGGATGGTGTGTCCCAGGAACCGGTGATAAGGGAAGTAGTTAGGGCGATCCGCGAGACACACCTCCTCTGGCTTCCGGCACTTAGGCAGCCGCACGATCCTCTACTCCAAGGCGCTACGGAAATAACCGGGGACCTGGGCCTCTCCGAACGAGTAAGCCCGATCACTGCTTCCTGGAAAGGGGACTCTTGGGGGTTGACCATGGCCAGGGTCCAGTGGAGCAGGCCGAGGAGGTGGAGCCAGATTACCTCACCTAGGTAGTGGCGGTGCGTTACGCAGAGGCGCCTACAGATTTTGAGGTGGTCGCTGCTGGTCCAGAGGCTATGGGGGTGTACCACTATGATCCTACTAAGCTGGCCTCACCGGCAGAAACTCTAGCAGTCTGGAGGCGTCTATCTGTGCCACATCAGCAGGCTCAGCTCTGGCGGCTCTCCTTGCAGAGACCACAAGAGGCAGCGGTCGTGCCTGACTGGCCTGTTGCAGGGCTTCTTTGAGGTGCTGAGCCTTGTCCGAGATGTCCCGGAACCCTCCAAGGTAATTCTGCGTGATCAGGGAAGGAACCAACTCTGCCTTGACGTTCCCCACACACATCGTCAGTAATTTCTCCTGAGTGAGTGGCATGTCAAGGGAGTACGTGAGCCCCTTCCACCGGGCGACGAAGTCCGCGACTCGCTCATCGAGCCTTTTCTTGCACCTAAAGAGGTATGAAATGTTCGTCTTCCAGGTTGTGGAACTGAACTGGTATAGGAATTGTCGGCGAAGGTCCTCCCAGCTAGTCACTGATCCAACAGGGAGCTGGATGTACCAAACGAACGCTGGTCCTTCCAGTGTCTGAACGATGCACCAGAGCTTGGCAGCCTCCTACTGCGCCAGAGTCCCCAACATAGGCCCGCACCTCGAGTTGATGTGGGCCATGAGTTGTGGCGGGTCTCTGGTCCCGTTAAAGGGGTAAAAAGTGGGGTTCCCAAATCCCGGCGGGGCCGACATGTCATCCACCCATGCTGGGTACGACTTGCCATCTGGTGGGATCGCCACCTTCCGAGTTTCCAGAGCCTCCAAGCGAGCGATGAGTACTTCTATTAGATCATCCGGATGCAGATTCATGTCCTGAAGGGAATTTCTAACCACAAGAGCATTGACAGGCTCTTCGATACGATATTCGTGCTCAGTGGCTCGAGGGGCAGCTGGCGGAGCGACTCTCAGAGCGGCCGGAGGAAACCGAGCAGGGTCTCCCAGGTTGCCTCGCTGCTCGGGAGGGTTCGGCGAAACATATCGCGCCCTCTTGCCATGGGATCTAGTGTCTCCCCTGTCGGCGAACACGACACAGTCATGGTTACCCGAGGGGATCTCAGCAAGGGGTAGTTTCTCCTTCCCCTGCTGTCCTGGTCTAGGGTTTCCGTAGATAGGCCTCCGCTCTTCAATGCGTTCGGCCAGGAGCTCATCAACCAGCCTATTTTTCTCGGCTAACTGTTGATGCAGCATGGCCTTCTCAGGGTCTTTATCTGCCTTCTGCACTGAGGCAGATGGGTCGGTGAGTTTGACAGACCCGACGGGCTATTCACCCTTGCCGATGTTTTGGCCCAGCGCCTGTGCCTCCGTGGGTACAGGAAGGCCTAGGAGGCTCCTCTGTTGGCGAGTAATACTCCCAGATGGGCCCAACAATGGCCTATCTTCGGGGGTGAGTCCCCGTTGAGGGGCTCCACAATGTTTCCCTCATCTGAAGGTTCAACCATGTTGACTGTTACTGCCCTTAGCGACGTTCCATCAGGGCCGCCCAGTGGATCGGGCTGCCGGCGGATCACACAGAAGAGGAGAGAAGCATACTTCCCCCACCCACGGACGTGCACGTGGGGGTGGCCTCCTAAATAACTCTGCGGAGTACTTGAAAACTCTGGACGCATTGTTAATGAAGGGCCTCGTGGAGGCCCAACCACTCGGGGTGCCGGACCGCGGGGAGTGCTGCTAGGTCAACCCGATGAAACTGCTCACCAATCTCCTCAAGAAGCTCATGGATCCCCGGATAAGGCGCTAGCTAATCAAAGAGGAGGGAGTGAGTCACCTGAAGAATCTGGTAGAAGCATTCAAACTCTCCTGGGGTGAGTGACTCTGGTACATCAAAACCCGATTCCGCAACTGGCCAAAACTTCTCAGGGAAGAGGCCTACTGCAAGAACGGTCTAGAAGCTCCATGGATCCGGCTTGGGGTCCGGAACTTTCCGCCCCTGCTCATCCACCGAGGAAAGTTAGGGAATTGGAAATGGCGCCGAGGCTTTCTGTCAGGACGATGGGCTGGCCGGCGGGGAATACGGCGAATAGGCCGATTGGCCGCCGATCCCTGGGTCATCCTTCCGGGGTTGCAGTGCCCTGGCCTCCACGTCGTGATAGGATGGGCTGGTGGATGGGCCTCCTGTCACAACACCAGTGCTCACCGAGGGTGTGTCGCCTCGCGATCCATCCGTCGGTCCCCAGATAAGCTCCTCACCCTCCCCAACAGGGGAAGGAGGTGCTTCCGAGGAGATCAGCAACAACTGCGGGCTTGATCCCTGGTGGTACGCCATGTCCTTGTACTCCTGGATATACCTCCAAAGGGAAGAGGGAATCATATGGATCTCGCATTCGGGGAGTACGAGACTGACACGCTGAGTCCCCATCCCTTCCCTCAACTCGAAAGGTGGGGGAGGTTCTATCGTCGAGTCGTACTCTACCTCAGAATCCGAGAAACAGACTGGTCTGATTCCCATCCGGACTCCCCTGAAATTCCTCCTATGGTGATGACGCCCGGCCTTCCTGCCCCTGGGTAGCTCCTCAGGATAAGGATTACTTTCATCATGGGGTCCCCCGGCCACAATAGAGCTGTGGAAGAGGAGACCGAAGGCCGGGGTGCGAGCAGCACCGGGACAGCTGTCGAAAGGGACATGGGGAGGTCCTCCATGTGAGTGAGCGACTGGATACACAACGGCTCCATGCTCGCGACCGATGGTAGGGGCAGTGACCTCATACCCCATGCAGTGGGTGCTGGAAGGATTAATACCTGGAGCATAGCCGTCGCGAAGAAGCTTTCGGCTTCCCAGATCGGTGGCACAGAATGATCCCTCATGGTGAGCGACACTACCGCGGATTGGTCCGTAGTGGCCATTGCCAGTGTCCGCGACCTGGAGATTCGACCCAACCTGCCTACAGGGTGGTCGGGGTTTCGATCTCAGTCGAGCACGTGGCTGCCCCTGCTCAACATGCGCAGGTATCTGGGAACAGGAGTCAGCAGTGGCTGGGGCCACGATGGTAGCTGATGTTGGTGCCCCAGGACGTGCATTCTCCCCCACTCGTGCCCGACGCTGGGGTTGAGCCAGATGGGCCGGACCCGGCGGTACGGGCATGAAGATTTCCTGCTCCTCGGCTCGGGGATTCAGGCGGCGGCGTCGACGCGGCCTGGTGGGGGTTCTTGCTGTTAACCCCTGTGATGGATCGCCGATTGGGTGGACCTGGACATCCCCCACCTCATTGGCGTAGGGGAGGGATGTGTCAAAGCTCTCAGGGGATAGGCTCCCGATGCGGTTGAACGTCGGCGTGGGGAGACACGGCTCCCTTCGCGGCCCTCGAGGGCGGCGATAGTGGTGTGGCGTGGCCGCCTCTAGATTCATGCGGGCCATTTCCCTGGTGGGGATGACCCCTTCCTCATCATACCTACGGACCAGGTTATTGATCACCCTCCGTTGGATGATTTCTAATGGGGAGAGGGGGCGCAAGCGCCCGACTGCTATGGAGGTCGAAGCCGGAGCGACCGCCGAATAGGTGGGACCGCGCGGGGTAGCCACGTTGGTACTGACCCTGCCCCTGCGTCGGTGGGTAGGTGGCGATCGAGCTCCGAATGTAGTGATCTAATTCCTTGAAATAGGGAGATGAACCCATTAGTATCAATAGGAAATGATATCAACAACCAAGGCCCAACGTCATTCCGTCTTCCATGGTCGGTGAGAGGGTTCCACGCTGACGACGTCCTAGAATGGAGTAGTCAACGTCCTGACGACCTCGACCCCTGGCGGGTTCACGTCCCGGTGAGGGTTACCCGGACCTGGTGACATGCTATTATTCTGATGCTCCAACAGCTACCATTCCCCGTGTTAAGGAGAAGAGATTCACGTCGGGTTCACCATTTTTTGTTTCTGACGCTTTCGACGGGGTGCGCGCGTCCATCCGCCGGGGAGGGCGTGCTGCTTTTGGCCCTGCATTCCCGCTTTCCAAAGGCGGGTGGCATCCTTTCCTTGTTCAGCGACGTCTACTCCTTGATCGAAACTGGGATGATGAGATATCTGTTCTTCCTTCCATGGATTCCTCCTCAGAGCTCATTACCTAGTCAGGGTCTCCCTCATATATTTAAGACGGGTTCGTGTAGCTCATTCCCGGTGCCATATCTACATGGACGCCAGTTAATTACGCTGCTTCCGTAAAGACGCTCCAAGGGGTCTTGTCGGGGCAGCAACCTGCGGTGAGGAGAATGGTCACATTGGGGCGTCGTCGGCATGTCTGTCTTGGGTCCCTCATCACAGGGCTTTTCGAGGGCGCGGAAGCCCGAGGCATCCCACATCGAATGCAGGGAATGTGTACCATATGAAGTTTTCCTCAGCTTACCATGTTTAACATGGTGTGTGTCACGAGATTAACGTCTTGTGGAGACGGATCGGGTTGAAGGATCCCTAGGGGGGAACACCGATGTTGGGGCCAGCACGTGGGTGGCTTCCCATATATCATGGAGTGGGAAAGGGTGGCATGATCTCACCGAGATGTGGCGGCCCGTGTAAGGAACTTGATGGATGGTGGAGTGAGACGACCGAAGAGGGGGATACAGTTTAACATCATGCGGGACATGATACAGTTTAACGTCATGCGGGACGTGATACAGTTTAACATCATACGGGACGGAATATAGTTTAACGTCATGCGGGACAGAATACAGTTTAACTTCATGCGTGACGGAATACAGTTTAACATCATACGGGATGGAATACAGTTTAACATCATGCGGGACGCGATATTTGGGGCTTATGCTCTAAGGAATCCCTTGGTGGTCGGGGAACCCACATGGAGAGGTCAGGACGACCGGGTGGTGGGCTTCAACCTCTTGGAGGCTTCCTATGTACCATGCGTTAGCACAGATCAAAGTCCACGTAGTTCACTGGGATGGGGCTTATGCTCTGAGGTAGCCCATAATGAGGATTTCATGGTCAGTGCGCGCTCTAAGCCCACGTGATTCATGCTCGGTGTGGGAAACAAGAGGCAGCAGGGTCCATACGATCACGTCGCGAAGGGTGCGTCTGTGAAAAGTGGAATGGGGCTTACGCGTTAGGCGGCCCAAAGAGGAAAAATGTGATTACGTGTGGTTAGTGGCCCTTGGTGCCAGGTCTTACTCCAGGGTGGAGGCCCGTAGTGCGACATAGCGCAGTGGGAAATTACTCCACTGGCCTTGGCAGGGGGGAAGTACGGAGATGCATGGGTGCAGTCATCCGTAAGAAAGGCTAGGGGATTACGCTCTGAGGCAGCCCTTCCCCCTGCGGAAAAACACCGCTCCAACAAGGAGGATCTCATTCCATGTGAGGAAGAGTCCATTCCCGTGCAGACGAGTGGCCGTAAAAATGTCCGAGCTGGGGGGACCCTGCGTGCGAAGCACGGGGTCGGAACCCTGTTTAACGTCTTGTGTTAAGGACGAGGTGCTTAGCAGTTTAACGTCCTACAGCTTGGATGAGGTGTGTTTTCTCCACACCCCTAGGGATTACATGCCCAACCCCCTCTACCCCTTGTGGAAGGGAAGGCATCGGCAAAGCCATAGTGAAGGGGGCCGCATGGGAAACCACCGGGGGTCCACGTTAGCGTGGCTATGCGAAGAAGAAATAGCCGTTAGCGTGCCTATGAGGAGAATCATAAGGAAAAGCAACGCAACGGTAAACACAGCCCAATGGACCTTGAGGTTACTTCACACGTTCCTAGAAGGTCGTGAGGGAAAAAAACGCATGGCGCGCATGCCCGGAAGGGGAGACATCTGGTGTCAGTGCAGGGGGCAGCCAAGGGGCGTCACGGTGGGGGGTCCTCGGCTTTGCGCGCAAAAGGGACGATTTGAGCGCAAAACACTGGGACGACGCACAATTGGAGTAATGTGATTGTGCGGGAAGAGGGAATTACGTGCAAGGTTTTGCGCGCAAGGCAGGGTATTGTGCGCACGAGACACAGATTGCGCGCAAGTGGGGAAACTGGGGGAAGGGGCAAATTCACTGAAGCTGGTGGAGTTGCGCGCAAAGGCAAAATCTGGGGCATGGTTGCGCGAAATTCGGGATTACCTGGATGTCATCTTTTCCCCGGGGGGAGATGAATTGCGCGCATGAGCGTCGCTTCGGATTCCTCAACCCCCAAACCGTTCGGGTTTCACCTTATATTTATAGGCGACCTCCGGCGTGGAATCCAGGCAGCACACGAAGATTTCCGCGCCGGGAATCGCTTGCATGCAAAATCTCACCGCAGAGAACCGGGGCGCGCAATTATTGAGCGCCTCAGTGGTCCAATTCTGAGAATCCCGGGAGAACTTCACGCGCAGAACATTTTTGCGCGCAGATCCTCCTTTATTTCGCGCACAACTTCTCGGGCCTCCGGATCGGGCCTCAGACTCCGAATAAGACTTCGCTTTGTCATTTCGAAAATTTTTCCGAGAGTTACGGGCTTTTTTTCGGCGTCAATAGTATTGATTTAAAGAATTTTTTTTTCTATTCACAGCCAAACCAATAGAATTTTTAAGTGTAAATATGTGTGTATTAACATGTTTATCATTTTTTTATTATTTAGATATGTTCTATTATTGGTATACAAATTTAAACATTCCTTGAGAATTTATATAAATTTATTCTATGAAATTATAATTAAGTCATTATATTTATGAATTTAAATTATTTTAAATGTAATGAATTAATTTCTTATATATTATTTTGTATTTACATGACACTATATTTAAAATTGAATTCATTATTTGGTTAATTATTATGGAATATTATTATGTTATCCTTGGTGAGACCACACTATGATTTTATCTCACTGAGTTAATGTGCCTTTGGGTTCATGTATATTTCCATATGAAAAGTTCAAGAAAAAAATAACTTATTTTATGTGGTGGTTGTTAATCATTTATATTGGTTATTTTTTCCTTTTTGGGGCTTGAGTTCTTATATTTCATTAATGGTACATTGTGGTTGAACACTTGGTTCATATAACTATTAAAATTATAGTTTTTATATCCTTATAGAGTTTTCATTTAAACATATTGAATTGTAATTATTTCTTCAACTATTTAAGTGGAGAACCATTTCATCTATTATTTCCTATGAGTCCAGGTACTAGTTTCCAACCCATCGAATACAAGAAATCCCTACGGGGCATGTCAGTGCTAGCCAAGTTATCAAAAAAATATGGTATTATGTTTTCTTTAGGAAAAATTTGTTTTAATGGTCAAGCTTAATAATATTTCATTAATTTCACTATGAAATTTTGAAAACCTTTCAGGAATTAAGTGGTAGTTATTATGGAGTTCATGGTTAGATCTAACTATAACTAGCCTTAGTCACCATGTGTGGTATGATAAATTTATCTTGAGGATCAATTGCTATATTTTTTTGATTTTTTTTGAATAGAATAAATCCCAATATTATTTATCTCTATGATGGGATTAATTTCAATATTTCACTTTTTTATTGTTTCTATTTGTATATTTTTTATGTATTAAATGTTTTCTTCTTATTTTTTGTAGCATTATGCATCTGAGATTACATGTTCATCAGATCATGCAAGAATATTATGATGATCCATGACCATAAAATCATATCATAGACATGAATCTAGTTGATGAAATTATTCGTGATGACCCTGATTTGGGATATGAACTTTCACCCATTCCAAATCAGTTTCTAGTTTTTGATCCTTATAGAGATGAATTAGGGATTTATACTCACAATTTCTTTCTATAGAACCCACGGACATTCCAAGGCTGAAACAGTCATCAAAATATGATGATTGGAGGAGTAAAATTTTGATTTTTTCTGTATTATTATAAAAAAATGATGAACTCATAGTGAAATATATCACCTTAAAAAAATTTATCTATCACGAAATGGTGATGAACCATGGTGATGGAAAAGATTCATGAGTTCTTAGTGTGTATGGACATTATGAGACATCCCATGAATTTATATAATAACATATTTTCATATCTATTAATATTTATGAATTTGTCATTAATTTTACATAAAAGGGGAAGCTATATCAGATAGAGTACCTGATACCCATAAATGGGTTTCTCTGAAAACCTATGTTGCGAACAAGATTATGATATATCAAAAAATAATAAATTATTAATATTATTATTTCAAATGGTAGTTATTTTATAACTATTTAATTAGAAGAAGTGATGAAAAATAATTATATTATATATACACATGTTTTTAAATATTTTCAATTTCTTCTACTTAATTGTATTGGGTTCAAATGATAATAAATTCAATTTTAGGCATAAAATACTCTAATATTATTACCAAATTTTTATGGAGAACCCTAATTAGATCTCATTTTTCTCAATTTTATATGGTTTATTTTAAAAAATAAACTTCTTCATTAGAATAGGGACAACATAATTTACTTATTTTTTGTAGTTTTTGTTATTATTCGGATAAAATTCAATATGGTGATAATTTATTACTTTTAATTTTTTTTATTGAAAAGTGTGTTTAATTTTAAAAAAATTACTGCAACTTATGTGATTTAAATTTGAAAAAATCAATTCAATATTTAAGAAAATATGGTCCAATTTATATAAATAGGTCATTTTGGACATTTTAAATAGTAACATTAGTAATTATTTTAACTACCACAATTTATTGTAAATTAGGAAATTAAAGTTAAAAAATATTATAATAATATAAAAATACCCTAATACTTGTCCAAACTTATTTGGATGTGTGTATCACAACCATGAGAAATCTTGTGTCAATTTTTGGACAACCCTGGGACACATGGATTACATTATTGCATTTACAATATTATGAAATGAATAGTCATTTGTGTAACACTTTTGAATTATAAAAAATTAATTTATGTTAATTTAGAGTTATATTGGGGATATTTTCAACTACAAATGTCTATAAAAATCAAATAAAATTACATACATCATTGTATCTATTTATAATTTTTAGGTAATAAAAATGTATTTTTAATTGTGACATAATGACCATGAAATAATATATTTATTAATTAAATAATAATATAAATGATAATATAAATATTAAAATATTTTTTAACATAATTTATGCCATACATAACTGTTCTAGGTGACTATGACATGTAATTACTATAATTTAATGTTTTTATCAATATTATCTCTTTATTTGGATTTTATTTGAATATAATTAAATGAAAACTGTGTAAATTGAAATAATTGATATTTTATAAAAATAATATTTTATTAAATTATTCTAGAATATAAAAAATATTTTCAAATCCCAAAGTGACAACTATTAAGTTTGAAAGTCCACTATGTGTATAATTATGGGAAACTGACCCCATATTTTTTTTAATTTATAGCCTCATAATATTTATAATGGTGTTACCATTATTAATATTGAAAGTGAATAATTAAGGATAATCTGAAAAGATAAAGTTTTAATGAAAATATATACATGTATAAAAAATATTTTATGAGAGTGTTTAGAACTATAATCATCTTATATTCTACATATCTTACGTTGGAGTCATTTGGATAAAAAAATTATAATAATGCAATAATTTTAAGAGTTTCAAGGGTGACCATCCCACTCATATAAAAATGTACCCTCTCTTCCCCAATAATAACACTTCCAGAACCTTTGTTATGATCCAATAACTGAAAAAACCCCTTCATATAATCCATCCTGAAATTAATTATGTATTTTATATTCATTTCAGAATTCTTATAGGTGTTAATGTGTTATTCAACGGTGGTGAACTGAAGAAGTGGTATGTTTTTTAAGTGTTTCTATTTTATTTATTATTCCAAATCCTCTAATTATTCTTCTTTTAAGATGAAAAAATATCAATATCATCCCCAAGTTATATAAATGACATTAAGTTAATATAATCACCTAAATCCATCACCAATTTCCTAAAATGGGAAATCAACATTTCGTTCGTCTGTATAGTGGACTACCACTTCACAAAAAAATATAGTTTTTTTCATTATAGTCTATCTAGGCAGGTTATAATGATGTATTCAATGTTTAAATACGATATTTGTGAAATAATTATCATTTTAAAAGAATAATATTTCAATTATGTTATTTATTTATTTGTATATTAAAATGATAACACCATTTGTTTATATGTGTGAATTATCACCTCCATGATATGATGTGAATCGTTTTTATTCATCACATAAATTGAATGATATATATATTATTATATATATATTATTATTATTATTATGTTAATAAAATAACGATAAATCAATAATGATAAAATTATAATTAACTTATTTTAATAATTACAAATGAATAATTGATATGTTACTCATGTGAGAGTATGACCTATCATCTCAATGATTATAATGCTATCCATTTTTCAAACCAAAAATAAATGATCTGATTAAAAAAGTATAATTTATTGAAAAAATTTCATATCAAGTCATTAATGTTATTCTTGGGATGATGGACTATTGGACACGTTGTCTATTGGCATCAAGCTGAGTTCTTTTTTGAATCATGTACCGAATATCGACAAAACATCCAATTGGACCATAAATAATTATGTAATTTTTATAATTTGGTAATAAGTGATATAAAATTAGAAATAAACATGAACAATTTTCTCAATAATGAATAATTTATATATGTTTACTATTAAATAATATAATAATTGAATGTGGTGAGTCAGACTCAATGTAAGGTAGATAGTCTCAATCTCCATTAAATTTAGCATATTTTGATAATATACACCACCTTATTTTATATTGTGTATATTAAACCATATTTAACACTAATTTCAATCATTGGTTTTCAAAAGGTATCTTTTTATATGAATAATTTTACTATTCATTAAAAGAAATGTTTTTTTACATATGTGGTGGCAACAACCATTCCACCTCTATGACCATTATGTGGTATTTGGATTCATCTACAAGTTATAATGTTTTTAAATGAAAATATAATATTATATTCAGTTTTTTGGTATTTTAGTTTTGAAAATGAATTTGATAATGGATTGTTTATATCAATGTCTACAAATGATATCTTATGATTGCAATGTTGAAATTTTATTTTTCCTTTATTCATGTTTTATTTGTTCTGATTATGTTATGGTGCTTTTGAATTTCTCATGTATATGGGTGGTTCCATTATTAATTGAGGGTGACTATTCCCATGATATCCATCCAATGGATTGGGTAATGAGATGGGTTGAAATGATAAGATTTCTCCTATGAGATTTAGGTAATAAAATTTGAAGGGTATTCTAAATGTAATCATGAAGGTTAATTCATTTATAGCTTTAAAAGATATAATGTATGTATGATATGGATACCTCAAGTTACCATTATGATTCATGATTGCTAAGATGTTTTTCAAGATTTCTATGATTTCACGTGTTTATAAACATTCCTAGAAAAGTGTTTTATTTCCTTATTTCACACCCCTTACTGAGTATTTTATGTTCATCCAATGTTTCTAAAATGGTTTCCCTAGGTAAAAGTATGGTTAAGAGAAATGAATAAGTCAAGAAATTTTTTATCATAAAAATAAATAAAATATCTCAAAATTGAAAAGTTTTTATTTTCTGTATGAAATAGATAAAATTGTATTTGTATCCACTTAATACAAATTTGAATTAGTATGTACTAGATATTTAATAATTATCTAAAACTCTACACCGAAAATGATCCTCAATGTTAATTATTTTTGTAACTCATGATAATATAATATATATGTATATGGCCATATAAATTCTATCAAATTTAGGTTTAACTAACTTTATGTTTTAGAATATTGTTAATTGAATTTCAGTAAATTATTTTTTACTCTATGGTAAAATTGAAATGATATAGAATTACATGATTACCATGTTTCATTATCTATTATATATCCACTCATAATGGCTTTCCACAGAGGAAACATGCCAGCAATGTTCAGACGATATCTAGAGGAGAACAACCTTCCAAATCAGAAAACTGATATGGTCAGAATCAGAACTAAATTGTTTTTTGTTGTGATGGTACAGTTGAATTAGGAAATAAATTGAGGTGGTATCCATACAAGAGATCATCCACATAAACCACAGTGGAACATGTTGGTAGTGGTGCATTTTATGATGAAATTATCTCCATCATTCGAAGGGTCATATGACCCTGTGCTATGTAAGTATTTATATTAAATCCATAGAAAATATTCCATTTGTATTAGGATGTTCAATGAATCAAATCATTAGTCTCAATATTTACTATTTTGAAGGTGATTCCAATCATTGGGGGTCTATGGTTATGAATATTATAGACGTTGAGGATATTTAGACCACAAATTAGGATGAATTCAAAGGTATTATTCATGAAAAATATCTTTGTATGGTGGTTCAACATATGATAGAAAAAAAAATCTTTGAATAGAGGCAATATGATCACATGGTGGATGATTAAAAAAATTCACTTGACTTGAATCGTATGCTCCAAATTTGATATAGGTTTTTGATAGTATAATAAATAGTTTTCATTCATGATTAAAGAAAAATTGTCAACGTTAATTGGCTTCTCATGAGTTCAAAACATACTAAAACATGATTGATGTCTGTTGATGGTGGAAATAGAGTTTTTCGATAATCAGGAGTTCTTTAAAAAACATTAGAATAATAGGATGATGTCGCAAGAAAAATGGTTGAATTCTTCAAAAAAGATACAATGTATGAATATATTGTTTATAGTTTGTGAAATATTTTGTTAAAATCACACTAGATAATTCCTTTAAAATTTAGTCATGTTCTTCTGATGTGGTATTATGGGACAAAAGGATCATAATTACACTAAAAAGATCAAGTATGTGGTATGAAAAAAATCAGATTTTCAATTAGTAAAATGTTTTTAATGAAATTATAATGATTATTATACGAACGACTAAAAAACTCAAATTATGATTAGTAGATAGACTATAAAGAGAATGGAGTGGGGAAATTCTCTACAACTAATTCTACCAATGTTGGTCCATCAAATGAAGTGGTATTAGGTGTTGTTTTTGTTTATTCAGATTATTCCAATGTGTTGTTTTATTTATAGTATACATAATGTTTCATTTATATGAAATTTTTTGGTGTATTGGGAATTACACCTAAATAAATGAATCCAAAAAATATAGTAAGAACACATAGGGTAAATTTTGTGGCATAAAGATATTATAAGAATAGTAATTTCCTTGTATATGGAAATAGTCTTCCAACGATCATTATTATTTTTCCTCTAGTAGAGTTTGAGGTTACACAGGGTATGGATTTTCACTATTATTACCATTATAAGATTAAATGTAGATCAATGTTGTTTATCTTTATAAAGATAGTGAGTTATTGTACAATAACAAAACAGTACCATTGATAATATATTAAGAAGCTGAGAAACTATTAAAATATGGGAATGAATGTTACATTAAAAATATAGTTGATAAGAAAGGAACTATTAAGATTAATGATGTTCCATTGGTTAATGAGTATCTAGATATTTTTTTCTAATGAATTTTCTATTTTTTACATGATTGGGATGTTTAGTATTCAATTAAATTATTTCATGATGCTAAGACAATTTCAAAACCCCCTAATCAAATGACCTAAATTGAAGTTTTAGAGTTAATGATTCAATCACCGGAGTTATTAGATAATGATTTCATTCCACCATGCACATCATACTAGGGTTATCATGTATTTTTTGTTAAAAATAAGGATGGTCCAATGATACTTTTCATTGATTATGGAGCCTTGAATAACATCAGTACAGTTATCATGTATCCTTTGCCTCATGTCGATATTTGGTTTTATCATCTCCAGAGAGGATAATATTTTTTGAAGGTTAAATTGAGGTCGGGGTACCATCAGATTAAAATAAACTAATTATAGAATTTTAAGACCACATTTCATATTATATATGGACATTAAGTATTTTTAGTAATCTCAATTGGGTTAACTAATTCACTTTTTGTATTCATGGATCTTATAAACAAAATATTCCATGAGTTTTTATGTATGATTTTGTTTTTGTTTAGTTAATAAATTTTGATATATTATAAAAGTAAAGAGAATAATGAATGTAATGTTAGGGTTTTTTTAAAAACCATACAATAAAAGAAACATTGTGGGAAATATAACAATTTTTCATTTTTGTGACAAAAAATTTCATTCATTGGTCACAGTAATTATAAGTATGGCATACCTATTGATCATGCTAAAACAAAATTTGTGGAATAATTCCCAAGACCCCAAAAATTAAATTAAAATCCTAGATTTCATTGATTTTCAGGTTATTACTATAATGATTTTGAAAATTTCATAAAGGTATCTACACTACTGACTATGTTAACATGAAAGGGTGATAACATAATTTGTAAAAAATAATGTGATGAATGTTTTTAGTAATTGAAATGAATATTGGTGAATTCTCTAGTTTTGGAACATTCTTCCCGAAATAGTGAATTTTTAATCTATAGTGATGGGTTGTTTAATGGTCTATGTTGTGTTTTAATAAATAATGAATAGGTAATTTATTATTCACACATCAGTTGAAAAATCATGAGATAAATTACCCAATATATGATTTCGAATTAGCTGTTACTGTTTTTTAATTATAAATTTGATTGAATCATCATTAACATTGGAAATTTAAAATAGATATTGACCATAAATGTTGGAAGCATATATTTAGTCCTACTTAATTGAATATCAGAAATAGTATATGATTTCAACCCATCAATGATTATAATATAAAAATTCATTACTATATTGGAAATGAAAATAATGTGGAGGAATATTTGAGCTAGAAATGTAATTCTACAATAACCATGTAACATTTGTATTGTGAAATTTTTTTTAATTATATGGTAAAATATTCCTTGGAAAGATATTGTGCATGAAATTCATTTATTTTGTTTTATGTTTAAGTTTAATTGTCTTTATCAGGAAGAATTAAGAAAGCGTAGAAGGAAGACTGTGAATTGAAATAAAAAAGATGAATTAATTCAAAAAGAATTGTTTCCCTTATTTAATAATGATAGAGACTTTATTTTGAAATTTGGGAAGAGGTTATGTTTTCGTTGTGATTCACATTTTAAGAAATATGTTTTATGTGTATCTCATTATTCTTTGTTTTTAGTTCATCTTGGTAGTACAATAATGTACAGAGAAAATCAGTAGTATTAATCATTGGATGTAATGAAAAGAGATATTTATGACTTTACTATGATGTGGTTGAATTGTAATGTTTTTAAATTAGTGTATCATTTATTGAATGGTATTATTCATCCTTTCCCAATACTAGATTGGGAATGGGAAAATATATCCTTGAATTTTGTAGTGGGATTACAAGAAACATCATTACCTGAAAATTAATTTTTTTTTATGAAAACACTTTTGAGGAAAAGTGAGAAACCTTAAGTTCCAACAGGCACAAACAGCAACAAACAGAAGATCAGAAACACCCTCACCCAAGCACAGCAGCAACCGCCAACTCCAGAGAAGGACCACTCGGCGATCCCATGCAAGCACGGTCCCTCCCGATGGCAAGACATCCCTCCGTATCCACCACATCCCTAATGGCCTGCAGAGGAACAAGCAGCATGCTCCAGCCTGACCGAGCCGAACTGACCCTTCCGTATTCCTCCCACATCCAGAATGAAAACTCAACACAGCATAAGTTAAGAAACAAGTAAACTAGAATCATTGAACACCAGATGTATTTTACCAGAGTCAGTGACTCTGAACAGTTTCCAGGATAAACTAGATACCTGCAGGAAAGGATCTCCCCTTATTAGGTCTTCAAAGGAAGAAGTTAGTGAATTCCAGACCTGCATATATTCCTCAAGGCTGATTATCCACTTATTAAAACCTCCAACCAGGATCGAGTCCTGTTTATCCACCCAAGCATACTGGTCCTCCTTAAGCTCCACTTCAAGGTTCCTACCCATAATCTTGGCTGCATCTTCTTCCGAGGCGTTGAGATACAACACCTGTTCAGACACCACATCGCTAGAGCTTAGGACCAAATCCAGGGAAGGATCGTGTTTTGCATCTGCCTTTTGGTTATACCTGGACTCCTTGTCTATCTTCTCCACCAAAATTTTCTTTGCTGAAAGGGTCTTCATAGGAGGAGGTAAGGAAGAGTAATCCTTCCTACCCCTCCTACCCCGCTTCTTCCTGACCCTCCTCAAACCTGATTCTGTTTCGGAGAGACTTCTACAGACCACGTCTCATTCATTTCCCCTTCCACCATCCGCATACTATGAACATGTTTTTCCCTTAATCCGACCTTCCAACAAAAACCCACCATCACTCCCCCTGTTGTCCTTACCATCCTCAATCCCGGTAGATGTTTCAATTCTGTGTTCATCCTCAGCCAGCAATCCATACCTGTTGCTCAAAGAGACTGTACTCTGGACTGATGAACAAACCCCTAGCAGACAGGCAGCGCTCAACCCCCTTGCATCTTCAAAGTTAGACTGAGCCTGCACCTCCACAGCGGTCCCTACCAGATTGCTAGGAGCACCATCCAGGGCCGACCCTACCCCATTTTTCCCTTCATTCCCCAAGACACAAGTTCTCTCAACATCTGATCCCTCCAGGGAGGTGGGTTGTTCATAACCCCTGCCCATATATTGAGGCTGTGGGATTAGAGACTCCCATCCACTGGCTGGCACACAAATGGTCGCTGATCTGGAAGGCTCACCTTCAGGAAGAGATGAGCTCCCTAACGCCCCCGTCGAAGGACCCTGGTCCTGTAAACTCATGCTACTCGATGCCTGAACACCACCCAGATCCTTTTTGGGTTCATCAGCCACCGCCTCCAACTGAGACACTGGCTCCTGGACACCCCGAAGTGGCTCACTATGGTCACTAGTCTCCACCTGACTCTCTTGTGTCCTCAGATGGAGCGTAATAGGCACAGAAACGAAACCAGTACAAGCCCCATGACCTTCAACATGACCAGGGGCTCCCTTGTTCCCCGAAGAAGCCTCGGCCGCCACCGTTGCAGCCCGTTTACGACAGTCCTCCACACGGTGACCCTGTCTATGGCAGAATGAGCAGAACGAGGTCCACAATTCATAGAAAATCCTTTGCACATACCTGTATTGCCCTTCAATCACGATCCATACCTTGTCGGGTGGAGGGCGGGATAGTTCCATTTCCACACAGATGCGCGCTACGATTGGATGTACCAAGGCGTCAGTCTTCCAATCCACACAGAGGAAACGGCCTACAGAATTGCCAATTGAACGAAGGAGGGCTGGGTTATGGAATGGGAGTGGTAACCCTGGAAGTTGAATCCATATTGCTGACGAGGAGGCGTCGCGATTCATGTTCAGATCGACCTTCCAGCGATGTAAATAGAAAGAAAACCCCCTAACAGATCTGCCAGCACAGGACCAAGCCAAGGACAGATTAAAAATGCCACCATTTTTGACAATATATTGATAGTAGTGTCAAACTACAACTTTTGGGAATGATGAAGGTTATGGTAAATTATGAGACCAGAATTGGTAGTAGAGAAGGCATAAAAAGTTCAGTTTATTTAGAAACAGATGAAAACGGATTAGAGTAGGTTGATAAGTTATACAGATAACCAGTGGAATGTTCTTTATTTCAAGGATGGTGATTATGTCTTTCTCAATGTTTCACCATGGAAAATGTGAGTCCTTTTAATAAGAAGAAAGATATGAGTCTATGGTTCATTGGTCCTTTTGAAATTTTAGAGAAATATGGATTAGTTTACTACCAAAGGAATTTTTCTCTAAGATTATCCCTGGTAAACATTGTTTTTAACATTTCAATGTAACGAAAGTATATGTTGGATTCATATCATGTTTTGAGTCTAGAAATAGTTCAGTTGGAAGAGAATCATCTTTATGTGGAAATTCCAGTCCACATTCATGACCATAGAGCCCAATCATTACAGAATAAGATAATTCAACAGGTTATGATTTTTTGAAAAAAAATTTTGTTATAGAAGAAACATGGGAATCTGAAAAGTCTATGATGGAGAAATACCCAACTTATTTTTTATGTGAATAAAAATTTGAGGACAAAATTTCTAAATGGGGGAAGGATGTAACAACCCAGGTAATTATATAATAAAACATTTTCATATTGATAAATATTTTTTAATTATATATAAATGAATTTAAAATAAGATTCTATGTCTGATAGAATAACTTATACACGACAACGGGTTATTCTGAAATCCTTTGTTGCACAAAAGATTAATATATATCAAATAATAATACATTATTTATATTATTAGTTTAAATGATAGATATCGCCTAGACATTATTTTGATATAAACGAATAGAAATTACTCTATTATGTCTACACATGTTTGTTAAATTTTTTAACTTTCTTCTAATAAATTTTAGGGGCTTAAAATGATAATAATTATAATTTTAAGCATAAAATACTCTATCTTTTTGAAAAGGTAGTGTTACTCCCTTTTATAGAATATCCTTTTCAAATATTGTTTTTTTATATTTTATATGTTCTATTTGATAAAAGGAAAGTCTTATTTAGAATTGGGACGTCAAAATTCAATATTTTTTTTATTTTTGGTATTTCTTTTATAAAATTCATTTTTAAGGAATAGTAAAAAATAAAGCATTTGAATGGAAAACTGCATTTCCTTCTAATTTAATTATATAGTTAGATTTTCCTTTTCATAATTTTTATTGTTTAAATAAATAATATTTTTATTATTTAAATCATTTTTTTTCATTTATATAATCTCACATTGTCATTAGATATAAACGCATGTCATTGTTTTGATGTTTTTTATTTATAAAACCCAAATTTCTCATTTTGAAAACGAGGAATAATTTAAAATTAATTAGTAAAACATATATGTTTTGAATTTAGAAAATTGGATTCCATATTTGGAATTATAATGTCCCAATTCTGTTAATATGCCCATTTTTTGACATTATGAATAATAAATATAGTAATTATTTTAAATACCAAGTTTAAGGGTAAATCATGCATTTAAAGGTTAAAATAATATAATAATAATATAATAATACCCTAAAAATTTTCCTAATTTAATTGGATTACTGTATTATGACCATTATCATCCATTTGTTGATTTTATGACCACTTATAGCCACTTGGATAAAATTAATTCATTTATAATTTTATATTCAATGAATAGTCATTTTTGTTAAAAATTTATTTTTTATAATGGATTGTATTTTAATGTGGCGTTATACATGGGATATGTTCCACTATAAATAGTCTATAGATATATAAAAATATTATATACATCATGGTAATTTATTTATTAATTTTACGAAATATAAAATTAAATTTAACAATGACACAATGATGAGGCAATCATATATTTATAAATTAAATAGTCATATAAATGATAATATAAATATTAAAAAAATAATATTATACATAATTTATTCTATAAAAAATTTCTATGTGGAAATTACATCTTATAAATCTATTAAAAGTTTTTTATAATGTCTATATGATGGAATTTTATTTAAAATTAATTAATGAATATCGTAAAAATTGACATAATGGGTTTTTTTAAATAAAAATTTATTAATTTATTTAAAAATACTAATTATTTTTTCAAAATAAAAAAGTAATTATTTTAAGGTTTAAATGTTCTTTAGGTGTCGAAATATGGGAAATTTACCGCATATATGTATAATATATACCATCATAATATTTAAAATGGTGTTACCACAATTAAAATTAAATGAAAATAATTAATGGTAAACTAAAAACAAAAGGTTTAAAAGAATATAAAAATAGGTCTAAAAAGTTGATTATTAGATTATATATAACAATCCTCATCATAAGTTTGACAAATATAATTTTTGATTCATTTATATTAAAAAAATAATTTATATTAATTTAATATTTTTAGAGTTCCCAAGGGTGCGCCTCCCCTCTCCGATAATAAGGTACCCACTATTTTGTAATACAATCACTTGAAAAATCTTTTGGATTATCCAAAATATTCCCATAACCCTTCATATAATCCCTATCCACTTTCTTGAGGTATTATTATATTTATGAGACCCTTCTTAGAGGTGTAAAGGATTTCTTCAATGGTGATCAACCAAAGAAGTGGTGTCGTTTTTAATTGTTTCTATTTTATTTCTTCATCCACTTCTTCTAAATAATATTAATATAAGATGAAATAATAACACAAGTATCCCCAATATACTTAGATTTTATTCTATTATCATGTCACCTAAATACATCAACAATTTCATCATATGGGATATTAACATTTTGTTCGTGGGTACGACAGACTACATCCTCACGAACCGATATAGTTCATTTTTCATAACCATATATCAAGACTGGTTATAATTATTGAATAAATATTTATACATTATATAAATTAATTTTTTAATGTTATAAAATAATAATATTTCTAATATTTATTTACCGTTAATGCTTATAATGACGATAATGTCGTTCGTGCGCACGTGTGAACTATCATCTCGACAAAGTGATGTGAATCATTTTATTCCCCACATCAATTTCGCTGAATATATAAGTATACATAAACAATTACTATTAATTTAAAAATATAATGATCCTTCTAGAAAAGTAAATTAAGAATAATATATTTCCATAATAATCAATGAAAATTGCAAATGTTAGTCAGGAAAATGTAGGACCTACCATTTCCATGATTATAACATCATTTAAGATTTGTACCATATTTGAATGGATTTATTGAACAATTATAATTTATTGATAAAATTTATTATTGTTTTATTAATTTAATTATAGATATGATGGAATTATGACAATATTGGCTATTGACATCAAGCCAGGTTCATTTTCGACTCTAGTACCTCATATTGACAAAATATATGATACGAACTAAAATGATTATGTGATTTTTGTAATATGGTAATAAGTGATATAAGAGTAATAATAAATTTTAAAAGGGTTCTTAAGAAAGTATAAATAAACTTAATTTTATTATTCCAGAATTTAACGATTATACATGACAAGTTAGACTCATGGTAAGGTACTTCGTCTCAGTATCTTTTTATTGAGGCATATTTTGATAATTTACGCCACCTTCTATTATATAGTGTATATTCAACCCAATTTAATTTTAATTTCATTCAATGGTTTTCCAATGGAATATTTTTAATATGATTGATTTTAGTAAAAAAGTGAATGTTATTTTAATAATTGAGGCAACAACATCCATTCTTTCATCCTAACCGTTATTTCTTATTTGGATTTTCATACAATCCAGAATGAATTTAATAGAAACATTAATACCATATTACATTTTTAGGTATTTCAGTATTGAAATTTGTGTTGGGAGTGGGTATATTATAGCAATATATGGAAATTATATCTTATGATTGCTATATATAAATGTTACTTTTTATAAACATTTTATGTGTTATGATTATTTTATGGTTCATTTTAATTGTTTATATATAATATTTGATCACAAATAAACTAATATAGGATGAGCATGTGGTAGCTCCTTAATGCATTGGGTAGTGAGATAGAGTTAAATGATAATTTTTCTCCAAATATATTAAGGGTATAAATTTTGAATGGAATTCCAAATGTTACCATGATGGTTAATCACTATGTAGCTATAAAAGCTACAATGTTTTTATGTTATTTATTACTCTTGTTACTTTTATGATTCTCACATTCTATGATCTTTTCCATTATTTTTATGATTTTATGGGTTTATAAATATTCCTCGAATAACATTTTATTTACTAATTTCATATCTCATACTTCTCTTTTTGTGCTCATCCCATTTTTTTTAAATCGTTCACAAGGGATATACATGGGAAAGAGAAGTGAAGAAGTCAATAATGTTTTTAACAAGGAAAATAAATCATGTTTATTTTGGAAAGGTATTATTTTTTTAATAAATGGATACTATTGTAGTTTTATCCACTTTGTATATTGTTGAGTTATTATGTAATTTGTATTTTCCTTTTCTCTAAGACTCTAAACATGAAAAACTATTCCATGTTAATTATTGACTTAGTCAATACTATATAATATTTAATGTTGTGGACTTATACACTAAATTACATTTCACTAACCATTTCTATCAATATTTGATGGTGTTTTTCATGTATATACTATTCTTGAAACTCAAGATAGATAATAGTAATTTAACATTATATGAAAAAGGTATTACTCATATAGTTCATTTTTCACCTAATAATTTGTCAAAAGATAATTTTAATACATGAAAGTTTGAGATTCTTTTTTATTTGGATATTTGTTCATAGGTTTTCATGTTGATGTTATCTTCTTATGAAAATGTGGTTGATAGAAATTTTAGGGTTTTAAAGAACCATGATGGAAATTCAGGTTTAACTGGAGTTCCTTTTTTATAATAGTAATAGTAGTGTATGTTACATTAAAGGAAATATAAAGCATCATGAATCTCATGGAGGCTCTCAAAAACAATATTCTTATAAATCTCATACTATTCCTAAAAGAGACCCCTTTATTTCCTATCAATGTGGATGTACAGGTCATTAAAAAGAGTTTCACACTAAGGAAACAAATGTATATTCTTCTTGTGGACGAAGAGGTTACTTTACAATGTTATATCATGCATATTATTCTCCGTATAGTGGCACAAGATCATCAATGCTAGAAAGTATAATAGTGCAATTAGATTCTTCACAAATAAAGTATTTCCATTCAAAGAAATCT
The DNA here is from genome assembly GCA_963277665.1 of Viscum album. NCBI lineage: Eukaryota > Viridiplantae > Streptophyta > Magnoliopsida > Santalales > Viscaceae > Viscum > Viscum album. Next base: position 552,005,918 of record OY728125.1, on the reverse strand, counting down.
GTAACAATGATGTTTCGTGTACTGTAAGAGTCTCTAGATGATGAAGATATAGGTCCAATGACTGTAAGAGGTACCATCACTATTAAATCATCTTTATCTTCAACTTTATTGGATATGGGTCCATCTCAATCAATAATTTCAACTTGTGTTGTGAATAATCTAAAAATTCATATAGAGAAATTATTTCAAGAGATGACTATAACTACACCCCTCAAAATAAATAGGGAGTGGTGTCTTCATAGTCCCGTATTTTTTGTATAATTTATCCAATTATTTACTTTATCGGTATTTTCATATTCATTATATTAAATTAATGGATGTAATTTTCAGGATAGAAGTCATCATTGTAAATAAATCCCAGATTTATTGATATCTTCTATGTGTCTTATTTACTTTGAATGGTGGGGTGTGTTGCACATGTTAGGAAGAGTGGGACTGAAGGCCATGTGTTTCCCAAACATCTTATCTAGTGTTTGGGATTGTGATATCTCTGTTTGATTTTGACATGGAGAGAGAATATTTGAGATAAGATCTACCTCCAGTTTCCATCATCATTCTTGATTTTTTCTTATCTAACATGTTTTATTTTCCACCCTTAAGAGATGTAGAGTCCACTATTAAATTAGTGTTAGGTACACATACCAAGTCATTAAATTCATTCCACTAGGAGGTAGATGAAATGAAGGTTTTGAAGATTGAGTGAGATGATCTGTTTTATAAAGAATTTATACTCCTGAGTGTGTCACCTTTAGAACACCCGGATCACTTTTCTATGAAATATGTAGGGTCACATCATGTCTTTTTTATTTACAAAAAACAAAGTATGGTTTTGGTTAATGAAAAATATCCTTTTCTGTGGATCGATTATTGTTTTGTCCAGCTGAAAGTGAAAAATATGTTCTTAAAGATTGATATTTGTACAATAAATAATAGGAGATGTATAGTTTAATTTGGAATTTTGAAAACAACATTTTGGAGATGGTTTATCCATTTGGAGAACCACTTCATTCCATTTTTTCTATAAAATTATCCTTTAAATTTATTAATTTGATGAAAATAATTTTCCATGAGTATTTTTATATGTTCATTGTTGACATTATAGAAGTCGTCCTTGTTTACTATAATTATGAGGAGGATCATGTACATGATGATAGAGAAGTTATATAATTTCGGAGAAATCAATGACTTTATTCAGAATTATCAATATGTGTTTTTTGGAATCTGGAAGTGATGTTCTTGGGACATGTGGTTTTAGAAAATGGTATCTTAGTTGATCATGAGATGGTGAAATCTATTATGACCTATGAAAAAAAACCTAATGTTTTCAATATTTGGGGCTTCATTGGATTAACTAAATATTATCAACAATTTATAAAGGACTTCTATATTTTTGATTCTTCAATGATTGAACAAACTCGAAAGGGATTAATGTTTTATTGGGATATGAAGTGTCAAAGTTATTTTGTGGAGATTAAATGTATTTTAAAAACTATGATGGTGATGAATCCTCCAGAGGTTGAGCATGGTAATTTGGATTTATGTAACACATTAGGATAGGTTTTTGGGTTTTTTTCTTATGTAGTGTGATTGGGTCATTGCATATGGCTCCCTATAGCTTGGGACACATGGGAATAATTATCTGGTCCACGGTCTTGAAATTACAACTATGATGAATACACTGAGTTGGAATTAATACCTTTTTTGAGAATGGTTTACCATGTTTTCAAAACAAAAGAACATGAGGTATATCTTCTCTCAAAATTAATTTAATCTCTTCTATAGGTTTTGGGTGGAATACCTAAAATCTATTGACATTAAAACCACCTATAACCTAGGGAAATGCAATTTTATCTTAGTTGATTTGAGAATTATACTTCCATCATAGGCTGTCAAACAATCAACAAAAGAGTATACTTTTCTGGCTCATTCAACACAGTTGCATAATAGAGTCTATGAATCTTAGATGAGGTCTCCTGGGTCATTGTTTAGTTGAACTCTTCTCTTCTTGATATTATTCTTCTAGAGAAGCATCATGTAGATAAGTTACACATCATTAAAGACTCTATTAATTATGGGGAGACAATTATAGAGTGTTTGTTCTCCATGTAGGTGATTCTATTTTTTAAGAATCATTACATCATCACTTTTCTTATAATTAAATCCCTTATTTGGTATATCTATAATTTATTGTATGTTTTGCACCTAGGAACCATGAAGATGATATATTAAATTTATAAGAAACCATATCATTTTTATAGAAATAACCATTATTAATTACATAAACTATTGACTCAATTGTACATGGAATGTCAGGAGGTCTATGGACTTTCGGTCTTAGGAACATTACATAACGACTTTAAACCTGAAACACAACATATTTATTAAAAACATCTTTTACCTGACCATTACATTCACTCATACATAGAATTTAATGGGATAACTTGAGAACATGCTTATGGAAAGGGTGATCTATAAATCCTAGTAAGGGAGTAAAGAATGCATAAAATTAATAATACAATACATTTTAGGAAATTGGAATATCAAAAAAGTATAACAGAAACATGAACACAAAGGCATGATAAATAATGATTATCACAATGTGGAAATGTGGAAACAACACTTAACATTGTATTAGCATGAGCTAAGGATCATTGCACATATAGAATGAGTAAAACCCCATTGGATGTGAATTATCATGAGTAGACCCTTATTTCATTTGACGTATCATGATACTAATCATTACCCAATGCATAGGGGTGCTATCTGGGCACACCCTTCTTAATCATTTGATTTCATGTATAAGTGTGGAACATAGATTATAAAATATGGATTCAAAAAAACTCATCATTAATCACATGATAAAGAAAAGTGTTATTTGTAAATAGAACTATATAATCAACAAGTAAATGTGCATTAAGTTGAATATCGTTGATAGAGAAACTGGCATGCTAATCACTACACAATAACATTGTCTTGGAAAATCGCCGTACAATTTCGGGAGCATAACGGCGTGACATAAAAATTCATAAAAATGGTTTTTGAGAGATAAATGGATGTCTCATGATATTTAAAATAAATAGACTATTAGGGGGTCATATAGACACATTTACAAACTTTTTTAATGGAATTTGGATTCATAATAAAAAAGATTTACTAGAATGTATATGAGGAGAGTGATATTCTTATGGAATTTCAGCAAGGTAACAGGTGTACATAGAAGAAATTATTTACAGATAAAAGGATTTTATCATAATTACAAAAAATTGGGTAGTATGTGGGTGCAGATAAATCATACCCCAACATTTTCAATTTAATGACAATGGTATAACAACTTAACTATATTTTGGACAAAAATGAGAAATAAAGATGTCCCTTTCAATATTTCAGCATGGTAACAGGTGTACATGGAAGTAATTAATTATAAGAAAAGGTGTTATCTAAAAATTAAAATAGATGTAGGGGAATATAATGGAGGTTCTAAATCATACCCCAAAATTTTTAATTGAATTTAAAATTGTATTAGAATATAAATAAATGTGGATTAAAATAAAAATGGATAGAATTCCATACATGAAAGGGTAATCCCAACGGCATGGGAGGGGATTGATAGTAAATTATTGAGAGATTGGGGATTCATAAGAGGATTTAGATAGAGGATGTCCGGGGTTGGTCGAGCTCCAAAATATTTTAGTGAAGATGAAGTGAGAGCATGGGAGGGTTTATATAGGAAAAGATAGGGAATGTTTTATTAGTTAGGTTCGGGACACCCCACATTAAACTAATCAAAACCACATATCATCCCATGGTATTTTCCAATAGTTTTTTCGATATGGGATTAGAAAACATTATTTTATAAACCCAATGGCCTAAAATCTTAAAATAGTATGTTTACTTATGTAGAGGTGAGTCACACTGTCAAAGTAATCAATTTATAATGTTAAAATGTTTTATATGTCTTTGAGGGTTCGATAAAGCCATAAAAAAATAAAACAAACCCAAAATCACATTATTTTAATTTAATATCATATATTGGCGGAAAATAAGATTTATTTTATTTTATTACATCACTATTCAGTAATTATGATGACATAAAACAAATTATATAAATAAATGATATTTATTTTTTACTAAAAAATTCGATTGTCTCTGAAAATTATGAAACACTCACCGTTGGATAACTTCGACGTCTTGATTCCAAAAATAACTGGCATTTATCAAAAATTCATCGATTTGACAAAAACAGACTTCAATCTTGAATTAATATAACACACTAATTCATAAAAACTATACAGTCATTTATATTATAAAAATAGTAATTTACTAATTATATTTACTATAAAATATTAGTTTATTCAAAAGTCCATTAATTTATCAAAATAGTTTTCTTAATTAACAAAAAATGATATTCTTTCTTTAAAAACAATTTACCCAGTAACAATAACAAAATAAATGTATATTATCTATAACTTAATAATATACATAATCATAGAATTATAATCTTGTTATATAACTCTTTATAACACCCTGAATAAGACTAAAGTTTAAGCATTGCAATGGTGACAGACTATTGGGATGGCTCAGATAACATCAATCAGGTGGTAATCTCATTAACTTCCACTTATACCATATGCGGTTCTTCATAACATGTCGATGCTTAGCTTTGGTTTGGTCAAGATGAAATCCCAATGATGCAACATCCTTTCCGAGCAACAACAAATGGTCTTTATATAGGTAAATTCTACTAGATGAGTACATTGATTCTTTTGTCTCATTATATTTGATTTGTTAATAACCTATATTTATACAAATCATGTGATCACAGTTTAACAAATATATTTGCAACGATCAAAATTAATGATGGTATTTTAATATTCAAAAACAGTAAACCAAAAAAGTGAATACTTTTTATAACTATTTTACAAAATGATACATTTAATTAGATCAAGAGGAATTTTTAATAACAAAATCTTGGGTCGTTACATAATTTCACGATGATTTTAGAGGCTAGGTATGAGACATGGCATTGAAAATTTGGTCTTTCATTTTTATAAAAATCCATCAGGCCATATCCGAGCACTAGATACCTTTGAGTTTATTTCATCAACATTAGGATCTACCCTGGTTTTTGTATGTGAACCATATTGACTTTTTGGTTTGGTTTCCACATACTATGAGAAATAAGAATGTGATACAGGTTGTGATTGATGGACTATCCAAATATTATCACATTATAGCCATTCATGATACATCCATAGATGATGTGTTGGTAAATACCTATTTAAATGAGATAATTCATTTTCATGAAATTCAATATTTTTTTTTTCTAATATAGATCTCGGTTTAATTATCACTTTTAGAGAGGGCAGGAGGAGTGACTAAGATATCAGTTCTGTTTGCACAAAAAATACTATATGCAGTCAGATTTCTATATAGATTGATATTTACAAATTCTACAGGATATACTATGTTCCAACATTAATGAATTTTTTGGGGTATGGGATATCTATTTGATATTTTGTATTGGATGAGTTTTTTATAACAAAAGTTTCTCGTAAATGATTATAATAGATTGTTTTAAGGCCTGGTATAATCTTCCATGTGAATCTATTTTTTTATTGTTATATATAAATGAATTGATTTAGTTATAATTATATTTTTTTATGAGACGACATTAATGATTTGGTTAAATATTCATAGAATGTTTATGCCAATGATCTTGTATAATTTTTATGATGATTGTTAAAATAATAAATTGTATTTTTATGTTCTTTACCAAGTGTTATTGCCTGTTTCTCCCTATTTTTTTCTGATATCTTGGGAGGAATGTGAATCTTACTCTGGATTTTGTGGGATATTTTTGTGGTTTTCTAGAAGGTTGGGAAACTATCTTAATCCTTTTCAATTATACTATAATATATATCTATTCATAATGTTTTCCATGTATCCCCATTCGAAAAATATCCTTCTGATCCATCTTATCATTTGAGTGGGTGTGATCTTAATATCAGGAACAAATTATTTATGACTGAGAATCCAATAAAGATAGTTTATTCTGAATCAAAGTTACTTAATGGAAGGATGATACCTTTGGCAGACGGATTATGTAAGAACTGTTCTAATACTCGCTGAGACATGTGAGAGGGAGGCATAGATGATTGCAAATTGGACTCAACTTTCTCATAAGGAAGCTTATTGGAAGTCTTTTTAAGGAAGGAATGTTTCTAGGATGGGTATTTTGTAACATAATTTTAATATTTTTACGTTCTACACATACACCATTTTATAAAACTATTTTTCACTTTTTAGGGGTTCTTCATGTGGAATTTTGAGTCTTTTGGAAGCACTTGTGTTGTGTATGATTGGTGCATAGTTTTCGCAAACTGTGAGCCATTTTAGTGAAATCCGTGAAAACCCTAGTAGTGGGGGTATTCATGATGGGTTCTCATTCTGAAAAATAATGCACTAACCATGTAGAAATTGTGCACCCATATATAAGGGGTCATGGTTAGGAATATGTTTGGAAAATATATTTGTCACCTCTACGAAACTATGCACATGGATTTTTCCAATCCTTAAATTAACATTAAAATTTATGAACCCATGTTTATTCCCCCTAAAAACCCTAACTTGGGATTGGATGTCCATATAAGTCATTTGTGTTCTCAAATATCCATTTATTCATTTCCAAATTGAATCTTATGTGAATAAATTCATTGATAACATCATTAGATCTAATCCCTATAAGATTTAATATCCCATTCTCAATATCTCACACTCTTCCTCTCTCATCCATAAAATTGTAGAGATCTTTTTTTGAAGGAGGTTATAATTATAATTTCTTTAGATCTTGAATCTACATTTTATTCTTTGATCGTTGTTACTGATATTCTTATTTAGAGTTTCCTGTTGCGGGTGTTGTGATTCATGATCACAATATCCCATGGTAGGTGGTTCCATTAGAGACTTTACAATTGTTTTAACTGAAAATATAATGATTTGAATTAAAATTTTTTCAATATGATTTTGAAAAATCAAATTAAAATAAAATTGGGATTTTATTTTTTTGAAATGATATGAGGGAAAAACCCACAATTCCATTAAATTCAGTTGTAATTTTGTGAATTGAACAGAACTTGTGAAATTATAATCATTGAGTTAAATTGGAAAATTGATCTGTGAAATTATTTTCAAATTATTTTTGATAAATTTTTCTTGAATTATTTTGGTAATAAACGTTGTTGGTTTTATCATGGAAAAGGAATAAATTTATAATAATGTGATTTTTTATAATAGAAACATTCTTATTAAAGTGTAAAATTAGTAAATTTCATTTTGAACAGTTATGAGATAAATTATCTATTATTTATTATTATTTGAGAACATTAATACCTAAGTAGTTAGTGATTTATTTGGGACAACACTATATTTATTCTTTACAACTCTAACAAAACACTCCACTACGTCACATTCCCAAAGGGATGGAAATGAGTCCTCTTTGACCAGTGTTTTTGGGACATGTATAACATTATTTCCATGATAGACTATTCAAGTATTATAGGACCACATATCCTTTAGATCTAGTACCTATTGGAATATTACCATATTTCTCTCTATTTATTGTTTTGATATATTATGTATTTTGTAATTTGTTTTACACATGCCTTGTGAATTTATATAAACTATTTCATATAAAAAGTTAACTAAGACATTATGTTTATGTATATTAATTATTTAAAATATAAATCTTGAATGGTTTTAAATATTCTATTGTAATAACATTCATATTTGTTTAAATTTGAACAATAAATTTTTTAAAATTAATGTACAGTCTTATTATGTAATCCTTTTGAGACACTATGGTGATTTATCTCACACCCAACATGTTCCTTCTAGTGTTTGTAGATTTTTTCGACCAAGATTATATAGGGGAAACATAACTCTACAAAGTGATAGTTTTTGACCATCTAGATTAAGATATAAGCATGTTTGGTACATGGGTTTTTATCCTTTAGTTTTGGAACGTTTTATTTTTACTTTCGATTTATATACCTGTTAGACATCTGGTATTATTCTCACTGTAGAGTTTTCCTTTATGCCTACTGAATTGTAACTTTTAATCCACTATTTATATAGTAGACACATTCATATCTTTATTTTATATGATTATAGGTTCTATTTTCCAACCCATGGGGATCGGCAATTCCCTTAATGCCACGTCAGTACTATCCCCATTATCAGGGTATCAGGGTAACAGAGCTAGTTCGTGACAAGAAATTGTTTTTTCAACATTTAATTAAAATATATTTTATTTCGTATATTGATAAATTAGTAAAAAAATCTACATTATGTAAATAAATAGGCACATATTCACCCATTGGATATGTTGTGATCATTGCCAACATCATTTATTACTCCGTGGAATGAATATACAACAGTTTTTTATGCTAGAATGAATAAAGTTAACTTTTAATAGATCATTAACTCCAAAAAAGAATGTAAATCCATTACTTATATCTCTCATTATATTCCATCTCCAAAATAGATAACATATTTTATCGAAGGATAAATAAATATCAATATAATCCATTTCATAAATAGTTATCCTAATGAATTTTTTAATATATATATATGTTAATATTCAAAGTATAATTTTTTAATGAAGGCACTGAATCAACATTATATAACATAAAAAATAAAACATTTATCTTAATGTGACTTTCAAATATTTTAATTACTTAATAACTTAAAACATAATGATAACATTCAAGATTCCAAATATAAAATCTCATGTTGTCAAATATATTCAACAAATCGTCACTTTTAGTAAGGTCCAGTTAAAATATTTAAACCATAAAACCTAAATAATATTTAATAGTGACCAAAACTATCCCATAACCATATTATTATTATACCATCATTGGGAAAATAATAATGTTTATCTTCACTCAATAATGTGTTTTCAAATAGGTTCAACATTTCAATAATTCCATTTTCATGGCCATCAGTACCATTCATCATATGTTCTCAAATACATTATGAAATAATACTTTAGTAAAATCCTTATACATTTCACGATTCTTATAATTAAAATATCATTGATAAAAAAACCTATAAAATAATTCTTAAATCTATACAAAATAACATTAATCATTCCACTTATTCTATGGTAATATTATAATATTGACCATGATCCATTTTCTTCTTTTATGTTATGTCCCATGATTAAAGGAAATTTCATTTATTCATTCCACATATCCATACAGTTGAATCATTGGACATCAAAAATTTCATTCATGTATTTAAAATGATTATCACAGTGGGCATTGTCATGAAACATTTAGGGAAATCCCATTCCCTTGAATAACTTACTAGTTCATTTCATTCAAGAATTATTTCAAGTGTAAAATCCTTCATTCACTTCTTTACCATATAAATATTTTTAATTTTTTACATCGCATTCTCTTTTGTCCCTTATTATCCAAAATAAATTTAAAATTATTTCTCTATCCTGATAGCACATGAAACAATGTCTTCGTATGATGATAATTTCTGTGATAGTAGTTCCATTAAAAATGTGTGTTGAACCACATCAAAAAATTATCATTCTTACTCTTTGTGTGACTACCCTTGATACTATTTCTAATTCATACACTCAGAACCATTTATAAAAAAATGAAAAACAATAGATTATAATTTTTTTTATGAAATACAATGTATTGTCCAATATAGTAAAAAACACTATATAAATTTAATTGGTTATGTATTACTAATATCATAGTCAGAAACATGATTTCCTTGGGGAAACCATTATTTTCAATCCAGCCCTAATGTTTTTTAAATAAAATGTGATTTATCATAACATTATCTCCTATAAGTTCCATACTTTTTTGATGTATCTCTATTTTCATGCACTACTTGATGATCTAGTTATGCATTATCCGCGATTATCAGGGTTAATACCCATAGGTAAATATGTGATAAACAAAATTTACTTGTTGTATCCAGGTAAGTATTTATTTCTTGAAAAAACCATATATTTTATTCTTTAACAAAACATTAGTTTGTTCTTAAAATATTATACACAATTACTATTATTTGGATATTTTCCATAATTTAATTTTTCCAAAATCTAGTTCCCAATGTTTTTAGAATCATACTATAATAAAAATTAAATTGACAACGATCCTAGTAGATCATGATTTTTTGTTAAATTATTACATTGGTATAAGATAAAATGAATATCATCATTATTAAAAAAGTATTTAGTAGTATTTTTAAACTATATAAATATTTTAAATTGTTATTGTAGTTGAAAATATAAAATACCCAATGTATTTTATTTTGAACATTATTATTCCTCACAACATATCCCAACATTCCAATCACAAAACACATATTTGTATCCTAGGGAAAATAAAAAATAATAAGCGGTGAGATAAAACTTTCAATAACGGTGTGTGTACAGTGGAAGATATGAATAAATCATAATCATAATAAAAAGGTAAATAATTTAAAAACAAATCTATTTTTATCAAAATTAAAATAATAATATGTCTTGAATAAATACTAATAATAAAATCTATATAAATAATCAAATGATCTTGAAAACCAAATGAAGGATATTAAAACTAATAGAATAATTACATGGAATATCAAAAATCAAGTTCATAATGATGGAATGAATAATATCAGTCATATGAATCATACTAATGACCCTCTCATCCAATAAACATAAATACTATCATGTTATTATGCAAAAAAATATTGATAAAAGGCAAAGGATTAACAAAAACTCAATCAATTTTGTGTCATGAAATATAATGATGCATCATGGGGATATATATAATTGGGAACCATAAATCATATAGTAATTTTGATGAACTCTAGATGTAAAATGGGTGAATCAAAATAATCATAAACATTTACACTAATGACTAGAATACAAAATGATAACAATTACCCCAATTAATAACCATAATCATAAACTATCCTGAGAAATAATAATTATATAAAACTAGTTAATACCAATTAAAAATGATCATAAACCTTCCAAATAACTAATAAAGATGGTATTACTACAACATATCCCTAGTTTTATATATTTAATACAAATGGATAATGTCTTTATTGAATATATAATCCGTAAAAATTATCTAAAATCCTTTTTTTATCCAAATATCCTTTTTATTTTGATAATTACTTTATCGAATAATATTATTAAAACATTTTGAAAATAAATTTCATTAATGTGTACTTCAATTATCGGAAAATACTTTTTAAAAAAAGAATTGGTCATTATGCTGGAGAATTTATTTCATTCCATATGCCAGAATGTAATATTTTCTTTTCACATATATTGATAATAGTCAAATGGGAATTGTTTTTAAAACGAAATAATGATTATATAAAAATATTTTATAAAAAGTCAACGTTGGTAAAAATTAAATTGTAATTTTTCTAAAAACTTTCTAAAACATTTTGTACAAATTTTATAGAAAACATGAGTTAATGAAAAAAAGAGTTCTGATCAAAGCGATTAATAAAGATAGATTTTATTAAATAAAATTTCTATATAATTTAATGTAAAAATACGTTGGAAAATGGTACCATTACATGAAAAATTTCAGTAATAACCATAATAAAATTAAATATAATTATTTCCATCTAGAAATATCAAATAATTCCACAAAATTATAGATATACATAAAAAATCTCGACTAATGATGAGATTTTGAAATAAACCTTTACCACTTGGGTAACTTCTAAATCCTAATTCCCATAAATAAAATGATATAAAATAAACATTAAAATCTATTATTATATATATATTCATGATATCAAATATCATGGGGTCATTATATAAACCACAAAAGGGAAATAACTGGGGAATAAGGCATATATATCGTGGATGTAAAAGTGGTAGGAGAAACCCTTACCACGCAATCGATTTATATTGTATCATTCTGAAACTATATTATAATAAAAAAAAGTTAACTATTAATTCATTAAATAACCATAATAAAATATAGCATACATTATTTTTTAAAAAATATTATTTTATCACTCATTTTTCTATTTTTTTATAATCACTATTACGGTTTATAAATTATTTCTTATTAGTGAATATTTTCATTCTTTAATTTTATTCCATTTAATTTAATCATTATAAAATAATATAATAAAAATTTAAAATATATAACTATATATATATAAATTATATATTTAATTGTATTAAAATATAATTTTTAGAGATATAAAATGGATTACACTTGTTAATGAAGACGGTACACTATGCGTACTAATGAACACTACATCTAATATTATCGCCAGGTGGAATGAAAGGAAAATAGGTATTAATTATCCTTTTAGAATAATTATTATCTTATATATATATATATATATCATTTATATCAATATAATCCCTCCAAAATTAATGTCCAGGTAAAAATAATAGGAAAAACAATTCACATCAATATGTGGAAGTAGTAGTAAACGTTTACACACAAGGGAAATCTTTTTTTATTGATTAGACGGTAAGAGATTTTTTCATGTTATATATTACCAAAATTATTGTTATATCAAAATATTACATATAATTCTTAACATTTATCCATACTAAATTCCATGTAAAGCATAATTGAAAGAAAAAACCCATCGCTTCAAGATGTGGTAGTCCACTATACACATGAGTGCTATTATTGTATCCCTCATAGAATGGAAAGAAAAATGATATTTGTTATTTGATAATTCCAGAGCTAAAATAATATAATAAATATTATATTTTTTAAATCCATCATTAAATCAATCATTAATTGGTGGTGATAGAAAAGAAACTATATCTAATTATAGGGAATTAACACTCTATATACCTGAATAATGATTTTTTAACCCATTTTATGGAAGTATAAAAATATATAGGTTATGCTAGAAACATAAAAAATGGCCACTATTTTTAATATACTAATTAAATGATATCGTCATATTTTAGTAACAATTGAATGTTATAGAGGAATAAATAATATAAAACACTCAATTAGTGACAGTATATCTTCTCCGAGAAACTGCTTTTGGTTTTCTCTAAAAATCTTTCCCATATTGGTGTTTTTACTGAAATATTGATTGAAAGATTATTATGGTAAAAAATTATGTTATTTGGTAAGTTAATGGATAACCCAATAGGTTTTGTATGTGTGGAGAGTTGCGGAGATAGTGTGGCCATTTATAAGTGAGGACTTTAGCATACGTGTAATGTTTGCAAAGAAAAAGGAGTTGCCTTATTTTTCAACTGTAAAAATGTTCCCCAATGATTCATTATATAATAAAAAAGAGAAAAAAGTCGATTTACTTTCACATAATATTTTTTACATGTTCTGGGTAATTTTTAGCACTTCTATTTTTAGTTTTCCCCCAATTTAAACCAATTTAATCATTAACTAGGGTAAATATTTTTTTTCCTTATACTATTTAGTATGGAAAAAAAAAATTTATATAATTTTACATAAAATAAATTTTTAGGATTAAAAAATATGGAACCAGCTCTTCCAAATTCCAGTCAGATAATTTGAATATTTAAATTTAAAATTTATCATGCATACATGATGAGAATGTGGGGTTTCTAAGTAAAAATGGTCTAATGTTTATGATATTTTTATATCAATATTAAAAATGATATTGAATACAATAACCAAATTTGGATATATATATATATATATATATTTTAAACCCAATTTATTATGTATTTATTTTTTTAAAATTGTTAAAATGACTTTTAATTTGTGGGATCAAAGCATTACAAATATTTCATTTTGAAAAAACACAGCTTCTTAGAAAACATGTGTTTCTATTAAAAATGGTTCAAGTTTATATCAAATTAATATATAACCATTTAATTTATTTTATTCAAATGTAGATAATATATTTTTTATAATTTAGTTATTCATATGCAAACCCTACAACTTAACATATATGTTATAATGGTCATGTTTAGAAAATATTTTGATATTGATTGTGTTTCATTTAATCCTGGTATTTAATGTATCACATGTAATAAATGTCGTTGAATTTATTTGAATATATATATATATATATATAAAATAGGGTTGGGGTTTGTAATTTTGAAATAATGTTGTCATTTGTTCATACAAACTATCAACTAGGATGTTCCTATTTTAAAATCATGGGGTGTTATATTCTACCCCTTTAAATAAATTGTGTCCCCTTAATTTAAACATGATATCAATAATCGAGGCTTTAAATTTAAAATTACATTCATGAAATACCCAATTGTGATATGGGATAATAAATAATTTTTTTGATGAGAGAAAATAGGATGTACAATGTTCATCTAGAATAATCACATAACAATGTTTCCATTTATGGGAGAATATGTGGTAAGTGAATATATAGACATGGGATAAAAATTATATATAGTCTTAGAGATTTTTTTATATCATTTATTAGACTATTTTCAGTGATCAATAATTTTTTAATGAACACAGAACCATAAATTTTCAATGTGTTAATGGATAATTTGACTTGAGGTTAATGAAGGTACAATGATAATATATTTGTTTCAATATAATTTCACATGAGTTGAGAAATTATATTACCATGTATAATGATATCACTAGATAAAATACTAACTTTATAGCATTCTATAGGCACACGATGAACCACTAAATGTAGTTCTGATGTTCTAAGGATCGACTAGAAATTGAAAAGATAGGTTTGAATCAGTTGTTCACTTTTTTTCATGGATCAAAACATTATAAAACATAACCCCTACTACATGTTAAGATTCATTTTATTATCAACCATTAACAAGTACTTAAGAATACATGAATTTTAAATCATTGAATGCACACAATATTTTCAAGGTTCATCCTCAATGTGAGAACCTGGATCATTTCCATAGACACTCTAATTGGTCTAAGGAAATCTGCTATAATGAAAAATAGAATAAAACATGTGGAAAATCATGTTAGACACATTATATCTCCCGATAGAAAAGATTATACTAACTCATGTTATCATACAATTATTTTTGAATGAAAAATTGAGACATACAAAAGAAATTTTTTTTTATTCTTCTCTAAAAAATCCTTGTTTGAATCCTCAGTTCCAATCATTAGTCTGATTTAGCTATGTTAAAACTTATAAGTATGGTAATGATAATTCCAAATTTTACTCTCCTTAAACAATAAAAGGAAATATATTCAATTTGGTGGGAACCTTTTTCTTTTAGTTCTCAAGAACTACACCTTTTTTCTCATGTGTGAATGTGGAAAAATATTGAATGATCTGAGAACATATTTAAAAGTATCTCAGAAAACATGGGTTGGAAACATGAAAATAAATCTTGCTTCCCCAAATCAATCAAACATTAAAAATATCTCTTATTTAATCCTCAATATTTGACTTCATCAATCCCTTATATATTTCTATAAGATTTACGAATAATTGAAATTTGGGTTTGATAATACTGAATCATGATTCTGATTTTTCTAGAAACATGCTCATAATTGTAGTTCATATTTTCTCAAAAACATGCTCTGAAGTGTGGTTTGGTTTTTCTCAAAAATGTGCTCAGAAAATTGGTTTAGTATTATTCTCAAAAATGCTAAAAATGTGACAGAATTTTGAAAGAAATATGCCCATAAAATTGGATCAAATTTTTCAAAAAGATTTTTATTAAAGTTGTTCAGTTTTTTTATAAAACAATATCCAATTTTTTCAGAAAATATGTTCTGATTTTCTCAGAAATCATGTCAAGATTTTATTATAAATTAGTTTTTGATTTCTGATGAATTTATTTTTCGATTTTCTCAGAATTCATGATCTGATTTTCTTAGAATTTAGGTTCAGATTCTCATAGAATTCCATTTTTGAACTTCTTGGAATTCAGGTTCAAATTTTCTCAAAATTCATGTTATGATTTCCTTAGAATCCTTCTTCTGATTTGTGTACAATTCAATTTTTAATTTTCTCAATATTTAGGATCCTATTTCCTCAAATTTCAGGTTCTAATTTGTTCATAATTCATGTTCTTATTTTATTAGATTTTAGGTTCTGATTTCTTCCGAATTCTGGTTCGGATTTATGTAGAATTCAAGTTCTGATTTATAGAGAATTCAGGTTCTAATTTTCTTATAAATTTGGATATAATTTTCTTTTAATTTTCATTCCGATTTTAATAGAATGTTGATTAGAATTTTGGATCCAATTTTTCCCAAATTGTTTCTCAAAATTCTTGTTCCGATTTTTCTCATAATTTATTTTGGAATTATGGAATTAATATTTTCCAGAATGTTGCTCAAAATTATGAATCTGAATTTTCCAAAAATGTTGCTCAGAATTCAAGATCCAATATTTCTAAAAATATTTCTCAATGAAATTCATATAAACTCTTCAACATTAATTCAAAAGCATTTGTTAGGGACCATTTCCTGATTTGTGAGAACTTTATCAATGAAAAATAGTAATATCATTTTTCATAGAACATATAAGAATCATTCTAACTTTTCACTCATCAAAAACATACTTTTTAAATATTCATCTTAAACAAAAAGTTCTTCAGAAACAACATTCAAACTCAGCAACTTCTTTAAAACTTAATTAATTATTTATTTCCAAAAATCTTCCTTCAAACATGGCTTCTTCTTTTATATTTAGACACCTCCTTAAATAAAGAAACTTCTTTCTTTCATAGAATCTTCTTTCAATATCTACAATTTTCATTATGTTCAACAGATTCATTAAACTCATTATCATCATTCATTCTCAACAACCAAGACAAACATTCAACTAAAAACAACATCATCTTCCAATATATCAGAAACATTCTTCCAAAAAGGTTATTTTTCAACAATTATGAAACATTTTTAAAACAAAATAACACAAAATTTCTTCAATCTCCATCTTTGAATTTTATTACAAGCCTTGTAAACAGATTTTCAAACATTTAAAATTCTTCAAGAAAATATGCCTTTGTATTTTATCAAAACCTATAATTTCTCAAAAGTGAGTTTCCTAACACCATAATACTAGATAAAGTAATTTTTTCACATATTTATATCCCTATGTGAAAAGATAGTTTTGTGGAGATGTAATGATAAACTCAAAAATACTCAAACACCCCCATTACTTTTATCTTTTTCTTACTCGCTTTTCTTTTTCTCTATCATTTTTATTTTTCCCTCCCATGTTATATGACAACCAGAACGTCACATTCAAAAAATAATACTATCTAGAAAATTATTATGATGTAAAAACATAATTTTTTACTCTCCCCCTTTGATAACATAATCCAATTCACAGTGGGGGTAATTACTTATGAGATTCCAGAATACATGCTAGGATGCTAAACATGGAGTTGCAACTTCAATTTGATAAACCATTCCTTTGACATTGATTTTGTAATGATATTATCAATGTTATAAGTTTTTGATGTTCATTCCACAAAAAAATATCCAACAACAACATTCTCTTTTATGAACAGAAATTTTATATCTATATGTTTTGATCATGAGTTTTTGAAAGGATTCATAGAATGATTAGTTGAGCTCTGATTATCACAAATATCTTAAATGGTTTAAAAACATTTACATTCAAATATTACAAATGAAGGTTCATCCACAAAATTGGTGTATAATCCTGATGCAGCGACTCGAGTTTTTGGTCCTGTCAGACTTGGGAATATTTCTAGGAATAATTCCAGATCTAGGCACGAAGACGGCGTGCGATTCTAAGGCCCGGTGTGCCCGGAATTAATTTTATAAAAATATTAAGTATTTGTTATACTATTCACATGGTGGGGGTGTGATATCTCATAAAAATTAGCTCATAACGAGAATCTGAGGGCACGCTTGCGTCCGGAACGTGTCGTTTACCCTAGGAGAGGTGTAAACATTGCATGCACGGGCCTGCGGTGAGAAATGCCACCAGGTGCGTTTTCGTAAATAAGTGGCGATCTTAGTGGGTGAGCGTCGGCTCGAATAACTTATGAACGGAGTCTCGGATGGAAAATCTGAGTCCACCGTTGCATTCAGAATGGTGCGTTTACCCTAGGGGTGACCTTACTTTTGTTCGCATCAGGTGTCGGGTCCGAGGCGGGTTTGGCACCGGTGGGCGGCTGATATAAATATCACCCCCCCCCCTTTATCATTCCACTCGACGTTCTTCGCCGTTCTTCGCAGCCACTTCGCTGAATATAGAAAACAAAGCACCCACGAGCTCGGAATTCGACGGTGGACGTTCCAGGAGCGCGCAACGGAAGCTCTGGAGCGCGGATCTGAGGCAGAACGTCGGCGTTTCGCACGCGAGGTAGGAAGATTTGAGTTTAAACCCCCGATCTCGTTTTTGCTGCATTTTTCTGAAAATTGAATCCATAGAAGTGTAGATTGGGTCCCGAGGGTCATGTAGACGCCTCCAGATCGCAAAACGGACCACCTGGGTGCCCCCGACGGTCAGCGGAAGATCCGTCGGTGCGACGATCGGCGGAAGATCCGCCAGCGCGGCGGCACACAGCGGAGCCATGGCTACAGGCCGCCCAGCGCACCGGCCCGGCCGCCGGAGTGCGGCGGAGAGCCGCCGGCCAGGGCGGGCCGGCGGCGGCGGCCGGTCCAGGCCGGCGGGGCGGGTCCGGCCTCTTTTCTCATACGGGGGTCTTTAAACCCGCGTATCATGCAATCCAGGAGCCGGATTCGCGCGCCGTTTGCGGCGACGCGACCCTGACGACGAGGAGAACCCTACGATGTGGGTTTTAGGGTTAAAAAGTTCGGGATCATGGCCCGGTAGATAGAACCGTTGTATAAAAAAAATATTATTTTATTATTTTACGACATCAGACCGTTGAAACTTCTACCCTGAGCGTCCGATTGACGTGTCGTCAGTGGCGTTGTGACCCTGATGGTACCACAATATTTTTGAGATGGTTTCCGGGTGTTGGTTCTGAGAACCGGGTGCGGGCCCCATGAGGCTGGGTTTTGGCGTTTGCGGAGAAACGCAGCTTTTGCACCAGGAGTCCGATTTTGGCTGATGAATTGTCGAACATGTGTGTTTTTCCGAGAGGATCGCAATGGTGCGATCCGTTCGATGAGTTTCGGAATCCAGGCATGGGCCCCACCTGAGCTGGCCTTCAGTGAATAGTACCTTTTTCACAGGGTGTCCGTTTTGGACGACCGGGTAGTGGATTCCGCTTGTTTTTTCGAGGGGATCGTCATGGTGTGATCCGCTCGATGGGTTTCGAGATCGTTGTGTGGGCCCTGCACGAGTTAGCAATAGTGAATAGTGCCTTTTTCACTGGCGCTCTGTATCTGGCAAGTAAACAGCCTATCCTACGTGTTTTTCTGCGTGGAACGCGATGGTGGCCTCGGTTTTGGCCTAGGAGGTGCACAGTGTGGCGTTGTGGTGGGTTGCTTGGGATAGAGACATTTGGACCAGCAGTGGTTGAGGGTTCTCCCTTGGTTCTTTCCTACGAGGGTTCGTGTGGCATCACAACCTTCGTATGGGCTTGTGATCCTCTCGATGGGATGTTTAAACTGTTAGAGTTGTGGTATCCCTCCAGTGGGCCCGGAGTGGATCCTCTAGCATCTTTACCCTAGATCGGGTTTTTGGTATCACTGTGACTGCTTATTTACAGGCAGTGACCCCCTATCTAGAAGGTTAACCCCGTAGGGTTTGTGGCATCATCGGAAATATGATCCCCTACACGGTGGGCCATGCTCAGTAGGGTTGTGGCATAGCCGGGTATACGATCCTCTACTCAGCATGTGGTTTATAGTAGGGTTACGGTATCGTTGGTTATGTGATCCCCTACTCAGCGCGTTGTTTCGGTAGGGTTGCGACATCGTTGGTTCGATCCCCTACATCACGAGTTATACCAGACAGGGTTCCGGAATCTTCGTGACCATCTTTATATGGACGATGATCCTCTATCTGAGTGTAGAGTTTCTGTCGAGCGCCAGATCGGGTTGTGGTATCCCCCAACGTATCTTGGGTTTGATCCCCTATCTGTGAGAACTACGTATGCAAGATCGGGTCGTGGTATCCCCCTGCGGATTCTGGGAGTGACCCCTATCTGTGAGCTACATATACCGGAGTGGGTCTTGGTATCCCCTAGAGGACCCTAGCGGCGATCCCCTATCCGAGGAGTTTGGTGGTTATGGTGTTTCAGTGATGTTTCCTCAGTGATGTTATCTGAAGAGCGTGGTCTCTCGGGTGAGCGTCTGAGATGTTTGTTTGCGACCCGATGGAGTGTATCTCTCGGATGAGTGTCATCTGGTATGACAGTGTTCGTGCGGTGTATTCTCCTGGTTGTGGACAGTTGTTGTTCATGAGGTCGTTACTTCTTGTGGCTTTGTGGCGTGAGCTGAGTATATCTGGATAGTTCAAGGTGTATGTATGGGCATACACCTGAGCTGAGTTGAGCTGACTAGTTGTGTTTAGCCGAGTATGGTCACGAGATGGAGTTTCTCTCTCATCTGGGTTTCCTCTGGCTGGGTTGAGCGGTATGTCGCCTTTCAGTTGCTCCCTTGGGTTTTGGGTTTTTTGGGGTGCCTACTGAGTATGTTTATACTCACCCCTACACGGGATTTTCCCGCACATGTTTGTGTCTTGTGCAGACCACATGCCCTTCGACGGAGTCCCAGGAGGACCCGGAGCAGGAGAAGTTTAGTGACCGAGTTCACTGAGATGTTTATCGGAGCTGTGCCGAGGCAGATTTTCTGCAGGTGTTTGTGGCAGCATTCCCCTTCTTCAAAGCAGGTTGGACACACTTTGTGGTTTTCTTTTGGTGGGCCCTGTTTTTCCCTTTTGTATATTTTTTGTTGCACTCTGGTTTGGGATAGATTGTATGCATGATTTTAATTTTCAGTTTATATATCTCTGCACTATTACATGGAGGTGTTTGTGGGTTCGTGCGTACAGGTACCTTAGGCTAATGCCTCCCATGTGTGTGATAGCCTACTCGGTGCTGGTCGCCAGCCCCTGGCCTATTGGAGGCGGGCTTGGGGTGTCGCGGCTCGAGCCCCATTGGAGTCGGGTCGTGACACCTGAGTAATTGAAACTTTTTCATATTTGGTTGTGCTCAAAGTTACTGTATTTTTTTCAAACAATGCCAACACACACAACATCCACCTGAGAAAAATGATTCTCATAATGTTGATGTTCTATAATCACATAACCCACCTAATGAGATTTTGTGTAACCATGAAACATTAACACATTGTTTCTTTTGTACAAGAACCCATATTATGTTGTTCCTTTGACATATCTACGAATCTACTTTTCTTACAACACATGTGATTCTTTTAGATTAATTTGATACCTAAAACATAATGTCACAACATCAAAAATATTAGGCTATGAAGTTGTAAGGTAAAGAAGACTTCCTATCAGCTTCAGAAAATCATTAAGATTTACAGTTATTCTGGATTCATCTATGTTTAACTTTGTGCTCACAAAAATAGAAGTACAATCTTCTTTTGATTCATCCATTCAAAAATTATTTAACCATTCATTGGAATTCATTTCATGAGATATAAAAATTTATTTTTATTTTTGTTTAACATGTATTCCTAGGAAGAAGGTTAATTCCCCCAACATTGACATTTCAATATTCTTCTTCATCTCTTCAAAAAAATCATCAAAATCCTTTTCTTAATACACATAAATATTATATATTCTACATAACAATTACAATTAATGTTCCATAGTCAACAGGTTTTACATAAATGTTCATATCAACATTTCATTTATAAAGTTTCATCTTTTTCATAATACAATCATGCTTCGAATACCAAGAACATGGATCTTATTTCTACCCATACATATCTTTCTTCAATTTGAATACATTGGTTTCTTACTCTTAATGTAAAAACCCACAAGGATGATTAATGTAATTATCTTCCACAATATCTCCATTTATGATAGCAATCATTACAATCATCTGAAAAAATTTGAAATTAATATTGAAATATATTGAAATAAATATTCAAAAAGTTTTCTTCAATGATATGGGGGAAATGATTTCCTTAAAATCCCCACCATCCACCAATGTATATTTATCACAACCATGTACTACATTGTTTCTTGAAACTTATACATGCTAATTTATTATATATTGGTAAAACCACAAGGTTCTGATAAAAATTTTATTAGTTTGACTTAGAATATGTTCTCACATTACATTCTGGTCAATATGATCAAACTCTTCATCCATAGCATCCGCCGATTCGTTATGTTGAATTGCCTCTTAAACTGATTCTAGTTCAACTATTGAGATCAGTGAAGACTGCTTTTCTAATCTCAACAACCTTCTTGTTTGAACATGAGCCTTTTGATTCCCAAAAAAGATTTCTGATTGAACGTACTTTCAGAAGTTAAGAAGTATCATGGTTTGTTCATTAGGATCACTTTATTTAGAACATGACACATCTGAATCACGATGAGATCGTTTTGTATATCATTCACTATTTTTGGATTTCACCAATGTTTCATCCTCAACATTCTCAATAACATTTTTTAATCAACATTAATTTTCAATTACCTTCACATCATATGAGTCCACAAACTATTGTAAATGTTTGTTTCAAGATTTGTACCTTTTTGAAGTTATTGAATAACCCATGAAATTTCATTTATTATATTTATCATCAATATTTCCCAAATCTACATTTTTTTCTTTTTGCAGTCCTAGAAATCTAAATAATTTTACGTATTTCAAAGAGTGTTTTTTGTTATACCAAATTTAATAAGGTGTAATGTTGGTTTTCAACCTCAACAAGAATATATTTTGAACATGTACATCAGTACTAAAGGCTTTTCTCCAAAATATTTTTGAAACATTGTATCCTATTAACATATTTCTTCTAATTTTAACCAAGATTTTATTCTTCCTTTCTGAAACTACATTTTATTGTGGAGTATAGGGTGAAAAATAATGATGTTTGATACCATGATTTCTTAAATTGGATTAAAATGATTTGTTTCTGAATTTAGTACCACTATACATTTTCAACATCCTTATTGAAACCCCTAACTGTTTTTCAATATCATTTCTGATGAATTTGAACATTTCAGTAACCTCTAACATTTGATTTATGAACATGACGTTTTTCATCTGAGTAAACTCATCAATAAAAGTGATAAATTATAAATAAAATTTTTTATTGATGAATCATTGGACCACATAGATCTGAATGAATATGCTCAAGTGGTTTTCAAGATTTAATCTCAAATATTTTATGAATTTTGTTTGTCATATTTCATTTCTGGAAACTAATACCAACATATTCATCTTCTCTTTTCAATTATAGAATATCCCTAACAACATCAACAGTAGAATGGGTATTCATGTTCTACATCCCAAGTGGCCAAGTCATCTGTGCCAAAAAAAAGTTTCCATCTTTATGACTCAGATAAGATGAGTAATTGGATTCTCTAATATTAAAGAGATCCCCACTGGTTCTTTCCCCTTTTGTAATAACTTTTACATTTTCACAGATTTGATGATACCAAAATCTTTTATGATGATTACTTATTTATCATCATGATAATTATGACATACATTTAGTATTCTATGTTTTATCCCATGAAAAGCTATAATTTTTTATATTTCAGTTTCTTTAATTCAATCTCATCTGTTCTGATACCTATAATTTTTAAGGAATTATCATATCCAAAAGTAACCACTCCTCCATCATGATTTTTAATAACATACATGAATTTTAATCACATTTAATATTTTAAGAACAACTACTATCAAGAATCCATATTTTTTATCTTAACTAATTTCAATGTTGTCTCAACAACCAAAGCTCACCCATGAAACGTTCTATTTTCACCATTTAATTCTTTTATAAAATAAAAAACATGTTCTAGAAAGAGTGTCATACATTATTTGGCATGATGACCATACTAATCACATATTCCAGACATTCAAATTGATCCTTCATTGGAATGTTTCTAACATGTTGAGAATTAACATTTTCAATGTTCTGTGAGTGAGGAAAGTTACTCATTCTTCATTAACTATTTCATCAACTTTTCTCAAACCATATATTCAGGTAGAGATAAATGTTTTAAGAAATTATAATATTTATGGCTATAGATTCTATTGCACCATCAATATACCACAAATATTGATTTTCTATTAATGAATTATCATTATCTATAGAAAAATTATAGAGGTTGGTAATTTCATTCATCCCTAACATTCTCATGATATAGACCATCATTTCATTTATGTGAGTTCTCAACTTTTGAATATTTGATAGGTTTTTCACAACCTTTTTACACCCCATAATTCGCAACACATATTATAGAACATGAAATGTTATAGGACTCAAATGAAACATTATTTTTGGTAAGAGACTATTGTACCTGACTTTCGTAATAATCATTCAAAACAATTAAAGATCTCAAATTTTAATTCAATATCTTTGTTGAAGTTTCCATTAATATTTCTCCGGTTATTTGTGGATATAAGAAGTATTTATTGACACTTGTCAACTTATTCTTCTTTATATTCAATCTTCTTTGTATGATATTCAATCACAATTTCCTATTCATAATTTCTATGTTTGTATCCTAGAGTCACTTGAATGTATTCATTCACCTTTGTGTGGAAATATTTTCTTCCATCAAAACATTCTTCATGATCTTTAATTATTACTATAATTTCATTCTTGAGATATTTTTTTATCAAGACATGCAAGATGATCATTTTGGAATGGATACTCACTATAAGATTCTTTAACACCTTTATCGCTCATTGAGAAGTGTTTTGTTCTTTCAAATTTTACAATGAAGGTTATGATTTTTTTTTAACTTTCTTCTTTAGAGGAATTTTTGTCTGTTGAGTCTGATTCAACCTTTGTGATCAAAATGCTTCTCTTCATTATAAGATACTTCTTATTTAAATTTTTGGAAGACTCATCATTAATATCATTTTTATTCCACTTCTTCCATCATTGTTTTTCATTAGAATCATCTAGATATTGTCCAACTTTATTCATGGGAAGATTAATTGAAATGTGCCTGGTTCCACTATAGTAAAATCATTTGAGAATAAGTGTTCTTCCAGACATTCCTCTTTCTCTTAGATAGATCGTAGATATTTCCGACATGTTTTCTTCATTTAGCACATCATCTTCCATGACATCAGATTCAGAAGAATCAACATCATCATCATCTTGTATTTTCATTATTCTCATGGATTCCATACCCATTTCATATTTTAGTTTCATCATAAATATTTTATCATTCCTCATGTCATTAGAAACAATAATGTTATTTCATTCATCAAGAGTTAAATCATCCTTATCATCTACGACATAAATTATAAAATCCAACATGTCCAAAAGGATTCTCAAAATTTTATTATCTTCAATGACATCTCTGAATCCTCTGATGTAGAACACAAATTCATTAACTCGGGTAAATTATTCATCAATTGTATCATCATCTATCAGTATAATGCCTTCATACATACTATACTTGATTTATATCTTGACCACATTGAATTTTGTATTTCCATTGAAAATGACCTCTAGCTTGTACGACATGAATTTTGATGTTTTGAGACACATCAACTTATGATAAATGAATTTTTATAAAAATGATAATAGAATTTATAGGCTTTCATTCATCTTCTATATTTCTTTTTTATGAGATCATAATAGGATCCTCTTTCTGAATAGGTGGAAAATCGATATTTAATGCATCAACAACTTCAAGTACAAGATATAGGATATATGTAATCATTCTATTTTTCAATCCATAATAATTTTATCCATCAATTGTATGAACTACACTATGGTTGAAAAATTGATATTCTACATGTTTAGGATGAAATAAGGGAACCTCTGTCTAATACCATATGATGTTCCTAGGATTAAATAATAGTATATAATGGTGGTTGAATTTGTTTTTCAATGATCAAAGGTTTCAAAACATTATCAAACTTAACCCTTGAAACCTATTATGATTTATTTCCTTAATAACCATTAATAATTAGCGAGTGAACTAGTTCATGATATTAATAAATGAACTGTGGGATAAAATATCATTTTCCAAGATGACATGAAAAAAGCATATGATAGAGTAGAATGGAGTTTTATCATTCAGGTCACGAGGGCGTTTGACTTTCAGGAATGGTTTTGTGACCTTTGTTTCTGGTGCTACTCATCTCCCTGGCAATCGGTCTCCATGATGGGGAAATGTTTCGGTTTTTTTAAAAATTTCCAAGGTGTTCGATAGGGTGATCCTTTGTCTCCAACTATTTTTGTTCTGGCTCAGGATGCGTTGTCCAGGAATATGGTTAGAGGCCTAACGGAGGTTAAGTTGAAACCGTTCTATGGGAGAAGGAATGCTAGCTTCATTTCACATTTGATTTTTGCGAATGATATTATGATATTTTTGAATGGTTGTAGTATATCTTTGAAGCACCTTCAAGACATTTTTTCCAGGTATAGCAGGTTTAGTGGACAGTCTATTAACTCTACGAAGAGTCATATTTTTATCTCGGATAAGTGTTCCTTGAGGAGATGTAATGTGATCCACGAGATTTTGGGGTGCAAACAGAAACAACTTCATATGTTGTACCTTGGGGTTCCGCTCTCTTGTGTACGAATCAAGAAGGAACACTTTAATGGGATCCTTGATCGGCTTTGGGGTAGGATTATAACTTAGAAGAACAAGATGATGTCATTTGGATGTAAGGTTATGCTCATTAATAGTGTTCTCTTGTCCATTCCAATGCATGTATTTTCTGTTATCAAACCATCGAAAGGCACGGTGGAGAAAATGAAGAGTGTATTTTACACTTTTCATTGGGATACTAAAATAGAGGGAAGATTCCATTTGGAATCTTGGAAGCGTCTGGCTCGTCCAGTGGATGAAGGTGGAGTTGGTCTTCGAGAAGTTGAGGATACCATTATGGTAATGCAAGCATAGTTAGCCTGGGAATTCATTGTTGGGGAGACACTCTGGGAAAGGTTTTTCAGAGTTAGGTATGGCTTGCAGGGGGATTTTCACTTGCAAGGAATGACTGGTTTAGCTAAGAGCATGTTTGATCATATTGAATGATTATCTTGCTATGTCAGGTGGATTGTTGGCTGGGTGAAATCAGTTTTTGGGAGGACAACTGGGCCGGTGAAAGGCTGGCATACCCGGGTTTCCCTTCGCTGAGGATCTCTTTCAGGGAAGCAAGTGGCAGGTATGATTTAATACATGCAACTCTTCCTCCCAGCCAACTCAAACTATTTGGAAGCATTGTGATGAGTGATGAGTCCAACATGTGTTGTTTCATGGGGGCATGCACTGGGAGGTACACTATCGGGGGCTACAAGAAAATCCTTCAGGGTGAACGTACTACGGGGGAACGGTGGCCGGCTGTTTGGTGCATGGAGATACCTATAAGAATGAATTTTCTCGCATGGAGGGTTTTAAACAGAGTGATTCCAATGGAGGATAATATAAAAAGAAGAGGGTTATGCATGGTTTCACGTTGTTACTATTGTGAGCAGCCGAAGTCAGAAACGATGGCTCATCTTTTCATTCATGGACAATGGGCCTCCTACCTCTGGTCTCTCTTCACCCACCCCAATTTCCCGGATGGTGAGTCTTGCTGTATCCAGGATTACATGGCTATCTAGATCCCAGGTACTAAAAATAGGGAAATGGAGCGGACTGTCAGAATCCTCATTTTGGTTGTTATCCATTGGGTTATCTAGGAGGCGAGGAACCAGGTTCGACTGGGAAGTAAAAGGTCATTGGTGTCTATCCAGGTCCAGCTTATATCAGTCATTATCGAGCTGGATTCTCTTGTTAAATGAGGGCTCTCATCTGTGGTAGTGTGCAATCTACTCAGTTGCCCCTACATTCAGCCTAGAGGCAGGGAGTGATGGGTGAGGTGGCACCCTCTGAACTAGGGTCTGAAGATGAACATTGATGGCTCGTGTATGGGGGGGGGGGTCATGAGGGGAGGTGGTCTGCATAGGGACGGTTGGGGTTCTATTCTACTGGCTTTTAGTGTATTTTATTGCTCAGGGAATTCTTTGGGTGCAGAGGTCCAGGCTCTCCTTTTCGGCTCTATGGTGTGTAGGGGGAGAGGGATGCAGGTGACAGAGGTGGAGTCAGATTCTGATACTCTAGTGAAGATGTTACGGGGAGGCCATGGAACTCCATGGGAGTTGATTTATCTCATTCCAAGGTGCAGGTCGGAGACTAACTATAGAAGGTCTATTCATTACAGTTGGAGGGAGTTTAATTTTGCGCCAGATGATCTCTCTCGATTGGGCGGACAGGAGGAGCCACTTATGATCTTTGATAGTTTGAACTCCTTCCCCCTTGAGTACTTCACTGTGGTGCAAGGGGATTCTCTTGGACTTCACTATTTTCGGCCTCCTTGAAGGGAGCTTCCTTGTTTTGATTCTATATTTCCCAGAATAATAAAAAAAGTAACTTGCAGCTAACCATTAACAATTATTTATGAATGAAATAATATTAAAGAATGTAAGGTACACACAATTAATAAGGTGTTTACACCATGTGAGAACCTACCCCCGAGACATAACCACTCCCATGGGTCTATGTAATTCCACTATAATGAAAATTTGAATAAAAGAAGTGTAAACTCTTGTTATACACCTTCTATCTTTGAAAAAGAATGATTATACTTACTACAACCTGTTTAAAATGTTTTCTAATATAAAAATTGATCCTAACATAAGAATAAAAACTTTTTTGAATATACTCTACAGATGCTCAGTTTGAATCCACATTTTGATTTGGCTATGTTCAATATTATCAATACGGAATAGATGGTCTTGATTCTTCCTCTCCTTATACACAGAAAAGAAAAATTCTTAAATATAGGGGGAAACTTTCACATTTAATTCCCTAGTTCTCCACCGTTTTCACGTGTATAAAAGATAAAAATGAGGGAATGATCTGAGCACAAATTTTAAGAAACATAGAAAAAAGGGGAAGGAAACTTGAAAATATATATCTCTTCCTAAAATATCAAAAACACTGAAAATATATTTCATTTAATATAAATAATATAGTTCTTCAAACCACTTTATGTTTCCATAAGAATTAGAAAATGTTGATATTCAGGTTTCTTAATGCAGAATATGGATTCTGATTTTTCTAGAAAAATGCTCTAAAATGTAGTTCACATTTTCTAAAAAAGATCCTCAGAAATATGGTTCAGTTTTTCTCAAAAACATGGTAAGAAAAGATTTAATGTTTTACCCGAAAAAAGTACTAGAATAGTTGTTCAATATTCTCAGAAACATGCTTAGAAAATTGATTCGGTTTTCTATGAATCATGTTTTGAAAAGAGGTTCAATTTTATTCAGAGAGCTTGTTATTATTTGTTAAGTTCTGATTTTCTCATAATTCAGTTTCTAAATTTCACAGAAATCTTGTTTCAATTTGGTCAAAAGTCAGGTTTGGATTTTCTCCGAATTGAAGTTCCTATTTCCCTACAATTTAGGTTCCACTTTTATTTGAATTCAAGTTCAAATCTATCATAATTCTTGTTCAATTTGTGATGAATTTAGGATCAAATGTTTTAAGAATTCAGGTTCGGATTTCCTTATAATTTATGTTCTGATGTTTGTAGAATTAACATTTAAATTCTCTTATTATTTATGTTCTTATTTCCTCATGATTTAGGATCCAATTTGTGCCAAATTCAGCTTGTGAGTTGTGTATAATTCTAGTTCATATTTTTTGAGAAATTTGGACATTATTTTATCAAAATTTAGTATCTTATTTTCATAGAATGTTGTTCAGAATTCAAGATCCATGTTTTCCCAGAATGTTGCATTGTATTCTAGATTTGATTTCTATCAAAATATTGCTCAGTATTCCGGATCCACGTTTTCTCAAAATACTTCTCATAATTCTAGATCCAATTTTTCCTAAAATGTTGCTCAGAATTCTAGATATTTATTTCTCACAATGTTACGCATTGGATGTCTTCAAACCTCTTCATTGTTTCTTCAAAAACGTTCATCATGAAACTTTTCCTTATTTAGTAGAACATTATGATCATAAAAACATAATATGAGTTTTTTAGAATGGTTTACTAACGTTACATCCTCTCACTCTTCAAAAACATCATTTTTCAAGATTCTGTAGCAACAAAAAGGACTTCAACATTATCTTTCAAACTAAACAACATCATTCAAACAAAAAAATTATTTATTTGATATCAACATCATTCAAACAATGTAGCTTCCATTAAATTCAGAATCTTCCTCAAACTCCTCAACTTATTTCATTCTCAAAAACATCATAGAATCTCATAAACATCCTTTAAGATTATAAACTTCCTTAAACTCAGCAACATCCTTATTTCTCATCAGGAAAGATAATCTTCCCGAAACCAAAAACATTATCTTCATGTATAGAATACAATTATTCAGAAAAAACGGATCATTATAAACAAATAAGAAAACAGTTTTAGAACATAACACCACAACGGTTCTTCGTGTTAAATCCTTTTAAACATCATACCTTACATTGCGTAATGAATAAATAAAATAAATTCTTATACCTAAAACAAAAAAATAGACATTTAACATATCATGTTCTCAATAAAATAATTAAAAAAAATTCAACCATTCACTATATTTTTTCAGATACCAACATGGTTAGAATTTTTTTTAAAATTATTATATTTAAACATAATTCATTCTTTAATTAGTTAACTAAAAAAATAATCCAAAATTTGTCTACTGATTTTAAAAGACCCAATTTTCAGAGTCGCTAATTCAACATTATATTTCATGGACAATTTAAAGTATAACATAATTCAACATTAAAAATATATGAATAACATTATCACCCTAAAACCTTAATGAAAATAAGCATTCTACCAATTGAAAAAGAATAGGTTGTCAGGTATATTTAACATGACCATAATTTTAGTAAAAACAAGAAAACATGACCTAAACAATCAACCATCCCACCATTTTATTGCTGAAAATATATATCCTATAAAAATTGAATTATTAACTCAAAATAGGGAACAAATTAGGAGTTCTCTTCCTGCAATATTATCTTTTTCAAGAGGTTAATGTTCCCCTAGAATCAATTTTTATACTTATCTATACCAATCAATATATGATTTCAAATCCTTTATGAAATAGTACTACCGTACAATCCTTATGCCTATCAAGATTATTATAACCATAATATTATTTATAAAATAATAATTAATAAAATTCTTGAAAATAATAATAATAATGTTAAAAATTTAACCACATATACGGTAATGTCATAATCTTGACAATTATCCATTAGCTTCTTTTGTTATTTATTCCCTTGACTCTTGGGACATTCAATTTACTATTTCACCATCTCCAAACAGTTAATTAATAAAACATTGGAACTTTATTTTTTCCCATAGAATCATTAACACAACAACCTTTCTCCCCACACTTTTACCAAACTCCCATTTCATAGAAACACGTTTCGTGGTTTTTATTTTTATAATTACTAGAAGTTGTAAAATCCAAATTTCCCTTATTCTCAAAACAAATTTTTCTAACTGCATCTTCTTCTTCATTGGATTAACAACAATGTCGTAATACATAAATAATTATTTACCTTCATTAATAGAACAAGATATTATTATATCATATATTAACTATATTTTGGATATTCCTTCCCTATGAGATGTTGTCATTATCCCTTCAATGAATTGATCATTATTAATAATTGGATTATGTGTATTATATAATTTGTTTCCCTTTTAATATGGCACATTTCTAAAAGAATAATCAAACACTAGATTAGATCATTACGTTATGAAACCTTCTGTATAATCTTATAAATTGTAAAACACTACACATAATTAGAAAATTCATATGAAGTTAATCTCATAATCATAAACATGGTTTCATTCCAGATATAAATATTTTCTTATCAATCATAATTATTAGAAAATAAGAATGTTTTTTACCCTATGAATAACTACTATGAGTTCTAAACCATGTGTATATGAAGGCCCTTTGTAGTTTAGTAGGTGACGATAGGGTCTATCTTTATGCTCCCATTTTAGAGTCATTTTTTGAAAACCTCACTTATTTGACATATATGCGACATCAAGTTTTTTTGAATAATTAATACATTTTACAAACACACTCCCAAATACTGTAATAGTTCAATACCATTAAAAAATGAAATCATAATCATCCTTACATTTGTGAAATACTATATCTCTCACTTTGAACTCTTTAGATAGAACCCTTCAAAGAGACATAAAGAAATATAAATTTCATAATCTTGGGAAATGAGACATAATAATGATTCATATTTGATTCCCATTAAGGGTAAACAAGGTAGATATCTAAACACAATAATGATAATAAGGGAATGAAAAAAAGATCATAACATTATATGTGAATTCCATCCATATCAAAGATCATAATCAATATTCATGGTGTAATTTTAGGAAGATCATAAGACATGACTCATAAGGGAATAAAGAGAAAATTCCATGATATCTTATTATAGGAATAAAGAATGGAATTATAGAAGGAATGTAAGATTTTAAAAATAATTTTCCGAGTAGTCATGACATAATTACTTATCCCTCTAAGTGGAATGAGTTCACTTCCAAAATCATATTAGTACTCACAGTTCACTCTTAGGACCATCATAGCAGAAAAATCCTTTCTAGGACTGAGATCACTCACAATTCCATCCATGACTATTTCATGAGATATAAATCATTTCCCATTAAATTTTATGTATATATAGGTCCCACCCATCTCAATATTAATCACATACATGTTCCAAAAGATGATAAACAATAATTTCAAAAACAAATGAAAAGAAATGGGTTTCATTAAAATGTTATCATATCATAGATTATTTAAAATAGGTAGGTTTCATTATCATTTCCTTAAATAATAACCTATGAAAATAATCTAGTTTCCAATGCATATATCATGTGAATTACAATAGACTATCATTAATATTATTTCATTTAATCATAAACCATTCGGTGAAACATTATTAATGTTACCCTTGTCTATATTTATAGAAAGGCGTGACTTACACCATTTTATTTCATCTTAAAATGAAAATAATTTTTAAATATATTTAAAAATATTTGAGGAAATTTCATTTCATATTTGAAAAATTCTTTTTAAAACATAATATATCTTTGAAAATAGGTTTCATTTTAATTAACACTGAAAACATATAAAATAATATTTGAAATAATTGAAATCATTTTTTCAAAAAACTACTTTCAAAACATAAAAATGAACATTTACACATTATTGAAAAAAATTTATTTGAAAATATCATTGAAAACCTGTAAATGAAGCTCGAATAAATTTTGATATCATTTTCCATGAAAATTTATTTGAAAAAATATAATGTAAGAATGAAAACATTTTTCATTTCTTTTTAAAAAATAATAAAATTTGAAAATTATTTTCCTTGAATATTATCTTCAAATATCATTTAAAAAATTAATTTTTACAAAAACTTTGGTAACATAATATTAGAATAAAATATATTTTCCAAAGATGGAAATAAAGTTAGATTTTACAAAAAACAGTTTAATATATATCTTATTTAAAAAATCACAGAAAATGTTAAAATTGCATTAAGATATAATTATAAGTATTTTATATTAAAATTCATTAGAATTTCAGATATATGGATCATAATATATTATCAATAGAAGCATAATCATAATCAATATTAAAAAATTATGAGATAGTGTCAATAAACTCTTAACAGTTTGGTATCATTGATCCAAAGTCCCCATGAAATAACAAAAATTAAATGAATATCAAAATATCATGAAAATATGTATATAATATATATAATTTTTCATATGTAAGTATATATTCATCAAAACATTATATAGTTTCATAATGAAGCATGTGTCTCAATTAAGGAAAATTGAGACATAATTAATTTTCCATTTTGGGATCTTTTGAAACCTAAAAACTATGAATAGATATCATACAATGGATATCTAAATATAAATAAATATAAATTTAATTATCATATAATATATTCATGGGCATTATATACACCACACAAAATAAATGAGTGGGTAATATGGCGTAAGATTCTCAGAAATAAATGTGAGACTAGAAATCCCCTTACTACTTCGAAATATTTGTAATAATGAGATCCATTAAAGAATAACATAAATGAAAACTATAATAATCCTTAAATAAAGTTAATTCATGATATAAAAATTCAGATGTCTATATATAGCTACAAAACAAGAATAATTGGTGACACTAGCATATATATTATACAAATAAATGTGAGATGAGAAAACCCTTATAATAAGTCTTTATATTTTTTTACACATTAAAACATATTATATAGTGAATAAAAGTTTATTATAAATATAAAATAGAAAAATATTATTATATATAATATCATAAATTATTTTATAATAACTTTCTATTACACATTTGGTGACAATTCAATTTTCATGTTATGTTTTGGATAATAACCTCTTTGTTTTCTATATATGTTTTGACAAGTTATTCTTGGTCATATTAAATAGATAATGTCTTACATAATTGCATAATATAAATAATTATATAAATAAAATATTAATTCTTTATAATTTTTTTTAATAATATATAAGATATTTGAATATAAAATGGAATACATTGTTCACAGATATGGTAGGTCGTACGTATGTAAGAACACTGTTTCCATTTTCTTATCATATTGAATGAAATAAATTAAATTATGTATATTTAATTATATAATAATTACATCAGAATTATTATGTATAGAATATCATAAAACTTTACTACACCCATCCTTAAAAATTCAACATAATTTGTGAAATAATGACATTTGTTTGAGGAGCAGTTGGTCCACACGTCCAACAATGAAGTTTTCATATTCCCAAAACATTTAAAGCTTGATGTTATGAATTATATAAAAATTATTAAATCCAAAATACATAATAAATATAATATAAATCATGTAAAAACTTTATTTACATCATTATTCAGAATCATTAGAGGTGGTAATGGAGGAAAAAACATCATTAGTTCATGAGGCAGTAGTCCGTCAAACACAAAATCAATGATTTCTTATCCCATTTGATGGATGTGTATATGATTTTTTGTAGAAAATAGAAAATAAATAATAAAAATATATTTATGAATCATATTATATTATATTATATTTATAGTTGATAAATTTATGGGGTGAACAATGAAATAAAAAAATGTTCTTGTTAAATTATTTTACATCTCCTTTGGGTAAATCAAATTTGATTGCACCATTTCACAAACATGGTGATATTTATTCAATAATTCACTCTTATATTATGTAATAATAATATTTTAGAACATACTTTAGTAGGTATTTTCTTATACAATGGGATTTGTATGTCCGACCAAGTGAGGGTGTGAGATACTTTTTTATTGTTGGTGAGGAGTGGTATGAAAGTAAAATAAAAATGAGGGAAAACATTTAGATGTCTCCCTTACCTTGTTCCAAAAATAAGGGTCCATATTCGACACAAGGGAGTATAAGGTTGAATTAGGTCAATAAAATGGATTTTGGACATGTTTTTCTATGTTATTTTTTCCCTTAAGTTAATGATTGACAACTAAGTAAACACATTTTTCCTTTATCTTTTTAAATATTTTTAATTAGCTTCATAACTCTTTTTGGTAAAAAACTAAGATTAACTTATTAAAAAAATTTAAATATTCTTATTTAAAATATGGATTCCATTTTTTCTAAATTATAATCATATAATTAGAAAAAATTAATATAAAATTAATATTCTAGGCAGGATGAAATTGTATGTCTTTAAAGTGAAAATGTTCAAAAGTTTGACAAATAATTATATATAATTTTAATGAAACATTTATTCTAAGAGATTTATTTTTATTAATATATTTATTATTTACACACATATACTGAAAAAATTAAATTATAATTTAATTATACAAATAAATTTGA
This sequence comes from Viscum album, assembly GCA_963277665.1. Lineage (NCBI taxonomy): Eukaryota > Viridiplantae > Streptophyta > Magnoliopsida > Santalales > Viscaceae > Viscum > Viscum album. Next base: position 551,969,924 of record OY728125.1, on the reverse strand, counting down.
TGAAAATGAATATTTCAATTAAAATTAGGTGTTTTCACTATTCATCAAAAAATAAAACTTCACTAAAACCATTCAACAACAACAAATATTGATTTTATTATTTCCAAAATATTAATTTTTTTAATAGAATTAAAAAAACTGTTAAAATTATTTTTAAAATTGTCCTACAATTAAATAGTAGTAAAACTGCCTTTTAAAATAATACTACATTTTATAAATAAAACAAGATTTCTTCTGATTTTATGTTTATCAAACATGTTGGATGAATTTTTAAAAATTTGTTTGGATTAATAAAATGTATTTTTCACCAGTATCTTATACCACTATTTATTAATTTTACTTATTAAGATAAAATTCCATTATCGGCATAAAATTACTTTTCATAAACACACATCTTATATATTCAATTAATTTTTATATTAATTTATAATTAATTCATAACCAGAGAATTCATTTTTGAAACATGTGTAAACAATATATTCATAATTTAGTCAGTCACCTTCATATATTCCATTCAAATGGATAGGTGGTAACTATAATAAAATTTTAATAATAATAGTAATAGTATATTGTAGTTTGGTTAAAAACTAGTATTCAAGTCATGTATGTTATCAATGGAAATAGTCATTATGTTAAATATATAAAAAACATAGAATTTTATGTACCACAAAGTATTTTATGTGTTCTGTGTAGTGCATGATTGATTTACGGTATCCTACAAAGTATGAATACCATGATAGTTTCATGTAAAAAAATAAATATTGAGTTGTATGTCAAAAATATAATATATAAAATAATAAAATAATTTCAATATATATATATCCAAATTTATCTGGTATAACCTTCTACCCCCTTAAAATGAATTTTAAAATCAAAATTTATCTCGGTCATCAAAGGATTAATACTTGAAGGTTCCATTCATAGATACCCACATTATAAAAATTAATACTAACACTTACTTTCAAAAAGAAAATTAAAATTATTATGGAAACCAAAAATAAATAAAAATTAGGTTTCCATATATGAAAACATAGGGGGAATGATAAAACAATTTATTTGATGTGAAATATAATATTCACGTTCTTATAGGCAGTGATAGAGAATATGGTTAAGAGAATATTATGGATCATAAATCCATAAACCACAGAGTCTTGAAAAGGTTATTGATATCATATATAATTATGAGAACATGAAAACATCTTATTTTAAGATTAAATCCCAAATGTTGATTAATATTCATGAGAATATATACTTTCTTGATTTATGTAAAATATCAGCCTTTGTTTTTCCTTGATCATATTCTACTTCATTAATTATTCCAATACTAAATTATAATTTTTTAATTCAGGATGTATTATAAGATCATGTGATCCCTAAATAGAATGATTGGCCATTCCATATGTCTTTATTGAAAAAAAATGGTTAGGAACTATAATCAAATATGCATAAATCATCATATGGTTAATTGATAGTTTAATCTCAAAAACCACATCCTCTGATTTACGTAATCCATTACCTAAAGAGTTAACATTTCAACCCTTCCAAATAATGACATTATAAAACGAATTGATGAGAGTCGCTAAAATTTTCCATATCAAATTAACATTTATCTTCCATATATCATTGTTTTTCTCTAATTTGACATAGAAAAAACAATTGAATATATCATTAAGTATTATCTTGAATCATGGAAACAACATGATTTACCACAAATCATTTTTGAAAACATTTATTCTTTGTTTATATAATAATTATTTGGATATATTTCATAAACCCAAAATAGTGGTATAGTCCATCCATGATAGTCTAGACCACATTGTCATAAAATTTATAATATGTTTCCTGTTATTCAGTACCATCCAATTTTTATTTAAATGTCCAATATATATTTATTTGGAAATCATTATCTCAACATTGGGAATCTATTAAGTGTTATCATTCACATAGCCATTTTTTGTCCAATAATATCACCTATCCATCAAAAAACATTTCTATTCCATAAAAACCTATCAAAAAATTCTTGTACATACATAAAAAACATAAATGAATAATTCCATATATATTTCTCTATTCATATAACAAAATTACTGAATCCAAATACAAATGTACATCGATTATTCCACTTCATCATTAAGAAATTAATTAGGCCTCTACATCCTTTTACTTAACACCTATTACATTTCACATTTAAACTTTTTTCTCTTCATCATCAAAAATATAACCATCACACATACCAACTTGATGATTCTACTCTTGAGAATTCCACATAGGAAATCAATTTTCATTTTGAACATTGTTTCGACATTTAAACATTAAATCATTGATGATTTTGTATTAAGGTGATAATACTCATCAATTTTGTTAACCAGACATTTCATTTTCCAATTGAAGTTCTCTTCTTTATGCCACACTATTTCATAATAAAAACACATGTTTCATCCTCTAATACATTCACTTGGGTGATTTTTTTACATTATTGACACTATTGAATCTAAATATTCTTTTATCAATGGTATTCATTACATTAACTATTCGAAATATTTTTCCCTCTATTCTTGAGTGATATTGAGAGATGGTTAAGGTAATCCTTGTTAATCATGTTTAAAAAAATTTCATTATGCATGATCAAATAAAATTTAACTCATGTCATCATCACAATTGTTTTTTTGTAAAAACATTTTCCTTCACAATTCATGTTAAACCAGTTACTTCTAGTTTACTTTGTTTAATAAAATGAAAAAGGGTAATTTGAGAATCACTAATCACAGTGGAGAAAATAATTTACAATTTATTATATAATTTAAATATCATGAAACCTTCATCAAATTATGACACCTTAGGTTTATCCTTGAATATTCATGGAAAACCTCTATTTAAATCCTTAATTATGGTTTATGAGGTGTCTGTGACTTTCCAAATATTATCCCCCATGAGTGTTAATGATTTTGTGTGGAAAAACCTTTATCATGCACTAGTTTCGGATATAGTCTAGCTCGATATGTATTTTTGGGGTGGTTTCCCATATTTAAATATATGAAAAATTCCCATCCACTTATAGTATTTAAACACGGATGTATTTATAGTAATCCCCTCACTCTATCCTCAATCAGAATCATGTACATTATACTACTTTGAATCATCCATTGATTGACCCTAAGAGATATATCCTTAGGGATCATAATAAGGTTTTGTCATCCCGGTTTCTTATGATTTATTATATAATCACTATTATACAATATATAGTGACCCTTGCTTCTAAAACATGTAAATAAAATCAATTTTTTAGAATTCATAACACATTTCGGAAACAAATTCCCAAAGATTCTATTATTCCTAACGACCAAAAAATTAATTAATGAACAGTCATTTTGGTCAATTTAGATGTCTTCATATGGTTGTGTAAAACATACAAAATTATTTGGTTTTTCTGTTAGATTTTAAAATAATGTTATAAATTGTGACCTTTGCTAATAATCATAGAATAGTGATCACATGATTAGTATAAATACAGGGATTTAACGAATCCAATTTACACAGACAAATGATGTGATGGACTCATTCAGCAGACTTTCCCTATAAAAATCCCATTTTTCAGAGCTCAGAAAGAAGGTGGTTTCATTGGGATTTTATCTTGATCAAGCCCATGCTGAGCATTAACACATGAAGCTTGAAAGGAACCTCCTACGGGATAAATGGAAGTTGATGGAGATTAACACCTGAGTGATGTTATCCGAGCCACCCCAAGAGTCGATCCCCATCACGCACCATACCCTAATGTATTATGTGGGTGTTATAAGGGGGTATGAAAAAATACATTAGCTCTATGAATATGTACATTATTTTATTATATAATAAGGAATTTATATTCATTTTATTATTGTAACTCTAAAAATAGTTTTTAATGCACAAATAGTTTTTGAGTTAATATTCAACTAAGAAATCTATTTTGATAAATTAATGAATATTACAACTAAATAATATTATAACAAACATTTATTGTTATAAAATTAATTTTACGAAGTATAAATTATCGTATAATTTTTATTAATACAATTGTAATTTTCATTAAGGTTTGATAGATGTTTTTATCAAAACCCATGAATTTTGGATAAATTTCAATTTTTATTTTAAAATTAAAAACACACATATTTATTAAAATATTTAGAGAAAATAAACATTTTTTTGGAATCAGGACATTGAAATTATCCGACGGTGATTTTTTCGTAATTTTCTACGATAGTTGAAATTTTTGGTAAAAATTAAATACCGTTTAAATATATAAATTGTTTTATGACACCATAAAGTCCCAATAGTGATGTAAATAAATACCATAAAAATTATGTTCTTACAATATATGTTTTATCATTAAAATAATTTTATTTAAGGTTTTTTTGAAATATTATAAATTTATTTAGTGGACCCTCCAAAACATATAAAACATTTTAGCATTTTAAATTGATTCCCTTGAGAGTGTGACTCACCTCTACTTAAGAAACCCTATTATTTTAAGAGGTTCTTTATTTCGACATTTAGATATTAGTTTTACAATCCCCCTTGAAAAAAACCATCTTCAAAATCAATGGTTTGGTTTGTGGATTTGAGTAATTTAATGTGTGGTGTACATAACCTAAATAATAAATAGGTCCATCTCCTTTCCTATAAAAACCCTCCCATGATCCCACTTACTCCTCACTGAAAGTCTTTGTAATTTGACCAACCCTTGAAATAATGTCTCTAGAATACTCTGAAAGCACACCAAGCACCCATGAATTGTCTTTTAATCCTCTCTCAAGCTTTTGGGATCACACTTCTAAGGGATTCTCACTTTTTTTATTTATGTCCATGTTTCCTTATATTGTAAGGCATTTTTATTTTTAATTATAAATGTTGGGGTATGATTTCCCACCTCCCCAATACTTCCCTATTCAGTTTTTAATAATTATATATCCCCTTTCACTCTCATTAATGCCTCCCATGTACACATGTTACCACAATGAAATTATATAAGGAATTTATCTCTATTCATTTAAATTCAATCAATTATTTTGTATTACATATCTAAATTCGAATAAGCATGCTAGGACATGTATCTATATGAACCCCATTACATTCAATTTTATATACATTAGATTATACTCCCATTTTACTATCATCAATAATTTTTATGAATTCTTATTCCACGATGTTATGCTGACGAAATTTCAACGCATTTTTCAAAGACAAGATCATTTTGTAGTGAATACCATACCTGTGTCTCTATAAAATGTGTTCACCATTATTCATATATAAAAATTGAATTTTAATTTCATGTATTTATTCCAAATTACTTAAAGGTGGAATAAATTATGATGTAGATTTATTCCATTTTATATGATTCATGTGGCACACTTATGCATGAAATGAAATGTTTAAGAAGGTTTCGCCCTGATAGCGCTCCAATACATTTGGTAAAGTATAGTATCATGATACTTCATGTTCAATGAGTGTTTTCTCATGCTAATTAAAGTAAAATGAGGGTTTACTTGTGCATCATGTGCAATTCCGGTTTACTCATGCTCTCTGTGCAATGAGCCTTAGCACATGCTAATTCCAGGTTATGTGTTGTTGCCACATTTCCATATTTTGATTACCATGCATTATCATTCTTTTATGTTCATGTTTCTATTATGATACATTTTTTTATTTACTAACTTGTATTGTTTTCATTATTTTATTCCACATTTATTCCCTTGTTGGTCTTTATTTCCCACACTTTTCTTATGCATGTCCTTAGGTTATCCCGTGCAATTATAAGAGTGAGAGAATGTAGTGGTCATGTAAAAGAAGTTATCAATAAATATGTTCTGTGTTTTATGTTTTACGTTGTTGTAATGTTCTTATGCTTCAAAGACACTAGACCACACGATATTCTATATTTTATCATTTAAATTTTATGCAATAAATCAGTTTTATGATTGTAAGAAAAATAAGGGTTGTTATAGTTGTTATCAGAGGATAGGTTCTGACATTTTGGGAATTAGGATTAGAAAAACCTAGTGAAGCTTTAGAGACTAGACTAAGAATAAAAAACATCCCTATTCTTTAGTGAGAATTGAGTTTGTGGTTTATCAAGAAAATACATTCATGTCTGGATATGAGCAGGTAGAGGCGGCTCTGGCACAGATGTACCTATTAGTGAAAACTCAGAAAAGGAGTTTTAGGCTTGACCCGGGGTATCCTGGTACACAACAACATGCCCTTCTGCACTCTTGGTCACGCAACTATGGGTAGATAAGCATTGGTGATTTTATAAGCTTAGTATGATCTATTATTAATGGATTTAGAAAAATATGCTTCTTAGAATACATGTTAAAAAGTAAATCAGGAATAACATATATTAATGTTTATATATTCATATGTTAAGGAAATAAAATAAATTTATAAGTCATAAGTTTTTACTTTTGGATTACCCTTTATGTGTTACCCCTAACCTTCTGTTTATTCCATCCAATGGCTGGTAATAGGGGGACTCGGGCTAACAACCGATGTAAATATCAATTAGATTACTGTTCAATGGAGATCCCCAATCTGATTAGAGAGGGAATCACATACTTTTTCATGATAATCTCTTTTTTAACTAAAAAAATTAAATAGTAACATGGGTCAAGAGGAAAGATAACCCCCCCCCCCCAAGAAAGAATAATTTTCTATCGAGAGCTTCATGAGACAAAGGCCTCCTACTTTAAATGGATCATCTAATCCCTCAATTTCTGAATAATTGATCAACTCCATTGAAAATATCATCTACATCCTTCAATGATATGCACAAAAGAACGTTGTCTTGGATGCTTATCGTATGTATGGTGAAGCTGATCAATGGTGGGGATTGATAAGAAATACAAAGATTACTGAGGAGATTGAGGCATTGGAATGGAATGATTTCTGAATGATCTTTTTTGCTAAATAATTTCTTCACACCTTCCAGCATAAGATGGAAAGGGACACCATTTATCTCATGAAAAAATTCGACGAATCTGTTTGAGTGTACATGGAAGACATCACAAGGATTTCATGATAGACCTCTGGTGTAATGACCTGGCCTTAAACCTTACACAATCTTGAATTTAATGAATAATTCACATTGAGGATCTTTTTAGGTTTAGATTTTTATAGAATAAGGCCATAACTATTACATAACAACTTTAATATTACAAGTAGACACTACTACTCAGTATCTATTTTTTATGAAATAAAAAATCTTAAAAAGAAACATTTCTAGTTCCATATTTTAGACAGCATGACTTTTCCTTTATCCCATCCATGACCCTATTCATCTTTAAGTCCTGTGGAAAACATTTCAAAAAAACTTGGGATGAGAATAAAAATCTCAGTAAGGGATACAAAAAGAAGGAAAACTGTTAGTTTTTCAAAACAACATGGAAACCATGAATATCATGAGTAATACGTTTAACCATTATGAAGTAGTATGTACTCTTTACTACATATGAGATCATTGCATAGCTTTTTGTAACCAAAAGATTACAATAAAACCCTTATAAATAACACTTAACATATAAAGGTAACTTGGGACATAAACATACACAAATGGAATAACCATACGGTCGACTTCCACACTTATCACTAAATGGAATAGTCATATGGCCGACTTCCATACCTAATGCATTTGAGGTTATAATGTAACCACCCGTCCCGGTTTATCACAGCACCACCCATCATTTGTTTAATCACGTAACCACCCGTAAAATGTCCAAGTACCATTATAAAATCATAATAATTTTTTTTCAAATATTAACAGTTCAGTATCACAATATATCATTTCAAGATATTGACAAAATCAATGCTTTATCAAACCATTTTCAAAACCATTTAATAAAGAGATTTTTTTGAATCAAAGTGTCCCATACCACATTGAATATTTTAAAGTAATTAACATTTAAAAAAACAATGTCCATATAAATAAATCCATAAAACCATTTTTAAAACATGGATAGTAAAGAGAATGATTTAGGAGAATAAATCTTTAAAACATTTAAAACGATGTTTTAGTTAAAGAGTTTTTAACAAAATGAGAAATGCTTGAATACAAATAATTGAGGAATAAAATTTAATCATAACTTTATAATATCATGATAATAAAGGGATTGATGATATAACTTGCCAAAGGATAGTATATACACCATATACGAGTGAATTGGTGAATAACAACAATTAAGTATCAATGGAATGTAAATTTATACAAAATCCCTTATAAAGACGGAATCCTTCGATTAAGGATAAATCCATTACATAATTATGTGTGGAAACTATAAATAGAATAAATATGATTGGTTATTCAGTGTAAAATAATCATAGTTCATTAACACATATTTATAGGATGACATATCCAAGAAGTACATGTTTAACCCAAAGAATCGAAATTGGGTTAAGAAGTTCCCTTGCAAATATTTGACAACCTAATGGTGTAACATTACACATTAAGAAAATATGTTGATGAGAGAGAAAAGGGTATCTAATCTCATGCACAGAAATTTTAGAGCAATATGTTTATAGAAGAACATATCCCAACATAATATGATGTCAATTAAAAGACATAACAAAAAGAAGCCTTTTAAATGAGAGGAGGGTGAAAGGATCCCTTACTGATTTGGTAACTTATAAAACATACACCACATGAAAGAAGGATCATACAATGAATATGCAAATACTCATAAATGAAATTATATTACACAAAGTGTACAATTATTGGTAGTACATACACCACACATAAGAAAATAGTAGAAACTATAGCATTAATCTCATTGGAATAAAAATTGAGATGAAACCCTTTTCCATGTTGCAATCAACTGAGTCGTATAACCAAAAGTTAATAACCACAAAATGAATCACAAAATACCATGATTATAATGTCAATCATTATAATATATATATCAAATGTCATTACACAATACACTACATTCAATTAATAAGTGGAGAACAATGGAAATATCAAGGAATTAAAAGTGAGATAAGAAAATCCCTTACCTCGTGTCCGACATGACTTGATCGTTCTTTAATATCCTGAATAATAAAATAAAGTTAATTTGTAATTTCTTAAGTACCATTTTAAATTTTATTATTCCTTTTTATATCACTTATTACCATGTTATAAACATTATGTAATCATTTATGTTAATAATGTTCATTTTGTCGATATTTGGTACTTGAGTCAAAAATGGACTTTTTATAATCACATGTTGTTCATGTGGTCAAAGGATTATTATATCCAAAATGATATTAATTATTTGGATATCATATATACCTATCATACACGTGTATTTATAACAGTACATAACATTTAGATGTAATAAATGAAATGCACCGTTCATGGAGACGTTAAGCCGTACGTACTCATGAACAATACTTCAATTTCTATTTCATATGTAATGGAATTAAAAAACAATGATACATAGTATTATTATTATTACTGTATTTTATCATATATAATATCATAAAATATATCCTTTATATGTACCACATATGGTATTAACTGTAGGATCGAAATATAATATGAGATGCTCAATATACAAGAGGGGGGGTGAATTGTATACTTTAAAAATTCCTTTGGAACCTTTAAAGTTAGTTATGAATAACTAGAGTTTCCTTAAGAAAAGGAAAGAACTAAGTTTAACAAAGTTAAACTAAGTTAATTCACAACACCTCTAACACCGAACTAAACTTGGAAAGAGATTCCAAAAGAAGGTTCCGGAAATATGGTTCCGGAATTTGAAACTTAACAAAAGTTACAATATGAGATTCTACCTTAAAGCGTATAGAATCTAAACTAATCAAAGTAAGTAGGGAAGTATAAGAAAATTATACTTTCCTTAAGATACAAAATGCAGCGGAATAAAACAAGTACAAGTAGAAGAACTACTAGTAACAAGATGATAGTCTTTTAACCCAAAGAGAAGGGTATCCAACAACCTTGGATAAAGGTCCCTTGATTTATACTTTCAAGCAAGTCTGTCTTACCCACACCAGGGTAAGCCCTCGATACGAAGATCGGTGTCTCTGTCTTGCTATCCCCGCAAGCCCTCAACTTCAAGGTAGTTGGCAACCTCTGTCTTTCTCGACAAGAAAGCCCTCGATCTTTAAGGTAGTCGGCACCTCTGTCTTTCTCAGCAAGAAAGCCCTCGATCTTTAAGGTAGTCGGCACCTCTGTCTTCCTATCCCCGGAAGCCCTCGAATGTAATCACCAACATTCGGAGTCGCACGAAGCTTTGAGAGTTAATAAGAGACTCTCTCTCTAGAAATCACTTCAACAGCATGTATGCACAAAGTTCAAATGTTCATCCATCCGTTGTGAGCTTTTTCAAATGAGCTCCTATTTATAGGTGAGGTCGGCTCCTTCTCCAACGGTCATATTTCCCTTAAAGTTCGGAGGGACCTGTACACGTGTCACTTAGACAACGGTTAGTTTATAACAAAATGGACGACATCGTTTTATAACAAAGTAAGTGTAACAGAAAGTACGACATCGTTTTAAACTCTAACATAAAGGTTCGGAATAGAAATTTCGGAGTGAAAGTTCGGAGTGAACAAATTCAGAGTGTATAAAACAATGATATCCAGATTCTGTTTAATGAGTGAATTCGGAATGAGAATTCGGAATAGGAATTCGGAATAGGAATTCTTCATTAGAAATCGTAATGGGAATTCGTCATCAGAATTCGTAATGGGAATTCGTCATCAGAATTCGTAATGAGAATTCATCATCAGAATTCGTAATGAGAATTCGGAATGAGATTTCTTCATTAGAATTCGTAATGGGATTTCTTCATTGGAATTCGTAATGGGAATTCTTCTTCAGAATTCGTAATGAGAATTCTTCATTAGAATTCGTATCCTGAATCTGGAATAGAACTTAGTCAGAATTCATAACCGGAATTCGGAGTGAAACTTCCTTATAGTTCTTGTCCAGAATCCGAACCCTAAAACAGAATGCTTTTTATCAGTTTTAATGATTCCGAGAAAGTGAATCCGAATTTCATACTTAAGAAAAAAAATATTAATGAAAATATGATAAGGATAAATTTTTCTTATAAAAGCGTTTTTCCTTAAGAAAACATTTTTCCTTATAAAAGCAATTTTCCTTACAAAAGCGATTTTCCTTAAAGATAAGGTGTTTGTGATTTTCAAAACAAGAAGGAATGGAAAAGTCATAAGGAAAACCTTATTGACTCAACAATCTCCCCCTTTTTGGAAAGCACAAACATCCTTACGAAAAAAAACTATTCTATGAAGAAAGAAACAAATTAAAGCTTATCTCCCTTGGTTTAAGAATATAGATGAATACGACTAACTCCCCCTTAGGCTTTGAATCTCTAAGGATCGTATTCATATTTCCGGAGTGATGTTTCTTTAATAAAAACTCCCCCTTAAACAAACTCTTATTAGAGTTCTTTCTCCTTGGGTATTTTCCTTTCTCCCCCTTTGAAAAACTCTTAATAGATTTCCTCTTTTTCTTAAGGATCTTTTCCTTCTCCCCCTTTGTGATTTTCAAAAAGAATTTCAAGGGAATGGAAGAAAAAAAAATAACAAAGTACCTGAAAGATTAGTAACAACAACAAAACAGAACAACAAGCACGATTCTCATTAAATTTGAAATGTCAGCAACAAAAACAGATTACAACAAAAAGATCGGATTGTTCATTTGGAATCTTTCTCTTTCGACATCAGCCCCTTGAGAATAGTCTTGATCTTTTTGAGGTCCTTATGATCTTCCTCTGCTTGCTTTTCTAAGGCAACTATCCTTGCTGACTGAGCTTGAATGATTTCTTCCTGAGCCTTCAACTTTTCTTCCTGAGCTTCCATTTTCTCTTCCTGAGACTTTATCCTTTCTAGAAAATTGATCCGATGATCCCTTTCAAATTTCCAACTTTGATTAACAGAGTTAAGCTTTCCATTCAGATCTCTTACTTCCTGACTCCGAATGTTCTTTTCCTCTGCCAATTTCTCATCGAATGATGCAGTCATCTCATGAAACTTCTTATCCTCGGTTTGAAAAGCATCCTTAACATTCTCCTGAAACTCATCCAGCAACCTCATCTCTTCCACATTCTTCTTCGACCAGCTAGTCATCCTTTTGCAAGATCTTTTATGGGCTTCGTAACCAATGAAGAAATTTTTGAACTGGGCTTCTATCTCAACACACTTATCCATTACCATGGATACGGAATCGGTTTTCTGATTCAGCGTATGTTGGAGCATCTGGCACCGAGAATCAATACTGGAGAAAGTCGGAATGGTTCCCACCAACTTCTTCAAGGATTGAACAACAAAATCGTGCCCCAACGAAGATGATTCCGAATCTGACATCTTGCTAGGAGAATTTTCTTCTTCAATAAGCTCCAACTTCCTCTTTGAAGAACTACCAGCTTCCTTCCTCATACTCTTTTCTGAACTCGGGGTATCAGCAATAACTTGTTTCCCCTTATCTTTTTTCGGAATAGAAACCTGTTCCGGAGATTTCTTCTCACTGTCAGAAACTTGAACAACCAAATCTTCCTCATCAACAACTTCTATATTTTCTTTCTGAGCAGCATCAAGTGAAATATGTTCTTCTTCTCCATGATAAGAAACTTCTTCCTCTCCTTCCTTTCCTTCTATTACTGGAGTAACTAGTTTTGAAGATTCGGCTTCAGATGTTCGGAGCGACAGGTGTTCCGAAGGAGTTCCCTTGTATTCATCTACTTGTTTGAGCACATCTCCTGTCTCACCACTTCCTTCAGCAGCTTCTTCCACTTCTTCCACTAGCTCTACTTCCTCAGCATTCTTAGCAGCAGCCTCTTTCGGATCATCGAGATTTCTTCCTGGAGTCTCAGGTAGAGAGTCCAAAGAAAAAGTTCTCGGAACGGGAATGGTTGCTGAAACCATTTCATTAAACTTCAACAAGGCTTGCACAGCCTCAGCTTCTGACAACTTCTTCTTCAGCTTCTTTTCCTTGGCTTGCTTCTCGAGCTCATCAGCAGCCTTTTCTTTCAGAGCCTTAGCCTCTGCGGGATCCAATCCGAACTGTGGATCTCCTTCCTTCCTCTTTTCCTTGTCAGCTCTCCACTTCGCTGCAACCTCATCAGTATATGTCTTCTTCTTCTTAGGCTTAGGAGGTACGGAATGGACTTCCTTAGACTTAGGTTCCTGAGCTTCACCTACCACTTCTTTCAGCTTCCTCTTCCTTACCGGCTTAGGCGATTCCGGATCAGCCACTTTCGGAGTCACTTCTTCTTGAGGAGGAAGATCAATAAACATGCCAGACTTCTTGTCAAAAGCTATATTCATCCTTTTAAGAGTTGCATCACTGAGCAACATGATCTTGCAAACTTTCGGTTTAGAACTGCAAGCAACCTTGAAGGACTCAAGGCACCGAACTATCAGCTTTGACAATATTGCCGGGTACATTACTATCTGAGCTCTCAGATTCCCTTTCTTCAAATTCTCAAGATTAAGAAGGATATGCTTCATCAGGTTGAACTTCCTTTGATTTATCAAGAAATCTAAGATGTATATCTCACTCTTCTTCAAGCTGTCCTTGTCTCCTTTTCTCGGTACAATAAGCCCTTGCACCCATAACTCCAGAATCCGGAAGTTTGTAGATAGGGTTGCAATTTTCGAAGCCTTATCATCATCCAGTCCGAGAATTTCTAAGGCTTTCTCCTTGTTGAAACTACCCAAGGAGTCTGGCAGAACATGCGAGATAAACTCAGCTTCCCCTTCATAATTCAACCCTACCAAGCTTGTAGCCTTGGTGTAAGATAGCTTATAAGTCTTGCCATACGATTTGAAGGAAAATTTTTCTCTATTGTCTTCCACAAAGAAAGCAACCGACTCATAAAACTCAACAAGCAAGTCTGGGTAAACTTCATCTTGGTTGCCGGTTTTTGATATCGCAACATCTTCCCAGCCATTGAGCTTGATATTCTTTGATATAATAGAATCATAGTTGCTGAAGAAATTCGGATGCACTAACCGCTCTCTGTAGACTAACCACTGTGAAATGGGCTTTGTTGAAGACATCTCTTGAGAAGCTAACTCTGCAGACATTCGGATTAGAAGTCTCTGAGAAGTTCGGAACTGAGAAGACTGAAGTTCGGAACTGGAAAACTGTAGTTCGGAACAGCCTTAAATCAGAGAGACAGAGCTTCAGCACGCAAGAGCTTGAGATCGATGTGGGACGAGAAAAATAGGGTCCCCTTTATATAGGCTTTGGGATGACGGTTCAACTTCCTCGGTTGATCTAACGGTTTAGAATGATCTGAGATCAGATCTGACGGTTGAGAGGTTGAATCCGATCTTTTTGAGGTTTTATTAAAACAAAATTCAAGAAAATAAAAAAAAAACCGAAAACAAACTATAAGAAAATGCCAGCAAGTAAAATATGATTACGAAAAACTTCAGTAAGGAAGTCATACCTTTCGGGTTAGCTTAGGAAAGTTATTCGTAATGGGTAATGTAAAGACGAATACGAAAAACTCAATACCAAAAACTTAATACGAAAAACTCAATACGAAAAAAAAAACAATACGAAAAACTCAATACGAAAAACTCAATACGAAAAACTCAATACGAAAAAAAACTCAATACGAAAAACTCAATAGAAAAACTTGATATGGAAGATTCAATACGAAAGTTTTTCCATTATGAAAATACCAGTACGAAAATTTTCCATTCCGGAAATTTTTCAATACGAATACTTTTATTCCAGAAGTATTTTGTATGGAAATATCCATTCTGGAAAATTGTAGTTCCGGAAGTTCCATTCCGGAAAGTTTCGTTCCGAAAAATTTGAAAACAAATTTTTGAAAAAACTTTGTTAAATAAACAAACAAATGTACTCCCCCTATGAAAAGGAGTTTATTACTGTGAGGAGATTTTTCCAACAGAAAGTTAATTAAGGAAGATTACCTTACGGTTATCATTCCTAACTTCTGTTTAATATATTCAAATCTATCAGAAGGTAAAGATTTTGTGAAAATATCAGCAAGTTGATCTTGCGTTCCGATAAACTGAAGAATAATATCTCCTTTAAGTGTGTGATCCCTAAGAAAGTGATGCCTAATATCTATGTGTTTTGCACGGGAGTGATGTGCAGGGTTTTTACTTAGAGCAATGGCACTTGTGTTATCACACAAAATTTGAGTTTTAGTAAAACTCAAGCCATAGTCTGTGAGTGTGTGTTGCATCCACAACACTTGTGCACAACAACTTCCAGCTGCTACATATTCAGCTTCAGCAGTGGAGAGTGCAACAGAATGTTGCTTCTTGCATGACCAAGAAACTAATGAATCTCCTAAGAAATGACAAGTTCCGGATGTACTTTTTCTATCCATTCTACAACCACCAAAGTCAGCATCAGAAAAGCTTTTTAGAACAAAATCATTTCCAGAAGTATAAAATAATCCTAGATCCATGGTTCCCTTAAGGTAGCGAAAAATTCTTTTAACTGCCTTTAAGTGAGATTCCTTAGGATTGGATTGATATCTTGCACATAAGCATACTGAAAACATTAAGTCTGGTCGACTAGCAGTTAAGTAAAGTAGACTTCCAATCATACCTCTAAAAGATGTTTGATCTACTGATTTCCCAGCTTCATCAAGATCTAAAGAGTTTGAGGTACCAATAGGAGTACTTATACTCTTCGTGTTGTCATAACCATACTTTTTAAGAAGATCTTTAATATACTTATGTTGAGATATGTAGGTTCCTTCTGGTTTTTGAGAAATTTGAAAACCAAGGAAAAATGTTAACTCACCCATCATACTCATTTCAAACTCAGATTTCATTAGACTAGCAAAAGAATCAGTCAAAGATTTCTGAGTTGAACCAAATATAATGTCATCAACATAAATTTGAACAATCAAAACATTTTTCTTATCTTTCTTTATAAAAAGGGTTGGATCTGCATTTCCCTTAACATAGTTATTTTGAAGCAAAAATCCAGTGAGTCTATCATACCATGCTCTTGGGGCTTGTTTAAGGCCATACAAAGCTTTGGTAAGTCTAAAAACATGATCAGGATGTTTTGTATCTTCAAAGCCAGGAGGTTGTTCAACAAAAACTTCCTCTTGAACATAACCGTTAAGAAAAGCACATTTCACATCCATTTGAAATAGTTTGAAATTAAAGAATGCTGCAAAGGCAAGTAGAATACGAATAGATTCAAGTCTAGCTACTGGAGCATAGGTTTCTTCATAGTCTATTCCTTCTTGCTGATTATAGCCTTTAGCAACAAGTCTAGCTTTATTTCTAACAATGACTCCATTTTCATCACATTTGTTTCTGAAGACCCATTTTACTCCAATAACAGAAGTTTCCTTAGGTCTTTCAACCAAGGTCCAGACTTTATTCCTTTCGAATTCATTTAGCTCATCTTGCATTGCTTTGATCCAATCATCATCACCTAAAGCTTCATCAGTGCTTTTAGGTTCTAGTTGGGAAAGAAATGCTAGATGTTCTACTTCATTTCTTAAGGAACTTCTAGTCCTTACAGGTTGATTTACATCACCAATGATACTATCACTGGGATGATTCTTAAGAAACATCTGATTTGGGTTTTGTAAAACCTGTTCATCAACATAAGGTAGAAAGTCTTCTGGGGTAAATGTTTCAGAAGTATCTTCTAGAACAATTTCCTTATCAGAAGGTTCTTCTAACAAAGGTTGACAATCAGTTTTTGAAAACACATCCGAAGATGTAAGTTGGGAAGTTTTAAAAACAAAAGGATCTGACTCATCAAACTTCACATGTACTGTTTCCTCAACAGTACAAGTATTTTTATTAAAAACTCTATAAGCCTTAGAGGTTGTGGAATATCCTAAGAAAATCCCTTCATCTGATTTTGGTGCGAATTTATGTAAGTTATCTTTAGTATTCAAAATGAATACTTTGCAACCAAAAACCTTGAAGTAGGAAAGCCTTGGTTTTCTACCATTCCATAACTCATAAGGAGTTTTATTAAGAAAAGGTCTAATCAAAACTCGATTTATAGTATAACAAGCAGTACTTACAGCTTCAGCCCAGAAATGTCTAGCAATAGAATATTCACTCAACATGGTTCTAGTTATTTCTTGAAGAATTCGATTTCTTCTTTCAACTACACCATTCTGTTGAGGAGTTCTAGGTGCTGAAAAGTTGTGAGTAATACCTTTCTTACTACAAAAAGTTTCAAAATCAGAATTTTGAAATTCTCCTCCATGATCACTATGAATAGTTTTCAATGGAAGGTTTTTCTCATTTTTAACTTGAGCTCTAAAACTTTTGAAATAAGAAAAAGCTTCAGATTTCCTTGCTAGAAAATAGACCCAAGTAAATCTAGTGTAATCATCAACTAGAACAAACACATAGTATTTGCCTCCAATGCTTCCAGTTTGTGTAGGACCAAAAAGATCCATGTGCACCAACTGTAATGCATCGGTTGTTGAGACTTCACCGATTGACTTAAAACTAGATTTATGTTGCTTGCCATATTGACAAGGATCACAAACTTTAGAAGAATCAAATCTAAGCTTCGGTAGATCCTTAACTAGTTTCTTCTTAGAGAGTTTACATAGGTTTCTAAGATTACAGTGTCCTAGTCTTCTATTCCATAACCAAGAATGATCTTCCATTGCACTTAGGCAAGGTAAATCTTGGCTTCTTAGGTCTTCTAAGTTTAAGGTGTAAACATTCTCTTGCCTGTTGGCTGAGAGAATAAATTCTTCCTTGGAATTGTGAACTAAGCATTTATCATTCCTAAAATTCACAAGGTAACCTTCATCACATAACTGACTTATGCTAATGAGGTTGTGCTTAAGACCTTTAACAAAAAGAACATTTGAAATCAAAGTTTTACCTAAAAGAACAATATTACCAATACCAACAATCTCTCCCTTAGCATTGTCTCCGAAAGTTACCTTTCCTCCTTTCGTCTTGATAATTTTTTCAAAGAAGCTTTTGTTACCAGTCATGTGCCGGGAACATCCACTATCCATGTACCAAACATTGTTGCTGGAACTTTCTTTATTTTCCTGAAATTAAGAACAAAGTTAGACTTTCGGAATCCAAACTTGCTTGGATCCGAGATTTCTAGACAATAAAATCTTAGGTACCCACATTTTCTTGGAAAAATAAGCTTTATGAAAACCTAAGGATTGGGTTTTGTTTAAGGAACAATTTCTTGCCCAGTGACCACCACATTGACACTTAGTACAAAATGGGGCACTTTGAGGAACAAAATAATTGTTGCTGAAAACAGGTTTTGCATGGGTATAACCAAATCCGGATTTATTTCTTAAAGGTCGTATTTGAGAATACATCTTATCAAAATTTTCCTTACCATGGGTAAAGTTTGATAAGCACTTTTTTAAGGAAAAAATTTCGGACATGAGTTTTACAACCAAGTTTTTATCTTCAAAATCATTAGTTTTGGAACTAGAGTTAGGCTCAAAAACATTTTTATTAGAAATTACTTTTTCTAACTCTTTAGAAAGTTTATTCTTCTCAGAACTTACTTCCTCAAGATTTTTTGAAATACTTTCAAAATCAGCATTTTTCTTATCAAGATCTTTAGAAAGATCTGATATCTCTTTAGTAAGAATAGAATTCCTAGAATTTGCCTTATCAAGTTTCTTGTTGAGTTTGGAATTCTCAATCTCAAGAAGTTCAGCAAATCTAGAGACTTCTTCAAAAGTAGGTAAAGTATTTTCCTCATCAGAAGATGATACTTCATCAGAAGAGTTATAATACTTACTATCATTAGGATTTAAAGAAACATTGGTCAATGATTCAGCATTTCGTACCTTAGCCATAAGACAATGATTATCAATAGGTAATCTGGCTATAAGACCAAGATTCTTCTGTCCTGAAGATTCATATTCAGAAGATTCATCTGAAGAGTCACCACCACTGGCACTCCAGGTGTCATTAGCTTTCAAAACTTTCTTAGCTTTAGCTTTGTAATATTTCTTCCTGTTCCTGTCTGAATGCCTTTCCTTTCTTTCTTTCTTTCTGAGCATAGGGCAATCTGGTCTAATATGTCCAGCTCTCTTACATTCATAACAAGTAACTTCTCCATCTTTCTTATCTTTCCTATCCTTCTTCTTATACTTGGATTGAAAGTTTCTTTGTCCAGCTATCTTGTTCATCCTTCGAGCAAGATTGGCTAATTCATTTTCTGAAACTTCACTTTCACTAGATTCGGATTGGAAAATGACTTTCTTCGATTTGGATCTGGTTACTCTCTCAGGAGTCTTAGCTTTCATCTGATTCGAAGTTGTAGTAAAAGCAACAGTACCATTTCCATTCTTCTTCTTGATGTTGTCAGCATCTCTCTTCATTCTGGTCTCATGTTGTAGAAGAGTTCCAAATAATTCATCAAGAGTTATTTGAGTAACCTTCATGTTCTCATCTATAGCTGTTCTCTTGGATTCCCACTCATTGGGCATAATGTCAATTATCTTGTCCACAAGAGCTTCATCATCTAAACCTTTCTCTCCCATAGACTGTAGACTATTGACGATTGTCATAAATCTTTGTTGTACTTTACAGATAGGTTCTCCATAAGGAAAATTAAAGCCATGATATTCAGCTCTAAGCATAGCTCTCCTAGTCTCAATCACTTTAGAAGTCCCAAAATGAGTAACCTCTAACTTCTTCCATATACAATTAGCTGCTTCACAAGAAGAAATTTGGCTATATATATTTCTGGTCATTGAACATAATAAAGTGTTGCGTACCTTGTAGTTGAGTTGATATTCTTGCTTCTCCTGGTTAGTAAAGGTTCTGACTTCCTTGTCAGGAATTTTGTAATCACCAGTAAGCATGACAAAGTTATCTACTCCAGTATTGATAACAAACGTCTTCATACGATCTCTCCAGTATTCATAATCATTACCATCAAATATTGGTGGCCTTGTAGGATTCAAATTGTCTATCGAACCAACATTCATTCCTGCCATACTTGAAAATAACTTGGAAACAAACTTGTTAATAACAAAAATTCGGAATTAAAAAGTTCGGAATAGGAAAAGTTCGGAATGGAAAAAAGTTCGGATTTGAAAAGTGAGCAAGAAAAACTTGAACGTGAGTACAAGTATTTCAGTAACCTTGGCTCTGATACCAAATGCAAGAATGGTATAGAGTAAGAGGTTTCCAACCTCTGATACCAATTGTAGGATCGAAATATAATATGAGATGCTCAATATACAAGAGGGGGGGTGAATTGTATACTTTAAAAATTCCTTTGGAACCTTTAAAGTTAGTTATGAATAACTAGAGTTTCCTTAAGAAAAGGAAAGAACTAAGTTTAACAAAGTTAAACTAAGTTGATTCACAACACCTCTAACACCGAACTAAACTTGGAAAGAGATTCCAAAAGAAGGTTCCGGAAATATGGTTCCGGAATTTGAAACTTAACAAAAGTTACAATATGAGATTCTACCTTAAAGCGTATAGAATCTAAACTAATCAAAGTAAGTAGGGAAGTATAAGAAAATTATACTTTCCTTAAGATACAAAATGCAGCGGAATAAAACAAGTACAAGTAGAAGAACTACTAGTAACAAGATGATAGTCTTTTAACCCAAAGAGAAGGGTATCCAACAACCTTGGATAAAGGTCCCTTGATTTATACTTTCAAGCAAGTCTGTCTTACCCACACCAGGGTAAGCCCTCGATACGAAGATCGGTGTCTCTGTCTTGCTATCCCCGCAAGCCCTCAACTTCAAGGTAGTTGGCAACCTCTGTCTTTCTCGACAAGAAAGCCCTCGATCTTTAAGGTAGTCGGCACCTCTGTCTTTCTCAGCAAGAAAGCCCTCGATCTTTAAGGTAGTCGGCACCTCTGTCTTCCTATCCCCGGAAGCCCTCGAATGTAATCACCAACATTCGGAGTCGCACGAAGCTTTGAGAGTTAATAAGAGACTCTCTCTCTAGAAATCACTTCAACAGCATGTATGCACAAAGTTCAAATGTTCATCCATCCGTTGTGAGCTTTTTCAAATGAGCTCCTATTTATAGGTGAGGTCGGCTCCTTCTCCAACGGTCATATTTCCCTTAAAGTTCGGAGGGACCTGTACACGTGTCACTTAGACAACGGTTAGTTTATAACAAAATGGACGACATCGTTTTATAACAAAGTAAGTGTAACAGAAAGTACGACATCGTTTTAAACTCTAACATAAAGGTTCGGAATAGAAATTTCGGAGTGAAAGTTCGGAGTGAACAAATTCAGAGTGTATAAAACAATGATATCCAGATTCTGTTTAATGAGTGAATTCGGAATGAGAATTCGGAATAGGAATTCGGAATAGGAATTCGTCATTAGAAATCGTAATGGGAATTCGTCATCAGAATTCGTAATGGGAATTCGTCATCAGAATTCGTAATGAGAATTCATCATCAGAATTCGTAATGAGAATTCGGAATGAGATTTCTTCATTAGAATTCGTAATGGGAATTCTTCATTGGAATTCGTAATGGGAATTCTTCTTCAGAATTCGTAATGAGAATTCTTCATTAGAATTCGTATCCTGAATCTGGAATAGAACTTAGTCAGAATTCATAACCGGAATTCGGAGTGAAACTTCCTTATAGTTCTTGTCCAGAATCCGAACCCTAAAACAGAATGCTTTTTATCAGTTTTAATGATTCCGAGAAAGTGAATCCGAATTTCATACTTAAGAAAAAAAATATTAATGAAAATATGATAAGGATAAATTTTTCTTATAAAAGCGTTTTTCCTTAAGAAAACATTTTTCCTTATAAAAGCAATTTTCCTTACAAAAGCGATTTTCCTTAAAGATAAGGTGTTTGTGATTTTCAAAACAAGAAGGAATGGAAAAGTCATAAGGAAAACCTTATTGACTCAACATTAACGAGTCATATCACTTTGATGGGGCGGTAGTCCGCACTTCCTCTAATGAGATTATCGGGTTTACCCATAATTGAAACCATAAAGGCATGATTTAAATGTAAATTAAAAAATAATAATGAAAACATATTCATAATATATGTCATATATAAATATAGGTCCATCATACCATGAGATATGGTAGAACATAATCGAACAATCATCGTTTCGTGATGCGTTAGTTTGTCATCCATAGAAATATTATGCTCCTCATCTGTTATATGGAGGTGTGTGTAAGATTAGATCTAATACTTCTCATAAAAAAGTACTATTATATTTAGGATACTGATTTTGTTACAAAATAAATTCATAAAAAGAGTTTATGTGTTGGAGACGTGAAATTAAAGAAAACAATTTAAGAGAAATTGTTACCTTTAATTTGGGTAACTCTCTTTGGATTAACCAAATGACTTCTTGAAGTGTCTTCTGCATACGGTAAGGCTTCTATAAGAAGGATAGAGATGTAGGTTAATTAATTGGGTAGAGATTGGTCGAGCCAAATGGCTTGTGAGGTGTGATGAATTGGTTAGAAGTGGTCTCCTTTTATAAGGGAGGGGAGTGGCTCTTTAAAAAAGTGTGATAATATTATTTTATTATATAATGCTTTTCGGTTTAAAAAGTTCCACAAATCATTAGAGTCAAAGATTATATGACGCATAGTCTAAATAAAATCATCCATTAGTAATTGGATAGGTTTTGGATGTTATTTTAACATTTATAATCTTATTTATTTAAATGATTTATTAATGATGTAAATACTACATCATTATTGTGTCATACATAATTTAATTTATTTGATGTCGAAAAATTATAAAAAAACTACCATGATGTTTGAAAACTTTTTATCTTTCCAATTAATATTTATAGTTGAAATTATAATTTATATAACCCCTTTTAAAGATTAATTTACTAAAAGATATTTCATTTTGTCATTTTTGCCTTTACTTTAAGTTAATTAATCTAAATTGTCATTTTGACTCCCATGTGGTTGAATGGTGTCCCAAAATCGACCCAAAGGTACCCATTCTCGTTAATGACTCAACAAATATGGGTTGGAAAAGTTAAAGGGTAATTGTGAATT
Organism: Viscum album; assembly: GCA_963277665.1. Lineage (NCBI taxonomy): Eukaryota > Viridiplantae > Streptophyta > Magnoliopsida > Santalales > Viscaceae > Viscum > Viscum album. The sequence goes on along the minus strand of OY728125.1, from coordinate 551,946,924 downwards.
ATTATAATATTCTTTTTACCTTGAATTAACCTATTTACCTTTAACCGTGGTAATAAAAGTCAAAAGTAACTATTCACCAAAACTTATTTTCATCTTATTGAACCACATTTTACTTCATGATAACAAACATGTATTTCATATTTTCAAAATTCATTACACAGAAGTGGTAAAATTTCATTTAAATGAAAATGTATTTCTTTAACTACCACAATGTGGTTTCACAATTCATCAAAAAACGATGTTTTTCAAAAAAATACAAAATATTCAGCCTATGATTTATTTGATATTCTGAATTCAAAAATGATGTAAATTTTTTCCAAATTCAAAACATAGAAATGGAATTAATTAATTTTATAATTAATTCATGTTATCAAAACAAATAGCGTGTTTTTAAGAAATAATAACTATCACAATATTGATACTTGTTTATGTCTAATTTCAAAGTGAAATAAATTACAATGACCAACATTGGATTAAAATGGTAAAAATATATTCTAATTAAATTTTTAATCCAATTAAAAAGATAATATAATCATATAAATAAATTATATTAAAGCACGGTTTTGAATTAAAATACAATATTTTTCACTATTCAATAGAAAATGAATTTTATCAGAAAAATTAAAAACATTTACACAAAGTAAATTTTTATTTTCCCATTATAAAGAAGGATTTTATTAGGTCAAATAGAATTTATTAAGGTGACGATAATTATATTTAAAGAGGGTTCACCATTAAATGGTGGTAAATCGACCTTTTAATGTAAATTTTTCTTAAAATTAGATTTAGTCAAATTTTATGCCTCTAAATTTTATTGGATAAATGTAAATATATTTAACACAAATGTTTAATAATATTGTAGTTAGTTTTATTCATTCCCACCAATAAAATTTCTATGATTTAACTACCATTTAAAATAATAATATTATATTATTAGTGTGCAATGTTAGATTTCAACGAAACCCGTTGTTGTGTATCGTGTACGCTATCAAACATAGCTACCCATTTAAAGTAAAATTAATATTTAATTAAAAAATATTAAAAAATATGAAAATTTCTTATTATTAATTTATCTAGGATGTTACATCCTTCCCCCCTTTTGGGAATTGTGTCCCCACAATTTTAAAATTGGGCTCGGGAACTTCATTGAAAGACCGACATCAAAAAAAGACAATAAAACTATCACTTTAAAATAAAGGAAGAGAAGTAAAAAGGTTAAAAGAGACAATAGATACTTGTATTATATGTATACATGGATATGGAAGAGAAAAAAACCATCATGTTCTGATGGATAGTGATAGAAAACAAGTTTAGGAGAAAATAAACCACCAAAAAATCACAAACATGTGATGGGTTAAACAGTGTTTGATTCCCTAGTAGGAAAAGTTGACAGACTAGGTTTTTGTTCTAAGTTACATTTAATTGAAGAATTTATTTTTGAGCTTAATGAAAAACATAAGAAAATATACTTACTTGTCATGTAGACATTCATATTTTATTAGATTTCTAACACAAACTCATATTTTCTCCAAACGATGAGAATTCAGGATGAATTTTTTCACATTAACAACGCTATAATCAACTTCGAGAGAATCAAATAATCCACAAAAGCATAACTATATATTTCCAATGTATTTAGACCTTATCCAAAACCAAAATGGTGAGCACTAGATCAGATAATCCCCAAAATGGATATACTTTTACAAAAATAAAATCTACTATTAATCTCCAAAATTTGTCAAACAAAACTCAATGTTAAAATAAACAATTCAATAAATAGTTGTTCATAAAACTCTTCAAAGTAATCCAAACTATGTTTGAAACCAAAATCTCAAAATGACCTAATCACATAGTCTTCCATGATAAATCTAAACATTTATCTCCAAATAACATCAGTTACTCTTAAAGTCTTATATAGAAAAGTAATTATCCTAATCACATATCCTCCATGATAGGTTAATCATTCCATAGATAAACCAAAATCAACATATTATTGACTCATAAAATCATTTAACTAAAAAGAATTAGTCATACAAACCAGGGACTTCACGTATTCTAGTGGTAGACGTTAAATACCAGTTGCACATTGGTTGTGGGTTCGATTCTCGCAGCATTGTCTGACACCACGGTTTGTCACATAGTCTGCATGTTGTCCATTTTTTTAAAAACTGTATAATTTGATTACATTCACTAAAATAGATAAATTTATCAAAAATATCCATAACATATTTTAACAACAAAGTTTATCTAATATCTTTCATTTTTCATCCCATGATTTATTAACTTGTAATTGTCTCAAATTCAAGGATCATATAAACCCAAATGGTTGTTTCTAACTATATCCACAAAAGAAAAGATAATTATTCCTTGAATAAAACTTTCATATATCATACTTCAGGGTTACACATACTATAAAAAGACTTCTAATGTAATTCCCATCCTCAAAAGAGCCTTAATATTTTATGAATTTCATCATCATAAAATCTAACATAACTGTTGGATCCCTTATATGTTGACTTCTTACTCATTAAACATTATTCATGATCTCTTAACCATTCCTTTAAAAATTATTCTGAAATATTTCTTTCCTACAAATAGAATCGTGAATCATATCCTAAGATTCAATAATATCAAAACAAATGTTAAGAAAAAATCCATACATTTCATTGGTCATTGTCAGTTTTTTTCGTACTCAATCATAATGGAATTAGGTATTGGTATAAAAAATATTTGTACGATCATGGTGACCCCATTACTGAAACTTCATTGTATGACATGTGTTTGTTTAATGACCATGAACACCACATTTAAAACATTCAATTGATCCTTCAGAAAGAACTTCTTTCCCTTTTATAGAGTCAACTGGATGATTCCTTTTTCCATGGTAGGTTCTTTCTTTATGACCTTCATTTCCACATCTATAGCATCTTCACGTACCTTTGAAACATTTTAAAATGTGTTTAATTCCTCATACTTGACACATAGTCTTTTGAATATACTTAGGTTTATGATTATTACCTGAACTACCATGGGGATTTGTTTCTCCCATATATGATGCCTTATAAAAATCAACAAGGTTCAGGTAGTAAATCATGAATCCAGATTTTTGGTTGAGAATAAAAACAACAGTTCTCATTAAAGCTCCCATTTCATTCAGTTTCTCATTCAGAAATCCATCACAGTTTTCTTTACATCCTCTATTACTTTGGTGCCTGCTAGATCCATCCATTTACTAAAACAAAAAAGGTATGTGTGAGTATATCAGTAAAATCATCATATAATATCCTATGATGAGTGTAAATACTAAGATATATGTATTTATGTTATCTTAAACTCATTAAATTTATATAAAATAACTATCACTCTTTCTAAAATCATAACCATTATGGTAATTTCACTTATGCTAAAAGGACACCCTAACCTCTAAGGTTATTTAAAGCGACCTCTGATACCAACTGTAAGGACCCAGCCTTAAACATTACATAATCATGAATGAAATGAATAATTCACATTGAGGATCTTTTCAGGTTTAGAGTTTTAGTGAATTAGGCTACAACTATTACATAACAACTTGAATATTACAAGTATACACTACTACTCAGTCTCTATTTTTTTATAAAATAAAAACTCTTAATTTTTTTTTCTAATTCCATGTTTTAGACAACATGACTTTACCTTGATCCAATCCATGACCCTATTCATCTTTATGTCATGTGGAAAACATTTCATAAAAAATAGGGATGAGCATTAAAAGCTCATCAAGGGATACACAAAGAAGGAAAACTGTTAGTTTGTCAAAACAACAAGTAAACCATGAATATCATGAGTAAAACATTTAACCTTTATGAAGTAGTAAGTACTATTCACTAAATAAAATATCATTGCTTAACCTTTTGTAACCGAAAGATTACCAAAACACCCATATAAATAACACATAACTTATAAAGGTAACATTGGAAATAAAAATACTTAAATGAAATAACCATACGGTCGACTTCCACACGTATCACTAAATGGAATAGTCATATGGCCGACTTCCATACCCAATGCATTGGAGGTTAAAACGTAACCACCCATCCTAGTTTATCACGGCACCACACGTCATTTGGTTAATCACATAACCACCCGTAAAATGTCCAAGTACCATTATAAAATCATAGCACATAACATTCTGATAATATAAACATTTCACTATCACAATATATCAAATCATGATATTGACAAAATCAATGCTTTATCAAACCATTTTCGAAACCATTTAATAAAGATATTTGTTTGAATCAAAGTGTCCCATACCACTTTGAATCTTTTAATAGAATTAATATTTTAAAACAATAATTTCAATATAAATAAATCCTTAAACCCATTTTTAAAAAAATTACATTTATGATAAATTTTTAGAAGAATAATCTTTAAAATAGTTCGAACGATATTTTAGTTAAAGAGTTTTTAACAAAATGAGAAATGCTTGAATACAAATAACTGAGGAATAAAATTTAATCAGAACTTTATAATATCATGATAATAAAGGTATTAATGGTATAACATGCCAAAGGACAGTATATACACCATATAAGATTGAATTGGTGTATAACAACAATTAAGTCTCAATGTAATGTAAATTGAAACGAAATCCCTTATAAAGGCGATATCCTTAGACTAATACAAAATCCATTACATAATTATGTGTGACAACTATATATAGGATAAATATGTTTGGTTGTTACATGTATTTGAATACGATGTGATTAACACATAATCATAGGATGACATATTCAAGAAGTAAATGTTTAACCCAATGAATCGAAATTGGGTTTAGAAGTTCCCTTGCAAAAATTCGACAACCTAAGGGCGTCACATTACAATTCAGAAACTGAGTTGATGAGAGAGAAAAGTGTATCTCATCACATGGAAATAAAATGTACATAAATATGGATATTTATGAACATATCCCAACACAAGAACATGTTAATTAAAATACATAACAAAAAGAATGCATTTAAAAAATAGGAGGGTGAAAGGATCCCTTACCGATTTGGTAACATACAAAACATATGCCACATGAAAGAAGGATCATACAATGAATATCTAAATACTGAAAAATGAAAGTATATTAAACAAAGAGTACAATAATTGGAAGTACATATACCACACAAAAGTAAATAGTGGAAAACATTACATGAATCTCATGGGAATACAAAGTGAGATTAAACGCTTTACCACGTTATAATCAACTGAGTCATATGACCAAAAGTTAATAACCACCAAATGATTCCAATAATACTATGAATATAATGATAATTATGATAATATATATATCAAATTGAAGTACACAATACACCACATGCAATTAATAAGTGACGAACAATGGAAATCTCACAGAATTAAAAGTGAGATAAGAAAATCCCTTACCTCGTGTCATACATGACTTGATCGTTCATTAATCTCCTGAATAATAAAATAAAGTTAATTTTTAATTTCTTATGAACCTTTTTCAAGTTTATTATTATTTTTATTTCACTTATTACCATGTTATAAACATTATGTAATCATTTATGTTAATAATCTTTATTTGGTCTATATTTGGTATTGGAGCCAAAAATGGACTTCTTATAATTTCATGTTGTTCATGTGGTCAAAGCTTCATTATATCCAGAATGATATTCAGGATTTTCATACCATATATATCATATATATATATATATAATATACATTTATTTATAATAGTACATAACATTTAGAGGTAATAAATGAAATGCACCGTTCATGGAGATGGTAAGCTGTACGTACGCATGAACGATACTTCCATTTATATTTAATATTTACTGGAATTAAAACATAATAATACATAGAATTATTATAATTTCAGTATTGAATCATATATAATATCAGAAAATATATCCTTTATACATACCACATATGGTATGAACGAGTAATATCACTTTGAGGGGCGGTACTCCACACTTCCGCTAATGAGATTATCACGTTTACCCATAATGGAAACCATAAAGTCATGATATAAATGGAAATTAAAGAAGAATAAAAACCCATAAACATAATATATATCATATATAAATACATTTACAACATAATTTCCACCATGATAGGCGGTATGAGATAATCGAACAATCATCATTTTTTGAGGCGTTAGATTCCCATACACAAAAACATTATGTTCTTCATCCATTAGATGGAGGTGTGTGTAAGTATTGCTCGAATACTTCTTATAACAAAATCCTAGTATATTAAGGATACTGATGTTGTTACAAAAGGAAGTCATAATAAGAATTTAGTGGTTGGGGATGTAAAATAGAAGAAAACAATTTCAGAGAAACTGTTACCTTTAATTTGGGTAACTCCCTTTGGTTTGAACCAAAGGACTTTTGAAGAGTCTTATGTCTAAGGTAAGGCCTCTAGGAGAAATAGAGGGATGTAGAGAGCATAATTGGGAAGAGTTTTTGATGATCCATATTTCTTGAGATGTGTGAAGAATTGGTTAGAAGTGGTCTCCTTTTATAAGGTAGAGGAGGGGCTCTTTAGGAAAGTGTGTTAATATTATTTTATTATATAATGATATTCAATTTCAAAAAGTCCAAAAATCATTAATGTCAAAGATAAGATGACTAATGGTCGAAATAAAATTAGTCAATAAGAATTGGACAGGTTTTGGATGTTATTTTAGCATTTATAATATTATTTGTTTAAATTATTTATTAATGATGTAAATACCAAATCATTTTTGTGTCATAAATAAGTAAATTTATTTTATGTCTAAAAATTATACAAAAACAACAATGATGTGTGAAATATTTTTAGCAATACAATGAATATTTATAGTCTAAATGATAATTTATATAACCCCTTGTAAAAATTAATTTACTAAAAGATATTTTCTTTTGTCATTTTTTCCTTTACTTTAAGTTAATTAATGTAAATTGTCATTTTCACTCCCATGTTGCTGAATGGGGTCCCAAAATCAACCCCAAGATGCCCTGGTCATTAATGACTCAACCAATATGGTTTGGAATAGTGTTAAGGTAATTTTAATTATTATAATATTCTTTTTACCTTGAATTAACCTATTTATCTTTAATAGTTGTAAATAAATGTCAAAAGTAACTATTCACCAAAAATTATTTTTCATCATATTGAATGACATTTTACTTCTTAATAACAACCATGTATGTCGGATTTTTTAAATTCAATTCACAGAAGTGGTAAAATTTCATTTAAATGAAAAATTCAGTTTTTTAACTGACACTAAGTGGTTTCACTATTCATCAAACATTATTGTTTTTCAGAAAAATACCAAATATTCAGACTATGCATTATTTGATATTCCGAATTCAAAAATGATTTATATTTTACCAAATTCAAAAAAATTAAGTTACATTAATTAATTTTAAAATTAATTCTCGTTATCAAAACATATAGTGTGTTTTTAAGAAACAATAAATATCCCAATATTGATACTTATTTATGTTAAATTTCAAAGTGAAATTAATTCCAATGACCAACATTGGATTAAAATGGTAAAAATATATTCTAATTATAATTTAAAATCAATTAAAAAGATAATCTAACCATATAAATAAATTATATTAAAACATAGTTTTGAAATAAAATACAATATTTTTCACTATTCATTAGAAAATGAATTTTATAATAAAAATTCCAAAAATTTACACAAAGTAAATTTTTATGTCCCCATTATAAAGAAGGATTTTATTTGGTCATATATAATGTATTAATGTTACCAGAATTAGATGTAAAGAGGGTTCTCCATTAAAAGGTGGTAAATCGACCTTTTAATGTAAATTATCCTTAAAATTTGATTTATTCACATTTAAGCCTCTAAGTTTCATTGGATAAATGTAAATATATTTAGCAAACATGTATAATTATATTTTAGTTAGTTTTTTTCATTCCCTCTAATACAATGGCTAGGATTTAACTACCATTTAAAATAATAATATTATATTATTTGTGTGCAACGTAAGATTTAAAGGAAAGCCATTTCTGCGTATCAGGTAGGCTATCGAACATAGATAACCCTTTAAAGTAAAATTAATATTTAATTCAAAAATATTAATAAATATGAAAATGTCATATTTATCATTTATCTGGGTTGTTACATCTGGCGTTGTCATCACCCCCAAATGCAAGGTTGTAAACTTATTGGGTGGGCTGGAACATAGCTTGTAGAAAGCCCTGGCGATCCGTGACTTCGTCAGCTATTATGAAATTGTGTGATGTGCCCTCAAGGTTGAAATGGATATTAAAGAATCTGAGGGGTATCATGGGGATATGAAGCGTATGGTGGAGTTCAATTCTGGTCGTCCGATGGATATGTCCAATGGTTCATTGAAATTCTAGAACCCAACTTTCTAATCGTGTGGATAGAAGCACCCGTGAAATTTCATGAAGGGGACGAGGAAATGCTTTTGGTGTGGAAGAGAAGGGAACTTGGATATTATCTATCAGAAAGAATAATCTGCGGCTGTAACAGAGGAGAGTAACACTCCGTTAAAACATCAACACTTTTTCTATTACATCTACTACAAAGACCCAAGGCACCTTCCAATTTAGGGACCTATGCCTAGGGTTTTCAGAGGAAACAAAAATCCTCCAAGGGAGAAAGGGAGAGTTTTTTCCATAAATACTACGGAAGTAACCCCCGAAAATGATGTGGTGATAGGTATTCTAGTTTTTTATTCATGAATAGAAAATGTACTTTTTTATTCTGGTTATACACATTGTATTATATCCTGAAAGTTTAGTAAAACAATCTCAACACCACCAAAAATCATGGAAGTAATGTTGTCGGTTGGTACAACAAATGGGGAAATAATTTAGTCCCATGAATATAACTCCTCCCCTGTCATAATTTTTCTATTGAACAACCCAGAAAACCTTTTCATACACCCTCTGGTGGTATTTGATTCAATTATTGACACAGATTGGGTTTCATTATGTATAACCAACATAAATTGTTGTGAGAGGAAAATCACCATTCTTGTGGAGAATCGACCCCCAATTATATACAACTTCTAGGAGGAGGATGAATCTTCTTTTGTAACGCCCTATCCAAAGTTACCCAAATTTTTTGCATTATTACATAGCATTGGCATGATACAAGGAATCATGTCCCGAATGACCGATTAATTTAATATTAGTAGAAACAAGATACAAACATAAGTTCAACATTACAACTCGAAAATAAATAGGACACTAATTTACTCCATTAAAAACATCCAAGACTCGTAGATTATGACTGCATGTCACTCATAACTACCTTATTCATATCATGGAAAAATAAAACATAATAAATGGGTGAGCTCAAATTCTTAGTAAGGATAAGCAATACAACAGAATATAACATAAAAATTAGGCATGGTAAATAATTGAAAACACATACCTTTACAAATAATATACATGAAAACATTATGAAAGTAATATGAGTTGAGTAAATAATTCCATAATAAAACAAAGTAATGGGTATTATACAAGTAAAATTCCACATGAACCATAATTATTATTTTCATAACGAGGGAATGTATAATGTCGGACATTCTGAAACATCTTTTCAAAGCCTCATCCAAGACGATGAACAAAATTTACCCATCGGCCAAAACCATATTAAACATCGTGAAATGCCTCTGCCAATTCAACGTCTAATTGTCTCTTGAGACCAAACAATGCACCAAGGAGAAATAGTGGGCTCCACCCGTCCCATACTATGTACAATACATTCCTTAAATGAAAGGTTAAAACATAACAAAAACAGTAGTATTAAAACTAGCAGACGAAATGACAATCATTTTACCACAAACCATGAATGGTATAAAAATAAAACATCTACAGATAAAAATATCACAAAACCTTAAATACTATATAGAATATTTGTATCATAATAAATCAACTTCAAACAAGTGTAAAATTTATCAATGGATGTTGACATAGATGAAATCAATACAAGTTTATAGAAACATCTCATTCTATTTTGAAATCATTTAAGAGTTTCATAATTATAAAAGAAAACATATATTTTGAAAATATTATTATATGCTTTAAAAGGAAGCTTTAATGATGTTATAACTATGGAAAATATCTGCACCTTCCATATAAGTTTAAAAAACATTCTTACCTGAATTTTGTCGAATAGGTACTAAATACCATGTTGGGAAAATGACGGAAAGATTCCATTCAAAAATATATAAGGTCAAATAAGAGTATAATTGAATTAAACCCATAGTATAGTAAATAGTGAAAAATGTTTTGAAATACATTTTTAAGAAAACACAAATGTGGATGATAAATAGGTCCCTGTAGATACTTATGTTAAAACAACCTCTGATAATAATGATATTATGAAATTAACCTCCACCTTATACATTTCCTGGGTAAATGGTATGTTAACCTCCTATATAATATTAAAATAATTTTTATTAAATTATATAGTAACCATATACCTAAATATGATATCATATATGATCTTCTAATATTTATTTGTAAATAATATTTTAGTAGTATCACTGTTTCTGGTGTCATCTGATTCAATTTCATTTATATGTTTTGTTACATAATCTGTGTTTGTTATGGATAGGGTGTATTTGATTCATATCTAGATTTATATTAAGTTATTAAAAATTATTTATAATCATCAAATGAAATTTTTTCGTGAATGGTTAGGATAGGGAAATTAATCTCATCGTGTTCGTGGAGAATGTAATCTGTACGTACGCACGAGTGACAATATCATTATATTGATTGAAAAATCATATTTAATTTGATGGAATATCTTGTATACAGAATAATAAACATTTTATATTTATTATTTACATCATTTATACTCATTATTATTCCAATCCAAAAAATTAAGTGTTTGAATAACAAACTACACCACGATGTGGATACGGTTATCCCTACATACACATGTATGGTGTCTTTGTAATTTATTAGATGGATAAAATAATGACTATGGATGTACCATATTTATAATAACATCATAGTATGTATAAGGCAATGTATTTATTATTTTGGTATGGTAGAACAAAGAAATGGGATGTTGAAGAAGAAAAGAACTTGAAAGAGGGTGGCGAAATTATTACCTCTACATCAGGTGTTTCCTTTTGAGTTGATCAAAAGGGCTCATTAGGTTGGCTTTATGATCAAAGTAAGTAATATAGGTTGAAGTGAGGGCAGTTGGGAGGATATTTGGGCTAGGGATGGCTGAGCCAAAAGGCTTTGTAGGTATGATATTAAGAGAAGGGGAAGTTCCCTTTTATAAGAGTGGTGAGGGTCACTTTAGGAAAAGCTTCAAATATTGTATTATAATAAGATCATTTTCGGTTTATATTGGCTCAAAAAAGAATTATTTCTAGGATTTGGTGGTTATGGGTTGAAAAAATCTAAACAAATATGTTTTATACTAGATTAGGTCATCATATTATCCTTATGTTTTTTATTTAACTCTTAGTTAAATTGTTTGACATTTACCATGTCTCTTTGCATTTTTATATTATATGGTTAATCAACGTACTATAACAGGAAAAGAAAGCCCCAAGTGGATAATTATTAATATATATAACCATATATAATTCATTTTCCCAAACCATATATTTTTTGGAATATAATATCAATTAATTATATAGTATTTGTTTTTAAAACTCCATTATGTCATTTTTGACAGTATTTTGTATTTGGTTTTTTATGAAAATTATAATAGCATGATTTCATTGAAACATTTATTTAATAAACCCTTAAATTTCATATTAGCATATATGATTTGTGGAATTCATTAAAATTCTCAAATTATATTTATTTGGATATTTATAATATCAATCATTTTAATCATTCATTTATAACGTAAATACTTCATCATCATAGTGTCATAAATAAATTAAATTATTTAATGTTTAAAATTTTTAAATAAAATACCATTATTTTTGAAATTTTTTTAGATTTATAATTAATATTTATAGTATAATTTATAATCTATATAACCTTATATTAATAATGGATTAGTTAATAATCGACTAATTTAACAATTTTAACTCTTCTTTAAATAAAATAATAATTAATGTCCAAATATAATCCAAGTGGACCAATGGGGGTCATATTTTATTCCTATGATTGGTTTTGGTTTAGTTAAACTTATCCAATAGAATTAGTACATGCGTTAATGTAATTATAATTTCAATTTTATACTTAATTACCCTACTTACTTTTAAGCGTGGTAAATAAAAGTCAAAAGTTACTAATCACCGACATATTTTTTTTTTCATATTATTGAACCACATATTGCCTTTAGATATCAACCTTTTCTCTTTGATTTTTTAAATTCATCTCACAGAGCTGTAAAATTATGTTTTATGCATATTTTAAAATGCTCCTAGTATGTGGGTAAAAGATGTTAAAATGTTCCATAAACTTTTTATATATCTAAAAATATAATAAAATGACTCCAATGAATATCATTGAACTTATATAGGTATTATGTATCAAATTTTTACATAAAATAATTTTAAATAAAATAAATAATTATTAAAATAAATGTTTTTATAAACAATTATGTAGTGGTTTTCATTATTCATCAGAAATTAAAATTTTCAAAAAAATACCAAAAATACACCGAAAGATAATTTTGATATTATGAATCTAAAAATGAAGTCCATTTTATAAAATAATTTTTATAAATTTTTAAAAAGTGGGTATCACTATTCATAACAGCTACTTTGAATGGTCATGGTGTGTTAAAACCTCATGTTATGTACAATACATGCTACATCATTATTCAAAAATAAACGTATTGTGGAAACCTTGGGTGTTACATTCTTCCCTATTTAAAATAATTTCTGCTTCAAACTTTCTAGAATAATACCACATAAAAAGAATTGGGTGGTTCATCATCATAAGTTCCTCAAGTTCCCAAGTTTCCTCTTCCATCTTATGGTTTCTCCATATAACTTTTACTAGATGAGTTGTCCGGTTTCTCTGCACTAGTTCTCTTGTATCAACAATTTTGATATACTCTGCACAATAAGACAGATTAGGTTCCATTTCAATTTCTTCCTAGGTGGGTACATGTGTTGGGTCAAGCATTTATTTTCTCAATAGTGATATGTGGAACACATTGAGAACATTGAAGAGACTTATTGGCATTGAAAAATGGTATGCTTTAGGCCCAATTCATTCTAGAATTTTGAATGGTCTGATGTACCTAAGACTTAATTTACCCATCATACTGAATGGTATAACTCCCTTTCATGGAGATATCTTAAAGAAAACATGATCCCCTACATGAAATTACAAATCCTTCCTACAATTATCGGCATAGCACCTCTACATACATTGAGCTACTTTGATGTGGGTTTGGATAACCATCATCTTTTCCATTGTTTCTTCAACAAGTTCTGGGCCTAGATGTTTTCTTTCACCAATAACATCCTAACAAGTTGGTGTGTGACATCTTTCTCCGTATAACGCTTCATATAGTTCCATCTAAATAAATGAATGAAAGCTGTTGTTATATCAAAATTCTACCCGAGGTAAATATTGATCCCACATAACATGAAAGTAAAGAGTGAAAGATCTCAAAATGTATTTTAAGTATTCAATAATCTGTTATGATTGTCCATCAGTTTGGGGCTGATAGGCAGTTCTCAAACAAAGATCAGTATCCAGGGATTTTTTAATACATTTCATGAATGTTTATGTAAAACAGGGATCACGATAAGAAATAACCGATAGGGGTAATCCGTGATGTTGGTCGAATAAATCATCAATGCGAGGTAGGGGATACTTGTTCATTATTGTTATTGAATTGATCTCCTTGTAGTCAATGCACAAGATCATAGATCCATCTTTCCCCTAAAAAAAGGACAAGGGCTCCCCATAGAGAAAAACTAAGGCAAATAAATCCATTATTTCTCAACTCCTCTAGTTTTTTCTTTAGTTCTACTAACTCCACATTGTCCATTCCATAAGGGCTCTACAATATGGGCCTAGAACATGGAATTATGTCAATGTAAAACTTAATTCCACATTCTAGAGGATTTCCAGTAATATTATCTAGAAACACATGAATATTATCTTGCACAATTGGTACATACTCTATTTGAACATTTCATTCTTCACCCACAGTTATTTCATTCTCTTCCTCACCAATAATTTAATTTAGTATAGCTACAAGTGGTGGATCTAGATAAAAATCAGATGGTGATGTTTTTTCTATAAAGATAAGGTACTCCTTATCAACATCGATAATTCTTAACCTCCTTCTTCTTTCAATAAATAGTCACATTGTGGTCTGAAATCCAATCCATATCAAAGATTATATCAAGTTCAATAATGGGTATGATGATTAGATTAGCTGATAAATATAGTTTATATTCCCTAATTGGGAATGATTCACAAGACATTGTTGTAATGATACATCCCTTAGGAATTTTCACTGATAACATCCTTGTTAAATCAAATTGGAAATATCTAATTTTCCTATAAAATTGGGAAGGTATGAAACAATGTGATGTTCCAGAATCAAATAAATCATTGGATAAACTTGAGGAAACCATTAAATTACCTTCCACCATGTATTTCATTGCATTAATCATAGCATTAGTGATCGCATAAACATGGCCTTGATCTCTTGGTGTTTCTTGAGGTATGTTTCTCTCAGGCTTCAGAGATTCATTTTCATTATGTCCGATCTCCCTGCAATTGTATAATTGTACATTGGTAGCTTCTTTTTTCCATGTACAATCAATAGCAATATGGACATTCTATCTACATTTGTCGCATACTCATTTTACTTTTTGACAGGCATGACGGTACTTCCTTAAAAAATTATCACATGGTTGAAATTCAACTCTTCCATTCATCATTATTTCATTATTTTCTTTCCAAGAGTTTTTAGTAGATCTCATATTCTCATTCTTTACTTTAAAGTAATAATACTTAGGGAATTACTTTTATATCTTGATAGCACATGAGACAATATATTCATACAATGAGATGGATTACGAGAATAATTCTCGACAGAAAAATGGTATTAACCCATTAAAGAAATGATCGATATTACTTATTGGGATTCATATATAATCTACCTGATTCTGTACTAACCTTGTAATGATAGCGTCCTACTTTATGACATTATCATCGTCATTTTTTATCAGACTCAGACATTTCATTTCCATATCTGCTCGATGGTCTCAAGGAAAGTATTTTTTCTAAGAAAATATATTTAAACTCCCTCCAATCCAAAGTTGAAACATTATCATCCCCCTTTGTGTTTTTAATTAATTACCACCATTTATCTTAATCTCTAGTGAGACGATAAACTTCCATGACAACTTTTTCCCTTTCGTTACTTCCCAATGAATGAAATATTTTTTCTGTGGTTATTATCCATTGTTCAACTACAAATGTATTTTTGGACCCATTGAATCTTAGTGGCTGTTTCCTCCTGAAGTAATATATCATTGATCCTCCATGTTGTGGATCCAAGTGCACCATATGGGTAATGTTATTCTTCATAACCTGAGTGAGTTTTCCTAGTGTGCTGATAAGCTGATCACCCCCAGTAGAATAACTAGTTCAACTATAATTATCATGATTAGGAGGGAAATCTCTATAAAGATTATGTATGTTGATACAGTATTCGTTCCTTCCACTAGGTGACACTTCTAGACAATGGTATACTATAGATTAGTTTATGAATCACAATACATAATTCCAAACTTATAAAACAGCTAACATAAATGGAGTTGTTTTTGGATATAATCCATAATCATAAAAAAATATTTGAGTAGGTATATACTCATAAATCTTTCATAATGGTTTTTAATGAAAATGTGAATTATCCTATGCATGTCCCCCAGGAGTGTCATAACCAAAAGTGCAGCAAGGCCCGTAGTCTTGTACCAGGATGCCACGAGTCAAGCCCGTTACTCCATGTTGGTGTTTTTACTCCTTGGTAAATCTATGACAGTGCCACCCCTATATGATCATATACATAAATGGATTTATTTCTTGGAAAAATCAAAATATCCCTACATTACCAAAATTCTAGGAAGTTCTTCTTTATTAATACTAAAATTCTCTCTTAGGGTATTGTGCTTTACAAGAGTTTTTCTAAATATAGTGTCTTAGGTTTGTAATAAAATTCTTCTGATACCAACTATAATGCCCAAACCCCAGTAACCCAGAGTCAATTATTTATTACATAACATTGTCATGATACAAGGAATAATGTCCCTAAAGACAGATTAGTTTAAAATTATTGGAAACATGATACATATAAAAGTTCAACATTAGAACATGAAAATAAATACAACATTAATTTATTCCATTAGAAACATACAAGAATCCTAGATTATGCAAGGAAGTTACTTGTAACTAACTTCTTCATAACTTGGGAAAATGAAACATAAGAAAGGTGTGAGCTCAATCTCTTAGTAAGGGTATGCAATACAGTAGTAGATAACAAAAACATTAATCATGGTGAATAAATAAAAACACATGCCTTTACAAATAATAAACACAAACACTTTATGTCCGGAATATGAGCTGAGTAAATAATGCCATTATAAAACATATTCATGGTTATTCTACTAGTAAAATAACAACTTGAAACATCATTTTTTATTTTCATAATGAGGGAATGTATACTTCCAGATAGTCTGAAACATCTTGTCAAGGCCTCGACCAAGTCATCTAAAAATTATTTATTCCTTGTCCAAACCCATATATATAATTGGGAAAATCCTCAGCCAATTATACATCTAATCATTTCATGAGACCCACTGATGCACCTAAGAGCTATAACGGGCTCAACCCGTCACATACAAAGTCCAATACATTCCTCATATGAAAAGGTTTAAAAATAACATAAACATTCGTATTAAAAATAGCATACAAAAAGTCAACACATTAACTATAAACCTTGAATCCTTTAAAAATAACACATCCACAGTAAATCATATCAAAAACCCTTAACAAAATATCGATGATTTGTATCATAATAAATTATCATCAAACAATTGTATAATTTATCAAATGATGTTGAATATTATGAAATAAAAACTATTTGAGAGAAAAATATCTATCTATTTTGAAATCATTTACGAGTCTCATAAGTATAATAGAAAATATTTATTTTTAAAATATTATTATAATATTTTATGGAAATATTTGATGATGTTATAACTTCAGAAAATAGCCACACCCGCCGTATAAGTTAAAAATTCATAACTTAATTTTGTGGAAAAGGTCATAAAGTAACTAGTTTGGAAAACGGCGGAAAGATTACTTTCCAAAAATTTAATGTCAAATAAGGGAATAAATGGCATTAACCCATAGTCTAGTAAATAGTAATAAATGTTTTTATATACATGTTCATGAAAATATGGATGTTGATGGTAAATAGGTCCCTATAAACAGTTATATAAAAACAACCTCGGATAATAAAGTGATTGTGAAATTAACCCTTACCTTGTACTCTTCCTTGGTTGATGGTACGTTAACCTCCAACATAATAGTTAAATCAATGTTATTAAATTATACAAGTAATATATATATATATATATGATATCATATATGATCTTTTAATATTTCTTTGTTAATATGATTTTAGTATTTTCGTCGTTTTGTGTGTTAACTGATTCATTTTCCTTTATAGGTTTTGTTACAGATGACATATTGGTTAGGAATACAGTGTATTTTATTCTTTTCCCAAATGATAGTGAGTTCCCAAACAAAATTTATAATCATAAAAATAAAATTATTCAGGAGTGGTTACAATGGGGAATTGAATCTCATCGCGTTCGTGGAGACAATGTTTCGTACGTACGCACAAGCGTCAATATCATTGTATTGATAAAGAAATGGTATGTAATTGGATATTATATCATATATACATAGTCATTAACATGTTATATTTATTATTTACATCTGTTATACTTATTATTATACCCATCAAAATAATTAAGTGTTTTATTAACAAACTACACAACGACGTGGAGGCGATAAGTCGTACGTACGCATGTATGGTGTCTTTGTCATTTATAGGATGGAAATAATAACGAATATTGTTGTAACATATTTATAATAACATGAAATTATGTATAAGGTACTGTATCTATAGTTTTGGAATGGAAACAACAAAAAAAGACGATGTGGAAGAAGAAAAGAACTTGGATGTGGTGGTGAAATTATTACCTCTACTTCGGGTGTTTCATTTTGAGTTGATCAAAATGTCTCCTTATTTTTGATTTATGATCAAATATGGACTCTAGGGTGACTTGAGGGATGTTGGTAGGATATTTGGGCAGTGGATGTCCGAGATAAAATGCTTTGGAGGTGTGAAATTATTAGAAGGGGAAGTGGCCTTTTATACGAGAGGTCAGAGTCACTTTAGGAAAATCTTGAAATATTATTTTATAATAAAATCATTTGTGGTTTCTAATGGCTCTAAAATAAATTATTTCTAGGCTACGGTATGGATGGGTCGAAAACCCCAAAAAAATAGGTTTTAGACTGGTTTAGGTTATCATATTAACCTTATCTTTTTTATTTAACTCTTTGTTAAATAGTTTGACCTTTACTGTGTCCCATTGCATTTTTATATTCTATGGTTAATAAACACACTATAACAAGACAAAAAAACCCCAAGTAGTTAATTATTAATATCTATGACTTTATTTAAGCCCTATGGTGGATCCTTAGGATTTTTTTAATATTATATCAATTAATATAATATTATTTGTTTTAAAAACTCAATTATGTCAATTTCGACACTATTTAGTATTTGTTTTTTTAAAAACATAACAGAATGATTACAGCGAAAAAAATAATTTAATCAACCCTGACATGTCATAAAAACCTTTAAATTTTTCGAAATTCATCAAAAGTCTAAAATTACATTTAATTGGATATTTAGAATATTAATTATTTGAATGTTTCATTAATAAGGTAATTATTGCATCATCATTGTGTCATAAATAAATTAAATTTTATAATGTCAAAAAATTATAAATAAAATTCCATTATTTATGAAATCATTTGAGCTTTCAAATTATTAATTATAGTCTAATTTATATTTTGAATAACCATATATTAATAAATATTTAATTATTAAACATTGAATTTAATACTTGTAACTTTTCATTAAATAAAATAATAATAAATGTCATAATCTAATCCATGTGGACAAAAGGAGGTCATATTTTATTCCTAATGATGTTTCTTGTCTAATTACACTTATCTTATATAATTAGAACATGTGTTAGAGTAATTATAATATCATTTTTACCCTTAATTTCCATATTTACTTTAAATGATTGTAAATAATAGTCAAAAGATACTATTCACCAAAAAAATATTTTTATCTTATTGAATCATATTTTACATATTTATATTAACTGTGCCTCTATGATTTGTAAAATTCAACTCACAGAAGCACTAAAATTTATGATTTATGCAAATTTTCAAATGCTCCTAGGATGTGGGTAAAAGACGGTATAAAGTTCTAAAATTTTATATATATATATATATATATATAAATATTATAAAACAGCTCAAATGAATTACATTGAACTTATATAATTATTTTGTATCTATTTATACATAAAATAAATTTATATAAAATAAATAATTTATTAAATATAAAGTCTATTTTAAACAATAATGTAGTGTTTCACTATTCATAAAAAAATTAATGTTTTCAGAAAAATACTAAAAATTTACCCAAAGCTAATTTTGTTATTATGAATCTAGAAATGAATTCCATTTTTTTTAATAAAATTTATAAAATTTTTCAAAGTGGGTATTACTATTCATAACGGCTACTTTTTCTTGTCGTTCTGTGTAAAAATCGAAGTTGCGTACCACGCAACCTACTACATTTTTCAATGGGAAACGTACCGTGGATGCTTGAGTCATTACATAATTACTTCTGTCATCTCAAGAATGGATATTACTGACCTATAAGCATGTGTATCTGGCTCATATGCTTGTTTCTATAAAAGAAACCATCCTTGAAAAAATTGCTATTATGATAGAATTCGGTGAAGTGTTTCTTGAGGAATTGTCTTCTCTTCCTCTTAGAAGAGATGTTGAATTCTGGATATCCCTTATACATGAGGATTTGAGAATATCCAAGAATCTATATAGAATGGATGTTGTTGAGATTTAGGAGATAAAGAAACAACTATAGGAGAATCTGGAGAGAGGGTTTATACGACTATGTGCTTCACCATGGTGTGAACCAATCCTATTCGTCAAGAAGAAGGATGGGTCAATGTGCCTTGGCATCAAATTTCCTAAGGTCAAAAACATCACTATAAAGAACATGAATCATAGTCCATGAATGGTTGACTTTTTTGATCAGCTTCGTGGAGTACAATACTTCTCCAAGGTAGATTTGCAGTCATGATATTATCAGGTAAGGTTAAAGAGGAAAGGTATCCCCAAGACTGCTTGTTGTACAATATAAGAGAACTATGAATTCATTGTAATGCCTTTTGGAGTCACTAATTCTCTATCAATCCTCGTGGACTTTATGAATGGGGTATTTAGAGACTACCTCGACAAATTCATGGTAGCATTTATAGATTATATTCTAGTATACTCCAAAACCAAGGAGGATCATGAAGAGTATCCATGAACGGTACTAGATAACTTTCGAAAGGAGAAGCTCGATGAAATGTACATCAAGTTGGAGTTCTAGTTTAAGGATGTCTGATTCTTGGGCCATATCATCACAAGAAATGTGATATCTATAGATCCCTCGAAGAAAACTAAAATAGAGGGATGTTGTGGCCCACTTCGGTAACTGTTATCCATAGATTCTTGGGGTTAGTTGGATATTATTGACAATTTGTGAGAAATTTCTCACGATTATCCAACCCTATTACAAAGATAACAAGGAAATGAGTAATTGTTTCTTGGAGTTAGGAATGTGAAGAATGCATCAAGGAGTTTAAAATAAGGATTATCAATACACCCATGCTCACATTACCCATAAGTGGAGATCTTTTGGTGGTATTTAGTGATTCTTCAAAGAAGGGCCAGGTAGTGTGTTGATGCAGAATGATAAACTGATATTCTACAATATAAGGAAGCTAAAAATACATGAGAAAAACTATCCAATGAATGATATGGAGTTGGTGAATGTTATTTTTCCTTGAAAATATCGAGGCATTATCTACATGTAGAGAAGTTTGAGATATATACTGATCACAAGGGAATGAAATAAATATTCACAAAGAAATAAATTATTATCCACCAACAAAGATGGATAGAACTCATCAAATAATTTTACTTCTTAATCCATTACCTCCCTGGGAAATAGAACTAGTTAGCGGATTCTCTAAGTAGACATGATCCAACAGTTTTGTCGTTGATTGGAATTGAGAATGATCCAATATTTTTAGATTTGTAGAGGTTGTAAATGGGAATCATCAAGAGAGGGACATCTTCAATCCTTTATCTAATGATTGATCAACCATCCCTCTTGGAGAAAATAAACTTTTCTCAAAGAAAGGATGTTGAAATTCTCAAAATTGAGGAAGCTATCAGAAATGGGACATCATTAGAGAACATGGTAGAAAAGGATGGAAATGTGAAATTTGTGTCACGATTATGTGTACCATCTGATCCAGAGATATGGAAGGATCTTATTAATGACTCGTATATCTCAACCATCTCTATTCATAGGGGATCACAAAAATTTATTGAGATCTCTGAGAGAACTTTTGGTGGGATAATATGAAAAAGGAGATTGCTGAATATTCATCAAAGTGCCCAGGATGTCAGCAAGTGAAGGATGAGAGGAAAAAGCATAAGGGGATAATAAAACCACTACCCATTCCAAAATGGATGCTGGAGAACATTACCAAGGACTTTATCACTCGATTTCCAAGGGCATCCAGAGGAATCAATGCTATATGGGGCATTGTTGATTGTGATATAAATACAACTCACATTATCATAATTCGATTGTTGATATCATTGGATCAAAATGAACAGATTTACATTAAACTAGTGGAATGGATTCATGGAGTACCAATATATATATTATTTGATTGTCATCCACAATTCACCTCAATTTTCTAGAGAAGTATACAACATGCTCTAATCATTTAACTAAACCTCAGTACAACCAATCATCCTCAAACTAATGTCCAATATGAGAAAAAATTCCGAAAACTGTAATATATTTCATGATCATGTTCTATGGACTTGAAAGGTGGATGAGACAAACCTTTTCCATAGGTTGAATTCTCTTACAATAATAGTTTCCAATGGAGCATCTAAATGGAACCATATGAACCATGTTATGGTAAATGGTGTAGAAAACCTACATTTTGGGATGATGTGGGTGGGAATATGCAACTAGGACCTGAAATTTTCAAAGAAATGTTGGAGAATGTGAAAACCAATTAGCAGCATATCAAGGACACCCAATGTCGACAGAACTGTTATGCAGATAACCGTCAGCTAGACCATGAGTTCAATGTTGTCCACAAGATATTTCTTCCAATATCTCTATTTAAGGAGTTTGTGAGGTTTAGAAAGAATGGGAAGTTATGTAATAGGTATATCGGCCCCTTAGAGATTCTTGATTGTGTCAGGGTTGGAGCCTATCGACTAGCACTTCCATATACCATGGAAAAATTAAATGATGTATTTTATGTATCCCTCTTAAATTGGTACATACCAGACACATCAAATGTACTCTTTTAAGATGTATTAAATCGGGGGATGACCTTCCTTATGAGGAACAACCTGTTAAGATCTTAGATCATAGAGAAAATGTTCTAGGAAATAAAGAAATTCCCCACATCAAGGTGTTGTGGAAAAACAAAAATTATGGATATGTTATGAAAAAATCAGATGAAGTGATGATGAATAGTTACCCACATCTGTTTTAGAGCGAAAAAAGGAAATTTTGATTGTGAAATTTCTCAAGGGGGAAGATTGTAACGACCATACAATTCATTAATTAAAATTTCTTCTTGGATTGTTTAAATGCATTATTATGGTTGTGTAAAACACATGCAATTATCTGGTTTTTTGTTTTCGATTTTAAAACACTGTTATGAATTGTGACCGTTTCTAATATAGACATCTAACAGTGAACACATGATTAGTTTATATATAGGACTTTAACAAATACAATTTACTCAGACAAAGTAAGTGATGACCTCATCCAGTAGACATGCCACGTGCAAGGACCATTTTCAGAGAACAGAATGTAGGTGAGGTCATTGGGATTCACCCTAGACCAATCCAAAGATGAGCTTCAACAATTGAAGCTTGAATGGAACCGCCTACAGGAGAAGTGGAATTTGATAGAGATTACCACATGAGCGATGTTATCCGAGAAACCCTAGGAGTCTATCACCATCGCGCTCCTTACCATATAGTCTTCTTGTGGGTGTTATAAGTGGTAATGTTACATGAACTTGGCACTATTACTATGTACATTATTTCTACATTTAATAAAGAATATACATTCATTTTATTATTGTAACTCTCTAAATAGTTTTTAAAGCACAAATAATATTTTTTGTAAATATTCAGCTAAGAAATATATATTGATAAATTAATGGATTTTATAATTAAATATTATTTTAATAAAAAATTATTATTAATTTACTTTTATTTTTTATAAATGATCAGATAATTTTTAGGAATTCAATTGTGATTGTATTTATTGTTTGAAATCCGTTTTTTGTCAAAACACTTGAATTTTTTTTAAATGTCAGTTTTTATATCAAAAGTAAAAATTCACTTATTTAAAAAATTATTGAGATAAAATGAATATTATTTTTTCAATGAGGATGTCAAAATTATCCAATTGTGAATTTTTCTTAATTTTTTGAAATAGTTGATTTTTGGGTAAAAATTAAATACAGTTTAAATATATAATGTGTTTGATGACATCATAAAGACACAATAGTGATGTAATAAAATACTATAAACATTTTTTTCAGACAATATATGTTTTGACATTATAATAATGTGATTTTAGGTTTGATAGATTTATTTTTCAATGATTTAGTCGATCCTCCAAACTTATAAATCATTTTATATTTTTAAATTGATTTCCTTGAGATTGTGACTCACCTCTACATAAGAAACCATATTATTTTATTAATTTAAGAAACTATCCTTATGAAATATTATTTTCCACTCCCCTTTGGAAAAAATCAATTGGAAATAACCATGGGCTGGTTTGTGGTTTTTATTACTTTAATTTGTGGTGTCCCAAATAATAAAGAACTCTATCTCCTTTCCTATATAATCCAACCCATGCTCCCAATTCCTCCTCACTCTATGCCTTTAGTGTTTGACTAACCCCTGTTATCCTCTCTCAAGAATCCTCTCAAGGATCCCCTTTCTCCCAATAAACCTCTCTCAAGCCTCTCCTATGATTTTGGGATCACACTTCTAAGTATGGGTTTCTCACTTTCCGAGTTTTTGTCAATGTTCCCTTATATTGTTATGCCCTTTTATTTTCAATTATAAATGTAAGAGTATTATTTCTCACCTACCCCATACTATCCCATTAATGTTTTAATAATGATAGATCCCCTTTATCCCTCGTTAATTCTTCCCATGTACACCTCTTACCATGCCGAATTCAGTAAAAAATTTCCCTCTCCTCATTTAAATTCTTGGGATTCTCTTGTATTATGTATCTAAATTCCCATAAATTTGATAAAAAATGTATCTATATGACCCACTTACTGCCCATTTAATTTAGATATGATGATACACCCATTTCTCTCTCATCAAATGTATTTATGGATTCTTAGGTCACACCGTTATGCAGCCGAAATTGCACCGCGTTTTTCCAAGGCAAGACCATTGTGTATTGAATACCATACGCATGCCTCAATAATGTTTTTTCAGAATTATGAACATATAAATATTTAATTTAAATTTAATATATTTATTCAACATTTTATTATCAAGTAATAACATTTTATGTTGATTTATTCCATATTATATAATCCATGTGGCACAATTATGCATGAAATGAAATGTTTCAGAAGGGTGTGCCCTAATAGTGCTCCAATGCATTGGGTAAAGTATAATATCATGATATTTCATGTGAAATGATTGTTTACTATTGCTAATTCATGTTCAATGAGGTTTTACACATGAATCAGGTGGAATGAGGGTTTACTCGCACTCAATTTGCAATGAGCCTTGGCTCATGCTACTTCCATGTTAAGTGTTGTTGCCACATTTACATGTTTTGATTACTATGCTTTATCATTACTTTATGTTCATGTTTATATTGTGATACATTGATATGACAATTTACTAACATATATTTTATTATTCATGTTTTTAAAGTCCCGAAAATTTCAAGGAAAAGGTTTTCTTTATTTCTTTGGAATTTTAAGAGTATGATGTTTCTGACGTCACCTGATTCTGAGGCCCTGTGTGCCCAGAACCAATTTACGAAGTTTTGCATGGGTACATTCAGTGAACGAAAGAGCAGGTCTTCCTAACTTTTGAACCAGTGCTCAGAATCGAAATTTGATGGCACTAATGAAACTGCAGTGCCGATAATTGCTTAGTAACACCTTTTCCAAAGGTGTGTTTTCTCAGGAGGAGTTGTTAATTCTATAGTTTTAGTAAGGAATAAATAAAATTATATAAAAATTTTATTTATTTTCCTCTATGTAGTTATAACCTATGTAAGGGAGTTGGGGGTGGGACCCACATGATGTTAAACAACCATGAGAGGATAAAGGTGGGGTGGGGCCCACATGAGCCCAACCCTTGATATTCCTTAACTCTATAACCCCTTTTTAATGTGATACCACTCACGTCCATCTTAATTATTGGGTAACTCCCCACCTTCCAACTTTAATACATGACAAACACACTAAATTAATTGATTAAACCTCTTCAATTAATTTAGGTTTGTGTTTTGAATTTTAATGTTTGAAATGCATGGAAAAATAATAAAATAAGGAGCGGGCTTATTTTATTTGGTTAGTTTTGTTGTGTGAGGAATTTTGGGGAGAGAGTTATTTTCCCTTTTGAAGAACTTCATCTTCAACGAAGAACGCCAACCCTCCGACGAAGAACGTCGACCCGGCGGCCCGAATTCTTCTTCCATTTCCTCCTCCGCGGCATGGAAGGAAACAACAACATGGAAATTCTCTAATGAAATGACGCTTTGTTCTCACTGTGATAAAAAGAGGAGACGCCGCTTCCTCCTCGGATGCTCTCCGTCGACGTCTACGAAACCTCACCCGGCGACGCCATCTATAGCGTTGCCGGAAAACGACACCATTTATCGAGGTAGTGGTTATTTTTTTTCTTCTTCGTGATTATTTTTTTTGAATTAATCCATCGTTACTTATTTTGGCCGCCTGTTATCGCAATACCGGGAGGAGTTTGGACCTCATGAACATGGCCAACTCTCCTCACCACATTATGCTTGAATTTGTTGTGGCACGAGCAAGGCAGTGCAGTGCTGTTGCACCGCATGGAAATAATAAAGAATGGACGGAGAAGCGCGGCGCAGTTGAAGTTGAACAAAGTCGTGGTGCCGTCGCGCCGCACCGGAAAAGCACGAAGAGGCCACGATTTGTTTTTTTGACGTGTGGATTGACATGTGATGACGGAACAAGCCACAGAGAAGTTTGGAAGTCTTCGCAGTGAAGAGCTGGTCCCAGGAGGACCGTCAGCGAAGACCGTAGGCAAAAAAGACCACATGAGCGCGTATGGTGGTCCGTGGAAGAGCCTGCCAGCGAGCCCCGCCGGAACAGCGGCTTCGGCGCTCGGTGCGCTGCCAGGAGGGTCCGTCGCGGCTTCAGCCGTGGCAGCAGGAGGTGGTCCCGCGGCCGCGAGGGAACAGAGGGCAGACCGGGGTTCATAACCCCCGGCGGTCAAAGGGAGAGGCCCCCACGTGGGGGGCCGCGGCTTCAATCAGGGGGGCACGCGCCTCCCCCCTGTTCCGCTCAGCTCGGCCAGCCGAGCATGCCACGCAGGTCGCACCAGCGCGGCAGGCCAACCGGGCGCCGGACCCGGCCGGGCAGCCCAGGCTGGGCCACCCAGGCCGGGATGGTCCACGTAGGCTTGGCTGGGCTGTGCCCAAATAGGCTAGACCCAGACCCGGTTCGGGCCGACCCAGGGGGTCTCGGGCCGGGTCGGACTAGGCCCGAACCCCCTATTTTCGAGCAGTTTATGTTCAAATTCCCATAACATCGTCTACGGACCTCCGATCGACACACCGTCAGTTGAGATGCGATCCTTGGTTCGAGACGGTCGTTCATGTATATTTCACTCATGGTTTCTAAGATCTTTGGGTATATCCAAGTTGGTTCTAACCCAAAACCAACTGGGCCATCGGAGCGAAAACTCATATAACATGAGCCCCGGACGTCCGATTGATGTGTCTTCGTCTTTTTTGGATTCCTATTGATGAGAAAAAACTTTTGGTATACTTCTCCTGAGATTTGGATGTAGTTGGAAAGTGACCGGGTTGGATTGTAGCTGAAATCAAACCGGGCACCTGGAACGGAAAAGCTAATAACCTTCAGACCGGACGTCTGAACCGTCAGCGGAATTGGTGATCACGTTTTGAAACGGTCCCTATGAGTATACCCTATGAGAGTTCGGGGTATAGTTGAGGAACGACCGGGTTGGTTAGCACACGAAACCAACCGGGCCCCTGGGATGAAAAGGCTAATAACTTACAGACCGGGCGTCCGATTGACGCAACGTCTATTGCGTTGGGACCCCTATGACGAGGTAGTCCTTGAGATAAATCTTCATGGGAATTTGTGATACATGGAGTATTGACAAGTAGCGTGTGGAGAGGACCCTCCCGGAGACGAGCATACAGAGTACAGATACCGTATAGCAGGATGAGACCTGACGACTGCTTGACTGACTCGACTTGGAGTGAGTTGACTAGCCCAGTGGACAGATCCCTACTATTTTTGGGTGCAGACCCATGTCGGATGGAGCACTACTGTGTTTGGGTGCAGTCCCGCGGTACTCAACAGAATGAGTACCTATGCAGGCTATTATGGGGGGTGCACTACTGTGTTTGGGTGGCAGACCCCGACGGGAAGCACTACTGTGTTTCGGTGGCAGACCCACGGTACTCGAAAAGAGGAGTGCCTCAACAGTCTTAGGGTAGTGAGCTGTACCTCAGAGTCATGACAGGATCACTGTACTCGACAGAGACGGGGCTGTTCAACAGTTATGGTTTCGATAATGAAAATCATGGTTTGAGCTGAGTCAATGACCATTGTGTTTATCTCATGATTGATATGGGTCAATTGATAATTTAGGTATATGTATGGGTATATAACTAAGTAGTGTTTATCCTTTGATTTCATAACCTTTGTGTTTCCTCATGATTGAGATGGGTTACTTGATAACATAGGTATATGTATGGGCATATACCTAAGTAAGGGTTATCTGTTTAGATCCTTATTTGTGGTAATCCTTGTTGTATTTATTGGGTCCTTTAGGGTCTCGGGGTCCATAATGAGTATCATATACTCACCCCTGCACGGGCTATGCCCGAAACTCGTTGTGTTGGTTGCAGAAGAAGGACAGCGCTGACAGAGGCCGAGTGTTCGAGGGCTAGATGGTACCTGGAGGTGGACCTCACGACGAGTTAGTATCCGGAGGTGGACATCACGACTAGAAGATACTCTGAGGAGGTTTACGGGTGAGAGAATTGTGGAGGCTATCAGTACCTACCCTTCAAGTAGGATCCATGGTGGACGATCTAGGAGTTGCGCTATCTGTTCCTACCCTTCAGGTAGGATCCGTGGTGTACGATCCAGGATGTGTGCTATCTGTACATACCCTTCAGGTAGGATCCGTGGTGGACGATCCAGGAGGTGTGCTATCTGTACTTACCCTTCAGGTTGGATCCGAGGTGGACAACCTAGGAGCTGCTTATATTCTTCCAGCGGATTGTCTTTTCTGTTGTACTTTCGTTCTTTTTTAGCTGTACTTTCAGTTGGGTTTGTATTCTAGACCATTTACTTTTTAGAACTTCTGTTGTACTGAGTGTTTTAATTCCTCTTTTACTCGGTGATGTTTTATTTACCTTTATAAAGGTAATGCCTTTCTAGTTATCAGGATTTATGCCTTTAGTGCTAGTCGCCAGCCCCTGGCCTATATAAGGTGGGCTTGGGGTAGTTACGGCATGGGCCCCGAGGACGGGTCGTGACCAATTGATATCAGAGGGGTCGGTTCTACCACAGAACATATAACTCTGAAATTTTCTTTCTATGAAGAAATATTGTTAAGGGTACCGAGTGTGGTCTTCAGTTCATGGAGTCCAGTATGGTGCGGAGGCTGACGTATATATACACCAGGACCCTAACTACAGATTTCCGACTTTGTGCACGAAAACACTAATTGCATGTGTTTTTCCAAAAGTTTTAAAGTCAGCTCAAAACAGGTCAGCTCACCAGGTATGAGACGTTGACCATGTCACATCTGTTCAGGATGTCTCCACGCAGATAGTATGTTGGAGTTCTTAGATTTTACACGATGGCGGACAACCGAGCGATGAGGCTCCGGTGTGGGGCCCTTTAATCTATGTTGGCACCCTCAGGTGGTGTACCAGCAGCACCACCACTTGTTGGGTAGCAGATGCCACCAACTAAACTACCAAACTGTGCACACTGGCAGAGCGCATTGCATGAGTTCCAGTAGTAGCGGCCTCCAAGGATACGAGGCGAGGAAGATTCCTAGACAATAGAGCACTGGCAGGAGGCGATTTTTAGAGTTTTCCTCCTAGCTGAGAAATCAGTATAGTGGATGGTGGACTTGGCCTCTAGTGTTTTCCAGTGAATGACCATGAGGATGGTCTTCTTAGTGATGAGGCTTCGGTACATGGACCAATGCATGAGATAGTGCCTTCGGGTAGTGTGTCAGCTATACATCACTACCTATTAGTCTGCAGTTAAAACTGGCGGTACCGGTAGGTAACACATGTAGGCTTACTGCCTTACACGTGTTCTAACATTAGATACTCTCAAGTTCCGAGGCGAACCTGACTCACCGGCGGCTGAGGACTGGCTTGAGGAGGTGGATTAGAGTTTTCTAGAGCTTATACAGCTTCGGCAGGACGACGTGTCGGTAGCTGAGAATTCATCAAGGCGTACCGAAAATTCCGAGTACTCGATGAATATGATTCGATCAGTTCTATAGAGCTCGGACCTCTATGCGAGGTGTGTTTAAGGATATTCTAGACATCTCTTTTTCCTCTATTCATTCCTACTCACGTTAGAGTGCTAGAGAGATCCTTGAGGTTCAATGTTCTTTGGCTGAATGAATATAGATAGAGAATGTTAGATGTTGGAAAGCAGCGAGATGATTCCAATCTCAGAGACATGGGTGTGCGAATTTCTCAAGAAGATGAAATGTTTAGGATAGATAAATATGGAGATAAGGAGATGTGGAGGCAGATCTAGGAGAGCATCATGAGGTGGTGTACATTTCAACATGTTACAACCACCCGCCTTTATTGTCCCCTCCAGGATCAGGGAGCTGGAGGGATGGGGAAGAGAGTAGCTGCAGGCGTTCAAGGAGTGAGACCCAATGGCTCTAAAAATGATTCAAGGGATAGTCTGTGTCCACTAATAGCTGCCGAAGTAACAGACGTTGATATGAATCATTCCTCCCTTCCATGAATCTTGTCCCAGACCTAGAGTGTCCGGTATGTCGTGGACTTGACCCTCACATCTGGAGATACCTTGGGAGGAGACTCGATAATCACACTTACGCCGACAGAGTGGTCTGACCCATGATGCGAGAGTTTAGGTTGGAATATCTTGGTGGTAGTGTCGAGGCCTTACGATGTTGGTCTCGGTATGGATTGGATTCACAATTCATGATCATATAGACTGTATTAGGAAAAAAGGTTTTGGTCTAACTACAACTTCGGGATGGGTTTTCCATGGTCGGCGAAAAGGAAACCCCAGGCAGCACCGGATAAACTCATGCATAGGAGGGTACGGCTAATCCCTCTTGAGTCGCTCAACCTTACCCTCGTGGCAGCCGTAGTTTTGTGTTTCAAATCTAATTCTGATGTGGAAGCCTCTAGAGTTGGAGGATGGCGATCGCATCCTTAAATGGGTCTCACCTCGACGAGGTTTACGGATATGTGGCTGAGGCGACAGGTTACCTCCGAGGTTCAACGGACCATTCTAGTTCCTCAGTAGGGTAGGCAGGTGGTTTACCGCTTGACCCATCCACCTCAGTTTCACCAGGTGCATGATGACTTCCACATATCTCAACTGAGGAGATACGTTCTTGACCCGATGCATGTCATCGACCATGGGGAACCAGACTTTAGCGATGGGGTGAATTTTTCGGGGTTCCAGTAGAGGTTGAGGATCGACCGGATCAGATCCTATGAGGACGGTCGATTCCTCTAGTGCGTTTTCACTGGCAATACGGGAACCTCTAGGTGAGCACAAGAGAGAGAATGGCCCAGGTGCCTACTCAGTACAACTTTTGTTTCCCTAGTTTTTGTTATAGATTTACGGGGATGTAAATCCCTGAGGTTGGAGTAATGTAATGACCCGAAAATTTCAAGGAATTTTTTTTCTTAATTTCATTGAAATTTTATGAGTACGAAGTTTCTGACGACACCTGATTCTAAGGCCCGTTGTGCCCGGAATCGATTTCTAAAGTTTAGCTCGGGTACGTTTAGTGAACGAATGAGCGGGTTTTCCTAACATTTGAACCGTTGCTCGGAATCAAAATCTGATGGCACCGACGAAACTGCAGTGTCGGTAATTGCTTATGAGCACATTTTCAAAAGGTGCTTTTTCTCAGGAGGAGTTGTTAATTTTTTGGTTTTAGTGAGGAATAAATATAATTATATAACAATTTTATTAATTTTCCTCTTGGTTGTTATAACCTATGTAAGAGAGTTGGGGGTGGGACCCACATGTTGTTAACCAACCATGAGAGGATAAAGTGGGGTGGGGCCCACACGATCCCAACCCCTCATATTCCTTAACTCCATAACCCCCTTTAATGTGAGACAACTCTCCTCCCCCTTAATATTTGGGTAACTCCCCACCTTCCAACTTTAATACATGACAACACACACTAAATTAATTGATTAAACCTCTTAAATTAATTTAGATAAGTGTTTTGAATTTTAATGTTTGAAATGAAAGGTAAAATAATAAAATTTGGAGGGGCCTTATTTTATTTTTCATGTTTTGTTGTGTGAGGAATTTTGTGGAGAGGGTTATTTTCTCTTTTGAAGAACATCATCTTCAACGAAGAACACCAACCCTCTGATGAAGAACGTCGACCCTGCAGCCCGAATTCTTCTTCCTTTTTCCTCCTCCGCGACACGGAAGGAAACAACGACGTGGGAATTCGCCAACGACATCATGATTTGTTCTCACCATGATAAAAATATGAGACACCGCTTCCTCCTCTGATTCTCTCCGTCAACGTATACTAAACCTCACCCCACGACTCCATCTTTCACGTTTCCGGCAAACGGAACCATTTATAGAGGTATGGGTTTTTTTTTCTTCATGATTATTGTTTTTCTTCTACATTCATCTACCCCTATTTTGGCTGCCTGTTATCGCAATAACGGGAGGGGGTCAGACTGCACGAACATGGCTGACTCTCCTCCCCACTTGATGCCTGAATTTGTTGCGGCACGAGCAAGGCAGCGCGGTTCCATTTCACCACGCAGAAATAATGAATAATGGGCGGAGAAGCGTGGCGCCGTCGCGCCACACTGTTGAAGTGGAACAACACCGCGACGCCGTCGCGTCGCGCTGGAAACCGACGAAGAGGCCGCGGTTTGTTTTTTTTTGACCTGTGGATCAACGGGCGATGACGGAACGGGCCGCAGAGACGTTTTGAAGTCCTCGCAGTGAAGAGATGGTCCTGGGAGGACTGCCGGCAAAGACCGCAAGGAAAACGGACCACCGAAGCGTGTCAGGTGGTCCGCGGAAGAGCCTGCCGGCGCACCACACCGCCAGGAGGGTCCGCCGCGGCTGAAACCGCGATGGCAGGAGGCGGTCCCGCGGCCGCGTGAGACCAGAGGGAAAGCCGGGGGTCGTAACCCTCGGCGGTCAAAGGGAGCATCCCCCACGTGGGGGGGTTCACGACTTCAATCAGGGGGTTGCACGCCTCCCCCCTGTTCCACTCAGCTCGGCCAGCCGAGGAGGCCACGCGGGCCGCGCCAGCGCGGTAGGCCTCTCGGCTGCCGGGCCGCGCCGCGCCAGCCTGGCCGGGCCATGCCATAATAGGTCGGACACAAACCCAGTTTTGGTCGGCCCAGTTCGGGCCGACCCAGGGGGTCTCAGGACGGGTCGGACCGAGCATGAACCCCCTATTTTCAGGCAGTTTTCATTCAAACACCCATAACGTGGGCTACAGACCTCTAATCGACGCACCGTTAGTTACTATTTGATCCTTGGATCGAGACGGACGTTTCGTTATATTACACACTATGTTTTGAACAACTTTGGGTATGTCATGGTTGGTTCGAACCCGAAACCAACAGGGCCCTCGGAGTGGAAGCACTTGTAGACGACGAACATCGCTAACAGAGGCCGAGTGCTCGATAGAGACGGGGTTCTTCAGCAGTTACAGTTCCGATAATGAAAATATTTGTTTTATCTAAGTCAATTACCTTTGTGATTACCTCATGATTGAGATGGGTCACTTTATAACTTAGGTATATGTATGGGAATATACCTAAGTAGTGCTTATCCATTGATTTCATAACCATTGTGTTTATTCATGATTGAGATGGGTTACTTGATGACTTAGGTATAAGTATGGGAATATACATACGTAAGGGTTATCTGGTGAGATCCTTCGTTGGGAATATATTTGTTGGATTTAGTGAGACGTTGAGTTTATCAGGGTCCCTACTGAGTATCATATACTCACCCCTACACGGGATATGCTCGCACCTCATTGTGTTGGTTGTAGACGATGGACATCGCTGACAGAGGCCGAGTGTTCGAGGACTGGACAGTACCCAGAGGTGGACCTCATGACGAGTCAGTATCCGGAGGTGGACTTCACGATGTGAAGATAATCGGAGGAGGTTGACAGGAGAGAGCGTTGGGGAGGCTATTTTTACCTAACCTTCAGGTAGGATCCGTGGTGGATGATCTAGGAGTTGCGCTATTCGTACCTACCCTTCAAGTAGGATCCGTGGTGGAAGATCCAGGAGGTTCGCTATCTGTACCTACCCTTCAGGTAGGATCTGTGGAGGACGATCCAAGAGCTGCGCTATCTGTACCTACCCTTCTGGTAGGATCCGAGGTGGACGACCTAGGAGTTGTTTCTATTCCTCTAGCAGCTTGTATTTTCTGTTGTACTTTTGTTCTATTGTAGCTGTACTTTCAGTTGGGTTTGTATTCAGGCCCATTTAATTTTTATCACTTCTATTGTACTTAGTGATTTACTTCCTCTTTTAATCTGTGGTATTTTGGTTACTTTTATAAAGGCAATGCCTTCGCAGTTATCAGGATTTACGCATTTGGTGCTAGTCGCCAGCCCCTGGCCTATGGAAGGCGGGCTTCGGGTAGTCACGACACGGGCCCCGAGGACTGGTCGTGGCAATGTTATTCCTTGTCCATTCCCTTACTGGGCTTTATAGATCATCATTTTATTACGCATGTCCACGGGTTATCTCATTCATTGCTAATTATTAGTGAATATAGTTGTCATGTAAAGGATGATTTCAATAAATATGTTGTGTGTTTTTTTATATGTTGATATGTAATGTTCCTAATACCTAAAGACACTATACCTCTTGATCTTGTAGGTTTTATCAAGTGAATTTTATGTAATAAATATATTTTAAATGTGTAATAAAAAACAGGGTTGTTATATTATTTTAGTACTTTCGGTAACATGGAATCATAAAATCTAGTACATATTTGAGCAACATTTTCACCCACTGTGTTTGATATTAATAATTCCCATTTTAGATTCATTATTATAAATAAATATCCCCATTATCGTATGAAATGAAACTTAATAATCTATGAGCTCAGATGATCAGTAACGGTAAACAAAGGTAATATATAAGAAAAATTATGTTCACAAGCTTATGAGAAAAGGATCACAACACTATATCATCATAACCTACAAATAAAATATCAAAATCAAGATTTGTGGAATAAATATTGGAAGATCATAAGACATTAATCATAATGGAATCATAAGAATAATAAATAAAATAATAACATAGTAATAAGACATGGAATTTTTTTAGCCACATAAGAATATAAAAATGATTAACATAATAGTCAAGGAATAATTACACATCCATATCAGTGGAATGGGTTTACTTCCCATACTATATTAGTATTAAAGC
Organism: Viscum album; assembly: GCA_963277665.1. Classification (NCBI taxonomy): domain Eukaryota; kingdom Viridiplantae; phylum Streptophyta; class Magnoliopsida; order Santalales; family Viscaceae; genus Viscum; species Viscum album. The sequence goes on along the minus strand of OY728125.1, from coordinate 551,911,532 downwards.
ATCACATTTAAGATGATTTTAGTTGACCATGTCCATTAAATAACCAATTTTACTCCCCATTCGATCAATGATTATCTAATAATATTTAAATATTTACCCGGTGCATTGGAGGGAGATAATGGTACTTCCCATATCAAAATGAAATCATACATAAATTTTCCATTTTTTAAAAAATAACAATATCATACTTCTATGAAATGAAATGGCTATCATAAGAATTTAATCATATTATAACCAATGGAAAAAGTATGTTTTCCTAATCATTTCATCAAATCATAACCCATGAATTGAAGCAGATTTCAAAAGCATATAACAAGGGTTAGAGAAACGTGTATCATAAGCAACATTCCATAAATTAAAAAACCATTTGGAGGAATAATTTTAATAGTTCCCTTGGTAATATCCCTAAAAATAATGAGTAACACCCATAATTGTGTACTTTTATTTATTTTAATTTTAAAATATATTTAAAAATAATCTTCTAAAAAATATCCTTTCTTAATTGAAAAATAATTTTCAAAGCATTAAACATTTTTTTTAAAAAAATTATTAAATTTAATTTATGAAATAAAAAATATGTTATTAGATTATTGAAATAATTTCCCTTGAAAGCATGAAATTATTTTGAAAACATTTTATTTGAAAAAATATTTGAAATGTAATAATGGAAATATTAATACTTTTTCAATATATTTTCTTTTTAAATGCCTTTGAAAACATAGAAAGGAAGATAAAATTTTTTGAAATATTTTTTATATATGAAAATCCTTGAAAATTATTTTATTTAAAAATTATATTTAAAAATAATTTTAAAAATTTTTTTTGACCAATTTTATGTAATAGTATTTGGGAATAAAACTGATTTCTAACCAAAGATTAAAATTATGTGCAATTTTAATAATTTTGTTTCATAATTATCATAATTAAAAAAGTATGAAATAAGTGAACCATTTATTTAATATGTAATGAATAACCATTTTATAGTAATAGCCATGATAATTCTTGAGATATATATCATAATATTTCAACAATAGAAACATAAGAATAAACTATCTTGATAAATAATTAAATGGTAGCGATAAACTATAGAGACCTGAAGCTTGACGTACATTGATATTACATTACATTTGCGGAATACTTAGTACATAACAAAAACACACACACAAGGATCGTAATAGTTTAGTGTCTTTGGATACTCGGAATATAATCTTCTAATCCTGGTGAAAGATCTTCAACATCTCCCATAAAGATCTTCCTTTTTTTTATACCTAAAACCTTTCTTTATATCCTGGGGAAAAGTAAACATAAAAGGGTGAGCTCAAATGCTCAGTAAGGGTAAACAAAATAAATATCAATCACATCATATACATAAGCAGATAACTTTTGGAAATATTAACCTGTAAAAGAGATCACAATTTCATAACCTGGGATAAATCATGGTAGTGAAATGTAATCACAATAATCATAACATAAAACATTAAACTTTGTGGCATGCACACATAATCATAGAGAATCATTTCTTGTTAGTCAAGACTCATTGCCAAGACTATCTTAGTAGCCAAAGTCCCTTTCTGAACCGAGTCACCCTCGTTTCAGTCCTGTTTCACTGAACCGGTAAAACCTACCATTACATCCATGTCTATCTCATGAGATATGAAATCTTTACCCAATTCATTTGAGGGAGATATAGGTCCCACCCATCTCATAATGATACCATTCTTATGTGTGCCACAAAATCATAAACCATACATCATAGCATAACCCATGAAATAAAAATGGGAATCTTAAACATCATGACATCATAAAATAATTCATATAAGATAAAGGGATTCATAAAAATAATTCCATCACAACATAATCAAATCAATGTAACAATAGGAATAGAAACATAAAACTTTATTATCTTAGATGGATAATAATTTTGATAAAACACTTGAACTCCATTCATGAGGAAAATATCCTTTCTACTTCAAAAAACACTTTTCCTTTCTTAACATGTCATAAAATTCTAAACTAAAAGAAGTTGATTAAAAATAAACTTAAAAACTTGTAAAGGAAGATTCTTGGAAATAATGTTTTAAAAATCCATTCATGCCGTATGAGTAAAAAAACATTCTTCCCGTACTTTTGTCGGAAAAGTCAAAAAGTACCTCGTTCGAAAAACGACAAAAGATTTCTTTAATATCTATTACTAAAAACTCACCGAAGGGTAAAATTGGATTTAAACAATTGTACGTGTATGGAAATAATATTACATATTGAGGAAACATGGATTTGGATGATAAAATACACCCCAGTAAATACCAAAGTATAAACAATCTCGGATAAAATGAGATTATGATATATTCCCTTACCTTAGGTCCGATTTGCTTCGTAAGTGTCCTAACCTCCTGTATAATGATTTAAATAATGTCATTGACTTATTACAGAAACATATTCATTGTTATTATATCATATATGGTTCAGTTATGACTTTATATTACCCGTTCTTTTGTAAATTAATGTTAAAGTAGCGTTTTGGGTAAAATCGTCTCATTTGTCGTTCGTGTTTTAACTTTTAATTATTCATATGATTACTTAGATCATTATTAATTAATTATAGAATATAAAACATGATTTAAATATAATATATATTCAGAATATACATATATATAATGGATCGATAAATGGAAAGAAATACACCGTTCATGGAGACGGTAGGTCGTACGTATGCATGAACGCTATTTTTGTTTCCTTACTGAATTGAGTGGAATTAAGTAGATGACATACATATATATACACATAAATCCAGTAGCTTTATAATGTCATATATTTCATTATTATTGCTTATATATACTTTATAATCATTCTTAAATGGTTAACATGGAGAATGAATCTCATCGCGTCGTGGAGACGGTAGTCCGTACGTACGCACGAGCGATGATATCATTTCCATAATTATTGAATTGAATTGTAGTGGATGATACAATATATCATAATCATTATAATGTTATAATAACTCTGTATAGTTATTATTTACACCATAATACCCATCCATGTAAGTTGTTGGTGGAAAAACAGATTACACCACGGCGTGGAGACGGAATTCTGTACGTACGCACGCGTGGTGATTTCGTTTTCCGTAGGATGGATAGATGGTGAATTAGGATTGTTTCATACATATAATAACATATCAGTATATGAGTGATACAAATGTTATTACTTCATAATGAAACAACCTAAGAAGAAGAAGTGGAAGAAGAAATAAAGGTGAAAGAATTGGTAACGGAAATTACCTCTTCTTTGAAGCGCCTCTTTGAGAATTCCACTTAGGGCACTAAAATTGGTCTTTGAGGAAGACCATAACCTCTAGGATGTTTATAGGGAAGTGGAGAAGATAATGTGGCAGGGGTTGGCCGAGATTGAAGGCTCAATGTTGTCTGAGGAAGAGAGGGAGGAGGTGTCCTTTTATAAGGGATGAGAGGGGCACCTTTGGAATAACAAAAAGTATTATTTTATTATAAAGTCAAGTTCGGTTTTAAATAGCTCCAAATTGATTTATTTCGAGGCGAAGGTGGGGATGGGTCGAAATCCTCTCATCCAACAGAATTTAGACAAGTTTAGGTTCCTATTTTAACCTTATCATTTAGATTTAACATTAAGATAAATAATTTTACTTTTACCATGTCTTCTTGTGTTCTTACACTATAAGGTTAATAAAATTACTATAAGAAGCCAAACGAACCCCAAATTGTTTATTATTAATATATATAACCTTATCTAAGTCATTTGGCCTAACCTTAGATTTTTAGGAATAACATAACAATTAATAATATAATATTTGTTTTAAAAACTATTTTATGTCAATTTTGACACTATTTAGTAATTGATTTTTGTGAAACTCCTAACAGAACTATAAGTTAGAAAAAAGTTAATTAAATCAATACTAACATGTCATATTTACCTAGAAAATTAGTGTAATTCATAAAAAGGCTCAAATTATATTTATTTGAGTATTTATAACATCAATTATGTCAATATTTCATTAATAAGATAATTACTGCATCATCGTTATGTCATACATAAATTAAATTATTTAATGTCCAAAAATTACAAATAAAATACCATTATGTAGGAAATCTTTTTATATTTCTAATGAATATTTATAGTCGAATTTATCTTATGTATAACCCTATATTAATAATGTTTTATTAAATAAACATTGATTTTAACTCTTTTAACTCTTCTTTGAATTAAATAATAATAAATGTCCTAATCTAATCCAAGTGGGCCTAAATGGTCATATTTTATTCCTAATCTTGTTTTTGGTCGAATTAAACTTATCCAATAGAATTTGGACATGTGTTAGGGTAATAATAATATAATATTTACCCTTAATTACCCTATTTACTTTTAATCGTGGTAAATAAAAGTAAAAAGTTACTATTCACCAAAAATTATTTTCATCTCATTGAACCACATTTTACATACTAACATCAACCGTGTTTCTCGGATTTTTGAAATTCCACTCATAGAAGCGGTAAAATTATGTTTTATGAACAATTCATTTTTTTTAACTACCACTTAGTGGTTTCACTATTCATCAAAAATTGAAAGTTTTCAGAAAAATACCAAAAATTAGGCCTAAGCTATATTTGATATTATGAACTCAAAAATGATTTCTATTTTACAAAATTCAAAACATATCAGTTGCATTAATTAATTTAAAAATTAATTCCTGTCATCAAAACAAGAGGCGTGTTTTTAAGAGATAATAACTATCAAAAGATTGACACTTGTTTATAACTGCTTTAAATGTGAAATTACATCCAATGACCAACATTGTATTAAATTGTAAAAATATATTCTAAATATACTTTAAAAACACTCAAATTAATAATTTATCACTACTAATTATTTCGATTGAAAAAGTTGTTTTTAATTAAAATTTAGTAATTTTCACTATTCATCAAAATATGAAAGTTATCCAAAAATCACCAAAATTTCACCCTAAGCTAATTTTGATATTCCGAATCCATAAATGAAGTCCATTTTGAAAAAATAAAATTTACAAAATTTAAAAAAGTGGTTATTACTATTCATAACGGCTAGTTTTAATAATATCTTAATAGCATATTATTGTTTAGTGAAACTTAGTGTTGCGCACAACACACACTATCGTGGAAGGTCGCGATTGTGTGTAATTCATGCCAGGTTAGAGATGTGTGTTGTGAAAGCTCCTTTTGGTGTAGCGTATAACACAAGACATTAATGAAATTAAAAAGAATATTTTTCATAAAATCTCGGGGTGTTACATTCTACCCCCCTTAAAATGAATTTCTCCCTCGAAATTCATCGGGGTTATAAATGTTTTACTATTAGAAAGATTATTTAATCAAAACCCACATCGTAAAAAGTAATACCAAAACCAATCTTTAAAAACAAAAGTATGAAATGTAACAGTTACCCAAATAAACTAATCACTGGGTTTCCACATAGGTGAAAATATGGATATGGAAGAGAAATCTAACCATCATGTTCTGATGGAGAGTGGTAGAAAACATGGCTATGGAAAAGCTAGAAATCACAAATCCATATATTTGTGACGATCTAAGGTACCATCTGATTAATCAGATATAAGAGCACTAGGACAACATTTTTGGTTTTCAAGATCGTTTCCCTAAAGTTGAAGAATTTGAATTATAATAAATACTTCCTTTATTTTGGTACAATCTCACTGTTGTTCGTGCCTTGAACAATTTCAACTTCATCTCTTAAATAAATGAAGTTGAATTTGTTATTCGTGAAGTGTTAGTATGACAGGTCATTCCATCGGTCTCAAACAAAAGGTTAGCAAAAGTTATAAAATATAATAAGTCATTCTTTAGTGAGATTAATCATATATGGTTCCTAAAATGGAGTTATACTTCATATATCATACCAGTTAATAAAATAATACTAGTTTCTACTAAACAGGGACTTCTTGTAGGCCAGTGGTAGGCGATAAAGGCCAGCCGCACTTCGGTTGTGGGTTCGATTCCCATGGCCTTGTCCGACGCGATGGGATGTCGCCCGTCCTGTAGGTTGTCATTTTTCTAAAACTATATTACTATAACATCCCATAAATAATATCGAAAAACTTATATCCTTATACAATACTATCTTATGTACAACATAATCCATTCCAATCTTTAGGCTTATCCATAATACTGCAGTCCACTCTCATAACATAGTTAAAAAAATTACTAGCGATTTAATACCATCATTGATCCCCATATATCATAAGATATGTCTTGTTGGTCACATTCCAATCATGTGAATACCTTAATCATGTATTCTCATGACAAATGAATACCAATTAAACCTTAGTGAAAACATGAATGCTGTCAAAAGTTAAATCTTTCCACATACCAAAATCCAAAAATTCTATATACTCTAACCATGATATCACTTAGTCCTTATATCAATCATGAGCTCGTGAATACTGTCAAACATTTCATCCACTTTCCAAAAAATATCTGAATAACCCTTCATTGTTACTCATACCATTCATCATAAACATTCAAAACTTAAGGAAAGACAACAGTGTAACAATCCTTAGATGTCTTTTTATTCTATAGTACATCATTAAACTTGATAAACATGTAATCATTCCACTACCTTCTTAAACCATTGACCGAGCTTCAAAAATTCTTTCATCTCACATATCATTTGTAGTCTCTTCATCATTATCAACAAAAATACTACCCATAAGACCATACCGATTCTCTTCATGAGATATTCCCTTAGGTAATTGGTTTGCATAATGCCCGTACATTCCACATTTAAAACATTTAACCATTGTTGATGTCGTAGCAATACCATTAACCTCATCCATGGTGATAACTGAAACTTTTCCATTGCACTTACTAGCTTTGTGTCCTTCTTTTACACACCCAAAGAATCTTCCAGTTCCTTTGAAACATTCTCCTTGATGCCTCTTCCCACATGATTTACATAGGGGAAATTGAACTTTCTTTCCTCTATGATCATCATGAAACTCCATCATTCTCTTATTAGGCGAGTCAGGAAACTTACCAAATTTTACTTTATTGATCATGTTATGAGATTGCTGATTCGGAATAATAATGATGTTTGGAATTCCAAATCCCATTTCATTTGATTGCTTATGAAGAATATCATTCCATTATCTATCATATCCTCCATTATCGTGAATCATCTTGTTTCCAACCATTTTCTAAAACCCAAAAAGAATAGTGTGAGATGAAAAAATCATAATAAAGGGGAGTAACTTCAATATCAAACATCTTAGGTTAAATTCCAAGATCTTTACCATAGTTCTAGGACTATATCCTATATGTATACCTATCCTTAGGGACATTCCTAGACATACCTTAGAAATATCTCTAGGGATCTCACTATTGTTTTCGCGTCCTAGTTTCCAAAGTTTGACTAAACCTTTCCTCTGATACCAACTGTAGAGACCCGAAGCTTGACGTACATTGACATTACATTACATTTGCAGAATACTTAGTACATAACAAAAACACACACACAAGGATCGTAATTGTTTAGTGTCTTTGGAAACTCGGAATATAATCTTCTAATACTGGTGAAAGATCTTCAACATCTCCCATAAAGATCTTCCTTTTTTATACCTAAAACCTTTCTTTATATACTAGGGAAACTTAAACAAAAAAGGGTGAGCTTAGATGCTCAATAAGGGTAAACAAAATAAATATCAATCACATCATATACATAGGCACATAACTTTTGGAAATCTTAACCTGTAAAAGAGATCATAATTTCATAACCTGGGATAACTCATGGCAGTGAAATGTAATCACAATAATCATAACTTAAAACATTAAACTTTGTGGCTTGCACACATAATCATAGAGAATCATTTCTTGTTAGTCTAGACTCATTTCCAAGACTATCTTAGTGGACAAAGTCCCTTTCTGAATCGAGTCACCCTCGTTTCAGTCCTGTTTCACTGAACCGGTATAACCTACCATTCCAGCCATGTCTATCTCATGAGATATAAAATCTTTATCCAATGCATTTGAGGGAGATATAGGTCCCACCCATCTCATAATGATACCATTCTTATGTGTGCCACAAAATCATAAACCATACATCATATCATAACCCATGAAATAAAAATGGGAATCTTAAACATCATGACATCATAAAATAATTCATATAAGATAAAGGGATTCATAAAAATAATTACATCACAATATAATCAAATCAATGTAATAATATGGATATAAACATAACCCTTTATTATCTTAGATGGAAAATAATTTTGATAAAACACTTGAACTCTGTTCTTGAGGAAAATATCCTTTCTACATCAAAAAAAACTTTTCCATTCTTAACATGTCATAAAATTCTAAACTAAAAGAAGTTGATTAAAAATAAACTTAATAACTTTGAAATTAATATTCTTGGAAATAATTTTTTAAAAATCCATTCATGCCGTATAAGTAAAAAAAACATTCTTCCCGTACTTTTGTTGGAAAAGTCAAAAAGTACCTCGTACGAAAAATGACAAAAGATTCCTTTCATATATTTTACTAAAAACTCACCGAAGGGTAAAATTGGATTTAAACAATTGTACGTGGATGGAAATAATATTACATATTGAGGAAACATGGATGTGGATGATAAAATACACCCCAGTAAATACCAAAGTATAATCAATCTCGGATAAAATTAGATTGTGATATATTCCCTTACATTAGGTCCGGTTTGCTTCGTAAGTGTCCGAACCTCATGTATAATGATTTAAATAATGTCATTGACTTATTACAGAATCATACTCACTGTTATTATATCATATATGGTTCCCGTATGACTTTATATTACCCGTTCTTTTGTAAATTCATGTTAAAGTAGCGTTTTGGGTAAAATCGTCTCATTTGTCATTCGTGTTTTAACTTGTAATTATTCAAATGATTAATTAGATCGTTATTACTTAATTATAGAATATAAAACATGATTTATATATAATATATATTCAGAATATACATATATATAATGGATCGATAAATGGTAATAAATACACCGTTCATGGAGACGGTAGGCCGTACATATGCATGAACGCTGTTTTCGTTTCCTTATTGAATTGAGTGGAATTAAGTAGATGAAATACATATATATACAAATAAATCCAGTAGCTTTATAATGTCATATATTTCATTATTATTGCTTATATATACTTTATAATCATTCTTAAATGGTTAACATGGAGAATGAATCTCATCGCGTCGTGGAGACGGTAGTCCGTACGTACGCACGAGCGATGATATCATTTAAATAATTATTGAATTGAATTTTAGTGGATGATAGAATATATCAGAATCATTATTATGTTATAATAACTATTTATAGTTATTCTTTACACCATAATACCCATCCATGTAAGGTGTTGGTGGAAAAACAGATTACACCACGGCGTGGAGACATTATTCCGTACGTACGCACGCGCGGTGATTTCGTTTTCCGTAGGATGGATAGATGGTGAATTAGGAATGTTTCATATTTATAATAACATTTAATTATATGAGTGATACTGATGTTATTACTTCATAATGAAACAAACTAAGATGAAGAAGTGGAAGAAGAAATAAAGGTGAATGAATTGGTAACGGAAATTACCTATTCTTTGAAGCGCCTCTTTGAGACCTCCTCTTAGGGCACTAAAATTGGTCTTTGAGGAATAACAGAACCTCTAGTATGTTTCTAGGGAAGTGGAGAAGAGAATTTGGTAGGGGTTGGCCGGGCTTGAAGGCTCAAAGTTGTGTGAGGAAGAGAGGGAGGAGGTGTCCTTTTATAAGGGAGGAGAGGGGCACCTTTGGAATAACCAAATATATTATTTTATTATAAAGTCATGATCGGTTTTAAATAGCTCCAAATTGATTTATTTCGAGGCTAAAATGGGGATGGGTAGAAATCCTCTCATCAAATAGATTTTAGAAAAGTTTAGGTTCCTATTGCAACCTTATCATTTAGATTTAACATTAAGTTAAATAATTTTACTTTTACTGTGTCTTCTTGTGTTCTTACACTATAAGGTTAATAAACTTACTATAAGAAGACAAACTAACCCCTAATTGTTTATTATTAATATATATAACCTTATCTAAGTCATTTGGCAAATAATTGGATTTTTCGGAAAAACATAACAATTAATAATATAATATTTGTTTTAAAAACTATTTTATGTCAATTTTGACACTATTTAGTAATTGATTTTTGTGAAAATCCTAACAGAATTATAAGTTCGAAAAAAGTTACTTAAATCAATACTAACATGTCATATTAACCTAGAAAATTAGTGGAATTCATAAAAAGTCTCGAATTATATTTATTTGAGTATTTATGACATCAATTATGTCAATATTTCATTAATAAGATAATTACTGCATCATCGTTGTGTCATACATAAATTAAATACTTTAATGTCTAAAAATTAAAAATAAACTACCATTATTTGGGAAATCTTTTTATCTTTCTAATGAATATTTATAGTCTAATTTATCTTATGTATTACCCTATATTAAAAATGTTTTATTAAATAAACTTTGATTTTAACTCTTTTAACTCTTCTTTGATTTAAATAATAATAAATGTCCTAATCTAATCCAAGTGGGCCTAAATGGTCATATTTTATTTCTAAGCTTGTTTTTGGTCGAATTGAACTTATCCAATAGAATTTGGACATGTGTTAGGGTAATAATAATATAATGTTTACCCTTAATTACCCTATTTACTTTTAACCGTGGTAAATAAAAGTAAAAAGTTACTATTCACCAAAAATTATTTTCTTCTCATTGAACCACATTTTACACACTGAAATAAACCGTGTCTCTCGGATTTTTTAAATTCAACTCACATAAGTGGTAAAATTATGTTTTATGAACAATTCAGTTTTTTTTAACTACCACTTAGTGGTTTCACTATTCATCAAAAAATTAATGTTTTCAGAAAAATACCAAAAATTAGGCCTAAGATATATTTGATATTATGAACTCAAAAATGATTTTTATTTTACAAAATTCAAAACATATCAGTTTCATTAATTAATTTAAAAACTAATTCCCGTCGTCAAAACAAAAGGCATGTTTTTAAGAGATAATAACTATCAAATGATTGACAGTTGTTTATAACTGGTTTAAATGTGAAATTACATCCAATGACCAACATTGTATTAAAATGTAAAAATATATTCTAAATATACTTTAAAACCAATAAAATTAATAATTTATCACTATTAATTATTTCTATTGAAAAAGTTGTTTTTAATTAAAATTTATTAATTTTCACTATTCATCAAAATATGAAAGTTATCCGAAAATCACCAAAATTTCACCCTAAGCTAATTTCGATATTTCAAATCCATAAATGAAGTTCATTTTGAAAAATAAAATTTACAAAATTTCAAAAAGTGGTTATTACTATTCATAACGGCTAGTTTTAATAATATCTTAATAGCATATCGTTGTTTAGCGAAACTTGGTGTTGCGTACAACACACGCTATCGTGGAAGGTCGCGATTGCGTGTAATTAAAGCCAGGTCAGAGATGTGTGTTGTGAAAGCTCCTTTTGGTGTAGCGTATAACACAAGACATTAATGAAATTATAAAGAATATTTTTCATAAAATATCGGGGTGTTACATAAACTCTACCACATTGGGAACATTGAATCAAAATAACCAAAAAATAATTGTATTAATGTAATATTAAAATATAATAAAAAAAATTATATTCATTATATAACATGTAAAATCGTAGTATATTCACCATTGTAATAGAATACAACTTTTTAACAAAACATGTGCCTCAAATAATACAAATTGTTCAATCATTACATTACTAATATATTAAATTTTATACCATAACCCCCATGAAATAGATATAAAAAAATAGATATGTGAAGAGTAATAAATTGAAGGATAATTATTATAGAATATATTCCTACATATTATATAGACCAAAAAAATAAATGAGTGGTGAATAAGGAATATGTATCACAGAAATAAAAGGGATACTAAAAATCTCCTTGATTATTGAGACACGTCTGAATAATTAGTTCAATGAAAGAATAACATAATTTGTGTATTTTAATAAATTTTTAGAAATCAAATTAAGGATATAACAAGTCATAGAGAAGGATATTCCCCATATAACTAGAATATCCAATATATATTAATGACATAATAGTTAATTTAACAATAAAAAATACAGTAAAATATATATATATATTTCTTTATTATAAATATTCCATAGAACCATAATATTAAATATAATAGAATATATTCTATTATTACATTTTGTTATTACCCAATTTTTACAATTCCATGTTAATGATATGTTTTGGTTAACAAACGCTATGTTTTCAGTATATTTTAAAACTATTTATTCTTAGTCCAGTTAATTAGATCATCCTTTAATTACATAAAGTATGCAATAATTGATATAAATATTATAAATAATCAGTATCTATGTGGTAATAATAATATATAACATATTTAACTATTAAATGGAATATAATATTCATTGAGATGGTAAGGCATGTGTATACATGATTACTATTTCTTTTTTCATTTCCTATTCAATGAAATAAGGTAAAAGATATATGTACATATGTATACAAGAATTATAGTATAATTATTATTACATACATATATTATGATTTTATAAAACACATCATGATTACATTTTTTATAATGTGACAAAAAATCACATTTCATTGATGAGGTTGTTGTCCTCACATCCACAAACGAAGTTATCATATTCCCAAAAATTGGAAATCCCGAAGCAATGTTTTATATAATAATTATAGAAGACTAAATATATCATAAATATCATATATATTATATAAAATATTATTTCCATCATTATTCAAAACCATTATATGTTGTAATGGAAAAACCAATGATATCATATTGCAAGGTAGTAGTCCTCCACACACATAAAACATAAAAGTGTATCATATTTTACTACAATTTATGTGATTATTGGTAAAAAATAACCAAAAACATCAATCTCTATTAAGGATATATTTTTTATATAAACATGTAATTATTATAATTTAGGTGGTGTAGAATGAAATAAATAAAAATTTCTTTTTGAAGGATGTTACCTCTTCTTTATGTAATTCGTCTTGGTTTTCACTATAGAACGTATATTGTTTCATTTATAAACAAAATAATAATTGTAGTATTACTGTAGCGATATTGGTCAATTATATGGGAAGATTATATTTTATTATAGTTTTATGAGATATTTTATAAATTTAGGGGGTGATTTCCCTTTTTATATTTGAGGAGGATTGACATTATTGTAAATACCAAAAGGAAAAGACTATTTACAGGTCTCTGTTACAAAATGTTCCTAAAATAATGGTCCATTTTTCACATAATGGATTATATTGAATAACTATTTCCATAAAATGTATTTTTAAAATGTTTCTAGGTAATTATTTTTCTTATGTAAATTTCTAACAAATAAAAGAACGCATTTTACATTAATCATTGTAATTAATTTTATTTATATTCACCAATATTTTCTTTTAAAAAATATGTTTACCAGAATAGATATAATATATAATTATGATAAAAAAATATTCAATCCGTTTTTATAAATTTTTAATCATATAAATGGAATAAATTAAATTAAAATTAATACCACAGATGATACTAACAATGAGTTTTTAAATTGAAAATGATCCGATATATGAAATGTTTTATATAAAATTTCAATCTGAAAATTAATAAAATTACATAAATTTGTATTAATATATTTATAATTTATATATATATAATTTATAAATAATTAAAAATATAAATTATTTTTATAAATTATATTTATGAAAATGTAGTTATCAATTATAATTTAGTGTTTCTCACAATTCATCAAAAAATGAAACATTATAGAAAAATACCAAAAATTAAGTCAAAGTAAATTTTGTTATTAATAATTCAAAAATTAAGTTGTTTTTGTAAAATTTAATTTTATTTTTTTCATTTCTTTTTTAACAATTATACCCTTGAATGGTGGTTAAACTACCTTTCAAAAAAATAAAACTTTTTATGACCCCAAATTGATCTATTCTCATTTTATGACAGTCAAACATATTTGATTAATATAGAAAGTTTTGGTTTAATTTAAAATATTAAAATTTCACTAATATCTCTCAATAATCATTATTAATATAATATAATAAGGTCAAATACCATTTATATATACAAAATTCATTTTTTATAAACACATATCCAATATATTCAAGTGGATTTTCTATTCATTTATAACTAATTGATAACCAGAAAATTCATTTTATAATCATAGGAAAACCATATATTTATCATTTGGTAAATATTATTCATATATATCATTCAATTTTTTTATAACTTTAGAAATATTTTAATAATATTATTAATATTATATTGTAGTTTGATGAACTCACAATTTTGTGTCACTAATGTTATCAAAGGAAATCTATATTGTGTGAAACAAAAACCAGATATAGTGTTTTGTGTACCAAATAATAATATAAGATTCTAAGGAAGTGAAATATATAATTGGTTTTATGTATGTATAATTAATAACTAGGTTCTTTTATAACAAAAGATATATTACGTATTTAATCAAATGAAAAATATCAACAAGATGAAATTAATTCACCAAAAAATTAAAAAAATATAATGGTGTTACAACAATAAACATATATAAACCTCTTACAAAACCATATGCACTTGTAGTATCAATATAGATATTCATTTATAACAATAAAATATAATATCATCCTTTACAAAACATTAGGATGGTATTATATACATATTCTCAAATTATATCATAGGAATATGTTCCCTAATATAGTTTTTTCATAAATCACATTCCCATGGTTTCTATTAAATATACATTTATAAAAACTATATAATATCCACCCCTAGTATCCCAATGTCATTGGTTACATTATTAAAATAGAATAATATACAAGAAAACAAATGGTAATGATTAAATATATTATGTTTCTTAATAAAAGAGACACATTCTTGAAATTATTTTTAAAAATGGGAATATAAAATAAAAATAAGAATTTTCATTGAGAAATAAAAAATTCCTCCATGTGTATCCCTATATAACAATCACAAAAAAATTATTGGAATCCTATAGAGAATAAAACATTGTAATAGATTGTGCTATAATCATGAGTAAAGGTAACAATATAATGAATGCTATAGATAAATAAGGAATAACATTTCTAGAATGGGAAATCACTATAAAACGTGTATTTTAATCATTACCTTGGACATAATATTTCATGATTAATTATGATCAAATAATTCCATATAATTTATCATATGTGCATCAAAACATAAGCACAAACATTATAACTAATAAAAAATACATGTGATATAAAAAACAAATTTATAATGATGGAATGAATAATTATAGATATATAAACAATATCAAAAAAGAATTTTTTTAGTGGTGTCTAAATATCATCAATTCCATATGCCAAGATAGCTCTGTAAATGGGCAAAGCCTCAGTAAAAACTAAATATAGATTGTCTGTTGAGACCTACCAATGAATTTCGTGATGATCTAATACCAATCCATATCAATCCCTTACTAAATAAAATGATTTCCTATATTTAAATGTGTTAATCATAATCAATTTAATAAATCATATTAAAAACATGGATACAACATATTAACATCTTCCGTAATTAATAAACATAATCATAAACCATCCAGAGTAATAGTAATGGTATAAAACAAGTACATTCCCATTCTAAATGATCATTATAAATACAAATAAGTATGTGTAGTCGTAAAATTTACATATATACCCAGTGATACTAAAATAAAACATTGTTTTTTTTTATTTAATATAAGTACAATAAAAATTCCATCAAATAATATTTGAGGAAATGAACATTTCCTTTTAAATGTAACATTTTAAAATAAAAGTATCAAAAATAAATTTTAGAATATATTTAATTGAAAATTAAAGGGAAATATTTTTAATAATTAATTAAAAATTTATTTGTTATCGAAGAACGAGATTTCGATGATTTCAAAAACGTTAAAATTGTGAATCCCATTATTCTTTTATTATAAATTCAATGTCCACATCACTGTTTTAGGTGGTGAATTCATTGTTTTTCATGTTTGTTATGGTTGGTTAATTTTTATCCTTTTAAATTGATCATGGGTAAATAATACACATAATTTTAAGGATGATATAAATATCAAATGTATAAAAAATGTATATATTTATAGTAATATAAAAAAGATATTACTTGAAAATGTATTACACCGTTCGTGGAGACGGTAAGATGTTTGTATGCATGAATATTGTTTCTAATATTCTTAATTTATTAAAAAAAGGAAAATGAATTTTGTTTTACATTTTTATAAATATTATCATTCTTTATATATATTTTATAGTAATAAAATATTTCTTTATTATCATATTTGTAAAAGTAAATTGAAAGACATTTCGAAATTCGGCACAGAGGTTGTAGACCACAACTATGAATGAGCATCATCATTGTTTTCCAATTAATTATAATGTAAGAATATATATTTGATACTATATTTTGATAATTATGGTTATCTCATAAATATCACATATTTTCAAAAACTGTTCCTTTAATACTTTCCATGTAAATCCTATTTGAAAAACGAATAACAAATCTTTGCGATGAGGTAATCCGCCTTATAAAGGAGCGACATTATCATACCCCATATAGAATTGAAGGGATGAATCTACATGTGATACTATAATTCTATATTTTATAATATGATAAATATTATAAACATTACTCAAATAAATAATTAAATTGATCCATGAATAGTGCTCTTGTAAAAGGAACCACATGTGTTCATGAGGTGGTACTGTGTTGTACATATTAATGATGAATTCATAAGCCATATTATATAATAGTATATGGATATCAGTACATATAATTACTTAAATGGACCTTATATTATGCAATATAATAATATTTTCATATTAACATTATGATGGACCCCAGAACACCCTGAGTGGGGAAGGGTGAATCAGGGTACCAACTTATTATTTTAAAAGATATGGATCTTGTTCATATGTTGGTATGAACTTGTTAATTCAATCAAACAAATGATTGAAAGGAGATGAGACATAACCATTACTTATTTCACCGCAAATGGCTACATCCAAGGAGTATACATCGACAATGTGTCGGTCGTACCTAAATCCACTAATATTTACTAGTTTGATGATTACAGGATTTGGTCATAGTATCTTTGTGCCAAGAACACTGACATTACCAAGGTTCCTGGATATCTCTTTGTGTCCCTCAGATCACTTCCCTCGACTCCCCATAAGTCACTACCTTGAGAGAGGTCAAACTCAATTCATCAAATTGGTAGTCACTTCAATAGATTTATTTTAAAGTCATTGTCTCTATTTCGCACGAGACACTGCTTTAATCGAATTCATGAATTGATGCACATGAAAGTACTGAACCACTAAACCAGATAATCGAATCATATATTCAACCTACACTGAAAATTGAGCACAACAAATACAATGCCTCACAATATATTCTTTTTGCACTAAAAATATTTTGTGCCACTACACCAATTTTGTGGAACAGTAACTTTTTGCGTCCAACATAAATATTTTCTATGCTACAGTAATTATCCGTTCAACTCTATCTTTTCCACCCAACTATAAATTTTCTACGCAATTCTATCTTTTCTTTGCAACTCACTTTTTGTGAAACTTTTATGCATAACAGAACTAAGAACATCACTGAGTATTTATCCATGCCAAATGAGGGGGGTCACCGCTCATTTATTGTCGTCACTAACCCATGAATGCAAAACTGACTATTTCAAAGAAAAAATCTCATTTAGTGCGCAATTGTTTTTCACGCATGAATAGTTTTTTATGAAAACTCTGCATTTTTCGTGCAACTCATGCCTTTTACATTTTTCAGCGTTCTGATCTCGAAATACCTTATGCAAAAAAATTTGATAAACAATTTTTTTTCCACACATTCAATACTTTTGTCTTCTCGAACTGTCTTATGACTTTTATGGAAAAAATTATGAACATACAATGAGGATTAAAAAAACACAAACCATCATCAATTTCTTAAATATAATTTTCATGGTTCCAGAAAAATATCTAATAATAATTTATAAAGTTGGATGAATAAAAAAATAACCATTTTGAGATTTATCACTTCTTTCCATCAAATTATTTTTTATAGCACAAAAATCATTTATAGGATAGATAAATAAAAAAATTCTTATTTGATAAGGGTATAATTTTAATGAATTTAAATATGTTTCAAATTTATGATCTAATGGGGTTTGTATGTGTTAAAATGATCAAAGGGTGGGTGGCATTTTCTAATTGCATTGACTAAAAAAATTGTAATTTTTATAAATTTGATGGTGTCGCTAATGTTTTTATTAAAAAAATTCCTAAAAATAAGATATTTTAGATATTAGAATTGATAAATTCTAAATACTAATTGAAAAAACATATTGGAAATGTTTTGTGTCATTTTCACCCTATCAATTTAGATTAACCCCAAGGTAAATCAATTTTTCATCCTAAATAGAGGAAATAAATATTATGGTTTACTACTATATATCATGTTAAAATTTTATGTTAAAATTACTGTATAATATTTGTTATATCGATTCTAAATACAGAATATATTTTACAAATCTATTTCGAAGATGTGTAAAAATATAATTTAAAATAAATATCACAGACGCGATGAAAATGTGAGTTTTCATTAAGAAGATATTAAAATATTACATTTTTTTCATATCAATAATTAATATAAAATTTATAAAAATGAATTTAATAGGTTTAATAGATATGTTATTTTAATAATTTTAATTTAAAATATAAATTAACATTATAAATAATTTAAATGAAAAGGATGTTATAAATTAAAATTTTAATTTTTAACTATTGAAGAAAAAAACTATATTTAAATGAAATTTTAAAAATGTTAACAAAATTAAATTTGGATATGTTGATATAAAAAATTTATTTCTTCAAATCTAATTTTCTTCATGTGGTAAAATTTTTATTTGAGCTTTGTGCAGAAAGTGAAACTATTCATCCATTTAGAAATATATTGTTTTTGATAGAACATTTAATTCCTTTTCAAATGGTTTATTATTTATTATAACATTGGAAAACCATAAAATTAATTTAAACAATTTTAAAACATATGTTTTCCATAATTTATTTACTCTTATTCATACCCTTCTTCGGAATAGCTTATATGAAATGATCATGTTTAAATAATAATATATTAATAATATGCCACATCACTTTTAAGCCTATTATTTTATGTGTTTCATTCTATCAAATATATTTAATTTATTTAAAAAGAAATATATCATAGAGTCTTGCAGTGTTAAATTGTACTCATAAGATTAATTTTTTACTTCATGCTTCGTATGGATGATTATGTTCACATTTTAAAATCTCAAGGTATTACAAAGTCTGAATCTTGTTTTCAATGTATAAAAATTCAGTCATTCTAAAAAAATGAATGGATTCTTATTAGTGAAATTTATAAAAAAAAGAATTAAAATACTAACATGTATTCATGACTGTCATTCCAAAATGGTTGGAAATTATAAAAAAAATAACTAGTAGGATATCATTCATTATAATATTATAATTATGATATTTCATGCAATTCAAATTCTTATATTTTAGAGTAACCATATTTTTTATATTTCTAGAATAACCATGTAGAACATTTATACCACAGAGGTGATAAAAAACCAATTTTCTCTTTATGGATAACCAATGAAAAGATAAATATAATAATTTTCATATTAATTTTCGAGGTGGCCATAAATCTAAATATTTTTCAACTAAGATTAATCTTTATCATGCATAAAACCCCTCATTATTAGTTTCTTTATTATATATAATTATTCGAATCAAATTTTCATAAAAAATAATCTATGTATGAATTATATTTTTTTAAAATTTACCTCATGATGTATATAATATTTATGAATATATATATATATATATATATATTTTCAAATACATATATTTCATAAATTACCTAATTATTTTGTCTTTTGAAATTGTAACATTAATGGTTTTCACCTAATCAAAACTAGTATAAGTGGACAAATATTGTGGTGAAAAATAACATTCATGTAAACCATTTAATTCTTTTATAATCATCATTAAGTGTTATCCATGAAAAATCTTCTATGATGCATGTATAATATTTTTCTCCCATATTATAATTATTAATATGACATTCATTATTTTTATGATATAAAATATTTATTAACCAGAACATTGTATCAAGAAATGATTCTACATATTGGGAAGTCATTTAAATTTAACATAATAATTATTGGTAGTTTACAACTTTTAATTTTATAAAAATCATAAACTCGGATATCTTCCTCAAAAATTAGTGTCAAATATTTAAGTAATCGTGAAAAAACATCAATATTATACCTAGAATGTTTTGGTCCAAAAAAACATTAAAATTATCATGTTATATTTCTAATTCATAAAAATGTTTAGTGATATGTTTTTAATAACCAATAAAATATTTCATTAACAATATCATCTACTATAGAATATATATAGATTCATTCTATAATCCCAAACTCTATGTTTTATATTTCTATCTTCATTCCTGAATGTGGGAAATAGTGATTCGGTTTTCATCCATGATGGTCAATCTGTTAGATAAAATAATATCCCATCAATTATATTCTTATTTCTTTATATCATTATCATTTTTTCATCATGTTAATTTTTAAATAAAAATTTCAAATTATTTTTTATATATTGAATCAAAATTCTCCTGGTGGGTGTCTTTCTAACTACTAAATAATACTATTATTTCACATTCATACTTATAAAGTAATGTGACACACTTAGGACACTCTAACTAGTCATTATATTCATTCATATATATAACATAAATCACAAAGAATCACATATCTTCCTTTACCACAAAAGCAACTAGATTAATATTTTCTTTACATTATAATTTATATATGGATCATCATTTTCTTCAGGAATTATGTCTTTCAATAATGGTTGGAACACATTAAAACCCTTTTCACTCTATCCATTTTTGTCTTCAAGTTAATCAATAATTACACCATGGATAAGTTTTTTAATAAAAGTTGGCTAATATGAGTTTTTATCATCACCTTGTAAATTCATACTTATCAATTATTTCCCAATTGAATCTATATCAATATCACAAATCATTTCATCATATTCATCAGAGGTGTGATAATAAAAATCATCATGGAAAATAGAAAATTATTTCTTCCAAATTTCAGTATGCTAAATCAATTAATATTAAAAAAGATTAAAACAAGAATAGATTGATTGATCATTGATTTCTTATAAGGTATTTTATCCATGTGGTTTAACCCTTTTTATTTTCTCGAAGAAAAAAGTGCTCATAGGATGCTGAAAAGATTTTTGGAGAAGTTCAGTTACGTAAAATCTAGAAGTGGGGATTACAAATCTTGTAACTAAACGAAATAATGTATGATCCTATATCATTGTTTTTACTAGAAAGATTTAATATGTGAAAATTTTTACATGGCATGGAATAGGTATTCCCAGAGTAAAATACTTTGGGGTCTGAAAAATAAAATAAAGCATTGATACGATTCATTTGATGGAAGAAACTAACTATGAGGTTTTACACAACATGAAAGGGGATTACATGTTGTGTAATTCCCCACTGATTTATGATTTTGAAACATTTCATCCACACATGTTTCCAAACCCCCTATGAATACTACTATATATCTCAATTCCATGTAACCTTGTGATCCCCAACCAATTTGAGGATTGGGGATTCCATCAGCCTTAATAGAATCCCATCATCCCTCCATCAATACCTCATCTATATAATGTATGATCTACTTAATTTAATTTTTTTCATCAATCAATTTCATATCATTTCTATTTTCTATATGATTAGATGTGATCTCTATGTTTTCAATGGAGTTTCTTGGTTGTGGGTAGATGTGGTTGTTTCGTGGCTTCCTTAGGACGATGCAATTGTTGTGGGAGAGGTGACCGTGATCCGATTATTTGATTTATTCTCATACAATGAACGTGGATGAAATTTTGAAGTAGCGGATTTATTGATTCACTATTTATTTACATTCAATTATATAGATAGCAAGATATATCCCTTTGTATTGTAAGGCAATTAAACTAATTAAATACTTTAATTGGATTAAATAATTTATCTCTATATTATATCTATGGTGTTTCTTTATTCCATGATATTGGTTTTCCACCGGATTTGATGGATTGTGTGATAACTATGACTAATACTATTTATCATGTAGTTCTTGATGGATATAGGTAATGAATGTAAAGACATAATTAATTGATAACTAATTGGGTAATTTGTTAAAAAGTAATGTTTAATTAATCTTCTTATTGTTTTTGTAATTTTATTTTTAAGAAATTGATATAGATATGCATGTTAAACAGAATTGGTTAATGAAAAAAAATCATGATTATTATTGTTTATAAATAAATTATAGTAATTATAAATTAGATGTTTAATTTATTTTTTTATATCCTATGATATCTTGTTTCATAGGTTTCTCATTGTTGGAGCCCCCGTAGTATGAATCAGTTAATTCAAGATGGAATAAGTTCTAGATGTGTGACAAAAGATAATACCATTGTGGGGTTAATGTTTCCCTCTTTCTTTTGAAGGTCATGTTCCTTATGCTTTGGGGATAAATTTTCTTGCTATTTTTTTTCTTGATTCCTTTGATATGCACTAGATACAAGACTTGTGGTATGTTGGGTAGGGAGACATGGATGTGATGTCAGATAGGGGTGGATGATCCTGGAGTGCAGTTGTGGTATTAGGGTTAGGGAGGCCCAGTTGTTACGGTAGCAATTGACTCCTAGAGAGGTGATATGCATCAGTGTATGCAGGTGGTGTCAAGGAGGCCTCTCTGAGATGATGGATTGGGTTGAATATATCATTACCAATTGATATGGAATTTGGATTCATGATGAATATGTTGTTTGTTTATCTTATTTACCTTCCCTACGTACTAAGGATTTCTGTTTTTCATAATCTCATTCTACGGGAGGTAAAGACTCATAGAATATACCACATTCCTTCCATGGTTATCTTCTTATGGTTTAGATGGGTCTATGCTTCTACTATACATGGAAAAGAATTGACGAGTAGATGATCTATATACCATGTTGATCCACTTATATTTGGTAGATTAGAATGTTTTACAATAATACCTAGAAGTATTAATAGTGGTAATTTTTGAATAAAATAATAAATTTTTAACCAATGGGGTTGGATCTTGTTGGGATTAAATACTGAGGATATATTTCGGAGAAAACATGGTCTTGGGTGGGTTATGGTTGGAGGGCAAGGAAAATTGTTGTGACACTAATAAAATATAATGTGGAAAATGTTAAAGGTTAATTAATGTTTAAAGAATTAATTAACGTAATGTTATATAGATAATAAGGATTATGTAACTTAATATATCTCTTAAATGGTTGTGTGCGAATAGGATATCTAATCTTATTAGTGGAATTAGGGGGTCAGAGAGATGTTAGCTACAATTGATGCTAGTACTGCGTTATTCCTATATTGTGGGTGTGAACTATATTATACCATGAACAATTTATTTCTTTATATGCTAATCCACTCTATTGGTTTGGGAAACTGACACCCCTGGGATTTTGAGCCATGGGGGTGTTTTCCACACCATATATGTGAGAGGATGGGATGAGGACCACCACCTTGGTCCCTAACCTCTTCCCTTTGTTGCAATCGTGCTGGTATTCACATCGGTTTGTTTTCCCCATATATGTGTGTAGAGGCCTGTAATGGATTGTGGTAATTTACACACATATATTTTGGATATAGTTTTTAAAGGATACTATATGTATAACATGTATCAGCTGTGATGGTTTGATGATCCTTACTCGGTGTATGGGATGCAGTGGTTTGAGGTATAATACCCAATGTATGATCAACTTTATGTAGGTGTTGGTGGATCATAGAAAATACCTGGTTACATTGGATTCATGGATGTTGTGGTGGGATGCATGGGTTTCATGTTGATGCACGAGGTGCGTGTTTTAGTTCTTCGCCAATGTATCTACGATCTAGCCTTCTTGGAGATAAATTATCAGGATGTGTGACATTGATGCAAAGTGAAACAGTAGTGGTTATGTGGTAGCATTGATCCCTTTAGATTATTTGTTATATTATAGGATATTTTATGTTATATTGTGTGGGAGTATCCATATTGAGGTAGGGAACATAGTATACAGGTTTATATGTCGAGTTAGTTTCACTTGTTGATCAATGTTCTATATCATGATTTATTTAATTTTAAATGAGAGTCTATGGGTAGGATTATACTAAGTATATTTTAATACTCAGCATATGTGTTTATAGAGATTTTCAATTTATTTGGTGCAGGTTGGTGATTATACTAGTGACTACTTGCTTTTGGGTTACATGAGCTGCTTGGGCTTCGTGGTGGCTGTCATCATTACATTCCTTTTTGGTAATTGTTGTTATCTCGTTTAGTTGTAGTAGTTCCTTCATAAAATTACATATGGGTACATGGGATTATTTTATATTGTATTCTGGGCAGTATTTGAATGGTTAATATCTTATTTATTTCCTCTGCACTGGGTTTCTCTTAAACGGTAATGCCACACATCTGCATGTTTATTATACCATTAGTGTTGGACACAAACCTGGAGACTACTAGAGGTGGGAATCAGTGGTCACAATATCTCTAATCACATTTCCATCCTAGAATTGGTAGTCATTGATGGGAGGGGGTTATGATAGTGTGGTATCAGATTTGTGTTTGAGAGATATGATGTAGTTTCGAGTTAAGGACATGTGAGGTGGCTTGGTTTTGTAAAACAAAGATATCATCTGTGTTTAAAAATAAACTTAAACATTTGAGACCGAATGATACAAGGATATTTAGGCCCTTTGGAAACGATTCACTAAACATTATGCTTATAGTGGATACTAATATAGGTGATACATGATGCATGGTAGATAACTTGGAAAGGACCGTACATAATTCTTCATTACAATTTTTTCTTAATGGGTAGACCATTGGATCGGTTAACCTATAATGAATAAAAAGAAAATAATTAATTAGTTTTAAATTCATAAAAATTCATGTTTTAGGAAATCCAATTGTTTTTTGGAGGTATGTATTCAAGTAATGGTCCAAAATATGTATGTGCATAATATTTTTAGTATGTTGCACCAGTAGATCACCATAGTGTTGAGTTTGAAAATAAAAACACCTTGAGGATGACACTATGAGAGTTTTAGTGCCACGGTCTATAGAAGTATTATGGATTCATTTTAGATGTAGTCACATAATACTTGTAATTGGAGGTTGAGATATCCTTCAATTGGATTAGTGTACAGATGGACCAATGGGTTTCGTTGGTTGTGAATTTTCTTTGTGGGAAAGAGAGTCTGTTTTGGTTCTTGTTCCTTGGGGATCATGAGGAGTTGGTATTCTTGTGTAAGAAGTTCCAAGACTAGTTTAGAGATGTTTTTTGTTCAATGAACAGCCAGTAGCTAAGAGATGTATACCATTCAAATTATGATATCTAGTGTGTGGGTGTTTGGAATCCATTTTAGGAACATTATTCAATATGCTTCAAAAATATTTCCAGATGAGTAGGTTATACAAAGGAATTTCAAGGAGGTTCTGTGTCTAGAGATCTTGCGTAAGTTCACCCCATTTATGTTTAGGACTTATCTACAGGTTTTGGAAAGAGTTGAGGCCACATAGAGTATGTTATCTAGAACACGATCTCCATGATATTGGAGTCATTATGATTTCTCATGATGAATATATGTGGTATGGTATTCACATTTTTTTGGGGAAGAAGTGTTTCGGAATAGTCGAGGGTATGTCCCACACCTCAACATGTTCTTTTTTTAGGGAGATTCTCTCAGACTTATACCACGGGTTCCGAACTCCGTCATTTGTTATGGAGGTCGAGGTCATCAATGATGAGAGTGCATGAAAATTTAGTGAAGTCCTCGGGACCTAGTCATTCTGATTCATGTTCCACTGCTAATGTATTTCCAACAAAGTTAGTAGAAATAGGTTTCTCAATTGATGGATTTTCAGAGAGAATACGGGGTAGGTAGAGGACAACACCATGAAATGCCTCATTCCATAGACAAAAATGCAAGACCAAGGAGGTTCTCATCAGTAGGGATTGAGAGTTCATGGAGTAGGGTCTGGTTAGATTAATTCTTTAGTGTTACTAATTCCAGGGGAAAGAGACATCGCTTGAGGTACCCTTCATATATTTTCAACTTGGATGTAAGACCTGATTGATTCTTGAGAGACACACAACATCATATAACATTCCTTTTCCATTCTTCGAGACATGAGGTAAAAAGGATTCTAGTTCACTTGGAATTGACTATGCCAGTTAGATGTCGAACTACCTTGTTTGAAGTATGTATAAATTGTGAGCTAGTTATGGGGTAGCACTGCTCTTTTATATATTTCCTATGTTTATGGATAAAACCATATGATGTAATTCATGAGATGGATTGGTTGTATTTAGTACAACCTATTGTGGATTTAATCAGGTGACATGTTTTTTTCCTCGAAGAAGTAAGAGATCCATTAGTGTTTGTAGGTGAGAGTGACCATCAGATGGGTTAAGGGTATGTTCCTTCCTTAATATCCTTGATGGATGAGATGATGCTGAGTACGTCAATGGATTAGGAGTTGGCCATTCCCATGGACATCAAAGAGTATCTTGAAAGCTTTCATGAAGAGGTTAAAGTGTCATTCCATGATGGTTGATTGTGTTCGGGATCATACTATATCCATGTTTGTCTCTTATATTGATGTATCTTTATAGGATGGAGCCTTATATGTTTATGGAGAGGCATATATAGCATGTTGATCTATTAAGATGTTGTTTTATTCATATTTTTATGTCACTACGGGGTGCATCAACATTATTTGTGAAATATTATAATGAATCAATGAGGTTGTGTATCGATTATTGTCACTTCATTGAAATGATTTTGAAGAATTGATATCCTCTTCCATGTATTGATAATATATTCAATCAATTGAAGGGTACATCTTAGTTCTTGAAGATTAATTTGAAATAATGATTTCATCAGATGTGACTGAAGGATGAGGATATTCTGAAGACTAATTTATATTGTCTTTATGGGTAGTACGAGCTCATAGTGATATTGTTCTGTGTGAAAAATTATCTAACTCTGTTAATAGGGTTAATAAACATTGTGTTTAGTGAGATCCTGGATAAATTTATGGTTTTTTTCATTGAAGACGTCATTGTCATTTCAGTGTCTGAGGAAGAGCATGTGTAACTTCTATGGGACATTTTTGGATTTCTCTTCCCTGAGAAGTCATTTACAAATATGTTGACGTGTGAGTATAGGCCTTGAGTAGTTCATCTTTGGGGGAATTTTGTATCTAAATATAGAGTATGTGTGGTTATGTTGATGTAATAAGTATTTATGTCTTGGGAATCCCAATGATGGTGGAATAGGGGAACTGTTTCTTTACTCTTACTGGATATTATAGGGGGTTCATTGATGATTTATAATGGATTGTGGCTCCTATGATATTGTTTACTATAAATGATCTGGTGTTATTGTTTACTGAAATGTGTCATGTTTTATTTGAGCATATGAAAGTGAATTTTGTTAATGCCACATTTTTTGGTTACTAATAGAAGTAGTTAATTTCATCATTCTCTATGATGCTTTGCATTTGGGTTTGGGTTGTGTTCCAAGGCACCATATATCGGTTCTTTCATACGTGTTTTTGCAGTTTCTGACCCATGACTGCTAATATTCTATGCACAACCTTGAGCTTGTTGAAGTCGTGTCAACCTTGAATTTTTGGAGACATTACCATATCAGAGTGCACCATTTGGACTTCACTGAACATAAGATCATTAGGATTGTTTTTTCACAGCATATCTTGAATGCGTACAAGCATCCTTCAATGGTGTAATTACAGAATTACTTATTCTAGATTTTTAATACAACTAGAAAAGGAATTGTGTGGCTGATTTGTTGAGAATGAAGTCATGTATTGATGTTGTGCACAAATCATGTGATTCCTGGAGAGTAATGGATGATCTTTCATCATTACATCTGGATATGGGAGAATTTGGGTGTCGATGCATATTTTTTTATATAAAGGTGTAGTCATCTTGGGTGTAGTTGGTGAAAGAGTCTATGTTTGGGGAACTTGAGGAGGAAATATGGAGACACAAAGTTTTTTATAGAGAGGCCCCTGATGGTTGGTCTGAAGATGAACAACACTGAGTGTTGTTTTATGGAAGGATTTTCATTCCATTGGCGACTCATGAGATTATACATAGAGAGTTTCATAGTTCATCTTTAGTGGTACATGCTAGCGTGATGGTATGATACCGATCATTGAGATTTCATTTTTAGTGGCATGGTTAGAAGAATGTTGTTGTGGTGTTTGTGTGTCGATTCTGGGTTATCTATATAGTGAAGTCCCAGAACTATGATCCCATGTAGTTTTCTCCATCTACTAGATGATTCTCAATGTATGTGGGAGGAAATATCGATGGATATTTCTACCAGTTTACGTCATAATCTGGGAGGCTATGATTCTCTATAGGTGGTACTCTGTCATTTGAGAAAATTATCCAACTTTATAGCGATAGTGGATTCTCGATCATTGGAGGTTTTTTCGAGGCAGTATTAAGAAGAGGTTGTGAGACACCATGGAGTCCCCAATATGATCATTTTTGACCAAGATCCTTGTTTTACCTCCAATGAGTAGATAATCCT
This sequence comes from Viscum album, assembly GCA_963277665.1. Classification (NCBI taxonomy): domain Eukaryota; kingdom Viridiplantae; phylum Streptophyta; class Magnoliopsida; order Santalales; family Viscaceae; genus Viscum; species Viscum album. The sequence continues at coordinate 551,882,607 of OY728125.1, read as the reverse complement.
CTAATATGCTATTGGTTCTTTTATTTTCTTTTGAAATTCCTATCATATACAGATGAACAGTAAGATAGAGCAGGCCATCTAGACTCTTGTATACATGTTGTACTCTTATGTCCTAGATTTTGGAGGATTGTGGATCATGCACATGCCCTAAGTGTAGTTTTACTAGGAAAATATATTTTACTTCACCATCGGTATGGATCCATTTGAATACCTATATGACCAACCATTTTTTATCCATTTTGATGGACTTAGTTAGAGGGTTACCAATTATTAGGTTGGAAAATGTACAAAATAAAATCTTCATGTAATTAATAAAAGGGTAAATGTAGCATAGGATTTTCAAAAATCATATGCCGATCATAGGAGGAGAGCTTTGTACTTTGGTGTTTTGGATCTCTCCTTTCTTAATGTGAATCCACATTGAGGGAAGTGAATGTTTGGTCATATAAGTAATCTTTCTCTTATATTTCAGGGGACATTCGAGCTATCAGTGCATGTTAGAGTTGTGGCATATCGGGTAGCACTTCCCCCATAGATGAGCCAGCTACATGATGTTTTCCATGTGTCACAGCTCCACTGTTATCTTTATAATGAACCATACGTCATTGATTGGGGAGTATCGATGATGATGATAATGAAACAATTTAGGAGAGGCATGGATAGACACATTCCCTCTATGAGAAGGTGTTATGCGAGTGTGATATCCTCTTGGTTCATGTGTTATGGCATTATGGGGAATAGAGGAAAGTACATGGGAACATGATTTGTGGATTTGAACATTATTGCATGAGCTATTTTATGTTTAGATCTTCTCTTTTATGACTATTTATTTGGAGGTCGTAGACACATTCTGGGTTATGAGATCGAGTTCTCTTGGTTATTGTTACAGATTTCTCCATTTTGAGAGGTATCTTCCTTGGGAGAGTGTTTACAATCTGGGTGTGGTTGTTTTGTTGGTTTCCCTTGTTCCTTTAGTGAGGTGGTGAGATATTGTGGTAGAGAAATATTTCAGAGGCTTCTCATGGGGTGGTTGTTCAGATGACACCTTTTCATTCCTCTATAATGGTTTTGGATTATTGAGTATGAGAATGTTTTGAGAGGAATATGATGTAAGGCCCAATATCTTTGTTGATCAAATATTTTCAGATTTTTGAAGATTAATGGGAACAAAAGGGGCTCAGATGATGTTTGGAGATGTTCTATTAAGTAAAATTTAGAGGGGGGGACATGTTGTGTAACTGAGTTATGTAATGTGAAATCCTATTTCATGGGTATCCATTGGAATATTCACAATATGTTGATAAATATATGGTTTGAAAGAGAGATTCATGGAATAAAATACTTTGGGGTCTGAAAAACAAAATAAATCATTGAGGATACTCATTTTTCAGCAGAAACTAACCATGATGCATTACACTATGTGAAAGTGGAATACACGATATATAAAGACAAATTACTATATGTTTTTAAAAAATTATAGCTAATCAGGTTTTTACAATCCCTATGACTACATTTCTCTCTTGAATCATGGTGACCAGGTGACCCCCCCTCTACAATGTTTGTTGATTCCGTCATCTCAAATCGGGGCCCTTCTTCCCTCCTTCGATCTATCTTTGATATTATGTATGATCTACCTCAGTTCTTGTAGTTTCATCTATCATTATCATCTCGTTTCTATTTTCAATGCGATATCACGTGATATCCGTGTTTCTAATGGAGTTTTCCTGGTTGGTGGTTAATGAAGTTGTTCAATTGTATCCTCGACTGAATGTAGTTTTTGATTGGAGGTAATTCTGATCCTTTGAATTGATCTGTTCTATGGAGATGAACATCAACGATCTATTGAGGTAAGGGATTCATTGCATATATATTTATTTTAATGAAATATTAGAGGTATCATGATTTATCCCCGTTTATTAAAATGCATATGACCTAATTAAATAATTTAATGAGATTAATGAATTGGTATCAATCTCAAAGCGATATTGTTTCTTCATGCCATGAAAATGGTTTTCCTCTTATTTTTATAGCTACTTTGATTTATTTGGCAAGATTGATTTATCATGCTGACCTATATGGATATTGATAAGTTATATAAAACCATAATTAATTGATATTTTATTGGGTAATTGGTTAATTATGTATTTTTATTCAATCTGGTTCATGTTGTTTAAATTTTATGTTGATCCAATTGATTATTATATGCATGTTTAATGGAGTTGGTTAATGAACCTAATAGACGGGGATTATTGTTTATAAGATCCATGTTAAATTTATTATTTAATTTATTTGTGATATATTTTGAAAGATTGTTGCTTAGGAATCCTTCCATTAGAACCTACGAATAATAGATCGATTAACTCACAATGGAATACGAACTGGTTGTGTGAAAAAAGATATTTCTTTTAATGGGCATGTGTTTCTTAGTTGATTCTAAAGGCCATGTTATTTGTTCATTTGTGTCAATATTATATTGATATGATTGATCCTTCTACTTGTGATGTAATTGGGATATATGATGTGTGGTTCATGGAAAAGGTAGACCTAGATGTGATATGATACAGGGATGGTTGAGCTTGGGGTGATGTGGTAAGAGGGTAGGGAGGCCCAGTTTGTGTGGAAAAAGTTGATTATTTCAATGACGAGATGCATCAATTTATGCATGTGGTGTCACAGAAGAAACTAGAGATGATGGAAAAGGCTAATGTATGGTTTCTCATAGATATATAATTTTTAAGATTGTTGAATCTTTTTCTTGTTTATCTTCTTCACCTTCACCTTTACTCCAGGAATCTGGTTTTTCTTTCTCTCATTCCATGGAAGGTTGATATGTGTTGGGTATTCCATGTGTTTTCTATGTCTCCCTTCTCATGGGTGGATGAGACTATTCTCATGCTATAGGTGGAATAGAATCACTAGGTAGTTCATCTAATCACCATTACGATTCTCATGTCTTTGATAGAATAAGTGTTTGTACTAAAATACCATGATGTATAGAATGTGGTAGTCATGTTGAAGAAATGAATAAATGTTTAACCAATTGGGATAGATCTTGTGGGTATGAAACGTTGATGTTGTAATACTGAGAACCGTGGACTCTGTTTGGTTATTCATGGAGGGAATGTGACATTCTTAAGATATTAATAAAATGTAATTTGTAAAATTATAATGGATAATTAATGGTTAAATAATTAATCAACATAAAATGATACTGATAAATAGTGATCAAGAAACATAATGAAGCTCTTAAATGGTTGTGGACTAATAAGATATGTAGTATTTGTAGTGGCAGTCATGAGCTTGAGAGATGTTAGCAGTAGTTGAGTTCAATACATGGTTATTCCCATAGTGTAGTTGTGATCTATATTATACCATGCACGTTTTATGTTTCAAAATGCTACTACTGTATATCAATTAGGGAAATTGACACCACAAGGTTTCTAAGACCTAAGGGGTGTTTTTTCCATCATCCTGGTGAGAGGATGGATGGATGACGACCCCATTTGGCCCCAATAACTTCTCTTGGTAGTTATATGTGATAGTATGCACGAACGTTAGTTTTGCACAGAAATGTTTGTAGAGGTCTATAATGGAATGTGGTTATTTATACACATATATTTTATCTATAGTTTTCTACAGGCTACTATAGGTATAACATGTATAGGCTTTTATGGATTCCCAATCATTACTCAATGTATGAGTTGTAATGGTTTGAGGTATAATATCAGATATATGATACATTCTATGTAGGATACGGTGGCTCTTGCAATATACCTAGATACATTGGATATATGTTCATGGTGGTGTGATTAATGAGGTGATTATTTATGCATGAAGTGCATGTTTTGGTTCTTCGCCAAGGTTGTCTATGGGATAGCCTTTTCAGAGGGAGATTCTCATGACCTGTGATGGTGGAAAAAGTATAAAAGTGGTGGGGAAAGGTAGAAAACTTGTGGGGAAGTGGTAGCGATGTAAACATGATATTCATTATTATATAATATTTTAATATATTAGATACTTAGTGATAATATCCATGGTGAGGAAGGGATCATAATATACCTGTATAGGGGATGAGTTATTTTCACTTGTTTTTTACAATGATTTAGCTTTCTTTCTTTAATTATTCATGAGAGGAACTAGAGGGGATCATATTGAGTATATTGTTATACTGACACTGCATATATATAAAATATATTTCATGTTAGATAGAGATTCTTGAACATTAGGATGGTAACTACTAGATTATGAGTTATAGGAGATGTACATGCTTTGTGGTCGCTGCTGTCTTGACATTCTTTTTTGGAACATGTAGTTTTCCCTTTTAGTTATTGTAGTTATTAAATTTTAATAAATTTTTGTACGTGGGATTCTTTTATATTATAGTATGAGCATGAGTTGTTTGGTTTTTATCTTATCTCCCTTTTCAACATGGGTTTCTCTTTGAGGGTAATTCCTACCATATGCATCATTATTATACCCTCTATGCTAGTCACCAACCAGGGGCATACTAGAGGTGGGACTTAGGGGGTCACTATCTCTCTTCTCCCATTTACGGTCAAGGTGGGATACACTTTGTGGGGAAGGGTTCATGACATTTCCCAACTTATGACCTTTTTCATATTTAATAATTTTATTCATGGATAATAAATAATTCCTCGTAATGAATAATTTAGATAGAAAATTTAAAAAAGAATAAAAAACATCCTCAAAACCATCAAAACATCAAAAAAAAATAATCCAAAATAGTTCATCATTAATAATAAGAAATATCTATAATTGAATGGATGTAATAATATTTTGAAATTTAATATCATATATGATTTTTTAAACACCAAAAGAATGAATCATATAGTATTTCACAAATAAGAGAATAAAAACAAATTCCATAAAAATATATATAACACATAACATTTTTAATTATCAGCCACATAAAAATAATTTAAAAAATTAATGGTACTGAAATAATGGAATTGATTATAAAAGTTTGACCACCAATAAAACACAATTATTCATTATAATTATTATTTAGTTTTGAAAGTATAAATTTATGGTTTTAAAACTAAATAAACAAATATCATCATATAAATGGAAACATATCAAAGTTTTTGAGAAAAATGAGATTATGAAACATTATAATAGTTATAAATAAATTCATATAGTTAAACAATAATTGAAATGAAAAGGTGACAACAAAAACATACCCATAAGCCTGTTCCAAAACAAATTGCATAAAAATAAAAATATTATTATAATCCAATAATTATTATTTAATATATTATTAAGAATTAAAATTTTTCTAAATTTCTTTTATAAATAAATAGGTATACTAATTACAAATATTCATACTAGAAATTTAATGTTATTCATGAATCATTAAAAAGATAAAATTAAAATATTAAAATCATTAAAAATAATAATAACGGATATACAATATTTACAGAAAATGTTTTTAATAAAATATTTACCTCAACAAAATTATCCCATTTTTTGAAATATGATCATTTAATTTTTATTTCATTACTATCTTAATTAGATATACATTTTATCACTTGTTTCGTCACATTAGGTAGGTGAAGTCACCCTTATCATCTAAATATATATCTTTAGTATTCAATATTTTAACTACATAATACATTATACCTTAAAATCTACTAGAACCAATGTAGCCAAAAATATTCCATATACACTCAATAATTAGTAAATTAACATTACTTAAATCAAAAATTCATTAAATAATCAATTATTTAATCAATAATATCAATAAATTCATACATAAATATAAAAAATCATTCGATTATTGAATATCGGCAACTAAAAATACTAATCAAAATTTTATTTTCAATAAAATTGGATAATGATATCTTTCATATAAAAAAATGATACCATAGAATTCATGAAATTAAATATTCCTATGATTTACAAACAACTAGTATATTTAATATTAAAATATATATATATCTAAGAGAATATGAAAAATAGTATTATGATTAATATGATGTTTATGGATATGGTCATGGTAATTGAAATATGGTTAGTATTGGTGGGAATTAATGTTGGGATAATAATTAAGAAATTATTAAAATACTTGGTCCTGTAATTTGGGAGAAACAAAATTGAGGTATGAAGTGGATTAAATGAATGAGTGGCCCAAAATATATAGGTTTTTTAAATATTAAAGTTTTTTTTTTAAATGTTATAAGAATAATTTTTTTCATTGTTATGAATATCATTATTATGTTAAAATATTTTTTCTACATTGATCGAAAAATATATGATTGAAAAAATAGCATTACATACTAAAAACTGAATGTATAACCCCATCATAAAAGGTATAGTTTCACTAGAATTAAATTATGTAAACCTATTCATTACAACATATTTATTCATATTTCAACACATAATATAATTTTAAGCAATTTTATTTTATGAAAACATTAATTAATAATAATCAATTTACATGAGAAGAATAAAATGAGTGATTTCAATGAATATTTAATTGAAAAATTAATACCAAAAAAATAAAAAGGTAATTAAAAAATTAAAACAAAATAATTCACATATAGAACCTTATGAAATCATTTACTGCTTTAAATAAAAAAATATGATATTATATTGAATCTGAGACTGGAGGATGATTTCATATTCGAATATTTTTTTTAAATATACATAAAATTATGTGGAATGCTTTATGAAAATGAAGTTTTAAACAATAACTATGGATTTGGGAGTAATTTTCATATAAAATTATAATATCCACTGTTTAAAAAAAAGATAAAGTGTATATATATATATGTGTTTTGTAAATAAATTTCATCAAAATTATTTGAAAAAAATAGGTATTTAATAATGAAAATTTAAATATAATTGTTGGACCTTAATTAATATATTAATGAATTATTTTGGAAGGAATTCAATTTCATCCATTTACGAATAGAATTTTTTTGTATAGTTTTCATCAATTAGTTCATCCACTATACACAATAAAATATTAATACTAAATAGGATAACTTCAACTTATTTTTCATTTTCCCCTAAATACAAACTCATAATATAAACTTTGTTTCCCAATCAAGATATATATTTATAATTTTCATATTTAGCTTAACATTATATCAAATCATCCATAAAACCCATTAAAAATATTTAAATTGTGGCATGAACCAAAACAGATGATTAAGGGTCCTATTAAAAATTATTTTTTCCAGTTATTCTAGGAATACACATAAAAACTTTCATTTCAAAATAAACTTGGTGATCAATAAAATAATATCAATAACCATAAAATTAAATTCACAACTCAATTATTCCCCTAAAATAGTTCATATGAAATCATAAGGGAATAAATAAACACAAATTTCTTTTATTGAAATCATGAATAAATATTCACAATGTTATACATTTCAGTATTTGGAAGTTAAGAAAACATCACTTTAAATATATTCTCATTAAAATTATTTGTGAAATCATATGATTTAAATAAGAACCCATAGTAACCTAAGATAAATAATATATGTTACAAGGGATATATTTTAAATATTACTCTTACAATCACTCTTAGAAATGAAATAACCTACCTTGTAAATAACAAAAATCATTTCTGGAAATCATAGTTACATGTAACTATGAAACTATTCCAAATGAATTCGATTGATATATCAAGTTAAACTATGTCATTAACAAATTATATCAAATATAATATAATCATAACACATGTAATCATATATTTCAATGATTAAACTCATAATAATATTTTTTTTAGCCAAAGGAAAAAAATTTGGATGTTAAATTATATGATAAATTATATCCTATTTTTAAAATTTCAATGATTAAAATGATAGATGTTTTTCATTAAATAAGTAATGGAATAATATAAGAGAATAAAATAAAAATTAACTATTGTTTTAAATTAATAACTATTGATATTTTATATGGTAAAAATGTAAATTCATTTAACCATTTTTCCCAAAAAATATGTATAATATAAGTAAAAGATACTCCTCCGGAAATAATATGATAGAATTTAAATGGAGTTATATAAAACCATTTATAAATAAATAAAATCCATATTAAAATTTTCATATTATAATATTATTAATATGGACATGGAAGAAAAATCATTAGAAAAGAAAACATTAGATAATCTTTTTTTGAGAAATGTGAGATCAGTGGCACAATTATAAAGAAAGGGAACAGATAACAAAAGACTGAATAGGTAATTTTAATTGTTTACCACCTGAAAAACATGTATAATATCTGAAGTAAAAGTGTTAGAGAAGATCCACACATCTTCAATCACTCATTTTTCTACAAGACCATTGGGCTTCATGGAATTTATGAGTGATAATATAATTTATTGATGATAGATTTTTAATATAGTGATATCATTTCATGATCAAAATCCATGAGCGGTGTATCTATCCATAACTGATAGCATGTACTATGGTAGTGTATTCACATTCAAACAAGATATTGTACCAATTTTATTGAAATTATGTGAATACAACATTCATTAACCTAGTCGTTTCTGATTCCAAGGAAGTGGAAAACCAACTAGGACTATGTAAATATTCAGTGAAAGTAATGTTGGGATCTCTAGAGACCACCCTATAACATGAAGGCCCAAAAATTTTCCTTAGATCCCAATATGAGTTTCACATTAACCATATTATGAAGGGAGTGATCAAAAATACCTCAACTATTTTAATATGTGAATGAAGGTTACCTAGGATTATTATACACCTTAGCACTCAATTGTCATTCACTGAGTTTCTCTGGTGGTCACTATGAAGTGAGTTGACATTTTAAACAATCATGATAATATCAAAAAGTGTAGAATGGGTGTTTAATATTTTCTAGTAATGAATTTCTCTTTTTATTCCTCTTCGGAAGACATGTACAAGATCCACACTAAACACCCCCAAAATAATTTAATACTTGATGAACATTTGAATGCAATGAAGTGCTGGTAGGATGTTCTTAAAAGAGTCCAAAAATGGAGGATGAATCTCAAAAATTTCAAACACATTATTCCATAGAGAAGATTCAGTTTGGAAGATTAAGAATATTTTCAACATGCTAATTGTACAACACACATCTTTAATGGAGTTACATTCAAACTTGTTAAATATGAAAATCAACTAGTCTATTGTATAGATAAACTCTCTGATGTAATGTGAATATGTATGGGGAAAGCTGTTTTTTGCAGATGTCTCTAATCCATTCATGAATGCATGGTAGCAAGTGGTTATAAATTTTCTTCGAGTCAATTATCTGATTTGGATATGTTTCCAAAATAAAAGTGTCCTTCTAGTTAAGGAAATCATAATTTGAAATAGCAAAGGTTATGTTATCATGAATGGATTCATGATTATCCTTTTTACCTTTTATTGAGAGGTTATAATTAGTGACTTGGTCATAGGAGCAAATCAATTATATCTAGGCTGATAAAGTCCAAATTTTATTATAGAACCCGAGAGAGTAATTAATAGTAACCAACCAATGGGTATGCTTATAATTTTTATGGATGATTTATTTTTAATAATCCATGTAGAGGAATCAAGATTACATGAATTTCCTGTGATAAGTTTTTCCAAAAACAAAAATTTGAAGAAGAACAAGGAATCCATTTTTTTGTTATGCAATTTGAAGATAAATTGGTCTTGATGTGTCTAATTGAATAGTTCATCGTTTTTTATACCATGGTTTCCAAAAGAATGAGTAATTCAATATTTATTCATAGGAGTAATGATATTTTTCCTTCTATGAATTTTGTCACTCCAAACAATGTTTCTCATCAATGTTTTGATGGTTTTAATTATCATCGTTGTTGAGGAGAACACCATGAATGAATAGACTCGATTAAAGAATAGCACAGGCCCGAAAAGAGTTAAATGGGGCCTCAGGTCTTCCCCAGTTGGAACTTTTATCCTAATTAAGATAGTGTCTCCCCTCTATCAAAGCTTTTTATCTGTTTATCTTTGATTTGGGGGGTATTCATGAAACCTACAGTGGTGATACTCTTCGATTGGAGGCACCTGATGATTTGTTTCTCCTTGGAGGATGGTCTGATCGCCACCTGGTCCAGATCCCCTCATGAAATTAATGGATGCATTTTTTCTTCTTTTTTGGTATATATACATCATCATGAATCGCGATGTGCCTTCGTCTGTTGTTTGGGTAATCTTTTTGGATTTACATCTCTCTTTCTAGAACCCATCATTTATCAGAATGGTAGGAAATATGGTTGGAAATATATGTGCTCTGATAGTCGGATGTCAATTGTATGTCACGTGATCTATCCTCATGTATGTGTTGAGGAAGATGATTCAAAGGCCCACACATAGTGGTTGTGGATTTCAGTTAGAGGTGAGTTAAGTTGGAAACAAATGGTTTTCTTCGAATCGTTGCCCGTTTTCTGCCTGGGATGTCACAAGATAGGACACTAGGTCTCTATCTGCCACCATGAACACAGTGTTAGGAAAGTGGTGATCAGTACAACTGAGGGGAATGTGGTGTTGTATGATTATTTTGTGAACTAGAAGGTGCATATTTTTTAATGGTAGGGACAGGAAAACAGTGGTGTGGTGGATTGATATAGAGGTAGTGGATTCCTCGAGGTTGAACAAACCATCCATGGCCTTAAATTTAGGACTTAGTGTGCTGGGAATATTAAAAAGACTGTGGTGTGATTTGGATAATCCCACTCACAAAAAGAATATAGCAGTAGGAGATTAGGTAAGTGATGTGGCTGAAGGAATTCAAGACACATTCATGCTCCTACTTAGGTTTTGGGGGAGTCTGTTGGAGCTGTTGTAGCTAATATCTTAGCATCCAGGGATGAGGTACGTCAAAATCCCATCTCATATGCAACGGTAGTGCTGTCTCGTTATAGAATGGTCTCAAAATGGGGTTCTCATGGTGAGAATACGTCGAAGTGATGACATGAGTTGGTGCAGATTTAACTTTTGAAATGTAGGTCATGGGATACCAATAAAGAAATCAACTCAGGGGGGGGGGTCAGGCCTGCATTTCCTTCAAAACCCAATTTTGGAGTTTGTGTAATGAGTGATAGTCTGAGGGATATTCCAAGGGTCCATTTTAGGCTGAGTCTGAGGGTGACATAGAATGATATTTTGATAATGGTTTGAGAGGGGTGGGAAAAGTCTTGCGCAACCAAAGATGGATGAAAGGGAATAAAGAGAAAAGGGACACAGGGTGCTTTATTGTTTCTAGGAAGATGAACCCGAAGGGGCACAAAGACTATTATTACCATCAGAGACTGATAAATACCAGGTCAGCCGAAATGTGGGTAATCCCATGGAGCTCGAGTTATAACCAATAGATTGAGTGGATGGACAAAAAATCGTGGTCTCCGAGTCTCATGAGAATGAATCATCATAGGAATGAGATTAGCACAAGGAGGTGCAATTGCATATAGAAGAGATGATACCAGTGGTGGAGGATGATACATACCTTGGTCCATAGTGTAAGGTAGGAACCATGACAATTGATATGGTCAGTGCAGAGGGAGTTGAGGTGCATATGATTGAATCGGTCTCTCCTGCCAATGGTGGTAGTGAAGGGGATACATGGGGAGCTGGATGGAAAGGCTGGGATCCGAGAATTTCCATGAGAGTTACTATTACAATTCAAGGAGGAGATTTAAGAGAAGGTGGTAGCCATCAGTTATTCTAAAAAGGTTTTGGAATAGATTCAAGCAAGATCGATTAAAGTTGACAAAAAAATGAAAAATCCAATTCAATTGGAATACAACACCTAATCATAGTCATATGGTTAAAAAAAGAAAATAATTGAGGATGAGTTCTTATGAGCGTGGGGTAATCTAGATTCTCAATTTAAATACATTATCAGAGATGACACCATCATAAAGGAAACATCTCTTTCATGGAAATTGTTAATGTAAACTATGTCAAATGTGTTTAATATAGTCTTTAATAAAATTTTAATGTGCTATAGTGATTGACGGCTTGGTTCTACTTGTTCGTCTCACATTTTCTCTATAAAAGATTCCCCCTTTTTTTGAAAAGTTTATATTTGGATTATATAACTTGAACTAAAACTATTTTAAAATATAAAAGTTATTTTTTTCTAATATTCCTCCCATATCCATGAGTAATGATTATAATATCATTAGAAAAAAACAAGAATATAGGGACCAGAGAAACCTTTAGATGCCCTGATTGTTTTTAGGTTACCCTTGTCCACCATGTGGAAGATAATCCTTCATATATAGTCATATATAATATCAAAAATGAAGTATGATAAGAGATCCCCTTGTCTCACTGCCTAAAAGAATTTAATGTATCCATTATGGGAACCATTTATTTGAATTGATATATGGGAAAAATCCAATAAATTATTTAATCAAACTGATTAAAATCATATGAATGCCAAATTAGGATATGAGATATCCTATAAAACCCATGAGCATTGTGTTAAAATCCTTCTTGATGAATTGTTTTAGAGAAATAGTGCCTCCCATGGTGGACTTTCTGAGAATATTTACACATTTTATGTACTATTCAAGCACTTTTGGATGATCTTTCCTTCAAAAAATCCAAATTTATTCTAAGATATGATTCTATCCGAGATCAGGGGAATTCTACTAGAACCAATTTTATTTATAAATTTTTTATTTTTTATAAAAAGTACATAAATCATAAACTAACTCATGTCACATTAATTTTCTAGTTTTGGAATTAAGGATATTAATTTATCATCGAAGCCTTGAGTGAAGGATCCAACTGTAATTAAATGTTGGGTAGGCTTCCAAACATCATGCTGGATGACATCCCAATAGAATTGGATAAATTGATTTGTAAATCAATTTGGTTCATGTGAGATTCCTTTGTTAAGATAAAATATGGCCTTCCTAATTTCAGTATCTGGAGGAATGATGTGAGAAACATGATATCATCCTTATTAATCATTTTTTGGTTGATACACACCATTAAATCCACACTCCTAGTTGGAAACTAAAAATATTCAAATAAAAATACAAAATGTGGTCGGAAGGATTCTTCATTTCATAAAGTATTTGATCTCCATCCATGATAATAAATAGATCCCTATTATCCATTTTTGACCATTGAACATCATTAATGATCTTGGTTTTTCTATCCCCATTACTGATATAGCTGATTTCGAATATATCAATTTGTATACTATCCATAAACAGGTTAAGATTTTGTAGCTTAGAGTACATAATTGATTTATGACAATTGTCTCAAGGTAAGTGGTTTTACATGATGGATTCGTGAGTATTTTGGAGAAATATATTGAGAGGATTAATATTTTAAAAATAGGAGTTTCATATTTTCCTGATCCATTATTTCATTTTAATTATAAGCGTATTCAATTTGGAGATACACACTAGTAGATTATCACAACAGTCTTCCTAGGTTCAAGTTTCATGAACATTTTTATTGCATTCCAAAAGTGTTACCAAATCATTATTGAACCTGAATGGGATCGGTTGCTTGTTCACTTTATAAAAAAATCAAAATAATGTGGTGATGATTAGAGTTGTGTATTTATAGGTAAACACATAATATAGATCTCTTATTTTCAACCAAGACATCATTAAAAATACATATAAATTATTATTTCACTTAGAACTTTTAAAAGCCTTATATACCACATATGTTGGTCTCCAATAAGATTAATTTTACATAAAATTAAATCCCCAAAATAGGCCCTAAAATTATTAATAGAGGTAAAAAAACATACTAAACCAATTTTATCATCTAGATGTACTATTGGTTTGATATCACCAATAATTTCTCATCATCTAGTGGAATTTCTGGAGAGACCCATGATTTTCATCCATAAAAATATCGAAATAATATTTTTTTTGGAAAGATGGATAATTGAGACTAAAATTTCCATTCTAGATTTATAGAAGCTACATGTGATGGTTTGGTTATCCTCTTGAAAAATAATATTATTTTCAAAAATCCTATAAACTAGTAACAAAATCATGTTAGAGATAATAGGGGCTAGTGATTTTCTCATAAGGGAATAAACATTACATTTAATAGTAGTGCCTGGATTGGAGATATATTTCTTTTTTTCTGAAAGACCTATTACATGAGGTTTATACCTACGTGGAAGGAGCCGAAGAGAATCTTCTATACCAGGGTTGGATATTCCATGGAAGTTCCAACGGAGAGTCTTCATTTTGAAAATATGTTGGGGTTTAGTCTCCTATTTTTTTTACCACCATTTGAATATTTCATTCTGGGTTTCTAGTTAGGATATCATTCCTAGATTTTGGGGAAGACTACGTCCCTTTGGATCTAAAATTAACCATGCAATCATTAAATTTTTTCCTTCATATTTGATAAGGTTATTAATATGTCTTTCACATATTGAATAGTTAATGTGCTGCCAAACATGATACACTCTTGTACCCTTCTCTCTGACCAAATTATGTTGTCTTCCATCTGAAATACCAATCATAATATTATCAATACTGGTGGAAACATTAACATCAAAGGGGAAAATATTGATAAAGAATTCCCTAGCAAGGAAAGAATATAGAGTATAGAATATGTTTAATGAGAGAGGAAAAAATTATTAATGAATTCCTCTATGTTAGAGCACTGTTTATCAAACTCAATTAGTGTTTTTGAGACATCAAAATTGTTAACTAAGTGGTGTAGGTTTTTTGAGTCATCATCATGAACCATAGCATCCCATTATGGTCTTATTCAAGCATAAATGTCTCATTTCACACCATTAACAATATAAGACATTTCATTTCTAAAATATTTCCAAGAATTATTGTTTATAGATCTTGAATCATTATTTAAGGTTTTGTTTCTATAAGTTGGTTGGAAAATCATATGGACCAATCGATATTTTTTGAGAGAATGTCCCATAATTTGACTATGTTTATAGTATTCACCCAAATAATCATATTTTTACTTGACCCCCATTTGATGTTCATTATCAAAAAGTGAAATTATTTCAGTTGGGGGGACTCCATATTTATCTCATTAATCACCCTTTCATATATACCATTTTATCTATCAAGAGTGTGATGGTATATTTTTCAGAGGTGTCTAACAATTTAAAGTAAATCATTAAGTGGTTTTAAAGACAAGTAACACCAGGGAAGAACATGGATCCTCATCCATACTTTAATACTTTTAATTAAAAGGGTTGAAATTATCATCCAATTCATATAAAATAGAAAACCCTGGGTTTAAGGATAAGGTTTTCAATATGCCAATATTCATTGAGACCCCCCATCCTCTATAGAATAATATGGATATAACCTCTTCCAATAGAAATTAATCTCCAATGGTAATATTCTAGCAATGTATGATTCTTTATTTAAGATCAATATTGGACTAGTGATTGATTCCATTCTAATAAGATATGTTACCATGAATCGAGAACATACATGGTTTAATCCTTTAATTTATCACATACTGATCAAAAAACACATAGATGGAACCATCCCCCATAAGCATTCTAATTGGGGGTATGTTGGATTAATTCAGTACATGCGTCAATCTAGTAAGGTCTTGTGAAATGTGATACCTTTACGTTCTAGGGTGGAGGATCTCTTCCCTGCATTTAGTTTTCATTGAGATGATTTTAATTGTCTTTCCTAGACTAGATTGAATGAATCCATAGATTGATAATGAATTAGATGTGCGAGGATTGTCCATTGTCGATTCAAAAGGGAAAACCTCCCATGATCACTATTTTTCCTCAAATAATATTTGTTAAAATCATTTTAAATGATCTTTTTATTATAATGTGTCTCATTACTTGAGTTTAAATTTTCACCTAAATTCATTAAATCCTATATAAAAAACTATAAATTATTTTATTTCTTAAGAAATATTTACATGAGAAATAAATTATCATCGATGTTTTTCACTTTTCTTTTAATGAAGTATTTTATTATGTAATTGGGTAAGTCCACGTCCTGTGTTTTCGGGATGTTCTATTAAATATTTCCAAACTATATAGATTTTATAACCATTCTGAATGTTTTAACTATTAAATTTTATCTATAATAATAAATATAGTATTATAATCATTTTAGTATAGTAATAATAATGTTTTCCCTTCCTTTAGTCATGGTTATGATAAATAAATTATGTTACATTCAATGTTATGTTTGGTCATACGTACACTTGACTAAAGATTCCATTTTACCCCAAACAAGAACGAAAGAATGTAAATATTATTTTATATTCCTAGAATGAATATTATATAAAGATGAATATTTTTATCTTTAAATAAACTTTTATATAAATCATAATTTACATTAATGGAAATAAATCATATCTCTTCGTGGAGGTGGTAACCCACACAAATGCTTGAATGACAATATAATTCTTCAGTAAATGTTTTGGTATGAAAATATGGGATATTTTATATTTGAATAGTGATAATTATAAATTTAATATCTTATAAATTCATTAAATCCATGTATATATTCAATCCTGAGTGGTGGTGATATAAATGTAATTACATTATTTTATGACAATATAATCTTCCACACACATGAATGATGATCTTATTTTCTATTTAATAAAAGAGGAGATGGATATAAGTAGTTGAAGTAGAATAACAACTTATATTTATATTTAATATATTGATTATATTATTTCATCATGCATGGGGATTATTTAATGGTGGTTTAAGAATGAAAAAAATATAAATGATCATTTAAGTATTATACCTTTTCTTTCGATAACAAGATTAGGTTTATAACTAAAGAGTTCAAAAGAAGGATTATGTATAAAACAATAAATGTAGACATAGGGGGGTTGATTTTAAGTATCATTTGGGTTAGGTATTGGCTAAATCACATAGAACTTTATGTGTCTTTGGGGGAGGGGAGACTACGTCCTTTTATGAGTGGGGTAGTGGACAAACATGTATTTTTCAATAACATCAAAATATATTAATTTAAACCCATATTTAATTATTTCTAAAATGTAAAATTTTAAAAAAATATATATGGAATTGTGTGGATGTGTGTTCATTCAAATATATACAGAAAATAATTTCTTTTACTTCAACCCTTATCACTATAAAATAACCCATGTTAATCATGTTTTATCCTTAACTGAAGTTATATATTTTTACCATTTTTACTATTAATTATGATAGAAAATTAATATTAAATAGTTAAATAATATTAGTTATAATTATTCTGAACATTTTTTACATTTATTCAAATTCAATTCAACAATGTTACATTATTTTATTATAATGCTACAAATTGTGATAAAAGATGTTTTAGAGAAAAACTTTCTACATAACTATAAGATTTTTTTATACTATAATGAAGCCTCAAATTGATTCCAAAGTCAATAATTAGATTAATATTAATAAAAATAAACTTATTTACATTTTAAATAACATAAAATATATAACTTTTAATATTATTGAAAAAATTAAATTTTCATTAAAAATAAATATTTATATTATTTATTTAAAAGATAAATCTTTTTTGAGAATTATATAAAATTAATAATACTAAAATATAGGAATTATGATTTTAAAATTAATGAAATTATTTTAAATTTTACATGTAGATTTTGGAAATAAATATTTTTATTAAAACGAAAATAAATTTTAATATTTAAATTTAATAACAAAACAACTATTTTCATTTTTATTTGAAAATTAAATGCTATTTTTGTAATGAATCTAAATATATTAAACAAAATTGAAAAAAACTAATATGACATAAAAATGATTTATTTTAACATTACATATATTTTTATGATATTCTTATATTTTTGAAAGTTCATCCTTTGGATTTTGAATACTGTTTTAAAAATTGGGGATATCTATCCACCGTAGTATTTTCAATTGCAATTTTATATCCACATTCGTATAGAATTTACTCAAAATAAAAACATTCTAAACAATAAAATTCAATGAAACGTTCTCTCTATGGTCCAGAATATGTTTTTTGGATATTCCACATAAGAACAATTTTTTCTAATTGACGTACAACAAGGGTCAAATAACAAGTTTCATATATGACATATTATCTTATAAATGAAACATAAAACAATTCATTCACTTGAGCAAATTTTAGAGGTATAGAAGATCAATGACATACCAATCCTATAATCTCTATGAACTTATATTGCCCAATGTATCAGGGATATAACATTACATTTTTATGAAAATTGGTAACTCTTTATCATGGATAATCCATAATGAAATCATAGTCTACGACATCGAATGAATGTTATTTTATTTTAGATATCTATAATAAATATCTCCTATATCAGTTTCATCCTCATATGATACAAAATTATAATCACATTATCAACTATTTCATCTAACCATTCCTGTATTAATAACTTTCATTCAATGAATTTATCTCAACAAGATGGAGTTCAACTATGATTTTCATATACTAAATGAAAATGTGACATTTATATATATTTTTGAATAATATTATTATAAAAAAAACTTATGCAGTAAAATATTTTCATCTTAACATCCCAGATTATCCATTGAAAATTCTCGGGTCATGTCCCAAAATGTCTAAATCATTCACTTTGATTGTCTTTCATATTGAGTATAAACGGTCATAATAAATTTCTATATAATACTCATTGACTTTTCAAGTCATTACCATACATTATATGACAATATAGGTGTTTCCGACGCTTTCGCCGGGGCGCGCGCATCCGTCTGTGAGGACGCGCGGCTGTGTTGCCCCGCATTCCCGCTTTCCAAAGGCGGGCGGCATTCGTTCCGTGTTCATGTACGTTTGCTCCTTGATCGAAATGGGATGATGGGATGTTAGTTCTTCCTTCCGTGGATTCCTCCTCGAAAGTCATCACCTAGTCCGGGTCTCCCTCATAGATTTAATACGTTGTTCGTTAATCTCATTCCCGGTGCCATATCGTCATGGACGCCGGTTAATTACACTACTTCCGTCAAGAATTTCCATAGGGTCTTGACATGGTAGCGACCTTCGGTCGGAGTAGACGGCAACATCAGGAATGTCGGGGCATCTATGGTTGCGTGGACATTGGGGAACCTGTATTCTTACTAATAAGAGGGCATCTCAAGGGTGCAGAACCCGGGGGGTACATCTGAGGTTTTCCTCAGCTTCCTGTGTTTAGCACAGGGTATGTTGCAAGATTAACGTCTAGCAGAGACGGTTACACCAAAGGCGTTCTATCCGAGGTTTTCCTCAGGCATCTCATGTTTATCACGAGGTAGGCCGCGAGTTTAACGTCTTGCGGAGACGGAATGAGGGTGATCAGAACGTCCCACAGAGACGGACCAGATTGGTATATCCCTATGAGGGAACACCTGGAAGGTTTACCAAGGCGATGGATCAGAACGCCCAATGAGGACGGATCCGAGGTGGTGCACTCCCTAGAGGGGGAAAAGGGTGATGAATCGGGGTGTACACAGAGGACAACGACCCAGAGATATGATGGGGCTTACACGTGGAAAGCGGCCCATGCGCCGCTAGGAGCAGCGAGGAGGTGGATGGCATGATTCCACCGGGATGTGGAGGACCGGGTGAGAATCAGGATGGGTGATGGATGAATGAGTGAAGTGGAGGAGGATGAAATGGGACCATCACAGGGGCGACGGTGAAGTTGGGCTTGAGCCTTGAAGAGGCTTCCTACGTATCCCCGTGGCAGGGAATCAAAGTCCGCGTAGTTCGGGATGGTGCCGGTAAACCGACGTGAAGTTGGACCTTGGTCCGAGGGGAGTTGGGCTTGAACCTCTGGGAGGATTCCTACGTACCATGCCTTGACATGGATCAAAGTCCTCGTAGTTAAAATTTTTGGGTCACAATGGCTTACCACTGGACCAGATTGTAGTTTAACGTCATGCTGGACGTAGGTGTGCAGTTTAACGTCATGCTGGACGGTAGTGAACCCTGACGTGAATAAACGACGGGTGGGCTTGAACCTCGTGGAGGCTTCCTACGTACCATGCCTTGACATGGATCAAAGACCTCGTAGTTCAAATGGTGGGTCACAATGGCTTACCACTAGACCGGAGTGTGACCTGACGTGAATGAGCGACGGGTGGGCTTGAACCTCGTGGAGGCTTCCTACGTACCATGCCTTGACATGGATCAAAGACCTCGTAGTTCAAATGGTGGGTCGCAATGGCTTACCACTGGACCAGAGTGTGACCCGACGTGAATGAGCGACGGGTGGGCTTGAACCTCGTGGAGGCTTCCTACGTACCATGCCTTGACATGGATCAAAGACCTCGTAGTTCAAATGGTGGGTCGCAATGGCTTACCACTGGACCAGAGTGTGACCCGACGTGAATGAGCGACGGGTGGGCTTGAACCTCGTGGAGGCTTCCTACGTACCATGCCTTGACATGTATCAAAGACCTCGTAGTTCAAATGGTGGGTCGCAATGGCTTACCACTGGACCAGAGTGTGACCCGATGTGAATGAGCGACGGGTGGGCTTGAACCTCGTGGAGGCTTCCTACGTACCATGCCTTGACATGGATCAAAGACCTCGTAGTTCAAATGGTGGGTCGCAATGGCTTACCACTGGACCAGAGTTTGACCCGACGTGAATGAGCGACGGGTGGGCTTGAACCTCGTGGAGGCTTCCTACGTACCATGCCTTGACATGGATCAAAGACCTCGTAGTTCAAATGGTGGGTCGCAATGGCTTACCACTGGACCAGAGTGTGACCCGACGTGAATGAGCGACGAGTGGGCTTGAACCTCGTGGAGGCTTCCTACGTACCATGCCTTGACATGGATCAAAGACCTTGTAGTTCAAATGGTGGGTCGCAATGGCTTACCACTGGACCAGAGTGTGACCCGACGTGAATGAGTGACGGGTGGGCTAGAACCTCGTGGAGTCTTCCTACGTACCATGCCTTGACATGGATCAAAGACCTCATAGTTCAAATGGTTGGTCGCAATGGCTTACCACTGGACCAGAGTGTGACCCGACGTGAATGAGCGACGGGTGGGCTTGAACCTCGTGGAGGCTTCCTACATACCATGCCTTGACATGGATCAAAGACCTCGTAGTTCAAATGGTGGGTCGCGATGTCTTACCACTGGACCAGAGTGTGACCCGACGTGAATGAGCGACGGGTGGGCTTGAAACTCGTGGAGGCTTCCTACGTACCATGCCTTGACATGGATCAAAGACCTCGTAGTTCAAATGGTGGGTCGCAATGGCTTACCATTGGACCAGAGTGTGACCCGACGTGAATGAGCGACGGGTGGGTGTGTCGGTGAACCGACGTGAAAGTAGAACTTGGTCCACTATTGGTGGGCTTGAACCTCGTGGAGGCTTCCTACGTACCATGCCTTGACATGGATCAAAGACCTCGTAGTTCGGGTTGGTTTCGCCGGTGAACCGACGTGAAAGTAGACCTTGGTCCACTATTGGTGGGCTTGATCCTCAAAAAGGTGTCCTACGTACCATGCCTTGAAATGGATCAAAGACCTCGTAGTTCAGGTGGGTTGGGTCGCAATGGCTTACCACTGGACCAGAATGTAGTTTAACGTCATGCTGGACGGGGGTGAAACCCGACGTGAAAGACGGGTGGGCTTGAACCTCGTAGAGGCTTCCTACGTACCATGCCTTGACATGGATCAAAGACCTCGTAGATCAAATGGGTTTTTGGTCAGGGTCGGTGCTCACTCTAAGCCCACGTGAGTCATGCTCGGTGTGAGAAACAAGAGGTTGCAAGGACCTGACGATCACGTCGCGAAGGGTGCGTCTGTGAGAAGCGAAGAGGGGCTTACGCGTTAGGCGGCCCATGGTGTTGGGACTTACTCCAGGATGGAGGCCCAGAACGGCTTACTGCTAAATGGGGTCACAACGACTTACCGCTGGATGAGGATGTCAACGGATTACCACTGAATGGGGTCACAACGGCTTACCGCTGGATTGGGTCACAACAGCTTACCGCTGGATAGGTATGTCAACGGCTTACCGCTGAATGGGGTCAAAACGGCTTACCACTGGATTGGGTCACAACGGCTTACCGCTAGATGAGGATGTCAACGGCTTACCGATGAATAGGATCACAACGGCTTACCGCTGGATTGGGTCAAAACGGCTTACCGCTGGATGAAGATGTCAACGGCTTATCGCTGAATTGGATCACAACGGCTTACCGCTGGATTGGGTCACAACGGCTTACCGCTGGATGAAGATGTCAACGGCTTACCGCTGAATTGGGTCACAACGGCTTACCGCTGGATTGGGATGTCAACGGCTTACCGCTGAATTGGGTCACAACGGCTTACCGCTGGATTGGGATGTCAACGGCTTACCGCTGAATTGGGATCACAACAGTGGATTGGGCTTACGCTAGGAAGCTGCCCGGGTGCCGCTAAGGATCGGCAATGGTGAATGGGGCTTGTGCTAGGAAGCTGCCCGGGTGCCGCTGAGTAGCAGCACTGGTGAATGGGGCTTACGCTAGGAAGCTGCCCGGGTGCCACTAAGGAGTGGCACTGGTGAATGGGGCTTACGCTAGGAAGCTGCCCGGGTGCCACTGAGGAGTAGCACTGGTGAATGGGGCTTACGCTAGGAAGCTGCCCGGGTGCCACTAAGGAGTGGCACTGGTGAATGGGGCTTACTCTAGGAAGCTGCCCGGGTGCCACTAAGGAGTGGCACTGGTGAATGGGGCTTACGCTAGGAAGCTGCCCGGGTGCCACTATGGAGTGGCAATGGTGAATGGGGCTTACGCTAGGAAGCTGCCCGGGTGCCACTAAGGAGTGGCACTGGTGAATGGGGCTTACGCTAGGAAGCTGCCCGGGTGCCACTAAGGAGTGGCACTGGTGAATGGGGCTTACGCTAGGAAGCTGCCCGGGTGTGCCGCTAAGGAGCGGCAATGGTGGATGGGGCTTACGCTAGGAAGCTTCCCGGGTGCCGCTGAGGAGCAGCACTGGTGAATGGGGCTTACGCTAGGAAGCTGCCCGGGTGCCACTAAGGAGTGGCACTGGTGAATGGGGCTTACGCTAGGAAGCTGCCCGGGTGCCACTGAGGAGTAGCACTGGTGAATGGGGCTTACGCTAGGAAGCTGCCCGGGTGCCACTAAGGAGTGGCACTGGTGAATGGGGCTTATGCTAGGAAGCTGCCCGGGTGCCACTAAGGAGTGGCACTGGTGAATGGGGCTTACGCTAGGAAGCTGCCCGGGTGCCACTAAGGAGTGGCAATGGTGAATGGGGCTTACGCTAGGAAGCTGCCCGGGTGCCACTAAGGAGTGGCACTAGTGAATGGGGCTTACGCTAGGAAGCTGCCCGGGTGCCACTAAGGAGTGGCACTGGTGAATGGGGCTTACGCTAGGAAGCTGCCCGGGTGTGCCGCTAAGGAGCGGCAATGGTGGATGGGGCTTACGCTAGGAAGCTGCCCGGGTGTGCCGCTAAGAAGTGGCAATGGTGGGTGGGGATTATGCTAGGAAGCAGCCCGGGTGCCGCTAAGGAACGACAATGGTGAATGGGGCTTACGCTGGGAAGCTACCCGGGTGCCGCTAAGGAGCGGCAACGGTGGTTGGGGCTTACGCTAAGAAGCTGCCCGGGTGCCGCTAAGGAGTGGCACTGGTGAATGGGGCTTACGCTAGGAAGCTGCCCGGGTGCCGCTAAGGAACGAAAATGGTGAATGGGGCTTACGCTGGGAAGCTGCCCGGGTGCCACTAAGGAGTGGCACTGGTGAATGGGGCTTACGCTAGGAAGATGCCCGTAATGTCTTCCTCATGTCTGGCCATGAGGGCATCCCAACTCACTAGTGGGTTGAGGTATGTGCCTATGCGCAAGTGCACAAGAGGGATAATGCCAAGGGCATTGGAATCTATCCCAACAAAGGGAGTTGAAAAGTGTGAATCACATGCCCAATATTCAGAACGTCGTGAGATTGGCGTGGTGATGGAGGATTACTGCTGACCATGTTCGCAACGCAGCATCCATATCACGTTAGCCAGAAATGAGGACAACAAATGAGGGTCGACCGCTGACCATGTTCGAAACACGGGACCATGTCACAAGTGTTGTCGATCGATCCTTCGGGACGTTGGCCCAGGACAGTAGGCGGACCATAGGTCGAGCATCCATACTGTTAGGGGGTCCCTCCAGACGTGATCAGTCTTCCGGGGCGTTGGCCCAGGACAGCAGGCGGACCATAGGTCGAGCATCCATACTGTTAGGGGGTCCCTCCAGACTTGGAAGTGAATGACGATCCAAACGAAGGACACGCAAAGCGTGAGGTGGAGTGATGGAATGTTTGAATGGATTCCAACGCTCTTGATGTTACGCCACTATGATCATGGCGTTAGGCATCTTATGCTTGGCGCACAAGGCATCTCTTGTTTAATGGAAGAGGCATCCTATGTTTGGAACATAGGTATTACTACAGTTTAGAGTCATGTAGGTGGGACTATTAGCATATCATGCTTGGAGCACAAGGCATCCTATCATTTGTTAGACAGGGGGGGCTACAGTTTAGAGTCATGTATATAGGACTGTTGGCATCTCATGCTTGGAGCATAAGGCATCTCTTATTCGGAGCAAGAGGCATCCTATGATTGGCACATAGGGTGTATAATACAGTTTATAGTCATGTAGGTAGGACTGTTAGCATCTCATGCTAGGAGAATAATGCATCTCCTGCTTGGAGAAAGAGGCATCCTATGTTAGGAACATAGGGAGTACTACAGTTTATAGTCATGTAGATAGGACTGTTGGAGGCTCATGCTTGGAGCAAGAGGCATCTCTCATATAGGGCGAGAGGAATCCTATCGTTTGTTAGATAGGGAGTACTACAGTTTATAGTCTTGTAGATAGGACTATTAGGCAGAAGGTACCTAGAAATGGTTGGTGTCGGGACTTACGCAAGGGCGTCCCTTTCTGGTTCAACCTGGCATAGGAGCCAAGTGATCGGGATTGGAGGAGTTGCCTGAGGGATGGTTCGACTCGAGGTACTCGGGGAATTGATGATGAGAATCTCGACTCAAGACATGGAATGAAACCCAGAGGAATATGTCGACTCTAGGTGTTCCACGGTGTGCGGAGGAGTGTATCAAATCATGGTATTCCATAGGTGGAAGGTGGGAGCGCATAAAGGCGCAATGGAAAATCATGGCATCCCGGCCCGAAAAGTTCGCGGTGCGACTCTCCATTTTTCATGGGGGTCTGTGACGGTAGCAAAGGATGGGTCTTCGCGAAGTAGCTTCGCGAAGCATGGCCTCGCGGAGCAAGGGTCTCTCGCGGAGCAAAGGGGTCTCGCGGAGCTTGGTCTCGCGGAGCAGCATCGCGGATCATGGTCTCGCGGAGCAGCATCACGGAGCAGCATCACGGAGCAAGGGCTCGCGGAGCAAAGGGGCTCTCGCGGAGCTTTGTCTCGCGGAGCAGCATCGCGGAGCATAGGCTCACGGAGCATGGACTCCTGGAGTCTCGGATCGCGGAGCAGCAACGCGATGGAAGCTGCTCGCGGAGCATGGCTTCGCGGAGCCGCAATGCGGAGCTCCGCTCGGCCGCCCAAGGGGAAAAGTGGCCGTGGCCGTCCTCGGCCGTCCGCTCGAGAAGGGGGGTGAGCTGGGTATTTATAGGCAGGGGCGCCGCGAAGCAGAACTTCCGCGCCGCCTCAGGAGCTTCGCGGCGCGCTTGCGAACGTCAAATGCGTTCGCGGAGCATCACCGCCTCTGGAGCTTCGCGGCGGCTCGAGAACGTCAAATGCGTTCGCGGAGCATCACCGCCTCTGGATCTTCGCGAGGCCACGATGGTCGGGGCGCTTCGCGGCGGGGCTTCGCGGGACCACACTGCACGGGTGCTTCGCGTCGGTGCTTCGCATGAGTGCTTCGCGAGGGGTCTTCACGGACCAGATTTCCAGCCCAACTTCAAACGTTCATAACTCCTAATCTGTAACTCCGTTCGGGCGCTACGACCTACCAAATCGAAGCTTGCGAAATGGACTACGATCTTGGATCATGTATGGAAGCATTTGGAAAATTTTGGGGACGCGTTTTTCAGGGTCTACAATAGGATCATGATAAAATGAAATGGAATGCGGGGAAACATGTAATATAATTATCTCTATATCATGAAGATGACAAAATTTATTATATTGCTTATTATCTAAATTGGGATAAAAATGAATATTTTTTTAATTGATAAATAATTACACAAATTATAATATTACTATCATATCTATTTTTTAATATGATAAAAAAATCCCTTAATATATTCTATCAAATTTATTCATTATTTGGAAAACACTAATGAAACCAATTAAAAAATTATTTTTCTTCATTAAACTTATAACTAATGAAAATATCATAGAAAAATCAAAAACATCATTCTTTATTTCTTCCAACTAAAACATCCGTGGAGGTCTCTATATATTTTTATCAATATAAGTTGAATGGAAACAATGTTATATGAACCTCAAAAATTGTTCTTTCTTCAAATGGGGTTCAATTAAAACACCAAAACAATTTCTGAAACACAATACAGAATCATTTCAAATCATGATCTCATGAAACATAACTCAATAATTTTTTTTCATTTTTCTAAAATGATCTATCATACATAAATTCCATATTATTTATGTTTAATATTTAATACAATAATGACTTCAATAACTGAATAGGTAGAGTTCTTACATGCATAAATAATATGAAAATGTTAATCAAATGCTTAATTAAAGATCTATTTTACAAATTTAACATTGTTAGTGTATCATTATTTTTCACACTAAATGCCTCATGTACAATATTTAATTTACCGAGATGAAAAATAATTCTGAATTCATAATGATTTAACAATCATAAACATAAATTAGGACCAATAATCAACACGTTTTGGGAGATTATATAATTTAAATATTATGACAACTATATATTTCATACTTTACCCCATATAATAGTGTCTCTAATTTTTTATGTAACCACTATATCCACAATATCAAGGTCTTGTGTAGGAATATTGTTTCACGAGGTTTTAATTAAACAGTTTAGTAATTAAATCCACAGTCATTAATCATTGAAATTCATCAAAGTCAAATTAATTAATCATTTTTAGATAATAATATCTCAAATTCATGATGGTAATTCCAAAATTGGAACAATCACTATTATTATTTTTTATTCTAAGAAGCATTCGTAATATTCATTTTCTAAAACAAAAAAAATCATATTTTCAAATTAATGTCTTTAGTAGGATACGAACCCTTGAAAATGTTTCAAAAAACCCAAATAATAACCAACTAATAGTAAAAAATAGGAATCTTGGAAATAGTTTGGGTTTTTATACATTAATCATCATAATTTGTAAAACTAGGATCAATATTTACTGCATATTTATCTATGATAAGTCCAATGAATAAAACATATTGTAACCAACAATATAAATTAATTAATTTTTCATATAACTTATTTTCATTCAATTTTTTTGTAACAAAATACAGAAGTGATTCTCATGAACCTCATAAGATTTTCAAAAAACAAATATATCATCAATACACACAACCAAAAATTTATCAAAATTCTCATGGAAGAATCTGTCCTTTAGATCCTTGTGTACAATTGGATCATTTTTTATACCAATATAACAAACATGAACTCATAATTCTTAGACAAATTAAAAACAATATCTTATAGATGTCATAATTTTTCAACATTAAATGATGGTACCCTAACATGAGATCCACCATCAAAAAATACATTGTTCCCCATATATTATCAAACAATTAAATTATGTGATAATGAAATGATATTCTAGAATGAAATGTTATTTAATGCTATATAATTAAATAAAATCCTTTGGTAACCATATTTCTCATAAATAAATAAATTTGAATCACTACATACTATTTTTTATTGATGACTTAATCCTTTTTTAAAAATTATGGTATCATAATTTTTTATTCCAAAAGATATAATTATTCAATTATATAAGAGGGTTTTTAAATTATATTGTCATAACGAACTATTTAAACTATAAATTTAACATCCTATTGAAGAATAAACCAAGTAAGATCATAAGGATAATCATCCAAATATACATTTTTACTAGGATGTCATTAATATAAAAAATGAATGTGTTTTAAATAATAGGATTTAGATAAAATTCATTGGAATATTTTAATATTTTATCATAATTATGTTATATTATTATAGGTATGAATTAATTATTTTATATAATCCAAAAATAATTACATAAAACAAATTATATAGATCCTCTATCTATAATTTTTACTTAAACTGATTGTTAATCCATAAATGGAATAACATCAAATTATCATACTGTAATGAATAAATGGTTTTTTGGGGAACTCCTGTAATATATGATAATAGAAATATCTTTTTAAATTTCGTTTATCTCAATTCAACCCATACGAGTGTTTACCAGAATCCCAGACATCATTTGTTAATGTGAAACATTCATTTTTTAGAATGTTTCAGAAAAATAAAACTATGGTTATAACTATAATTTAAAAATAAATTTTCATAACATTGAGAGAAAAATATCATAAAAATTACCCCATAATTATGTTGATAGAAATACGATGAAGTATTTTTAATTAATTTCGTCGAAACCATTAGATTATAATATTTTGTATTCTCATTGTCCATACTTTTCTTTGGAAATACCACATCATATTGTTTCATTTCATTACACTTATAACACATTAATTCCTACATATCAAAAATAGCCTACCCTACAATGATAATTTTTATTTAAATAATTTTCCATATTCCTAACATTACAATAATATAAAAACATACCATATTTTAAAACACATCCCCCGTTGGAGTTTTACCATAGTAATCACTAAATAGAAACATGATTTTCTTAAATTTAAATTTATTTTATCGATTCATCCATATTTCCTACCAACCAAACCTCATTTTCATGTTATTGATGTATAAAACATAACAATTGGTAATTATCAATTTTATCTTCTTAAAATAATAACTAGTTTCTCCTAACATTTTTATTCCAACATGACTAGCATTTTTTATTTATTCACATTAATAATATTTAAAAACAGTTGAATTCAAAATAAATATCCAAAATACAATTTGGCGTATACTATTTCAACTATGAGATGTTTGATTCACAAACAAACATTTAATCTTCTTCCATAATCATAAATTCCATGTACTTATTGTTTATCCTATGTCTACCAACCTTAGGAAAATACATCAGAATTAAAATATTGTTAAATCTATTGACTTACATGGAATTAATATCTTATCTAATTTAATATTTTTTACCATGGGACAATATTGATTGGATTAACATTAAAAATGTTAAACATAATGATTTGTATGTTGATATTTTGAATGACCCATGACGTAGAAATTATTTTTCAAGGAATTAATCCTTACCATTGAAATAATTGAATTAGGAATTTCCTTGAATGATAGTGGTTTTTGTATCTTAAAGTGTTCTAATACTGTCATGATCTGTTATAGTATATATTTTTTAATATCATGGATTCAATTATAATTTATATGTTTTTCCTATAGATTCATCATAGTAAATAACTACAAAAATAAAATTCCAACAATTCACGGGTTATGATTTGAACATATATTGAACTCATAGTTCCATCCAATGTATGTTTCCATGATTCCACCATGGAAACCCATTTGGAAGAAATATAGAATAGATGAAGGAGTATTGTTTTATTCATATTATATATCAAGATTATGATAAATTATAATCACATAGGTAACTCCTTGACATTCAAGAAAATTTATATTTTATTCAATATTATATGTGATTTACAATATTGAGTTTATATTGTGTTACACAGTACACTATAATTACCTTATCTTACATAGAACACCGAGTTTCTTCAAAATCTGATATTACATGAAAGGATGAGTCTTACCAAAGAAGAGCATATAATTAATATTATTATTTAATATTAAAATTATTGACTAGTTGTTGGAATAGAAGGTAATAATATGATTAACTAAATTTTGATATTATATATTTAACACATATATATTTGGTATTTATATAATTTAGAAAAAATATGAATCATGTAAAGATAAAAATATATTTTTTCTACAAAATAATATTTTTTTTTCTAAAATTATTATTAATTTTTCATCAAACACTTATTTTTATATTAATTTCTACAATGTGTATAAAATTAATGTTATATAATTAAATTAATTTTAGAATTTTAGATACAACAATTATATTAGGGTGATTTTTTGGGGGTTTTTCAATATAATCATTTTTATGAATTTTCAAAACATTAAAATTTTAAATACAGACAATGTTTATGTTTACATAATTTATATGATTAAATTAAATTGTGATGTTTTTTTAAAGTAAAATTTGTATTTCTATATCCATTGATACAAATTAGTTTATTTGGATCAATTTCATATTTTATTTTCATATAAAAACATTTCAACCATTTGAAAATTTTAACGTTAAAATCCTTCATTCTCATCACATCTGATGGGATATTTTTAAATTAAATTCCACGACTTATATGATTTTTATTTCCATTATTAGGGTTAAAACATGGATTTTTGAAAATAATGATTTATTATTAAGTCTAATTTTACATAAGAATAGGATATTTATTTTATAAAATGTAATTTATATAATTAATTAGTAGGAATAAATTATCTTATAAATATCATTTTAATTTTAGCATTAACGGTAAAATTAAATAGCTAATAAAAATATTTCAAGTTACTGTATTAAGAACAATATGGTTAAAATTGAGTAAACACTCCGACTAATGAATAATATGTTAAAAATGTTTTTTTCTTTTTCTATGGTGTAGGTGTATCTTCACCACATCAACCCTCCCTAAAATTTTGTTTCTATCTTTCCCAAATTAGTTAAGGGAGACCACCCTTTAGTGAATAATTTTTAGTATTCACACAGATGCCTCTCATACTCAATTATAAAAGATAACACACCAAATCCGTTAATAACACCATCAAAATGCTATAGATCATACAAAAAATTCCCAAATGAATTCCCAAAGTAACTCACCACATTCGAGTTTCCTTAGATTGGGCATAGATTATAAGGACCAATCTTTTCACAAAGGTATGACTTATTTTTCAATATGAATCCTCTGTTAATCATAGAAAACATGTACTATGTCATAGAGAATTTCGTATGAGATTCTGGGTTTTGTTCAAAGATCAGTGTTCTAGAAAAGGTTCATAAGGGTAGGCTTCATGGGTACAACATGAATAGGGAACATTTTGAGGGTTAACCATGCACATAAACATTTTTTAAGAAGGGGATGCACCCGTTTCCTGACACTGTGTGACTTGACGAACATGATATTTTGAGTTTTCATAATGTATTGATAGATGTTTCATTCATGATTTTTATACAGTGAGGGAAAATATGTTACATAACTATGCATGGTCACTCATTCTACAGTGAGATGTCAATGGTTTTAACATGGTTTCGTAAAAGTGTGTTCCCCAAATTTGAGTGTAAAATTACTCAAATGGACATAATAAATCATAAAACCATATTTATTTCCCTCCCCATTTCTAATGGGTGATCCTTCTTCCACATCTTGTGACACTCTATTTTTCTTATTCTATCTAAATGGAAATCTCATAGTTCTAGACTCTGGGTTATAATCTATCATAATAATTGGATATCTCTTATTAGGATATCCAACCCCCTTTCATGCTATCTATGTTTTTCAATGTATCTTTTACGCTATTTTGATGAAATATCATTCAACCTATTTTTTGTGAATTGGATTGTTATAAATATTTATTCCATAGTACATTATATGTGAGGTTATTATTGGATGAGGAGTCATCAGTGTTATTATGGTAGGTGTTCTAGTTGTTTTTCATAAATGTTTTGATGTTTTCATAGTTTCACAATTGTGCCACATGACTACCATTTCTACACATGTCGTTGAAATGTTTATCTTCATTATAAATTAATATATGTAGGATATTATAATCCAATTAAGACATTATATATAAAAAAGTATGTCAAAATCAATTATGGACACCCCTTAGGTTGGTTGACTTGAAATTACCCTTTGTAAATAATTTATTAAAAGACCAGAACACCTTGGTTGTTTTTTTCTTTTGATTAATTGAATTTTCCCCCAACTATGCAATTTTTTTATTTAAATAAAGGACAACATAAGATCTTTTAATATCTTTTTAATAAAATTTATGTTATAGTTAGTTTAAAAATTGAGAAAAGAAACCTCTATGTGAGTCTATAAAGCTTGAAATTCTATATTAATTATTTTCATGATTAAATGGATATATGAAATTTATTTATTTTCTTCCCAATGATCTAAAATTGTTAAACTAATTAAATAGACAAATTGGTTAAAATATAATTGGTAGAAAAGACTCACCAATAGATTAATTCTTAATAATTAGATTATATATGTCAAGACACCCTCTTTCATATTTGATATGTTGTTTATAATACTTATGAGGTCATCTATAAAATTATTATATTATTATGATTACATCATTGGAATTATTTTTTGAATGCTAGTTAATGGATTTTTGAGTAAGAGGTGTCACTCTGCCATATATTTGTTGTTCGACATGTTATATCTCAATGTTATAGTGTTACCAGAGAAACGGGAATGTTGTTCCAAGTTTCTATATTTTGGGTGTTGGGAAAGAAATCTCTTCCAAACTATCTCAAATAATGACTATGGAATATCAATTTCATTTTGATATATTGGTATTATACCTTCTATTATTACCTATGTTCATTTAGAATATATATGGATGAATGAGTTAAACCCATGTCTGCCCAGCACCTATTATCCAATAATATGGCTAGATATTTACTCACAAAAGTATTATATATTAGTGGATATGATATATAACTATAGTCTATATATACTATCACTCTATATGTGATTTAAAACAACAATAATCACATTCTTTCCAATACTGAAGTAGGAATAACCATCATCTATCATTTAGTAACATGAACAAGTTAGTTCTTATATTATAAATATTGTTTACTATTCCATATACTAGTACACTATTAGTTCTATGTACAAAACATTGATTACATCTAGACACTATTGATGGTGTCCTGGTAGGATATTATATCAAACCCTTCTTGGACTGCCATTGGTTACCCAAGTAGATTACTAGTCTATATGTGTGGATAAGGGATAGCACCTGGTTTCAGATGATTGATTTATTTTGATTATGTCATGAAGAATATGATCATTGGACCTATTATATTCTCTAGATTCTCTTGTTACAATCATTTTCCATTTTTTGGGTTTTTAATAGTATGTTTTTATACATTACAACTATTATTTTTTTGTATATCAGTATCCCATTACATCATGTATCTAACACGACCTTTTTTATTTTGACTATTAATATTATAGTTGTTGGTATTTTATTATTCTATATCGTACAACTATATGTTTTTTATATATGTCCACTATTGAGAATTACAAGTATAGTTAGTTTAGTGTCTATAATATTATTCTTCCATTGGTGTATGTTTAGTCATCATATCCATTGTGCCAATCTAATATAAGAGGATATTCTCCATGTTTATACACCATAGTCCCTTGAAGCTTTTCAGAAATATATGGCATACTGGGATGTGTTAATGATTAAATATTCACCACCGGCTCAAGGAAGAGGTTATTTTTATCCCATTACAGGATGTTACATTGTGGTATCAGAGATTCCTTTCAAGTGTGTAGATATCCAACATATAAGGGAAACCCAAATTACCTTAGATGGGTTATTTTTGTTATTGATTAAGCCTATTATGGTTTATATGACATCACCATTGGGTAAAGAACATGCATTGTGGTGTTATTGTTATTGGAATGATCAAAATGTGAATTATTTTTATTTAGACCAATGAACGTTGTTTATTCCCTTACACACATCATTATAGGAAAAATTAGTCCAATTTTTTAAGAATTAATCTATGTCACATATAATAATAACATTAATTTTCATGTTTTATGTTATTGGTTCCTTGGTTACCAATTTAAACTTAATGAAATTCCTTATAGTATAGTGAAAACATAATTAAAACTTAATGTGTTATCTTTGACCTGTTAGTGTTTTTCTGGATTCAAAAAATTAGACAACATCAGTTGTCAGTTATGGAACATTGAGCAATGATCCAATCGTCATAGGGGGTGGAATGTGTTATGGTATAGATTATATAGACCACATGTTTTGATTTATGAGTTGTATGGGCCCATATAAATCATGTGTAGTGATCCAAAAAAATTATCCATTTAAAGAGATTTAGGTAATGATTTCTATAAAAATAAAAAATAAATATAACTTTGAGAATGAAATATTCATATTATATGCATGAAATGAGACCTAGAACCGAACACATCATTAGTAGTGGGTAGTATGGAGTCTCTTACATAATTCATTCCATTTATAGTAGCTTATGTATCACCTAGAGTCCGATTTTTGTGTATGAATAGTGGTGTATCCTATTAACAATAATTCTAATTACTTTTCATAGTTATCAATATACTATTTCACGAGTGTTATGAACTCTTTTAAGGCATGATTTTTAAATTGTAGCTTCAATAATCCATGACTTACTCAATTCATTCACCTAGAAGGATGTAACAAACATGCACAATTGGTGGTGGGCCCTGATTAGCAAGTAATTCCTCCTGTAGTACTGTATGGGGAAGATCATCCTATTCGGGATATGGGAAATCATGCCTAGTTTCGTGATTGTTTTTATTGTATGATAAGAAATGTGAATGGGGTCACATGTCCTATCATAAAAATCACAGAGATGACTCTGTAGTTCGATTAGATGCATCCCCTCCCCTTCTCATGGTATAATTGACCACATACTGGTGAGTAACAGATGAAAGATATTTTTATTATATTCATGAATCTGTACATGCCTCTAGAGAGTATAATAAATCTTTTTTGCATATATTCTATTAGATTGTTCTATGAAATGGTTGTATGTTACTACCCAGGTATACCAGCATCAAGATATGGTATTGGACGACTTTTAAATGATATTCTATAAATATTTTACCCAACCTACTGTATGATTTGACTATGCAAGAAAGATAATGTACCTGTATCAGGGAGTCATTTCTATCATGGAGAATTATTCTAACATTAATTAGATAATGCGGTTTACAGTGACTCTATTTGGTGACAATATTAGGACCCCCATATGATTTTTCTATGTTAAGATATTTTCTATAAAATAATATGTATTTGTTTTAAGGTTGACTACTATTTTTGAGATATCCAACCAATAAATCATTATATAGGGAAATACGAGGGAAGAAAATAGTGACTGTTTAGGAGGTATGGCACCCAGATTTGTCAATGCTTCTTTAAGAAGAAAAAAGTGATTTTTTGAGGAGACTCATCGAGGTAGAAGCAGGTATTATTGTCTTACTATTAGTATCTTAATATATCACTTATGTAGAATATAGAAACATAAAACACCCTAGTTTTTATGGTATCTAGTAGAATGCAGAATTTGCAGAAGGATGGGACAAACCCATGCTTCTGTAAGACATTTCATTCAGTGTTGATCTAGCACAAATCTACACGTAATAAATTTTTAATAGAGGATAAAATATGATATCTCTTTTTAGGATACTAGAATATGGTTGGCTACTCAGGTCGATGTAGCGATTGAGGTAGAGGTTTTCAAACTAATCATTTACTGCGCCAGCTGGTAAAAATTTCTCCAGGAAGTTAGGTAATGACTTAGGGTTATGATATGGGATATTTTCATGCAATATAGCATATAAAATAGGAGAAAATAAATTGAATTTTTACTATATGAGAAATTAATATTTTAGCCTCCACATTTTTTATCAATTTATTTGACACAAACCTTTCAAAAACATTATATATGATGTAATCCTGGAGAGTCTAGGCCTTGATATCGAAAACATTATTGGAATGATACTACTCAAGAAACTATTATGATCCCTATTAAATAGTATTCTCCATTGTGAGGATTTTACCATTGAGATATGTGAATCCCTACCCATAAGGGATGTTTTAATCCTCTATATAAAGGGATTCAATATAATCATAATGATTGAATGGAGAGTAACCTATCGAGTTCAATGACTTCTATTTTATGAGGGTGAAATATACACCAATGGAGGGAGATACAAAAGTAAATAAGTGAGAATGATAAGGTTTGGTGACTCGACCTAGACTAAAGTAGAAAAGGCTAGGCATAGTGAAAACTCAGAAAAACACATTCTTTTTTGGTGATAAGGGGTTATAACCCACTATTTCCCCTCTTGTGGTGGATGTATTTTGAGTTGTGTTCCATGATAAAATTTCATGGATACCTCCATTCAGAGAGGATGGATTTAATATTGATCATATTCTAGGAGAAACAATAATAACCACTCATCCATAATGGATATAATCTAAAGATATTATAGAAATCAAGAAATAGTTATAGTATTCAGATGATAAATGATTTATACACGCCAATACAAATCATTGGGGTTCAATGGTCCTTTTACAATGATTTTGGATGTTACCCTATGGATTTTTGTAGATTATAGTTTATTGAAATTCCTTATATTAAAAAATATATATCCATTACCTTGAATTGATAATCTATTTGATTAGATTCAAGGAGTGGGTGTCTTTTTAATGTTATATTTGATGTTGTTCAATCAAGAGGTGAATTTCTGGACTTCATACATACCCCAAACATCATTATAGACATATGGTCTATACAGGTGAAAAATCATCATCGTATAATTTTATAATGAAATAGGGATGAAAAATAAAAAAAGAGAAGTGTGGAAGGACACCTCTCGCCCACCCCTGCCCAAAAGAAGAAGCTATGGAGGCCTGAAATGCCTGATCCATAAAGAATCCTGATAAAAAAGTCAATCCCATTAGGTTTA
The DNA here is from genome assembly GCA_963277665.1 of Viscum album. Classification (NCBI taxonomy): domain Eukaryota; kingdom Viridiplantae; phylum Streptophyta; class Magnoliopsida; order Santalales; family Viscaceae; genus Viscum; species Viscum album. The sequence continues at coordinate 551,845,700 of OY728125.1, read as the reverse complement.
ATACTTTCCACAGAGTGTCGAAACACCTTCTCTGTTCTATTAAGGACCATCGAGGCCAAGTAGTCAGAAACCTTGTTCCCCTCTCTCTAGGTGTGAAGGATTAAGATGTTGTTCCTAATTATGATATTACATTTAATTATAAATTAGAAAATCGACCAAGGGACTTCACCAACCACGTACAAGGAGTATAGACAATTAAGGAGTCCATTTCAATTTCAGATACCATCAACCCCTGCTGTCGGCAAAGTCTGAGTCTCGTAAGCATTGTCATTTCCTCTGTATGAATGGATGATCCATGGCCCCGAATTTCTGAAAATGTTTTGAAAATATATCCTTTACTATCCCTCTCCACACATCCTCCATGAATGCACCCGTTGACACATGAGTTTTCAGTATTGAGCATCATGCCACCTGAGGGAGGTTGCCATCATATCAAATTTTCCCATCCAGTTACTAGAGGAAACTCCTCGCTGGAACTAGAGTGAAACCTATAAAAGGAATGTGCTACCCTCAAATACTGCACTACCTTGTACAAGTCCAACAAAAGATTTTTTTTCTCATACAATATTTACTCAAGCAAAGACTACCACCCCCTCATACTCCACTCTGTTCCTTGCCTCGAAAAGGCACCAACAACCTACATTCAGAAAACCTGATCGAGAAACTCCCTCAGGGCCGCCACTATCAGAGCCATGATACCAGTTAACAATAATTCCGGATAAAGTCTTGTTCTAAGAATGTGTTGAAAATAAATCTCCAAGATCCTTACAAAACTCAAATGCACAAACACTTCGAAAGAACACGTGTGGAGAGATCTCTTTTCTATACATGTTACATCAACCACATTTATACGCAAGCTATATGCCACACCTCCTGATATTCTCATCAGTTGAATGTTCTTTGTTTCGAATCCTCCTGGTTAGGAAATTGAGCATAGTTAGAATATCATTCACCCAAACGACCACATCCGAGCCCTCTTCCTGACTTGTCTCAAAAGCAATGCGATGGAAGTCCTTCGAGGAGAAGCAGCCCATGGAGGAAGCAGTGAAGACACATATATAATTCTTTATATTTAGCTCAATGAGATTGAAACATTCAAGATGATTTTCATCTAGTAACGAGTTGATGAAAGCTGAAAAAATTTTAGCATCAATGTAAAAAATAACTATGATCGGACATCCAGGGAACCACAGTACTGCACCGCTCCAATACTAGTGCCCGAAGGAAAGATTGCAATTTCCAACAATCTATCGAGCATCGGGCCGAATAATATAAAAAATGGGGCCAATCAATGAACAAAGGGACACTTTATTTCTCTCCCCCAATCCCCTGGATCCTAAGGAATACACATTCATGGTTTTCCCCCAGAGATTATGACACTCCATAACACTCCATGCGAGCCTCACATGCATACAGTAGAGTGTATCCTCCATGTTGTGAACATTAATCCCTCCCTCCTTCACCGGCCTCATCATTTTACCCCACACCTCCCTGTGTTTCTTTCCCTCTAAAAATGGGTCCCAAAGGAAATTGGCAAGGATCTTGTCAATAGTTTGGTCACACCCTTATAGACTTTGTTGGACGATAAACAATGGATTGGATAGGCCAACATCATGTTGTTCACCAGGGTGATCCTTCAACTAAAAGGCAAGATTTTTCGTTCCAGTTCATAACTCTATCTGAGATCCTGGTACATAAGTCTTCGATGTCACTAATTCGAAGCCAACCCAGCAATATGGGAGCACCAAGGTAAATCATAGGGATTTCCCCCCCTCTAAATTCCAATCATGTTGCTAACATCCTCCACTATCTCTTCAGATCACATGTTGGAGATGTTGAAGACACTCTTACCCATTTTGAGCTGCTGATCAGTCGACCAACAATAAACATCAACCACTATGTTTATTCTACGGATAGGCGTACTCTTTGTGTTAATAAATAAGATTGTATATTCCGAGAACATTTTGTGAGTGATTTTTGGGGTCTTAAAATGATGTAGATATGGAAGTATGCCACCATTGATGATGCTTCTTTGGATGAGGCAGCTTAGGATGTCCTGAATGAGAATGAACAGAGATTGTTAAATGTTGTCCCCTTTCCTACAGACTCGAGTGGACATGAATAACCAAAACTATTTCCCCATAAAACACAAAGATAACCACAAATAGCTGAAGCAATTGAAGATAAGATCAACATTCCAAGAGTTTAGACCCATAACTGATAGAACTCTATTAATGAAGCTCCATACAACCTGATCATAGGACTTTCTCATGTCATTTTTAATGACCATGTTAGACCCTATGGTCTTGAAGTTGATATCACTGAGCATCTCCTGACCCAGAGTGATGGCCTCTTGGATTGGGAGACCTTTAATAAACACATGTTATTCCAAGGAAATGAATGAAGGGATATGGATAGACATCCTCAAGTTGATAATGCTAATAAAAATCTTTTATGGAATGTTACACATACTCACTAGATGGTTGTTTGAGATCGAGGAAGGATTTTTGAAATTGAGAAGTAGAACTAGAGTGGTGGCACAAGAAATTCATGGTAAGCTCCCTCCCCTAATGAAATAATGAATGTAATCAATCAATTCCACCTTCATTGAGACTCAGGAGGCCCTGTAGGAAGAGGCAGAAAATCAATCAGGACCTGCCACGCTCTGCTTGTTCAAATGCATGAGATATTCTTTGATATCTGACTCGCTATGAACAACCCCCTAACATTCATTGGTTTGTCTGGACACATAGGTAGGAATCACATAATTGATTTCTAAAGTTTCTAATGGATAACCAGTAGCTAATCATCCATTAGGACATGCCAAAAGCTCCTGTAATAAGTAATTGGACGTGCCTCCAATCATGTATATGTCTTTCGTGTCACTACGAGTGGCACATAGGACTGATCATCCCACTCCACCTCCAGGACAAACTCAAGACTCTCCACTTCCAGCACAACAGTTGTGACAACCACTTCGGAGGGAGCTAAGATCATCTCCCATGATTGAATATTGAGTTTGAGCCTCCTTATTTTACTATGAAAAAATGATCCATTTGTTGTCTTGTAAAGGAGTATCCCAAACAGCACCAACCAGGTCATGGTATCCCAGTTTTTCTACCTAGTACTGACTGAACCTGAACCGCTATGGTGGTTATGGTGAGGAGACAAGTGACACAAGAAGAGGTGAGAGGTATGATATTACCAGAACCAGATGAGTCACCTTAGTGGTAGAGAAGACTGAGATAGCATGGATGATATCCAGGCAATGACCGAGACATCCCCACGAACGACATGACCTCTATTAATTATTACACAACATGGACATGTCACCCATAATTCCTAGGACCTAGAGGCCCTTTATATCCATGAAACGAACGAAATCAATACTAACATGCCTTGGGAAGGGTCCTCTATGCTTTCGTTCCTTTAGATCTACCACGACATTAATGTCTCCCCCCACAATTCATGGCGCAGGGCGATGATCTAACATTCTTAAATCTATCTATTATGCTTCTTGAGAGTTCATGATACAAATTCCATAAACAAAGGTAACATATACAGGAACATGGCCAAGTGTTACCTTAATAGTTAGTTACTGATTCCCCACTAAAAGCAATACCATATTGCACCTTCTATGCCGAAAGATCCAAATATGGCTGTTAACCAGCTCATGTTGCATGCTGCCAGGAATTCGAATCCTTTTGGAAAACACCAAAATTTTGTTTGGCCAATGTTTATTCTCAAATAATTCTAACACTACTACATTGTGCCTCATGATTTTCAAGGCAACAGCGTCCAAATTTACCTGGTCTCTAATACCCTGAGAATTCCAAATGAAGAAAGGTATCATTGGTAAAAGAGCATCATGGGACTGGAACTAGATCTATTTGCATTATCATACTTGGATCATGAGCTCCATTGATGCAACATGGACATTGATCTTTTTCACAACCCTGGTACCTTAGCCAGAAACACCAAGGGTGTGGCAGGGCTTCTAATACTGCATGAAGTTCTTTTCCTCCTGGAGGCCACCGCGGGTGACCATTCACCTGTAATGACATGAATATTGTTTATTGGGAGTAATCAAAATATTTCATTCACATAAAATATTTATTGAGGGAACATGGATATTATAGACATGATATCCAAGATTTCACATAGCTTAATGAACTACTTAAGATCTAGAAAAAAGGGGTGAAATCCATATGGTTGAAATCTTGTAAAGAATCCTTTCAAGATTTCATTGGAAAATGTACTTTCACATTGTTACTGATTCAACATAATCTATAAAGTACCTACAAAATTTATTAAATTCATCTTGTATCAGAATTGTAGATGTTCTGCTATTGGATGTGTAAGCCATCATGTACGTATATTTCCATTTGAGCCCTCACAAATTGAATTACACGATGCTTGAACAGAGATATTTTTTAGTTCATTATCCATGTTTTTTGACACACTATTTACATGAAAAGTGTTTTCTTTATATTCACGGATCCTAAAATCCTCAAGTAGATCTTTTAGAGAATTTTCTAAATCTAAAGCAATATATATGGGATGTGTATCAATAGTCCTTTTAGGTTTTACTTTCTTATAGTTCTGGTAAATGAAATTTTGTAGTTGATTATCTAAGTTAGAAGACTCTAATAAAGGAAGTTCAAGACTGTAGTAGCGAATGGTATTTCATTAAATTTCATTCATACATGCATATTGAGGATGAGTAGGATCATGTATTTAATCTCCTCAATACCATAATCTATACCTCTACCCTTTCAAAAAAATGTTAGTGTGAAGAAACTATCTAATTTTGGATACATTTTCCAGTGGGAAAATATCGTAGAGGATGAAATTTCATCAGGTTGGCCCAGGGATGGGGATGAGACCTTAATATTTCGTGGGTGTGTAATGGTTATAATTGAAATCAGAGATGATATTATGAATGAATTTTATTCCTCATCATGAGATGTTAATCCTGGTGTCATAATGATTTATCGATTCATATATCTTCAGTATCGGTGGACTGATATGAATCATGAAAAAGATTGTTTTCTAACCCGTTGTTCCACCTACCAGTATGTGAATACTGAACATTTTATAAAATTAGCACATTTAAAGCTTCTTACTAATCATTAGTGTAATTGGGTTGATTATTCTATGGATTTCGTGACTAGCTTTCAAAGATAACCTCATGGAAATGATACATTTTGGGTATTTATTGATCATTTTATGATGGTCATGGACATCTTAAATTTATGAGAAACGTTCTCTATAGATAAACTAGAGATACTATAAAAAATTGAAGTTACATGTCTTCATGGAGCATAAAATTGTATCATCTATACTGTATAAGCTCACTTTTTTTCACCACTTTAGAAGTTTTTATAGAAATCCTTGGTACATATGTTCTTCTGAAAACATATTATCACCGACAAACCAATGAAAAGATAGAGCATAAAATTCAGATATTGGAGGACATTCTCTATGTATGTTTCCATTACATAAGGTGTTCATATTAGAATAAAATACAAATTTTTTAGTTTTCATATAATAATATATTTTAGGAAACCGTTCAAATTGATCCTTATAAAGCCTTATATTTTATGTCAATTCATTGAACTCTGTGATATTTACATGGGTGGGAGTAATCATTTAAGAGACCACATCTCTTTTAAGTGTCAGTCAAGAAGGTCAATTTGATCAAAATCCACATGATGATAGCTCATCCTAGAAAATATTTATATGTAAATTAATGTCTATGACCACTATTATTTTGTGGCAAGATATTGGGTTTTCATGAATATATTTCCTAGGTTAGGGTATTGGTGTATTTGAACATAGGGTTTCATTTTTCATCATATAATTATACATCGAGGTTCTAAAACAGATCTTAATATTGCATTACTAGATTCCACTGACTCAAATATAATGGTTTATGCATGATTTCATTTATAAAACTCAAATTCTAAAGTATTATCCAGACCCATCACATCTATTTCATCCTGATTATTGGTGATAGATATTGATTATTCTTATGAGTAATACCCTGCTTGTTTTAGGAACCATTCCACGAATACACCTCATGGAATGGTAGTTCCTTTTGTATAGGTGTTATGGTAGCACAACTGAGTACAAGAAGATTCATATGAGAGGGAAGATGATATAGTATCACAATACCCAAAACACATTGCAGATGATACCTCTTTACCCATATATGGTCGACTCATGGATGAGTTTCTTTTAGGATGGTAGATTGTAATGAACCATGTTTTCATGATAGTTTTCCTTGTTTTTTTCAATTAGACTAATTTATTAATCTTGTTAAACATGAACTATGAACTTAGTAAGTTCACAGGGTAGTCCACAGATTCTTCAAAGACTATAGTTATAGAAAATGATCAAAAGGGGCATGCCGCATTATTACTAGATGATTAGTACAAATCATTTGGGGTAAAAAAACAACGAAGATATTATGTCGCTTGCGCCACATAATTTTTCTATAACTATGCATCCCAAGGTGGATGACCAAATGATATTCCAAAATAATTAGATGATCCATTTTTAATAGATTTCATAGGTATATGGAAAAATATCACCTTAATTATCCAAGGAACCTATTTAGATAGTGGGATATGCATGGATTTCACACAGTTTGGCCACACTCTGTAGAAAAACGGTGCACCATCTTTTTTTAGGGTAAAATTACAAAAAATCCCTTAATGAAACATAAACCATATTTCTTCTTTCATCCTTCCCAATTCCAATGGGTGAACCATTTTTAATCTTATTGTGGCTATCCATTTTTCCTAATCTATTTAATTTGATATATTATATATTTGGACAAAGAACCAAGACCATTATGATTTTTTGTATAGTTTTTAGTAATATCTAAAATGCAAATTCTAAACATCTAGCTTTGTCATCGTATTTTTTGTTCTATTTTAGTTCGAGCTCATTCACCCTATTTTCATGGAGTTAGAACATTAATAATTTTTCTATTAAAATAATTTCAATCCGAGGCCACTATTAAATGATGTGTCATTAATAGCCCTTTCTTAGGTATTCTCATTTTTTTCTTTAAATAGTAGGATGCTATTATAGTGTTGTCATTCTCATCATGTCTTGTTGATTAAATTGAAATAAATAATTTCAACTTATGTTAATTGAATTATGAAAATATGTGCAAAAAATTTTAAATTTGAATAATTTATATTATTTATTTAGGTAAAATTATTTTTTGAACATAATTATTTGTTAAAATAATTAAAATTAATTACTATGATTAATATTATAATACGGTTTTTGGCATTGCATGAGTTTATGTTAAAATTATTTTTACATATATAAATGAATTTTTTAATAAATTTTATTTACTATTTGGAATATATAGGTATAAATTATTCAATAAATATAATTTTAATTTTATTATAATGTGTGAAATCACCTAAGTAAATATGAACATTCTCGTTACAGTGGTAAAAACTAAAATGGTACAATTGAGTAAACAGAAATAATAATGAATAATATGATAAAATTTTATTTATTTTTTTGTGGTGGAGGGGTATGTCAAACAATTAAACTATATCATCCATTTTATATAAATTTTTTAGACACATTATATTATAAAGACTTCTGAACTGTTAATACATTTGAGTATATACAATAATGACTTTCCTCCTCAACTATAAAAGGGAAATCTCACCCTACACATTTACACACCTACACACCCCTTTGGTATGAACAATACCATCCCAGATAATGTTCTGTAATCGCTCCCATAATCCTAGAAGACTAAATTTTTATATAATTAAAAAATATGGAGGCTTTAGTGTAATTATATGGATGATACCTTAAGATGTGATATTTTTCATCAACGATCGTCTTTATATTACTTATTTCAACACCTCCGTAATTTTTTATTAAATAATTCAGATATAATATACTCAGTATCTTACATATAATATGACTTTTTTTATAATAATGTAATTACATAAAATCATATACATTTCTGCCAAATATGTTATTAAATTATTGTTCAGGTATATGGTGGACTACAACCTCACAGACTGATATTGTTCATTATTTGATTTCCACCCCTCATGGTTCTATATAATTATAGATATAAAATATATGTATGATATTTATAAGACATTTACCTATTTATTACCTATAACATATATATCCTTTTACCTTAAATTTCTTATGAGATACGATAATATCGCCCATGTGTAAGACGTACCAACTTCTCATGATGCGATGTGATTTGTATTTCACTAATATTTCTTTTAGAATGTCATTTTGATGAAGGTAATGATTATATGTGATATAAGTAAAATAATTATCATATTAATGACACATTTTTTTTAATGTATCGTTTTACTTGTTTCCATTTCACTTACATAATGATGATAACATCGTTTGTGTATGTGTGGACTACCGCCTTCATGAAGCGATGTGAAAATATTTTTATCACAAGTCCAAATGGATGATATATATATATATATATTATTTGGAACATATTATATTATAATATTTTGGAACGTTAAAACATGACTTACTGCCTTTCCATAATGTTCATTGAAAAATAGAAGAATTACTCGAGCATACGTATGACAGATTGTCTCCTAGATCGCAACTTAATTAAATATTCATACCATCAATAAAAACTTATTATAAAATTATAATTAATATTAACATGTGATAATTATTTCATAACCCTTATTAAGTAGATGATATTACAATCCAATATGAGAAATTACTAGATCTTTCATGACGAAACATGCATGATAAACCAAGGAAATCAACAACACAAACAACTAAAATAATGTGAGATAAGTAATTAACAGTTAATGAGATATAATAAAAGGATCATATATATTATTATAAAACTTAATCAGATTATTGAATATGTTTATAGAATGTTTAAAACCAACATATAAGGGACAAAACTCACTTCAACCAAAAGGATGAAAATGGTATTAGATTATGTCATCAACATCATATCATTATTTATTTATAAAAGATATGTAACTACAAATGAAATCAAGAGTGAGAAAAGAATACAAAATGAGAGAAACAAATTCCCCATAATGTGTCTTATAGTGGAAATTCCCTATGAAATCACCTCGAAACAAATTAACACCATAGAACGGAAGAAAAGTTATCCATGTAAGATTAGGTCTCAATTTAAATTCAATTGATACTTATTTGATATTATTAACAAATTAACTTTTATGGGGTGTAGATACAACACCTTTGATATATGATTTCCTGATTAATCCATAAATAATGGTATTTTAAGTTTTAATTTTAATTTTTTCATCAAAAGAGATTTTATGTGAAAATTACCATGTAATCAATATTATTATGCTCTATCACTTTATTTTGTGATTTATAACATTATCTTGATATAATTACATTATTTTAAAAAAAAATAAATGAAAATTACATTTCAATTAGATATAATTATATTTTTATAGTGAGAATGATTATTTTAAAAATTATATAAATATTTTTCACATAGCGTTTTATTTGATTGTTATTTTATTAATTGAGTAATTATTTACGGATCTATACCTTTTCCTAATTACATATATTTGAAGATCATGCATATTGATTCATGAATTAAATAAATTATAAAAAATTTGAGGAATTATTTGAACCAATAGTGATGGGGTGCAGAATTATATAGCTCCATGATGTATTGGTAGGTCTGAAGGAAAAAAATTAGTTAATATAATATATAACTGAGTTTTTTCTATTAATTTAATAGTGTTGTGGAAGGTCTTTACAATAGAGGTATAATGTACCTGAGACATGAATTATGATCATTAATCATTTTCATAATTTTAGTTATTATTATTATCCAAGACATTTCATCAATGATTTTATCTATGAATGAATTTAATTATTAGTTTATTGAATAAATTGCAATTCTTAATTTATTTAATATTTCATATTGATAACTCCTTATTAAGATATTTAAATGGAATCTTTTCTTAGTTATTTACCTTTTTATATAGATTATTATCATTGTTTAGTGGTATATACAATATTAATGGAACATTACATTGTATTCAACTTCACTCTTACATGTCTCCCACTCTTCAAAAATCTATAAAGTGTACTACGATTGATAATCAAGGATATACTAAAGGTAATATAGTTACTCTCGAAGAAAAAAATTATTTCTTTATTTTTTATTCCTCTGTAATGTAATAGTCAAGTGTGTTTATATCATTTACAAATAATAAAATAATATTTGGTCCTTTATAATGTGATTCAATGTATATTATCCCAATGTTATAAAGCTGGAACAATCTCCAGGATATTAAGGCTATCTTTTCATAATCATAATGAAATTTAATTACATTATTTAACCATATAAAATTATAATAACCTTTACTCGGATACCAAATATAAGGGCTCATCCTTAATAAATTTGTAAATTGAGAATTTAGAAATAAATTATTATTATTTCATTCAAAAACACCTTTATGATTTTATCTTTTAAAAAATTAGTTCACCACCAATACATAATATATTATTAAATCATAATGTGGAAACATATACTGAGTATTAAATTATCCCAAAATAAAAAACAATTATGTCTAAAAGGTATTATTTTCATGACATGTCTTCACAATTTTCATCTAGACATCATCCTTGTCTTTATTCAATAATAACACCATATGAAAATAATTTTCAATGATGATATGATATCAATGATCTTATTATGGTGAATATATAATGAAATTAAGGTTTATTTAAGTCCATTAATACTCAGTTTTTTTTTATTTTTCAATATAATAATTGATCTCAAAACTAACATATTATTACAGATGATATCAACATCACTACCTTATTATTCTCATAAATCATTTCAAATGAAATTTAATATTTTAAATATAAAACACATAAAATATTATTTTATGTCATAAATAACTCATGAAAACATTATCAAATAGATTGAAATGTTTCCCTCATTAAAAATATTACACTACCATTTAAACATAATCTAATTATCTTACCATGATAAATCCTAATATTTATACAAAAATTAGTATGCATAGATTAATAATGATTGCAACATAATATATATATATAAGTAATTTTTATAGAATAATTAAAATAACCATTACATGTTTAATAACCTAATAGATAAACTGCAATAATATTATATGAAAAACCTAAAACTTATTAACTTTGTCCCTTTACTAAATGCATTGGAAGAATATATTTTTCCCACATGTCAACATGTGCATTCTTGGACTAACACATAATAATTATGTATATCATACTCACATGACATAATTTTTTTTTTCCAAAAATCAATTAAAAATTAAAAACACATTAAACAATTCATTTGAATAATTACACTCTTAAAATATACCATATAACCATAAGAAATAAATTTCTAGATAAAAAAACATATATTCCAATTAAACCCGATTTTTAAAATTAAATGATTAAATCAACATTTTGATTATATTTGGTGAAAAATAAAAAAATATAATGTAATATACTAATCATATAATGGTAACAGTAGTGGAAAACACAATTTAAAAAATATATGATTATGTTTTCCCTTATATCAAAGTGGTATGTATAATATACATGTAAATATGCATGTTGAAAACCATTGAATAAAATATAAAAGTAACATAAAATGACCAAAATAATCTATTTAGTTATATAAAAAGATATTAGAAATATTAATTTATGAATACATACAAGGAATAAAGATATTTTTTAAAATAAATCATTAAAACACTAAAAAAGACGTTTCTAAAGTTTAGTGTCCCTTACTTTGAGACAAAATTGTCATGTATTCTTATATTTATCTCCTACATAATACAAATTTATCAATAATTTAATTTATTTAGAACATTTTTCCTAGTTTAATCGATTATAATTAAACCATTTATTCATTTTAATTTAATAACATATTTAAAAATATTTTTTGTTATGTCCTTATAGTGTGTTTTGAGGATGTTCGTTTCAATATTTCAAAAAAACATGGGTGTGTTTACCATGTTTAAATATGGAATTTTTAATGAGTGTATATTATAATAATTATCAAATAAATAAACAATTTATAAATTAATTATAGTTTTGAAGCAACCCATGAATGATGGTTATGAATAATTAATTTCGTCACAATCATGGAGACTGTTGAATATATATGTATGCATGAGTATTGTTACCAATTTTAGAAAATTATTTGGGAAATATGGTACATATTATTTTATATTTACATAATTATTACTATAAAACAAATAAAATTTTAGCTCTTTAAATATGTTTATACATACAAGCAATGTTATTTGAGGTGAAAAATGAATCAGTTCCCATTGTGCTTATGGTAATCCACATGTATTCGTGAACATTGTTTTCATTTTTCAATAGATTGGAATGTATGTAAATAGTGATATATTATATTCAAAAACAAAATTACACATGTTATTAAATTAATATCAATACATCAAATAAGTCATTAAAATCCTTTAGAGGGGCATGGAATGGAAATGAATTACATTTTTTCGTGAGGCGGTGCTCTGTCGTACATGGAAATGATGGTTTCATCTCCCATTTTATAGATGGTGGTAAACATATTATTTATTCAATTAAAATATTAACATATTAGTATAATTAATATCAATATTTTATTATTTAATAATGGTTGAGGAATTATTAAAAGACATACAAGAAGATATAAAACCATGTTTTTACAAACTATATCACTTTTTTGGAAAAAAGTTAAATAATTATACCTAAATCCATTATAGGATAAATTTTAATAGTAAAATGGCTTCCAAGACATGGGTGTGGATGTTAATAAATTATTTTTATTATTATTTGATAAAACAAGTGGGTCGTGAGGAGTGCAGTGAAGAGGAGTGTGCGTGTTTTTTTATATGTGGGAAAGAGTCAACTGTTGTAATATTTCAAAAGTTAAAAATATCATACCAACCAAATAAAACCAAAATGTTCCATTTTAATATTTTAATTGATATATAATATTATATTTATACACAACAGGTTTAATAATAGTTTCTTGGACATTTTAACCCTTCTTAATATAGTTTATCATTTGTTAAACAAATTTTAACCATAATTGATGAATCGATGTGTAATTTTCTTACTATTAAATATGGGAAAAAATTATATTTCCATATTAAATAAAATTAATTGGAGTAAATAAAAATATTTAATTTGTTTTATATTTTTCAGTTAATTTATTATGATAATTGAAAAATAAAATTAAACTCAGAAAACATATTGAAATTTGGCGTTTGAGGGGAAATATTTTCTTATGTAGAACATGTATTTATACCAAAATCAACTATAAAAATAATTTATTTGAATATAAATATATTATTAATAAAATAAATTTTTTTAATTTTTTTATAAATAATTTGAATAAAATTAATCTTTCTAAATAAATATGACTAAATAATTCTCTACAAATACATAATTTCACTATTTAATCAAAAATTAAAACTTTTTATAAAATTATAAATAATTTTATCATATGATAATATAGAACATGATAATAAATAAATTAAATCCTTTTCAAAAAATTATGATTCTAAAATTTGGAAATTTGTGTTTTAAATATAATTTGAGAAAAACTCTAATAATAAAACTATCTATATTTTGATTAGAAATGTACGTATTTTTCATATAGTTAATATAACTGTATAAAATAAAAATTATGAATCCTAATAATACTAGAAAATTTATTATTTTAAAAATACATGGGATGTTACAATAATTCGAATGATATTTCTATATAATTTTCCTTTAAATAACATTGTATCAATCACTTTCTTAACACGACACACAAATCCAAAACAAACCCTGAAATATTATTTATAACCATATAAATATAGTGAATGAATTTGTTAAAAAATAGTGGTATATTAAATTGTAAATATATTAATAGTTTAAAAAATATCATTTTTCACCAAAAGTATTGGTAAAATCAATGTGGGAAAAAACTCATAAGATCATTTTATGCTACAAATATATATTTTTAAAAATAATATTTTTAAGCACATTAATTTTTTAGATTAATATATTACAGATAATTTATATATTTTTTATGAATAATATTTAATTTATTATTTTAAAGATATATTGACCTGAATTTTATTATTAATTGATAGGAAATAAAATTAATATTAACAAATACATTAGAATTGAATTTCCAATATTTTATTCCATTCATTTTTTTTATTTTATTTAAATGAAAAATTTTCTAAATTCTATAAATTGAATTTAAAAAATATTTTTAATTTCGTCATTCATCATAAAAATATTATCTTAGTATAATTATCTTAATTTTTATAAAATATATTCTTTTTCTTAATATTGAACAATTTTTTTTACCAAAATAAAAAACATATAATGATATAAGATAAAAAAATATGCTAATAACTATTTAATTTAATTAGATATTTTTTTCATGGCGTATTAATTTAATTGTAATATTCTTCTCTTAATTTAATAAATAATGGTTTAAATTTGTAGTAATATAAGTAATATTTTCCATTTAAATATGTTTCTTGTATTTTATATTAATAAAATAATAATATGTCCATATTATTTTACTCATGATATATAAACCAGATACATGTTATACTTTTTATAATAATCTTCTTTCTACATTGAATGTAAATTAATTATATAATTTTACCCTACAACAAATTTTACAACTAGAAAATAAATTTTTTCTAATAATGATTTTTAAGAATTTGGTACCCTAATTCTAAAATGTATTTAATTAAAAAAAAGAAATTTTATTTTTTAATTTATATTTATAATTTTAGACATATATTTTCAAATTTTTATTTAATATCAATTTTTGTGCATTAAAATCTGTTTCATCGGTAACTAATAGACTTACATTGGTACAGGTAACATATGGAAAAAGATATATAATATAATGTAAAATGATAATCCATATAAAAAACATTTGAGATAATTTAGGGTGTATAGATCTACAAAATTATCCATATACCTATGAAATTTATGTTCCTTTTCAGCTATTATCCATTTATAATATAATGTAATTATTATAATTTCTAATGTTCTTTAAAAATGACATTGTCACCACATTAAAAATGAAAATTCCACCATTCGTTCAAGGAAATAAAAAATTTAGTTTTCCATAAGAAACCCTACCATTTATCTTCTCATATAATTCTCCTTCACTTCCATAATTTTCTAGTTTTCTTTAATATTTTTAATCCCTCCATTTTAAATGCATTATATAAGGGGAGAAAAATGTTTTTAATTCCAATGATATTTTTCCCCAATGTTTCATCCAATCTATAATACTATTTCAATTATAAGGTTAAAATTACTATATAATTAATTATATACTTTTTTTACCTAATTTTATTATGATGAGTGAATAACTATCAATAACATTTCACAAATTCTATTTTTAAAAATGAAACCATCATTCATGTAATCTGAAGATAGTCGCCTATATAAAATGGAATAATATTTTTTTTTCAAACCTCATATCTTATAGGATTATATGTGGGATATTTAAAAATAAATATGAAATATATAATATATTTATTAATGTGAATAGAAAAAATATAAAATTTCTATCTCTATAATTATTTTATAAATAAAAAAATAAATGATTCATTGTGGGGATGACTCCTTCCGATAAGTAATATAACTAATTTTTCATATAGATTCTTGGCATTAATTAACCCCTCTTTAAATACGATTTAATTTAAAAAAATAAACTTATAATATAAATATTTTTATTAATCAATGTCATTAAACCAAATTAAACATCTTTAATAATCATAATCATCTTATAATTAAAGAGTGTTCATGTTTAGTCAATCTAACCACCAACATGAACAATGATATCAAATATTATAATGGATTACTATAAGACCATTATTAATAATTATATATGATAGAAATATGAAAAAATATATTACATTTTTGTTTTAGAATGGTATCATTAATATTAAACACATTAATTAAGACTCCATCCTGCATTTACTAAAATCGTCAAAACACATTTTTTCCATAATTCACTTTTATAGTCCATAAATCAAGCCTCCATAAGTTTAAATTATTAAATTATAAATTATTATAAAAAACTATATAAAATACCATGAATGGTCCTAGAATGATAAAATCCATTATAAGTATAATGAACAAGACCATAGTTTTGAAAATTTTTATAAATCATCATGATTATCCACACCCAATACTGAAAATATATAAAAGCAGACTCATACCCTTATAAGAGATTAAACATAAAAAAATTTACAAATGATAATATTTAGTCAAAGTTTTCCATAATGAGTGATTATGATAGTTATATTCTTATATTGGAGGTTAGATCATGTTCAAGGAAATCATGGTAAACGGAAGGGGTTATTGGAATTTAATTTCATTAATTTAGTTATACATATTATTTATATGAAGTTTATTTTTGTGTTTTATTGAAAATTGATTTATTTTATCATGGATTCATGAAATATTGATTATTTAAAAATATTACTCATTTTCATACATTATTTATTTTCAATATCAAAAATAACAAATAAGTATAGGTTGTTGTTAAATATACGCCCTTACATGAGATAAAAATTTCCATTTTGAAATTATTTATCCTAGGCTTGGATTACTTCTTAATAAATGATTCTATTTAATTTATATTTATATTCATGTTAGTGGATAATTATTTTTAAATTAAATGATATTACCCAGATGAATTTCATGCTCAAAAATTATATAATTATTTGGAATTATCTATATCTTAATGAAGGCAGTAATCCATACCTTACACATATCTTCAATTATGATAAATTTTTTACCTTTTAGATGGAATCTAATTTTGATTTAGATATTTTAGGTTAATTTTTCTCATAAATAATTTTCAATATATTATATTTTTATTTTCATCTAAGTGGGATTTCAATATTGTTTTCATAATAAACTAAAAAGGGATCTCATAAATCCACTCATACTAATTTTTGGTTGCTAATTTGATTTCTTTTGCAACATTTTTCTCTAACATATACAATTTTTTAATTCAATTATATATATATAATTTTATATCATACATATTAATTTCGACATACATTTCATTAATGTTTTCAATACATGTTTTGTGTTCCCGTCAAAATTCCCACTTTTATGTGAACCCGCCTTAGGAGAAAATTTATATTTCACATCTCATTACATGTTAATCCTCCATAAATGTTTTCTCAAAATGAAATGTTTTAAATAAAACATTTATTTCATGGGAAAAAATAATATAAATTCTAATCTAGAGTGATATAATTACCTATTTCATCCATCATAAGATGCCATGTTGATTTCAAAAATTGGAAACTCTATAGTTCATTTTATTCTTAATTTTCCATGATCCTTCTCCTAAATATTCCTATATTATAAATAAATATTCATTATTTATGTTTCAATATTTAAATACAAACATAAAAATATGATTTTATTACTTATTTTATTATTGATACTTATGATACATCCTTCAGTTATGTGTTGAGATAAGAGTCTGAAACCCACATCCTATACATGGGTTGTATCATGCTTTTGAAATTAGAATTCTTTATTTTTCTATATTGGTACATATATACTTGTAAAAATTATTATTATTATTATTATATGGGTAGTACAAGAATTATATATATGTCAATTTAAAAGGGTATAGTTTTTATCTAATGATATACAATGTATCATGTATAGATGCCCAGACAATTCTCACTATGTTATGTAATATATGGTCCTATAATTATATATTCCACCAATTAATTAAGTAAAGCCTCTTATCTCATTACACTATTTAAATGTGTTTAGGGAGTGAACCTTATCCCCTATGGGACACTTAATAAAATATAAATGGTAATGAGGGGCCACTATGTTTTGATGTCCATTATGATTTTGCGAAGGGCGGGGTGTACTCAATCACCCATTAGACGTTTTCCAAAATTATATCATAGAATTAATAGATAAATTATTATTATTATGATGTTAAGTGTTATGATTGTAAATTATATTTATTATTATAGGATATAATATTTATTTTTTCTTATTCCATGATTTTTTTTATCTCACACGCTAATATCATGGAACAGGTTTGTTATTTAGAAATTACACGATCTTTTCATCATGATTAATTGAAAATTAATTTTGTCAAATATACATTTTAATTATAAATTAATCACATTATATGATTATGAAATGTAATGTCCCACACATTCTCACTCCTTGTACAATAAGAAGACAACTACACTACATGGCCTCAGACACACTTCCTCGTGAAATCGAGGCGACGACTAGTGGCGTGGGTCCGTGAGGGTATAGTGTTGATAAAATACACAATTATCATTAAAAATTGATTAAATAATAAAAAAGGGTATTAAATTATACAATCAATAAAATAAGTATATACATTCTTTTAAGGAAATTAATCCAAATAGTCCTCGCCATAATAAAAAAAGTGCATACAACACAACCCAGGAAGTCATGCAACCAAAGACGGAAGAAGAATAACCCAGAAAAAATTGAAATTTCATTATTCCACATATCCATTATCTTTCTCAAAAACCCATGAAAACAGAACAATTTTTCCACCTCTAAAATTTACATAAGAAAATGTATCATATGTTTCAGTGACCAGGTGCTCTGGTTGTCCAATCTAGGAATGAGTAAAACTCAATATGACACCAAAATTGTGGTCACAAAATTACTATTCTATATCTAGTGATTTATATTTGTTTAGTATACCCAATTAAAATTTACATCATTTAAGGTATTCTATAAATAATTAAATAATTTCAATATCTACTCAGGGGGCAGTTATCCTTAATAATGATATGAAACTATTACATCATCTACCAAACTATCTATGAGCATAACATAAATAATATTCTAACCATATCATTCCCAAACCAGGGAAATATGCCCATTCCTTGTCCAAAAATTATTTTTGAAGAAATATGTCCTTCAATGAATCGTTCATGTCCTAGGGTTTTGGTCACCATTTTTTGACTATAATTATAGGGCCCCACATGGGACATGTTGAACCCAATATAACCACAATCACTTCATCCATTGGGGGTATAGTCAATTTGGGAAAAAAATATCCCTTCCACCCCCATGGGTATGGTCACATTGTGTTTACCATAAATTCCACCATTATTTTGGAATATGATTTTATCCCATATTCATCCGTAAGAAGAATCAAACCCATTTTCTTTAATTCAATATTAAACCATAATAATTGAATATTTTTTTTTTCAAATCGAATGACATATAAAAAATAAAACAATTTCTATAAAAACCCTTTCATGTACATCATTTCAAAATTTATTATAAAATAACACATCCAAGTAAAACACCTATTACACACATTAATTTCAAAAAAAAAATTATACATTGTCTCTAAACAACATATTTCAATACGAAAATAAATAAATTTTATAGTATAAATTATATTTTTTAAAAAACTAATTCATGGTACAACATTTTTTACATCATAATAGAATCATGTTCCAATAATTATCATAGATCCCCAAATAGGATCTCCCTTCATTTAAGTAATGTATATAAAAGGCCATGTAATCTAAGATCACCCTAATATTAAAAAAATTATTTTATAATAGGTTAAGGAAATCTGTTTCCTGCCTGATAAAAAAATGAACCATTAAAATTAAAATACGATATTGTGGGTAATTTCAAATATACTACGGACATTGATACAAAGAATTCCATTATCCTTTATCGATATATACCGCTCTCTATGAAGACCTATGACCAATGATCATACCACATATATCTCAAATAAAACCCTAAAAAATTATGTATTGTTAATTATAAATAATTTATAATAATTAATATCAATAACAAAATAAAAAAACCAATACCTACATTAATATCTATAAAATTGATCACCGGTTACTCTCGACATGCTAAAAGAGTGCCCAATGATCCAACAAATTCCCATTCCACACTCATTACTCTAACAGTTTCCAATATACGATCAAATATATAAAATATACCATTAAATTGTTTTACTAAACTAAATAGCCAAGAAAATTTAAATACTTCACATACCTCCAATTAAATAAAGGATGATGTTGTACAAATGTTAAATCAGGATGTACTTGTGCCAAACCACATGGAATCCCCATCATCTTGGGATGATTCTACCATCCCTCAAGAGAATCATCTTTGAGATACATAACCAATAGTACAATGGATAGTTAATGAAATGAGGATGAGATAAATATGTCTTGTCCTTATTGTTGTCTCCAGATCACATGTGATTGTGGAACCCATTTCCATGAATCATGAAGGCATCACCATCGATAATATAGTTGATAAAGAGTAAATGTGAGATTTATCATGGTCGTAATATAGATCTTTTGTTGAGTTTTTAGGTTAAACTGATAGGAGGGAAAAGTTTTAAAATGATATTTTGAGGTGCTCTATGGTTTGGCACCATGGTTTTTGAAACCGTGCACTAACCATGAGAAAATCACTACACCAAGACCCAAATATATTTCATGGTTAGTCCCATGGATTAGAAAAACTAGTTCACACAAGAATAACATCTTTAAAAAAATAAAACATATATATACAGTATTAGTAGGACCCCATCACATGTTTAAACTAAATATTCTTATTTCAGGGTTTACCTAGATAGTTCGGGTTCATATTTAGAACAAATTGTTCTTTAATATTACACTCTATATTGCAACTTCATAAAATCTAATTCATTATCTGATTATCTAAATTTGTTTTTGGGAATCTAATCAACCACATCCACCTAATTCCACACCTAAATCAACTCCTTTTAAAGTCAAATACTCTTGAATTTTATTTTCAACACTGATAAAAATATGGAATGCACCCATTTCGTGAATTCAAAAATTATCTTCAAAATTTATCCTTACCAGTACACTCTTATAGTCATAGTGACTTACTACCTTCCCACCATATAACAGATCATTTCCAAGATATTTAGTTGGATTCCAAAAATGTTGTCGTCACCTATGTAAATCATTATGTCTTATCAATAGTAAATTTCTATAAAATAATTTCTAATTTAATTATATATTACAATGTTAACTTCAATATATTAAACCCCTAAAATACACATCACCACGCAATTCCATTACAAAAACACTGAGGTAGTTCTCACATATTTTTTTTACCCCATTAAAATAAAGTTTCTTCATCCTACTGTGTGACATTGTTATCAGGATCCGCTCCATAAAAATGATTTAAGGAAAGCCAATTCCAATCCACAAATCCCCAACCATTGTAATTGTTTATCGAAACATGTCTCATGTATTGTAATGACGTACATTTACATAGTTCCCAATACATAATTCCCATTATCTAAAATAATACCATTCAAAAGATAATCTCCACCTTCAGTCTCATGTTTCAATATTTCTAGATAATCTTTGATCATATAGGATCATCTTTAACCAACTAGAAATCATTGAAAATTTTTCTCTTCTTCCAAATATGTGTTATTAACTGGTGGTAAAATTATATGTTTGACCTTGAGGGTATCCATGGGTCATCCTAACTCTCCAATTAATGTACATACCTTAATTCAAGTTTCACACTAAGGTATACCAATCAATAATCCATTTCCACCAATACCAATATTTCAAAACGAATCCTTCAAGAAACTAATCACATGTAGATCACCATAAACCATCCCAATCCTATGTATAATGCTTTGAATCCAACCAATTCAATATTCATGTCTCCACCTGAATACCATTGACGAATTTATCTAGTTGGAACTCATGTATCAACTAGCATCAAAACACATTAATGGTCATCCCTTGATCTATATCATACACAATTTATCTCCCTCACTGAAGGGTCATATTTACAAAGAAAAAATATTTCGCACCATTGTAGGAACATCTATGTCATAACATATGGGACCCACTTTCATTTATTAGTGACTCCCACTATGTCCACCACAAACAATGATAACTACATATGATAAATAGTATATAACCTAGAGAATCATAATGAATGGAAGTCCATCACCTATTCATGGATCATTGAAATGAGATTCCCAACACCTATTGAGGAACATACCAACCATGAGGACCATTCTTGTATACAATGTATGGTGTAATTTATACCATACAAATCATCCCTTGTTACACCCAATTAAATTTCTTAGATGTGCCTAATAAAAATCATATACATGGCCCTCCACTCAATCCATGCTCTCACAACTATCACTTTAACCTCATTCACCTCATCAAGGTTCATCCTATACTAGTTTCTTCCACAATACTTGATCCCTCCACATTGTCTATCCAATATTTGGTTGTATCAAATTATACATAGGGGCAAAATATTATGTTCCCTCAATCCCCTCACCGAACCAATAGATGCTCTCAACTTCAACATATTGTTTCTTACTCAATTAACCATCCTGTAATACACTCATATTTTTGAATTTTGTAATACAATTGCATTCACAACTTGAAACAGTTATAGGATAACACATTATATTAAAAAGAAATTCATTCATGATCCTTTAGATCCCATACACAAGGACCCAATTTGACACAATGGATCATGTCTCATCAAAAAAAAACTCTCATATACAAGACAATACTCATTTCATACCAGTATGCCTGTCTTACAATGTGTTAGTCACCCATGGTTCTTTTCATGAGAAGTGGAATCTCACCAGTTGAGACTCCTTATATGAACACTCAACCCTTGAAATTCATTATAAATCACGAATGGAATTCACCTATTCAATCAATACACTCTCAATGGTGCATCCTAAAATTATTGGGATAATAGCCTCCAACTAAAACTCATAGGTAGTACCGAAGAACTTTCTCTCATGATGATTTAAATGCCATGAACTGATATAATTTTATGATTCCTCACATCTAATTTTTTTTGATGTTTTTTAACAACAATAAATATTATTCAACCTATGATTTTATGGACCAACAATCCCATTTTTTATGTAATTACACGTTTTGAGGCATACAGTGGATGTTCGGGGTGTTTTTAAACTAATGGTGACTCCCATGAGGTGAATCATTAGAACTGATTGTGAATTTTTGGTGGTGAATATTTTTGATCTAACCATGTCTTGAGGAAGGAGAGTCATTTTTAAATAACAATGAATAAATGTTGGAGGATCATTTGAATTATTTGTGGCTTGTAGAAATTTTCCCATTTTAATAAAATGGTGAGTCACTGGAGATAACTCATTTTTAACTAATTGTGGTTCACTGGTAATGAAACATTTGAACTAACTGTGGCTTATAAGAGGAAGATCATTTTGAACTAATGGTAACTCACTAGAAGTGTCTTATTTTTAACTAATAAAGACACATATGTAGTGCCTCATTTTTAACTAATAGTGACTCACTGGTGGTGGAACATTTGAACTAATGGTGAATCACTAGTTGGGGATATTTTTTATCTAATAGTAACATTCTAGTGGTGAATAATTTTGAACTAAAAACTGAATATTGTCTGTTTCTGAAATTGAAATTGTAATGGATCACTAGAGTTCACTCATGAATAGTTTTTCTAGTTTTTCCAAAATTTAACAATTGACTATTTTTACATCTTTTATGAAAAATATGTTTTTCATGACATCATTAATGATACATAAATTCATGTGATGGGGGATTAATCATAACATTAACTTGAAAAATATATAAATAACCTTATAATATTTATTCATCAATGATTTAATGATATTCAACTTTAATGGATAATATAAACTATATCTAACCCTTTGAATCCTAGACCTAATCAGTATAATGTGGAGAAAATTCCTCAATTCTTTCGATATTAATTTCTCATTGTATGGGTGTTGGTAAATCCTTCTACCATTGGATTCTTAAATCCCTATTACTATGATGGGGTTGAGCTCCCCAAAAATAGTTTTCCTACTATAATCCCACCCATAGTTTTGGTGCACAATGTTTAGGAAAATCTTCTTCTTCTAGGTATGACTTCCATAATCTCACATTATCTGTATTGTATGGGTTGGGATTATTATTATTATCTCTTATTAAGTTGTATGTATCAGAGTTATGAATGATAAATTAATTTGTTTAAATGAAATAAATTTTTTTAGGGGAATGTGAAGAAAGATATTATTGATACATTATATTATTTTGATACTATCAATTGAATGGGCTTAATAAAATATGAAAATTAAGGCTGTTTGGGGACCTTAAATAGAATTTTTTCAAGAAAATTTAGGAATTCATATTCTGTTATTATTGAAAACACATAAAAGACAATTTTATTTCCTTTTATAATCAAGTATGGAAATATATTTCCTTAGTTGTTTTTGATATTGTGACGAGACACATAAATAAATACAGAGAATTTTATTAAATCCCATACATAGGATCATTGAAACTCTATATGAATGTTCTAATATGTTTTGGGATGGTTTTTTGTGTTTCATATTAACAATGACAATGTGGTGAATGGGAGGTGGATGTTTTATGGGTTTCAAGTAGTTGATGTGATATGAAGTGGGGATATGATAGTAGTGGTGGGATAGTTTTATAACGAGATTGTGACATTTGTGGTCAAGCTATTCTGCTATGTGATTGAAATTTTTCTTAATTATGATAGTTTACCGCATATTAATGGAATTAAATGTATGATTAGGATATGAAATTGGATGGTATTGAATGTTGATAAGATAAATTAACGGTTAAAATCTCAATATAATTGTTTGGTAATAGAAAATAATGAAAATGGATTAATGAGAATTAAAAATTAAAATATTAAATGTGGCACGTGTTTTTATTTTGGGGGTTTGTGATTTTTGTTGTAGTACTAAAAAGGGAGGTTTTATTTGCTTTTTTTCTTCCAATTGAATCATTAGTATATGGGTTTGTTGTCATAATCCTCTATGTATATACCCTGTATATCCTTTTCATTTCTATACTCACCCCATCCTCATTGAGGACTATGTGTCGTCACCCATATAGTCATGTGCGGGTGTTTTTTTTAACATCCTAGTGAGAGGATGGAAGGATAGCCACCCACTATTCTCCACTCCCTCTTCTAGGTGGTGAGAATGATATGAATGGGCAATGAAGGATAGAATTAAAAAGTGTTATTGTGGAGTTGTGATATGATGATATGTGATGGCCCATGTATGTTCAGGAATGATGTGTTGATGTGGCTTAAGATAGGGGTCGTGTATGATAAGAAGATGACACAAGGTTGATTTACTTCATGTTCATGATATATTACCACCCTGACGATGTGATGTGTTGTGATGTGTTATTATTCCGAAATGGTGAGTGTGCTAGGACTTTGATGTTGGGATTTGAGAGAAAATAATCAGTGGGAAATAGATGTGGGTTAACATATCTATGATATGATTTGTTTTTTATTATTATAATTGGATGTGTTATTTTTTGAGTGATTATTGGTGAGGTTGGAGAATTTTTATAGTATATATCTATAGGTGTTATTTTTTTATTTTTTCCCACTAGTTTATTAGTATTCTATTTTCAAATGATTACAAGTGGTTTTTTTTCATACTGAGTATACATGTATGGCCACACAACATATATAAAACTATATTATTGTTTCTATGAGGAATTCGTGGAATTTTTTCGACATTTCATTTTAAGTCCACTGGAAAATTATTTTCTAGATGATATATCTTCTTTTTGTATTTACATTGGTTGCATTTATATGTTTTTGTTTTATTTATACATGCATTATGAGATGGTTTGGATTTATTTTATTATAATTCATGTAGTTTATTGTAAATAATTCATCTTATCACCCAATTATACAAAATTATATAGGGTAACGTCTTCCATACAACATATTTTTATACTTTTGAGGCTAGTTTCTAATCCAGGCCTATTGGAGGCATGACCCTGGGGTGATTATCTCTCTCTCCACAATGTGGCATCTTTGGAGGGAGGGGGTTGTGACATAATGGTATCAGAGTTGATGGATGTGTGATATGATCTATTTTTTGTTATGTATAGTGAGAATTTAATGTTTATCTATAGAAACAATATATTTAGAATTTAGTGAATGATATTATAAAGGTATACCATATAGAAAATTGGAATTTTGGGCCCGTTTGATCGAGTTAAAAGTCTTTGGGATTATTAAAAGACAATGTGAGGTGGACATGTTTGTAGCGATAAAATAATGAGAGCTACGTAAATCAGGACGACTTCGATTTCAATTTAAATTGGGATTATTTAATATTGTTAAAATGAATAATGTGATATAAAATGAATCATAATAAAATTTCATACATTCATGACTATGAAATCATTTTTTATCATTCAACTATAGAACGTCTTCATCGTCTAGCTTTTTCTCATGCAATTTACATTCAGTTGGTAGATCCACGTGATCTTTAAATTGTTGATCCTATTGAGTATGATGACTACTAAAATAGAAATTTTAATCATTTTTAGTGGATGGAATTTCAGATGTATGAAGAATTAATTTATGATATGGTGATATAGGTATAAATAGAGGATTTAAAGATCACTTTTAGTTTGATTAGGAACCTGATAGAGTGTTGGATCCCCTTAAATGATATTCATATGTGATGATATCTATGAAAGTGGTTCACAAGGTACTATGTTCATTAGAAATAAACATATGTTTTATAGGTATTCTTCTATAAGGAGTTCAGGTTAGTGTTCTATTCGCATACCATGAATGTTGGGAAGTGGTATGAACTACTCTCTCATTAGTAGGGGAGTATTTTAGTATGGGAAATTGGAATAATGTTCTTGTAAACTCTACACTTTTCCCTGTGTATTTTTCTAAATGGGGAGTCTTAATAAATTATTTATGAGGTGGAACTCCATCCTTCAATATAGTATATAGTTAGTCCTTTTATATTTCCAACTCATCAATATGTTCAAAATAATGAAGAGGTTATTGATTCATTTGTGAGGATAAATAATATGATAGGGGAACCAATAGGTTTTTTGAGGAGTAGAGTTATCAATGGAAGGTATTAAACATCAAGGGCCTTGAGGTGTTTCCTTGTAGAGAGTTATCCTCTGTAGATTCCCTTCATGTTGTATGGGTCATGTGTTTTTGTACTCTTCTAGGGAACATTAGACTAGTTTTTTTCATTTGTGGGGTTTATGACTGTAATTGTGATTAGTTATATGTGGATGTTTGAGATATTTTTTTTGAAGGTAAATTGGTTTAGATCTGGACTGATTAGAAGTTACCTGTGTGGTCATTTCAACAGTAGGGGTAAAAGGTTTATACTCCTATATGAGAATATATGGTAGATAGATTTCAATAGCAGGTTGTACCTCTCCATTAGTGGTCCTGATTGGAGCATGGTCATGGTGTGGTCTGTAAGCATGGAGGCATATGATTTGGTCATGGTTAGTTGAAGGTAATGGAGGCAGTATCCCTAGATGGGCAAAGACCATTTTAGGTATGGTTAGTTTATCATGTGCCCTAGTTCTTTTCATCCATATTTTGGATGTTCACACTCCTTTATTAACCAACTCTATTACATGATCTAGGACTATATGTAAAAAAGTGTAATGAGGACCATGATTTTCATTCTGTTATATATGGGCTAAGTAATCTTATTTGATGTGTTCTGAGGACGGTCACTAATGATGAGGATACATCAATCATATATGGACATTTTATTACTTCACATTTTGACATACTATGTAGTTCATATCATTGTCTATATGTATTTTCAATATATTTATATCAAATTCATTCATAGGGGTGCCGTGTACATAGATGTAAATGGTCAGTGTGTGTTTTTCATGAGTGAGATGGGTGTCCAGGTGGAAAGTCAGCATTTGGAGCCCCTTCATTCCTTGGTGCATGAGTTTTCTGGGAAATTTGTAGACGCATATAAAAAGAAGGATTATGAGGCTGTTAGAGAGCTTATAGATGGTTTTCCTTATAATTATGCGACACTAGTCTCTAAACATTATGTTAGGCTTAGGATATACTTACAATATGGTGATTCCATAATTCCAATTTCAACTTATCGGATGACAACTTCTGTGTTGTAGGAGTTGAGGATTCAAATATATGACTTGATGCACAGTGGTCTCACCTAAACTAGTGTATCACCATGGGATGAACATGTGTTAATCGAAATGATAGTGGATAATATGATGAGGTAATGCATAGAATACTAGAGGTTAAACTGGGCTACGGTCAATAATTTTTATTCTCCTCATTGGATTAACGATATTTTCAACTAGGGCAGGGTTGATGGTTCGTTCTCTAAGATCGGTCATCTATCTGGATATCACTTGTTAAGGGTGAAGGATTTAGATATTTAGAATATTGACTTCAAATTCAGGTATGGGAACATTGAAATTTTGTTCATTCCCTTAGTGTTATAAACTCACCACCTGCCTCCATGGGTATTCTTAATATCATGTTCCAAGTGTTCCTAGATTGGCTCATCATTATGTTCTTTGATAATATCTTAATCCACCTAATGGTAGTGGTGGATAATACTGTAAATCTCTAAGTTGTTTTTATGGTACTTCATCACAACTTTCTCAATGGAATATTTCCTGAGTGTATGTTTTGGAAAGAGTTGGTTTATTTGGTCGGGCATGACGTGTCTTGAAAGGGTTTTTTTCAAAAGCCCTAATGATTGTCGAGGAATTTTTTCATTGGATGAACTAATGAACATGGTCTATGTCTGCTTTTTATTTGACCATATAGGATATTATTAGAGTCTTTTTTCATAATTTTTCTCAATTTGTACCCCAATTTACTGCATTGACCTATAGGAACTAGAGGTTTTTGTAGATTGATCAGTGTCATGTACCGTTCGGTTTGGTGAATGGGAAATTGGTCAGTTCTATAATGCTTCATTTTGTTGAAGAGGGTGTGATGTTGGAGGGTTTTCATTATGAATTTCATCCAAGAATGAGATTTTTGGGGATGCAGCAAAATGAATTTATGTATTATCCATCTTGGTAGTTATATCCCCATGAGGGTAAGTATTCTACCAATAATCTAGATCCAGATTCGATTGTGTTTTAAAAATATTTTTTGGTCACATTACCTCATTGGGGAGAACATCAGAGTCTTCATGAATCACAATATTTGGAGTAATATCTCTTTACACCATGATATGAATCTAATATAGTGGAGATGGATGTGTGTTTTTAGTATACTAGCTTTGAGATCTTATAGACATAACGATAATTGAATTTGTTTCCAATTAATTTGAACTTAAATTTCTGGAAGGATGGTGTTCAAGAGTCCACAGATGTTTGGAAATAAATGGAAGAGTTGGAATCCCTGCACTTAACTGAAAGGGTGGATGATGGTAGATTTTGTTTCTTTCATATGATATTTAAATATTATCTATTAAAAAAGGTGGTGGATTTACCATTGGGAGAATCATAGGTAGAGGTGATGCATGATCATGGAGGCCATGAAGATGCTCTAGAGGGATGGTTATAGGATGGTTGGAACTCTATAGTGTCTCATGGGAGGTTGTTTTCCCTAGAATAAATACAAGTTTATGTCATCATGAGTTTCACATGTCCTCGTTAGTGGCACGTCATAGAGTCTCTAATCAATACCATGGACTAAGGATATAGTTTTAGTGCCATGGTATACAATGAGAATTGGCATAGTTTGTGGTTTGATGCCTAGTTTTTGAATAAATAAAGGATAATCATCATGTTCCAGGTGGCATTTTGTAGACTTCTGATGTTATCGAGTTGAAAAGGGATGATATCTTAATGTAATTAATCATTGGGTAACCATGATCATATGGAGTATTTAATATTTTATATTTTAACCTAGGCCAGTTGATGACATGGGTGCACTTCTTACCACTCAATTTTTTTTAGGTTCAAATGGTTCATTGTCTAGGTGGTATATAGATGAGGGGGTATGATTTCATGGAGTCTTGAGGTCTATTTTCATTTTTATATATACATGGTTCGCCTTTAAGGTCTAATTGGGATTACAAAATTACATTGGAACTCAATTGTTCTTATGTACTGATTTCTACAATCAGACAGATGGGAATATAGTGCAGAGTATTCATGCACAGGAATATAGGTTGCGTGTATGCTACATGGACTTATTCAGATAATAGGAATAACAAATTTCCGTGGATTATTTTTATTACAATAAAATATATCACACATCCATTTTCATGGCCCAGTTTAAGGATTTTTATTGATGATAATTTTGTTCTCTTTTATGTTGGAAAGAGATTGGGGAGTATGTAGTTCTTCGACTCGATGTGGGATAAATCACCACAAAGAATGTTTTTTTGGTTAAAAATAAGATGAAAAAATAACATGGACATAGAAATTCAAATACATATCACAATATTAAGTCATTAGAGTTTGAGGTTTGGTAAAATGTTTTCTTAGTGGAATCATCTTGATATTGGATGTAGGGGTTCACCAAAGGGAGTAAGCTCATTCCCTAGTTTTTTGGGAACATTCGAGGTGTTGAGGCATGTTGGTGAGGTCAATTACTAGATGGCACATCCACATCAAATGGACCAGATCAATGAATTCTTCCACATCTATCATATCTATCAGAATCTTGACAATGCGTCCCTTGTCATTTATATAATGACCCTTCTATTTTTTATACACTTAAACAATATTTATTAGAAAAAATATTTACATGATACAACATAGAATACAGAAGGGTCTAGAGATTATGGGGATCATGAACATTAAAAAACAACTTAAAACATGAAACCCAAAATCGATATTGAAAACATCCTTTACATGACCACTACTCTCCCGTACTTATCATTTCATGGGATAACCTGAGAACATGTATAAGAAAACGGTGAGCTATAAAGCCTATTATTGGAGTAAAAAAGGCATAAGAGGATAAATACAATACATGTTAGGATATTTGTATATCAATGGAAAATAAGAGAAACATATACCGAAAGGCATGATATAGCATTATTATCATAACATAGAAATGTGGAAACAACACTCAACATGATATTATCATGAACCAAGGATCATTGAACATGGATCATGATTAAACCCACATTTCACCTGAAGTAGCATGAGTAAACCCTCATTTCACTTGACATATCATGATACTAATTTTTAAACAATTCATTGGAGCACTATCAGGGCATACCCTTCTTAAACATCTCGTTTCATGCATAATTGTGCCACTAAATCATACAAAATAGATTCATTAAACATCATAAGTTATTCCACGGGAAAGGAATGTGGAATTAACCTGAAACTCTACCATCAATATGTAAATGTGCATATAGTTGAATACCCTTGATAGCGAAATGGGCATGGTATTCACTACACAATTACTTTGGAAAGGAAATCATGGTGCATTTTCAACCACATGATGGTGTGACAATCGAATTAATAAAAATGGTTGATGAGAGAGAAAGGGGTGTTTCATCATATTTACATTAAATATCCTGTAAGGGGGTCAAATAGATACCTGTACAAAAAATGTATGGTATTTAGATTCATAATACAACAGAATTGCTTGAATGTAAATGAAAAGAGAGAAATTCCTTTCTGAATTTCTTCATGGTAATAGGTGTACATGAGAGGCATTAATGAGAGAGAAATGGGTCTCTTATCATTATATAAAAAATAGTGATGATTGGGGGAGGCTATAAAAAATACCCCAACATAAAAAATTTATAAAAAAGGTCTAAACAATATTTTGAAACTTAGATAATATAAGAAAGGAATGAATCCCTTACATGGAAGTGTGATGCCAATGGATTGGGAAGGGTTTGAGAGAGGATTCATTGAAAATTTGGGCACCTTTGTAGAATTTTAGAGAGTGGAGGCAGAGGTTTTTCATGCTTAAAAGGCATTTATTTAAGTGTAAGTCAGAGAATGGATGGGTTTATATAGGAAAAGGGACGGATTTCGTCATTATTTAGGTTTTGCCCACCACACATTAAACATAAAAACCAAAAACCAAACCATAGTTTTTTCCCATGGTTTTTTCTAGAGGGGATTGAAAAAAAATTATTCTAAACGGCCAATTTATGAACTTCTTAAAATATTTGGCTTCCTTATGTGGAGGTGAGTTACACTCTCACAAAAATCATTTTAAAAAGGCAAAATGATTTATATGTCTTGGAGGGCCTACTAAAGCATTGTAAAATAAATCAATCAAAACTAAAATAACCTTATTTTAATTATAAAACTTATATAGGCTCAACATATTGTTTATATTATTTTATTAAATCACTATTTGGTCATTATAACATTATAAAACATATTATATATTTAAACGGTATTAAATTTCTAAACAAAATTTTGACTGTCTCAGATAAAGATGAAAAATTGAACAATGGATAATTTCAACGTCCTGATTACAAAAATAATATACATTTAATCTAAATATTTTTATTATGTGAAGTTGTAATTTTAATATAAAAACAGGAAATTATAAAAAATATCATCGTTTTCGACAAAAAAAGCTTTCAAACCTTAAAATTTTTTAGTATTGTATTCATAAAAATTATACAATAATTTATATTTAATAAAATGTAATTTAGTAATAATATTTTATTAATATATTATTGAATTTAAAAAACCATTAATTCGTTAAAATAGATTTCATAATTGAATATTAAATACAAATAACATTTGTTCTTTAAAAAACTGTTTACAATGTTACATTAATAAAATGAATATATACCATTTATTCTATAAAAAATAATTTACATAATAATGGTACTTGGGTCTCAAAACATAACCCCTTATAACACCATCATAAGACCTAATGGTAAAGTCTGTGACGGTGAAAAACACTTGGGGTGGATCAAATAACATCACTTGGGTGTTAATCTCTATCAACTTCTACTTCTCCCATAGGTGGTTTCGTTCGAGGTTAACGTGTTGATGCTCGGCTTGGGTTTGGTCAAGAGAGAATCCCAATGATGACACCTCCATTATGAGCTTCAAAAAATGGGTTTCATATGGAGAAATTATACTGGATGTGGGAATCCGTTTATTTGCCTGATTAAATTCGATTTGTGAATGCCCTATATTTATACTAATCATTTTTCACTGTTCAACAACTATATTAGCAACAGTCACAATTTTTAATGGTATTTCAAAATCCAAAAACATAAAACCTAGGAAGGGAAAATTTTATTTAACTATCTTATATAATAAAACATTTAATTACATCAAGAGAAATTTTAATTAATAAATTTTGGGTCATTACAATATTTCCACCTTAAGAAATTTCTCCCTCAAATTCCCTTTTACCACACTAAACAGTATTGGGTAGCTCTAATTCATTACTTCCTATGATACCCATGTTTCTTATTTAAACATTGGGTTTCGCCACAACACCTTGACAATGGGAATTGTCATATTTCATAGAACATTTTCTGTTTGATCTATGATTTTCATTGGCTTCTCTTTATAGGATGGATCATTATTCAATGGTACAACCTCTAGATTGAGTTCATTAAATGAGTCAGGTATGTTCATCCTCAATATTGATACAATGAATTCATCATGTACATGAGATAGGTCCAATGGGAGTGCTAGTCAATTGTTCACTGCTCCAATGTGATCAAGGATCTCAAAAGTGTCAATGTAACTTAGACTAAGCTTTCCATTTATTTCCAAATCTTATAACACTCATTCACAAAAATATTCATAGTAATACCATGTCTCTGAAGTCAATCTTTTGGTATCATCAACGATTAACAACATAGTACTTTTTTTTACTCTAAGTAGCTTTAATGTGTTGATGGGTGGTCTTAACCATCTCAACCATTTCATTGACCATTTATGGACCTAAGAGTTTTCTCTCCCCAACATCATTCCAACTTGTCGGTGTTCTGCACCTATTCCCATATAGGGATTCATAAGGAGGCATGTGGATGCTTGAGTAGAAAATGTAATTGTATGATAACTCAACAAGAGGATGATGTTTCTCCCATCATCATTTGAAGACCATTTAGCACACACTCATCATGTTTTTAAGTTTTTGGATAGTCCGCTCAAATTGGACATCAGTTTGAGAATGATAAGCCATACGGATGTTGAGCTTAGTATCCATATCATGTTGAAGATTCTTTTACAAAATAGTTGAATCATGGATCTCGATCATATTCAATAGATAGTGGTACTCCTTTCATTCTTACCACATCTGTCATGTATGTCCATACTAGTTGATCATGTGAGAAATCCTCCAGAATCACAATGAATTGTGCAGTCTTTGTTGGAAAATCGACAACAACCCCGATAGAATTTTTTCTTTGCATGTCATCAGATGTCCGGTGAGAAATCCCATGGTGATGTTCTATGATTTCAATGCTGATATGGTTAATTGTTTCATCATCCCCATAGATATATACCTCTCATCATTCACTTGATAACATACCAGGCACATTGATGTATATGTAGTGATCTCATTATTCATATTATCCCACCGCTAATGATCTCGTAGATCTCAATACATCTTTTTTATTCCTGGGTGAATAGAGAAATTAAAACTATACCCCTCATCCAAATGTTCTTTCATTTACTCTAGATTTGATGGAACACATAGTCTTTACCCAAATATCACAATTTTTACTTCACTAACACTAAACTATGAGGGTTTCCCTTTTCAAATAGATTCCACCATCTTTTGAATTCCCACATCATCCTTTTGAGCATCTTTTTTTCTTTCCAAAAGAGAGGGTTGAAAAATAATTTGTGAATGTATTGATAGTGTTGCCTTCTTATGATTCCCATGTCCATCATTATCAAATCAAAGCAGATTGGTTTTTTTTAAACTCTCATCAAATATAGAATCACTAGGTCCTTTCAACATGGAGCATTCACCAACATGTTCTCCTTCCCACGGTGGTAATGGATTGAGATGTTATATTCATTGATTAGATATAACCATCATTGTTGGATCATGTTAATCTCTTTCAATGTGAATATATATGTGTGAATTGTTTGGTCTGTATATATTTCTCTATTCTCCCCAAAGAGGTAAAGCCACCAATTTTTTAAACTGAAGATCATCATATCCAACTCTAAAGCATGTATTTGATTTTTTTTCTCGTGAACATTGAATTTAATTGAAGAGTAGGGTATATCATTAGAATTTTTAATTATGACATAGCCTAAACCCCTCTTTGAAGCATAACTTTACCCTATAATGAGTTATCCACTTATTGGGAGTGTGAGTACTGGTGTAGTGATAAGCCTCATTTTCAACTCCTTAATGCTCTCTTCACATTCATCACTCTAATAAAAAATTACTCCCTACTGAGTTAACATGGTATGGGTGCTGTAAAAGTGTGATAAATTCCTCTGAAATCAGGAATAATATCTATCTAACCCAATGAAGCTATGAATATCTGTCACCATTGATGGTCTTGTCCATCCATCAATTGCAGCTATCTGTGAGTGATCTATAGATATCTCGTTGCTTGTGAGTATATGACCCATGAATAAGTTCTCCATCAACCAGTACTCTCATATTATGTATATATAATAGAGCTTCTCTTTTCTAAACGTCACTTGTACATTTCGTAGATGATCGTTATACTACTCCTTAGATTAGTAGTATATTAGAATATCATCTATATGGACTACCAAAAATTTGTTGAGGTAATATCTAAATATTATTTTCATCAATTGCATGAAGATTTTTGGGGAATTAGTGAGTCCAAAGGAATTACTATGAATTCATAGTACCCGTAACTTATACAAAAAGTAGTGTTGGGGATATCCTCCTTCATCCCCCTTACTTGGTAATATATTGACCGCAAATCAACCTTGGGAAATTATCGTTCTCCTCTTAGCTGGCCGAACACATCATCAATTCGTGGCAGATGATAGTTGTTCTTTATTGTGATTTTTTTGAGCTCATGATAATCAATGAAAAGTCACATTTACCCATCATTCATCTGGATGATGAAAACTGGTGCACCCCATTGTTAATTACATGGGAATATAAACCCTTAATCTAGATTCTCATTTATTTGTTTCTTCCTCTCCTCATTATCCACAATAGACATTTTATATAGAGTCTTGGATATTGTAAACAACCCATGTATATGGTAAATTGATAATTCAACATCTCATATAAGAGGAAGCCTATGAAATTCTTCAGGAAACACTTTAGATAATTCCCTCACAATAGGAATCTCTTCAAGGATGGTTTCATCCTAATACTCTATAATCTCAGCAAGATATGAATGCTCATAGGGTAGTAATATCCGTGCTTTAGATGATGGTGCTAAAGAAGATTCATCTTCCTCCTATAACATGTATAGAATTGAGGGGTTTATTATCAATATGGAGAGTGTTTTCCCTCTCATGGAAATTTATTTTGGACCAATATAAGGAAAGTCAATTAGTTCCATGAATTGCATGAAATTCAACCAAAGTGAGAATGATGTGGTTCACTGGGAATTTCAATCCATAAATTATGATAGGGGAGGAGTTATATACATGGTATTTAATGGTTTACACTTTTTACATACACACCGACATCTTTATTTCCATAATTTTTGGTGTTTTGGGATTTTTCTACTAAACATTCGGGATAAAAAAGAATGAATAGAACCAGAATAAAAATGTATGTTTGATATTCTTGACTGAATAACTACAATATCTGTAACCACATAGCAGTCGGGGATCACATAGGCGGTAGTGATGAAAAAATATTACCCTTGTTGTCTTGGAGGTTGTTGGATGCCTCTGAAAACCATTGGAATATGGAACTAATTTGCATGGTGCTCTGGTTATTTGCAGTTGAAGTAATAAACAACGCGTTGAGGGTGAAATGGAAAATTCCTCTCCTCTATCGCAGCTACAGGTTTTTCATGTCGGCAGTTAACGGCTAGGTTCCCTTCTCTTCTACAATACAATAATTTCCTTTTCCCAATCATGAAAATTTTGGGTTGCAACTTTCAACAACTTTAGATTGTGGGGTGCTGGATTTTCTTTTCACCATTGGATTTATCCATTGGACCACCCGAATTGAAGTCTACCTTATGATTCTTATCCTCATGATACCCCTAAGATTCGTTGATCTCCATTTCAACCTTAAGGGAAAATCAGAAAATTTCATCATAGCTATCGAAGTCATGGATCGCTCCGGCTATCCGTAGGATAGGTTTCATCCCACAAAAGAAGAAGTAAACTTTGCATTCATGTGTACAGACAAATCTGGAGGCGTATCGTGAAAGACATGTGACGTTTTTTATTAGCTCTGATGGATTCCTCTTATTTTTCCATGAGGTAATGGAATTTCCTTTCCATATTTAGTCAGATTTTGTGTAGAAAATATTAATTGAAAACATTTTCCAAAATTATTCCATTCCAACACCTCGATCTCCTCCACAGGCTTTGTATTTTTTATCAAATTTCATCATTGATCAGCTTCACCCTACATGCGATAAGAATCTATAAAACCTTATCTTGTTTGGAACACAGAAGGATGGATAATATATTTTCAATGGATTTTAGACATTATTCGAAAATTGAGGGATCATATGATCCAATAAAATTATAGGGCCATTGTCTCATGAACATTTTGATTCTGACTTGTTGTTTCTTAGGGGGGTTTGAACATTCCAATAGACCAATGTTTCTATCCAATTCTTGAGTTAATAGAGAGTGTATCGAGATAATGATTGTGATTCCTGCTCCCATCATATTGGGCATCTCATTAGAATAGTCAACCCATTGATCTTTGCATCGATATTTATCCTGAATTCTCCTATTATAGGCCATTTTCTAGAATGAAAGGAATTATCTGGGTAACACATAAAGGGTAACCCAAGGAAATAAATGGATGATGTATAAAGTACTTTTATTTCCATAACTTATGAATCTATAAGATTTAATCTATGTTATCCATGAAAAACTTCCCAAACAATATTCTTACGAGATTTTTTTATTATTTAACAATTTTTGAAACTAAGATTGTGAATTTACCTATGCATATCCCTTGTGACTATCATAACGAAAAGTTCTACAAGGACCGTTGTTGTGTACCAGGATACCTTGGGTTAAACCCGAAACTCCTTGTTATAGTATTCACTATTAGGTACATTTTTACCATTGCCACCTCGACCTTCTCATATCCAAATAGAGATGTAATTTTTTTGATAAACCACATACTCAATACTCAATAGAATTTTGGGATATTTTTATTGTACTTATTCTTATCTCTAAGGCTTCACTAGTATTATCTGATCAATGTTTCAAAAAACCGTTAAACATTTCCTTTGATACCAACTATAACAACACAACTCTTCATTACACACTTAAGAATGATTTAAATTTAAAAATAATCACATGATACAACATAGAATAACTAAAGTTCATGTTCCTTTAGTGCTTATGAAAACTACATAATGACATAAAACAAGAAACATAACATGTTTTTGGAAAACATTCTTTACATGACCACTACATTCTATCGTACTTAGCATTTAATTTGATAACCCGAGGACATGAGTATGAAAGGGGTTATCTATAAATCCCAATAAGGGAGAAAACAATTCATAATATGATGAATACAATACAAATTAGGTAATAGTAATATCAATGGTTCAAAAGAGAAACATGAAAATAAAGGCATGATATAGAAAAATTATCATAACATGGAAATGTTGCAACCACACTTAATAGGGTATTAGAATGGTATAAGGATCATTAAACATGGAGAATGAGTGAAACCCAATTTGACATGAAATAAAATGTCTAAACCATCCTTTCACTTGATGTATCATGATACTAATATTTACCCAATTCATTGGAACGCTGTCAGGGTGCACTCCTCTTAGACATTTCATTTCATGCGTTAGTGTTCAACAATATCATACAATATAGATTAATTAAACACCATAATTTGTTCCACTATTATGTAAAGTGAAATGAATACTTGAAACTCTCATATCAATAAGTAAATGTTCAAAAAGGTGAATACCAAATACAGATAAATGTGCATGGATTTCATTACACAATGACTTTGGCTTTGAAAATCACAGTGCATTTTCAACAGCATAACGGTGTGACACAAAAATAAATAAAAATGGTTGATAAGAGATAAAAGGGTGTCTAATAATATGTACATGAAATGGATAGTAAGAGGGTAATATAGATACATGTCCCAATAAATGTAATGGAATTTAGATTCACAATACAATTGAATTTCTCCAATGTAAATGAGCAATGTGAAATTACATTCCAAATTTAGGAATAGAAACAGGTGAACATGGGTGGCATTAATGAGAGAGAAAGGGGTCTCTAATCATTCATACATAAATAGGTATGTATGGGGGAGGTTCTAACCATACCACAACATTTACAATTGAAAAAAAGGGAATAAAAATATTAAAAAACATCGATAAAATAACAAAGGAAGGAATCCCTTAGATGGAAATGTGATTCCAAAGGCTTGGGAGGTGCTTGAGAGAGGATTTTTTGGAGTTTGGGACACCTTGGGAGGATTAAAGAGAGATGAGGGAATATTTTTCATGAGCTATAAAGGATTTGAGTGAGGAGGAAGTCAGATCATGGATGGGTTTATATAAGAAATAGGAGGGAAATGATTATTATTTAGGTTTTGGGAACAACACGTTAAACTAAATAAAACCACAAACCAAACCATGGTTTCATCCAAAGGGGAGTGGAAAAAAATTATTTTATAAGGCCAATGGACAAACTTATTAAAATGTTATGCTTTCTTATATGGAGGTGAGTGACACTGTCCCGTACATCATTTTAAAAAGATAAATTGTTCTACAAGTCATGCAGGGTCTGCTAAAGCATTGTAAAATAAATCATAAAAACCTAAAATCAAAATATTTTAATGGTAAAAAATATTTTGGTGGAACATTATTTTTATAGTATTTTATTACATCAATATTAGGTCATTATGATGTCAGAAAACATATTATATATCTAAATGGTATTTAATTTTTTCCCAAAACATTCGACTGTCATAGAAAATTCTTAAAATTAAGCAATAGATAATTTTGAAATCCTCATTCAAAAAATAATATTCCTTTTATCTATATAATTTTCCAAATATTTGAAATTTTAATTTTTAAATAAAAAAACTGACATTTATCGAAAAATCATGGGTTTTTCCAAAAAAATCGTTCAAACCATAATAAAAATTACCATTGTAATCATAAAAATTATTCTATAATTTATATTTAATAAAAATTACTTTCTTAATAATATTTTATTAAA
Source organism: Viscum album (assembly GCA_963277665.1). Lineage (NCBI taxonomy): Eukaryota > Viridiplantae > Streptophyta > Magnoliopsida > Santalales > Viscaceae > Viscum > Viscum album. The sequence goes on along the minus strand of OY728125.1, from coordinate 551,805,417 downwards.
AAATTATTTAATTCAAAAATCAATTAATTCACCAAAATATATTTTATAATTGAATATTGACTAAAATACTATTTCTTCTTTAAAAAACTATTTACAATGTAAAAACAATAAAATGAATGTATTTTGTTTATTCTATACAAAAATAATTTACATAATCATAGTTCTACGGTATCATTACATAACTATGTATAACACCCATATAAGTCCCAAATATAAGGTCTGTGATGATGACAAACTATTGGGGTGGCTTGGATAACATCGCTCGGGTGGTCACCTCTATCAACTACTACTTCTCCCATAAGCGGTTCCATTCGAGCTAAACGTGTTTTATCTCTTCTAGTGATTGGTCATGAGAAAATCCCAATGAACCCACCTTCTTTTTTCAGATGCAAATATTGGGATTCATATAGAGAAATTCTATGAGATGAGGCCATCACTTCCTTTATCTGAGAAAAGTGGAGTTTTTAAAGACATATATTTATACTAATCATGTTATCAATATTTCTCATCCATATTATCCATAGTCACAATAACTAATTGTATTTTAAAATATAAAAAACATAAAACTAAGGATGTGAATATGTTATATTACCAATACATTTAATTAGATCATTAGAAATTTCCATTAATAAAATGTTGGGTCGTTACAATTGACTTTGGAGAGTTGGATGTTGAGGATGATATGATATTTTTGGCACAACCAGAGGATATCCAAGACATTCGAATGATGGTTATATAAGGATAGACCAATCCCATGATTCATGTGATGTGGAATCATGGTGGCATGTATGAATTCCCTTGGGTGTGTGAGATAAATATTCCAGACTAGTTCCCAGTGTTGTATTGTTTATTTTTCGTTCCCTATTTTTCATTATGACATGTTGTTTGGACCATTTTTATTTTTTAGATATGATTTCCCCCTTTTTTCAATGATTGATGTGAGATAATTATATGGCATGTGAAAAAAGGTAAGATATGATTATTAATTAACATACATTATACTACAATGCGATTAAACCCATGTGGGAAATTCAGTGACGCCGATAGAAGAGAGTATATTGACATGGAGGACAGAATTCCATGACTACAAGTTCGAGGTGGTATGATTTTTGGTTTATTTTTTCTATGAGTTTGTGATAGTAGGTTCAGTTGGAAGTAGTATTTTTGATGTAATGAGACACTTGAGAGGTATCTCAATGGGTGGTTACTTAGACTGTTTATCTACATTCATCCAGGATGGTTTTATATTTTCAAGGGATAGTATAATTGAAAAGGTATCTAATTTCATAGACCAGACATTTTAAACCATTAAATTACTATACAATGATTTTTGAGGTGTTAGAGGGATGTCCTGTGTGTTTTTGAACTAATGGTGACTTTTTGGTGGAAGCTCATTGGAATTAATTTTGAATAGTGAGTGAGGGATCATTTGAACTAACCATGTCTCACAGGAAGTGAATCATTTTAAACTAACAATAAATCTCTAGAGGGGAATCATTTTAAAGTGAAAGTGACTCACTAGAAGAGGCTCATTTTATCTAATAGTGTCATATGGGCTACATGTTATATTAAACAATTTGTGACTCTCTATCAACGACTCGTTTTGAACTAATGGTGACTCAATGGTAGTGACACATATGATATAACATTTATTCACTAGTGGATCCTCGTTTTAAAGTAATAATGCCTTCATAAAAGAGCATCATTTTGATTTAATTATGACCCGTTGGTAGTGTCTCGTTTTAAACTAATAATGACTTGATGGCAGTAGCTCCTTTGATGGGGGTAGTGGATGTGATATTAAATGTGGATGTGATTGGGTTGGTGGTGTGGTTGTGTGATGGGGATGTTATGGTAGTTGTAGTGAGCATGTGTAGTGAGGCAGAAATGGTGGTCCATTATACTAGTTTCCCAAGTAGTAAGGGGATTAAATACATTGTAATGATAAGAAATTATATGCTAATGAATGTTGAATTCATAAATATATTGTGACTATCTCAATGAAATATGTTGGAAATGAGAAAGTTAGAAATGGATTAATGAGATTTAGAAGTTAAAAAATTAACTGTTCCTTGGGATATACTTATGGGTGGTTGTGCTTGTAGTTTTGGCCTGAAAAATGGTGTTTCATGAGATATGTTGTGTTCCCTCTGAACCCTTAGGATGGGGATTGTGTTTTATAACTCTATATGTTTATACCCTATATATACAAGGGATTTCAATAATAACCCCACCCTCATCAAGCACTTTGTGATGTCTCTATAATAGATACATGGAGGATGTTTTTTCCAACATCATAATGGTAAAATGGATGAATAACTACTAGCTCCTCCCCAACATTTATTCTAGGATATGAGATGGGAATTCACAGGCTGTGATGGACATAAGTCAAAATTATCCCTTTTGATTTGTGATGTAATGATATGTTATGTCCCATATATATTCAGGAGAGATGTAGTGAGATGGATTCATCCATAGGTCATACGTAGTATGAGAGTGAATGAGGTTTATGTACTTCTTGTTCATGATACCCTACTACCTTGTGAATGTTTTGTGTTGTGACTTGATGTTATTTATAGTGGTGGTAGTACCATGACTTATGATGTTGGAGGGGGTGAGAGTAGAAAATTAGTAAGAATAAAGGGCAGGGAACCCAACCATCAATATGATTCTTACTATAATTCTTTAACATGTATTTTTTATCGAGTGATTTAGGATTAGTTAGGTTGGGGATTTAGTTATTATACATATGATGGTGATGTTTTCTTTTCCTATTTCTTTCTTATGGGATCTTTTTTATTCATTCTTATGTTGTTTAAGATATGACATGGAATTTTATATAATTATTCCTATATTCTCATAGTATGTAAGTAAAAAGACTTTCACGTTTCTAGGAGGACATAGTGGATTGTTGTAGAACTTAATAGCTCCGACCATTGGAATTTGGTTGTGCCTCTACCTCGACATTTTTTTGGGTATTTACTTTGAATACTTATATATATATAATTTTTTTAAATAAATTCATTGTCAGATGGTTTGGATTTATTTTATATTATATATTGATGTTTATTATGGATGATTAATCTTATCTAATGATCATAAAATATCATAAAGTTTAATGAATCTCATTTATGAAATTTTTATACCCTTAGTGCTAGTCTTCAACTCATGACCTACTGGATGGGGGACTCATGGATCATTATTTATCTCCCCTCATTGCAGCATCATTGTGGGGAGGTGTTCATGATAACATCCCATAAAAATGGTATAAATGTCTTCCACAAATATTTCCATGAAACACTCAGTTCCAAAAAAACACAAAACCAAAAAACATATTGTGCCCCGATAGTTAACATAGGTTTTAACCACACCAAGAAGGTTCCAGTCATATTACCATTAGTTCCAACTAATGAACCTTCCAAAAAGTTGAAAATGAGTCAATAGGGATTGTAATAAAAATTAGTCTCTCATTACGGTCAGTAGCCTCAGGAATAAAATAATAATCCCATGAGTTTTATTCCCCAAAATCCATAATGAAATAAGGATTCTAAATTCAGAAAACTTTTCACACCATTTCCAATGATATCATATTCCCTAATATCAACACCAAAAATATTCACCTAATGTAACTGTAGGACAATGATAAAAGAAATAAATATCCCCCATAACCAATTGGATAATGGATCATTAACCAAGAGTCATTCCATGTATGTAAATTGATTATTCCTCCTGGACCATACACTCTGCCTCACAAGGGTCGCAAAAACTAGTATGATACAGTTCCACCTAGAGAAACTTCCACAATTAGGTCCACACATTGGTTTAAACAACCCTTTCTTACCAATTTACATATTAAGTGGAATCCACATGTTTTATAACATTCCCAATGGATCATATTCATCCATGTATTATGAAATAACTCATAAATAGAGGATCTCACAGCCTCAACATCACACACAAAAGTTCAACATCAGTTACACCTATATCTACAATGATACCCACAAATCCAAACTCTTACGTAGAAATATATTTCTTAAAAGATACCATTACTAATTCTATTCCTTCAAAACCAAAAAAACATGATTATATTGAATTATATGTATGGTGAAATATATTTCGGAAAACTCCTTAAATGTTGAAATTATAATTTCATTTAGAGGATACTTGGTATAAAAAATGGACTGTTATCCCCTAAAACACTTATTATTAACCTTCTCTTTATCCCAAAATGATTCATAGAGGATTGTTTATTAAAAAAATTACAATTAAATTTTATAGATGGAATCAAAATTTATGTTTTAATTGGAATTTTATTTTTCAAATACATTAGAACAATCTAATTAAAATATCACATAATTGGTCATTATCCCATATCATAAAATGTAAGTATTATTAAATCATATAATTATATTGGAATACTTTATTAATGTATTTATAAACTATAAATAGTTGACCCATATCATAGTCTACCTAAACAGTAATAGGATATCATGAACATGAATGAATTATGCCTCATAATACGCATGAAAACATACACTCTTTACACCCCATGTCGAGGGGGAAAACCCAATTACTCAATAGCCTAAAAAATAATGGGCATCAATTGAGATGAAATCTATTAAACTGAAAAAATAAATTGCATAAAAAATTAATTTATCTAATTAAACAAGGAATTTTCTAATAATTATATTTTCCATTCTGATAGAAAAGGTATTAAACATGTAACAAAAACATTCCTAGTATGCTTTATACCATACCTAAAATAGTAAAATAAATAATAATATATTTTATTCAACTTTTTCACATACCACTACATCTCACGCCACATATAATTACTGAAATAATATCCTACATGACCTTACATGTGAATCCTCTTATTATAGAGGCTTCTGACAATAAAATGGGTCCAAGATGGTTGTGTGGGGGAGAATATTGATTCTTATCATAGTAAAACGATAGAGGAAAAAATATTCATCAGCATTAATATATATAAAAAGTAAAAGAATGAGATACATGACATTTTGGAAAATAATATTAATAAGACATTATATAAAAAATAAAGTTTTACAATATATTTCAAAAATTATTACCTCCAATGAAAAAAATACCTGCAAAAATAAAATATTAAAATGATCCCATGATATAACATTCATTATAAATTGTAGAATCCTAATAAAAATATTGATCTTATTCCAAACTATATCATAGAACTACACATAAGTCCGACAGAATTTAGAGCATGGTGTATGTACAACTCTTTTGAATCCCACCAACAGTGACACAAAAATAACTATTATCTAAATAGTTTGTAAAAACATTTTCTAGATAAACTCACACAAGTAACATAATTTAAAAAATTATAAACATGAAAACATAAATACATACTAAAATTAGGGGGTCAATTTTCACCTATAGAATGGTGAAAATATTCTCTAACTTGGATTGAGTTGTCTCTCATCATGTCATTATGATAGTGAAAACCATATCACTCCAATCCATTTAAAATAATCCCATCCTTTTTCCAACCCAACATCTAAGAGAAATATAACCATCCTTGGAGCACTTTATTATTTAGTGTAATGTTTACCCTAAGGCACTTTATCCCCCAGGGGTGTTGGACCAACTGGAATAACCATGATCACTAATTCACCCATGGTCATGCCCACAAGAGACTAATATTAAATTCCATTATCAACCTAGGGGATACTATCACACCTAGTAAAACCATTTGAAAAAAAACCATTTTCTATTATTCAATTTAATACCAAAAAAATGGTAATGTTAAATTTCACATCAAAACAACCATTTATAATAAAAACATATTCCATAAATAACAACCAAACTCAAAATTTTAAATTCAGTTAACATAAATTTCATTCATTTATAAAAACCACTACAAATATACATTTAAAAACCCAAATGATGGAATATTTTTTAAGCCTATTCTACAACACTAAAATGTTTTTATCATTCCTATTTCTCTTTTCAAAATACACAAATGTAGTCCAACCCATTTTCTTTATTTCTTGAAAAACAATACAATCCTTACCAAGGTTCCAAATTTGGATCCTCCCATCATTTGGTAATGGTATGATAAATAAAATGTACAATATGGTGAGGAATGAATGAAATCATTAACTTTACACATCGTCATGGAGTGAACTATCATGTTCAACCAAAAAATCCTTTACTAAAATAAATGTTTGTAATAATGTATTATATTAATGGGACCATCCACCTTAATAAGAATATTTCGAATATACCTTATCATATCAACTTTATCTATAACATTTTATATGATTGATGTCCAATGATCCAACCAATAATTGTAATAAAAAATTCTCAAATAATAAACATTTTGTAATTATTAAAGGAATTATAATTTATGAATGAAATACAAAACAAAATAACCAGAACAATTAATGTAGTTTTAAATTGAATACATCTCAACAGATACTCTTGGAACAATAAAATCAAGCATAATGATACCCCAATGGAAAGTGTTTCATTATTTTTCCTACACCGATCCAAATAAATATCAAGCATAATGGATACCATAAGAAATGACATTAAATTTAACACAAAATACATCAAAACAATAACCTACCCACATACATCCAATGTCATGTTTGATGCTGGTGTGAAGTTTTTGTCCCCAGAAATCATTATCTTATACCATAAGGAATCCCCATAATCACTTTTATAATATATCATCAGCTAGTGTAATAAAGTATCAAATACATAAAAAATAATAATAATTTAGGTTCATGGTGTAGTGCAAGCAATGTCGGTAAAACAACCAAAAATAATTTTTTACTATGACCGATGATTATTATTGGATCAATAAAGTGATGAATGCCTATCTCTGTGGAAAAAAATCAATGATTTATATAATGAATGATGTTTCCCAAAACATTAATAGAGGATATTTCACATCATGTTTATAATTAATTTAATTAATTTCATAAATAAAACTATACAAGGATCTTCTGTACACTCTTCATTGATGATGTTGATCATCCAGAATGACACTTCCAGATTATATCATTGCACTTGCGAGGACACAAATAATAATCCCTCTAGCAGTGATCCACACGTGCTTTTTTGTTCTCAGATCAACAACACTTACTCTCTGGGAGCTAGCATGTCGATGTGAGTTGATTTTTTAGTTCGTTATGGATCACTTTTTCTTCAGTATTAATGAAATTCTCCCATTCATGAGAGGGTGGGATGTGGATTTGAGAGAGAAATCTTTTAACTCAACAATTCTCAATTTACTAGGAATACAGTTCGGTACAAGTCATAATAGATAGAAATGACTATTTATCGACATGGGTATTTTGATAAAATATTTAATTGTATAAATGTATTAAAAAATTTCATAACAGTAGAGAATATATATGATTTTAATAAAAATATAGAGTTATTATTTATGGTGTTCCAAATTGTGCAAAACAAAATTACAAATATAATTTGATAGAAAAACTAATAAAACAATTATTATTATTTTAACATGTAAAAATTAGTTAAATAATTATTTACCATGTTGAAAATAATTATTTTATTTGCAGACATTCATTCGTTCTCTCATAAACCACTTCAATTTATTAAATGCCATAGTAAATAAATAAATAATTTATTCTCCAAAATAATTATTTTATTCAAAAAAATTAATATATTTTAACTGTTCATCAAAATAATTAAATATAATATACCGACAATAATGGGAATAAATATTTATATAATTCATGAAATCATTTTTATGTGACTAAAAATATTACACCCTCTTGAGATTAATATTTATTCGATTAATTATGTTCAAATATAATTTAACTAAGACCACACAAAATAACTTTAGGTGTGAACCTCTAGCATTCTTTCCCATTTTCATTAGGTGAGCAAGCCTAATTTCTAATTGTATTGTCTACCAACGGGTCAAGAAACCCAGGAGAATGAACATAAAGTTACAACATCGATATCAACATACAAACACTCATTTTGTAATATGTTCCCGATCTTTGAATTTCTCACCAAGAAGAATTCATGATAGTGTCATCTACCTTTGTGATTGATAAGACGTTCATTGAATACCTAAATAAACTCATAGTTACACCATGTCCATGGAATTTTGCGTGACAGTTCTTATTCAATAAAAGTCCAAGATATTAACTTCCATAAATGGATGGTAAAAATACGTCCTCGAGATATCAATTAAAAACATGCCACTCCTGATGCACCCAACATACCCTACATCTCTCCAAGTGTCTATTAGATATGTTTTTTCTGTAATTTAAAGTGTGTGATTCATGAAATTTATTAATGATAATAATAATATCTAAGGATCATTACTCACACTAGTAGATAGGAATATCTGATGGCACCAAAACCTACTGAATTTCTACGGGCTGGTCAGTTCTCATAATATATCATCTTGGACATTACCATGTATGAATATCATGAGATGAAGTCTAATATACTAATGAGTACTCTCACCTTATGGTCTGTAAAACATGTTTCCTATTATTTTATTTCATCCAACGACAGAAATATATTTATCTATATTGGAATACCACATCAAGATACTCATCATAGTGGGGAATTGAAAAGACCTTGTTAATGCGTCAATAACTCCTGGAAATTATTACACTATAGCCATGCAGAACAAATATCAATATGAAATAAGATGATTAAGTTTAAATTATCTTGAATATTAATTTAAACAATGTAAAACCAGTTGGTTAAAGGACACCAACTTGTAAAAACATTCACATAGAGTAGATCCTACTGCCTATGATTTCCATTCTTCTAGAGGTCACGTGATGACATGTTTCTTCTGATTAAAGTATTTATTCAAGGGGCCCTCTATGTTTTCTTTCGTGAAAACACTTCTCACTGAAACTTATCCACTCTAAGAAAAATACCTCAAGAGATGATACTTTCTATGTATGGTCATTGTCTGTTGATGTGACCTAGTCACTTTTCTGAGATCCACCGAAGTATTATTATCACATTACTATGTGATGGGATATTTTCTTCTACATATCACATATAGCTCCTGGTTTATTTTTCACATCCAAACTACTTCTTTATCTACCATATAGGCAGTGATATACTCAGATTGTGTAGTAGAATTTGTGACCACGCTCTATATTGGGATCGTTCAGCTCACTTCACCTCCATTAAAATTGAATATGTATTTTATTTGAGACATCATGTCACCTTGATCATTATAGAAACTATAATGTGTATATAGTGTGATGACTAGTTCCTTATCTCATATATAACCTAGAAACATATCATTTATACACCTTAGATACATTAGGATATACTTGACTATCATCAAATAGAAGTCACCTAGGTAAGCATGATATCGTCATATCAGACTCAATCCATATGAGACATCCAACCTAGTATATAGCATGACATATATGACTGACCAAATCCCCGATGTGTATCGAGTACATTCCAGTATCATTCTATCCTAATCTGTCTGAGTACAGATTTTCCTAGAATGATGAATTCCATGGGTCACTAGAAAAATTCAACTATTCGATTGTTCCATACTGAACCTCTCTAGTATCATATCAATGTATGTACCTTTACTATACCCAACTATCACTTGGATCTATCAAATTAGATATTGATCTGAAGAATATATATTGCATTTCCTAAGACCATAATGGAGAATCCATGATTCAACAATGCCTTAACAGACTATAAGAATGGTATCTTATTTCTAATAAATAATATATCATCAACATATACTATTAGGAAAATTATTGCACTCTCACTAAACGATTTGTCGATACAAGGATCACATTCAATCTTGATAAAACCAAATTCCATTATGTCTTCATCAAAGCCAATGTTCCATCACCTAGATGATTACTTTAATCCATAAATGGGTTTTTACAACATTCATTCCTTATTGAAATTCCAATGAGTCATAAACCCTTCAGGTTGTGTCATGTATACATATTCAAGATGGTTACCATAATGGAAGGTTATTTTTACATCCATTTTAAAAAATATTATAGTCAGGGTAAGACGCAATTTCCATTAAAATTCTAATGTATTTCATCATTACAATTGTTATAAGGGGTTTTTTGTAGTCTATTCTTTGATGCTTTATGAACCCTTCTTCAACCATTCATTCCTTATAGGTACTTATGGTTCCTTCCATCTCTAGTTTCTTCATGAATACCCATTTAAATCCTATTGTATTTACACACAATTGAGGATCTACCAAAATCTAGATTTGGTTTTGGTACATTGATTCCATTTCCAAATTCATGGCTTCATGACACCTAGAAAGATATGTTCCTATTACCACTTCTTTATAGGTTAGTGGATCATTATTATAAACTAATAATGATTCAGCATCTTCGGTAACTAGAAAACCATACCATTCTAAATCAACAACCTCTCTTGTTCTCTTAAATCATTCTTGTGAGTCTAGAACCATTCTTTCTTCCACTAGGCTTTGTGGAATTTGTTCCTATACAAACTGTTATGTACAATGATCCTTGACTTCAACTATTTCTATCTCACTCCCACTATCTGTTTGGAGATGTTCTCCCTCTCAATGAATATTCTTTCTCTATCAACTGAAATGTTTTTTTATGATAGGTTTTATTGTAAATATCCCCTTGATTACTTGGGATATCCTATAGAGGTACATTTCATTCTTATGCATGTATGTTTTTTAAATGATGAGGCCTTAACAAACACATTTCTTCGTGACACCTGTTAATTCAATAACCATGTTTTCTTTCTACTCCATAAAATATATAGAATACCATTTATTGATTTTATTGGAACATGGTTTAGTATGTCTTCCACCATTTGTAACGAATATACCCAAGAGGACAATGGGAGACTTACATGACTCATCATTGATATCACCATGTATTACAAGCTGTGGTTCCTCCTTCTGCTCACACAATTTCACTAGGGTCTGTATGGAGGAGTGATTTAGGATAGGATCTCAAACCCTCTATGTAATCAATGAATCCTTGGTGAGGATATTCTCCACCTCGAACTTAGCAGGGTTTCTCAATATTATAACAAAGATGGTTCTCATCTTCATTATCGTAATCACTGAACATATCAAAAGAATATGACTTATACCTCATTAAGTAGATATATTCATATCTACTAAAACTATCAGTAAATGTTATGATGTATGAGTACCCTCCTCTTGGATCAATTAGAAATAGTCCTCACACATTAGTATGAACCAATTCAAGGAGCTCTTTAGCCCTTTCACCTTTCCCACTAAATGGTGTTGTAGTCATTTTTCCTTGTAAACATGTGTGACACACGTCAAGTGATTTTAGTTCAAAATAATCTAAATATACATATTGATGTTAATTTTTTATCAAATTCTCATTTACGTGACCTTACTGGTGATGCCAAATTTGGTTGTAGTATTAGTCATATGAAGTATCTTTGTTATGGATTTCCATTACTTGGTATTTTTAATCCAACACATAAAGAGCGTTGTATAAATGTTCCCTACCAAAAAAAATTCTATATTTTTAAATGAAATAACATTCATTTCCAAACGTGAATAAAAAATCCATATGCTTCTAATATGGATATAGAAATAGTGTTTTTTGTAATATACGTCACATAATAACAACCCTTTAACACCATGATCATCCCAGTTGGGAATGTGAGTTGGTAGTCCCTGACAACTATATCAGTGAGTCTAGAACTATTGGCTACTCGTAGATATACCTCCTATCAGTTAGTCATATTGAATCTACATGGTTCTTGTATTTGGATACATACATGATAACCACAAGATGTATCTAATACCCAATTTTTTGAAACAAATAGATTATAGTCGATAACAAATGCACTTAAAGATTCCTCTTGCTTCTTAGGATAAGTAGATTTCTTCATCCAGTGGCCCATCTTTCAACGTGCTAAACAAACATCTTCTTATTCACTTTCCTCCCCTTTGTTCTTCTGTTTAATGCAAGGGCTTGAGGAAGCATTGGAATTAATGATCATCTCCTTCATTTTCCTATTAATCTCTATAATTATAGAAGGTTTTCACACTTAATATCTATTCCCATAAGGATAATAATGATAAAAAGATCAAGTAGAGACTTCTCAATGTCATTCATATTGAAATTGACATCAATGTTGGATAATCTATGAGGAAGTGACACAATAATGATATCGGTACAGAGTTCTTCAGGAAGTTTAAATCCGAGAACGTCCAAGATATCAATGTAGACAATGATCTTGACTACGTGATTCGCAACTAGGGAACCTTCTCCATGCTTAATTTGAATGAGTGCCTTGGAGATCTCAAACAGTTCATGTCCTTCTTAATCCTGGTAAAGACCACAGAGCATCATGAGCATGCTATATGCATCCATGTTTTCATGATACTTAACGAGATCAATATACATTGATGATATTATGGAACATATAATACCAAACGTATCATTCAAATGTTTCTCATAGGCCATGAACACTTTTTTACTCCCCTCTTGTGCTGACGGATCAGGTAATGCGGAATCCATCAAGTAAGCCTTCAATTCATGGAGTAGAATAATCCGAAGTGATCTGAACCATTCCTGGAAATTACTACCCTTGAGGAAGTTTCCTTAATTTAGTATTTATCACAGGGATAATTTGGTTCAAGTATTTTTCATTTTATTATATATTTAAATGAAATCATCAATATAACTTTCTTGATTACATTTTATCTGAAATAATTAATTAATATTGTTAATTATCCAAATATTTTATAATGTCCCAATGGCCCACAACATTGAACTCGGAATATCTAGTAGCCATGACATTATCATGGTAAGGTTCCATGTTCCCCTTCTCATAACCCCAACAAGCATTGGTCAAGATATTTAATGGTATTTAGGTAACCAGGTCATTGAAAAATGCGGTTTTGCAGCTCCTTGACCTATGGACTGGAATCCCCAATCTTGAGATCCTAACAATTGTTTTCTTCAACTCTTACCTCCAATATTACACCAAAAGTATATAGTTCAACATCTCATTATGCAGTATGGTTAATTCAACCGAAAACCATTAATAAGGGCTTCATGTATAAACATTATTGTCCCTACAGGGGTTGGTTAAACACATTATTTTATTGAGTCTTACCCTTAATCAAGTAATAGAAGGCTTGTTATGATTTAATATTTCATATGAGGGATTATATCTATTATTTGTGAAATTATTATTATCATTATCACATTGTTGATAATTTTTAGTGGAACATACTTATATGAATAACCAGTAAATGATAATATTTATGCATAACCTGGTTTTTTTTACTTCCATCTTGCATGCTTGTTTGAATCGTTAATTATGTGGTCGTGAAAACACATCCCTAATGATAAACCGTGAAACTAACAGAAATATACTATCTATACTAAAATAGGCTTCCTTACAGCTTACATGTCCCCTTCTCATGGTTACACATCACCCAAAAACCTATAATTCTACCTGCAAATCCACAAAAAATGCAGTATGCTGCCCCCCTCTAGGGATTTTGTTTCGCTTCTGTTTATCCCACTCTAGAACTCCCCTATCCTGCTCCCCGAATCCCCTATCCCGCTCTCATTCCTGACCATCCTCTCTAGTCCCACCGCTGTCTCTGCATGCTCCGCCTCTGGATCCTCCGACCACAATGTCACCAATCTTCCATCCCTATTAGGGTTCATCTTTCCTCCATACCTCCTATCATCATGACTCCACTCCCTTTTCATCGCGAATCCCCTCCTCCGCTATCACTCTATCAGACCCTCTGTAGTTTCATCATCATCATACGATCCCACCAAAATCAGCATCTGAACTCAAAATAATTTCACCGTATCTCACAAGTACATTTTCCCTTCTTCAAATCTCTACCCCAAAGCTCTTTCGCTATGTCATCTTCATGATTACAGATCTCCTCCTCATCATGACTTCGCTATTCTAATTCACCAGTTCAAAAACATCAACATTTTAACTTCATCATCACCCGGTGTATTCACCATGATCTTTCTTCGTGATCTATGACCGACAGTGATTGTCGACATAATGCCTTAACCTCTTCGAATATCCACCAACTGGGGTTTTAGAGGCTACTCCATTAGGTGTCCTAATTATAGTGTTTCAAGTCCTTCTTGGTCGTCCATCTATTTCTTCGTCTACCTCTAATACTGTCACTCTGAAATCATACACTGGAAACTAAACTTCTGATTTTGACTGAAATCCACAGTTTTTAACTGTTCCAGTAAACTCAGGTTATCCTTGGTTCATGTAAAAATACCATTTCCGAAACATGTATGTTTTACTACAATGTTGCGATACATATCCCTTGTGTTATTCATTATATTAATTTCAAGTCCACACAAGGTATTGAAACATTTATTATACTTTATCCAAATTCAATATAGTATTTATTATTTGTCTTCAGAATTTATCTTATGTAATTCAATGAGTTGAATTTGTTTCCTGATATTTAGTTAGACAATGTAAAAAATTTCAACCAATTAATTCATGATTTGTAGCCACTCGGACACGTCATGATCTTGTCTTTCTGGTTATGAGCTCTCTTCAGCTGTAGATGTCGTCGACAATGCCCTCTCTGGCTTCAGCGTCACCCAATTCTTCCTTTGAAATGCATCATTCATCTATGGTAAGCTCGCTGCAACATTTTCTCATCCATGAAGCTTCCTCTGGTTGCCTGGAAATTCTAGTAGAAAAATATCATATTATTTCATGTTCATAAGCAACGAGTTGCTGATTGTCTTTTCTATTTTCTTATAATGAATGTTTTTGTAGTCAGTTTGTGTTGTATGAGGGCAAAAAAGATATCCATGTTTCCAAACTGTTTTCTTGATTTGGATTTGAATTACTTTCAAGTTTATTTCTGGAAAAAAATATTCGAACTCTTCTTCGCCCATGATTCAGTTTTTATATCATTGACTTCTGCTTGTGGTTTCTATTTATAATAATTTTCGTTATGCATCTCTCACATTCCATGAATATCCACATAAATTATTATTGTTTTAAACATCAAATGTTGATTTTTTTCCTTTGAAAATATGGAGATGAAGGTTTGCAGATTCTTTCTATGTTCTGTTATAAAGAGTAAAACATTTCCACTTACCCTGTAGTAGGTATAAATTGTTATTTTTTATTATCATGAAATTTGATTACTATTGTGCAATGCATGCTTCATGATTATTCATTTTAATGTTGATCTTGTTGACATGCATCTGTTGTTCATCTGAGGCTATATTTCATTCCTAGAAAGATTTTAAAATTATTCTCATTAATGTTTGATTATTTCTCAAGTGTATTTAAGGTTATGAAGAAAATTGAAATTGTGTGTGGATTAAATTAGACTATTTCACCCAATGTATGTGGGTTAAATTATTTGTGCAGTGGATAATTATATAACCTAAACTAAATAAGAAATGACATTTTTTGGTGTAGTGGAATATTTTATTCTTATTTTATTTCACTTAGTTTCTTTTGGTTAACTAGATCATGTATATCATGTTGATGTTCTTTTAGAATAAATGGTCTCAAATATGTTTTTGTCTTGACAAATTTTTCATGTGGTATTGAACTTTGTACCACTACA
This sequence comes from Viscum album, assembly GCA_963277665.1. Taxonomy (NCBI): domain Eukaryota; kingdom Viridiplantae; phylum Streptophyta; class Magnoliopsida; order Santalales; family Viscaceae; genus Viscum; species Viscum album. The sequence goes on along the minus strand of OY728125.1, from coordinate 551,789,798 downwards.
TGGTATGGAATTAAAATTTTTGCAACACATTCTATCATAAATAACATTTATAAAAAGGAACAGATGATATTTTTTTTGGGTTCATGCAAAATGAATTTTATTCATATGAAAAAATCATTTTTTACGAAGGAACATATGATGATTGACTTCTCTATTTTCTTGTAAGGAATTTTTTTTGTCTTTTTATAATGCATGAAGGAAAAAATCTATCCACCCTTGCTTCAATTTGTATATCATTACATCCTCTTGTATTTTCTTATTTATAATAATTTTCCTTATGCATTTATCCCATTCCTAGATTATCTTTATAAAATCTTATTGTTTTAAACACCAGAAGTTGATTTTTTTCCATTGAATAGGCAAAGATGAATGTTGGGAACTCCTTTAAACATTCTGTTATGAAGAATAAAACATATCCATTTACCTTGTAGTGGGTATAAATTGTGATGTTTTATTATCAGGCAATATTATTATTGTTGTGCCTTGCTTGTTTCATGATTACTCAATTTAATGCAGAGCTTATTGACATGAATTCGTTGATCATTAAAGGTTGTATTCCATGCCTAGAATGATTTAATAATTAATGTCATTAAATTTTTATTATTTCTCAAGGGTATAGGAGGTTATTATGAAAATAAGAACTATATGTGGATTAAATTAATAAAGATCACCAACTAATTGGAATATGTTTTTATTATATTGTTTTCTATTATTAAATGTGTATACTATTGCATTGAATTTATAATTCAGTTTTGACCTTATGAGTTTTGTTTCACATTCTCCATTATTTATGGGCTTATAGTTTGGATTGAAATGATGGTCATGTTTATATCTATATAGCTCATAACAGACATTTTATTTATAGTATAAGGTCATGATTCCAGCACTAATGTGTCATACAGATCAGGCTCATACAATTTAGAGTATGATTCCATTCACAACCATTATGCATTAAAATCTAACCTGATACTAATGAGGAGTGATTCAACCATAGAACCATATCTATTTTCCAAATAGGGGGAAATGATACTAGAGAAATAGTAATACGGGTAAAATGGTGAATGAATGGTCTTTAAACATAATGTATGACATGTTATTTTCATAGTGTATAATGCAAAAGTGTATAATTGTGAGATATTTCAATTATGTGTTAACATAGGTTTATTAGATGAGTTAAATCATGTTCTTATATGTTCTAATTGGTGATGACTAAGTGATGATCTTTATGAATAAATTGATCATTATTAATGGAGATACATTCTCTACACCATTCAAAAATAGTGTGTATAATTACAGAAGCATATTCATGTTACTTTTATTTTTATATTCTTATATATATGACCACAATCAGTATGTATGTGCCTCTTCCATTTTTTTACAGTGATGGATAATATGAAGCATATTCATTTCAATTGAGAATTCATGGGGGGATGAAAAAATCGATATGATACTATACTAACTATCATTTACTGTTGTCAACTTCTATGAAATGGGTAGTATCCATTTTATCCATACTGTATATTATACATACATGTGTTATATACATATATGTATTAGGATGAAAGGTTTTATTATTGAGTTAATATGGATATAATGTCAAATGAGGTATTTTTCATGGGTGGATAATTGTGAGTGTGAATCTATATACACCTTCTGGTTTGATCTATATTTTTTGGGATGATATAGATTCATGATAGTATGTTAAAAAATTTGATGTGGTTTTACTATTTCCTTTCATTCTCACATTTAAAAAACTAATATGTATCTTGAGTCTATATTTTCATGTGTTTGTATTCATTCCCTTAATTAAATCTTTATATCCCTCAAAAAATACATCTATATTTAGTAAATGAAGGTTTTTATAAATTCATTATATAAATTTTTTCCCAGTTCTTATTACTAAATTTCATTGAAACAAAATGTATGGATTAGTGTTTTTTAGTAACAATACCAATGAATCACATTAGGAAAAATAAAACCTTTTCAATGTTGATAAAACTATGTTTATTCATATTTAATATATTTTTAACATTTATGTACAGATTCTACATGGATTAAGATGGTTTCGGTGGAAAAAAAGGATTGGTGAACTGCTTTCTGGGGATGGGTGATGACGAGTGGAGATCAGTGGAAAAAATGGTTTCAGTGAACCATTGTCTAGAGATCGGTGGGAAAAATTGTTCTGGTTGGAGGATGAAATGAGAGGGCCACTAATTTTATACGGGATGTGATTGAGGTGAATCAGTCTTTTGAGTAGATGTTGGAGGATGCAATTAGAGCAATGGAGGATCTTCAACATTGTATGAAATTAAATTTACTGACTTTAGTGTATTGATTTCATTATTTTTTATAATGTCAAATTTCATCCTTTCAAAATGCTTGGTCAAACATTTATGAGATGTTTATTATTAGTTTTCCAACATTATCTTATTTTTATTGGTCCATGTTTCTAATTCCAATTGGGTAGTTTCATAAGGCTGATGAAATAATTCTTTGGTACCACATCATGGTATGAAATTAGAATTATTGGAACACTTTTTATGATCAAAATTTTTTCTAGCATCTATTCATATAATATTTTATATTCTATTGGAAATATTCTGAATGATTCATATTCAATTATTACATTCATATTTTAAAAATGACAGAAAAATGGTCATTGGAAGAATTTTTTTTCCATTCAACGTTAATCATTCAATAATCAAGGTAATGTTTCCTCCCATTGCAGAACCATACTTGGCGAGAGATCTCATTGGTTTATACCCTTTCATGGGCTTGACAATGGCGGTATTTCATCAAACACAAGCTGTGATGATAGTATTCATATAGTAATGAATTATTTTTAATTTTTCAATATGTATTCACTTATGTGTCTTTGAATATTCTACAAGAACTTATTATTCACAGAGCTTCAATGTTGAATAGAATGGTGACATTTAGATTCATGCTATCCCAGGATTCAATATGTCCTCATATATAGTTTTTAATCCAATATCATGTTTTTAAGTATTCTAATGTGGTTGAGAGCTCCCTTTCAAATCTTCTTGCCATGGGTGAATATCTCGAATCAGTGGAAAAAAATATGGAATCCCCTCCATTTATCCAATATGTTTCACTATTCATGTGAGCTTTAAAACAAGAAGTACATCACACTTGACATTGAGTTAAGAAAAATCAACATTAAATCTATATTTATCTATTTTTTCACTTTCATGTTGTCATGTCTTTTAATGTTGTTGTGGGATCTCTGTTGATGCTACATAGCGTGGATGAATGTCTCTATTTAGGGAAATGATATCTTTCTAGCCCTCCACTTACCCAGGATTGGTCTGTGTTCATGTAAGTTGTAAAAAAAGTAACCAAAGTAGCTATTTTTTTCACTGCCTTCTATTTTGATTACATCTTTGTATTAGGCAATACTATTTTTATGTAGTCTCATTTTCAATATAACATTTAATCACAATTCAGTTTTTTGTCTCATTTTACAATTTGTAAACATCCAATTACTGATTAAATATTTACACTGGTAAGTATTTTTTTTAACTTATTGATTTAATTCATCTCTTAATGTACAGAAATCTATTGTTTGAGTTTTATGATGACGATGTAGGGAAACAGACAGTTACAATGACTCAGGAAAATGCAGCATCCACAAGCCTTGCCAATGAACTACATCCCTGTTTAAAGGAAAACATAAAATAGATGGCTTCCAAAGATGATTGACATTATGTGGCACATATGAAAGGTATCAGAAGAACATTATTCAACCTACTTTTTTTTAAACTTAGATTATACATTTTTATATCAAATTTAAACTCAACATTTATTATAGGATAGAGTATTATTGTTATAAAACATATAACCCACGGTTATCCATTCTTATCAGTATAGGTTGTATACTGTATATTTATCCCTGATTATATTTTATTAGCTATATTAAACTGTTGCATCGACCACCATCTGGAATTACTCTTCCAATGCACCATAGATCCACACATCAGGAAGGGTTGAAGTAAGAGGGAGGAACCTACATATGACAATCCCACCTGCACACCAGATATATTTAATATCTTCTATTATTGTATAATTTTTCATAGTTTACATATCTAAAAAAATTAAATTTAAATAATTAATTTTATGTTTCTTTTATTTCAAAAAAATATCTGTTATGTCTGTGTCCAAATTTCCATTATCTTGTTTCAATGTTTATTTTTAGTATTTCTTATTTGAAATGTATGATACCTCATTTTTTATTTTCTCATTCATTACTTTTCATATAAAATCATGCAAATTACTTTTGTGATTATGTATGATAAATATCCACAAATATTCCAATGATTAACTTTATTGGGTCTAATGATTGTACTATTTCTTTTACCATTAGCTCCAATCATTGTAATTGGCTAAATGATGGAGTTGAACAATATTCATACTTATAACATATTGAATGCCTTGTCATATTTCCCGGTTAAATCTTGAGTTTCAGGTCTAATATCATCAGAAACAAAATAATTGTCTTCATGTGGGATTAAGATGTTGGTAGCTCTTATTTAATACTATATCTTTGAAAAACTGACAAGATCCAAATGATTTTTCGGGTTTAGGACTGTTGAATTTTATGAATCTGTTAACTTTGTTATTCATATAAATATTACTTTATTTTTTGGATTCAGTTTGGAATGTTTGAAAAAAACATAAATTAATGTTATTAAATATTCATATCATGGAATTTTAATTGAAATTGATATCATTCAACCTCACAAATTATTTCCGGAACACTTTTTGATGGGATGACGGTATAAATTCAACTTTTTAATTGATATCATTACTATTTATTCATATTTGAAAATGTTATTATAGCTGCATAATGAAGATATTTGAATATTTTTAAGATCATGAATTATTGAAATAACATTTTATGATTGGATGAATGTACAACAACTACTTGCTAAAAATATTCAACTTATATAATCTTCAAAAATTCAGCTGCAAGTAAAAAATGAATTTCTCTCATTTTGTATTAAAATTATTCATCAGTTCTCATATTTATTATTACAAATAGTATTCTTTATTTAATTTCTCTTCACTATGTATTTAATTGTACCTAATAATGATTTTGTAAATTTAATTTCAATCTCCATCCTCATAAAATAAAAAATTGATAACTCTAAATTTCTCCTATCTTTTTTGAACAATTTTAATGTTATCTCCATATTTTATTCACTTATATTCTTATATAATGCACCACTACATTTGTGATTATGATTTATTGAACATTATTAATTGTTTTCATGTTTTAAAAATGGTATTATCTTATTAAAAAATAACCATTGATTCATATCACCGTGTGTAGACATCGGCGAGTACTAGTAAAATTAAACAAAGGGTATTCTCGTGAGATTATATAATGGTTAGTTTATCTAGTAGTTGATAAAATATCCATTACCTAAGGGAGAAACACCATGAACCATTGGGGTACATGTTTACATTTTACAACCATTTCACCTATGTATCTCTTGTGATTGGTTTCATATCAGCTTTATCATGAACCGTCTCCACTAGAATGGGTGTTCCATTTTTACACATGCTTTTAAACTTTCACACATGTGAGGGGAAATATGGGAGATTACATAAAAACAATGGGAATAGGACCCTATATATTAATGAGGGGATATATCTCTTAGGAGAACAATATATTTAACAAATAAAGGAAACCAATCACATAAAAAAGTCTTGGACTTTCTCATTATCTCCCACATACATGAAATGAGTGACACATTTAAAAAAACTAGCATAAAATTCTATATTCATTATTGACTAAGATAAATCATGCTCGAATCAATTAATTATCATATTTAATTAAACTACATCCTTTACTTAAAACCTTTTCTTAATTTCATTGTGATTCTAATCTATAGTAATTTTAAACAAATAAATTCATTAAAAATTATCTATGTAGATAACATGTACCTTGCTGGAGACCCCGTGAATTCTCATTCATAACTACCCAATGAGTAGGAATGAAAATTATACATATGTTAAATTAAAACACATCTACATAAAACACATATCATGTGTTGTGACTCAACATGTCACCAACACCACGATACATTTCCCAAGGGATTGTATAATATAATAATAAATTTTAACAAATCTGTGTAATTTGGATGAGTACACATTGTGTAGTTCATACTTCACAATGTCAAATATCACCCATCGTCTATATAAAGTGTGTGCCTGGGGTTACAACATGTATATGAACTTTTGACATTCTCAGATTACCTGGTATGTCTAGTGGGACCCACATCGTGTAGTATCCATATTACACTGTCTCCATCCAAGAAATCCATGTGCGGGGTACACAGTCTAATGCTAACCTAAAGGGACTAAATATTATGTCTATTGGGCCACTTGGCGTGTAATACAAAAACCATGTGCCACCAGTTCTTGGTCAACACAAGGAGTCTTTAAGAAATAGAATGCTCCAATGACACAACATGGTTTGGTGGACGAGTCCTGATTCATTAAACCTTGATACATGGTGTTCAAATCCATTTACATGTTGTGTATTCTAGTTTTGTTTGGCCAAGAACCTTTGGCATCTCCAGATGATATCCTATGCTTTATTTTATACATAATTAAATGTAAATATTTGTTTCTGTAAGGTGACCAAGAAACAAAATAGGAGGAATAGATCTCTAGATTCAGATTTGCAGAATGATTGCCATGAATTGAGATACTAAATTATTAAATGGTAACTGATCGATGAATTATTTAAATAATTTTAAAAAATGATTTAATTGACCTGATACCACATGTACGTTCAGGGCGTAGTAGAAGTGTAATTGGTACAACTCCCAACATTAATTTTTACGATGATCAATGATTATTCCGGGATCAATATGATGATGAACGCCAGTCACCAAAGAATAGAATAAAATATTATGATAAATAAATAAGTGGCCCAAAATCATTAGAGTGGATCTGACACATCATGTTTGTAATCAATATAATTATTATCATGAAGAAAATAATTCTTCGATCTCGGGTACTCTCTTCATTGATGATGATTTTTGTTTGTAATAACCCATCGAGATTATATCATTACGCTTGTGAGGATCCAAACCAGAATCCCTTTAGCGGTGATCCACATGTGCTCTAATGATCTTCGATCAACCCAACTCATTCTATGGATCCGAGCACTGTGAAATAGATCTTGTGTGGGTCGTTCATGATCTCTTGTTCTTAGTTCTTGAAGAATGTCTCTCGTTTTGAAGAGGGGTCTGAATAAGAATTGAGAGATAAATAGTTTAACTCTACAATTCTCTATTTATCAGGAATATAGTTCGGTACATGACCCATTATACGTACATATCTATTTATCCACACGGGGCTTTGGGTAAAATATATAATTGTCTATAAATAATAAAAAAACATTCATAACATTAGAGAAAACCCATGATTTTAATGAAAATACCACATCATTATTTATTGTGTGCTAACTGCTGAAAAATAAAATTATAAATTAAATTCCACACCAAATAATAATAGCATCATTATTATTATTTTAATATATCCCCAGAAGTTATATAATTATTTAACATCTTGAAAATAATTCTTTTACTATCGAACCGGCCTTCGTCTGCTCGAACTTCAATTCCATTTATTGAACAGCTGAATAAATAAATAAATAATTTATTCTCATAAAAAATATTTTATTTACAAACTATTAAATAAAAATTTATCAAATATTAAATGAATAAAATAAATAAATTGTACCACATTCCAATGAATATATATTTATTTCATTCACGAAATCATTTTAACTTAAATGAAATGATTCTACTGTCTTGAGTATAATATTTATTCCATTAATTAAATTCCAATTGAATATAACCAATACCTCCTCAAAACTATTAGTGTGCGACCCTCAAATATTTGATTTTTTGGAATTAGGAAGGCTTTCCTAAAGTGCCAATGTATTGTGTCACAATATGTCAAGGAACCCAAGATAATGAACTTAGAGTACCAATAATGAGATCCAAATACGAAAAATCAATGGGTAATATAATCCCATTATCCCAATATCTCATTATGAAAGACTCATGATTGTGTCATCAACCTTGGTGCATGATAAATCGTTCTTTGAATTCATGAAACTAACTCATTGTTACACTATATCCATGGAATTTCGCATGATGGTTCTATATCAATTAATGAATCAAGATATCAACTTCTAGAAATGGAAGGGACAAATCTTTCCTCGACTTATCCATTAATATCATGCCACTCTTGATGCAGCCAATATACTCTAGTACCTGTCAACTCTCTGCGTGACAGTTTTTATCAGGAAATAAAAGTATGAGAGTCTTGAAAAGTATTAATGATAATATTAATGTATAAGGATCATTACATAAACTCAAATATAAGAATATACAATGACACCAAAACATGATGAATTTCAATTAGTGGGTATTTTATCATAATCTTTCGCCTTTGAGATTAGAAAGTTCATGAATTTCATGAGAGGATGTCTCATAAGCATTGGATTACTCAAAACTAATGGTCTGCATATTATGTGCCGCATTATATTATGTCCTTCAACTTCAGAACAATATTTAAGAATATTGTTATAGCACTTCAATGTTAACATCATAGACGGGAACTATTATGACCTTGTCAATGCGAAAAATACTCCAGAACATTATTACACTATAGCCATGAAGAACAATGATAAATATGAAATATGTTGTTTTATATTTAAATATATAAAATACTAATGTAATGATACTACCACCAGTTGGATCTAAGACACGAAATCATACAAATAAAATTTAGTGAAATATATATGGAAGAGGGAATGAAGTCTTAGTCTTATATTCAGATCTTAATTGAAAGTGGTTATGGATGCAATGCACATAAATCAATGGAGATTCATCTAATATGATAGAGAGGATAATGATAGAATGTTAGAGTATGTTGGGTTGAAATGGTCGATTGATAGTTAGGGATAACATATCAGAAGAGAAAATATGTAAAATTCACTTTTTATGTGGAACTTGTTTTTCCTGCATTGTTTTTTAAACTGGGACCAAACTGTGAAACATGAAATGTCCAATTCCCACACATATTTCATAGTTCAGACCATAGAATGGAAAACCAGGTTCCATCCAGGGGAACCAATCTATAACATATTTTATAGGTATTCATAGTTATCAAGGCCTGTTCTTAAGGTCAAATAATTTTTTCTCCTTCAATCATTGGTCGACCATGATAAACGAGGTGTAGGTTTATCACAAAAAATTTGTTAAACCTGTACCATATGATGCAACTACCATGAACCCAAACTCCACAACCAAGGAATCTGTGAGTCATCTAAGAAACCAAGGATCCAATAAAGCCTCATTCCATTTCACAAAACAAAAAATTTCTACTTCTAAACGTTAATAATTTAATTTCATACCCCTAGAAAATTTTCACCTGAACCACCATTTTGAGAATTCAATATTTTTTTAAAAAACAAGCTCATCCATATGAATGTACAAATATAATGCTTTTCATGATCAATCCATTATGTAAATGTTCATATTATTCCATTTAAAGATCATTTGAGGAAAACTTTTTTTATGATTTCATTATCCTTTTTATGATTATACTTATAACTTAAGATAATTATGGAAGGAATTTAAAATAATTCGTTAGTGGAGGAATGCGCATACGTATTGTAATATACTTTTCCTAAGAAACTAGTCCTATAATACACAAAATAAGTTTTAAAAGAAAAATTGAGTAACCATATGGTTACCTAAATATAAAACCCATCAAAATAGGATCGTGAGTGAGTAACTATATGATTACAAAAAATTATATTTCATTAAAATTAATTAAAAAAATTGCAATAGTATATTTTGAAAATAGTGAAATGAAAGAATGGATGACTTATAATTGATGTTAAATTAATTAAGATGATGTAAGAAGTAAGATTCAATCACCTTCATGTCAGAATGATAGAAGAGACACTAAGGGAATTATATTGGAGGAAATATAAGATAAATTACTATGTATATTGGGGGAATAAATCAAATAAAAATAATGAAAAGGGACAGATTGAGTAGACATTATTTTGAACAATAAAGGTATTACTAATTATCATTTAGTAATTTTATTTTTTGTAAGTGTGTAATTTTGTTTACTTTGTAAAAATGTGAAATAATACTAGGTATTATGATGAAAATAGACCCCAAAATCACATAGACAGTTGGTATATAGATAATACAATTAAATAATAATTATTCATGGGGATAGTGATAAATTAATTTTCATAGGTACAAATATCATTACTATAATATTTAGGGACGTTTTATGTCATGTATGTTGTCCAAAATATTATCTATTCAAATAAAACCACATGGTAATAGATTAATTATATCCAATGTATACGAATTTTCATCAATGATTGTGGGATAATTATTCATGAATATCTAATTGACCTGAATTTAAGTAAATTTAATGTTATTATTTTTACTGATTTTTCCTCTCTACTCTAGGTTACAATTATAGTAAGTAAAATAATTTTTATATCTATATATAATATTCTGTAAAACCCCATTCTTTCAGGGTATGTTTTCCTTTGAATAATCTAGTAGATTGCGTTGTACACAACTTGGAGTATTTACACACCACGACCAATGAAATGAGTCGTTATGAATAGTAATATCCACTTTTTGAAATTTTTTAAATTTTATTTTCCAATATGGACATAATTTTTGGATTTTAAGGATATAAAATTTATTTGGGTGAATTTTTGGTATTTTCCTGAAAACATTTTATTACCGATGAATAGCGAAAAACATAAAATTATTGTTTAAAACCAACTTTTTATTTATATATCTATTTATTTTATTTAAATTAATTTGAAGTGAAATTAGATATATAATACATATAAAATAACAATATAATTCATTAGAGTCATTTTATAATAATATTAGATGTATAACAATTTATTTAACTTTTTACCGTCTTTTACCCACCTTCTAGGAGAATTTGAAAATTTTAATAAAACATAATTTCACCTCTTCTGTAAGATGAAAATAAAATAAAAGAGATACATGGTGGGTAATAGTTTTTAAAATCTGGTTCAATAATATTAAAGTAATTTTGGATGAACAGTAACTTTTCAATTTTATTTACCACAGTTAAAAGTAAATAGGGTAATTGAAGGTAAAAGTGATATTATAATTACTGTAAATATAAGGACCCGGCCTTAAACCTTACATAATCTTGAGTTATCACAAGATTACACGTTGAGGTTCTTTTCAGGTTTAGAGTTTTAGAGAATTAGATCTTGAAACTTGCATTACATTCCACCTTTAAACAAACTGGTTACATAAAAGACAGGATTCATTCTTCCCTACAACGGAAACATATTTAAAATAAAACTTGGATTCTTTCTTGACACATCCTTGACTCTATCATCTTATCATGTACCTTTCCCGTGACCTGTGAAAAACATTTCAAAAAAAACTTGGGATGAGCATAAAAAGCTCAGTAAGGGATACACAAAGAATGAAAATTGTTAGTTTTTCAAAACAACAAGTAAACCATGAATACTTTATCAATGTAATACTTTTCACCTTCAAGATGTAGTAAAAACTTTTCACTGAAAAAAAGTATCATTATTTACCTTTTTGTAACCAAAGTATTACCATAAAACCCATATAAAGAACACATAACATATATAAAGGTAACTTGGGACAGAAACATACTTAAGTGGAATAACCATACGGTCGACTTCCACACATATCACTTAATGTAATAGCCATACGGCCAATTTCCATACATACTTAATGGAATAGCCATACAGACGACTTCCATACCAAATGCATTGGAGGTTATAACGTAACCACCCGTCCTGGTATTCACGGCACCACCCGTCATATGGTTTATAACGTAACCACCCGTTAAAATGTCCAAGTACCAATGTAAAATCATAAAACATAAAACCAATATAAAGGAATGATAACATTTCCACATCACAATATATCATAATAGAATCCTTTATCAAAACTATTTTCAAAACCATTTAAAACATTTAATAAAGAGATTTTTGAATCAAAGTGTCCCATACCACCTTGAAGCTTAAAATTTTAAACCATCAATATCCATATAAATAAATCCTTAAAACCATATTGAATACATGGATATTAATAAGAACAAATAATTAAAACATTTAAAATGATATTTTGGTTAAAGGGGTTTTGCCAGAATTAGAGACACTTGAATACAATAATTGAGGAATAAAATTTAGTCAGAACTTTATAATATCATGAGAATAAATGTATTCATGATATAATACTCCAAAGGACAGTATATACACCACATAAGAGTGAATTGGTGCATAACAAAAATGAACCCTCAATAGAAATGTCAAATGTGACGAAATCCCTTATAAAGAAGGTATCCTTAAATTAAGGACAAATCAATCTCAAAAATAAGTGTGACAAATATAAATACACCCAATATAAGTGGATATTAAGTGTAAAACAATAAAAGGACATTCACAAGTATTCAATGGATGACATATTCAATGACTATATGTTGAACCCAAAGAAATCGAAATTGGGTTAAAAAGTTCCCTTGACAGCCTAACCGCATCAAATAAAAATGACTTGATGAGAGATAAAAAGTGTATCTCATCACTTAGACATAGAATTTACATAAATAAGGATATATGAGAACATATCCCAACATAACAATATGTAAATTAAAAGACCCAACAAAAGAAGTCTTTTAAAAAAAGAGGATGGTGAAAGGTTCCCTTACCGACTTGGGTATCTTTCAAAACATACACCCCATGACAGAAGGACAATAGATCATTGATGTAAATACTGATAAACGAAAGTATAATACACAAAGAGTAGAATAATGGGAAGTACATACACCACTCAATGGAATTTGTGGCAAATGTAGCATAAATCTCACAAAAATAAAAGTGAGATGAAAAATCCCTTATGAAAACTCGGCAGCCTAACAGCACCACATAAAACTTCCGAATATGGATTGATGAGGTCAAATAGGGTATCTCATCACATTACAATAAAATTTACAGCAATAGAAATATGACTGAACATCCCCCAACATTACAAAGAGAAGCTTAAAAGAAGTGACATAAAGGGAGTACTTAAAAAGAAAGAGAGAGGTTAGATCTCTTAAGAAAGTTCGGCAGCCTAACGGCACCACTCAAAACCTCCAAAACGGATTGATGAGAGAGAATAGGGTCTCTCATCACATGAAAATAAAACTTACAGTATGTTTAATATAAAAGATCATTCCAATAACAAAAAAGATGAGCTTTAAAAGGAATGACATAAATGTTTGTACATAAAAAGAAAGAGAGGAGTAGGATCCCTTACCTCGGGTCCGACATGACTCGATCATTCTTTAACGTCCTGAATAATAAACTTGAGTTAATTTCTATTTTCTTAAGAACCTTTTCCAATTTAATTATTCCTTTTATATCACTTATTGCCATGTTATAAACATTATGTAATCATTTAAGTTAATAATGTCTGTTTTGCCGATATTTGGTTCTTAAGTCGAAAGTGGACTTCTTAAAATTACATGTTGTTCGTGTCGTCAAAGGTTCTTTATATCCAGAATGACATTCTGGATATGGATATAATATATATCATATATATCCAGCATATACATGTATTTATAATATTACATAATCATTTAGAGGTAAGAAATGAAATGCACCGTTCATGGAGACGGTAAGCCGAACGTACGCATGAATGCTACTTTCATTTCTTTGTCATATTAATGGAATTAAAATTAAATGAGAGGTATGTATATTTTAATTCCAGAATTATATTCATCATTTAGATGTATCATTCATTATATATATCCATTATATACATATACTTTTAATAGTACATTACATTTGGGGATAAGAAATGAAACGCACCGTTCATGGAGACGATAAGTCGTACGTACGCATGAACACTACTTTCATTTCTATCTCATACATTAATGGAAAGAAATAATAATGATATATAGGTATATTATAATTCCAGTATAACATCATATATAATATCATTAACTTTTTTGCTTTACATATCCCACATATGGTATTAACGAATCAAATCACGTTTAGGGGGCGGTAGTCTGCACTTCCTAAAATGAAGATATCGCGTATACCTATAATGGAAGCCATAAAGGTAAGCCAGAAATGAAAAATACAGAAGCATAAGTAAATAATAAACATATTCTATATCATATATAAAAATAGTGACATCATAATGGCCACCTTTGAAGGTGTTAAATGAGTATTGAACAATCATCGTTTCGGGAGGCAGAATTTCGCCATCCACGGAAACCGTATGTTCATTAACCATTTGATGTAGTTTTGTGAGAGTTTAGCTCGAATAAATCTTATAACAACATACTAGTATATTGAATATACTGGTGTTGTTACAAAAGAAATAAATAAAAAGAGTTTAGGGGGTTGGAGAAGCAAAATTAAACCAATGAACATGAGAGAATGAATTACCTTTAAAAGTGTAACTCCTTTTGATTTGAGCCTATAGGCTTCCTTTGAAAGGTTTATTCCCAAAGGGAATCCTCTAGAATTAGGATAGGGATGTGGGGATAGTAAATGGGTAGGTTTTGGCCGAATCAAAGTCTTGAAGAGTGTGTGAAATGAGGTAGAGGTGGGGGCCTTTTATAAGAGGAGATGAGGGGCACTTTTGGAATGTAAGAAATATTACTTTATTTGAAAATGTGTTTCGGTTTTAAAAGGTCACACATTGATAGAATTCGTGGATAAGGTGATAAGGGTTCGAAATCCACTCATCCAATTGGTTTTGGACATGTGTAGTGCATTGATTTTACATTATATTTCCATTTTATTTAAATCGTCAAATAATGATGTCACCGATGAATCATTATTATGTCATAAATAATTTAATCTATTTAATGTCTAAAAATTATAAAAAAAACTACTATGATGTAGGAAATCTTCTTATCTTTCCAATGACTATTTATAATCAAAAATCTGATCTTTATAACCCCATATGAAAATTGATTTGGTAAAACATATTATGTTTGTGTCATTTTTACTTTTACATTAAATAAAAAGTTATTTATGTCATTTCCCAACCAAAGTGTCTCCATGGGGTCCCCAAGTTGACCCATGGCTTTTATTGGTCGGCCATGACTCACCCAATAGGTGTAGGACAAGTGTAATGGTGTTTTCACATTCTTATAATATCATTTTTACCTTAAACTACACTAATTACCACTAATCAAGATTAAAAACTTAATAAGTTACTATTCACCAAAAAATTATTTTAATCCCATTCAACCACATTTTACTTCTTAATGACAACCATGTATGTCGGATTTTTGAAAATCAAAACACAAAGATGGCAAAATATCATTTAAACGGGAAATCTGTTTTTATAAGTACCACTTAGTGGTTTCACTATTCATCAAAAATTGAAGTTTTTCAGAAAAATCCCAAAAATTCACCCTAAGCTATATTTGATATTCTGAATTCAAAAATGAAGTCCGTTTTAGAAAATTCAAAACATATTAGTCACATTAATTATTTGATAATTAATTCCCGCTATCAGAGCAAATAGCGTGTTTTTATAAAACAATAAGTATCAAAAGATTGACATTAGTTTAAGTCTGATTTCAAAGTGAAATTAATTCCAACGACCACTATTGGATTTAATGGTAAAAATATTTTCTAATTTCACTTTAAAACCAATTTAAAAGATAATATAATCATATAAATAAATTATATTAAAAAGCGGTTTTGAATTAAAATACAACATTATACACAATTCATTAAAAATGAACTTTGTCAGAAAAATACCAAAAATTTACACAAAGTAAAATTTAATGTCCCGATTCTAAAGAAGAGTTTTATTTGGTCCAAAAGAATGTATAAGAGTGATCAAAACTATATTTAATGATAGTATGCCATCAAAAGGCGATAAGTGAACCTTTAGTGAAAACTAGGGCATATACGCCTAAAATTGGATTCTTTCTGTATTTTAAGCCTTTATCTTTTATTGGATAAATGTAAAAACATTTAAAAACATATATAATCATATTTTAGTTTTTATATCAATTCCCGCCAATACAACGGCTACATGTTAACTACCATTTAAAATAATATTATTTTATTATTAGAGTGCAACGTAAGATTCCCAAGAAACTCGTTGTTGCGTGTTGGGTACGCCAACGAGCATAGCGTCCCCTTTAAATTCATTTAAATATCTTATTCACAAATATGGATAAATATGAAATTTCATATTCTTTATTTACTTGGGGTGTTACATCCTTCCCCCCTTTTGGGAATTGCGTCCTCGCAATTTTAAAATTGCGCTTGGAAACATCCTTGAAAGTCCCACATCGGAACAAAAGTCTGTAAAAAAACACTTTAAAATAAGGAAAGATAAGTACAAAGGTCACCCGAGTTAACCCATACTAGGATTCCATGTATGAAAATATGGACATGGAGGAAAAAACAAAGGTTCACGTTCTGATGGAGAGTGATAGAAAACATGTTTAGGAGAAAGTTAACCACGAGAAAATCACAAACTTGTGATGGGTTAAACGGTATTCGATTCCCCAGTAGGAAACGTTAATAGACAACATTTTTGTTTTAAGTTACTTTTTATTGAGGAATTTATTCATAAGGAAACATAATCACTTATCATATTGACTTTCAACTTTTATTAGATTCCTTACACAAACTCATATTTTCTCCAAAAGACGAGTAATTAGGAAGACTTGTTCACATTAAGAGTACTATAATCAACTTCTAGAGGATCACCTAATCCACAAAATAGAACTATATACTTCCCATGTCTTTAGACTTTAACCAAAACCAAGACCAAAAAGGCTAGTACAAGATCAGATAATCCAGAAAAGGATAACCCTTTATAAAAAGAAAATCTATTCTTAATCTCCAAAATTTGTCCAACAAAACCCAAAGTTCAACGAGGACCATTCTATAATCAACTTGTCCATAAAATTATTAAAAGTAAACCAATATAATATTGAAACCCAAATATTTGAAGGATTTAGTCACATAGTCTTCCAAAATAAATCGTAACATTTATCTCCAAACAATATCAGTTGCTCCTAAAGTCTTATTTTGAAAAGTAATTAACCTAATCACATATCCTCCATGATAGGTTAATCATTTTCATAAATAACCCAAAATCAGCTTACTCTTAATTCATAAAATCATATAACTAGAATGAATCAGTCAAACTAACTAGGGACTTCACGTAGTCCAGTGGTAGGCGATAAATACTAGTCGCACATTGTTTGGGGGTTCGATTCCCGCAGCTTTGTCCGACGCGACGGGTTGTCACACGGTCTGCGTGTTTTCCTTTTTCCAAAACTGTATAATTCTTAAAACATTCCCCAAAAAGAGATAAAATCTTCAAAGATGATCATAACATATTTTAACCTCATGTTTATCTCATGTCTTTCATTTTCCATCAGAACATATAATAACCCATAATTACCTCAAAAGTAAGGATCATATAAACCCTAATGGTTACCTTAATAATTATTACTTGAATTTCCACATCGAGTTGTCCATCTCATACATGATGCACTAGAGAACTCACCAAGGTTGAAGTGGTTGATCATTACTCCTTGATAGTTGGTTTAGAACAACCATGAGTTTCCTCATTGAATCCTCCATTTTATCTAGTATCTTAATCATAGATCCTCCACAGTTTCCTTCAAACCAATTGTCACTTTGGTGCCTGCGATATCCAGCAATTCACTAAAAACAGAAATGTCAGTGTGAGTATATCAACAAAAAAATCATGTACTAATGAGTAAGATAAACACTAAGATATACTTACTCATTCACTTTATCTAAAACTAGGACTCTTTCTGAAATCCTAACCATTATGGTAATGTCACTTATGCTTAAAGAATACCCTAACCTCTAAAGTTATCTAAACCGACCTTTGATACCAACTATAAGGCCCCAGACTTAAACCTTACATAATCTTGAGTTATCACAAGATTACACCTTGAGGATCTTTTCAGGTTTAGAGTTTTAGAGAATTAGATCTTGAAACTTGCATTACATTCCACCTTTAAACAAAGTGGTTACATAAAAGACAGGATTCATTCTTCCCAACAATGGAAACATATTTAAAATAAAACTTGGATTCTTTATTGACACATCCTTTACTCTATCATCTTATCATGTACCTTTCCCGTGACCTGTGAAAAACATTTCAAAAAAAACATGGGATGAGCATAAAAAGATCAGTAAGGGATACACAAAGAATGAAAACTGTTAATTTTTCAAAACAACAAGTAAACCATGAATACTTTATCAATGTAATACTTTTCACCTTCATGATGTTGTAAAAACTTTTCACTGAAAAGAAAGTATCATTATTTACCTTTTTGTAACCAAAGGATTACCATAAAACCCATATAAAGAACACATAACATATATAAAGGTAACTTGGGACATAAACATACTTAAGTGGAATAACCATACGGTCGACTTCCATAGATATCACTTAATGGAATATCCATACGGACAACTTCCATACATACTTAATGGAATAGCCATACGGCCGACTTCCATACCCAATGCATTGGAGGTTATAACGTAACCACCCGTCCTGGTATTCACGACACCACCCGTCATATGGTTTATAACGTAACCACCCGTTAAAATATCCAAGTACCAATATAAAATCATAAAACATAAAACCAATATAAAGGAATGATAAAATTTCCACACCAAAATATATCATAATAGAATCCTTTATTAAAACCATTTTCAAAACCATTTAAAACATTTAATAAAGAGATTTTTGAATCAAAGTGTCCCATACCACCTTGAAGCATAAAATTTTAAACCATTAATATCCATATAAATAAATCCTTAAAAACATTTTGAAAACAAGGATATTAATAAGAACAAATAATTAAAACATTTAAAACGATATTTTGGTTAAAGGGGTTTTACCAAAATTAGAGACACTTGAATACAATAATTGTGGAATAAAAATTAGTCAGAACTTTATAATATCATGAGAATAAATGGATTCATGATATAATACTCAAAAGGACAGTATATACACCATATAAGAGTGAATTGGTGCATAACAACAATGAACACTCAATAGAAATGTCAAATGTGACGAAATCCCTTATAAAGACGGTATCCTTAAATTAAGGACAAATCAATCTCAAAAATAAGTGTGACAAATATAAATACACCCAATATAAGTGGATATTAAGTGTAAAACAATAAAAGTACATTCACACGTATTCAATGGATGACATATTCAATGACTACATGTTGAACCCAAAGAAATCGAAATTGGGTTAAAAAGTTCCCTTGACAGCCTAACCACATCACATCTAAATGAGTTGATGAGAGATAAAAAGTGTATCTCATAACTTGGACATAGAATTTACATCAATAAGGATATATGAGAACATATCCCAACATAAATATATGTAAATTAAAAGACCCAACAAAAGAAGTCTTTTAAAAAAAGAGGAGGGTGAAAGGTTCCCTTACCAACTTGGGTATCTTTCAAAACATACACCCCATGAAAGAAGGAAAATATATCATTAATGTAAATACTCATAAACGAAAGTATATTACACAAAGAGTAGAATAATGGGAATTACATACACCACTCAATGGAATTTGTGGCAAATGTAGCATAAATCTCACGGAAATAAAAGTGAGATGAAAAATCCCTTACGAAAACTCGGCAGCCTAACGGCGCCACATAAAACTTCCGAATATGGATTGATGAGGTCAAATAGGGTATCTCATCACATTAAAATAAAATTTACAGCAAGAGAAATATGAAATAACATCCCCCAACATTACAAAGAGGATCTTAAAAGAAGTGACATAAAGGAGAGTACTTAAAAAGAAAGAGAGAGGTTAGATCTCTTACGAAAGTTCGGCAGCCTAACGGCGCCACTCAAAACCTCTAAAATGGATTGATGAGAGAGAATAGGGTCTCTCATCACATGAACATAAAAATTACAGTAAGTGTAATATAAAAGATCATCCCAATAACAAAAAAGATGAGATTTAAAAGGAATGACCAAAAAGTTTGTACTTAAAAAGAAAGAGAGGAGTAGGATCCCTTACCTCGGGTCCGACTTGACTCAATCGTTCTTTAACGTCCTGAATAATAAACTTGAGTTAATTTATATTTTCTTAAGAACCTTTCCCAAGTTCATTATTCCTTTTATATCACTTATTTCCATGTTATAAACATTATGTAATCATTTAAGTTAATAATGATTGTTTTGTGGATATTTGGTTCTTTAGTCGAAAGTGGACTTCTTAAAATTACATGTCGTTCGTGTGGTCAAAGGTTCTTTATATCCAAAATGACAATCCTTATTTGGATATCATATATATCATATATATCGAGCATATAAATGTATTTATAATATTACATAATCATTTAGAGGTAAGAAATGAAATGCACCATTCATGGAGACGGTAAGCTGTACGTACGCATGAACGGTACTTTCATTTCGTTGTCATATTAATGGAATTAAAATTAAATGAGAGGTATGTATATTTTAATTCCAGAATTATATTCATCATTTATATGTATCATTCATTATATATATCCATTATATACATATACTTTTAATAGTACATTACATTTGGGGATAAGAAATGAAACGCACCGTTCATGGAGACGGTAAGCAGTACGTACGCATGAACGATACTTTCATTTCTATCTCATACTTTAATGGAAAGAAATAATAATGATATATAGGTATATTATAATTCCATTATAACATCATATATAATATCATTAACTTTTTTGCTTTACATATCCCACATATGGTATTAACGAATCAAATCACTTTTAGGGGGCGGTAGTCCGCACTTCCTAAAATGAAGATATCGCGTATACCTATAATGGAAGCCATAAAGGTAAGCCAGAAATGAAAAATACAGAAGCTTAAGTAAAGAATAAACATATTATATATCATATATAAAAATAGTGACATCATAATGGCCACCATTGAAGGTGTTAAATGAGTATTGAACAATCATCGTTTCGGGAGGCAGAATTTCGCCATCCACGGAAACCGTATGTTCTTTAACCATTTTATGTAGTTGTGTGAGAGTTTTTCTCGAATAAATATTATAACAACATCCTAGTATATTGAAGATACTGGTGTTGTTACAGAAGAAATAAATAAAAAGAGTTTAGGGGGTTGGAGAAGCAAAATAAAACAAATGAACATGAGAGAATGAATTACCTTTAAAAGTGTAACTCCTTTTGATTTGAGCCTAAAGGCTTCCTTTGAAAGGATTCTTCCAAAACGGAATCCTCTAGGATGAGTAGAGGGATGTGGAGAGAGTAAATGGGCAGGGGTTGGCTGAGCAAAATGATTGAGGAGTGTGTGATATGAGGTAGAGGTGGGGGCCTTTTATAAGAGGAGAGGAGGGGCACTTTTGGAATGTAAGAAATATTACGTTATTTGAAAATGTGTTTCGATTTTAAAAGGTCCCACATTTATAGAATTCGTGGAAAAGGTTATTAGGGTTCTAAATCCACTCATCCAATTGGTTTTGGACATGTTTAGTTCATAGATTTTTCATTATCTTTACATTTTATTTAAATCATCAAATAATGATGTCATCGTGGCATCATTATTATGTCAGTAATAATTTAATTTATTTAATGTCTAAAAATTATATAAAAACTACTATGATGTAGGAAATATTTTTATCTTTCCATTGACTATTTATAATAAAAAATCTGATCTTTATAACCCCATATAAAAATTGTTTTCGTAAAACATATTATGTTTGTGTCATTTTTACTTTTACATTAAATAAAAAGTTATTTATGTCATTTCCCAACCGAAGTGTCTCCATGGGGTCCCCAAGTTGACCCATGGCTTGTCTTGGTCGGCCATGACTCACCCAATAGGTGTAGGACAAGTTTAATGGTGTTTTCAGATTCTTATAATATCATTTTTACCTTAAACTACACTAATTACCACTAATCGCGATTAAAAACTTAATAAGATACAATTCACCAAAAAAATATTTTAATCCCATTGAACCACATATTACTTCTTAATGACAACCATGTATGTAGGATTTTCGAAAATCAAAACACAAAGATGTAAAAATTTCATTTAAACGGAAAATCAGTTTTTATAAGTACCACTTAGTGGTTTCACTATTCATCAAAAATTGAAGTTTTTCAGAAAAATCCCAAAAATTCACCCTAAGCTATATTTGATATTCTGAATTCAAAAATGAAGTCTGTTTTACAAAATTCAAAACATATTAGTCACATTAATTAATTTGATAAATAATTCCCGCTGTCAGAGCAAATAGCGTGTTTTTATAAAACAATAAGTATCAAAAGATTGACATTAGTTTAAGTCTGATTTCAAAGTGAAATTAATTCCAACGACCAATATTGGATTTAATGGTAAAAATATTTTCTAATTTCACGTTAAAACCAATTCAAAAGATAATATAATCATATAAATAAATTCTATTAAAAAGCGGTTTTGAATTAAAATACAACATTTTACACTATTCATTAAAAAATGAACTTTATCAGAAAAATACCAAAAATTTACAAAAAGTAAAATTTAATGTCCTGATTCTAAAGAAGAGTTTTATTTGGTCCAAAAGAATTTATAAGAGTGATCAAAACTATATTTAATGACAGTACGCCATCAAAAGGAGATAAGTGAACCTTTAGTGAAAACTAGGGCATATACGCCTAAAATTGAATTCCTTCTGTATTTTAAGCCTTTATCTTTTATTGGATAAATGTAAAAACATTTAAAAACATATATAATCATATTTGAGTTATTTATATCCATTCCCGCCAATACAACGGCTACATGTTAACTACCATTTAAAATAATATTATTTTATTATTAGAGTGCAACGTAAGATTCCCAAGAAACTCGTTGTTGCGTGTTGGGTACGCCATCGAGCATAGCGTCCCCTTTAAATTTATTTAAATATTTTATTCACAAATATGGATAAATATGAAATGTCATATTCTTTATTTACCTGGGGTGTTACACTAAAACATGCACTAGTTATATTGGATATGTGTAATTAGACCAAGAGAAACCATATGAATAAAATATTCTCATTTCGGTCCACTTGGATTAAATTAATATATTAATTATTAAATTTTTTTAAGACTGAAAAGTGTTAAATTAAATGCTTAATAAATAAACCGTTTTCAATATAGGGTCATCCATTAGATAAATTCGACTATAAATATTCATTAGAAATATAAAAATATTTCCTACATTATGGTAATTTATTTATAAATTTTTATCATTAAATAAGTAAATTTATTTATTACACAATAATGATGCAGTTATTACCTTATTAATGAAAGAATCAAATAAATGGTATTATAAATATTATTATAAATATAATTTCAATGATTTTATTACATCCACGAATTTTGGAGGTGAATATGACATGTCATGATTGATTTAATTTATTTTTTTGAAGTAATCATGTTTTGATAACAATCACTAAAATAAAATACGAAATATTGTCAACATTGACATAGATTAGTATTTAAAACAAATATTATATAATTAAATTCTATAATATTCCTAAAAATCAATGGATCGTCCAAATAGATTAAATAATATTATATATTCCATTAATGAATCTCTTGATGTTTTTTTGGTAGTTTAGAGTTTCTTTATTAACCATATTGTGTAATAATACAAGAAGACATGGTAAAAGTTAAACTATTTAACTAAAAGTTAAACTATTTAACTAAAAGTTAAATCTAAAAGATAAAGTTAATATGGTGACCTAAAACTATCTCAAACTAATGTGTTTAGTGATTTTAGACCCATCTCCATATTATATTATAAATAAATCATTTTTGTTCCATTAAAAATCGAAAATTATTTTATTATAAAATAATATTGAAGCTTTTCCTAAAATGACCCTCACCTCTCTAATAAAAGGGAACTTTACCGTCTCCCAAAATCACTCCTACAATGCCATTTTTCTACACAAAATCCAGCCCAAATATCCTCCAAATATTAATCCCTTCAAACTAGAGGCCTTATTTGATCATAAATCCATCCTACAGATCCCTTTTGATAAAATCAAAAGGAAGAACCCAAATAAGAGGTTAATATTTCATCACCTCTTTCAAGATCATTTCTTCTTCCACTCCATCTTTCTTTGTTGTTTCCATTCTAAAATAATAACTCCAGTGTCTTATATATATTGTGATTATATTATTTAAATATTACAACTATATTCATTATTCTATCCACCCTATGAATGACCATGTCACCATACACGCGTAGGTACGACTTATTGTCTCCACGTCGTGGTGTAATTTGTTATTCAAAGACTTCATTATTAATATGGGTATAATAAATATTATAATTGATATAATATTAAATATAACATGAAAATGATTCTGTATATATTATATACCATCAAATTACATATTATTTCACCATCAATATAATGGTATTGTCGCTCATGCATATGTACGGATTACCGTCTCCACGAACATGATGAGATTCATTCCCCATCGTAATCATTCAAAAATAATGTTCATTTAATGATTTAAAATAATGTTTAAGAACACAATATCATTCATGATATTAATAATATACATCCAATCCATAAAAAACATGACTTATGTAACAGAGCATAAAATAGAAAACATATCATTTAACACGGGAAACGATGATACTACTAAAATATTATTAACAATGAAAAAATATTATTGGATCTTATATGATATCATATTTATGTTTATAGTTCATGTCTAATTTAATTACAATTATTTAACTATTATACTAGAGGTTCACATACCCTCAAACTAGGAAAAGTACAAAGTACAGTTTAATTTCAGAATCTCTTCATTTTCCGAGGTTGTTTTTACGTAAGTATCTATGGGGACCTCTTTATAATCCAAATTCATTTTTCATAAAAATTTATTTAAAAATATTTTTACTATATACTACATTATGGTTTAAATTCATTTATACCCTTGTTTTACTTTTTATAAAATTGTTTGAAAGGAATCTTTTCGTCGCTTTCCAAATAAGGTACTTTATGACATTTTGGACAAAATTATGGTAAGAATGACTTTTTTAACTTATATAGAGGGTGTGGCTATGTTCCTCCATTATATGAATGTTTATGCTTCCCTTACATTCTTATAATAATATTTTCCTAATAAATCTTTTATATTATAATTATATGTCATTAAAATTATTCCAAAATAGAAAGTGTAATTTATTCCAAATAGTATTCATTTCATCTATGTAAACATCATTTGATGGATTTTAAACTTGTTTGAAGTTGATTTATTATGATAAAAATATTCTATATTTTATTGATGTTTTTGAAATATGTTTGACTGTGGATGTGTTATTTTTACACCATTCATGGTTTATGGATAAAACGTATTGAAATTTCATATGCTTGTATTAATATGAATGTTTATGTTATGTTTAATCCTTTTCATATGATGAATGCATTGGACTTAGTAAGTGATGGGTGGAGCTCACTATTGCTCCTCTATGCATAGGTAGATCTGATGAGACAAAGTAGTGTCTTGGTATAAGGCCTTGACAACATTTTATTTGTTGCCTTGGCACAAGGAATTGACTATGTGGTTATGAAGTCTGGAATTATGCATTCCATCATTATGAAATTGGATATTGATATTGCATGGGATTATTCTACTAGTAGAATATCAATGTGAATAAGTAAATGGGATTATTTTGATTTATATTTTCCATATTATGATTCATTTTCTGTTTAAATGGATTTTTTATATATAATCCTTTCCATAAATGTTTATGATTATTTATTAAACTTTATACTATATTCTTATCCTTACAGAGCATCTGAGATCACCCATTTATATGTTTTATTTTTTCCAGGTTGTAAAGAAGTATATTATTACTGACCTGCATTTATATTCAAAGAGATATGGGTGTGGTCTATGCAGACAATGTTATCGTAGTTTTTTGTTTTTTTAATGTTATGTAAAACATATAAATCTATCTAGTATTTCCAAGGCTACTAAACCGATTGATCTTTCATGATTTGATCTCTTGTGATCCAGTCATTGTTATGTAATAATACACAGACTCTGGGTAACTGGGGTTTGTGTTTTACCACTAGTATCAAAGGATGTTTAGTACAAATTGTGAAAGCAATATTTAGAAAAATACTATTAGAGAACACTACCATAAGATTGACATCGAGGATTAGTATATAAGTACTTCCTAAGACTTTGGTAATATATAGATTTTGTGACTTTTCCATGGAATACATCCCTTTTTGGATACGAGAAGGTAGAGGAGGCTCTAGCACAGATGTAGCTAAGAATAAAACAAAAAAACACCGCTTTGAGCTATACTTGAACGCGAACTAGTACACGACAATGAGATTTGTTGTACTCTTGGTTACGACACACCTGAGTGATATGTTTATGATAATTCTCATTTGATTTACAAACCATAATGAAGGGTTTATGAGTATATACATCCTCAATGAAAAAAGTTTTAGTATTATGGATTATATTTATAAACTATTCAATTTATGATAACTATTTTATATGTTTTTAATTATGTATTGTGATTAATAAACCATTCTAGTGTATGCCATTATTTAGAAATGGAACATAGTAGATGAAATTGAAACTGTATCAATCCACGTAATCCATGTATATATTTCCCTCCTACTCAAGATAATTATAGTGGAGTTGGTTATGCAACTAGTGCTTATCAGCTTATCACCTTACTGGGACAACTCACTCAGATTTTGAATAATCACTTTACCTATATGGGGAACCCATATCCACAATGAAAACGATCAATGTTAGACCACTTCATGAGGAAAAACGACCAAAATTAAATGGGTGTACAAATACATTGGTAGCTAAGAAATGGATAAGTTCCATAGAGAAAATATTTCATGCTTTGGGGAGTAGTGAATGAGAAAAAGTTGTCATGGATGTTTATCACCTCAAGGGGGATGTTGATCAATAGAGGCCATTAATCCAAAAAAAATGGAAGATGGAGAGCTATCTAACATCGATTGGAGGGAGTTTAAAGAGATTTTCATTGAAAAATAAATTTGTCATGACCATTGAGCAGATATGGAAATGCAATTTCTGACTCTATGGGAAAAGGCAGATGAGAATTTCTCAATGTATGAGACTAACGTTACAAGGATAATAAGGCATACATCATATTATATACGTAACCCAATGAGTAAGATTGATAGATTATTTGATGGTTTAATGCCATTTCATTTTCAATATTTTGTCTCCTAATCCTTCTCATCATACGAAGATATTGTGTCATGCGTTATCAAGACATAAAAGGAATTCACTAAGTCTTACAACATCCAAAAAAAGAAAGAGAATAATAGATTAGTTTAACAAACTATAAATTGAAATAAGGGGAATAATTGGAAAGATAAATATCCATCATGCTATAAATATTGGAAGAAACACCCTGGTACTTGTCATAAGTGAACGGAAGTCTGTTACAGGTGTGGTGAAACATGCCACCAAGCTCGTGAATGCAAGGGGAAGAAAGATGCTGTCAATGTTGAATGCTACATTTGTAGAGAAAGGGGAAGTATTCTAATGAATTTCATAAGCCCCACAGAAACATAATCTAAAAAGTCCAAGGGTGCTAGGCCAGGATAATGTGATCACTAATATTGAGGATGAAGCTTCGATGGATGTGTTGGAAGGTAATTTAATGGTTTCCTCAAATTTAGCCTATTCTTTATTTGATTCTAGATCATCACATTGTTTCATATCATACCAGTTTTCTAAAAAAATTAGATATTTTCAATTTTATTTAATAATGGATTTTTTAGTCAAAACACCTAAGGGATATATCATTGCAACACATGTTTGTGAATGAGTACCCATTAGGGTGTATAAATGATCATTATCTATTGATCTCATCAACATACCCATGATTTAATTTGATATAATCGTCAGAATGGATTGGATTTCAGACCATAATGAAAACATTTACTGAAAGAAGAAGGAGGTTTCAATTTTTAATGATGATAAGTAGTAACTTATCATTAGAGAAGAAACGTCACCACCCGATTCTTATCTAGATCCTCTCCCAGTAGCTCTACTAAATTAAATTGTTGGGGAAGAAGAGAATGAAATAACTATGAGGGAGGAACGTAATGTTAAAATAGTGGGTGTACCTATTGTGCAAGAATATATTGATTTGTTTTTATAGGATTTACCAGAACATACTTCAGAATGATAAATTTAGTTTTCCATTAATTTAATTCCTTGTTCAAGGCC
The DNA here is from genome assembly GCA_963277665.1 of Viscum album. Classification (NCBI taxonomy): domain Eukaryota; kingdom Viridiplantae; phylum Streptophyta; class Magnoliopsida; order Santalales; family Viscaceae; genus Viscum; species Viscum album. Next base: position 551,761,395 of record OY728125.1, on the reverse strand, counting down.
CAAATTGAAGACCCCATATTCAAAAAAACTATAGAATTAGCAGGACTAAACAAACAATTAGAGGAATTGATTAATAAGGGATTTATTCTCCCTAGTTTTCACCAATGGGAGCCCCTGTCCTTTTTGTAATGAAGAATTATGGATCTAGGAGGTTGTGCATAGACTACATGGAGATAAATGATATAATAGTAATGAACACGTATACCCTACCAATCGTTGATGATTTATCTGATCCACTTCATGGAGCTCAATATTTTTCAAATTTTGACCTCCGATCTGTTTATCATCAGTTGTGCATGAAGAAGGAAGATAATCTGAGGACAAAAGTTTGGACAAGGTACGGGCATTACGTGTTTACAATAACACCTTTTGGATTGACTAATGCGCCCTCTATCTTCATGGAACTAATGAAAATATTTTTCCAGGAATTTGGTGATGAATTTGTAGTGGTATTTATTCATTATATCTTGGTATGAATAAAAATATACAATGATCATGAATATAACTTTCACATAATTTTAAAGACTCTTGGAATAAATGAATTATATGGGATGTTTTGTAAGTGTAAATTATAGCTTCTAGAGAATTCTATTCCTGGCCTTGTTGTCTCTAAGGAGGGAATATTTGTTGATCCTTAAATGAAAAAGGAAATCCATGAATGGACAACACTGACGATTATAACTAATTTAGAGCGTTTTATTGGTTTTGCAGGTTATTATCAACATTTCATCCAGAATTTGGCTTGGTTGGCTAACCCATTATCCAAGCAAACACGTAAAGGGTTAAATTTTTTTTGTTAAAAAGAGTGTGAAAAATGTTTTAAATAACTGAATAGAATATTAGTTTATGCTCATATCTTGACTCTACCAGTAGGGAATGCTTGGTTTGTTATTTATAGTGATGCTTAAAAAAGGACTTGGTTGTGTCCTTGTGCAGAACGATAGTTTTATTGCCTATGCATCACGACAACTAATATATCATAAGTAAAATTATCCTACTCTTGATATTGAGTTAATAACTGTAATCATTTCATTGAAACTATGGAGACACTATATCTATGGTGAAAATTTGTGATTTATACCGATCAGAAGAGTTTGAAGTATATTTTCTCACAAAAAGAACTTAGCATGAGGAAAAGGCGATGGCATGAACTACTATAGGATTGTGATTCCACTATACATTACCACCCAGGTATAGAAAAGAGGGTGGTAGATTATTTGAGTAGAAAGGATAATGGAGTTTTTAATAAGTTGAGAGTTGAAAATGATCATATATACATGGATCTATTAAATATGGATATTGGAATAACCATGAATGGTGAAACATAAAATATTTTTCGAATGGTTACCAAACCATCTTTACTAGAAAGGGTATAAAGTTCTTAGACTAATGATGAGGAATTTAAAAATAATATTAAATCTATGAATGATGGGAGATTTAGTGACATTATATATGAAGATAGAATTTCGAAATTTGGGATGAGACTTTGTGTTCCTAACATACTTGATCTAAAAGGAAATTTTTGGATGATGATCATCGCTCTAATTTCTCTATACACCATAAAATACTTGATATAAAAAGGTAATTTTTGGATGATGCTCATCTCTCTAATATCTATATACACCTTGTGAGCACCAATAAGAATAGAGAATTGAAAAAAAAATTTGGTGGGATAACATGAAGAGGGATATTGATGATTTTGTGTTAAGATGTATGGTTAGAAAATAAATAAAAGATGGAAGGAAATAGCCTAGAGGAGTCATGAAAACTCTTCCCATACCTGAGTGGATATTGGATATTATTATGGTGGATGTTGTCATGGTTTTACCAAAGACTCCAAGATGGAATGATGAATTATACATCATTGTTTATAATCTTACCATGTCATCACATTTTTTGGATATAAGAGAATATTTACCACTTGAACGTATAGCAAGACTATATATTAATGAAGTTTTAAGATTTAATGGAGTACCCAAGTCAATTTTTTACGATCGTTATCCCTTTATAACATCAAGATTCTAGAAAAGTCTTTTGAAGGCCCTAGATAATGATCTTCATTTGAGCACTGCTTACCTCCCTCAATCTAATGGACAATCAGAACAGACTATTCAATCTATATGAGACATGTTGAGATCATGCTAAATTTACTCTGAAGGTATGTGGGATACATATTTACATCCAGTAGAATTTTACTATGAAAATATCACCCATTCATGTATTCAAATGGCACCATATGAGGCGTTATATGAAAAGAGATGTCAAATATCTACTTGTTGGGATGACGTTAGTTAAAGATAACTTGTAGGCCAAGAACATGTTGAGGAAACAATGGAAAATGTGACGGTTATCAAAACCCACATAAAAGACACCCAATGTAGGAAAAAGAACATTGGCAATAATCAAAGAAAGGATTTTGAATTTCAAGTAGGAGACCATGTTTTCTTCAAATTATCTCCATGGAAGGGAGTTATACATTTTGGTATGAATTGTAAATTGAATCCCAGTTACATTAGACCATTCAAAATTTTATAATGAATTGGATTTGTTGCTTATAATTTGGAAATACCTCCAAGACTCTCCAATGATAATGATGTGTTACATGCATCACTATTGAGATAATACATGCCAGACCCAACACATGTACTCGGCTATGAGGAAATTCAATTGGAACCCAATTTATCTTATCTTGAAGAGCCTATTATAATTCTTTATACAAGAGAAGATGTGCTAGAAATTGGATGAATCATCTAGTTAAGGTTCTTGGAGAAACTATAAGATGGAAGAGGCAATGTTGGATCCCGAGAAACATTTGATGAATAAATCAGAAGAATGTTTTTATGCAGTAATATTCTAGAAATTTTGAAGATTAAAATTATTTTAAGGAGGGGAGAATGTAACACCCCAATATTCCACGATATGTTTCCCTTGGAATAATGCAGTAGCTAGCATTGTATACAACCTAAAGTTTTAACATGCCACGACCAATGAATGTATCCATTATGAATAGTAATTCCCACATTTTTAAATTTTAAAAATTTTATTTTTCAAAATGGACTTCATTTTTGGATTTAGAATATCAAAATTATCTTACGGTGAATTTTTGTTATTTTTATGAAAACATTCAATTTTCTATGAATAATGATAAAAATTGCGTTATTATTTAAAAACATTTAATTTAAATAAATATTTATTTTATTGAAATATATTCTTTATAGAAATATATATATAATACCTATATATGTTCAATGTAATTAATTGGAGTCATTTTATAATAAAATTATATGTATAAAATATTATTAAACATTTTCTCGTCTTTTACCAACCTTCTACGATCATTTAAAAATTTTCCATAAATTTAATTTTACCACTTCTGTGAGTTGAATTTCAATAATATGAGAGTCACGGCTGATATCAGTATGTAAAATTTGGATCAACAAGATGAAATTATTTTTTTGTTGAATAGTAACTTTTGATTTTTATTTACCACGGATAAAAGTAAATACGTAATTAATGGTAAAAATGATATTATAATTACCCTAACACATGTCCTAATTGAATTTTATAATTTTAATTTGATCAAAAGAAATTGTAGGAATAAAATATGATCATTTTGGTCCACTTTTATTAGATTAGTACATTAATTATTATTTTATTTAATAAAGAGTTAAAAGTGATAAATTCAATGTTTAATAATTAAACCATTTTTCATAGAGAGTTATACATAAGATAAATTTGACTATAAACATGAATTATAAAGCTAAAATGGTTTCCTATATCATGGAAGTTAATTTATAATATTTATACAGTACATAATTAAATTTATTTTTTACACAATGATAATGGAGTAATTATCATATTAATTTAATAATCTAATAAATTGTATTATAAATATTAAAATAAATATAATTAAATGTTTTTATGACATCCACGAATTTTAGTTGTGAATATGACATGTTAGTATTGATTAAATGTATCATGTTAAAATTAATTAAGTTTTTATGAATTTTACAAATACAAAATACTATTAGTGTCAAATCTGACATAAATGAGTTTTTAAATCAGATATAATATTATTAAATTTTATAATATTCCTAAAAAAATGGTTTGGACAAATGTAATAAATAATAATATATATGTCATTAATGAACCACTATAGGATCTCTAGGATGTTTAGAATATGTTTATTAACCATATACTGTAAGAATACAAGAAGACACTGTAAAAGTTAACATATTTAACTAAGAGTTAAATCTAAGAGATAAGGTTAATATGGTGACCTACACATATATAAAACCTATTGGATGAGTGGTTTTACACCCATAACCACCTAATCCTTAAAAATATAATTTTGGAGTTGTTATAAAGCGAAAATTATTTTATTATAAAATAATATTTGAAGCATTTCTTAAAGTGAACCTCAACTATATTACAAAAGGGTACTTCCCATTCTCTCAAAAGCACACCACCAAAGCAATTTGGCTTGTCCAACCCCTAAACAATATCCTCCCAACAATCATATATTCATTCTAAAGGCCTTCCTTTTGTCAAAAGCCATATTATGGGGCTTTTTTGGTTAAATCAAAAGGAAGAACCCACAAAAGATGTAAATATTCCATCACTAGGATGAAGTTATTTTATTCATCCACTTCCCCATTATTTATTGTTTCTATTCTAAAATAATAACCCTAGTATCTTCTACATATTTTGATTTTATTATAAAAATAGTTCAACGATATTCATTATTCTATGCATCGTATGAATGACCATGTCACTATATGTGCCTACTTACGGCTTTCTATCTCCACGTCGTGTTGTAGTTTGTTATTCAAACACCTCAAAATTTAGATGGGTATTTTAATCAGTATAACAGATGTAAATAATAAATATAACATTTTAATTACTCTGTATATATGATATACCATCCAATTACTTATAATTGGACCATTAATATGAGGATATTTTCGCTCGTGCATACGTATGGATTACCGTCTCCACGAACGCGATGAGATTCATTCCCCATCATAATCATTGAAGAATAATTTTGATTGTATGATTAAATATAATTTTTAAGAACATAATATCATTATGGATATAAATATGATAAATCCTATGCATAACAAACATGGATTACATAACCTATCTTATAAAGGAAAACATATCATTTAACACCCGAAATGGTGATTCTACTAAAATATTATTAACAAAGAAATATTAGTGGATCATGTATGATATCATATTTATGTATATAGTTATTTTTTATAATTTTATATCTTTTAATTACCTATTATAAAAAATGTTAACATACACTCAACCCCGGAAAATTATAAGGTAATGGTTAATTTTAAAATATCTTCATTATCCGAGGTGGTTTTTAGGTAAGTATCAACTAGGACCTCTTTATCATCCACAATAATGTTTCTTAAAAATGTATTTCAAACGATTTTTAGTATTTACTAGAATATGGGTTAAATTTATTTATACCTTGCTTTGAATTTTTATAAAATCGTTTGGAAGTAATCTTTCTATCGTTTTCCAGACAAGGTACTTTATGACCTTTTTAAAATAATTAGTGAAAGAATGTCGTTTATTTAACTTATACAGATAGTGTGGGTATTTTCTTCCAATATATCATTGTTGAAGCTTCCCATACAATCTTATAAGAATATTTTCAAAATAAATGTACTATATTATAATTATGTGACCTATAAATGATTTCCAAATAGAAATATGTATTTATGTCAAATAGTTTTCATTTGTAATATGTCAACATCATTTGTTGTATTTTAAACTTTTTTTTATGTTGATTTATTATTAGACAGATAATCAATATTTTATTAAAGGTATTTTGAATGTTTGACTATGGATGTTTTGTTTGTACACCATTTATGGTTTATGGATAAGTAATGTAAATTTCATATGATACATTGGAAGATGAATGTCTATGTTATATTCAACTATTTTCATATGAGGATTTCATTTGACATAGTATGTGACTGGTGGAGCCTACTATAGCTCCTCAATGCATAGGTAGGTCCAATGAGACATACTAGTGACTTGGCACAAGTCCTTGATAAAATATTGTTTTTAGTCTTGGCACAAGTCCTTGACTATGTGGTTATGAAGTCTGGCATTATACATTACATCTTTATGAGATTGGCTATTTATATTTCATGTGATTATTCGACTAGTAGAATATCCATGTTAATTAGTAAATGAAATCATTTTGATTTCTATTTTCCATATTATGACGAAGTTTATGTTGAAAAGGCTTTTGTATTAAACCTATATGTGTCCTTACATGTTTATGATTATTTGTGTAAGTTTACGCTATATTGTTATCCTTACTGAGCATCTGAGCTCACCCCTTTCTACGTTTTATTTTTCGGTGGATGCATTGATGTTTATTACGCCTAACCTATAGGGATATTCTAAGGGATATGATTGTGTTACATGGAGACAATGTTGTTGTAGTTTTTCAATTTATAATGTAATGTAATACTTATGAATATATCTAGTACTTCCAAGGCTACTAAATTGATTGGTCTTTCGATATTTGATCCCTTGAGATCATTCCAATGTTAGGTAATAATGCACCAACTCTGGGTAACTAGGGTTGGGGCATTACATAGTCTATCGATGAAAGGATTAATATGAAACCACTTTATATGGAAATTATATAGTATGGATTTTTATACTGATTAATGGATTACTATTGGATCAAATATTTGGATGACAACTAATATTGTGGATAATAAATTTTTGAGTGATAAATATAGTTTACATGAATTTGTATGGGTAAAATATTTCCATAAAATAAATCCTATGTCATGTATGTATTCTTGAGATCATTGTATAGTTTCCATAGTATGTAATAATTAATATTACTAGGGTGATGTTTATTTATGTTTGAAGAATATAATGCCCTATGAATTTACTATATAATTTTCTTTTGAATAAACAATATGTTGATAACATTCATTACATGCAAAAAAATTAACATGACCTAGGAAACATTATTTTATAATGATAAAATTATTTAATTGAATTGAAGGGTAAAATAGAGGTGAACACATAATGAAATACATGTAGAAATAAGATAATTTTTATTTTTTAAAAAAATTCATTTATTTAATTAATGTAGCTAATGAACTTCTTAGTTCATTTAATTCAAGAAGTACATTTCATTCTAAAATTTCATTATTATTCACTCTTTTTAAAGAAAATAATCTTATAAAATATATAGTATATTCTTTATATGAAGAAAAGATATTTTAATAGAAATATTATATTGTCACAAAATTGATTAGTTTCTGATATAAAATAATATTAATAATAATAGATAATTCTTTGAAACGTTTTTGACCTATTGAAATGATATTTTGAAATATTTTTTGATTTTTTAATTGTAATATATTAATATTTTAAAATTTTATTTTTAAACAATTTAATAAATTTTCGAATTCATCATTAAAGTATTATCTTAGTAAAATAAGTTAAAATCTTATTTGATAAAAGATTTTTTGCTGAATAGTAAAAATACAATTTTACCAACACTATTACTTTATAAGTTTGAATATGAGATTCTTTCACTTTTATATATTATCTAACTGATCAAATATAATTTTATAGAGTAAAAAATAATTGTTAAATACCATTTTTTATTTATAAAACCTATTGTTATCATTTTTTAAATATAAGTAATATTTTACAATAAATCAATTTTTAGGTCCATTCAAGAGGCTTACATAAAAAGACATATAATCCTTGATTTTTTATTATAATGAAATTTATGTCAATAAAATAAAATTACATTATAATTGCACTCAACACCTACATTTTTTCACAAAAATATACATTATTATAAATAGGTTTTACTTATTAACTTCAATAATACTAATATTAATTACTCTATCTATTAGAAATTTTATTTTATAAAATTATATCTGTGTGTGTGTTCAGAATTATCTTATTTGGATTTAATGTTAATTTTAATCTTTCTCATTAAAATAAGATACCAAATGCATAAATAATGTTAGTACATTAATCATAAATTAAAGTAAAATGAATATATCCTAGTGAAAAATGATAAAAAATGATGCAAAACAAGTGGGATAATTGATTTTAGATGGATTATCAATCTTAAGATTTTATATTTTTATTTATTCATATTTTCATCCTTTATACATAAATAATTTAATTATAATGTTGTATTATAATGGGTATTTACAAAAATAGAATTCTTACCACTTATAATAGGGGGACATCAACAACACCTTCAAGGAAGTAAAAAATTTCAGTTTACCTAAGAAACTAAATCTTTTTTTTAGAACAATAAATACCTTAAATAACAATCATTTCACATATAAATAACCAAATCCCTCTATTTGTTTAGAATCCACCATATAAAACTCAATGTTATCAAATAGATTACATTTATTTCTAAAATATCATGCTCTCTATTTTACAATTTCAATTAAAATACAATAATTACATAATAATTATACAATTACTTAATGAATAAATAATGTTATTGTGATATGGTATCAAATTATAAAAAATCATTCACATTATCTATTATGTGAAATGTAACCACTGTTTGGGCATTGTGCAGACTGCATCCTCCACGAAGTGAATTCATTAATCTTTTTACAACACCACTATTTAATGATTATAACATTTAAATTGAAAAATAAATATTAAATATATAATATAATTTAATATATTAATTGAAAAATAAAAATTAAAACTTTTTCCTCTAATTCGTTTAGAAATAAATATGGTAAACCATTGTTATAAAGTCCATTGCCTCTAAGAAGTAACATATGTCATTCCCCATATAGTTCATTTCATTGTTTAAAAAATTAAAATAGTATTAATAAAATAAAAGGTATCTAAATAATATCATTATTGTTATTTAATAATGGTGAATTAACAAAATAATAAACTATTGTGGTCATCATCATCTATTTATTATTGCATGTTCATGTCTAGGAGACTCTAAGGACCTATTTCTGCATTAATAGGAAATAATTTCCTTGAATACAAAAAGAAACAAAATTATTATTTTATTTTATTTCAATATGTAAATAAATATTTTAATTTTTTTATGAATGATAACAATAATATTAAACAGATTAATTCATACAACCCTATTAATTTTTTAAAATAACATAAATATTTTTCTCACTGAGTTTGACTTAACGTATCATAAGAATAAATTTCATATAATGAGATAATATATATGTAAATATATATATATCATATATTATTGTAAAATTAATAATCTTTTTATAATAATCTTTTGGATATTGTTACACCCCATGAATTCACAATACGCTTCTCTTTGAATAATACAATAGCGTGTGTTATACACAACTTTGAGTTCTAACACACCACAACCAATCAAACTAGCCGTTAAGAATGGTAATACCCACTTTTTGAAATTTTATACATTTTATCCATCAAAATGAACTTTAATTTTAGATTTGGAATATCTAAATAATCTTAGGGGGATGTTTTGGTACTTTTCTGATAAGTTTCATATTTTGATGAATAGTGAAAATTACTAAATTCTAATAAAAAACAACCTTTTTAATAGAAATAATTAATAGTGATAAATTATGAATTTGAGTGATTTTAAAGTATATTTATATTATATTTTTACCATTTAATACAATTTGGGTCATTGGACATAATTTCACATTTAAACTGGGCATAAGCAAGTGTCAATCTTTTGATAGTTATTATTTCATAAAAACACACTATTTGTTTTGACAACTAGAATTAATTTTTATATTAATTAATGAAACTTATATGATTTTAATTTGGTAAAATAGACATCATTTTTTAATTCATAATATCAAATATATCTTTGGCCTAATTTTTGTATTTTTCTGAGAAACATCAATTTTTGATAAATAGTGAAAAACATTGTGTTATTGGTTAAAACCAATTTTTTATTTAAATAATTATTTATTTTATATAAATTAATTTATGTCAAAATAGATACATAATACTTATTTATGATCATTGTAATTCATTGGAGTCAGTTTATAATAATTTTAGATATATAAAAATGTTATTGAAGTTTCCATCGTCGTTTACCCACCTCCTATGAGAATTTGAAAATTCACATAAAAATTAATTTTACCACTTCTGTGAGTTGAATTTCAAAAATTTATGGGACACGGTTAATATCGAGGAGTAAAATTTGGTTCAATAAGATAAAAATTATTTTTGGTGAATAGTAACTTTTTACTTGTATTTACCGCGGTTAAAAGTAAATAGCGTAATTCAAGTTAAAAATAATATTGTAATAATTCAAAATTACTTAAACCATGTACTAAACATATTTTATGAGTAATGTCCGGCCATGGGCATTTTTGGGACAATATTGGGACCCCAAGAAGCCACTTAGGAATGATAATGTCATTTTAGATTAATTTAATGTAAAGGTAAAATTGACAAAAACAAAAAGGTTTTATTAATTAATTTGTATATGGTGTTATATAAGTAATAATTATGACTATAAATATTCATTATAAAGATAAAAATATTTCCTACATAATGGTATTTTATTTTTAATTTTTAGACATTAAATAATTTAATTTATTTATGACACAACGATGATGTAGTAATTACCATATTAATGAAAGATTAAGATAATATATATTATAAATACCCAAATAAATGTAATTTGAGACTTTTCATGAATTTAAATAATTTTAGAGGTCAATATGACATATAATAATTTGTTATATGAATTGTTTTTTAAGTAATTATTCTATTATGAATTTATCAAAAACAATATACTCAATAGTGCCAAAATTCAAATAAAAGAGTTTTTAAAACAAATATTATATTATTAATTGATATTATATTCAAAAAAATCTAAGGATCTGCCAAAAAACTTATATCAAGATATTTGTATCATTAATGGACAACTTTGGGGTCAATTGGATGTTTATAGTTAGTTAATTAAACATATAATATAAAAATACTAAGATACATGGTAAATGTCAAACTAATTAACTAAGAGTTAAAACTAAAAGACTAGGTTAATAAAATGACCCGAACTAGTCCAAAACCTATTGGTTGAGTGGATTTAGACCCATCCCCACCATATCCTCGAAATAAATCAAATTGGATCCATTATAAAGTGAATATTAATTTATTATAAAATTATATTTTATGTTTTTTCCTAAGGTGCCCCTCACCCATCTTATAAAATGGAACACACCCTTCACTCTAATTCACACCTTCTAAGCCATTTGGCTCATCCAACCCCTACCAAAATACCCTATAAACTATACTAACTTCAACATAGAGGCCTTATTTTGATCAGGAATCCAAAATAAGGATCCCTTTTGATCAAATCAAATTAAATATCCCGAATAAGAGGTAATGATTTCACCACCCTCTTTCAAGATCTTTTTTTCTTCCACATACTTTTTGTTTGTTGTTTCCATTCTAAAATAATAACTCAAGTATATTATATATACTATGATGTTATTATAATTATTTTAAAACCAAATTAATTATTCTATCTACCCTTTAAATGACATGTCACCATACGTGCATACGTACGGCTTACCGTCTCCTCATTGTGGTGTAATTGTTATTAAATACATTATTATTTAGATGGTTATAATAATGATATGTGTTTGATGTAAATAATAAATATAACATGATATGGATTATGTATATATAATATATAATCCAATTATATATTATTATAATATCAATATAATGATATTTTTGCTCGTGTGTACGTAAGGATTACCGTCTCCACGACGTGATAAGATTCATTTTCAAGTTCACCATTCATCGACGATTATAAAAATATATATACTACTAAAAAGTATGTAATATAGGAAATAATAATGATACTGGAAGTATATATATTTATATATATAAGTATTTATGTACTGACATTTATCTTATTCACTTACTTCCGTTCAATACTATATGAAAATGGAAACAATGTTTATGCTTACATATGGACTACCGTCTCCATAAACGGTGTTTTCCATTTCATATATATGTCTATTATACATATTTATATTCTAAATATATATGATATATAAATCATGTTTTATATTCTGGAAATATTTAATTCATGATCTATGTGATACAACTCAGAGTAACAAGTTAAAACACTTATGATAAAGATAGCGATTATTATCTAAAATGTTAATATAACATGGAAATTATTATTAATTGGGTAGTATAAAGTCATAAAATAATAATTTATGATATCATAAATATTAATATAGTTCTGTTATAATTTAATAACATACTATAGTCTTCATACAAGATGTTAAACGTACCCTCGACTAATGGAAAGTGCAATGTAAGGGGTTTTCATCTCACACCTTTTTCCTGTGTGATTCGTGTCATATTGCCACTATTACCTTTTGTGTGGTGTATCTACTGCCCATAATTGTATTCATTTTGTAATAGAATTTAATTTATCTGTATTTACATATTCATTTTATGATACTCCTTTCATGGGGTGTATGTTTTTTATGTTACTAAATTGGCAAGGGTTAATTCCTCAATCTAATTGTTATCCAAGGTTGTTTATGTGTAAGTATTTACTGGGACATTTTTATCATCCTTGTATATTTTTCATAAAAACGATTTCAAAATGAATATTTTAATGATTTGTGAATGGTTCTCTTTATCATGATCATAATTTTAAATTTTTTAAATATTTATCTTTCTAAATCTTTTTAATTAATGTCCATGTTTTCGAATTGATTTTAATGATTTATTTATAAGGATATGAATGTTTTTAAATGATAATTATTTTCAAAAGTTTCAAAGTGGTTTGGGACACTTTGATTCAAAAAAATATTTGAAATAACATTTTTTATAAATATTCAACTTTTAAATGATTTTACAAAAAAGGATATTTCTCTCAAAATGTTGTACTCATCATTTTCAACTATGTCAGCATCCTTTACTGTATATTATTTTTTTATTGAGGTTTATTTATTATAAGACAATCTTCAATATTTTATTCAATGAGTTATGATATGTTTGACTGTGGATGTTCTATTTTTACACCATTCATAGTTTATGGTTAATGTATTGACATTTCATATTCTAGTTTTAATATGAATGTTTATGTTATATTTGATCATTTTCATATGAGAAATGTATTGGACTTATTAAGTGATGAGTGGAGCCCAATATAGCTCTCGATTCAATGGTATGTCTCATGAGACAACTACACCTGCAATTTGTCAAGGCCCTTTCCCTTTTTGATATATGGTTTTGGCTGAGGCCTTAATCATTTTTTGTCATCTTGGCCGAGGCCTTGACAAAATGTTTCAAAATGTATGACATTATACATTCCCTCATTATGAAAATAATATTTAATGTAAATGTGGTCACTCGACTAGTAGAATACCAAGGATTATGTTTTATTATGGCATTATTTACTCATTTCATATAATTTCCATAAAATTATTCGTGTTTATTATTGGTAAAGGAATGTGTTATCAATTATTCACCATGCTAAATATTTATGTCATTTTCCGTTGTATTGCTTACCCTTACTGAGCGTTTTAGCTAACCCCCTTCTATGTTTTATTTTTCCCAGGATTCCAAGAAGTGTATTGTGATTGATATGCAGGGTTAAGTCAAGGGAATAATTGCATTCATAAAGGATTATTTATGGTGTTTTGTATGTTATAAAGTTTAATGTAACATTCATGTATGTAATCTAATTTCAAAAACTACTAGATTGATCAGTCCTTCTGGTCTTGATTCCTTGTAATCATGCAAATGTATTAAAATAATGCTCCGACTCTAGGTAACTGGGGTCAGGGAGTTATAGTTGGTATCAGAAGAAGTTTAGAAATAACCCTGGGTACTAGATTTATATAAACTCTGATTAAATCGCATTACCGTAAGATAGTCATTGAGGATTTGTGTAGAAGAACATCCTATAATTTTGGTAATGTAGAGATTTTGTGAGTTTTCCATGAAAATACATCCCTGTGTGGATACGAGAAGGTAGAGGTAGCTCTGGCACAGATGTACCTAGGGGTAAAACACAAAAACACTGCTTTGATCTAGACTCGAATGATAACTGGTGCACGACAACGGGCCTTGCTGCACTCTTCGTTGCAACACTCCTGGGGGATATGCTTCAGATAATTCTCATTTTATTTACGAACCAATATTAAGGGTTTACAAGTATATATCTCTTCAATGAAAACATTTTTGTGATTATAAATTATATCCATAAAATATTCAATTAATGTTATGTATTTTACATGTTTGGAATTGTGAATAGGCATTCATAAACTGACCGACTTTATGCCACTGTTTTGAAAGGGTTCCCAATAGAAAGAATGAGAACTCCAGCAATATGTATGATCCAAAGAGTAAGAAGGATCATAACTTTAACGATTTTAAGACAAAATTAAGATGGTAAATAGTCTCCCCTGAATCCTCATGATATGAAGAAATAGAATCATGTGTTAATAAGATATGTAAATAATTCTCTGAGTCATATTTCTTTGAAAAGAAGCAAGAGAAGAAAAGGATGGAACACAAAAAGATGGATAAAGGGAAGAGGGAAAAGAAGAATGTTCCCATATGTGATAACTATGGGAAGAAACACCCTAGAACTTGGATGAAGGGAATGTGAGTTTTTTATAAGTTTGAATAAAAAGGACACAATGTATGTGACTGCAAGGGTAAGAAAAAAGATTCAAATTTACAATTCTTCATCTGAAAGATGGTGGTACACTAAGCGGACAAATGTCCAAATCATTAGAGTATTCCCCAAATGATGATATTGGATAATAATGAAGTTATGATACTACCTTAGATGAAAAATAATGACTAGTGTTCTTATGTTTTTATTATATGATTATTTAATTTGATTGTTATATCAACAATATACTGGTTATATGAATTATGGAGATAAATAAGGATTGTACTGCAGTATTATTTTATTGAGGATTTGAGATTATATGGTTCTATGAAAAGTGAAATACTAGTAAGCTACAATTTTTGGAAAATACATGGTTAAAGGAAAGGTAATCATTAATATGGTCTTGATAATTAGGTAGTTATTTACAAATAAGAGATGGTTGATTTGAATAATTATATTGTGTATTCTTGACTAACTTAAAACTGATTAATGATTTTTCATCATTGGAGTTTAAAAAATTTTTGGATAGAAAGATTATATCCAGTATTCAATAAAGAATAAGGGGGCGTGAATATAATCAATAAGGTTTATGGTAATTCAAGATGTTACCATGTTTTAAAATATTACATGATGAAGGTGTTCACATGTTTTTACATGAAAAAATGGTTCTTCATTGTGTTTAACTTACTTATAAATTTTATACTTTGAGTATGGATAGTAGTTTTTTGGAAAATTCTAATGGTTGGAATGGATTAATTTGGAAAGGTTATTTTAGGATTTTTATAAAAGTACAACGCGTAGACCATGGGACAACCCGTCGCGTCGGACAAAGCTGCGGGAATCGAACCCACAAACATAGTATGATTGGGATTTATCGTCTACCACTAGACTACGTGAAGTCACTGGAATGTATAATGTAAATTCTTTTTTTAAAGGGACTGATATGTGAATTATAAATTCATTATATTTGGAACCCTATACGATTAGGATAAATAGATTATTTTTGAGTTGTATTATGTTTTGGAGTGAAAGATGAGTTTGTGGTTGAAATTTATTAATGGATAAAAAACTAATTATAAAGTAAGTATATTTCCTTGCGATCTTATCCAATCTCATAAATAAATTCCACAACATTAAGAAAAGGAACTTAGAACAAAAACATTGTCCTAGATGGTACCTTAGATCATCACAAATTTATGGCTTTATGATTTTGGCCTTTTCATAGCCATGTTCTCTACAACTATCCATCAGATATTGATGGTTAGATTTCTCTTCCAGATCCAGGTTTTCCTACATGGAACCCCATTATGTGTTATTTTCGGTAACCTTCATACTTACCACTATTTATTTTAAATAGAGGCCTTATTAATCCATTTTTTGATGAGGGATTTCAACTATGATATTTTGAAATGTCAACCCAATGTTTCCAATACTGAGCATAAATTGTGAGGACTCAATTCCATAAAATAAGGGAGAATGTAACACCCTATGCTTTCACAATACACTTCTCTTTGAATAATACAATAGTGTGTGTTATACACAACATCGAGTTCTAACACACCATATAAGGCCACATCCTTAAACCTTACTTAATCTTGAGTTATTACAAGATGACACATCGAGGATCTTTTCAGGTTTAGAGTTTTAGAGAATTAGATCATGAATCTTGCATTACATTCCACATTTAAACAAAGTGGTTACATAAAAGACAGTATTCATTCTTCCCATCAAAGGAATCATATTGAAAATAAAACATGGATTCTTTCTTGACACATCCTTGACACTATCATCTCATCATGTACCTTTCCCTTGACCTGTGAAAAACATTTCAAAAACTTGGGATGAGCATAAAAAGCTCAGTAAGGGTTATAAAAATATGGAAAGGAAACATGAGTTCATATATACATAAGAATGAAATCATACTTTACCCATAAATCAAAGGCACTTTAACATACCTCACCAAACCATGATTAAATCATAGAAATCATAACACATAGAAGGTAACTTGAGGCATTCATAACATTCTTACGTAGGGAGTAACCCTCTTGGTTAAATTTGGAATACCCATCACAGAATATTCCATAAATCTTTTCGGAGAAACCTTAACGTTTCACTCCTTCGCGTTACCCAATGCATTGGAGAGCTATATCGGGCTCACCCGCCCTTAGTTTATCACGGAACCACCCGTTTTCATAACGATGCCCAAGAACCATAACATAAATGCATAACATAAAACATGCATAAAGGAAATATAAAATTTCCACATTTCAATCACAATATAACATTTTAGGATATTGAAATAATGATTCCATTAAAAAACCATTTTCAAACCCATTTAAAACATTTAATAAATAGATTTTGGAATCAATGTGTCTCATACCACCATGAAGCTTTTAACATTTTAAACCATTAATATCCATATAAATAAATCCTTAAAACCATTTTTAAAACATAGATATTAATAAGAACAAATCATTAAAACATTTAAAGCGATATTTTGGTTAAAGGGTTTTTACCAAAATTAGAGACACTTGAATACAATAATTGAGGAATAACATTTAATAAGATCTTTATAATATCATGAGAATAAATGTATTCATGATATAATCTTCCAAAGTACATTATATACACCATATAAGAGTGAATTTGTGCATAAAAACAATGAAGTCTCAATAGAGATGTAAAATGTGATGAAATCCCTTATAAAGAAGGTATCCTTAAATCAAGGATAAATAAATCTCATAATTATGTGTGACAAATATAAATACACCCAATATAAATTGATATTGAGTATAAAACAATCAAGGGTCATTCACACATATTCAAAGGATGACATATTTAATAACTACATGTTGTACCCAAAGAAATCAAAATTGGGTTCAGATGTTCCCTTGGTAAAATTCGACAGCCTAACGGCGTCACATAATATTTTAGAAAAAGAGGTTATGAGAGAGATAAAGGGTATCTCATCACTGGGACATAAAATTTACATCAATAAGGATATAGAAAAACATATCCCAACATTACAATATGTAAATTAAGAGACCCAACAAATGAATTCTTTTAAAAAGAGGAGGGTGAAAGGTTCCGTTACCGACTTGGGTATCTTTCGAAACATACACCCCGTGAAAGAAGGACAATACAACATTGATCTAAATACTCATAAATGAAAGAATATTACACAAAGGGTAAAATAACGGTCAGTACATACACCACTCAAAGGAAATTGTGGCAAATGTAGCATAAATCTCACAGGAATAAAAGTGAGTTGAAAAATCCCTTACGAAAACTCGGCAGCCTTACGGCGCCACGTAAAACTTCCAAAAATGGATTGATGAGATCAAATAGGGTATATCATCATATTATAATAAAATGTATAGAAAGATGAATATAAAAGAACATACCCCATCATAAAAAAGGAGCTTAAAAGAAGTGACATAAAGGAGAGTACTTAAAGAGAAAGAGAGAGGTCAGATCTCTTACGAAAATTCGGCAGCCTAACAGTGCCACTAAAAACTTTCAAAATGGATTGATGAGAGGAAAATAGGGTCTCTAATCATATGAATATAATAATTAAAGTAGGAGTAATATAAAATAACATCCCAATCATAAGGAAGATGAGCTTAAAAGGAATGACATAAAATAGTGTACTTAAAAAGAAAGAGAGGAGTAGGATCCCTTACCTCGGGTCCGACTTGACTCGATCGTTCTTTAACATCCTGAATAATAAACTTGAGTTAATATATACTTTATTAAGAACCTATTTCAATTTCATTATTCCTATTATACCATGTTATGAACATCATGCAATCATTTAAGTTAATAATGTTCATTTTGTCGGTTTTTGGTTCTTAAGTTAAAAATAGACTTCTTACACTTACATGTTGTTAATTTGGTCAAAGTTTCATTATATACAGAATGATATTAATGATTTAGATAACATATATATCATATATATTCATAATATACATGCATTTATAATATTACATCACATTTAGAGGTAAGAAATGAAATGCACAGTTCATGGAGACGGTAAGACGTACGTACGCATGAACGCTACTTCCATTTCTATTTCGTATTTTCTGGATTGGATTCATAATGATATAAGAGTATATTATAATTCCAGTATAATAATATATATAATATAATTAACTTTATCATTTACACATCCCACATATGGTATTAACGAATCAAATCACTTTCAGGGGGCGGTAGTCCGCACTTCCTAAAATGAAGATATCGTGTTTACCCATAATGGAAACAATAATGGTATGCCATAAATGAAAAATACAGAAGTTTAAGGAAAGAATAAACATATTATATATCATATATAAAAATAGTGACATCATAATGGCCACCTTTGAAGGTGTTAAATGAGTATTGAACAATCATCGTTTCGGGAGGCAGAATTTCGCCATCCACGGAAACCGTATGTTCTTTAACCATTTGATGTATTTGTGTGAGAGTGTAGCTCAAATAAATCTTATAACAACATCATATTATATTTAAGATACTGGTGTTGTTACAAAAGAAGTAAATAAAAATAGTTTAGGTGGTTGGAGAAGCAAAAATAAACCAAATGAACATGAGAGAATGAATTACCTTTAAAAGTGTAACTCCTTTTGATTTGAGCCTAAAGGCTTCCTTTGAAAGGATTCTGCCCAAAGGGAATCCTATAGGATGAGTAGAGTGATTTGGAGAGAGTAAATGGGCAGGGTTTGGCCGAGCCAAAGGCTTGAGGAGTGTGTGAGAATAGGTAGAGGTGGGGGCCTTTTATAAGAGTAGAGGAGAGGCACTTTTGGAAAGTAAAGAAATATTACATTATTTGAAAATGTGTTTCGGTTTTAAAAGGTCCCACATTGATATAGTTCGTGGATAAGGTGTTACGGTTTCGAAATCCACCCATACAATAAGTTTTGGACATGTGTAGTTCATATATTTTACATTATCTTTCCATTTTATTTAAATTGTTAAATAATGAGGTCATCGCTGCATCATCATGATGTCATAAATAATTTAATTTATTTAGTGTCTAAAAATTATAAAAACAAATACTATGATGTAGGAAATCTTTTTAGCTTTCCAATGAATATTTATAATCAAAAATCGGATCTTTATAACCCCATGTAAAAATTTGTTTTCATAAAACATATTATGTTTGTGTCATTTTTACTTTAACATTAAATAAAAAGATATTTATGTCATTTTCCAACCAAAGTGGCTCCATGGGGTCCCCAATTTGACCCATGGGTTTTATTGGTCGGCCATGACACTTCCAATTAGGGTAGGACATGTTTCAAGCTCATCTCATTTTATTAAAACATTATTTTTACCTTAAACTACACTAATTACCACTAATCGCGATTAAAAACTTAATAAGTTACTATTCACAAAAAAATTATTTTAATCTCATTGAACCACATTTTACTTATTAATGATAACCATGTATGTCGGATTTTTTAAAATCAAAACACAATGATGGAAAAATTTCATTTAAACGGAAAATCAGTTTTTATAAGTACCACTTAGTGGTTTCACTATTCAACAAAAATTGATGTTTTTCAGAAAATTACCAAAAATTCACCCTAAGCTATATTTGATATTAAGAATTCAAAAATGAAGTCTATTTTACAAAATTCAAAACTTATAAGTCAGATTAATTAATTTAATAATTAATTCCCGCTGTCAAAGCAAAAAGTGTGTTTTTATGAAACAATAAGTATCAAAAGATTGACACTAGTTTAAGTCTAATTTCAATGTGAAATTAATTCCAATGACCACTATTGGATTTAATGGTAAAAATATATTCTAATTTCACATTAAAACCAACTCAAAAGATAATATAATCATATAAATAAATTATATTAATAAGAGGTTTTGAATTAAATTACAACATTTTACACTATTCATTGAAAAAAATGAACTTTATCGGAAAGATACCAAAAATTTACACAAAGTAAATTTTGATGTCCTTAGTCTTAAGAAGTGTTTTATTTGGTCCAATAGAATGTATAATAGTGAACAAAACTATATTTAATGACGGTTCACCGTCAAAAGGTGATAAGTGAACCCTTAGTGAAAACTAGGGTATAAATGCCTAAAATTGAACTCTTTCCGTATTTTAAGCCTTTATCTTTTATTGGGTAAATGTAAAAACATTTAAAAACATATATAATCATATTTTAGTTATTTATATCCATTCCCTCCAGTACAATGGCTACTTGTTAACTAACATTTAAAATAATATTATTTTATTATTAGAGTGCAACGTAAGATTCCCAAGAAACTCGTTGTTGCGTATTGGGTACGCCATCGAGCATTACATCCCCTTTAATGTAATATTAATATTTGATTCACAAATATGGATAAATATTAAAATGTCATATTCTTTATTTAGCTGGGGTGTTACATCCTTCCCCCCTTTTGTGAATTGTGTCCTCGCAATTTTAAAATTGCGCTTGGAAACATCCTTGAAAGTCCCACATCAGAACAAGAGTCGGTAAAACAATCACTTTAAAATAAAGAAGGATAAGTACACAGGTCACCCGAGTTAACACATACTAGTATTCCAAGTATGAAAATATGGAAATGGAGGAAAAAACAAAGGGTCATGTTCTGATGGAGAGTTATAGAAAACATGTTTAGGAGAAAGTTAACCACGATAAAATCACAAACTTGTGATGGGTTAAACGGTGTTGGGTTCCCCAGTAGGAAAGGTTAATAGACAAAATTTTTGTTTTAAGTTACTTTTTATTGAGGAATTTATTCATAAGGAAAAATAATCACTTATCATGTTTACTTTAAACTTTTACTAGATTCCTTAATCAAACTCATATTTTTTTTCCAAAAGACGAGTATTTAGGGAGACTTGTTCACATTAAGAGTACTATAATCAACTTCTAGAGAATCACCTAATCCACCAAAGAGAACTATATACATCCCATGTCTTTAGGCTTTAACCAAAACCAAAACCAGAAAGTTTAGTACAAGGTCAGATAATCCAAAAAAGGATAACCCTTTATAAAAAGAAAATCTATTCTTAATCTCCAAAATTTGTCCAACAAAACCCAAAGTTCAACGAGGACCATTTGTCCATAAAATTCTTCAAAGTAAACCAAACTAAGATTGAAACCCAAATATTTGAAGGATTTAGTCACATAGTCTACCAAGTAAAATCGCAACAATTATCTCCAAACAACATCAGTTGCTCCTAAAGTCTCGTATTGAAAAGTAATTAACCTAATCACATATCATCCATGATAGGTTAATCATTTTCATAAATAACCCAAAATAAATTTACTCTTAATTCATAAAATCATATAACTAAAAAGAATATGTCAAACTAACTAGAGACTTCACGTAGTCCAGTGGTAGGCGATAAATACCAGTCGCACTTTGGTTGTGGGTTCGATTCCCGCGGCTTTGTCCGACGCGACGGGTGGTCACACGGTCTGCGTGTTGTCCTTTTTCCAAAACTATATAATTCTTAAAACATTCCCCAAAATGAGATAAAATCTTCAAAAATAATCATAACATATTTTATCCTCAAGTTTATCTCATGCCCTTCATTTTCCATCATATCATATAATAACCCATAATTATCTCAAAAGTAAGGATCATATAGACCCTAATGGTTGCCTTAATAATTATTACCTTAATTTCCACATCGAGTTGGAAATCTCATACATGATGCATTAGAGAACTCACCAAGGTTGAAATGGTTGATCATGACTCCCTGATAGGTGGTTTAGAACAACTATGATATTCCTCATTGAATCCCCCATCTCATCCAGTATCTTAATCAGAGAACCACCACAGTTTCCTTCAAACCCATTGTCACTTTGGTGCCTGCTAGATCGAGCCATTTACTAAAACCAAAAAGGTCATTGTGAGTATATCAAAAAAACCATCATGTACTAATGAGGAAGGTAAACACTAAGATATAACTACTCATTCACTTTATCTAAAACTAGGACTCTTTCTAAAATCCTAACCATTATAGTAATGTCACTTATGATTAAAGAATACCCTAACCTCTAAAGTTATCTAAAACGACCTCTGATACCAACTATAAGGCCCCAGCCTTAAACCTTACTTAATCATGAGTTATTACAAGATTACACATTGAGGATCTTTTCAGGTTTAGAGTTTTAGAGAATTAGATCATGAAACTTTCATTACATTCCACATTTAAACAAAGTGGTCACATAAAAGAAAGTATTCATTCTTCCCATCAACGGAAACATATTGAATATAAAACCTGGATTCCTTCTTGACACATCCTTAACACTATCATCTCATCATGTACCTTTCCCTTGACCTGTGAAAAACATTTCAAAAACTTGGGATGAGCATAAAAAGCACAGTAAGGGTTATAAAAATATGGAAAGGAAACATGAGTTCATATATACATAAGAATGAAATCATACTTTACCCATAAATCAAAGGCACTTTAACATACCTCATCAAACCATGATTAAATCATAGAAATCATAAGACATAAAAGGTAACTTGAGGAATTCATAAAATTCTTACATAGGGAGTAACCCTCTTGGTTACGTTTGGAATACCCATCACAGTATATATTCCATAAATCTCTTCGGAGAAACCGTAACGTTTCACTCCTTCGTGTTACCCAATGCATTGGAGAGCTATATCGGGCTCACCCGCCCTTAGTTTATCACGGAACCACCCGTTTTAATAACGATGCCCAAGAACCATAACATAAATGCATCACATAAAACATGCATAAAGGAAATATAAAATTTCCACATTTCAATCACAATATATCATTTTAGGATATTGAAATAATGAATCCATTAAAAAACCATTTTCAAAACCATTTAAAACATTTAATAAAGAGATTTTTGAATCAATGTGTCTCATACCACCATGAATCTTTTAACTTTTTAAACCATTAATATCCATATAAATAAATTCTTAAAACCATTTTAAAAACATAGGTATTAATAAGAACAAATAATTAAAACATTTAAAGCGATATTTTGGTTATAGGGTTTTTACCAAAATTAGAGACAATTGAATACAATAATTGAGGAATAACATTTAATCAGAACATTATAATATCATGAGAATAAATGGATTCATGATATAATATTCCAAAGGACAGTATATACACCATATAAGAGTGAATTGGTGCATAACAACAATGAAGTCTCAATAGAGATGTAAAATGTGATGAAATCTCTTATAAAGAAGGTATCCTTAAATCAAGGATAAATAAATCTCATAACTATGTGTGACAAATATAAATACGCCCAATATAAATTTATATTGATTTTAAAACAATCAAGGGTCATTCACACATATTCAAAGGATGACATATTTAATAACTACATGTTGAACCCAAAGAAATCGAAATTGGGTTAAGAAGTTCCCTTGGTAAAATTTGACAGCCTAACGGCGTCACATAAAATTTTAGAAAAAGAGTTTATGGGAGAGATAAAGGGTATCTCATCACTGGGATATAAAATTTACATCAATAAGGATATATAAAAACATATCCCAACATTACAATATGTAAATTAAGATACCCAACAAATGAATTCCTTTAAAAAGAGGAGGGTGAAAGGTTCCGTTACCGACTTGGGTATCTTTCGAAACATACGCCTCGTGAAATAAGGACAATACAACATTGATATAAATACTCATAAATGAAATAATATTACACAATGAGTAAAATAATGGTCAGTACATACACCACTAAAAGGAAATTGTGGAAAATGTAGCATAATTCTCACAGGAATAAAAGTGAGTTGAAAAATCCCTTACGAAAACTCGGCAGCCTAACGGCGCCTTGTAAAACTTCCAAAAATGGATTGATGAGATCAAATAGGGTATATCATCACATTAAAATAAAATTTAAATAAATAGGAATATATAAGATCACCCCCCATCATAAAAAAGGAGCTTAAAAGAAGTGACATAAATGAGAGTACTTAAAGAGAAAGAGAGAGGTTAGATCTCTTACGAAAATTCGGCAGCCTAAC
Source organism: Viscum album (assembly GCA_963277665.1). Classification (NCBI taxonomy): domain Eukaryota; kingdom Viridiplantae; phylum Streptophyta; class Magnoliopsida; order Santalales; family Viscaceae; genus Viscum; species Viscum album. The sequence continues at coordinate 551,736,708 of OY728125.1, read as the reverse complement.
AGCGCCACTCAAAACATCCAAAATGGATTGATGAGAGGAAAATAGGGTTTCTAATCATATGAACATAATAATTACAGTAGGATTAATATAAAATAACATCCCAATCATAAGGAAGATGAGCTTAAAAGGAATGACATAAAAGAGTGTACTTAAAAAGAAAGAGAGGAGTAGGATCTCTTACCTCGGGTCCGACTTGACTCGATCGTTCTTTAACATCCTGAATAATAAACGTTAGTTAATCTCTAATTTCTTAAGAACCTTTTTCAAGTTCATTATTCCTATTATACCATGTTATGAACATCATGTAATCATTTAAATTAATAATGTTCATTTTGTCGGTATTTGGTTCTTAAGTCATTAATAGACTTCTTACACTTACATGTTGTTAATTTGGTCAAAGGTTCATTATATACAGAATGATATTAATGATTTAGATAACATATATATCATATATATTTATCATATACATGTATTTATAATATTACATCACATTTAGAGGTAAGAAATGAAATGCACCGTTCATGGAGACGGTAAGCCGTACGTACGCATGAATGCTACTTCCATTTCTATTTCGTATTTTCTGGAATGGATTCATAATGATATAAGAGTATATTATAATTCCAGTATAATAACATATATAATATCATTAATGTTATCCTTTACACATCCCACATATGGTATTAACGAATCAAATCACTTTCAGGGGGCGGTAGTCCGCACTTCCTAAAATGAAGATATCGTGTTTACCCATAATGGAAACAATAATGGTATGCCATAAATTAAAAATACAGAAGCTTAAGGAAAGAATAAACATATTATATATCATATATAAAAATAGTGACATCATAATGGACACCTTTTATGGTGTTAAATGAGTATTGAACAATCATCGTTTCGGGAGGCAGAATTTCGCCATCCACGGAAATCGTATGTTCTTTAACCATTTGATGTATTTTTATGAGAGTGTAGCTCAAATAAATCTTATAACAAAATCATAGTATATTTAAGATACTGGTTTCGTTACAAAAGAAGTAAATAAAAAGATTTTAAGGGGTTGGAGAAGCAAAAATAAAACAAATGAACATGAGAGAATGAATTACCTTTAAAAGTGTAACTCCTTTTGATTTGAGACTACAGGCTTCCTTTGAAAGGATTCTGCCCAAAGGGAATCCTATAGGATGAGGAGAGGGATTTGGAGAGAGTAAATAGGTAGGGTTTGGCCGAGCCAAAGGCTTGAGGAGTGTGTGAGAATAGGTAGAGGTGGGGGCCTTTTATAAGAGGAGAGGAGGGGCACTTTTGGAAAGTAAAGAATTATTACTTTATTTGAAAATGTGTTTCGGTTTTAAAAGTTCCCACATTGATATAATTCGTGGATAAGGTGTTAAGGTTTCGAAATCCACCCATCCAATATGTTTTGGACATGTGTAGTTCATATATTTTACATTATCTTTCCATTTTATTTAAATCGTTAAATAATGAGGTCATCGCGGCATCATCATGATGTCATAAATAATTTAATTTATTTAGTGTCTAAAAATTAAAAAAATACTATGATGTAGGAAATCGTTTTATCTTTCCAATGAATATTTATAATCAAAAATCTGATCTTTATAACCCCATGTAAAAATTTGTTTTCGTAAAACATATTATGTTTGTGTCATTTTTACTTTAACATTAAATAAAAAGATATTTATGTCATTTTCCAACCAATGTGGCTCCATGGGGTCCCCAAGTTGACCCATGGGTTTTCTTTGATGGAGATGACACTTCCAATGAGGGTAGGGCATGTTTCAAGCTCATCTCATTTTATTAAAACATTATTTTTACCTTAAACTACACTAATTACCACTAATCGCGATTAAAAACTTAATAAGTTACTATTCACCAAAAAATTATTTTAATCTCATTGAACCACGTTTTACTTCTTAATGACAACCATGTATGTCGGATTTTTGAAAACAAAAACACAATGATGGAAAAATTTCATTTAAACGGAAAATCCGTTTTTATAAGTACCACTTAGTGGTTTCACTATTCAACAAAAATTGAAGTTTTTCAGAAAATTACCACAAATTCACCCTAAGCTATATTTGATATTACGAATTAAAAAATGAAGTCTATTTTACAAAATTCAAAACATATAAGTCAGATTAATTAATTTAATAAATAACTCCCGCTGTTAATGCAAAAAGCGTGTTTTTATGAAACAATAAGTATCAAAAGATTGACACTAGTTTAAGTCTGATTTCAAATTGAAATTAATTCCAATGACCACTATTGGATTTAATGGTAAAAATATATTCTAATTTCACTTTAAAACCAACTCAGAAGATAATATAATCATATAAATAAATTAGATTAATAAGAGGTTTTGAATTAAATTAAAACATTTTACACTATTCATTGAAAAAAATGAACTTTATCAGAAAGATGCCAAAAATTTACACAAAGTAAATTTCGATGTCCTGATTCTTAAGAAGAGTTTTATTTGGTCCAATAGAATGTATAATAGTGAACAAAACTATATTTAATGACGGTTCACCGTCAAAAGGTGATAAGTGAACCCTTAGTGAAAATTAGGGTATAAATGCCTAAAATTGAACTCTTTCCGTATTTTAAGCCATTATATTTTATTGGGTAAATGTAAAAACATTTAAAAACATATATAATCATATTTTAGTTATTTATATCCATTCCCGCCAGTACAACGGCTACTTGTTAACTAACATTTAAAATAATATTATTTTATAATTAGAGTGCAACGTAAGATTCCCAAGAAACTCGTTGTTGCGTATTGGGTACGTCATCGAGCATTACATCCCCTTTAAAGTAATATTAATATTAGATTCACAAATATGGATAAATATGAAAATGTTATATTCTTTATTTACCTGGGGTGTTACATCCTTCCCCCCTTTTGGGAATTGCGTCCTCGCAATTTTAAAATTGCGCTTGGAAACATCCTTGAAAGTCCCACATCGGAACAAGAGTCGGTAAAACAATCACATTAAAATAAAGAAGGATAAGTACACAGGTCACCCGAGTTAACCCATACTAGGATTCCAAGTATGAAAATATGGACATGGAGGAAAAAACAAAGGGTCATGTTCTGATGGAGAGTGATAGAAAACATTTTTAGGAGAAAGTTAACCACGATAAAATCACAAACTTGTGATGGGTTAAACGGTGTTGGGATCCCCAATAGGAAAAGATAATAGACAACATTTTTGTTTTAAGTTACTTTTTATTGAGGAATTTATTCATAAGGAAACATAATCACTTATCATGTTGACTTTCAACTTTTACTAGATTCCTTAATCAAACTCATATTTTTTCCAAAAGACGAGTATTTAGGGAGACTTGTTCACATTAAGAGTACTATAATCAACTTCTATAGAATCACCTAATCCACCAAAGAGATCTATATACATCCCATGTCTTTAGGCTTTAACCAAAACCAAAACCAGAAAGGTTAGTACAAGGTCAGATAATCCAGAATAGGATAACCATTTATAAAAAGAAAATCTATTCTTAATCTCCAAAATTTGTCCAACAAAACCCAAAGTTCAACGAGGACCATTTGTCCATAAAATTCATCAAAGTAAACCAAACTAAGATTGAAACCCAAATATTTGAAGGATTTAGTCACATAGTCTACCAAGTTAAATCGTAACATTTATCTCCAAACCACATCAGTTTCTCCTAAAGTCTCGTATTGAAAAGTAATTAACCTAATCACATATCCTCCATAATAGGTTAATCATTTTCATAAATAACCCAAAATCAATTTACTCTTAATTCATAAAATCATATAACTAAAAAGAATCCGTCAAACTAACCAGGGACTTCACGTAGTCCAGAGGTAGGTGATAAATACCAGTCGCACTTTGGTTGTGGGTTCGATTCCCGAGGCTTTGTTCGACGCGACGGGTGATCACACGGTCTGCGTGTTGTCCTTTTTCCAAAACTATATAATTATTAAAACATTCCCCAAAATGAGATAAATCTTCAAAAATAATCATAACATATTTTATCCTAATGTTTATCTCATGCCCTTCATTTTCCATCATATCATATAATAACCCATAATTACCTCAAAAGTAAGGATCATATAGACCCTAATTGTTACCTTAATAATTATTACCTGAATTTCCACATTGAGTTGGACATCTCGTACATGATGCATTAGAGAACTCACCAAGGTTGAAGTGGTTGATCATGACTCCCTGATAGGTGGTTTAGAACAACTATGAGATTCCTCATTGAATCCCCCATCTCATCCAGTATCTTAATTAGAGAACCACCACAGTTTCCTTCAAACCCATTGTCACTTTGGTGCCTGCTAGATCCAGCCATTTACTAAAACCAAAAAGGTCATTGTGAGTATATCAAAAAAACCATCATGTACTAATGAGGAAGGTAAACACTAAGATATACCTACTCATTCACTTTATCTAATACTAGGACTCTTTCTGAAATCCTAACCATTATAGTAATGTCACTTATGCTTAAAGAATACTCTAACCTCTAAAGTTATCTAAACCGACCTCTGATACCAACTATAAGGCCCCAGCCTTAAACCTTACTTAATCTTGAGTTATTACAAGATTACACATTGAGGATCTTTTCAGGTTTAGAGTTTTAGAGAATTAGATCATGAAACTTGCATTACATTCCACATTTAAACAAAGTGGTCACATAAAAGACAGTATTCATTCTTCCCATCAAAGGAAACATATTGAAAATAAAACATGGATTCCTTCTTGACACATCCTTGACACTATCATCTCATCATGTACCTTTCCCTTGACCTGTGAAAAACATTTCAAAAACTTGGGATGAGCATAAAAAGCACAGTAAGGGTTATAAAAATATGGAAAGGAAACATGAGTTCATATATACATAAGAATGAAATCATACTTTACCCATATATCAAAGGCACTTTAACATACCTCATCAAACCATGATTAAATCATAGAAATCATAATACATAAAAGGTAACATGAGGCATACATAACATTCTTACGTAGGGAGTAACCCTCTTGGTTACGTTTGGAATACCCATCACAGTATATATTCCCTAAATCTCTTCGGAGAAACCTCAACGTTTCACTCCATCGCGTTACCCAATGCATTGGAGAGCTATATCGGGCTCACCCGCCCTTAGTTTATCACGGAACCACCCGTTTTCATAATGATTCCCAAGAACCATAACATAAATGCATCACATAAAACATTCATAAAGGAAATATAACATTTCCACATTTCAATCACAATATATCATTTTAGGATATTTAAATAATGAATCTATTAAAAAACCATTTTCAAAACCATTTAAAACATTTAATAAAGAGATTTTTGAATCAATGTGTCTCATACCACCCTGAAGATTTTAAAATTTTAAACCATTAATATCCATATAAATAAATCCTTAAAACCATTTTGAAAACATAGATATTAATAAGAACAAATCATTAAAACATTTAAAGCGATATTTTGGTTAAAGGGTTTTTACCACAATTAGAGACAATTGAAAACAATAATTGAGGAATAACATTTAATCAGAACATTATAATATCATGAGAATAAATGGATTCATGATATAATATTCCAAAGGACAGTATATAAAACATATAAGAGTGAATTGGTGCATAACAACAATGAAGTCTCAATAGAGATGTAAAATTTGATGAAATCCCTTATAAAGAAGGTATCTTTAAATCATGGATAAATAAATCTCATAACTATGTGTGACAAATATAAATACACCCAATATAAATTGATATTGATTTTAAAACAATCAAGGGTCATTCACACATATTCAAAGGATGACATATTTAATAACTACATGTTGAACCCAAAGAAATCGAAATTGTGTTAAGAAGTTCCCTTGGTAAAATTCGACAGCCTAACGATGTCACATAAAATTTTAGAAAAATAGTTTATGAGAGAGATAAAGGGTATCTCATCACTAGGAAATAAAATTTACATCAATAAGGATATATATAAACTTATCCCAACATTACAATATGTAAATTAAGAGACCCAACAAATGAATTCTTTTAAAAAGAGGAGGGTGAAAGGTTCCCTTACCCACTTGGGTATTTTTCGAAACATACGCCCGGTGAAAGAAGGACAATACAACATTGATGTAAATACTCATAAATGAAAGAATAATACACAATGAGTAAAATAATGTTCAGTACATACACCACTCAAAGGAAATTGTGGCAAATGTAGCATAAATCTCACAGGAATAAAAGTGAGATGAAAAATCCCTTACGAAAACTCGGCAGCCTAACAGTGCCACATAAAACATCCAAAAATGGATTGATGAGATCAAATAGGGTATCTCATCACATTAAAATAAAATTTAAAGAAAGAGGAATATAAAAGAACATCCCCCATCATAAAAAAAGGAGCTTAGTAGAAGTGACATAAAGGAGAGTACTTAAAGAGAAAGAGAGATGTTAGATCTCTTACGAATATTTGGCAGCCTAACGGCGCCACTCAAAACTTCCAGAATGAATTGATGAGAGGAAAATAGGGTCTCTAATAATATGAACATAATAATTACAGTATGAGTAATATTAAATAACATCCCATTCATAAGGAAGATGAGCTTAAAAGGAATTACATCAAACAATGTACTTAAAAAGAAAGAGAGGAGTAGGATCCCTTACCTCGAATCCGACTTGACTCGATCGTTCTTTAAAGTCCTGAATAATAAACTTGAGTTAATATATACTTTCTTATGAACATTTTTCAAGTTAATTATTCCTTTTATACCATGTTATGAACATCATGTAATCATTTAAGTTAATAATGTTCATTTTGTCGGTATTTCGTTCTTAAGTCAAAAATAGACTTCTTACACTTACATGTTGTTAATTTAGTCAAAGGTTCATTATATCCAGAATGATATTAATTATTTAGATAACTTATATATCATATATATTCATCATATACATGTATTTATAATATTACATCACATTTAGAGGTAAGAAATGAAATGCACCGTTCATGGAGACGGTAAGTCGTACGTACGCATGAACGCTACTTCCATTTCTATTTCGTATTTTCTGGAATGTATTCAATATGATATAATAGTATATAATAATTCCAGTATAATAACATATATAATATCATTAACTTTATCCTTTACACATCCAACATATGGTATTAACGAATCAAATCACTTTCAGAGGGCGGTAGTCCGCACTTCCTAAAATGAAGATATCATGTTTACCCATAATTGAAACAATAATGGTATGCCATAAATTAAAAATACAGAAGCTTAAGGAAAGCATAAACATATTATATATCATATATAAAAATAATGACATCATAATGGCCACCTTTGAAGGTGTTAAATGAGTATTGAACAATCATCGTTTCGGGAGGCAGAATTTCGCCATCCACGGAAACTGTATGTTTTTTAACCATTTGATGTAGTTTTCTGAGAGTGTAGCTCAATTAAATCTTATAAAAACATCCTAATATTTTTAATATACTGGTTTTGTTACAAAAGAAGTAAATAAAAAGTGTTTAGGGGGGTTGGAGAAGCAAAAATAAAACAAATGAACATGACAGAATGAATTACCTTTAAAAGTGTAACTCCTTTTGATTTGAGCCTAAAGGCTTCCTTTGAAAGGATTCTGCCCAAATGGAATCATCTATGATTAGGAGAGGGATGTGGAGAGAGTAAATTGGCAGGGGTTGGCCGAGATAAAGGCTTGAGGAGTGTGGGAGAAGAGGTAGATGTGGGGGCCTTTTATAAGAGGAGAGGAGGGGCACTTTTGGAAAGTAATGAAATATTACTTTATTTGAAAATGTGATTCGGTTTTAAAAGGTCTCACATTGATATTATTTGTGGATAAGGTGTTATAGGTTCTAAATCCACCCGTACAATATGTTTTGGACTTTTTTAGTTCATACATTTTACATTATCTTTCCATTTTATTTAAATCGTTAAATAATGAGGTCATCGCTGCATCATCATGATGTCATAAATAATTAAATTTATTTAGTGTCTAAAAATTATAAAACAAATACTATGATGTAGGAAATATTTTTATCTTTCCAATGACTATTTATAATCAAACATCTGATCTTTATAACCCCATGTAAAAATTGTTTTCATAAAACATATTATGTTTGTGTCATGTTTACTTTAACATTAAATAAAAAGATATTTATGTCATTTTCCAACCAAAGTGGCTCCATGGGGTCCCCAAGTTGACACATGGGTTGTCTTGGTCGGCCATGACACTTCCAATGAGGGTAGGACATGTGTCAATCTCATCTCATTTTATTAAAACATTATTTTTACCTTAAACTACACTAATTACCACTAATCGCGATTAAAAACTTAATAAGTTACTATTCACCAAAAAATTATTTTAATCTCTTTGAACGACATTTTACTTCTTAATGACAACCATGTATGTCTTATTTTTAAAAATAAAAACACAATGACAGATAAATTTCATTTAAACAGAAAATCAGTTTTTATAAGTACCACTTAGTGGTTGCACTATTTATCAAAAATTTATGTTTTTCAGAAAATTACAAAAAATTCACCCTAAGCTATATTTGATTTTAAGAATTAAAAAATTAAGTCTATTTTACAAAATTCAAAACATATAAGTCAGATTAATTAATTTAATAATTAATTCCCGCTGCCAAAGAAAAAAGCGTGTTTTTATGAAACAATAAGTATCAAAATATTGACACTAGTTTTAGTCTGATTTCAAAGTGAAATTAATTCCAATGACCACTATTGGATTTAATGGTAAAAATATATTCTAATTTAAATTTAAAAAGAACTCAAAAGATAATCTAATCATATAAATAAATTAGATTAAAAAGTGGTTTTGAATTAAATTACAACATTTTACACTATTCATTGAATAAAATGAACTTTATCGGAAAGATACCAAAAAATTACACAAAGTAAATTTTGATATCCCGATTCTTAAGAAGAGTTTTATTTGGTCCAATAGAATGTATAAGAGTGAAAAAACTATATTTAATGACGGTTCGCCATCAAAAGGTGATAAGTGAACCTTTAGTGAAAATTAGGGTATAAATGCCTAAAATTGAACTCTTTCTGTATTTTAAGCCTTTATCTTTTTTTGGGTAAATGTAAAATCATTTAAAAACATATATAATCATATTTTAGTTTTTTCTATCCATTTCTGCTAGTACAACGGCTACTTGTTAACTAACATTTAAAATAATATTATTTTATTATTAGAGTGCAACGTAAGATTCTCAAGAAACTCGTTGTTGCGTATTGGGTACGCCATCGAGCATTACATCCCCTTTAAAGTAATATTAATATTTGATTCAAAAATATGGATAAATATGAAAATTTCATATTCTTTATTTACCTGGGGTGTTACATCCTTCCCCCCTTTTGGGAATTGCGTCCTCGCAATTTTAAAATTGCGCTTGGAAACATCCTTGAAAGTCCCACATCGGAACAAGAGTCGGTAAAACAATCACTTTATAATAAAGAAGGATAAGTACACAGGTCACCCGAGTAAACCCATACTAGGATTCCAAGTATGAAAATATGGACATGGAGGAAAAAAAGGGTCATTTTCTGATGGAGAGTGATAGAAAACATGTTTAGGAGAAAGTTAACCACGAGAAAATCACAAACATGTGATGGGTTAAACGGTGTTGGGTTACCCAGTAGGAAGAGTTAATAGAAAAAATTTTTGTTTTAAGTTACGTTTTATTGAGGAATTTATTCCTAAGGAAACATAATCACTTATCATGTTGACTTTCAACTTTTACTAGATTCCTTAATCAAACTCATATTTTTTTCCAAAAGACGAGTATTTAGGGAGACTTGTTCACACTAAGAGTACTATATTCAACTTCTAGAGAATCACCTAATCCACCAAAGAGAACTATATACATCTCATGTCATTAGGATTTAACGAAAACCAAAACCAGAAAGGTTAGTACAAGGTCAGATAATCCAGAAAAGGATAACCCTTTATAAAAAGAAAATCTATTCTTAATCTCCAAAATTTGTCCAACAAAACCCAAAGTTCAACGAGGACCATTTGTCCATAAAATTCTTCAAAGTAAACCAAACTATGATTGAAACCCAAATATTTGAAGGATTTAGTCACATAGTCTACCAAGCTAAATCGCAACATTTATCTCCAAACAACATCAGTTGCTCCTAAATTCTCGTATTGACAAGTATTTAACCTAATCACATATCCTCCATGATAGGTAAATCATTTTCATAAATAACCCAAAATAAATTTACTCTTAATTCATAAAATAATATAACTAAAAAGAATCCATCAAACTAACTAGGGACATCACGTAGTCCAGTTGTAGGTGATAAATACCAGTCGCACTTTGGTTATGGGTTCGATTCCCGCGGCTTTGTCCGACGCGACGGGTGGTCACATGGTCTGTGTGTTGTCCTTTTTCCAAAACTATATAATTCTTAAAACATTCCCCAAAATGAGATAAAATCTTCAAAAATAATCATAACATATTTTAACCTCAAGTTTATCTCATGCCCTTCATTTTCCATCATATCATATAATAACCCATAATTATCTCAAAAGTAAGGATCATATATACCCTAATGGTTACCTTAATAATTATTACCTGAATTTCCACATCGAGTTGGACATCTCGTACATGATGTATTAGAGAACTCACCACGGTTGAAGTGGTTGATCAGGAATCCCTGATAGGTGGTTTAGAATGACTATGAGATTCCTCATTGAATCCCCCATCTCATCCAGTATCTTAATCAGAGAACCACCACAGTTTCCTTCAAACCCATTGTCACTTTGGTGCCTGCTAGATCCAACCATTTAGTAAAACCAAAAAGGTCAGTGTGAGTATATCAAAAAAACCATCATGTACTAATGAGGAAGGTAAACACTAAGATATACCTACTCATTCACTTTATCTAAAACTAGGACTCTTTCTGAAATCCTAACCATTATAGTAATGTCACTCAAGCTTAAAGAATACCCTAACCTCTAAAGTTATCTAAACCGAGATCTGATACCAACTATATGGCCCCATCCTTAAACCTTACTTAATCTTGAGATATAACAAGATTACACAATGAGGATCTTTTCAGGTTTAGAGTTTTAGAGAATTAGATCATGAAACTTGCATTACATTCCTCATTTAAACAAAGTGGTTACATAAAAGACAGTATTCATTCTTCCAATCAACGGAAACATATTGAAAATAAAACATGGATTCTTTCTTGACACATCCTTGACACTATCATCTCATCATGTACCATTCCCTTGACCTGTGAAAAATATTTCAAAAACGTGGGATGAGCATAAAAAGCACAGTAAGGGTTATAAAAATATGGAAAGGGAACATGAGTTCATATATACATAAGAATGAAATCATACATTACCCATAAATCAAAGGCACTTTAACATACCTCATCAAACCATGATTAAATCATAGAAATCATAAGACATAAAAGGTAACTTGAGGCATTCATAACATTATTACATAAGGAGTAACCCTCTTGGTTACATTTTGGAATACACATCACAGTATATTCCCTAAATCTCTTCGGAGAAACCGTAACGTTTCACTTCTTCGCGTTACCCAATGCATTGGAGAGCTATATCGGGCTCACCCGCCCTTAGTTTATCACGGAACCACCCGTTTTCATAACGATGCACAAGAAACATAACATAAATTCATCACATAAAACATGCATAAAGGAAATATAACATTTCCGCATTTCAATCACAGTATAACATTTTAGGATATTGAAATAATGAATCCATTAAAAAAACCATTTTCAAAACCATTTAAAACATTTAATAAAGATATTTTTGAATAAATGTGTCTCATACCACCATGAAGCTATTAACGTTTTAAAACATTAATATCCATATAAATATATCCTTAAAACCATTTTGAAAACATAGATATTAATAAGATGAAATCATTAAAACATTTAAAGCGATATTTTTGTTAAAGGGTTTTTACCAAAATTAGAGACACTTGAATACAATAATTGAGGAATAACATTTAATCAGATCTTTATAATATCATGAGAATAAATGTATTCATGATATAATATTCCAAAGGACATTATATACACCATATAAGAGTGAATTTGTGCATAAAAACAATGAATTCTCAATAGAGATGTAAAATGTGATGAAATCCCTTATAAAGAAGGTATCCTTAAATCAAGGATAAATCAATCTCATAATTATGTGTGAAAAATATAAATACACCCAATATAAATTGATATTGAGTTTAAAACAATCAAGGGTCATTCACACATATTCAAAGGATGACATATTTAATAACTACATGTTGAACCCAATGAAATCGAAATTGGGTTAAGAAGTTCCCTTGGTAAAATTCGACAGCCTAACGGCGTCACATATAATTTTAGAAAAAGATTTTATGAGAGAGATAAAGGGTATCTAATCACTAGGACATAAAATTTACATCAATAAGGATATATAAAAACATATCCCAACATTACAATATGTAAATTAAGAGACCCAACAAATGAATTCTTTTAAAAAGATGAGGGTGAAAGGTTCCCTTACCGACGTGGGTATCTTTCGAAACATACGCCCCGTGAAAGAAGGACAATACAAAATTGATGTAAATACTCATAAATGAAAGAATATTACAAAATGAGTAAAATAATGGTCAGTACATACACCACTTAATGGAAATTGTGGCAAATGTAGCATAAATCTCACAGGAATAAAAGTGAGATGAAAAATCCCTTACGAAAACTCAGAAGCCTAACAGCGCCACTTAAAACATCCAAAAATGGATTGATGAGATAAAATAGGGTATCTCATCACATTAAAATAAAATTTACAGAAATAGGATTATAAAATAACATCCCCCATCATAAAAAAAGGAGCTTAAAAGAAGTGACATAAAGGAGAGTACTTAAAGAGAAAGAGAGAGGTTAGATCTCTTACGAAAATTCGGCAGCCTAACGGCGCAACTCAAAACATCCAAAATGGATTGATAAGAGGAAAATAGGGTCTCTCATCATATGAAAATAATAATTACAGTAGGAGTAATATAAAATAACATCCCAATCATAAGGAATATGAGCATAAAATGAATGACATAAAAGAGTGTACTTAAAAAGAAAGAGAAGAGTAGGATCCCTTACCTCAGGTCCGACTTGACTCGATCGTTCTTTAACGTCCTGAATAATAAACATGAGTTAATCTATACTTTCTTAAGAACCTTTATAATGTTAATTATTTCTTTTATACAATGTTATGAACATCATGTAATCATTTAAGTTAATAATGTTCATTTTGTCGGTATTTGGTTCTTAAGTCAAAAATAGACTTCTTACACTTACATTTTGTTAATTTGGTAAAAGGTTCATTATATACAGAATAATATTAATTATTTAGATAACATATATATCATATATATTCATCATATACATGTATTTATAATATTACATCACATTTATAGGTAAGGAATTAAATGCACCGTTCATGGAGACTGTAAGCCGTACGTACGCATGAACGCTACATCCATTTCTATTTCGTATTTTCTGGAATGGATTCATAATGATATTAGAGTATATTATAATTCCAGTATAATAACATATATAATATCATTATCTTTATCCTTTACACATCCCACATATCGTATTAATGAATCAAATCACTTTCAGGGGGCGGTAGTCCGCACTTCCTAAAATGAAGATATCGTGTTTACCCATAATGGAAACAATAATGGTATACCATAAATGAAAAATACAGAAGCTTAAGGAAAGAATAGACATATTATATATCATATATAAAAATAGTTACATCATAATGGCCACCTTTGAAGGTGTTAAATGAGTATTGAACAATCATCGTTTTGGGAGGCAGAATTTCTCCATCCACGGAAACAGTATGTTCTTTAACCATTTGATGTAGTTGTGTGAGAGTGTAGCTCAAATAAATCTTATAAAAACATCCTAGTATATTGAAGATACTGGTGTTGTTATAAAATATGTAAATAAAAAGAGTTTAGGGGGGTTGGAGAAGCAAAAATAAAACAAATGAACATGAGAGAATGAATTACCTTTAAAAGTGTGACTCCTTTTGATTTGAGCCTAAAGGCTTCCTTTGAAAAACTTCTTCCCAAAGGTAATCCTCTAGGATGAGTTGAGGGATGTGGAGAGAGTAAATGGGCAGGGTTTGGCCGAGACAATGGCTTGAGGAGTGTGGGAGAAGAGGTAGAGGTGGGGACCTTTTATAAGAGGAGAGGAGGGGCACTTTTGGAAAGTAAAGAAATATTACTTTATTTGAAAATGTGTTTCGGTTTTAAAAAGTCCTACATTGATATAATTCGTGTATAAGGTGTTAAGGGTTCTAAATACACCCATAAAATAAGTTTTGTACATGTGTAGTTCATATATTTTACATTATCTTTCCATTTTATTTAAATCATTAAATAATGAGGTCATCGCTGCATCATCATGATGTCTTAAATAATTTAATTTATTTAGTGTCTAAAAATTATAAAAAAAATACTATGATGTAGGAAATATTTTTATCTTTCCAATTAATATTTATAATCAAAAATCTGATCTTTATAACCCCATGTAAATTTCTTTTTTCGTAAAACATATTATGTTTGTGTCATTTTTACTTTAACATTAAATAAAAAGATATTTATGTCATTTTCCAACCAAAGTGGCTCCATGGGGTCCCCAAGTTGACCCATGGGTTTTATTGGTCGGCCATGACACTTACAATGAGGGTAGGACATGTTTCAAGCTCATCTAATTTTATTAAAACATTATTTTTTCCTTAAACTACACTAATTACCACTAATCGCGATTAAAAACATAATAAGTTACTATTCACCAAAAAATTATTTTAACCTCATTGAACCACATTTTACATCTTAATGACAACCATTTATGTCAGATTTTTGAAAATCAAAACACAATGACGGAAAATTTTCATTTGAACGGAAAATCGGTTTTTATAAATACCACTTAGTGGTTTCACTATTCATCAAAAATGGACGTTTTTCAGAAAATTACCAAAAATTCACCCTAAACTATATTTGATATTACGAATTCAAAAATGAAGTCTATTTTACAAAATTCAAAACATATAAGTCAGATTAATTAATTTAATAATTAATTCCCACTATCAAAGCAAAAAGAGTGTTTTTATGAAACAATAAGTATCAAAAGATTGACACTAGTTTTAGTCTGATTTCAAAGTGAAATTAATTCCAATGACCACTATTGGATTTAATGGTAAAAATATATTCTAATTTCACTTTAAAACCAACTCAAAAGATAATCTAATCATATAAATAAATTATATTAAAAAGAGTTTTTAAATTAAATTACAACATTTTATACTATTCATTGAAAAAAATGAACTTTATCGGAAAGATACCAAAAATTTAAACAAAGTAAATTTTGATGTCCTGATTCTTAAGAAGAGTTTTATTTGGTCCTATATAATTTATAAGAGTGAAAAAAACTATATTTAATGACGGTTCGCCGTCAAAAGGTGATAAGTGAACCCTTAGTGAAAATTAGGGTATAAATGCCTAAAATTGAACTCTTTCCGTATTTTAAGCCTTTATCTATTATTGGGTAAATGTAAAAACATTTAAAAACATATATAATCATATTTTAGTTATTTCTATCCATTCCCGCCAGTAAAACGACTACTTGTTATCTAACATTTAAAATAATATTATTTTATTATTAGAGTGCAACATAAGATTCCCAAGAAACTCGTTGTTGCGTATTGGGTACGCCATCGAGCATTACATCCCCTTTAAAGTAATATTAATATTTGATTCACAAATATGGATAAATATGAAAATTTCATATTCTTTATTTACCTGGGGTGTTACACACCACAACCAATCAAACTATTCGTTAAGAATGGTAACACCCACTTTTTTAAATTTTATACATTTTATCTTTCAAAATGAACACTATTTTTTGATTTGGAATATCAAAATTATCTTAGGGTGAATTTTTGGTACATTTCTGATAACATTCATATTCTGATGAATAGTGAAAATTAATATATTTTATTTGAAAACAACTTTTTAATGGAAATAAATAAAAGTGATAAATTATGAATTTTAGTGATTTTAAAAGATAATTAGATTATATTTTTAACATTTAATCCAATGTTGGTCATTGGATATAATTTCACTTTTAAACTGGACATAATCAAGTGTCAATCTTTTGATAGTTCTTATTTCTTAAAAACATGCTATTTTCATTGACAACGGGAATTAATTTTTAAATTAATTAATGCAACATATATGTTTTTAATTTGTTAAAATAGAAATCCTTTTTGAATTTATAATATCAAATATATCTTAGGCCATATTTTTGGTATATTTCTGAGAAACATAAATTTTTATGAATAGAGAAAAACAGCGAGTTATTGGTTAAAACCAATTTTTTATTTAAATATTTATTTATTTTATTTAACTTAATTTATGTCAAAATAGATACATAATACTTATATAAGTTCATTGTAATTCATTTCAGTAAGTTTATAATAATTTTAGATATATGAAAATTTTATTGAAATTTTCACTGTCTTTTACCCACGTCCTATGGAAAATTTGAAAATTCACATAAAACATAATTTTACCACTTTTGTGAGTTGAAATTAAAAAATCCGAGATACGCAGTTAATATATAGGAGAAAAATTATGTTCAATAAAATAAAATCAACTTGTTGAATATTAACGTTTTACTTATATTTACCGCGGTTAAAGGAAAAGAGGGTAATTCAATGTAAAATGAATATTGTAATAATTCAAAATTACCTAAACACATGTCGTAACCTTATTGTATGAGTAATGTCCGACCATGGAAATCTTTGGGTAAATTTGGGGACCCCATGAAGCCACTTATGAATGATAATTTCATTTTATATTAATTAATTTAATGTGAAGGGAAAATTTACAAAAAAAAACCTTTTATTAATTCATTTTAATATGGTGTTATATAAGTAATAATTTTGACTATAAATATTAATTAGAAAGATAAAAATATTTCATACATAATGGTAGTTTATTTGTAATTTTTAGACATTAAATACATTAATTTATTAATCGCACAATGATGATGCGGTAATTACTGTATTAATGAATGATTAAGATAATTGATATTATAAATACACAAATAAATGTAATTTGAGACTTTATATTAATTACAATTATTTTATCTGTTAATATGACATACTATGATCGGTTATATGAATTTTTTTCGAAGTAATTATTCTGTTATGAATTTAACAAAAATGAAATACCCAATAGTGCCAAAATTAACAAAAAAGAGTTTTTAAAACAGATATTATATTATTAGTTGATATTATATACCTAAAAATCTAAGTATCGGCCAAATGACTTATATCAAGATATTTATATTATTAATGGACCATTAAGGGGTCTATTTAATGTTTATCTTAAGTTTATTAACCTTATAATATAAAAATACAAAGAGATATGGTAAATGTAAAATTAATTAACTAAGAGTTAATACTAAAAGATAATTATAATAAATTGAACCAACCCTGTATAAAACAGATTGGTTGAGTGGATTTAGACCCATCCCCACCTTATCCTCGAAATAAATCGATTTTTAGCAATTATAAAGAGAAGATAAATTTATTATAAAATAATATTTTATGTTTTTTCCTAAGGCGCCCCTCACTCATATTATAAAAGGGAACTCACCCTTCACTCTAATTCTCACCTTCTATGCCATTTGGATTGGCCAAACCTAGCCCAAATACCCTTTAAAATATCCTAACATCAACCTAGAGGCCTTATTTTGATCTGAAAGCCATCCTACAGAGCCTTTTGATAAAATCAAAAGGAAGAACCCGAAGAAGAGATAATGATTTCACCACCCTCTTTCAAGTTCTTTTCTTCTTCCACTTCCTTTTTCGTTGTTGTTTCCATTATAAAATAATAACTCCTGTATATTCTATATAATGCGATGTTATTATAATTATGGTACAACCAAATTCATTATTATATCCACCCTTTTAATGACATGTCACCATACGTGGATACGTACGGCTTACCGTCTCCACGTTGTGGTGTAATTGTTATTCAATACATTATTATTTGGATGGGTATAATAATGATGTGTATTTGATGTAAATAATAAATATAACATGATAAGTATTTTTTATATATAATATAACATCCATTTATATATTATTATAATATCAAAATAATTATATTTTCACTCGTGTGTTCGTATAGTTTACCGTCTCCACGACGCGATGAGATTCATTTCCAACTTCACCATTAATCAACGATTATAAAAATATATATAGTAATAAAAAGTATGTAATATATGTCATAATAATTCTACTAGAGATATATATATTTATATATATATATGTATTTATGTACTTAAATATATCTTATTCACTTACTTTCGTTCCATACTATATGAAAATGGAAACAGCGTTTATACCTACGTACGGACTACCGTCTCCATAAACGGTGTTTTGCATTTCATATATATGACTACTATACAAATTTATTTTTTAAATATAAATGATATATAAATCTCATTTTATATTCTTGAAATATTTAAATCATGATCTATGTGATATAATTCAGAGTCATATGTTAAAACATGTATGATAAAGAAAGCGATTACTACCCAAAATATTAATATAACATGGAAATTATTATTAATTGGTTAGTATAAAGTCATAAATGAATAATGTATGATATCATAAAAACAAATATGGTTCTGGTATAATTTAATAATATACTATAGTCTTCATATAGGAGGTTAAACGTTCCCCTGACTAAAGGAAAGTGCAAGGTAAAGGGTTTTCATCTCACTCCTTACTCCTGTGAGATTCATGCCATATTACCACTATTACATTTTGTGTGGTGTATGTACTACCCATAATTATATTAATTGTGTAATACAGTTTAATTTAAGTGTATTTACATATTTATTGTATGATAATCTTTTCATGGGGTTTATGTTTTGTAATTTACCAAATTGTTAAGGGTTAATTCCTCAATCTCATTATTATATGAGGTTGTTTATGTGTAAGTATTTACTAGGATATTTTTATCATCCATGTCCATTTTTCATAAAAATGATTTCAAACTGAATATTTTATGGATTTGTGAAAGGTAATCTTCATCATAATCATAATTTTAAATGTTTTAATGATTTATCTTTCTAAATATTTTTAATTCATGTCCCTGTTTTCAAAATAATTTTAAGGATATATTTATATGGAGCTAAATTTTTTGAAATTATAATTATTTTCAAAAGTTCATAGTGGTATGGGACACTTTTTAAAAAATATCAATTTTAAAAAACCTCCTTTATAAATGTGGGACTTTAAAATGATTTTACAAAAAAATGATATTTCTCTCAAAATGTTTTACACATCATTTTCAACTATGTCAGCATCCTTTACTAGATATTATTTTTGATTGAGGTTGATTTATTATAATTCAATCTTCCATATTCTATTGAATGAGTTATGATATGTTTGACTGTGGATGTCCTATTTTTACACCATTCTTGGTTTATGGTTAATGTATTGACATTTCATATGGTATTTTTAATACGAATGTTTATGTTATATTTTAACCTTTTCATATGAGGAATGTCTTGGACTTAGTAAGTGATGGGTGGAACCCGCTATAGCTCCTCGATGAATCGATTGGTATCATTAGACAACTAGACGTGGAATTGGCTGAGACCCTTTCCCAATTCGATATGTGGTTTTGTCCGAGGCATTAATCATTTTTAGAAGTATTGGCCGAGGCCTTGACAAAATGTTTCAGAATTTTTGGCATTATACATTCCCTCATAATGGAAATAATATTGATGGGTCAAGTGGTCATTTGACTAGTATAATAGAAATGAATATGTTTTATTATGGAATTATTACTCATCTAATAGTATTTCCATAAATTCATTCATATTTATTATTGGAAAAGGCATGTGGTATCAATTATTCACCATGCTTAATATTTATGACATTTTACGTTGTATTGCTTACCATTACTGAGTGTTTGAGGTCACCCCGTTCTATGTTTTATTTTTCCTAGGATTCCAAGAAGTGTATTGTGATTGATATGCAGGGTTAATCCAATTAAATAATTCCATTCATAAAGGATTATTTATGTTGTTTTGTATGTTATAAAGTGCAATGTAACATTAATGTATGTAATCTATTTTCCAAGACTACTAAACAGATCGGTCCTTTCGGGTCTTGATTCCTGGAAATCATGCCAATGTATTAAAATAATGCACAAACTCTGGGTAACGGGGGCCAGGGCATTACAGATATGAACAATTAATGACTCCTCCATTATGAAACTGGTTCAGAATAGTAAATATTACTCACCCATAATATTAGAAGTTGAATAAATAAAAACAATATACATAAAAGAGGGTAAATATAAATAATAATCAGAAATGGTTTTATTAATGAATAATTTTCTGAAATTATTGATTATGAGAATTATGTTTTTGATAAATGGGTTTGTTTAATATTTGTGGTAATTTGGTTACATGGTAATTTATTGTATCTCAGTTCTCATTTATTTAGATATGAATCAAATTCACTAAATATTTCATTTTTTGGTGTGTGAGTTGAGTATTTGTTTTACATTCATGAAATATAGTGTATTTAACAATCTGTAACATGTTATATAGTTAATGGTTTTCAATTTTATTGATAGGGATGATTTATGTTTCATTGTCAAACATATTCCCTTTATTGTGTTCAAAATATTCATTTTGAACATCTTTGTTCTAAAAATTGTCTCCATACATCAATATATTTTATTTAATATTTCCTTCTCTTCCAATTTTGGGATAATATAATTTCTCAATGGAAATACCTTACTGAATTTAATGCTCAAAAGGTATATAATTGTTTATAATAATTATAATAATCATTAAATACATCCACCCCCCTATATCTATAATTTTAATTCCCCTATTGTTCACACTTTAATTGGGATCCTATATATGATTTACCAAAAGTTATTTTCATGTTTCAATTATGTTATTTTCCTTTCACTAATTTATTATTCTTTTTACAGTGTCGAATTTCAATAAAAGGTATTTTAAAACCTAATATTTTCATCATTAAAAACCAAAATAATTATATTGGTGTAAAAAATTAAATTTCTATTTTATAAATTTCATGTAATATTTAATTATTTACAAAATAAATACTATGTTTATTAAAATAAAAGTTACGAACAACTGATAATATAAAAAAAACATTTTTTTATTATTTAACTATGACTATTATAACCTAACCATTAAATATGTATGAATTATTTATACTAACCACATTATGTAATATATAATTTTCTTACTAAAAAATAATTATTTGTGAAACTCCGTCTAAAAATAACTCTATTTATATTAACATTATTATAGTAATAAAAAATTAGTTTTCTTCAATAATGAGTTTTCTTCCATTTAATGAGTGAATACTACAAATATTTTTTGGAAATTTTAGAAGTTTCATCTTAAAAATATATTTAATTTTTTAATTAAAAATATAAAAATTATCATTGGATTAATTTTTGAGTCATTATTGGAAATGATTGATTTTTCTCAGAATAAATATTACGTAAACTTTTTACGAAAAATTTTACTATCATGTTATGTTTTTATAATGTCAAATTATATTATATATTAATTTCAACATTTAATTAGTCCCACTATTTTTAAAATAATATAATAATGTGTTTTCACATAGATATTATGCATGACCTCTTTATAAAATCATTTTATTTTTGAAAATCTAATTTGATTGAAAACACATTTTTTCATTACATTTACAAATTTTATTTAATGTTAAATTCTGGAAAATTTTATTTCTAAATTTAAGTAAACAAATATTTTTTTAAAATATAAGGTTCAAATATACTCAAAAGATCCTTTTTGTTATAAATCAAATTGAAGTTTAATATTATTATTTTTTGCTGCATCATTTTACAGTATATCAGATAAATAATTATTGAATGAAAATTGATAAAGATTATATATTAATCCCCACACTTTCCTAAAATAATTTTAATGTTTAAATTTATTCCATTAACATCCATGGATATATTATATTTCTTTTTTCTTCAATTGTGTTATTATTATAACCCATATAATTTTTTATGTAATAAAAATTCATAAATAACACTCTCTTCACAATAATAAATATGAATTTTTTATCATGGTTATAGCCAAAGGATATGTTCTATTATAAAAACTAATGAAAATTATAAATATTTTATCATTATTTTGGTAATTTATTTTAATGGTAAATGAATATATTGTACCATTAAATTCTTACAAAATGGTGACATAATAATTACTCTAATAATGGAATTATCAAATAATTGATTTTAGAAATATTAAACATACTATAATTTT
Source organism: Viscum album (assembly GCA_963277665.1). Lineage (NCBI taxonomy): Eukaryota > Viridiplantae > Streptophyta > Magnoliopsida > Santalales > Viscaceae > Viscum > Viscum album. The sequence continues at coordinate 551,714,234 of OY728125.1, read as the reverse complement.
AGAGAAATAAGGTGATATATGATTTTTTAGAAGTAAATGACATGTTATGAATTTATTAAAATGTTTTCATAAACAATTGTGCTTGTTTTATTGATTTTATTAATGTCAAAATAACGAATTGTTCTACAAATTATCATTGTTGATATTTTATAATGTTCATTTATTCATTATGTGATATAAAATTCATTAAAACTATAAATTCAAATGAATTTATATGATATGGTTGATAATATAAACCAGAACAATTTATTATTTTTTCCCATTTTAGAGAAACTATCTTGAACCTCATAGAGTAAAATATCATTATTATGAAGGTAAGTGTAAAAAATATTAACAAGGGGATAAAACAAAATTTTAAGGGTAATGATATTGTAAAACATTAATAATGTATATTGTAAGAGGATATTTTCATCCATCCACATAATAACATTAAAATTAACTAGTTTGGGGATATATGTGTTAAAATTTAAAATATATGAATATATTATTTTGATAAATTCAAGTGTTGTCAATACCCTCTCGAATAAATGGAAAAATATACATATCATTAACTCATACTTTATGAACAATTCTGATAAACCAAAAATTTCTAATATACCATTATATAATCCCTCCCCTCACTCTATTTCACATATTTTATGTATAATACCATCCATATAGGGAATAAATTATTAAACAAGGTTGACTTTACAAAGAATATATAAAGTTATAACCTCATGTTTTACATCTATTTTTTCTTCCACCTCCTTAAGAAATTCATAAACCCTGAAAAAAAATTATAAATCCAAAAAATAATTTTGTTTTATTATGGTAATTTCATGATCTATATTCATATCCTATTCAAGAAGATGGGTAACGAATCCATTGTCCATGTGTATGATAGACTACCACCATACAACTGATATAATTAATTATATATCACTTTCTATCAAGGACAAATTGTAATGACGGATTGAACATATAAATATAAATATGTTAATGCTATATGTTTCATTCTAGAAATATAATATAACACATATGTTCTTATATTTACCTTCACTGGAAAATGGTAACGTCATTTGTGTGTACATGTGAACTACTATCTCAATGACGTTATGTGCTTCATTTTTCATCAGCGCGTCAAAAGGATGATATATATATAAGTAAAATTAATAATTTAAAATAATATTTATGGATATTATGGTCATTCTGTAATGATTAAATGACACCTTCCCTCTTTACATATTATTCACTAAAACATAAAAATGATACAAATGAATTTGTATGAACAACCATTTAAATAATTCTAACATAGTTAAATTTTCATTATTGTATTTCATAATTAGATATATAATTATATTTTATTTTGAAATTTGATAATTATTCCCAAATTACCATTCATGAAATAGGGTATTTATTTCCCAATTGACAATGGTTAGGATACATATTTCATTTTAGACTTATGAATTTAATATAATGAAAAATTCCAAATTTATTTTAATTTAGTAGGTAAATAAATTTAATATATTAGTAAAAACAATAAATTTCCTTTATATGTTGAAGAAATAAACAATATTTTTTATTTAGGAATATAAAAAATATACATGATGATTCAAAGTCAAGTTAAATGAATTTACATGAAAAATAATTTTTTAATCAGTCCCTTAAAACTGTCATTTTCTTCCATATAAATATTTAATAATAAGATTATATAAAGGGTTTTTTTATTCTAATAATAATTTCTTATGAAATTTGAAAAAAAATTACTTTTTACAAAATGGGTTGAAAATATTATTGTTCTTTATCCCCAAACATAGTATAATATTACTTCTCTATCAATAGTATAGATGGAATGTTTTTTAAACTTATACGAACTAAAAATTATTAACACTATTTTGACAATATTTTCTTCAATTATTCATTTAAATTATTAATTTTTTTATTTCCAAGAATATAGTTTCCTTTATAATTACACTATTTTTAAAATAATTATTTATTTAATTGGAAAATAAATTTTTTGAATAATGTTTTTCATGAACTATGAATGGTGTTTAATTTAATTAATTACAGAAAAATTTATTAATACTATGTTAAAATGGTAAATATTTTAATAATACCATCCATATTATGTCTCAAGATGAATTATTATTTCATAAGATTAATTATCATGGAACCCATTTCTTTCCTTAGATTAATCTTGTTATGAATAAATAAATGAATTTTAAAGTTTATGATTGAGATAGATTTCCCCACAAACCTAAATTTTATTTTATTATTCTATTACTATAAAATAATTAATTTTTTATATTAAAAACCCATCATTTTCATTTTATGGGTTATTAAGCGAATGAAACCATTTCATTTAAATTGAATGGATAATTCAATTTACCAAAATATATCATTATGGGTGCATGAAATTATTGTTGGATCTGAATCTAAGGATTACAAACAAGAGGGGGGGTGAATTGTGTCTTTTCAAAATTATTACAATCTCTTCAATTTAGACAAATTCTGTCCACTATTCTTTAGTACGATTAAATATGCAGCGGAAAAAGTAAAAGCATGAACACACGGATGTATAGTGGTTCGGGGAACAGAAGGCCCCTAGTCCACTCCACCAACGCTCAAATCCACGAGCTCGGCGATTTTCACTATCTGGTCCTCGTTTCCACAGACCTGTTCACAACTGAGTACAGGCAGTTGACACCTTTACAAGTTTCAGGAAAACACAGCCTTCCTGGGTCAAACACGAACCCACACAGCTTAGAACGAGAAGCTGATCACTCAAAAATAAAAAGGGTTTCGAAAAAGAAAACACTTCTCCGGTTGTTCTTCACAATTGAAATAGAATGCAATTGACAGTAGATAGATCGTCATCTTCAGAAAATAAAGATCTGTAATCAAAACAGTTCTGAGTCGATACAGTTGCAATAGATATTACAAGAAACTTCACAACTTCAGCAGCAGTAGATTCACAACCGATAGTCGATGAAGAACACGTGAATCTGCTATCAAGATCTTCCTTCGATAATAAAGGTTTTACACTTCTTCTCGATCACCAGAAAAGAACGCCTTCACACAGTCTCTGTTTCTTGCTCGTTAAAAGATCAATCTCTATATCTCATACACTTTCCTGTGTATATATATATCCGAAGTTTCCAAGATAGAACATATATATTAAAATCTGAGAAAATCTTTCGCATAAATAGATCCATGAAAATCTCCTTTAGATTCGCGATATTAAATAACAGAGTCATTGTAACTTCCCTGAAGAATCGGCATAAAAAGCTCCGTTTTAAATCAATCATTAATCCGTTGAAAATCGTCTTTGATTCCGTCAAAGTCGTAATTAAGAATCGGCTCGAAATCCGCTTAATAATCCGCCTGTTTGACCAATGCAAAAGGAAATATCGTCTGTCAAAAATATCCCGACGCCAAACGTAGGGTTGATGACGTGGCTCCAAACGTAGGGTTCACAAACGTAAGGTTTACAAACGTAAGGTTCACAAACGTAAGGTTGAACATACATATTTTCTCTTCAGCATTCAAACGTAGGGTTGATCATCCATACTTTGTCTTGCTTCAACTCTCCAAAGAACGTACGGTTGATTATAAAAGTAAGGTTGATGATCCATACTTTTGAGAAACAAACTCCACACTGAAAACTAACGTACGGTTTCTCTTCCATACTTGTCTAACAACAAAAACGTAAGGTTCCTTCCAAACGTAATGTTCTTCTTCCACACTTTTCAACAACGTAAGGTTCATTAACCATACGTTTCAAAATAACGTAAGGTTCCTTAACCATACGTTTCTTTTAACATAAAAAAGTAAACATTTCATCCATACGTTACGTTCTTCAACGTATGGTATGAACAGTGATTCCAGTACGCGCTAAAACTGATCTCGCACTACAGTGATTCCAGAACGCGCTAAAATTGATCTCGCGCTACAGTGATTCCAGAACGCGCTAAAATTGATCTCGGAATAAATGAAGTATGAAATCTCGTTATATGAAATAAATAAATAAAATAAATTCCTGCAAAATACTCAACGAAATAATTAGTAAATAATTAAGGGTATTTGTGAGCATCAAAATCATCATAAAGAGACAGAGTATTATTTAAAATAATATCCCCCTTTAAAAAACATTATTTTGAATTGTTTGAAAACAATACATTGCTCAACAATCTCCCCCTTTTTGATGATCACAAAACCCATAAAAACAATAGAACTAATTTAATTGCAATCTTTATTGAAACATTAGTTTTATAAAATTTTAGAATTTTTGAAAGGATTAAAACAATATTTAACTATAATAAAATTTCTCCCCCATAAAAATAAATTTTCAGCTAAAAAATAGATAAAAGATAAATATCGTATATATCCAAATTCTCCATATAAATATCGTATATATCCAAATTCTCCATATATCCAAATTTCTTTATAGGAAACAAATGAATTTAAATGTTTTGTTTATCCAAATTCTCCCCCTTTTTGTGATATCAAAAAGAATGAAAAAATTACGGATTTGAACACATTCAATATTGCACTGAACTATAAGTAAATGCTATAGTTAACTGTGTATGAATAAGTGAATTTGTTATACTGGCTAACTTAATCATAAATCAATAAACAAAATAAAATAAATAAGAAAAGAATTTTCATTCACAAGCTGTTATATATAAACGATTGTGATATACAGAGGAATCAAGGTTCATAGATAAGACAAGGAAAAAGGTGTCTATTTCCTTTGAAACGCGGTCTTTATCTCTATAAGCTGTTCTCTGAGTCTCTTCATCATCCCATCTCCTAACTTGATGATAAGATCTCTGTTCTCTTAAGTCATATGAATATCTTCAATCAAATTAACTCTGAAAAACTCATGCATTCTTTCTTCTTTTTCAACAAAAAGAGCCAGTTTTTCTGATAACTGATTCAAAAGAATCCTAATCGGTTGCTCTCCAGATGTCAACTGATCCACTAAAAATCTCTGATTATCTAGCAAAACTGACAAAGGGGAACTATTACACTGAAGATCGTGTAATCGGTCACTCATATTGCTCATTTCTCCAGTAATTGCTTGAAATCTCCGAATCAAATCAGGTGAAGAGCCTGATCCACTCACAGCACTGTTTGCAATAAACTCAAATTTATTCTCCATGTAAATCTTCAACTCAGACAAATAATCTTTCTTTACCATCTCTGATTTTAACTGATCAACAGCATGCAGCATATCAGTCTTAATCAAATCTACTTCCTGTCTTGAAACCGTACATTCTTTCAGTTTCTGAATCTTCAACTGCTCTAAGTCCAGAGAATTTCTGAGACTAACATTCTCAGATTCTAACTGAAAGATACGCTTGTACAACTCAACAACTTCTTCTTTTCTCGAATCAGGGGCACCCTGTGCTTGATTCTCATGTTCAGAATTAGGTTGATGAAGCAGGGCAAGAGGTAAGGAATCTGCATCCGACTGTTCTTTGTCCCTGTCCTGACAAGGATGATCCACTGAACTATCTTTTGAAGCCTGTAACTCTTCCACTGAAAAATCTTCTTGAAGTACCTCTGTATGAGCTTCAGAAGTATGTTCATCATGAACAGTAGTCTCTCTGACTTCTACTGAATCTTGAGGTCCGGCCACTTCTTCACCAGGCACTCCCTCCATAAGTTGTTCTTGTTGAATTACTTTTTCAACAGTCACAGCAGCAGATTGAGGTTCTTCTTGAGTTTCTGTTTGAGCTGTTGGTTCCTCTATCGGTGCAGTCTGCTCCACAACATCTTCTCTCACAAATGAATAAGAAATTACCGGTTCAGAGGATTTCAAGGCAGGAGAGATAACTTCTTCATCAATTGACCTCTTCCTTCTAGATTGAAGTCCTTCTTGACTTCTCTCTTCCTCAACTTCCTCCATATCAAAACGAATTCTCCTTGCCACTGTACTAACTCTTGATTCTGCTTGTCCCTCCTTGGACTTAGCCGGTTGAGCCTGAGCACTCTCCGAGTTTTCTTCAGCTCCAACAGGTAAGAGTTTTCCTTTAATTGTACTCCAGAAGTATCCTACTTTCCTTAATGTTCCAGCATTGAAAACATTACTGTGGTGACATTTCACCCCAGCATCTACCAATCTGATCATTCCTCTTTTAAACAAAAACAAAGAAACGAACCTTCCATAAGGGAAAAAGGTCATTCTTGCTTCACTCTGACAGCAGTAACTCAGATATATTATCATAAACTGAGGAAAATTAAACTTAATATCACACATCAGAAGATACATTATGTACATGTCCGGGTATAGGATTTTCTCCATCTCAGCCATTCTTGTTGCTAAACCAGTCTGAACAAATTTTACCAAAATTTTCTGATCGGGCTCCAAATCTTTAATAAACATCTTCTTTATCACTCTGGTTCCAAACAGAAAAGTCATAATGTCTTCAGACTTATGTACAGAATCTCCAATATTCCGTAAATCGAAATGAAAAACTCCTTCATGAGGGCAGTTAAGAATTTGACTTATCTCTACAGATGATATTGAAAAGTCCTTATCCTCTATTTGAGCCAATAAACTATCCTCCGTATCTCCAAGGCTAAACTGAACAGTTCTAAAGAAATGTCTCATTTCTTCCTCATATAGAAACTCAGAATTTGCACTATTAAAAGCTTGCTCAAGGCTTTGAAACGACAACGCTTGCTTCAACAGTAAATTAGTTTCAAACAGCCACTCTAAATCTATGACTTTACCTTGCAGTATTTTCCGACCTACTACCTTAGGTTTCATTGCAGCACTGCTCTCGGCTTCATCTGGATGCTTAGTCTTTTCCATTCCAACAACGATTTCTGAAGGTTCGTAAGTTTAGGGTTTGAAGATTCAGAAAAGGGTTTTGGAGCAGATGTGCGGTTTTAGGTTTTCGAAAGGGTTTCCGAAAAGGTGAAGCAGTTTAGAAGGTGAAACGGTTCTGACAGCCTTGATTCCCGTGTAATCACTAATCATTACTTTTATTTAAAACAAAATAAAATTACTTATAGCGGAAAACAGAAATTAAGCAGAATTTGAAAACAGAATAAAATTTAAAAAAAAAATTATTTAAAATTAAATAAACCTAACTCCCCCTTAATAAATTCAAACCTTGCCGTGGGAAGTGGTTTAGTAAAAATATCTGCTAATTGATTTTCTGTATTTACAAATTCTAAAAATATATTCTTTTTAAATACATGATCTCTTAAAAAGTGATGTCTTATATCAATGTGCTTAGTTCTAGAATGACTAATAGGATTTTTTGAAATATTAATTGCACTAGTATTATCACATAAAATAGGTGTATTATTGAAAATTAATCCAAAGTCCATAAGAGTGTTTTTCCTCCACAACACATGTGCACAACAACTACCTGCAGACACATATTCTGCCTCGGCTGTTGACATGGAAACTGGGTGTTGTTTCTTACTAGACCATGATACTAAAGACTTTCCTAAAAAGTGACATGTTCCTGAAGTACTCTTCCTATCTAATCTACAGCTTCCAAAGTCAGCATCTGAATATGAAATGAAATTAAAGTCAGATGTTTTTGGATAAAGCAGAGATTGATAAATAGTACCTTTTAAATATCTAAAAATTCTTTTAACAGCAGTTAAATGGGATTCTTTGGGATTTGATTGAAATCGAGCACAAAGACATACTGAATACATTATATCTGGTCTACTAGCAGTAAGATATAACAAACTACCAATCATACCTCTATATAACTTGTTGTCCACTGATTTTCCAGTTTCATCCAAATCAAGTTTTATATTAGTACACATAGGAGTTGTAAATGGCTTGCTATTTTCATGTCCAAATTTCTTAAGTAAATCAGTAATGTATTTGCATTGATTTAAAACATTTCCAAAATCTTTTTGAAATATTTGAAGACCCAAAAAGAAATTTAATTCTCCCATCATACTCATTTCAAATTCTTTTTGCATTAATTCTGAAAATTCATGACAAAGAATTTTATTGGTTGATCCAAAAATTACATCATCAACATAAATTTGTACCAACAAAACATTATTTTTCACAGTTTTCTTAAAGAGTGTTGGATCTTCCAGTCCAACAGTAAAATCATTTTTCAAAAGAAAAGAACTTAGTCTTTCATACCAAGCTCTAGGTGCTTGTTTAAGGCCATAAAGAGCTTTAGTAAGTTTGAAAACAGAATCTGGTTTTTGAGAATTTTCAAAACCAGGAGGATGCTCAACATAAACTTCCTCCATTAAATAACCATTTAAAAAGGAAGATTTAACCTCCATCTGAAATAATTTAAAATTCATATAAGATGCATAGGCTAAAAGGATTCTAATGGATTCTAACCTGGCTACAGGTGCAAAGGTCTCATCATAATCTATTCCTTCTTCTTGATTATATCCTTTAGCTACTAATCTTGCTTTATTTCTAGTTATTATCCCTTGATCATCCTGTTTATTCCTAAAGACCCATTTAGTTCCTATTACTGGATAATCATGTGGTCTTTCAACTAATTCCCAAACCTTATTTCTCTTGAACTGGTTCAATTCATCCTGCATTGCTATTACCCAGCTCTCATCATCTAAGGCTTCTTCTATGGTCTTAGGTTCTTGTTGGGATAGGAAAGGAGAGAATTCAACTATATTTCCAAGGTTTCTTCTAGTTTGAATACCAGTCTCTAAGTCACCTATCACAGATTCTAAAGGGTGATTCTTTAAGGTTCTAGACTGTCTAGGCATTACATTCAAGGGTTCTTCAGTGTCATGTTCTTCTGAACTGAACTGAATTTCTTTTATATCATTTTCAAAATCATTCTTTAAATTCTCAAGTCTCATGTTTTCATTAGAATCAGGTTCATCTATTTGTTCTATCCTTTTCTCAAAAGGATCAGATTCATCAAATTTCACATGAACTGATTCTTCAACAATCCTTGAATTTTTATTATAGACTCTATAAGCTATGGAGGTTGCAGAATATCCTATGAAAATACCTTTATCAGATTTTGGATCAAATTTACCAAGATTATCTTTGGTATTCAAGATGTAAACCTTGCATCCAAAAACATTAAAGTAATTTACTTTAGGTTTTCTGTTATTCCATAGTTCATAGGGTGTCTTTTTCAAAATAGGTCTTATTAAAATTCTATTCATTATATAACACGCTGTATTAACAGCTTCTGACCAGAAATATATAGGTAGGCTATATTCATTTAACATAGTTCTAGCCATTTCTTGAATGGTTCTATTTCTTCTTTCTACAATCCCATTCTGTTGAGGTGTTCTTGGAGCAGAGAAGGTGTGTTTAATACCCATGTTTGAGCAAAATGAATTAAATTCCTGGTTCTCAAATTCTCCACCATGATCACTTCTCAATGAGATTATATTAAAACCTTTTTCATTTTGAATAGATTTACAAAAACCTTCAAATAAACTAAAAGCTTCACTTTTAAATTTCAAAAAAAAATCCAAGTAAATCTAGAATAATAATCAACTAATACATAAACATATAATTTACCAGCTAAACTTGCTACTCTTGAAGGTCCAAACAAATCCATATGGATAAGTTCTAGAGGTTTAGTTGTAGCAACTTTATTAATAGATTTGAATGATGATTTGTGTTTCTTGCCAAGCTGACATGCATCACAGAATCTATCATTTTCAAATTTGAGACTAGGAAAATCAGAAACTAGATGTTTCTTAGATAATTTATGTAAAGCATATATATTGCAATGACCAAGTCTTCTATGACAGATCCAGGATTCACTTATATTAGCAGTTAAGCAGTTTACGTGTTGTTTACACAAGGAATACAAATCCAAAGTAAAAACATTATCAGTTCTGGGTGCTCTAAACTTAAACAGTTTATCTTTAGAAACAGTACAACTATTGTTAGTAAAATCAACAGTGTATCCATCATCACAGAGTTGAGAGATACTTATCAGATTGTGTTTTAACCCTTGTACATAAAGTACTTTGTTGATTGAGACTGTCTCTGGATCTCCAACTGTTCCAATACCAATAATCTTTCCTTTGGCATTGTCACCAAAGGTGACAAGTCCTCCATCCTTTCGAGTAAGAGAAGAGAAATTAGCTGAAGTTCCACTCATGTGTCTTGAGCAGCCACTGTCCATATACCATATTTCTTTCTTTCTTTGATGACCTGTTACCTGCAAAGTCATTCAAACAAATTTCTTTGGTACCCATATTTTGTTGGGTCCAGGAGTGTTAGCAAGCAGTGATCTGGGTATCCAGATTTGCTTTGTTTTCTTAAAATTGATTGAATCATATAGATCATTGGAAATATAAGCTTTCTTAATTCCACATATTTGAGGTTGTCTTAGAAAACAGTTTTTAGCTATATGACCTTTTGTTCCACAGAAGTTACAAATAACCTGTTTAGTGCTAGGAACAAAATAATTTTTGTATAACTTAGGTTTTTCTCCTTTACATCCAATTCCAAACCTTTCCTTTTTAATTACAGTTTTTCCAAGTATCTCATTTAAGGCGTTTTCTCCTTTTGTAAAAACTAATGCAGCCTTTTTATAAGATTCTACTTCATCCTGTAGAGTTTTTATTTTTGATTCAAAATTAATTTTATTTGAGTCAGCAGAGTTGTATTTGTCAATTAATTCCTTATGTTGTTTTAGCAAAGAATTTCTCTCATCTGAAATAGCTTTATGCAAGTTCATTATAGATTTATATTTTTTAAATAATGAGTCATACCTTTCTTCAAGCATATTGCAGTAAGCTGCAAGTTTTTTATTTGAGAAACCTGTTTCAGGGTTTGATTCATTATTTGAGTCAGAGGAGTAGTATGAGTGTACCTCATCAGTTTCAGCCATGAAACACATATTTGCTTTTAAATTGGCTTCCTCCTTCTTTGAGCTTGATTCAGATGAATTACTTGAGTCTTCAGAAACACTCCAAGTAGCTTTCATAGCTTTCTTGTCTTTCTGCTCATAATCATCTCTTTTGAAGAATTTCTTCTTCTTTGCATCTTTCAATTTTGGACAATCCGGTCTGATATGTCCCATCTTTTTGCATTCATAACATCTCACTTCCTTGCTATCCTTCTTGAAGGATTTCTTGAAGTCTTTCTTCTTACTGTAGAACTTTCTGAATTTTCTGGCTAGCTGAGCCAGTTCTTCATCCGAATTTGAAGAATCAGAGCTTTCTGATTTAGCACTTACTTCTCTGTTCTTCATCTTTCTATCCTCTTGTTGAGAAGTCACTTTCAAAGCAGTATTTTCCCTTTTTATGTAGACTTTATGCTCATTTACCTCATCTTGCATTTCAGCCTCGTACATCATCAATATACCAATCAGCTCTCTCGTAGTTAGATCTTTAACAGAAGTTGATTGTCTGATTGCTGCAGAGATTCCATTCCATCGAGTAGGAAGTACTCTCATTACCTTTAACGATTGATCAACCTGCTTGATTGGTTCTCCTAGAGCTGTTATATTATTGACAATTTCTGTCAATCTTCCATTCATCTGAGTGATGCTCTCTCCTTCAATAATTCTGAAAGTATCGAATTTTAATTTAGCAGTCGCATATCTCATCTGTCTTACATTATCTGTTCCTTCATAAACAACAGCTATTGTTTGCCACATTTCATATGCAGTCGGGCATTGAGATACTCTGTTAAATTCATCCGGTCCTAAACCACAGATGATTGCATTCATAGCTTTTGAATTCATGTCATACTCAGCTTCTGTAGCAGCACTCCATGTATCGGGATTTTCAAGAATTTCATAGGGAGTCAGAATCTTTGAATAGACTCTGTAACCAAGATTTTTCAGATAAATAATCATACGTGATTTCCAGCAACCATAATTATCTCCATTAAAGTAAGGTGCTCTAACCATTGAAATTCCCTCTCTCGTATCAGCCATGATACACTATGTATAATCTTTAAATACTTCTAGCTTGATAAGACTTTTAAAAATAAGAAGCTCCTCCTTTGATACCAATTGTTGGATCTGAATCTACGGATTACACACAAGAGGGGGGGTGAATTGTGTCTTTTCAAAATTATTACAATCTCTTAATTTTAGACAAATTCTGTCCACTATGCTTTAGCACGATTAAATATGCAGCGGAAAAAGTAAAAGCATGAACACACGGATGTATAGTGGTTCGGGGAACAGAAGGCCCCTAGTCCACTCCACCAACGCTCAAATCCACGAGCTTGGCGATTTTCACTATCTGGTCCTCGTTTCCACAGACCTGTTCACAACTGAGTACAGGTAGTTGACACCTTTACAAGTTTCAGGCAAACACAGCCTTCCTGGTTCAAACACAAACCCACACAGCTTAGAACAGGAATCTGATCACTCAAAAATAAAAAGGGTTTCGATAAAGAAAACACTTCTCCAGTTGTTCTTCACAATTGCAACAGAATGCAATTGACAGTAGATAGATCGTCGTCTTCAGAAAATAAAGATCTGTAATCAAAACAGTTCTGAGTCAATCCAGTTGCAATAGATATTACAAGAAACTTCACAACTTCAGCAGAAGTAGATTCACAACAGATAGTCGATGAAGAACACGTGAATCTGCTATCAAGATCTTCCTTCGATAATAATGGTTTTACACTTCTTCTTGATCACCAGAAAAGAACGCCTTCACACAGTCTCTGTTTCTTGCTCGTTAAAAGATCAATCTCTATATCTCATACACTTTCCTGTGTATATATATATTCGAAGTTTCCAAGATAGAACATATATATTAAAATCTGAGAAAATCTTTCGCATAAATAGATCCATGAAAATCTCCTTTAGATTCGCGATATTAAATAACAGAGCCGTTGTAACTTCCCTGAAGAATCGGCATAAAAAGCTCCGTTTTAAATCAATCATTAATCCGTTGAAAATCGTCTTTGATTCCGTCAAAGTCGTACTTAAGAATCGGCTCGAAATCCGCTTAATAATCCGCCTGTTTGACCAATGTAAAAGGAAATATCGTCTGTCAAAAATATCCCGACGCCAAACGTAGGGTTGATGACGTGGCTCCAAACGTAGGGTTCACAAACGTAAGGTTTACAAACGTAAGGTTCACAAACGTAAGGTTGAACCTACATATTTTCTTTTCAGCATTCAAACGTAGGGTTGATCATCCATACTTTGTCTTGCTTCAACTCTCCAAAGAACGTACGGTTGATTATAAAAGTAAGGTTGATGATCCATACTTTTAAGAAACAAACTCCACACTGAAAACTTACGTACGGTTTCTCTTCCATACTTGTCTAACAACAAAAACGTAAGGTTCCTTCCAAAAGTAATGTTCTTCTTCCATACTTTTCAACAACGTAAGGTTCATTAACCATACGTTTCAAAATAACGTAAGGTTCCTTAACCATACGTTTCTTTTAACATAAAAAAGTAAACTTTTCATCCATACGTTACGTTCTTCAACGTAGGGTATGAACAGTGATTCCAGTATGCGCTAAAACTGATCCCGCGCTACAGTGATTCCAGAACGCGCTAAAATTGATCTCGCGCTACAGTGATTCCAGAACGCGCTAAAATTGATCTCGGAATAAATGAAGTATGAAATCTCGTTATATGAAATAAATAAATAAAATGAATTCCTGCAAAATACTCAACGAAATAATTAGTAAATAATTAAGGGTATTTGTGAGCATCAAAATCATCATAAAGAGACAGAGTATTATTTAAAATAATCTCCCCCTTTAAAAAACATTATTTTGAATTGTTTGAAAACAATACATTGCTCAACAATTATTTTTGAAAACTCCATGATTTTATGTATATTGATTAGGATATGGTTCAAGTGTATTGTTTATAATTATGGATGGTACAATAATAAAATAGCAGAGGGTGGTCAAGTTAGAGAACTACAATTCATTAGGTAATGGAATACAGTAAACTGGTTAAGATTCTCAAATAATGTTATTGGATTATATTGTGATGGTCATTCTAATTGTAATCATGATGATTATTTAATGTGTATCTGAAATGGATATTAGATTTTTAAATGAGAAGGATATTCCATTTGTAAAAGTGATTTGTATATGATAATCTATTTTTTATATATGTTTATATACACTTGGTATGGGTTTTAAATGATTCCTTTCATAAAAAAGTGTTTATTTTTCATGTGGCAATGATTTATTTTGTAATATCAAAGGTTAATGTATTAAAGTTATTTAGTTTTAAGTTATTCATTTTTTTCAATACATTAACAACTTTATTTCATCTATGTCCCTTATTTTATTTTTTGTGGTCATCTAGCATTTTAATATTTTACATAGGGTTTTATTTTGCGTATGTTAAATAAAAAACATTATTTGAAAATTGTGAATTTTTTCATGTAATTAAATGATAATTCATTTTAATGGTTGTATATGATGGGTAAATTGGATAGTGATTATAATTTTCCACATTGAAAATTACAATTTTTTATGTAATATTTCTAACCTCTTTTCTTAAAACTCAAAATCGAAAATATTTTTTTTAACAAAATAATATGATTTATATTCTCTAGATACATGATTATTGGAGAAAACGATAATTTTCATGTATAACCACAATGGATAGTAGGATAAAGAGAATTACTATCATTTTGGAAAACTGGATGACATTAAGACATAATTAATAAAGGTATATTAGTTTTTATCCTCCTTATAAGATGTAATATTATTATTTTATTGATATCATCACACTAAATATTTTTTTTAAATGATCAATTAAGCTGGGACCAAAGTAATAATGTTTGTGAATGAAAATTTGGTGTTTATCTAAATGAGTTATTTAAATAAATATGATATATTGTTAAAATATTATCATTTTTATTAACTAACTACTAGTATTAATTATTAAAAACCAGAAATTTGGTGTGTTTTTTAATGCATCAAATAAATGTTAAATGAATCCCTACGGATGTTCATGTGACAATGATTGAAAATTTAAATATATTAAATTATTTATATATCAATAATATCAATAGAAAAAATCTTGAAATTGACAGGGAATATTTGGAAGATTTATTTTCTATAAAGGTGTTTTATGTAAATAATATACCAATGAAAAATTATGTGTTATGATAAGTCCGTGAATGGGAATTAACATCTTCTTAAGTTATAGATTATGTATTTGATATTTTAATAGAATGGTAATTATGGAAATTTATTTCCAATGGGGAAGGATCATAAATGGGGCTAGTAATACCATATAGATATCAACTTATTAACAATGAATTACATTATAGTAAATTTTGAGGAAAATGTAAATTACATATAAATGATATAGATAATTTCATTGATAATGTTTTTAAATGATTTAATCATAATAAATGATTCCTATTTTTGATTATAAGAAGAATGTATTATGTAATAATAATAAAATGTATATCTAATATATTATGAAGAACATTTAATTAGTATTATTTATTCATAAAATTTATTAAATAGACCTGTTTTATTTCGGGATGATCATAAAAATAAAATAATTATTATAGGAAATAAAAATTATGAAATAATATTTTAATGTATATTTAATGGATTATGAATATCATTAAATGAGTATGATTTCAACATATAAAATAATAAATAGTTTTTTTATTTATGGATGATCGTATATATTAAATAATTAATAATCTTTCGATTATTGGAGTTATTTGGGAGACTTTTATTCAGTTTTAATATTTGAACATGTTATATATACACCATAATTTTAGCTTGAATAAATATAATTTGTGAAAATAAATCATTCCATTTTATGTATATAATTAAAAATGTATTTATAACCCTTATGGTTTTTATGATATTTGACCTCCAATTAATTATGTGTTTTTAATATTATTGTCGATTGAAAATGATTGAAATGTGATAAACTTTTATGTTAAAATGGTTTTTTAATGATGCATATACTATGTATATTTTTTGGATACATATCAAATTTATTAGAATTTTGAAAGGAATATATTATTATAGTTTCAAAAAAAGGAAATCATGCATGCTGGGAAATAACCATTCATATCTGATAACGACATGAATCATGAACCCACAAATGATGGGAAACAAAGGATTATTGCTTATAAATTTCATATGTGTTGTCTAGATTTGTATTCATATGATTGTTAATTTAAACTATTTGATGGATAAAAATTAGGTTCATATTGTAACATATGTTATATTATATAGAATACAGTGATATTGACTTTATTTTTTTATTATGTGATTAAGGTAATTTTGGGAACATCACTATCTTTGGATCCTTATATGGTGATAGTAATTAAAATATAATAGGATTTTATTTGCGGAATAAAGGATGAATATTCTTTTTTGGTAATATTATAATATAATGTCGATCTACGGTGATTCATGGTATTTAATGAAATTATATGAATATCATGAAGATTATATGATTATTGAAAATACTTATTGGAATGAGATAATAAGAGTGATCAATGTTATTTAGAGATTACTGTATAATTATTCATTGAAGACTATGTAATAAAAATATATTGAATTATTAGTTTCAATTAGAGTTTGGAATATTATGAGTAATTTTATGGAGATTCATTTATTTAATGTTTTATACTGATTTATTGGTATTTCTAATGATTTTTGGATATTAAAGTAGATTTTCTTTCTATGAAGGTGTATTAATTTGGGGAATTATCTTATCTTATCCTAACTATTTTGTTTTGTTTACCATATAAAGACAATAAGAATATCATTTAAACATTTTTTGGATTATTTGATCTACTATATGATGATTTCATTTCATTAATCTAGAAAAATAATCTTTAATACTCAACATTTGGACGAAAATATGATTTTTGTTAGAATGTTTTTAAAATAATGAATTATTATTGACAAGTAAGTATATTTCCAAATATTATTAGTCTATGATATGAAATATACATTCCATTTCTAGAAAATTATTCTGAAACAAAAACATTATAAATTTAATTTTTTTAATGAGAATTGAATGTTCCATTCACCCATCATTGATTTTAGGTTTTCTTATGGTTAGATTCCACCAAACTATGTTCTATATCACTAATTATCATTCCTTTGGAGTTAGTATTTTCATCCATAGTGTTGCTTTCAGTTCCCTAAAAAATTTCCAATTTGGATTCTTATCATCTTATATTCTGGAGGACCTTTATACTTCTCTTTCATTCATTTCAAGAAGATGTTTTGTCGACCCATTTCATGATTTCGGTTTTCAAAGTATACATTGTGAAAATTCTATCATCGTTTACCAAACTCGGGTTAATATTAAAAAGAATAAATTATTTAACGGTGTTGGGGGTTGAATGTAACATGCTGGTATTTTAGAAAGAAATATTATCTTTGATTCCATATTGGATATATAAAACAGATATTAAACAAACATTAAATAATAATTATTTAAATGTGACCATTATAACATAAAAATTTAATTTTTTAAATAAATATTATTTACTTACATATGAAATATAAAAATTTATAACACCTTTATAATGTATTAATAAATTACTTTTAAAAATATATTTGTTTTTAAGAAAGTATTTGTATCTATTAATATTATGTTTTCCTGACAAATGTGTGCTCTTTATATTTATTTGTCGAATTAAAATAAAATTTTTGGAATAATTTTAAAAAAAAATTACATTATAGGCTTATTCTCAGATTTTTTCCTCATGTTAAAATTATTTTTCGTTATGTTTTTTGGAATTTCATATAAACGGATGACTTTTCAATGAAGAGTGAAAAAAATTATAAAATTTATTGTTCTCTTTGATTATTTGAAACGTAATATTATATTTTAATTAACTTTTAAAATGAAATTACATAATATAAATTAAATTTAATACCATTATGGGTTTTAAAATATATTTTACAATTGAATATTGTATTAAAACAATATATTGTACGATAATTTTTCTTAAAAAAATCATTTCATCAAGTTTTTCTCATTTGATATTAGATTAAATTATTTGTCTTTTTATGTTTTTAATATAATAAATTTGATCAAATATATGTATTCATAAATTCCAATCATGAAAAATATATCTGTTTAATTTTTTAGTCGAAGTTAATAGTATTCATATTAATTTATGTTACCTTGGTTAATGGAAAATCAGTTAATTATTGTTTAAAAAATGACAATGATAATAAATTGAAACACAACATGAATAAATTTTATATGATGATTCTATATCTCCTGAACACATCAATTATTTAGTTATATGACCTCATTACATCATTTGGAAATGATATTCCCCTATGAATATTTTATGTACAAAAAAGTATAAAATGTCATATTTTTGTTTTAAAAGTGAAAAATATTTTTAACATGAGGATAACTAGAGGAATTATTTGATTATAAATATTAATTTTAATTATAAATAAATTATCTTCATAATGTTAATTATTATTTAATTTTGATATAATAAAAAATTCATTTAAATTATTACACAATACAATTGTAGTAATAATTAAATTAATGGAAAAATCATATAAATGAAATTAGAAATATTAAATGTATTATAATTTGAGATAATTAATGTGATACGTTACAATTTTAAATAATTTTATATTTTATGGATTTAATAAATTAATTTTTAATTTTATACCGTATTATTGATGAAATAAATGTCAAAGTATTTAATAGTTCAAAAATTTAACCTAACTTATATTTTTAATAATTAACATTTTGTTATATGATATAATGTTACATGAAATATTAAATTAACAAAATTGAATAGGATAGGTTTGATTATATATACCAGGGTAAATTTATTGGATAGTTTTTCATTTGCATTAACTATCTTAAAACTCGTAATTTAAAAATAGTTGTTTTCATATTGAGTAAGAATATATTAGCTAAGTGGTTTATACAACGGTCAGGGAAAGAAAACAAGGTAAAAAGTGAATAATTTTTATTTTTTGAGATTATCTAGAGCCAAATTAATTCTATAATTAATATATATAAATTTGGAGAAAATTCAAATTAAAAGATAATTTATATTAATTTAATATTAGGGAAATTCCATGTGTTACCCTCTCGTTTCATATAAAAGGACATTTGAATTTCTCATTATTTTAAACATCATTAAAACATTCGTATAGAAATTCCCTACTAAAATACAATACTAGAATTTTTCACCTCATTATATAGAACCTTTTTAATGACTACCAAACATATAAGACACCACATGTTAAATAAATGATACCTTCCAAATAATAGATACAATTTAAATTGAATTTTTTATTTTACGTTTTCTTCACCCTTCAAAAATAATTTTAAACTATGATATAATAGAAAAAATTATATTTTATATAATAATATTTTTTATTTTTATTTCAAGACATATATCCACCTCCTCAACCCTAAAATGGGGAAACCCCCATTCATTATATGTGTGGTGGACTAACACCTAATGAACTAATGTAATTTGTTTTCCATCACCACCAATCATTGTTGGATTAAATCAATGTATCATGGTTATTTATATATATATGATATTGATGACATATTTATCATTCAGGAAAGATATTATAATAAAAAAATATTACCCTTCTATACACTATAAAATAATAACACCTTTTAGGTGTATGTGTAGACTACAACCTCTATTAAGTGATGTGATTTTATTCCCATAATGACATCACATGGATTAAATATATATATATATATATAATTAAAGTAATATTATTATATTTTTGGTATTATAATAATTCTATAATGATTAAAAGAGACGTTCCTTCATTCCATTATAAACTTTGAAAAAATGAAAATGTTACTCATTCGTATATATGGAATACCATCTCTAGGATTATGGCCTAATTCATTATTCATAACAATATTTTATAATTATATTTAGAAGTGTAATTTATCAATAAATAGATAATTATGTTGTGGTTTTTATTCCATATTATTTGGTTTATTTACTACATTTACCATATTTATTATAGCTAATAAATATTTTCTTATGAGTCGGATCTCTTTAAAATACCTGACAAAAATCTAATTGATAAAGTAAATAAATATGTCAATGGAAGAAATAAAATAAAAAGAATAATAAAAACGAAAAAATAATTAATAATGTAAATAATTTTAATATGTTACCATTGAAGAAGATAACAAATGAATGAGATGAGTCAGACATGAGGTAAGAGAAATTATTTTAAATATCCTCATTTAATGTTTCATGTTAAACAATATTTTTTTTCTATATCCTAATTTTTTCACATTAATTTAAATTTTTTATTCAATTATGCAATGATTAATTAAAAAAATTATCAACAATATTTTAAATTTTAAAAAAATTAAAAGCTTACTTCTTCTAATTTTCTAAACATGTTACTTTGTGACTTTTCCAACAAATTATTTATGGAATGTTTTTTTATATTATATGGGGTGAACATATTTTCCCACCATTATAACTAATATTTTCATTATAGCCTATATTAAATATTTACAGGGTTCTTTTCAAATAATATTTTTTCTCAATTATAATTAGAATTCATTTTTTTGGTTATTTAAAAATAGAAAGGGTTATTCTCCTTATAAACGAATTTTCTCGATCATTTTAATATATTTCCATTCATTAATAAGAACAGAATTTGATGCCACTTATGATTCAATAGTAATATTTTAAAATTATACCACCTTAATTCATTCTCTAGATTTATTATTATAACTTTAAATTTATTTTCTAGAAACATTTATCTTTTCCACTGGTTAATAAGGTTATGAAATTAATGCTCTATTTTATTTATACTATTTAAATTAACATTAATTTCACCATGGTTTTTATTTTTATCTTATATTCCGTAATAATATTTTACTTCTTTATTTGAATAATAATCTGCATTCCCTTTTTCTGGGTGATTTATTAATTGAAAATTGCTTTTTAAAAGAAGGGATTATTCAATATCCAGAAACGTTTTTGGGTGAAATTATTTTTTGGTAACTGGAAAATGTTATTTTATATGACAATTTAAGTCTTATTTGGAATTATTTATAATTACGGATGGTTCCGTGATAAATTGGGGGGTAGGTGTGCCCATAATATCACTCTAATGTATTGGTAAATGAAAAAAGTTAATAGATTTGGTTTCTTAGAAGATATTATGGAAATACATTATGGTTGTTATTCAAATTATAATCATGATAATTATTTTATGTGTAATTGAGATGGTATTTAAACATATAACCATGATGTTTATCCTATTATTATATGAGTGATATAAAAATAATGGCCTATGTTTCATTTATCTTAAGATTTATTATTTTTGTAGGTTATAAAAGTAAATCTATTTCAAAATTTGTGTATTTTTATATGGAAATTATTTATATCATGTTATCTATTATTAGTGTGAAAATGGTCAGTACATTATGGGTATTCATGTTTTTCACTAAATTAATTAATTTCATAATTTTATCTCAAATAATGACTAAATTATTCTCAATCTACAATTTTAAATGTTTCTCACAGGTTTTAAGGCTGGATAAGGGAAATGAATCTTTCATGTTGATATTCATGATGATTTTTTATTAAATGTATTCATCTTCTATTTTACAGAATTTATATTACTTGAAAATTGAATACTAATAAATTGTGTCCAGTTTGAAAAATATGGGGTTTTATATAAAAATATTACCCGATTTAACAAAGTATTAATCCAAAAACTTCTTTCGGGATGAGATATTTTGAATTTTATTCTATCAACAATGTATTTTGTGATGTTTGGGGTCGGGTCCATAAATATTATCTATATAATTATCATGTATTTATTCTTTTATATTTATAAAAATTTTATAAAATTGATATTTTTTGTACATTTTTTTCTGTCAATCTGCACTTTATGTTCCATTTTAAATTCCATATATTTATAAACCTAACATTAGGTAACATTATTATTTAATATTCCATGTAAATTTTCACATCTATTAAATGGAATTAACCATAAATAATTTATAAAAACCCCAATAGTTTTATATAAATCCATCTTAATTGAAATATGGACTAATAGAAATTGATAATTTATTTCCACCTGTAAAAAAATATTCTCATATTGAGAAGCATCACTAATATGATTAATTTTAATTCATACCTCTCCCTTATCCTTTTTTTGAATTCATAAACATTGGAAATAAATATTCATTACCTCCATTTCATTATTTCAAAATGAATATCCCAAATAATTAACTCCTTTTTTTTGGAATACTGATGATATAATTTTCTATTATGTGTTGAAAAAATAATATGAAACCCACTAAATTTACATTGGTTATATCACAGTTAGGAATTATTAATGGTTTATTATTCTAATGTGGATCAAAGTTCATAAATATATTATTGTTTTTTTTAGATTATGGGTGAGTCTGGGATAATAGCTCTCTGATTCCATGGGGAATCATTTCATCTCATGAGACACCATGTGTGGTGAATGAGTAGTTATCATAAGAAGCTTATGTTATATAATGTATGGAAATATAATTATATATCCCTCAAATGCATTGGGTAATGTTTTATAACACATGATATGTCATTTATGTATTAGGGATTGAATAAAATACACTTTGGTTAATTTAAACATTGTCTATTGGAATGTTGAGTAAACAAAATACATTTTAGGACATTTTACGCTATATTTATGTTAATAAGTAGTGAAATAAATCAAACATGGAACTCTAACCCCTGTGATAATCATGGGAATGAGCCTTAAATTATTCCCTTGGTGTCATGTTTTATATATATTCCACATATTTATAATTCCATTCATGTATGATATCATTTAAAAATTCGTTTTTTTATTCATCTCAGACTCTTATTCCATATTATGTGTATGTTATTTTGAGATTATATATTCTTAACTCCTATAAAATGGGGAATTATTATTATTCAATGATATTTAAATATGAAAATTCTCCCAAATAATGATTTCTCAAATTCTTAGTATCTTACCATTAATGAAATTATGATATATTTTCCCTTAATTATAGGTTAATATTACTCCATTAATATATTTCCAATCCCTGGGTTATGATGATATTTATAACCTCATACAATAATATAAGGGGGGACAAAAGAGATTGATTGTTGATAAAATTTCACTAATTTTATAATGTACAAATTCATATATAAGATGTTGAAAATATTTCAATACAATTTCCCATTATTTATATAATTTATTTGTGACATTTAATGATTAGAAGTTTCTAATATTTTAAATAATGATATTTTTTATCTTGGGGTTTCATGCCATCCATCGCACCATGGGATGATAGAAGTGTCGATGTTATAAATTAAAAAAATTTGAGATTTCCATAGTGATTTCTATGTATCTAAGTTGATGGATTCTATATAATGTTACTAAAAATCTAAGTATATAGATAAGATTACTAAAAGGAAAGTGTATAATTGATTTATATTATTGATCTTATAATATGGAGGAGTCACCTTAATCATCATTTCAATGAAAAACAATGTTACTATTATATTCTAACGAACTATTATTTTGTTATTACCATATATGTATTGTGAATGATGAAAGATAGAAGGGTTTGACACCATATTTATTCCCTAGGTGTATTTTAATAATAATATATATAACATGTGTGTATAACATAGAAACCACTATACACTGAGGAGTACCATACACATTATGAGTGAATACTTTAAAGATTTATTTTAAGTTAAAATTATTATATTTTTATAGGTTAATTCATGAAAACATTCTGGAAAAATGGTATTGAGAACCATTCAACATATTAATTAATGAGGAATGAATAATATTACATTATATTTAAAAATGGCCCTTATTTTTCACTACCAACCCCCACTAACTATGTGGGGATAAATAAGTTTTATGGTGAAAACATTTTCTATTCATGTTTTTTAGTCAATGATTCTTCTACAAAAATAAAAATTATCATCCGACTAAAATTCTATTTTGGAAAACCATAATCCATATCATTAGATTATCATGATATTTTCCAGAATTATTTGGTAATACGGTTAACAATATACTTGATTTTTTTTCCAAAATAATAATTTTCAACTCCTTTTAATTGAAAAGTTGGAAAACATTTACCCATGAAAATATTTCCAAAAAAATCCATTGAACAAAATAATATTTTCCAATCACCCATACAAACCATCGTGATTGAAAATTAACTATTTATTAAACACCCAGATGAAGGGGAGAAAATAGATATTATCGATGGTGTCAACCTTTACAATGATGTTAAATTAATTTAGTATAGACCTAGTAAAGTGATATGAAATTATACTCACATTTGGTATCCCATTAAATGGAAAATAATAGGATTTATGATTATATTATCTCAAGGTGTGACAAACATAAATGCCCCAACCAATGATTGACCGAAATTTTATATTGGAATTTTCCAGTTCCCATGTTGAGTTATACGTTCCCTTAGGTATACCAATCAAAACTATATCGTCTAATTCAACCTCTGAGATGATAATGTTAGAGAGACAATATTATAACACCCAGAGTATGAATGATTTTTTCTAATAAATTAATGTATTCGTGGATTAAATTTCATGAATCACCATGTTAATAATAATTTATACACAATATCAATATTTTATTTAGCTTAATAAAACTCTAAAATACTATTTCCATACAACAATATTTTTTTCTTGTGTTATACTCAATTCATAGTTCCTTTCATAACTTCTATTACATACAATTCTGAGTTTTACTGATCTAAAATATACTATTATTATTATTGTAAAGATATTATTTAGTGATCATTAATTCATTGGGATGAAAGATATAAATTATAATAACTAAATAATGAAACTACGGTTTACACGTGATTTTAAAATGAATTTATTGGATGTGAATTAATTATAAATATAAATAAAACCTAATTGAATATAAAGGATATGTTTTTATAAAAACTATTTTTTTCATCAAGGAGGTTTATCATATTATATATATTTCATAAAATTTAAGAAGATATATTTATAAAATTTATTTATGATTAATTTGACCACATTTATTTACGTTCATCCATTATTTTTTAAAGGCATAAATTAACATATTTGGATAAAATAATGATTTAACCCTTTTAATGGAATATATTCTTTTCAAAATAATTTTTTTACATTTATATAATTTTTATTTAAAACAAAATCTTTATTTTTCATTTTATAATATCATAATTTAGTTTGGGTGAATTGTTTTTTTTTTCGAAATATCTATTTTAACATATAGTGGGAAACAATAAATTTTTAAATGAAAAGTAAATTTTTCTATAATTTACTTATATTGTGAAATTATATTTATAGGTGGGTTTAAAGTATAAATAGTTAAATTATGGATAAATTAATCCAATCTAGCTGATTGGAATCATGTTAAACATAAAATAGTATATAAAAACATCTGAAGAGTTTAAACATTTTACTTCAATAACTCATTGTTTCATCGCATTTTGGGATTAATTTAAAATTAAATTATAACACTTGTGTTATTTTAATTTGAATAATTTGATTCCATATTTTTAATCCTATAAATTTAGTATGTTTAATAAAAATAACAAAATTTTTAACGAAAAATATTATTGAATATGGTTAAAATTTATTTCATCGATTAAGGGGGAAACGAGTTTACTAAGGGGTTGAATATTAACTTAAGGGGCCAAATTGTCATATAAAATGTTCTAAAACCCAATTTATATCCCCATTTGGGCAATTTCCCCTATTTTATAGTAAATTTTTCATTATTTTAGGAATATGGTGTAAGGTAAACCTCTCATTAGTGTTTAGATTTTTATATTAACAAGGCTTCAACTCCTCCACCACTATATAATGGATCTCACTCCACTCACTTATTCACACAACTCAAGATATTTTTATTGTCAAAAACCAACCAAAAATCCATAATCTAATCATATAATATTCAATTATTTAATAAATGTAATCAATGATGTACTTTGGTGTAATCCAAATTGAGTTTCTCAAAGAAGAGGTATCATTCTTCAACGTGAAATTTTGTTTTATTTATTTCTCCACACCTTATATTTTTATTATTTTATTATTACATAATATCCATAGTATCCTAAATATACTGATATGTTTCTATATAGAGGGTTTGACTGACATATCTAGAAAATTTCATCAAATGGGATATGTAATTATCGTTCATGTGTACATTGGACTACCACCTCCCTAATCGATGTCATTCAAAATTCCATTATTACGTATAACAGTTTTTAATATGGATAGAAAAAGTATTTTTACATTATATATATTATATTTATTGTGAATTTATTATTATATAATTATTATACAATACAAGCATTCTTTCATTTCATTTTATGTAAATAATATAATATCGTTTAGGGACATATGGACCACCACCGCTTTATAGGGATGTGATTTATCCATAGAATATAGTAATAGTTGTTTCGTGTTTCCAACGAAAATAAACTATTACAGTCCTTTACCATTAACTCTTTTAATGAGCTTAATATTAATCAAAAATTAATTAATATCCTTTCATGTTATTACTATGTCTCAATAGTTATTATAAAAGAAAATGATTTGTAAACATTTGGAAAATATAATGAGAAAATATTAGTGATATCCCCAAGTATATTTCTAAGGATATGTCTATAGTTTCTTCTAAGGATAAGTCTAAATACAAGTCAATATATAATATATTGTCCATGAATTTCGGTTATGGATTGAGAGAGTGGTATCAATGAAATTAAATACCTATCTATATACAACATGGAGATATATTAGAGGAATTTAAGGATGTTTTGACAATGGAATAGAATGATGAGGGGTAATTAACTCAAAAGGGAAAATTAAAAAATATCAGCAAACATAATGGATTATAATATTTTACTCCCTATGGTATTATAAAAAAAATGAATAATTTATGTGTGGAAAGTATGGAGATTAAGGAATTAAATATATTTGGGGTAAATATCATGAAAAAAATCATCATGGTTGTTGGAGAAATATTTTTTCTTCAAATGATAATGTTACCACGAATGACAAATGAATAGTATGGAATGTTCTGTTATTATTGTTAATATGCATGATAAAATTCATTTTGATGAATGATAATAAATTAATCATTGTTTATATTTTATTAATGTGTATTATATAATACTATTATAAACACTAGATAATGGTTTTTGAAATAATTTATATGATTCAAATGAACATGTATTGGAATTGGAAAATTATGTTATTTAAATCATGAAGTATTTTTTTTATTTATAATTTGATAAAATATATTATATATAATATATAGACAAGAAATGTTATTTAATGGAATGTAGATATATTGATAAAGGTATAATTATAGTTAATGTGTGCCAAATGTTGAGAAAATGGTGTTTAGCATGGATAAAGAGATAATTGATATGCATAATTTAAATTGGACATCATTGATGTCCTTAGAACTAAAAAGGGAATAGTTAAAAAAGTGGAATATTCTATAGTGGATTTAGTTTGAAAAATATTTAAATTTATGGAATATATCCAATAATCTTTTGAATATGAAATAATGTTTGTTTTCAATAAGGATTTATGGTAATTAATGAAATTACAATTTTTCAAGAAAATGAATAGAGAATGTGTTCACATGTATGATATGTGAAACCAAAAAGATATATTATGATAAATGGGAGATAAATTTTATGTTAATTTTGAGAAATTTTATGACCATATTTCAAATGTTTTAAATGTTCATTATTTGAGTGGGTTATATGGATAACCATTTGTGGAATAGTTAAAGTTGAAAATTCGATGAGATTTTGGATATTAACATATTAAGTCACCTTGTGAATATTTATTCATATGGAATAACTTGGGTTATCTGTTTTTTTGGAGATATCAAATTATATATATAATAATATATAATACTATCTATGAGTCATAGGATCCATTTTTCAATAGGAAAAACAAATTCAACATAATTTCCTATATTAAGAGTTAAAATGGAAATTAATTAAATCACATCCAAAGTGTGAGATTATGCTAATGAATTGGAATTATTTCATGTAAGAATATAAACTCATCAAAAATATTTTACATGATTAAAATGGTCATGAAATAAAATGTTTCCCCATTATCTTTATTTTTATGATATCAATGAACATATTCAAACCTCTTTGGTTTTATGGATTGTGATCATTTACATTATCTATACCATAATCACTATCACACAATATCAGAACATGATATTTATATTTCTCTTCTATATCAATGTTATCACTTTCCACGTGTGTTTTCCAATATGGAAATCTAGTTATGAGTAACTTCGGGTAACCATTATGTTGTTTTTTTCAATTATTAAAGGATGTTTTAGAATTAATTATTAAAAATTTAGTTTATATGAAAGGAACAGAAAATTATTATATATTATATAACCCATATAGATTTTTATGGAGAAAAACATTTTAATATGCGCAGAATGTAACACCCTGAGTTTTTATGAATTATTTTTTCGAATAATTTATAATTTATTGATGGACTGCATATGTTACACTATGATATTGTTTTTTATAAAAAATAGAAATATTATATAATTATATATCAGACAATTATATTATATTCGAAAACATACAACACTATTTTAGTCTTTTGTAATACACACTGTGGATTGCATTCGATAACTTTTATTACTTGTAAGAATGAGTTTTACCAAACTACAATATAATATAAACAATATAATTGAAATATTATTTTAGTTATAATAAAGATGTGGGATGGAAATTATGTATAATCTTATCTAATTTATTAAACTAGGGCTTACACATGTTTTTGTAATTAAATATTTTGTTATCAATTAATTATAAATAAAAATAAAAACACAAAGAAAATAAAGGATGTGTATTTATAAAAAACAATTTTATACACTTATGGAAATTATCATAATGAGAAAAATTATTCACTACTTTTAAGTGATATAAATCGACATTATATATAATAAATTAATATAAATTTATTTATTTTCTGTAGATAAGTATGATAGGCATAAATTATGAGAACATCCATTATTAAGCATTAAAAACATTATTATCTAAAATAATGTTTTACCACCATTTTATTGATGTCTTTTTTGAAAAATAATTTCTAAATATTACTATTTTTAATGGAATAAATAAATATATTTTTTAGATATTAATATCCAGATTTATATTGGGTAAATGTTTAGTATTTTCTACGAAAATAAATTTTTTAGGAATAGTAAAAAACAATGAATTTTAATTTAAAACTGTATTTTCATATACTATATCGAAATATTTAAATAAAATTTTATTTTTTTAATAAAATTACAATAATTTCATTAATATATAATTTAATCCAATTTAGTTCATTTGAATAGATTTTAAATTGAAATATGTTATAAAAACATTTCATTCTTCATAAATTTTTACTTTAAAAACCTATTCCTTCATCATTTTTATGGGGTTAATATAAATTTATCTTATGCACCATATATGACTATAATTTGGAACAATATATTATATAATTTTAATAGTAATGATATATTATGATTAATATTTTCAACTTAATTATATAACAAAAAAATTAGTGAAAATATTTGAAAATAATTCCAGTGATTAGGAGAAAAAAAGTTTACCATGGGACATAACAATAACCTAAAGCAAAAATGAACAAGAAACATGCCCAAAACCCATAATATGGAATTATTTTGGACATTTATAGTATTATATCTAATTTTGAAAATTATTCATGTCATATTATATATGGTATACCTCTCAAATATGATTATTTTTTTGTATTTAATAGAAATCCAATCCTCCTTCGCAATATAAATGTAGCCACCCCTAAATTCATTACACCTATATAGAATTTTGGATCGTCAAAAACCATCCTATATAATATTCCAAAATCTCTTCACTAATCCTATAGGACTCAACTTCTTATAAATTAAACCATGGTAGTCCTTTGGTGAAAACCAGAAGTAGTTACCTAAAAAGAATTAACATTATTTTCAGTATTTTTGTTTTATTTATTTCTCATTCCCTTTATTTAATATTAATAAATAAATATATAATAAAATCATTACCCTAAATATACTGAGTGGTTTTTATCTCACGTTTTATACCTAAAATTACAGTAAATTCAATAAAGTGGGATACACAATCATCATTCATGTATAGCAGACTACTGCCACACAAACCGATGTAGTTCATTCTTCCATTACCAGCTATCAAGGATTGGAATAATGATATACATAGTTTTATTATAAAATATATTATAATTATGATGTATTTACTCTTATATAATTATTTTATAATACATAATATCATTCTTTCCATACTGTGGGAATACGATAACTACGTTTGTGTACGTGTGAACTACAACCTACCCAATGTGATGTGGGTCATTAACTCTTTAAATTGAATGTTTTAAGGATGAGATTATTAAAATATAATATATTCATGAAATAATAATTCTAATGGAACGATAATATATATATACATCATTAAAATTTTATTATTTTAATATGAATATAAAATTGAAATAGTGTTCATTCATATGTACGACCTACTGTCTCCATGAACGATGAATTTTGTTTAATACTTTTCCTATTATAAATTATAATAAAAATATTTTATATATATATACATAATTTATGATATCACAATAATAGTTAAATTTATTTAAATGATGAATTCCTTTTTTAATTAGGGGTACTATGAATCCAAAATCAACAAATGTAAGAAAAACAAAGAGGTTATTAAAAGAAAAAATAACATTAACATGGAATTTTCAATTACAATATAAAATCATAAGTAAATAATATATGTTATTATATATATAAATATATTAATATGATTCTGTGAGAGATTTATAATATAATTATTTTTTTCATACAGGTTCGTTTGCCATGTATGATGAGATTTAATTAGGTTACATTCATTATACCACACTAAATTATTTTATGTGGTGTATATACATCCATATGACATGTTAAATCCATATTTTTTTTATTAAATGCTATTATAATTTTCTATTGATTCTATTATTTCATGAGTATCCTGATTCAAAAGTTACTTATGTAGTTGGTGATTTTAATCTCACTTTTTATTTCGATGAGTAAATTGACAAATGGACAACTAATTTATTTTAAGTGGTCTATATACCATCATAAATTTATTTTATGATGGATCTAATTAAAATTTTTCGTATATAAATTTGAATTTTAGGATATCACATTCTTGTGAATTATGGATAAAAATGAAAAAAATAGCAATGATGATTTGTCTCAATAATGCATTCATTAAGACATCAGTTATGTTGTGCTCTAATATTATTTTATGAGGTGTATATACATCCAATTTTACATTTTATAAAATGAATATTCTTATTTCAAGGATATATTTTGCTTCATGTAATATTTTTATTTCATGCGGATTATAATTCAATGTTACCAAAGTGGTATGTCTTTATTTCTAGAATCTCATCGATTTTATGGATTTTTTATGATTATACATCCATTTATGAAATATTATGACTCATAACTGATGATTTATCATGATATTTAATATTATTTTTATATTAAACATATATTACTATATGAGTACCATTTCCCCATATTTTTTAATTATGACAATGAAGAACATTTTTTTAAGGAAATAAAACTTTGTATCATTCATGGGTTACAAATCTATTTTCTATTACAAATAAGTTTTTAAAAACAATTTAAAATATTTTCTCTGTCTATCTTATTAATTTTGAATGAAATTTTTACCCTTGTTTTTTCTTCTTACAATTTTTTTTTAAATTAATCTTCTTCTCTCATTCTGTTAAAGTATTTTTTCAAAATAATTATGGTAAAAAAGGAATGTTTGGCGTAGACGGATTCATCCACTGTTATGACAATAATTTTTATGATGATTAAATTAACTTTTCCCATGTCAATTTTTGAAGACAATTATTTACTAATATTATGAAAAACCATTTTTTAAAATGTTTTCTTTAATGATTTTTATTTCAAAATAAATAATTTTTTAAAAATAGTTTTCTGAATTATTGAGTATATTTTCCTCAATGATTTTTTTAATTGTTTTTTGAAATCATACTCAACATATTTTCAAAATGGTTTTCAATGAAAATGATTTCGAAAATATTTTATGTCATAACAAGAGGATGTTCAAAGACAACTTTTTTTCATAATAAATTATATAAGTGATGTTTCTAAATAATTTTCCGTCTGAAATGATGTCATTTGATAAAGTTATGATTCAATGGTAATAAGATCCAAGTACATGATTTTTTATTGTTTATTTCAATGATTTATGATTAAGATGTAAATTTTATTATGAAACATGTTTCTCTTCCATATTCTATAAAATGTCAAAATACTAATGAATGCAACTTCATTTCAGGAGTTATACAATGATGGAATAATTTTAAAATATATCTGTCTTTAACATGTTTAGATATTATGAATTATTTAAAATACCCATTTCTTATCATGGGTTATGAGTTGATGAAATTTTTATTATCTTCTAGCACACATATATGGTTTTTGTTATTTGATTTGTGGGACCTATATGTCACTCTAAAGAATTGGGTAATGATGGTTAACTCACAAGTATAGATGTAATGTTTGAACCTAATTACATGTTCCCAATGTTATGAGTAAACCATATTACATGTTAAAAAATATTATTCAAGAACCAAATTTAATGTTCACAATGTTATGAATGAACCAGAATACATGAAAATAAAATATGTGCGAACCTAATGGAATTTTCATGATGGTATGTATGAAAATTATTACATGCTTCCAATGTTATGCACGAACATGATTACAAGTTTACAATGTTATGAAATATCCTATATTTTGTGACAATAATTTTATTCATGGAAATATTTCATTGCCATATGTTTATGTGAGGGCATTAGTTCATGTATTTAAAAATAATGAGTTACCCTATTTATATTTATACATGTTCATAATTTTATAAGATAATGTGTGTGACACCAATACATGTCTTCTAACTTTTTTATGACCTCACAAATAATTCTATTTTATTTACTTATGATTAATGTCTTAATAATTGTAAATATTTATTCCTTGACATGTGATTATTATCTTTGATATGTTGGGTATTATCTTAAAATGTTATTATCTTGTTCTCATACCCTCATGCCCATGTTTTTTATAAGAATCTCCGTTGTTTAAAAAAACATTGCATACTATCAATTCCTTTATTTTGTGTCATTTGATTATGTTATAAAGAAATTATATGAGTAGGAGTAGTAAAGGGGAATATCTTTATAGGATATTTTAGATATCAGTCACAACATTTGAAGAATTTATATTGTGTTTCCAAATACACTAATCTAATATTATCCCTAGGAATTTACATTTTTAATGTGTAAAATATTTATCCAAAATGATGTAATAACCATGTATGAAAATTATGGGTCTCTATATTAACAGTTTAACAAAACTAAATATATAAATTTACTCTCCTCTAATAGAGTTACATATACCAATATAAGTGTTTAAATCCATGTTCACTGATACACTAGTGTTCAGTGATTGACCCCCCTCTCATTACCCTTAAAAAGAGGGGATTGTTCAATATGAAAAAAACATATCTTATGGGTGTAATGATTATTTTGGTAACTAGAAAATTTTATTTTATATGATAATACAATTCTTCAATGGAATTATTTATAATTACAGATGGTTCTATAATAAAATGGAGGGGGTATTGTTCTCATTATATCACTCTAATGTATTGGGTAAAGGGAAGAAGTTAATAAATTTGGATTATTATAAGATATTATGGGAATAAACTGGGATGATTATTCAAATTATAACCACGATAGTTATTTTATGTGTAATTGAGATGGTATTTAAACTTGTAACCATGATTTTTATCTCATTTTTGTATGAATGATATGAAAATAATGCCCCACGTTTGATATATCTTATGAATTATAATTTTTATGGGTTATAAATGTGTCATTATTTCAAAATTTGTGTATTTTAATATGGAAGTAATATATATCGTCTGATCTATGATTTATGTTATAATGGTATTTTCCTTATGTGTATTCATGTTTTTCACTAAAAAAAATTAATTTTATACTTTTATCTCACATAGTTACTATATTATTTTCATTCTACAATTTTAAATTATTTTCACATGTTTTAAGGATAGATAAGGGAAATGAATATGTCATGTTGAAAGTCATGAATATTTTTCATAAAAATATTTGATCTAAAATTATAAAAAAATTATATTATTTGGAAATTGAATACTAATAAATTTTTTCCACATTGAAAAATACGGGGTTTTAAGTAATATTATTACCTAATTATCTAAAGCATTAAAAAAAATGTTATATCTGGATGAAAGAATGATAATTATAATCTAAAGACAATAGATTTTGTGATGTATTAGGTCGGGTCCATAAATGTTTTCTATATTATTATAATGTATTTATTCTATATTATATATTTAAATTATATAATATATATATTTTATTATATATTTTTTTGTGTTAATATATATATTATGTTCCGTTGGAAATTCCACATCTTCTGTTAACCTAACTTTAGGTAACATTATCATTGAATATTTCATGAAACTTTTCAACTATTTTTAATTTCATTAACCATGTATAAGTTGTAAAAATTCCCATAGATTTATATAAATCCATCTTAATTGAAATATGGGCTAATAGAAATTGATAATTAATTTCCACCCGTAAAAAAATTTCTAATTTTGAGAATCATCGCTGATACGATTCATTTTAATTTTTACCTCCACTTTATCATTTCTTTGAATTCATCTACAATTGAAATTAATATTCAAGAACTACATGTCATTATTACTAAATTAAAATTCAATGTAATTTAACTCCTTCTATTCATGGGGATAGTTATGATATAGTTTTCTATTATGTGTTGAAAAAATATTATGAGACCCACTTGATTTACATTGGTTATATCACTATTATGAATTGTTATGGTTTTTTTTTCTAATGTGGAACAAATATTCAAATATATATTTTGATTTTAATTAGATAATGGGTGAGTCTAGGATAGTATCTCTCCAATTCCATGGGCAATGTTTTCATTTCAGGAGACTCCATGTTTGTTGAATGAGTAGTTATCATAAAAAACCTATGTTATATAATGGGTGGAAATAGAATTATATATCCCTAAAATGCAATGGGAAATGTTTTATATCATATGATATGTCATTTTTGTATTAGGGAGTGAATTTAATCCACTTTAGTTATTTTAAAAATTATTTATTTGAATTTGGAGTAAACAAATTACATTATGGGTAATTTTACACTCGATTTATGGGAATGAGGAGTGAACTCAATCAAACATAGATCTCTATCAACTATGAAAATCTTGGTAATGAGCCTTAAATTATTCTCATGGTGTCATATTTTATATTTATTTAATAAATATATGATTATATTCATGTATGATATCTTTTAAAATTATTTGTTTTATTAATCTCACACTCTTATTCCCCATTACATGTTTGTTCTTTTGAGATTATATATTAAAAATTCCTATAAAATGGTAAGTTATTATTATTCAGTTATATTAAATATGAAATTTCTCCAAAATAATAATTTCTAAAATTCTTAGAATCTATCCTTTTTTGAAATTATGATATAGTTTCCAATATTTATAGACCAATCAGTGTCAATTAATATATTTCCAATCCCTATGTTATTATGATATTTATAACCTTATAGAATAATATAAGGGAGGCTGAAAGAGATTGATTGTTGATAAATATTCACTACTTTTGTAATATACATATTCATATATAAGTGGTTAAAAAACTTGAATAATTTTTTCTGTAATTTATATGATTTATTTGTGACATTTAAGGTTTAATTTTTTTTTAAATTTTAAAAAAATATATTTTTATCTTGGGTTTTCATGACATCCATCACAGAATGGGATGATATAGGTGTCGATGTTATAATTAAAAATATTTTGAGATAGCCATGGGGATTTTTGTTTATCTATGATTATGGATTCATTTTAATGTTATTAAAAATATAAGTATATATATAAGATTACTAAAAGAAAAGAGTAGAATTGATTTATATTGTTGATATTATAATATGGAGGAGTCACCTTAATCATGATTTCAATGAATAACAAGGTTATTGTTATATTATAATGAACTATTAGTTTGTTATTACCATATATGTATTCTGGATGATGAACGATAGAGGGGTTAAACACTATACATATTCCCTAGGTGTATTTTAATAATAATATATCCAACATATGTGTATAACATAGAAACCACCATACACTGAGGTGTACCCAAAACATTATGAGTGACTCTTTTAAAGACCAATGTTACCATAATATTATTATATTATTATAGTTTAATTCATGAAAACTTTATTGAAAAATGTTTTGAGAACCATTCAACATATTGAATAATGAGGAAAGAATAATTTTTCAAACTAGTTAGAAATTTTTCCATTCTTTTTCACTACTAACCCCACTAACTAAGTGTGGTTACAAATGTTTTATGTTACCTTTTTTTTCTATTCATGGTTTCCAGTCAATGAAACTTTAATGAAAATATAAATTATCATCGAAGAAAAATAAAATTTAAGAAAACCATAATCCTAAACAATACATTATCACTATATTTTCACGAATTATTTGTCAATATGGTTAAAAATAGACTTAGATTTTGTTCTCGAAAATAAATTTTTTCAATTCCTTTTAATGGAAAATTAGTAAAAATATTTACCCATGAAAATATTTCCAAAAGGATCCATTGAAAAAAATATATTTTAAAATCAACCATACCAACCATTGAGATTTAAAATTATCTTTTTATTAAACAATATGATTAAATGGGACAAAATTTATATTATTGATACTGTAAACCCTTACAATGATGTCAAATTAATTTAGTATTGACACAAGAAAAATTTTATGAAATAATACTCTCATTCGGGACCCCATTAAATGGAAAACAATGGACATTAAGATTATATTATCTCAAGGAATGACAAACATCAATACCCCAATAAATGATTAACCTAAATTTTATGTTGGCATATTCCAATTACCATGTTGAGTTATAAATTCCATGAAATATACCAAATAGATCTGAATAATCTAATTCAACCTTTGAGATGCTAATGTTGGAGAGAATGCATTGTAACACCCTTAGTTTTTATGATTATTTTTCAAATAAATTAATGTATTGATGGATTAAATTTCATTATTCACCATGATAATCATGATTTATACAATAAACCAACATTTTATTTAGCTCAATAAAACACTTTTATTATGTTTCTATACAACAATATTTTTGTCTTGTGTTGTATCAATTCCTAAATCCTATGATAGCTTATGTTACACACAAGACTGTGCGATTCTGATCTAAAATATACTATTCATATTATTATAAAGATATTATTTAGTGAACAGTGATCCATTGGGAAGAACAATATGAATTATAATAACGAAATACTAATACTAGGGTATACACATGTTTGTAAAATTATTTCACTGGATGTCACTTAATTATAAATATAAATAAAACCAAAATTAAATATAAAGGATATGTTTTCTTAAAAAACAATTTTTATTTCATCTTGGAGGTCTATAGTATTAAATATATTTCACAAATATTTGTATGATACATTTATAAAATTTATATATTATAAATTTAAACACATTTTTTTACATTCATCCATTAATTTTGATAGGCATAAATTCATGTATTTTTATAAAAGGATGTTTTACCCCATTTTAATGGCATAAATTCATTTGAAATTAACTTTTCTACACTTTTATAATTTTTATTTGATATGAAATATTATTTCTTGAATTTATAATATCATAATTTACTTTGGGTGATTTTTTTATTTTTTTTTAAATATAATATTTTTACATATAGTAGAAAACGATAATTTATTAAATGAAAAAAAATTCTATAATTAGTTTTTATTGAGAAATTTAATTTTAAATTTGGTTTAGTGTATAAATAATTATATTAGGGCGAAATTAATCCAGTTTAGTAGATTGGAATCATGTTAAACATAAAATTGGATAAAAACATATCAAGAGATTAAATATTTTTCTTTAAAAACTCATTGTTTCATCCCATTTTGGCCTTAATTTGAAATTATATTATGACACTTAAGTTATTTTAATTTGGATAAACTGATTCCATATTTTTAATCCTAAACATTTAGTATGTTTGTTAAAAATAACTAATTTTTTGACCAAAAATATTAGTGAATATTGTTAAAATTAATTTCAATGATTAAGGGAAAATGTGATTACTAAGTGGTTGAACATTATTTTAAGGGGCCAAATTGTCATAAAAAATGTTCAAAAACCCTATTTAGAGATATATTTTTTCCTTTTACACTATTATATAGTAAATGTTTCATTATTTTAGAAAATATTATTTAAGGGAATCCTCTCTTTAGTGTATACCTTTTTATATTTACATGAGTTCCACTCCGCCACCACTATATAAAAAATCTCACTCCACTAACTTATTAACACCTCTCATGATACTTTTTTATCAAAAACCAACCAAATTTCAAAAATCTAATCATATAATACTAAATTTCAGAATAAATATAATGAATAATGTACATTGGTGAAATCCAAATATTGTTTCCTGAAGAAGAGGTATCATTCTTCAACAAGAATTTTTGTTTAATTTCCTTCTCCACACCTTATATTTTTATTACTTTATTATTACATAATATCAATAGTATCCTAAATATATTGATGTGTGTCTCTTTTGAGTGTTTGACTGACACCTTCACAAACATCCATTAAATTGGATAAGAAATCATCATTCATGTGTACATTAGACATCCACCTTGAATAGCGTTGTTAGTCGGTATTCCATTATTACATATAATGGTTTGTAAAAATTATGGACAATGTATTTTAATATTATAATTATTATATTTATTGTGAATTTATTATTATATAATTATTATATATCACATACATTCTTTCATTTCATTTTTTGAAAATAAGATAATATTGTTTGTAGACTTATGGACTACTACCCATTTAAATAGATGTGAATTATCCCTAGTAAAATCGTAAAATATGTTCCGTGGTTCCAATGAAACTAAACTATTACAGTCCTTGAGAATGCACTCTTTTAATGAGCATAATATTCATCCAAAATGATTTCATATCCCCTCTCATTATTACTATGTCTCGATAGTTAGTATAAAATGAAATGATTAGTAAACATTTGAAAACTATGATGAAAAAATATTAGTGAGATCCTTAGGTATATTTGTAATGATATGTTTAGGTATGTCTCTGAGGATAAGTCTAAACTCAATTCCAAGATTAATAAATTGTCCTAGAATTTGGTTTTTGTATTAGGAGAGTGGTTTCCATGAAATTAAATCCCTATTCATATACAATATGGGGATATATTAAAGGAATATAAAGACGTTTTGACTATGTCAGAGAACGATGAGAAGTAATTAACTCAAAAGGGAAAATAATAAATTATCCATTAACATAACGAATTACAAAATTGTTGTCTTTATGGTATTATAATCAATTGAATCATTTATATGTGGAATGTATGGAGATTATGGAAATCAATATCTTTGGGGTACATCTCATGATAAAAATCATCATGGTTGCAAGAGAAATATTTTTTCTACTAATGATAAGGAAACAATGAATGATATATGAAAGGTGTGTCATGATCTAATATTATTGTTAATATGCGTGATTAAATTAATTTTGATGAATGTTAATACATGATTCCTAATTTATATTTTTTAATATAGATTGTGGAATAATATTATAAACCCTGGATTATGGTTTGGGAAAGAAGTTATATGATTGATGTGAACATTTATTGGAATTTCAAAATTATGTTATTTAAATCATGAAATTTATTATTAGATTTATTATTTGATAAAATATATTTGATGTAGTACATGGACTATAATAGTTATTTAATGGAATGTTGATATTTTGATTATGGTTGGCTAATCATTAATGTATTTCATATTTTGAGAAAATTGTGTTTATCATGGATAAAGAGATGAATGATATGCATAATTTAAATTGGACATATTTGATGACCTCAGAAATGGTAAAGTATTATTTCAAAAAGTTTTCTATGATAACATGGATGGAGTTTGCTTCATTTTTTTATTTATGGAATATATCGAATAATATTTTGTGTAAAGACCCTGAATTTCCATAGAAATTGTTTTTCATAAATACATGGGAATTTTACGAGTCCGCGAGAACTGACGGCGCAGGATTATGAGGCTTAGTGTGCCTGGAATCACATTTTAACATTTTGTTTAGATACGTTCAGTAAACATACGAGTGGGATTTTATAAATTTTGAACCAGTGCCCATAACTGAAATCTGACGCCACCATTGAACTCGAAGTGCCTGTATTCACTTAAGAATACTTTTACCTGGATGGTAGATGCTCGAGAATGAAAGCTAGTTTTGGGTTTTATGTGGGAATAATAACATAAATTATGTGCTTGTCGTAATTTATTTTAATTGGTTATATCCACCATGTAGAGGTTGGAGGTGGGGACTGGCACACCTTAATCCCCCAAGAGAGGCTATAATGGTGGGTCCCACCTAAACTCAACATACATTGTAAGGATTAACATGGGGGGTACCACCTGAGTTGGATGCCTCTTGAACTCCCCTCGTTAATTAGGGGGAGCCTGTTGATCTCCTCTACACATAATGGTCCAACACACCACATTTAATTAATTAAGCCACATCAATTATTTAAATGCATCATTTTGAATTTCTTCCAACGAACTTAATAGACCAAATAATCTATTATTTTGAGGAGGCTATTCATTTGTTGGAAAGGATGATTGAGGAGAAGAGGAGCTCTTGGAGATAGAACGCCAACGAGGAAATGATCTCCGGTGAAGAAGAAAGCCAACGATGAAAACCGACCTACTTCACCATTTTTCCTCGGTATTTCCTCCCAAAGTGGGACATCCTCACCTACGATGAATGAAATCCATACAAACTCCTCGTCACCGCCAATGTATGATATGAGGTTGGGGTTCTAGTTTGATAATTGATGTGTGTTCTTCATTTTCTATCATGGTTTAGAATTCGAAGCCACTTGATATCACCGTAACGTAGAGGGTGCATGCCAAACAAACACGGCCCGACCCCTCCGCATTCTTCATGGATGTTGATTCTAATTGCGTCATGAGACTAGAATGTGTGAATCTTCTAAACGATGATTTCAGATCAAAGGAAATGACCCGAGGAGAGCGCGACTTCTTCTAGAACAATAATAGGGCCACCCGAGCTCGCCCGGTGACCCACAAAAAAATCACTGGTGGATGAAACCGGCGTGTGTCAACATGTGGGGTCAGTGGTGCAACTGCACTGCTGGAAAATAGGTCGTGCCCCCTAGATGCAGCAGTGCAGTGGCGGCCGGTGTGAAGCCGGTCGTGAATGAAACCGGCGGCTCAAGCCGACTGGTCAACCGGGAAGGCCCAACGCAACAGGCGCTACGCGGTGGATCGAAGGAGGTCCACTTCCACTACTCGTGGCAGTGCTGTAGCAGCCGGTTCGAGAACGGCTGCGAAGATGTCAGGCACTCTGAGCCGCAGGGTCGCTAGAGGAGGAGCGACTCATCCCACACCGCAGGGGAGACGGCTGGCCACTTGGCTAGACTGGAGGAGCGGGACCCACTGCGGGACCCATGTGACACGGACCGCCACCACCTGGAGACACTTTTCCTCCCACTCGAATGGCTATATAGTTCAGGTTACCGTGGGGTGCATGGTATCCCTCTTGGATGTGGCTAGGGAGGACCCCATGGGCCGCAGGGCCCCCAGCCGTGTGGGCCGGCAGCCGCGTGGGCTGACTTCGTGGGTCGTTGGGCCGGACCAAACGCGAGCCGCCGGGCCGGACCCAGCGCAGTTCGGGCCGCCCCTATGGGGTGAGCAGCCCTCACGGACCGGGTCGGACCCGTGGACCAGGTAAGAACCCAATCTAGACCTGGGTCAGGCCGGGTTGGTCCGACTGGGCTGGACCGGACTGAGACCCGTTTTTGCCTGTTTTCACATTTTCTTCAACAAAATGGGCTATGAGTGTCTGATTGATGTACCATATGCGGCAATATAAATCTTGGATTGAGATTGTTCTTTTATAATATGCCACTTGAGCTTTAGATGTAGCAGGTGTACAGTTGGGTTGGATTGAACCTAAATCTAACTTGACCCTCTGAACTGAAATGCCAATAACTCTTAGACCGGGCATCTGATTGACGCACCATCTGTCGCGTTGTGTTACTTTCGACAAGAAGAACCTTCGGGATACCTAAAAATGGGTCAAAGAGGTAGTTTATGTATCAAACATTTACTTGATATGTAGAACCTCCTGGAATCAAGTAGGTATGTGGAAGCCCTGTGGCTGGCTGCGCTCTGACTAATGTTCCTGGATCCTGTGAGGGTCCAACAGTTCTAACAACTATTCCTGGATCTTTTTTTGGGTCTGACAGCACTGAATTCTATTCCTAGATCCTATGTGGGTTCGACAGAACAACTTTTTTTGGATCGTGTGTGGGTCCGACAGTTCCAACCACTGGTCCGGGATCCTATGTGGGTCTGACAGCTTAGATGATTCTGTGGCTACATTTGATCATCTCCATCTCTCAACATAAGTTGTATACCTATGTGATCTGAGTCAGTAACTCTTGTATTTCATCATTATTGAGATGGATTATTTGATAACATAGGTATATGTATGGGCATAAACCTAGGAGGGGTTACTTATTGATTTAATACTTTGTGGTTTATTCTTGTTGGATTTTATGAGACCTTGATGGTCTCGGGGTCCCTACTGAGTATTGTTATAATCACCCATGCATGGTCTATGCCCGCACCTCATTGTGTTGGATGCAGATGACGAACATCACTAACTAAGGCTGAGTATCAGGACTAGAGAGTACCCTGTGGTGGACCATATGACATGTCGGTGCACGGAGGACACTAACAGATTTGGAGTGTTGAGGAATCCATCTTTGCCTACCCTTCATGTAGGAACCCCGAAGGATGACCCTGTGGATTCTTTAATTTTCTTCATTTGTACTTGCTTTTCAGTTTTACTTTTACTTTCCTTTTGGGCTTGTATTTATGGCCCCTTTACATTTCAGAACTCTTTTTTATGCAGCTTTATGTAGTGTTTTTCTTTTATCTCGTACTCTATTGTGTAAGGTTACTCTATATGAAAGAAATGCCTTCCCAGTTTTAGGTAATTACGTTGTCGGTTCTAGTCGCTATCCCCTGGCCTATAGAAGGCGGGATTAGGGTAGTCATGGAACGAGCCTCAGGGAATGGTTCGTGACGACTTGCTATCAAAGGAGTCGGTTCTATCACAAAACATAAGACTCTGATCATTCTTTTCTCTGAAGAAATAGTGTTAAGGGTACAGAGTGTGGTTCCCCATTCAGGGAGTCTAGTGTTGGTACGACGACTGAAGTATCCATACACAAGGACCATGGCTACTGATTTCCAACTCAGTGAGTGAAAACACTAATTACCTGTGTGTTTTCAAGAGTTTTCATTGTGATCTATTTGAGTCATCTCACAAGGTATAACTTATTGACCCTGGTGCACCTGGTTC
Source organism: Viscum album (assembly GCA_963277665.1). Classification (NCBI taxonomy): domain Eukaryota; kingdom Viridiplantae; phylum Streptophyta; class Magnoliopsida; order Santalales; family Viscaceae; genus Viscum; species Viscum album. Next base: position 551,670,592 of record OY728125.1, on the reverse strand, counting down.
ATTTCAAAATTTCTCCACGCAGAGAGCCATCTAGGGATCCGAGAGTTGTATGAGATGACTGTCCACCGAGAGACGAGGCCTCAACGTAGGGCCCTTTCCTACCAGAGACACCAGGGGTACCACTAGCCGTTGGGCCACTGATTCCACCAACCCTAGAAGTAGAGTGTGCACACCAACTGTGCATGTTTCACGAGTTCCAGTGCCAGAGGCCAACTAGATTCAGGGGTGAGTTCGACCCGCATGCAGTTGAGGATTGTCTAGAGGCTATAGTGAGAGTCTCCAAACTAGTAGGGACACTAGAAGACTTCATGGTGCCTTTTTCTGCCATTCTTCTAGAAGAAGCAGGAGGCAGATGGTGGATCCTGATGCCCCAGGTTCACGAGGAGGCAACACTTCTTTGGGAAGACATCGAGATCCTATTCCGGGTGGAGTTTCTCCCAGCCACCCTGCATGTGGGGTGGTTACATGTGCTACTTCATTTTCATTAGGGAAGTATGATTTTCCCTCAGTACTCATTGAGGTTCACCAACCTCTCGCGCTACTCCATTGATATGTTGTGGGAGCCATTCTTCAGGGCTTAGACCATCGAGTAAGGGCCCAGATGAGAGATCAAAGCTTCGATGATCTCCATCAGCATCCCAACACAGGAGGGGGTGTTAGAGAGATCCCTCTTGGTGGAGGGTTTCCTTGCTGAGCTTTCTACAAGAACGTGACCCATCACTATTCGACATGAAGTAGAGTCTTCTGCAACTAGCAGTAGACATAAGTCGCAGAGACCAAAGCAGACAAGACCATTTGGAGGATGAACTCATGATATGGGTTCAGTTGTGCGAGCCACATGGAAAAAGATCTAGTCATTCCAGGAGAAGGAAATGTTACTCTTCCGGCAGGTAGGGTCACATGGCTCGTGACTGTCAGACCCGTCATATTGACGATCTGCAGACAGTTGAAGGACCGCCCCAGAATAGACAATGTTTTTATCAAGGTGGTCTACACAGCACAGGAATCCGTGGTAGAGGAGCCAATCGAGTAGTTGGTGAAGGGTGAAGATTCTATTTTTTACCGCCACCACCACCAGGATGTCCACCCCGACCACTAGAAGCAGGTGGACAAAAAAGATCTCAGCTCCAGGAAGCTGAGGCATTCAACCATGGCGCTCCGCGATGATTCAAGGTAGGATCTATGTCTAATCTACCTTAGAGGCAGTTCTTATAGACACAGGTTTTAGTAACTCTTTCATCGCCACATCCCTTGTTGGGAGCATGGAGATTCTGATGAAGTTATTAGTTCTATACTTATGACTAGAGACTCCTACGAGATCTGATTCTACAATTATGCACTTGTTCCGGCAGTGCGAGCATACACTAGGAGGTGAGTTCTTCGGCTGGGATCTCTTAGTAGAGACATCGAGGCCTTACGATGTCATTTTGGGTATGGGTTGGTTAACAACAGTCCATGCTCAGATCAACTGTATTAGGCATAATGAGTGGTGTGTCTGCACGGATGGGACCAGGTTCACCCTCGCCTTTGATAAGGGAGCCTTTGCACCCCATGATGAACTCACTCGGAGGAGGGTGCAGCCGATAACTCATCAGTTGGCCTTCCTTACCCTCATAACAGAAGATGTGGAAAGTATCATTTATCCTATAGTGGTGGACCAGTACGCGGATATTTTCCTAGACGATGTCCTAGGTCTACCTCCTCGCATAGAGTTGGATATCTACATTGACTTATACCTCTTGATGACATCGATATCTACTCCAACATATCGGATGGCTCCCGCTGAACTTCGTGAGTTGTGGGTACAGGTGGAGGTCTTGTAGGGGAAGGGATTCATCCGGTCCAGTGTTTCTTCCTGGGAAGACCCGATTCTGTTTGCCAATAAGGTAGATGGAAGCTTGAGGATTTGTGTCGACTCCCGTCTCCTGAACCAGGTAACCGTGAATAACAAGTACCCACTCTCGAGGATTGATGACCATTATGATCAGATAAAGGGAGCCCAGTGGTGCTCAAAGATACACCTCAGACCATACCATCACTAGCTCAGATTTCGAGATGAGGATGTGTAGAAGATGGCATTAAGATGTCGGTATAGCCAGTAGGAGTTCTTGGTTATTCCTTTCAGTGTAACCAACGCTCCAACAGTGTTCATGGGACTCATGAATAGGATCTTCCAGCTGTACCTCGATCGCTTTGTCATAGTCTTCATTGACTACATTCTGATCTACTTGACTACTGAGGAGGAGAATGCCTACCCTTTGTGGCTAGTAATGGACACACACCAATAAAACCAGCTTTATGGTAAAATTTCTAATTGTCATTTTTGGATTTGGGAGGTTCACTTCTTGAGAGATGTCATCTCTAAGGCTAGAGTTGTTGTTGATCTTTCAAATATTGAAGTGGTACATGCTTGGGAGCCACCCATGAGTGTGACAGAGGTATGGAATTTCCTGGGTATGGCTGGATACTACAAAAGGATCGTACCAGACTCCTTAAGATTTGCAGCACCACTATCAGCCTTGACAAAGAATGGGCAACCCTTCGTGTGGTCGGAGAGATGCCAGAAGTGCTTCCAGGTGCTGAGGCAGAGGCTGACTATTGCCCCCATCATGAGGATTCTAGAGGAAGGCATAGGGTACTTAGTTTACTGTGACGCATCAGGGATTGAACTCGAGTGTGTCCTGAAGCAGGAGTAATCAGTGACCGCATATGGTTTTTCAGAAGCTGAGACATCATCACCAAAACTACGCTACCCATGACCTGGAGTTAGCAGCAGTGGTCTTCGCCTAGAATATGTGGAGTCACTATCTGATGGGAAAACCATTATCGTTTACTCTGATGACAAGAGTCTCAGGTGTATCTTATATTAGAGGGACCTAATCCTTAAACATCGGTGATTTCTTGAGTTCCTCTAGAAATATGACTTCGAGATTATCTATACTCATGGAAAGGGAAACATTGTAGCAGATGCACTCATCATGATATCTATTATAATGCTTCTAGGAGTGGCGATAGAGTAGCTTACTACCTTACAGATTTCTTTTGGGGATTGAGATAGAGCTGCCTTTCTATAGTCTCTTACAGTCACTCCCCCACTCTTCCAGTGATTCAGGGAAACAGAGCATGGGGACACTGACTGCGAGACACGATATGCTCATATATCCACAGGGCAGGCACCTAATGTATTTTCTAATGGTGGGGATCACGTCATCTTCTATAGAAAACATACTATGGAACCTGTATAAATTCAGGAGGATGTATTGATGGAATTCAACACATCCCCTCATGTAGTATATCTAGGTGTGGCGAAGTTGTATTAGGACCTCAGACAACAGCACTGGTGGCCAGGTATGAAGAAGGCATTAGGGGAGTTTGTCTCTCGATGACTCACTTGTCTGCAAGTGAAGTAGGATCACCAGGTACCAGCAGGCTTGGTTTATCCCTTAGAGGTCCTAGAGTGGATGTGGGATGGGATATCCATAGACATTGTGAGATGTCATGCACGTACATATAGGGGTCATGACTAGATTTGGGTGATCATTGACCGACTCACAATGGCGTCCCACTTCCTACTGATCAAAGAGTAGGGTTCAGTAGAAAGCCTGGGATGCCTTTACGTGCAGGATATTGTGAGACTACATGGATTAAATTCTTCTATTATCTCCGATCATGATGCACAGTTTACTTCCCAATTATGGAAGGGGTTGCAAGAGGAATTCGAGATGCAAATTCGTCTAAGCACCTCCTTCCATCCTCAGACAGATGGTCAGACTGAGCTATCCATTCAGACCCTCGAGGACATGCTCCGTGCTTGTGTCCTAGACTTCAGGCATAGGTGGGAGGATCAATTACCATTGGAGAAGTTTTTGTACAACAACAAATATCAATCCTCCTTATTTATGGCATCCTTCGAGGTGATATACGGGTGACCTTGCAGTTCGCCCTTGTGCTAGGCAGAACCTGGGGAGTCGGAACTGGTGGGACCACAGATGGTGCGAGCTACCAATGAAAAGGATCAGATCATCTAGGAGTGGATGAAGACTACACATAGCAGGCAGAAGACATATGTTAATCGGAGACAGAGACCTCTAGAGTTTGAGGATGGAGACCACGCATTTCTACAGGTCTCACCCCAACGAGGTCTACAGAGATTTGGTTGTGGCGGAAAGTTATCTCTGAGATTCATCAGACCATTTCAGGTCCTCTGTAGAGTTGGCGAGAAGGATTACAACTTAGCTCTTCTACCTCAGTGCACCAGTTGTAGGATGTCTTCCATGTATCTCATTTGAGGATATATGTACACGACCCTTCTCACATCATCGACCATAGAGAGTTGTATGTCAACAATAGCGAGAATTTTACTGAGGTTCCAATTGAGATTGAGGATCGATAGGAGAAGGTCATACATGGATGTTCGATACCTCGGGTTCACGTATGCTGGCATCACGGGAACCTCCATGAGATCACATGGGTTCGGGGGGCTCCGATGCGTGCTCAGTACCCCTACTTTTTCCGTTAGTTCGAGTTGTAGCTTACGGGAATGTAAAACCCTAAGTTGGGGAGAATTTAATGACCCGGAATTTCTATGGAAATATTTTTTATTAAATACATGGGGTTTTTACTAGTCTGAGAGAATTGACGACACTTGATTCCGAGGACTGGTGTTCCCGGAATCAATTTATGAATTTATGTTCGGGTACGTTCAGCAAACGTACGAGCGAGATTTTATAAAATTTGAACCGGTCCTCAAAACAGAAATCTGAGGCCACCGTTGAACTCGCAGCACCGATATTCCTTTACGAAGACTCTCACCTCGATTGTAGATGGTCGGGAATGAATGTTATTTTGTTTTGTTTTATGTGGTAATAATAATTAAATAAATGAAGTGCTTGTCTTAATTTATTTTTATTGGTTATATCCCCCATGTAGAGGTAGGAGGTGGGTAGTTCCACACCTTAACCTCCCATGAGAGTTTATGGTGGTGGCGCCCACCCAAAATCAACCTCCCTTGTGAGTATTAACTTGGTGGGGAAAACCCAAGTTGTAAGCCTCTAGAATACCCCTCATTAATGGGGGGAGCCTCTTGATCTCCTCTACACTTAATGGTGCCTACCCACCTCATTTAATTAATTAATCCACCTCAATTAATTAAATGCCTCATTTTAAATTTATGCCAATGAACATAATAGACCACATAATCTTTTATTTCAGGGGGGGGCTATTCATTTGTTGGAAAGGATGATTGAAGATAAGAGGGGCTCTTGGAGTTAGAACGCCAATGAGGAATGTCTCTCCGACAAAGAACACCAATGAAGAATGCCGACGAATGACATCCTAACTTCCTCCTTGTCACGACCAATGAACGATAAGAGGTAGAGGTTAAAGCATTCTAATTGACTTGTGTTCTTCGTTTTCCATCGTATTTCAGAATTCAATGTTACTTGATATCACCCAAACATGGAAGGCGCGGGCCGAACAAACACGGCCTTACCCCTCCACATTCATTGTGGATTTTGACGCTAATCATGACATGAGACCGGAATGTACGACTCTCGTCAATGATGACTATGGATCGAAGTCAACGACCCGAGGAGAGTGATACTTCTTCCAGAATGATAATCGGTCCACCGGAGATCATCCGGTGACCCACGGAAAGTTCACCAAAAAAATGGAACTGACGTGCGTCAAAGTGTGGCGGCAGTGGTGCAACTGCCCTTCCGGAAGAGAAGTCGCGCACCCTGGCCGTGGCGGTGCTGCAGCGGATGATGCAAGGCTGACAGTGAATGAAACCGGCCTCTTAAGCCACTGGGTCAACCTGGAAGGAGCGGAAAAACCGGCGCCACGCGGTGGATTGAACGAGGGTCACAGCCCCCGGCTGCAGCTATGCAGCAATGGCCGGCTCGAGCCCAGCCGTGAAGAGATTCGGTGGCCCGATCCCCCGGTCTCTAGAGGAGGCACGGCGCATCCAGAGCCGCGCAGGGGATGGAATGCCGCTCGGCCAGGTGTGAGGAGAGGGACCCATCGTGGGTCTCTCATGATGCGGACCGGTGCCACATGGCGCCAGTTTTCCTCCCACCTGAACGGATATGATTTTCCCGATATTAGACGGTGTGCGACCGCCCCCTGGACATGGTGTGGACGGACCCCACAGGCCGCCAGCCGTGTGGGTTGTCAACCGTGTGGGCCACCACCGCGGCTATAGGGGTGGACCTAGCGTGGGCCGCCGGGTCGGACCCAGCACGGGCCGATGGGCAGGACCCAACGCGGGGGGCCGAGCCGGACCCATCACGGGCTGGGCCGCCCCCGCGGGCCTGGCTATCCCCATGGACCGGGTCGGACATGCAGACCGGGTGGGACTCGCGAAGCAGGTCGGACCTGAGTCCGGATACAGATCGGGTCGGGTCGGTCCGACTGTGTCAGACCGAACCTGGACCAATTTTGGCATGTTTTCACCTTTTCGCCCATAACTTGGGATACGGGTGTCCGATTGACGAACCGTATGTATAAACATAAAACATGGGGTGATATGGCTCTTTTGGTATTCCTCACTTGAGGTTTAGACAAATTTGGTGTACGGTTGGGTTGGATTGAATCTAAATCCAACTGAGCCCTTGGAACGGAAATGTCAATAACTCTCAGACTGGGCGTCCGATTGACACATCATCTATCACGTTGTGTTCTTTTTGACGAGACAGAACATTGAGATACATCAACTGGGGTCTACGAGGCATTTTATTTGTCTATTATTATCTTGAGGAGAAGACCCTCCTATAATCAAGAAATGTTGTAGAAGCCATGTGGCAGGCTATGCTCCAACTGCTGCTCATGGATCTTATGTCGGTCTGAAAGTTCTAACTACTGGTCCTAGATCCTTTGTGGGTCCGACAACACTGACTTTTGTTCCGGGATCTAGTGTGGGTTCGACAGAATAGCTGGTCTTGCATCCTGTGTGGGTCTGATAGCTTAGCTAGTCCTGGATCCTATGTGGGTCTGTCAGCTCCGACTACAGTTCCTGGATCCTGTGTGGGTCCAACAGTTCCATCCACTGGTCCTGGTTCCTGTGTGGTTCCGACATCTTAGATGATTTGGTGGCTATATCTGATCATCTCTATCTCTAAACATAAGTTGTAAACATGTGTGAGCTGAGTTAGTAACTCATGTATTTCCTTTTTATTGAGATGTATTACTTGATAACTTAGGTATATGTATGGGAATATACCTATGTGGGGTTATTTGTTGATTTCATAATTTCTGGTTTATCCTAGTTGGATTTTCTGATACCTTGTGGGTATTTGGGTCCCTACTGAGTATATTAATACTCACCTTTTCAAAGGTTATGCCCGCACCTCATTGTGTTGGATTCAGACGACATACATCGCTAAATGAGGCTGAGTAGTAGGACTGGATGGTACCCGGAGTTGGACCTTATGACATGTAGGTGGACATAATAGATTGACGGAAGTGGAGTGCTAAGGAGGCCATCTGTACCTACCCTTTAAGTAGGAACCCCGGAGGACGACCCAGGGGCAGATTTACTTTTGTTCAGTTGTGCTTTCTTTTCATTTGTACTTATACTTTCCTGTTGGGCTTGTATTTCTGGCCCCCATTACATTTCAGCACTCTTTTTTATACAACGTTACTTAGTGTTTTTCATTCATCTCGTACTCTGTTCTGTGAGGTTACACAATATAATGGAAATTCCTTCCTAGTTTTAGGGAATTATGCCTTTGGTGCTAGTCGTCAGTCCCTGGCCTATGGAAGGCAGGCTTGGGGTAGTCACGGCACAGGCCCCGGTGGATGGGTCATGACATTTTGAATATAAAATAATTTCTATTTTCAATAAAGATTTTTGGTAATTTAGGTAATTACTATTTTTCATGAGAACACATGAAGAAGGTTTTCACATATGTGATATGTGAAACCCAGGAGATACGTTATGATTAATGGTAGATTAATGTTGAGTTGATTTTGAGAAATTTTATGACTATCTTTCAAAATTTGAAAACATTCATCATTTGAAAGGGTTATATGCATAACCATTTCTGGAATAGTTTGAGTTGAAAATTGGATGCGATTTTTGATATTTTCATATTAAATTACCTTGTAATTATTTTTTCATATAGAATAACTTGTTTTATCAAAAATTTTAGAGATTTATAATTATATATATAATAACATATAAGACTATCTATGAGTCATATGTTCCATTATTGCAATAGGAAAACCAATTCAACATAATTTCCTAGAGTAAGAGGTAAAATTGAAATTAATTACATCACAACCAAAGTGCGATATTATGATAATGAATTGTAATGATTTAATATAAGTATATAATATCGTGAAGAATCAATAACATGAAGAAAAGTGTCCTGATATAAAATGTTTCCTTGTTATCATCATTTTTTATGATATCAATGAACATATTGAAACCACTTTGGGATTATAGATAGTGATAATTTTTTCATTCCTTACCATAATCACTATCACTCTATATTAGAACATCATAGTTATGTATCTCTTCTATATCCATTTTATCACATTCCACTTGTGTTTTCCTATATGGAAACCGGGTTATGAGTTACTTTGGTTGACCGTTATGTTTCGTTTTTACAATTATTAAAAGATGATTTAGAATTCATTTTAACACTATTAGTTTATATGAAAGGAACATAAAAGTATTATATATTATATAACCCAGATGAATTTTTATGGAGAACATAATTTTAATGGGTGTATAATGTAACACCGTGAATTTTATGAATTATTTTTTCGAATAATTTAAAATTCATTGATGGATTTCATTGTATGTTACACAATGTTATTGTCCTTTTATAAAAAACAGAAATACTATATTATTATATATTCAATACTTATATTAGATTCTAATATACATAACACTATGTTTGGATTGATTAATTGACAATGCGGATTGCCTTCGATAACTTTCATTACAGGAATGAACAAGTATTACAAAACTACAATATAATATAAATAATATATTTGAAATATTATTTAATTATAACCAATATGTGGGATGGAATATATATATAATATAAACTAAATAATTAAACTATGGATTAAACATGATTTTAAAATTAATTATTTTGTTATCAATTTATTATAAATAAAAATAAAAACCAAATGAATATAAAGGCTGTGTTTTTATAGAAAACAATTTTATACCCATAAGGATTCTTATCTTAATGAGAAAAATTCTTCACTATTTTTAAGAGATGTCATTGAAATTTATATATAATGATTTCAAATAAATTTATTTATATTCAGTAGATAATTCTGATAGGCCTAAAATATGAGCACATCAAGTATTAGGCACTGAAATAAATATTATCGAAAATAAAGTTTAACCGCATTTTGACTGATGTTTTTTACAAAATATTTTCTAAAAAAATATTATTATTTATATGAAAAAATAATTTTTTAAAATTTATATATCCAAATTTATATTGGGAATATTTTTGGTATTTTCTGAGAAGTATAATTTTTTAATGAATAGTAAAAAACATTGAATTTTAATTTAAAACTGTATTTTAATATAAAATATAGATATATTAAAATAAAATTTTGATTTTTGTTAAAAGTAAAATATTTTCATTTATACATAAATAAATCCAATTTAGTCAATTTTAATATATATTATATTGAAATTGGTTATAAAAACATTTTAATCCTTTGAACTTTTTTACACTAAAATCATGATATTTCGTCTTGTTTGTTGGGTTAATTTAAAATTAAATTATGCCACATATATGACTATAATTTGGAAAAATGGATTTTATATGTTTAATAATATTTATATGTAATGATTAATATTTTCAACTTAATTTTTGACAAAACTGTTATTGAAAACAGTTGAAATTAATTTCTACGATTAAGTGGGGAAAAGGTTTACCCGGGGACAAAACATTAACCTAAGGGAAAAACTAAACAGGAAACCTTTCCAAAACCCATAATATGGAAATATGTTGAACATTTTTAAATTATTTTATATAATTTTTTACAATTATTCATGTCTTGTTATGTAAGGGATACCTCTCAAATATGTTTAATGTTTTGTATTTATAAGAAATCCAATCCTCCATCACAATATAAAAGCATCCACACCCTAAATTATTTACACCTATATAGAATTTTAAATCATCAAAAACATATTCATATATTATTCCTAAATTCCTCTGATAGACTTTTATGACTCACATTATTATGAATTAATCCATGGTAGTCCATTGGTGAACACCAAAAGAAGTTACCTAAAAAGAGGTAACATTATTCAATGAGTATTTTTGTTTTATTTTTTTCGCATCCCCTTAATTTATTTTTATTACATGCCTATATAATAAAATCATTATCCTAAATATACTTAGTTGTTTTAATATTATATTTTATACCTTAAACTACACACTATTCTATAAAATGGGATACAGAATCAATATTCTTGTATAGCGGACTACAGCCTCGCAAACTGATGTTGTTTGTTCTTCCATTACCACCTATATAAGATTTGAATAAGGATATACATACTATGTTTTTATAAAAAAAATTATATTTTTTATATATTTACTCTTATAAAATTATTTTATAATACATAACATCATTCTTTCCATATTGTAGGAATACGATAACAACACTTTTAGACGTGTGAACTACAACATCATCAATGTGATGTGGGCCATTCACTATTTATGTGGAATTTAGTAAAGATGAGATTATTAAAAATAACTTATATTTATGAATTTATAATTCTAATGGAATGATAATATATATACATCATTTTAATTTCATTCTATTAATGTGACAATAAAATTGAAATTGCGTTCATTCGTACGTACGACCTACGGTCTCCATGAACGGTATATTTCATTCAATATTTTCCTATTATATATTATAATAAATAAATATAAATATATATATTTATAATTTATGATATCACAATAATGGTTAAATTTAGTTAAATAATGAATTCATTATCTAATTATGGGGACTATGAATGACAACCCAAAAAATATAGGAAAAACTAAGCAGTTATTATGAGAAATATAACAATAACATGGAATTATTAATTAAAACATAATATAAAATCATAAGTAAATAATATATTATATTATATATATATATATATATATATTAATATGGTTCTATTATAGATTTATAATATAATTATATTAATGACACAATGTCCTTTTCCATGTATTATGATATTTAAGCGGGTTACATTCAATATTCCCCACTTGATTATTTTATGTGGTGTATATACATCCATATGAAATGATAAATAATTTTATTTCAATATTAAATGATGTTAAATGTTTCTATTGATTCTATTATTTCATGAGTATCGTGATTCAAATGATACTTATGTAGTTAGTGGTTTTCATCTCACTTTCTATTTCCATGAAAAAAATTCCATATTCCCTACTAATTTATTTTATATGTTGTATATAATATCATCAATTAATTATATGATGGTTCTAATTATTATTTTTAGTATATAAATTTTATTTTTAGGATATCACATTCATGGGAATTATGGTTAAAAATAAAAAAACTGATAATGTTTTTTTGTCTCAATAATGCCTTCCTTAAGACACCTGTTATCTTGTGCTCTAATATTATTTTACGAGGTTTATATACATACCATTTTACATATTATATCAAGAATATTATTATTTAAAGCATTATTTTTGATTCATGTAATTTTATTCTTTTAGAGGGATTAGGATTCAATGTTACCATAGTGGTATGGGTTTATTTCCACAATCTCATTGATTATCTAGATTGTTTATGACTATAATTTCATTTATGAAATATTATTATCCATAATTGATGAATTCTCTTGATAATTTTTTTATATGGTTTTCAAATATATATTAATGTATGAGTACCAATTTCCCTTTTTTTAATTACGATAATGAAGAACATTTTATTTAATAAAATATAACGTTGTTTCATTCTTAGGTTACAAATCTGTTTTCTTTCAAAAATGTTTTTAAAATAAGATTAGAATATATTCTTGGACTATCCAATGAATTTTAAAAGAACTTATTTCCCATGATTTTTTTTCTTACAATATGTTTTTAAAAGTAATATTCTTCTATAATTCCATTAAAATATCATTTCAAAATAATTTAAGGTAAAAAAGAAATTTATAGCTTATATGAATTCATCCATTGTCATGACAACAATTTCATTGATGATTGAATTAATAGTTCAATTGTATATTTATAAATAAAAATATTTACTAATATTATGGAAATAAAATTTTTTAAATGTTGGCTCCAATTATTTTTTTCAAAATAATCATTTTTTTAAAAAGAGTTTTTGAAAGTAGTGAATATATTTTCCTCAAATAATGTTATAAATATATTTTGAAATCTTACTCCACGTATTTTCAAAAAAAAATTCATAGAAAATTATTTTCAAAATATTTTATTTCATAAGAAGATTATGTTCAAAGAAGACTTTTTTTCATAATAAATTCACAAAGTCATCTTTCAAAATCATTCTCCATATAAAATGATATCATTTGATAAAGATTATGATTTAATTTGAATAAGATCCAAGTACACGATTTTTTATTCTCTATTTCAATGATTTATGATTATGATGAAAAATTTATTATGAAACGTGTTTCTCTTCCACATGCTATAAAATTTTAAAATGTTTATGATACCAAATTTTTTTCACGAGTTATGCTTTGATAGAATTCTTATAAAATCTATATATTTTGAACATGTTTTGATATTATGAATTATTTATAATGACTATTTCATATTATGGGTTATGAGTTGATGAATGGTTTATTATCTTCTAACACACAGATATGTTTTTTGTTATGTGATTATTGGGACCTATATCTCTCTCCAATTTTTTTGGGTAATGAAGGTTAACTCATGAGTATAGATGTACTTTGTAAACATGATTACATGTTCCCAATATTATAAGTGAACCATATTACATGTTTCAAATGTTATTCATGAACTTAATTACAAGTTCACAATGTTATTCTGAAACCTTAATACATGTCATCAAAAAATTATCGAACCTAATTTCATGTTCACAACGTTATCTGTGAACCTGATTACATGCACACAATGTTATAAACAAAGCATATTAAAAGATCACACTGTTATGAAAGGACCTATATTTCATGAAAATAATTATATTCGTGGAAATATTTTCATGCCCATATGTTAATGTGAGGGCCTTATTTCGTGTACATAAGAATAATGTGTGAACCTATTTATATTTATACATGTTTAAAATTTTATTAGATAATGTGTATGCCGCAAATCTATGTCTTATGAATTTTTTATTACCTCACCAATATTGTTCTTTTATTTCCTTATGATTAATATCTTAATAACATTAAATATTAATTCCAACACTTGTGATTATGATCATTGATATATATGGTATTATAATCAAACGTAATTATCATGTTCTCATACCCTCATGCCTGTGTTATTCATAAGTATCTCCCTTGTTTACCCACACTATGCATATGAGATAATCCTTTATTTTAATTCATTTCCTAATGTAATGAATAAAGGTTTTATGTAGGAGTAATAGAGGGGAATATCATTATGGGAGATGTTAGAGACCATTCACAAAATTTTAATAATGTATTCCATGTTTCCAAAGACAGTAATCTAATATGGTCCCCAAAAATTTAAATTTTTAATGTGTATAATATTTTTCAAAATGATGTAATATCCATGTATGTTAATTATGGGACTCTATATTAACAGTTTAACAACACTAAACATTTCCCTTTCATTTGCTCTAGTAGAGAAAGATAGTCCATAATAATTTGTGAAATCAATGTTCCCTCAAACACTAGTATTCAGTGATTGAACACCCCTCTCATTTCCCTAAGAAAACATGATCCATCGATATTCATATTTGACCGTATTCTTATTTTATCCATTTTAACCCTTCAAATGACAACTTCAACCACGTACCTAAATTTTAATTGTTATCCTCATAATAACACCCCTAAAAAAACAAAAGACTCCCCACCAGTGATTAAAGCACTCTAGTCTTCCATAATATATTTGAGGAAGATCAGAGCATATAATTTTGAGTATTTTAAACATTATCATAGATTATTTCTAGCCTCCCAAGACACCAACATCGTGTAGAGATACTCAAGATATGGATATTAACCTCAATAATATCTTGTCCAACTCCCTAGAACCCTAATTCTATAAAATCCAAAATATATTCCTCATACCTAGAAATTCCCATAGGATTCCCCATATAGATCAATTTATTGACCCCCTAAAAATATATTGAACAAGATATTCCAATCTATTTTTGAGCTGGGTGAAAAACTATACAAGAATCATGATGGAATGAAAACAACATTCTCCTTCACATTATCATCTTTGTGAAATTCATGGTTCCTAAAATTCCACAATAACAAATTCTTCTTCACTAGGATCTCATTGCCCCATAACATTGTCAGCCGCCATTATATCTCATTACATGGAAGCACCATTACATAGAAGTCCCGACCACTGAAGTATCATTAATAAAATTCTGAAGCAAAACATCTTTTGAGATTATCATCATGGATTATATTCTCATTAAGGATCAATTATTGATGATCATGTGTCATTTTGATCAAAAATGAAAACAATTTGACTTCCATGTATGAGATATGTAGAAATGGGAACATGAGGAAGCATTAAGTTTCACTATCCCGGTTCTCCATATAATAATAGACACATCTACCACATAATATGAAGTATTCACTTCCCCTAACTCCTTTAGTTGCACAATTATACACCTCATAAGGAATTAAATAATCCTTATTTGAACATCACATTATCTATATTATTTTATATAACCATTACATATAAATCACTCCCATAATGAGTTCCTTTCAATAATATCCCATATAAGATTTTCCTATATTCCCTTATTGGAATGATACATGATTTGAATATTTATTCCATCTAAATTGATGTATCGCCATGACCCCAGTTACCCAGAGTCGATGCATTTTTATGTATCATTGGCTTGATCACAAAAGATCATGTCTCGAAAGACAGATTAGTTTAGAAGCCTTGGAAACACTAGATACATTTATATCATTTACATTACATCATAATGTGAAAAACTACAACAAAATCTTGTCTACATAGACCACACTCATATCCTCTCATACTATCCATACAGGTCATTCATAAAATATTTCTTCACATCCTGGGAAAAATAAAACCTAGAAAGGGGTGAGCATAGATACCCAGTAAGGATAAAAATATAGCTGCAATATTTATAAATTAGCATAAACATTTTAGGCCATGTATAAAAAAAGCTTTTTAAACTTGAACATCAACATAATATCTTAAAGATAAAATGAAATAATGCCATTTACTTATTCACATGGATATTCTACTAGTCGAATAATCACATACCATATCAATAACCACTTTCATAATGATGGAATGCATAATGCTAGACTATCATAACCACATAGTCAAGGCCTTGTTCCAAGACTACAAATAAGATTTTCTCAAGGCCTTGTGCCAAGATGCTAGTATGTCTCATAAGACCTACTGATTCATTGAGGAGTTATAGCGGGCTCCACCCATCACTTACTAAGTCTAATGCATTCCTCGTATGAACTGGTTTAAAAATATCATAACAATTCGGATTAAAATTAGAATATGAAATGTAAATACTTTCTCCATAAACCAAGAATGGTATAAAAATAACACATCCACAGTCAAACATATCACAAAACCATCAATACAATATCGAATTTTTTCATCATAATAAATCAATTTAAAATCAGCTTAAAATCCATCAATGTATGTTAAATTACATGAAATCAAAAATATTTGAGTGAAATATCTCATTTTTTAATCATTGAAAAGTCACACATTTATAAAGGATGTAATTTAAAAGTGATTTTTGAATCAAAGTGTCTCATACCACTTTGAAACATTTGAAAAAATATATCATTTCAAAACATTAATGTCAATATAAATAAAATCATTAAAATCATTTTGAAAACATGGACATTAATTAAAATGATTTTGAAAGATAAATCTTTAAAACATTTAAAATTATGATCTTGATAAAGTGTACCTTTCACGAATTCTTAAAATATTCATTTTGAAATAATATAAATGTCTCAAAATTGTAAAATAAAACATTTATGTTAAAAATATACTTATAAGCCTATATGGGAAGTTTTAATGATTTCATAATGGTAGAAAATAGCTGCACCCACCATATAAGTTAAAAAAAGACATTTTACCTTAATTCTGTCGAAAAGGTTAAAAAGGACCTTGTTTGGAAAACGACGGAAAGATTCCTTTATAAACATATTATAAAAATTCAAACATGGTTATAAATGACATTAACCAATATTCTGTAAAATAGTGAGAATGTTTTGAAATAAATTTTTAAGAAACATGGATGTCGATGATAAAGAGGTTCTGGTAGATTATTTCATATAAACAACCCAAGATAATGAAAAGATTGTGAAATTAACCATTACCTTGTACATTTACTTGGATGAGGGCAGGTTAAACTTCTATATAATGGTGAAATAATTATTATTAAATTATTCAAAATTCATATACATTAATATTATATCATATATGATCTTTTAACATTGATTTGTTAAAAATATCTTATTATTATCATCGTTTCGGGTGTTAACTTAGTCGATTTCTTTTATATGTTTTGTTACATAAGTCATGTTTGTTATGGATAGGTTGTATTTTATTCATATATAGAATTATATCAAGTCCTTAAACATTATTTGTATCCATTAAATAAAAATTATTCTTGAATGGATACGATAGAGAATGAATCTCATCGCGTTCATGGAGACGGTAGTCCGTACGTGCGCACGAGCGATAATATCATTATTTTGATATTAAAATAATATATAATTTATGTTATGTCATACATAAAGAATAATTATCAAGTTATATTTATTATTTACATCAATTATACATCATTATCATACTCATCCAAAAAATAATGTTTTGAATAACAATTACACCACGATGTGGACACGGTAAGCCATACGTGCGCACGTATGGTGACATGTCATTCAAAGGATGGACATAATACTGAATATGGATGTACCATATTTATTATAACAACACAGTATATAGGATATACTGGATTTTTTATTATAGAATGGAACTAAAAAAGAAAGAAGAAGCTGAAGAAGAAAGGAACGAGAATGAAGGTGTTGAAAACATTACCTCTTCTTCAGGTTCTTCATTTTGATTTGATCAAAAGGGCTCATTATGTTTTCTTTTTTTGACTAAAGGAAGCCCTCTATGATGAATTGATGGAAGGTGACAGAATATTGGGCTGGGTTTGGCCAATTTAAAAGGCTTTTAAGGTTTTAATTAGTGAAAAGCCGGAGTGCCCTTTTATAAGAGGGGTGAGGGGCACCATAGGAAAAGATAGAAATATTATTTTATAATAAATTTATGTTCGGTTTATAATGGATCCAAAGGAAATTATTTAAAGTTTATTGAGGGGATAGGTCGAAAACAACTCAATCAATAGGTTTTATACTGGTTTGGGTCACTATTTTAACCTTATCGTTTAGTATTAACTCTTAGTTAAATAGTTTCACATTTACCATGTCTCTTTGTATTTTAATATTATATAGTCAATAAACATACTATAAACTTACAAGAGACCCCCAAGTGGTCAATTAATAATAATAATATCATTATATAAGTCCTTTGGCCAAAGAATTTATTTTTATGAATATAATATCAATTAATAAAAAATTATTTGTTTTAAAAACACATTTATGTCAATTTTGACAATATTTAATAATTTATTTTCGATAAAGTTTTTACAACTGTATTAATTATAATAAATTTCATTTAACAGATCATAAATTGTAATATTAACCAATAAAACTCATGTTTTTGATCAAAACTTTGAAAAGTATATTTATATTAACTTTTATAATACCAATAATTTAATTCTTTCATTAATAAGGAAAATATTGCATCCTTATTATGTCATTAATAAATATAATTATTCTTTGTATAAAAATTAAAGATAAAATAACATTATATAGGAAATCCTTTTTTCATTATAATTAATATTTATACTCTAAAATATAACATATATAACTCTTTGTAAAAATTGTTTTTCTAAAAGATATATGCTTATGTCATTTTTGTATTTATTTTAACTTAATTAATATAAAGTTTTATTATCACTTACAAGTGGATCCATGGGGTCCCAAAATCTACCCAAATATTTACATGGTCAGGCATGTATTAGAAAATAGGGTTAGGACATGTTTTATTGTAATTTATTATTATTATTATAATATTATTTGTTTACCCTTATTTACCGGATTTACCCTTTAACCATGGTAAATATAATATTTACCAAAATAATTATTCAAAATGTCTCAAAATAAAAGTTACCTATTTACACAATTTGGAAATTATGATTCCAAATATAGAATCTATTTTTCCAAATTCAAAACAAAGAAGTGGCAGAAATTAATTTAAAATTAATTCTCTCTGTCAAAACAAAAAGTGTGTTTTTAAGAAATAATAACTATCAATAGATTGACAATTGTTTATGTCCGATTTAAATGTGAAATTACGTACAAGGACCAAAATTGTATTAAATGATAAAAATATTTTCAAAATATACATTAAATCCACTCAAATTCATAATGTATCACTATTAATTATTTCTATTAAAAAGTTGTTTCTAATTAAAATTTAGAAATTTTCACCATTCATCAAAACATGAATGTTTTCAGAAAAATTCCAAAATTTCACCCTAGGATAATTTTGATATTCAGAATACAAAAAGGAATTCCATTTTGAAAGATTAAATTTATAAAATTTTAAAAAGTGGGTATTACTATTCATAACGGATAGTTTGATTGGTCGTGGGGTGTTAGAATCTCGATGGTGCGTACAATGCAAGCTATTGCATTATTCAAAGGGATACATACCATGTATGATGGGGGTTTTACATTCTCCCCTAATTCAATAAATTTCACCATCACAATTTGAAATTTTTCTCCAAAAATAAAAGGTTGAAAATAGAAAATTCTTTTGTGGAAAACCCATATCTCAAATAGGGTTAATAAAATTTAGTTTTAATATGAGGGAAAAAAATGAGAAGTTACCACCAAATTATGATCTCAATTAAGAGAACATTGGTGGAAATTAGAGACAAATAATTATAGGAAAAATGTAAATATTTATAGGGAGGGATTGAGGTCATCAATCACAAACAAGTGTAAAATTGAAGGCCTTAAATACATCAATCAATGATGATTTAAAATATCATCGGTTCAACAAAACATAAGGTATTTGGATAAAACATTTTTGGTTTTATGTTCCCTTACTTAAATTTTAAGGATTAATTAATTCACATAATAATAAAAAAAAATATACTTGAAAATTAGAGTTACATCCTTTAACTAATATCTACCACAAAATCATCTTTCACTCTAAAAGATAATAGAAATTAAAAATATTCTATTTGTCTTAATCATATAGGGTTAAAAAAGGAATTTATAATTAATCTATCAGACTTCTTAAGAAAACTACATTAAACAATCCAGGATATCACATAAGCCAGTGGTAGGTGATTCACCCTTTTCGCCCTTCAGTTGCATGTTCTAGTCTCGCTGCCTTGCTGGATGTGACGGGTTGTCACCCAGCCTCCTGGTTTTCCATTTTATAATAATCCAAAAATAATCATTAGAAATTCTTTAAACATAAAAATAGTATCCAATGTGAAATATAATCCATTCCAACCTTTATACTTATCCAAAATACATATGTAAACTCTCAGTCCACAAATTATATGGAAGGTAAACATAATTTAGATCCTTTTTACCCCGTAATAACATGTGAATACCTTTATCATGTATTCTTTAAAAAAACATAAACATCTTGAATTACCATAAAACCTTATTGATTACATTCATGCTCCCTTATTCCTTATAGAATACTGGATATAATTCATCCATCAAAAGAATGTTGTAATCTCCAACAATGATAGAATATACAAATCTTTAATTAGTTTCAAGGAAGTCAAGAATATCCAATATAATTTTCCCAAGTCAACTATATCTTATTCCAAAATCCGTACATCAATATTAAGACCATATTAAGGTTTATTTTTCCTTCAACCATTTAATTTCCAAAAGTATTAACTCGCTGTAGAGTTACTTTGTATAGTACCATAAAATCTCAAATCCTCAATGAAATAGTGCTGTTGTACAATCCTTATTTATTTCCAGTACATCATTGATACAACAATTTAATGAAATAATTCCAATATAACAACATAAGAACACTAGACATTTCTATTCATCTGTGGTCGTATCATAACTTGATTATTATCCAATATCATCATTTTTGGCATAGTCTGATGACTGGGACATTAGTTCGCGTAGTGTCCAAATCCCTTATTGATGAATCAGTGTACATTTGAACCCTTTTTCTTACCCTTATAATCTCATACATGGTGTCATTTTTCTCCACACTTATAACAAACTCCCATTCCTTTAAATAATGTTACACGATGTTTCTTCCCATAATTATCACATATGGGAAAATTCTTCTTTTCCCTCTTCCAATTATCCATCTTTCTCTCTTCTATCCTTTTCTTCGCTTACTTCCCTTAAAATCCATTGGACTCATAGAATTATTTATTTATAATATTAACACATGATGATATTTCTTAATATGTTGAGAAAACATGAGAGACTATTTCCCTTTTAAATATTGGCTGAATACCATGGAAGATATGATCATTCTTTCTCTTTGGATCATATTTATTGCTGGAGTTCACATTCCTTATATTGGGCTCCATTTCTATACAATGGCCTACACTAGGTCAGTTTATGAATTGCAATGAATAATTACAAACTTGTAAAATACCTAACATAAATTGAACATTTTATGGATATAATTCATATTCATAAAAATGTTTTCTTTGAATAAGTATATACTCATAAACCCTTCGTAATGGTTTGTAATGAAAATTAGAAGTATCCTAAACATATCCCTCGAGAGTGTCAAAACCAAGTGTGCAGCAAGGCACATTGTTGTGCACCAGTTCCCAGTTCGAGTCTAGCTCAAAGCGATGTTTTCGGGTTTTACCCCTAGGTACATCTGTTCCATAGCATCCTCTACCTGCTCATATCCAGACAAGGATGTATTGCTCGGGAATATAACAAAATCTCTACAATACTAAAATCCTAAGAAGTTATTATATACAAATCCTCAAAGTTAATCTTATGGCTATGTGATCTAATAAGAGTTTCTCTAAATCTATCTTCCAAGGTTTGTACTAAACATCCTCTAATACCAATGGTAATGCCCCGACCACAGTTACCCAGAGTCGGTGCATTATTATGTATCATTGGCATGATTAAAAATGATCAGGTTCCAAAAGGCTGATTATTTTAGTAGCCTTGGAAATAGTAGATACATTCATAACATTTACAATACATCATAAAGTGAAAAACTACAACAACATCTTGTCTCCATAGACCACACTCATATCCCCTCATACTATCCCTACAGGTCATTCATAAAATACTTCATCACATCCTGGGAAAAATAAAACATAAAAAGGTGTGGGCTCAAATGCCTAATAAGGATAACAATATAGCGGAAGCATTCATAAATAAACATTAACATATGTTGCAATGTTTAACAAAATACTTTTAAACTTGAACTTTAGCATAATATGGCAATGAAAGAATGAAATAATTCTATTTACTTATTCACATCGATATTCTACTAATCGAATAATCACATGCAATATCAATAACCACTTTCACAATGATGGAATGCATAATTCCAGAATATCATAACCACATAGTCAAGGCCTTGTTCCAAGACTACAAATAAGATTTTTCCAAGGCCTTGTGCCAAGACACTAGTTTGTCTCATGAGACCTACTGATGCATCAAGGTGTTATAGCTAGCTCCACCCGTCACATACTAAGTCTAATGCATTCCTCATATGAACAGATTTAAACATAACATAAATATTCGTATTAAAACTAGCATACGAAATTCCAATACTTTCTCCATAAACAATGAATGGTATAAAAATAACACAACCACAGTCAAAAATATCAGAAAACCTTAAATATCATATTAAAGTTTTGTATCCTAATAAATCAACATCAAATAAGATTAAAATCCATCAAAGTATGTTGACATAGATGAAATCATAACTATTTGAGTGAATTATCCCTCTTTTTTTGAAATCATTGAAAAGTCAAAAATTTATAAAGGAAGTAATTTAAAAGAAATTTTTGAATCAAAGTGTCCCATACCACTTTCAAACTTTTGAAAAAAATATCATTTCAAAAAATTAATGTCCATATAAATAAATCCTTAAAATCATTTTGAAAACATTGACATTAATGAAAAACATTTAGAAATATAATTCTTTAAAACATTTACAATTCTGATCTTGATAAAGTGTACATTTCACAAATTCTTAAAATATTCATTTTGAAATAATATAAAACTCCCATAATTATAAAATTAAACATTTAATTTCCAAATATTCTTATAAGCCTGTAAGGGTTTCTTCACCGATTTTATAATGGCGTAAAATAGCCACACATGTCTTATTAGTTAAAAAAGGCTTTCTTACCTTAATTTTATCAAAATGGTTAAAAAGGACCTTGTATGGAAAACGATGGAAATATTCCTTTATAAACATCTTATAAAAATTCAAAAAAGGTTATAACTGAATTTATCCCATATTCTGTAAAATAGTAATAATGTTTTGAAATACATTTTTAAGAAACATACTTGTGGATGATAAAGAGGTTTTAGTGGATAATTACGTATAAAAAAACTCAGATAATGAAGAGATTGTGAAATAAACCCTTAAATTGTACAATTCCTTGGTTGAGGGTAGGTTAACCACTTGTATAATTCTGAAATAATTTTTATTAAATTATACAATAATAATATACATTAATATGATATCATATAGGATCTTTTAAAATTGCTTTGTTAATAATATCTTATTATTATCGTCATTTCGGGTGATAACATACTGATTTTCTTTTTTATGTTTTTTACAAAAGTAATGCATGTTATGTATAGGTTTTATCTTATTCATATACATAATGATATCAAGTCCTTAAACATTATTTTTATCAATCAAATTAAAATAATTTTTGATTGGATACGATGTGGAATGAATCGCATCGCGTTCGTGGAGACGGTAGTCCGTACGTAAGTACGAGCCACAATATCATTATTTTAATATTAAAATAATATATACTTGGATGTTATATCATATATAATGAATAATTATAATTTTATATTTATTATTTAAATCAATTAAAAATCATTATCACACCCATCTAAATAATAATGTTTTGAATAACAATTACACCACGACTTGGATACCGTAAACTGTACGTACACACGTATAGTGTCATGTCATTAAAAGGATTGATTGAATACTGAATATGTTTGTACCATAATTATAATAACATCACAGTATATAGGAGATACTTGAGTTATTATTTTATAATGGAAATAACAAATAACGAAGAAGTTGAAGAAGAAAGGAACATGAAAGAGGGTGGTGAAAACATTACCACTTCTTCAGGTTACTACTTTTGATTTGATGAAAAGGGTTACATAAGTTGGCTTAATGACTAAAGTAATGCCTCTATGATGATGTGTGGGATGTTGAGAGAATATTTGGTCAGGGATTGGCTGAGCCAAAAGGATTTTAAGGTGTTAATTAATGAGAAGGGGGAGTTCCCTTTTATAAGAGGGGTGAGGGGTACCTTAGGAAAAGTTAGAAATATTATTTTATAATAAATTAATATTAGGTTTCTAATGGATCAAAAATATATTATTAAAAAATTAAGGTGGGTATAGGTCTCAAAAAACTCAATCAATAGGTTTTAGACAGGTTTGGGTCACTATATTAACCATATCTTTTAGTTTTAACTCTTAGTTAAATAGTTTGACATTTACCATGTCTCTTTATATTTTGATATTATATAGAAAATAAAAATACTATAAATTTCAAAGAGACCCCCAAGTGGTCCATTAATAAAAAAAACTATAATTATATAAGTCCTTTGGACGAAGCTTAGATTTTTAGGAATATAATATCAATTAATAATATAATATTTGTTTTAAATACTATTTTATGTCAATTTTTACAATATTTAATAATTTATTTTTGTTAATGTATTAACAACTTTATTAGTTCAAATAAAATCAATTTATGAAATCCTAACATGTAATATTATCCAATAAAATTCGTGGATGTCATCAAAACGTTCAAATTATATTTTTTTTAACTTTTATAATTCCAAATTTTTTGATTCTTTCATTAATAAGGAAAATACATCATCATTATTGAGTCATAAATAAATTTAATTATTAAATGTCTAAAAATTATAAATTAAATACCATTATGTAGGAAATATTTTAATATTTATAAGGAATATTTATTGTCAAAAAAATAACAAATATAACCCTATGTAAAAATTTATTTTCTTAAAGATATATGCTTGTGTCATTTTTGTATTTACCTTAACATAATTAATATAAAGTGTCATTATCACTTACAAGTGGATCCATTGGGTCCCAAAATCGACCCAAAGATTCCCATGGTCAGACATGTATCAGACAATAGGGTTAGGACTCATTTAAGGGTAATTTAGTATTATTATTATATTATTTGTTTACCCTTATTTATCGGATTTACCATTTAACCATGGTATATAAAATATTTTCTGATGTAATTATTCAAAATGTCTAAAAATAAAAGTTACATATTTACACAATTCAGATATCCGGATTCCAAATAGGGAATCTATTTTTCTAAATTCCAAACATAAAATTTGCAGAAATTAATTTAAAATTAATCCCCGCTCTCAAAATAAAAAACGTGTTTTTAAGAAATAGTAACTATAAAAATATTGACACTTTTTTATGTCCGGTTAAAATTTGAAATTATGTCCTATGACCAACATTGTATTAAATCTTAAAATTTATTCTATATATATTTTAAAACCACTGAAATTCATAATTTACCACTATTAATTATTTCGATTAAAAAAAGTTGTTTTTAATTAAAATTTTGTAATTTCACTATTAATCATAAATTGAAAGACATCAGAAAAATAAAAAAATTTCACTATAGGATAATTTCAATATTCCAAATCCAAAAATGAGGTCCAATTTGAAAGATAAAATTTATAAAATTTTAAATAGTGGGAATTACTGTTCATAGAATCTTGTTTGATTGGTCGCGACGTGTTAGAGTCTCGAAGTTGCGTACAATGCAAGCTATTTCATTATTAAAAGGGAAATTTATCGTGGATGCTTTGGGTGTTACAATTGATTAGCTTCTACCCACTTTCACCTACTTATTACTACAATTTCCCACCATTATTCACATCATGTATGATGGATCTCATAATTTTAATAGATTCATAATAGACCCTTTTAGTATCTTTGATGATTGATCGATTGGGAATTAGTATAGAAGTGAGTACAATATTTACAGGTGTAATATGGTATCCATATGATGTTAAATGATTCCTAAAATTTCATATGTTCTATGTGATCTAATTAATATTTCCTTAATAGAAAAAAAATCATAATATTCCATTCGAAAATGTGTACTATTAGAGACTATATTTCAAGATGATTCTTATTTATGCCCAACAAATCATGAATGATCCTCCTATTCATATTCAATAATTTTTTCTCAGATGACATGTTTACATTTCACTAGGTATATTATTTAGCCACTCATGTTCCCCTATGATTTCGGGATCCTATTAAACCCACTAATCAAAATTTTCTTCTCATTAACGAAGAATAGAATTTCTTCATTAAAAATAATAATAGAATAACTTATATACCAATACATATTTTCAATGAAGGGTCTTACACTCCTCCTAATCAAAATTTAAATTCTTTATGAGATACTCCTATGTTAATTTGATTATGCTAGGAGACATTGGATCCCTCTACCATAATACACACATGGGTTTGGAGAAGAAACCCCCTCCCCATGAAAGATACAATGATCTATAGGGATCCATAGGATCAAATTAATAGGCCAAATACTCATTCATTATACCCAATTACTCTCATGAACCATATAATAATGCTCTATTCTAAAAATTCATATTACTTGTCCAAATCAATTTTCATCATAATATTATATCCTGGACTATTTTAATTAATATCATCCTATATCTCTTCCACTTCCCCCATCACCCATTGTATGAGCTGTCTTTAAATAATAAAATGATTATCTACCTAGAAAAGTCATGGTATAACTATACTAATCCTTCTATTAATTATATATATGGGTATAGAATAGTAAATATTGAACAGGATGATATGCATATATTGTTATATAATAGTTTTATTCTTCACATTTAAAATTATAACCTCTATTGAAGAGAATACTTCCCCAAAGAGAACCCCTTTTTTGAATAACATTGCACCACTTCCCTAACATGTTCATTGAGGATATCATCTATGTGCACATAAAATGAAACAGTTCACCCTTAAAGACTATACTATCCTTCAATAATCTTTTTATATATTATCTCTTTGATCTTATTTTTATCTAAAAAATCTTACAATTACTTATTAAAACTGTCATCCACTAGTCTATAAATGTGGTTTGTAATGTTATCCTAACCATATATCTTTTTTAATTCCTCTACTACATCCATTTCATCTTTCCAATGGACACTAAAAATGTTACATTTCTTGTATTTAAGACAATTATATATCCACTATAGATGAACTATCTTTTAAATTCATTTTGATCCTATTGGTCACGATCTTATCCTGGTCACATGCTTGAAATAAGGATGTATTCCAATATTTCACTTTGATTTGAAGGGGATTTAATCATTTACTTCACAATCATTCCTTCCAATGTAATTTTTTGACAATGGTGTTTTGTCTACAAACCATTTTTATAAACTTATCATCATTCAAATTCCCTCAAACCCTCTCATATTGTATTTCATTGTCCTATTTGATTACCTCCAAACAATTTTCATTATTTTTTTTTCTAGAATTCTACTACTGAATTCCCTTTTTTGGACATTGATGGTGGTGTGTCAACTCCACCCATAAAGTACCCATATCTTGTTGATCTCAAGATATTTTTACAATTTTAAACAAACCATAGAATGGATTCAAATTTTTTTATTTATATAGATTTTTTGTCTTATAATCCTACACATTAAAGCACACTAATAGAGGTGAGTGATTGGATAGTGACCACATAATGTTGTTTATATAAACATTTAGAAATAAATCTATACATTTTATGTCACACTCAAACTATTATATTATACTCCATAATCTCTTATTGATAGTCCTTTTGTTTCTAGAGGTAATATTGTTTATGGAAAATCATATATCTATAAGTGAATTCGATATAATAATGAAAATAAAAATTCACTCCCACTGAATTCACCTTTTATTGTGATATTTTTTGGTGACACATTCACATAACACATTTAAATACTATGATTTTATAAGAACAAAATGTGTGTGTTTCTACAGGTTCTAGGCATTCATTAAAAAAAATATACGCTTGGAGATATAATTTAAATTATCTGCATTCTATATAGGTTACAAAATATCCACTATATATCCATGATGCCTTCATGTTTCACTATAGATAGTGGAACCCTTCATCTAGGTCCACATACCCCTAGTGTTTAAAATAAGGATATAGATCATTGAGAAATAAAAGTATTAGTATTTATATTTTAAGGTGTTATAAGAACTAACTATTGAAATATTCTAAATTTCTTATCCTTATTTGAAATGGGTGAAACAACTACTATCCACCATAGAATAACTATTTAGAAATCATATTTCTTCTCTGGAGACTTGTGAGACCAAAATCTATGCAACATCCTCCAACTCCAATAGAACAAAAAATTGGTGGGGATATCATAGAGAAGAATGATGGGGTTCTAATGAATCACCCCTAAAAAAATTAGATATCCAATAAAGAAAATATGGTGAGGTTCTAGATAGGATGAATTCTTTCGACACTCCCCTACCAAGATGATTGAATGTATCCCCTGAGTTATCATGATGGTAGCCCAATTATTTTTTGAAAAAACATCACAAGATATGACTACATATGAGATATGATTTGATGTTAACTGACCACATTAGATTTTCCACACTCGAGGAATGTAGGTGTAATTGGGGTCCTTATGGAGCCATTTATGGATGTCTAGGATCCTGAACAAACACCTCAATCACAGGAGATATGTTTTGTTAATCTAATCATTCTCCATGATATATGTTCTTGAGATGATCAAAATTTTCGATGGATACTTGATATCCCCTAATCCCATGAAAGACCTAAATAAATAAAGTGGCATTTTCTTGCTCCCAAATATTTTTACTAAATATATGTTGTGTTAGCCCGATCCCCCTTAAAATTCATCCACTAAATGGATCAACACCATACTATCATCCACTTGATATGCACACGAAGGTGTAATAGAGATGGTAAAAAAATATCACCTTTTAGGTCTAGTTTTAAGAGTTAGACATACCATCTTTCATCAGTTTAATGGAATACACCCCTGATGCACCATCCTACTTTAAGGGTTCCTCATCTTATTAGGGGTACCTCTTCAAAAGTTCCTCTCATGAGTCTTCGTAATATAAAAACAAACACACGACAAAGTATGTGTTCTTTTATTTACTTGGACGAGTTATAATTATATTTGGATCTATCAACGTACATGTGGATAATTTTGATATTAAAAGGGAATGTAGACAAATATTATCAACACACCAACATAATGAGAGAAAATTAATTTTGATGATGGAATTTTGTTTGAAGAATATTTATCCTCATACATTATCTCATCAATACCTTTGATGTACTATTTTTTTGAGTATTACTTTTGAGATGCCTTCCATTTTCAAGGTGTCTCTACCTTGTACTCCTTGTTTTATTAGATCTATCTTTTTGTACTAGGTCTTATAGTTAATCCCTGTTTTATTTTCCAGAATATAATATTCCGTGTCCACATTGGTTGACTGAAGTTATTTCTTTGGTTGTTTCACATCGAATCATTCTTAAAGAGAATGAAATTTACTTCCATTGTATGTTCGCTATTTTTTTGCCTATACGTTTTTCAATTTCAATCATTCCAAAAATTTGGTATCATATTGTTTAGTTTTTATTTCATATTTTTTATAGAATCAAATTATAAGAGAATGATTTTTTTGAATTTTAATAACTACCATATGTGGAGAATTATGATGAAATATATTCTTTTTATGAAAATGAATCTTCCAAAGAACTGTATGAAGAATCCAGAAATAAAGTAATATATAAAAATTGACATTAAGCATGAGATGTTCAATGGTTTTATTTTCCAATGGCTAGAAGATAATGCAATGAACCATATTTTCATCATGTCTCACTCCAGAATATTGTGGGAGAATCTTGAGACGTCCTATTCTCCCATGATAGTAAAAAATTAATTTTTTTATTCTCAGAAGAATGATCAATATGTGGTAAAAAGAATGTATGTCTATTTATAACTATTTGAGTGATTATCAAGTATTTTTTGATCAATTTTCGGGTATGGGTATTAGTTTTGAAGATGATGTTTTATCTCTTTTTTCATAAAAATTACTCGATTTTGGGTGAATTTACATGTTACTCTAACCTATTCTTCTTAAAATAGTGTTGTAACATTCAGTTTTGTTTAGTCAGTTATTTTAAATGTAATGCCTAAAGAAGTACTCCAGAGAAATATTCATTAATTATTTTAATTATTTATAATAGGGTTAGATGTTAAAAACATTT
The DNA here is from genome assembly GCA_963277665.1 of Viscum album. Classification (NCBI taxonomy): domain Eukaryota; kingdom Viridiplantae; phylum Streptophyta; class Magnoliopsida; order Santalales; family Viscaceae; genus Viscum; species Viscum album. The sequence continues at coordinate 551,640,692 of OY728125.1, read as the reverse complement.
CTAGGATGGAATAGTTGAGGTAAGCACAAAGGAACAAGGAAAAAAATTCTAATCAATGTAGAGATAATTTGAATTATTAATTTTTGTTATAAAGAAATGTTAAGATGTTTTGTTATCAGATGAAATTAAAAAATATAATTAAAAAATCTATAGAAGAAAAATGGGGACAAAGATTCCAATGTCACTGCCATTATAGAGGTTGATCTAGTTATTGTTTATGTCTACATTAATATTTCTTCTGATGATTGTTTTTTGGTTATTGAATGCGGTGATTATCTTCATGTGACATAGAATAAGGAGTTCCTACATCTTACATGCAATGTAATTTTGGGATTTTGATGATGTGTAATGGTGACCATCATGACGATGAAGGTATTACGACTATTTTTTTTAGAGAACAATATAATAACTATGAAAAATATAAATAAAGTTTGGCATGTGAATGAGGTTCACTCGATTCGTATTTCTAACCATGTTCTTGATGATGAAGGGTTTATCATAAATTTTGATTTTTTTCCAATGGAATGTTTTCAAGGGTTCATTTATTGTGTCTCGAGTGAATAGAAAATCATGTGGTACTAGAATAAAGATTTTATTTACTTTGATAATTCTTTTATTGTTGTGTGTAGTGTTTCGTCAAAGTTAATGCATAAGAGGCTAAGTCACCATATTTTGAAATCACTTAGTTTTTTTGCATGATAAATATTTTTCCTGATTTGAAGTGTCTACAATTGAACACATGGGATCACTATTTTTTTATAATGATAGTAGAGTGAGTTTTAGCTATCATTCTCTAAATAAGAAACCACGAGTGTATGAATTAGTACACTATATCTTGTTTATTTAATTTGAAATCTAAAACATTAGTGGTGGTCATTATTTTGTGACATTTATTTATGAAAACTCATTTATGGTCTAGGATTATTTTTGAAAGCCAATAGTTATGTGCTCAGTTTTTTGGGTAATTCCAGTATTTTACCTTATGGTAATCTATTAAGAAATTGATATATATGTTCACAAACTATGGGAGTGAGTATTGTTGTCTGTTTGATCAGTACTGCATGTAGAAAGGTAACCAGCTTTTGAAAACGCCTCCCTAGACACCTTAGATAAATTGTGTAGCTGAGTGGAAGAACAATATTTTTTTGGAATTAGTTTTTTTTTCTTTTAGAAGAAATGTTTCCTATGCATTTTTTGGTTGAGTATTTACGTACTAGATGTTATATTGTCAATATATGACTTGTATTTTATTTTTATATAGACATCCCAGAAATGCTTATATATTACCAAGAGACTAGGTAAAATCTCATTCTTATTTTTTGTTGGAAGGATTTTGTTCATGTTCCATGTTATATGAAATGCAAGATGGACTATAAGTTATGACAATGTATTTTTATTGTCTTTGGAAACGATGAGTTTGGGTACAAGTTCTATGATACTTCTTTGCAGAATCATGTCAAAATCTATAATGTAGTGGTTAAGGAGGAGTAGACTATTACAAATATTGATAATAGAGAAAAATATGCTTAGACAAATTCTGATGGATTTCTCAGTAATTAGTAGGGTTTTAATTGACATTTACCTCACATTGATGATTTTGATGATCATGTGAATGGGAATAATGATATTCAGGGATAACATGTTGGGGATGATGTGGTCGATGCACCTTTTGTTTCTGATGATCCCATTTTAGGGGTTATTAGTGAATCCATAGATCCACCCTAGTGGACATCTCAGTATCATACAATTTCTTGACAGTATTCAATTGATGAATTTGATGTCCTTGATTGAGGGAGAGAACCCGAATAATTTGATGAGGATATGTAACATGAACATAAAGATAGATTGGTTGTGACAGGGGATTATGAGAAGAGATCATTGCAATGAAAATCATTATTTTGGGCTGGTGAAGTTACCGACAGGTAGAAAAAATATGCAGAATCAATGGATTTATCCGATAAAATATGAAGAATCCAATTTTGTTCCACAACACAAGGACTAATACTTTTTTAAAGTATTCCATCAAAATAATGGTATTGATTTTGATGAGTTGTTTTTACAAGTTGTGAAAATTTCATATAGTTGGGATGTTCTTGGTTTTCCTTTTATTTTAGGCTTGTAGATTGAGCATATGGATGGGAAGATAGCTTATGTACATTGGATTTATAGAGGATATTTTTATGGAGTAGTCAGAGGGTTTTGTTAAAAAAGGTACAGAGAATCTTGCATATTGTTTAAAGAAGAATTTTTATGGATTAATGAAATATCTGAGGCAGTTTTATAAGAATTATGAATATGTCATTTTCATTAGTTTTTAGGGAATATATCTTATTATTATTGGTTTTTTTTATAATTTTATTAATGATGTTTTTATTATAATGTTGCATTATGTTTTTTATATTCTCATTATTGGCCAAGATACTTCTATAATTGACAGATTGAAGAAGGATCTTTGTCTATATATTTTTTTTAATTACTTCAAGCCAACATGAATTGTTCTTGGTATGTCGATTTCTGGTGACATTAAGTCAATGAAATTGTGGTTATTAAAATAGATATTTATTAAGAAGGTTCTCCCTATATTTTATATAGATAGTATAAAAGTGGTTTGTACTCCTCTAGCTTTACAATTTATGTTATGTACCATTTAGTCACCTTCTACTGATGAAGATAAAGAAGAGATGAGTCACATACCTTATTAAAATTTCATTGGCTATTTTATGTATATGATTATATGTACTACACATTATATAGATTAAGAATTTGGCGTGGTCAGTCCTTTTCTATCTAATCCAGGTAGAGAGCAATGGAGATAAGTGACGTATATATGTTAAAATAATTGAGGTATTTTTTATCAGAGATTTTGTTTTGAAAAATAGGAACCTATTTTCTGTGAATTTAAAGACTCCGATATTGTAGTAGATATCGATTCAAGGATGTCTAATTCTGTCTATTTTATCACATTTTCAGGGTTGTATCTTGGCAGTCTAGATTTTAGAGATTTGTTGTTTTATCTACCACGGAGTCAATTTTTATTACAACAAAAAATGCATGGAAATAATTTTTGTGGATGAAAACATTTAATTGATACAAGACTCATAATGGGGGTAGGTATGTTTCATTCTGTGATATTCAGAGTTCTACTTTTTGGGAAATAATTCTACTTCACAAGTAAGGTTAAAACATATTGATGTTCAGTATCATTACATCTATAATGTCATTGATTCAAGACAGTTTGAGATCAGAAAGATCTACACTGATGACAATGGGTTAGACATGTTGACCAAGAGTTTTCACATTTCAAAATTATAGATGTTCTTACAGGTTGTAGGGTTGGTGGTGATCCCCACATTTTTCAGAGGAGAGTTTATAGGGGTTGCCTCATCAAATGGGGCTCCAACACTACTTTGAAAATAAAAATGAAACCTGGGTCAATGGAAATGTTTTTCCTTTAAAATGGAGGAATTATAATTAAATCTAAACCTTTCAATAATCACATGTAGAATTGTTTTATAAAATAAAGAATCAGTCCATGGATTTATAAAAACTGACATATAAAAAGAAAATTCGTTTTGGTGATCACATTTTTTTCGATGATCATTTTTCTTCAGAATGCATCTGTTATACACAATTGATCCCCCATTTTATCTAAGTATTACTTTTTGGTTCCCTTCCCTTATTGGGGAGTCTTTGTTGTGTTTTCATTTTTTAGTGGATTCGTCGTTCTGAACTAGGTCCCTGGGTTTTTCTATTTTGTTTTTTCAATGTCTAACTTTTTAGAGTAAATATTTTTTTTCTTTATTTATTTGTTTTGGTTTACAATCATCTGTTTATATATGATGTGATAGAAATATATTTCTACATTATGTACTCTATATTATTCATTACATGTTCTTCACTTTGTATAATTCTTAACATTATTATGAACATGAAATCAATATAACATAATAGACACCACCTTAATATAAAAGATGGGGATTCTCCTTTATTGAAACATTTGGAGAAATATGCCTAATGTTTTGTGGATTAACTAGTGAATGATTCATCTTATGCAATATTGAAATGGAAATTTTCATTTTAATAAATCATACTAATGCACAACATTAAATTTAATGAATATCATTATCTTTAACATATCCTAATTAATTAAATTATTTTAAACCCATATTTCATTTCATGAAAATTCAAATCATATCACTTCATAAACACCACCATCACATCACCATTAGATCATCCTCGCATCCTTATATAATATGTTATTCATTTATAAGTAAATCATTCAGTTTTATAAGGGGATGCGTGATTGCATTTCCACAAATTAACCTCACACGTAATAATTTACACATTAACAACAACACATAAAATTAAATGGTTCATTATAAAGTATGAAACTATTTATATATATACTCCCCATGATTTTTAAATATAAAATATACAACCTATTTTTATATTTAATGCTTTTGGAAAACTAATATAAACTATGTGCAAGTATGTCTTCAGGGGATTGGATGGTGTAACAGGACCTGAGTATTCAGTTAACATTTTATGGTCAAAATCAACAGTATTTGAAATACAAGAATTGAATTAACTACAATAAGTTGGGATGAAATTTAGAGAGTAAAACAAACACTAAAATTAATTATAATAATTTTTTATAGTGAAACATTATACCCAAATCTGTTTTTAAAATACATTCATTTGAATTTGAAAATCACAATACAAGCATATCTTATAATTTTTAGGGAAAATATTTGGTATTTCATAATCATATCTCGAGATTAACATATGGTGTTTAGACCACCAAACATTTCAATTTTAAATACTTACATGCACCTTTAATTATTGGGAAACACATAACAATCCATAAATAATATTTATCAACCATTAATTTTTATTAACAATATACTATATTTCCTGTTCCACCAAAACCCAGTGGAATCGAATTTTCAATTCTAATAAAAAAAATTAAATAATTTTGAACCCCGTATTACAAATTAAAATCATAAAACACATCCATAATTTCTATACCCTAACATAAAATCCATAAAATAATTCATACATGGTCATCCATTCTGCAGAATGAAAATATGTTTTGAGACAAAAACCATAATTGGATTCTTTGATGTGAGAAAACAAAAAATACTAGATAAATAGATTCCTTCACTATAACAAAGTAAAATCCAAATATCAAATCCCTATTAAGGTTATGTGAATCAAAAAGGGAGATAAAATAGGCGAGATGAGAATAATGTTCAACCCTTACTTTGATTTGGTAGATAGAATAACCATTGAAAACCGTAGATTCACTTGAACGATGTAAATTGTGAGGATGTCTATAAAGAGATCTGGTAGTGCCTAAAGAATGTTGGGGAGTAAATGATATCAATAGTACCAAATACAGAAATAAAAAATGAGAGGAAATATTCCTTAATGTACATATTTAACTTTATATCTATGTTAAACCAACTACATATATAGTATGGTTCCACCGAGCTCACAATGTAACAATGATGTAAATACCGCATTGTTTTAGATCACATAGTAGACAATGAGCCTCCCTAAGGTACATTATCCCATAAGAAAACAAATTTTAGGAATCACCTTTTTTTATTCTACCCAAGCCTCATTATGTCACAAAAAAATCTCAAAAAATATCTATAATACCTTCAGTTACTATTCAAAAGCATAAAAGTAGATAACTAAATGTCATAATTAAATAAATATCTCTATTGGTCACAAAAGATACAAATAACTTTTAGTTATATTTATAACTAACTAAAATGTACTAAAAATCAAATAAATTTAATCTGGTTCAATAAAAACTATAGACCACATAACTTATCTACATCTAGACATCCAATGTGATTATTTCTCAATATTAATTTTCCTTCTAATTAAATGAAGTATATGTAGTTCACCCATAACCTTACCTAAATATATTCCATCTGCTAAATAAATTTCTCTAAAATCCATTCTATATAAAAAATCCAAAAATTCAATAAAATCAATATAGAAAAAAGACACCCAACATGTAAATATGTATCCAAAATTCATGAATCATCAAATGAATTTATCATAAATCCATTTTGGAAAGTTAATCACCTAAATACATAAACACATGATAGACATATAAATATCTATATAATTCCATGTACACCACAATTTTTTTATTCAATATATATGGTTCTTCTAATATTATTATTTTCCTAATGGGTATCCATTCCTTTCAAGTCACTACAATTTATATATTATCAAATAATTTAATTAAAGTAACAACATTAAAGAAAACCTCATTACAGAACCCCCTTGATACTACATTTTATAAAATACCTCAATTAAATATATTATATTATTAATTTATTTTTATAAAATTCCATTTTATATTAATTAATCCATGAGAAAAACATCTTATTGTTTTCTCACTAAAAAATAAAAAATTTCAATTCAATTATCCCATTTAAAATCACATCCCACATTAATTTTCAAAATAAATAATATAAATTTGTAATCATGTTTTTAAACCACGTCTATTTTTCAACATTATGAAATAAAATTTCTTTAGCATAATAATTAATATCTTTCAAAATATATAAACCTAGATTCTACATTTAAAACATCTAGGTTTCACTAAAGAAACTACTATAAAAACTAGTCTCCAATGAAAAAATCCCGCATTTGACTGACTGAATAGCCTGAAGAACTATTTTTTATACTTCTTGGATAAATCATTTTTTATGGATAATGGGGTAAACCAAAAATGAGTTTAAATATATAAAGACATAATCATAACCCATTCCCAAAACAATACTACAAGATAATTCACATCCACAACATCAACATAATAATGGGAAGCCTTGACCAATGCATGTCTACTCATCATGTTGTCCTGTGAAAAAATGCACATACCTGGTACCAAGTTCTATTCCATACACTCTGAATCTTAAAAATCTGTAAAACCAAGCATAGTTAAAGCTACCTGCTCTGAATTCTTGTCTGAAGCATTTCCTTGTAGAAAGTATGAACCAAACCTTCTTGAAAACTACTAGCCATAAAATGATAATTTATCTTATCTTTCCCAACTATTGATCAGACACCACCATATTTATTTTCACATACACAAATTACTTTAAATTTAATATTAATTTAATTTCCATTATATCTTTGATTTGGTGGATTCTATGAATTTTTTTAGAGATGGTTGAGTTTTCATGATTTGGGCCAAACAGGGATCTCAATTCCAAATATAAAAATAATTTTTTAATCAATTATAACTCCTTCATTTTTAAACATTTTTTTATCCATTATAATTATTTCATGGCATCCCTTTACCTATGAAAACCACCAAATTAATTTGGACCATTTTAAATATATAATCATTGTGAATTTGAGTTTATATTTAAGGGATTGGGCCTTCCTTAATAACCATTTCCTACATTAAAAAAATTTAATTATTCAATAACTCATTAAGTATTTAGGTTTGTTCAGTGATTCCAACTCTCACTCGATCCCTCCTATCTAAGGCGCCCCCCCATTCTCTCATCCCACAATTTCGAGCTCAATAGAATCATGAAAGTGGGTGAAAGTTATCTAGATTTCACAAATCGCCCATATTTGAAGAGGTAAATTGAACCTTTCATAAACCCTTCAAGTTTTACTATTTTTTCATTATTATAGTTCCTAAATGCTATCCTAATCATTATTATAAACTACCTTAAATTTTTATCTATTTTAAAATTCAGATACTGGTGGATGTTGGGTCTTGTTTATGATTGTTTTGGGTATGTGTTTCTATCTTTAATTCCTTCCTTGTCTTTAGGGTTTCCACCCACATTCATAATTTTATAGAGTGTCCATAAGTTAGGGTATATACCTAGTGTTTTATTTGGTATTTTTTTGGTGAAATCATAAGGTTGAGGGTTCGTTTTCAGTTACTTTTGGTGCAGCGGAGGTACAGTTGAGGTTTCACACCAACATTCATGGGTTTTGATGCAAAAGGTAGGTGATTCCATGTATAACCATTTTATGGTGAGTTATCTAGCTTGGTTTATTAATTTAGTATGCTTAAAATATCTTTTTTGTGGGGTGAAAACTATTTTTTATGGATTTGGTTATGTTTTTAGTTTTGTAGTTGCATTGTTTCATGGAATTGGGTGCTTTTCATGCGTGGCTCTTAGGGAAATGTTTGGGTGTAGTTTATAACATATGAAAGTGATTTATTAGTATTGAAAGGGGAATAAAATTGTGGTTTTATAATGACTTAATATAATTTGATCCTTGTATGGTGGTTTTAAAATGGGTTTAATTTGTGAAAACATGTTGTTCATCTTGAATGTGATTTGTGAAAACATTTGTTTCTCTATTTGTACATTTTGTGGTATTGTTTGAGGTATTTGTGTAACACTTGTGGTGGTTTGAAAAATGTTTTTAGGGCTTCCAATTCTATTTGGATTGTTATTGGGATGGGTTTTGTCTGGAATGAGGGTGTTTAAAAGGGGTTTGTATGCAAACCATGGTTATACCTCTTGGGTTGGTTTTATAAAAATTGTAAATGATTTAATGAGTTACACAAAGTGTAAAATGGTTGATTATGTACTTTTTTGGTGACAGTATCTTCTTAAAATGAGTTTCTGAAACATAAAGTGGTCATTTATGTTGTCAAACTTTTTGGTAATGTTTTGTAATTTGTCGATGTGATTTATGAAATTATGATGTGGGTGCGAAACATGTTTTAACGGTGTTTTGTGTGAGTGTGATGTAAAAAATGGACTTTGTTTATGAAAATGGTATTATTTAACATGTTAGTAGGCTGTTATAAGATTTTTAGCATCTATGGAATGATTTTATAAAAATTTTAACGGATTTGTTGAATTGTGAAAGATGTGGAAAATGTGTTGTGGGCTATTTTTGTTGTGAGTATGATTTGAAAATTTATTTGAATGAAAAAGTGTATTTTTAGACATTTGTGATTTATATGTGAGATTTTTGGTGAACTTTTTATTCTTAAATGAATTTTGAATGTGAATAGTATATTTCTTAACTTGTTGAACTTGTTTGAGCACAAGGGAAACTCCGAGTATCTAGGTGGGTGGACGTGTACTAGTACGCTAGTGAATCTGTCGGGTTTGGCCTCTGTTTAACATAGAAATATTGACGCTTAAAACACTAACTCTACTATGATGATGATTATTGGGTACCACTAGGTTATAGGTATGTTCCCTACTAGTGGATTGTTCATGAGAACAGATATTTTCATGGTTACTCTCACCGAAATACGAGCTACCTAGGACCCACAACGAGCTAGTGCCTAGTGGTTATTTCCTATTACTTGTTCTCAATAGTTACTTTCTGATTATTATCGGTATACGGTATGGTTGGCTATAAAATCTAGTAGTTTTGAAATTATTTTTAAATGTGTTGATTCTTAATGATATCCTACTAGAAAACAATTTCAATTTTTATGTTTCCTCTTTTAGAAATTTTAACTAGCATTTCATATTTATGAAAACATGCAAGATTTTCATCTTTGAATGTTTATCCCATGGAATATTTTAGTGGTGGTATACTACTGGGCAGTGCCTCACACCCTATTTACTCCCTTTCGTGTATGTAGACATGGTTATATTTGTTTTCACGGGTTGGTTAAAGTTTTTAGTGTTAGTGGTTCGAGTTTCAAGTAGGTCCTTGGTAGAGATGTCTTATGGAGATGGCATGAGGGTGGTACCCCATTCCCTGAGAGTTCATGGGAAGTTTCTTTCTGGATTTGTAACTTTGTAATAGTCTTGTTGAGTTGTTTTAAAATATGTAATTCAGTTCTGATTTTCTTGTAAAATATTGTTTGGATTGAAAAATACAGATTCATTTTATTGGATTGTTTTGATGATTTAAGTTTATAATCACAGGTAAATCGTTCCCATTTCTCATTTTATTATACCTGGGAACTTGTTCCATCTTGTGGGGATCAGGAATTCCTTTTGGGCCATGTCTCAGGCTGGGTTTCGTTCCAGTTTTGGTGGCGACCAGATCCGGTTCGTGATAAAATGGCATCAGAGGAGGTTCAAGTTAACTCTTTGGGTCACGTTATTTGGGGAATAGTCGGGATAGTAAAGAGTTAGGATTGACAGGACTTGTTATTCTGGTTATGGGTAGTGTTATGTATCACTACACCTCATTACTAGAATCAATTTACCAAGGGAATTCAATAATTATCTAATTTCTTTGGTTTTCTTCGTTTGATGATGATTAGGGGAAATAAACATAGAGTTGGGTTAATGGTCTAAGTGAGCTCAAAGGCCCTGGAAATCCATGTGGAGCCAGGGATATTCCCTATAACACTATCTGTGATAGTGAAGTGACTGGAATATGGCCTCCAACCTTATTTCCAATTCACCCACTCAAACTAGATTCCTCTCACATTGTCTACTGTTATTTAGTTTTAAAATCTTGGATATTTGGTTTTCAAGTGACTTGTTTTAATGACGAGAAATGTTTTAATGAAATCATTTTCCAATAAATATGGAATGGTTTGATTTATGAAATGGTGGAACTGAATTTTCAGAGTTGTTTTGAAATTGAAAATGGTGTGCTTACACTCCTTTAAAAGCAGAAACTATACTGATGTTTGTTTTGAAAAATTGTTTCCAATATAGTATTCTAAACTATCAAAGTGTATTTTAATTGGATGAGATGTTATGAAAATGATGTGAATGACATTAAATATAGTTCTTATCTAAATTTTTGTGTCTTTTTTAATGGTTTAGTAAGATGTGAATTTGGATTTAGATCTCCTGGTTAGCGGTTTTGAGAAAAAAACGATGAGTTGGTTGACCGTTTTGGTTTTGAAAAGTAGAAGGAATTTTTATTTTAAACTTTGGTATTTACATGAGAAACCACATGCATGGGGTTATATGGGACGATGGATGGTTGATGGAACTATTGGATGAGTGTCGAGATGGATATGAGGAGGGATCCTGGTGTGGCACTAAAACATGATTGTTTGAGGCCCATGGGGTACCATTGGTGGATATTCATACCACTGAACCATTTGTTTTCAAAGATATATTTTTAATGTAAAAACATGATGCCTTAATGACATATTTGGGATGGTGTGTATTATCTGTTTTTGGGAAATTTTGATGTTTTGGGATGTTTTGAGTCCAAGAACCCTTCCTTTTAATACTGTGTTTTGGGTTTTTGTTTGGTCAGTAAGCTGGGTAGAAGGACTGGTTAGTAGTCTATTCCGAGATATGTTTTGGGACACCATTATAGTGGTTACCTTTATGTGTTTGGATGTCGTTTGTGGAATGTTTTGACCATTGGAATAGCTTGGTTGGGTACTTGGGTTATCTTGTTGGATAAGGTAAACCCCCATTAAGGGTTAGTTCATGACTGAAGTGCATCCCAGATTGTTTCACCATTGGAAAATCCTCCAGTTGATCAATATAAGGAATCTTTTTTTTTCTAGATCTGTAGATTGAGTCTAGACCATTTCCTTTCATGGTTTTTATAAACCTCTTATTATAGAATTGATATCATGGAAGATTGAAATAGGACATATTTTCTAATGCTAATTGATTCATCGAAGGTGTAAGTGGTATGGGGTTGTTAGTGTGGATGATTTCATGGATAATTCATAAGAGAGCCTCGGGGTCCTTCATAGTCTCTTTGAAGCCGGATTTTCCATTCAAACAACAGTGGGGGAAATCTGGTCATGATAGGTTGTTATGTCCAATTTCTGAAATTCTGTGATGTTTGGGGATGTTTTATAAGGTCCCCCTCCATGTATTGTTTCTATCAGTTGCATTAGTCATGTTTAGTGACACAGTGTGATATTGCATGCTCGATTGATTGTAAGGGTGAAGTTGTACAATATTTTGTGAGTCATTATTTGGTGCTCAGTGTGTCTCTTTTCGGGTTATCATGACATCCTTTCTTTGGGGGATGGTGTTTCTTTGTATCCTCTCTTCTTTACATTTCTCATCCAAGGAATCAAGGGGTGATGTGTGTGCATCATCAAATCACATGCTTTAGTGAAATGTCAAGTTAGGGTAAAGTGAGTTTAGGATTGTGTGTTGTCTTGGTAAAACCCATCCAGGTTCATGGTGTAGTTGTTTGTATCACATGAATAAGAAGTTCTATTTAGTGGTTTCCTAAGGCTTAACTATGAGGTTGAAAATTCTTCAATCAATTGAGCTCCAACCATAGTTCATAAAGACAAGCGGGCGCATAGTCAGGGGAAATCCCTGGGTCATTTAAAACCTAGTAAAAAGTCGTATCCATAGTATGAATGATTGAAATAATTCATACCACTGGTGTCTCCATGGTTGAGAACATAGTTTTTGCATGATTAGTAGTGGTTCTGTGCTTGGAATCCATGCAGAAATAATGATCCTCAAGGTTAGTGCATGGGTTCCCAAACCATGCAAACTAATTGTGCGACCAACCCAACATTCTAAATTTTGGGGTCTTTCTGTGCCAACCCATGCTGGCTGTTAAGATGGTATTCTCTTATGGTGAGTATACCGACTCATAGTCTCATGTGTGTTATTTTGTAAATGTCTAATGGGAATCTACCCACTTGTACCGGGAGTTCGTTCAGTCCTCCCCCTGTAAGTGTCCCAATTCTGTCTCAGAAAATTTTGAGTGGTCTCTTATGGTGGGGAGCCCATTTATGTCTACCCATACTAGTAGGTCAGATTCGTCCATGGTCTTGGATTGGCATTAGGTAGTTTTTTTTGAGTTATCTAACAACCTACACCTTCCTTGGGTAAACATTGGGATTTTAGAATGCCGAATGGTCTGGTTAAAGAAAGGTAAATGTACCATTGTTCGTTGTTGTTCATCATTTGGGTAATTTGCTGGAATCCTGTTTGGATACTGTTTGAGAAGTTTTCATTTGGGATAAAATATGAATATACATTATTGTTTCAAGAAAGTGGTTTATGTATTTTTGTGAGATAATTCCTTCCTTAACTGATCAGTGGAGGTGTTTTTGAATTTGGTGGTGAAACCTGGCAAGGGAGTACTCATTAGTTTCTCAGTTGTGTTTAGTTGTTATTTTGGCCTTGTTGTGACTTTCCAGGGTGGAATGTTTTCATGGTGAGAATAGTTTTCACATACATAAATTACAGTAATGTTAATTTTAATTTAATTTCAATTTTTTCTTTGTTTTGGGGGTTTCCTACTCATTTTTTTTGAGAAATGGGTGAGTTTTCATGATTTGGGCCAAATCGTGAGCCCAATTCCAAAATTAAAAAATAATCTTATTATTTTATAACTTCTTCAGTTTTAAACAATTTTCATTCATTCTAATTCTTAATTGGCTTCCCCTGACCTATGAACACCACCAAATTAATCTGGATCATTTACAAATCTATAACCATGGTGAATTTGAGTTTTTATTTAAGGGATTAGGCCTGCCCAAAAGCTCATTTCCTTTATTAAAAATATGTTTTAATTATTTAATAAGTCATTAAATATTTATCTTTTTCCAGATATTCCAACTCCAACCAGAGCCCACTTACGCAAGGCAGGCCTGAAGTCTCTCCTCCCTAAATTTGGAGCTCAATAGGATCTCGAAATGGGGAGACACTGCTTTGGATTTCACAAATCTCCCAGATTTGAAGAGGTAAATTGATCCTTTCAGAACTCCTTTTAGTTTTACTATTTTTCACTCATTCCAATTGATAAATTATCTCTTAATACTTCTTATAACCTCCCTTAAAATTTTATCTATTTTAAAATTCAGATAATAGCGGATGTTAGGTCGTTTTCATCAAGATTGTTTTTGGTAAGTGTTTATCTCTTCAATTCCTTCCTTCTCCTTAGGTTTTCCTCCATCATTCATAATTTTATAGAGATTCCAGAAGTTAGGGTTTATACCTAGTGTTTGATTTGGGGTATTTTTGGTGAACTCTTAAGGATTAGTGTTCATTTTCACTTCCTTTGGTACGATGGAGTTGCAGTTGAGGTTTCACACCTAGATTCTAGGGTTTTGACTCAAAAGGTAGGTGATTACTTGTATAACAATTTTATGATGAGTTTTCATTCTTGGTTCAGTAATTTAGTATATGTAAAATCAGTTTTTTGTGGTTAGAAAACAATTTTTGACAGATTTTGTTATGTGATTAATTTTGTAGTTGCATTTTTTCATGGAATTGGGTGTTTTTCTTGCGTGGCTCTAGGGAAATGTTTGGGTGTATTTTATAACATATGAAAGTTATTTTTTAGTGTTGAAAGGGGATGAATTTTTTTTTAATTCCTTAATATCATGTGATCCTTATAAGGGGTGTTTAAAATTGTTTTAATGTATGAAACCATGTGGTAGTTCTTGAACGTGATTTGTTAAAACATATGATTTTCATTTGTACCTTTTGTGGTATTGTTTGAGGTATTTTTGTAACACATAGGGGTGGTTTAATAAATGTTTTTACAGCTTCCAATTCTATTTTGGATTGTTATTGGTATGGTTTTGGAATTTAATTTGGGGTTTTAACTGGGTTTTGTATGAAAACCATTGTTATACCTCTTGGGTTGGTTTTATGAAAATTGTAAATGATTTAATGAGTTACCCAAAGTGTGAAATGGTTGATTATGTACTGTTTTGGTGATATTATGTTCTTAAAATGAGTTTTTGAAACATAATGTGGTCATTTATGTTTTCAAACATTTTGGTAATATTTTGTAATTTGTCGTTCTTATTTTTGAAATTGTGATTTGGGTGCGAAACATGTTTTCAGGCTATTTTGTGTGAGTGTGATGTGATAAATGAACTTTGTTTATTAAAATGGTGTTATGTAACATGTTGCTGGGCTGTTATTTATTTTTTAGCATCATGGGAATGATTTTATAAATTTTTTAATGGATTTGTTGTATTGTGAAAGAGGTGAAAAATGTGTTGTTGGCTATTTTGTGTGTGGGTATGATTTCAAAATGCATTTGACTGAAAAAGTGGAATTTTAGACATGAGTGGGGTGAATGTGGGATTTTTGGTTAACTTGTAAGGTGTAAATTATTTTTGCATGTGAAAAGTATATTTCATAACTTGTTTGAGCACAAGTGAAAACCCGGGAATCTAGGAGGATGGACGTGTACTTGTACGCTAGTGAATACATGGGGTTTGGACTCAGTATAACGTTGCATGATTGACGCTTACAACACTAACTAAATGATGATGATTATGATTGGGTACCACTAGGTTAGGGGTATGTTCCCAACTAGTGGCTCATGCATGAGAACAGATACTGTGATGGTTACTTTCACCGAGATACGAGGTACCTCAGACCCACAACAAGCTAGTTCATAGGGGTTATTTTCTATTGATTGTGCTCATTAGTTACTGTGTTCTTACCTTAGGAATATGATATGGTTGGATATAAAATTCAGTATTATTGAAATTATTTTTAAATGTTTTTATTATTAATGATATACCACTTGAAAACTATTTTAATTTTTATGTGCCATCTTTTAGAAATTTTAACTAGCATTTCTTGTTTATGACGACTTGTAAGATTTTCATCTTTAAATGTTTATCCCACAGAATCTCTTAGTGGTGGAATCCTACAAAGAATTGTCTCACACCATAATTACACCCTTGGGTGTGAGTAGACTTGGTTATTTTTGTTGTCTCGGGTTGGGTACAGTTTTTAGTGCAAGTGGTTCGAGTTTATAGCAGGTCCTTAGAGGAGAAGTCTTGTGGAGATGGTGTGAGGGTGGTTTCTCCTTTCCATGAGGGTTATTGGGATGTTTTATTTTGGTTTTGTACCTTTTTTGTATTATTGTTGATTTATTTTGAAATATGTACTTCAGTTCTGAATTTTTGTTTTGTAAAAGATTGTCTAGATTGAAAATTACAGATTCGTTTTATTGGATTCTTTTGTTTTTTCATGTTTAGAAACACTTGAAAATCATTTCTTATTCTCAATTTATGATACCCGGGAACTTGTGCTAGCCCGTGGGTATTGGTAATTCCCTTAGGGACATGTCGTGGGCCTAGTTTTGTGCCGGTTTTGGTGGCGACCAGATCTGGTTCGTGACATTAATGAACCATCATCTAGATGTTTTCTACAAATTGAACCATTGACCATGGTTTAATCAAAAATATATTCATCTTTACATCACTATCAATATCACTCCAACCATATAAAAAATAACTCAGGGCTTCCCTAAAGCCAAAAAAATCAGAGAACCAGATAACCTACATCACTAAGTTATACCTTCTTCTCCAGCAGCTCTCAAACTCAGCATAAAAACTCAATAAAAACAAACAGAAATCCATTTTCATCGTCAGATTACAAAGGAAAAAAACCAGAAAAAGGTAACACATAAACTAAAATACCTACACTTCCTTAACATCATGGAACTAACACAACACAAAACCAATGAATGGAACATAATTCCACTACAACAAAACACATCCATCGATGCAAAATCATCACCACAAAGCATGTTCGGTGACTATCCATAAAAATGGGGTTGAACGGAAGACCCATGTCTGCAAGCGATCCTGTAACACCCGAGACTTTTATGTTATATAAATCATCAAAGGAATCTTTTTCTACACAACACTTGCTTGGCTTGCTTTACACGCAATCGCGACCTTCCTCGATAGCTTGCGTCGAACGCAATACCGAGTTTCACTAAACAACAATATGCTATTAAAACTAGCCGTTATGAATAGTAATAACCACTTTTTGAAATTTTATAAATTTTATTTTTCAAAATGGACTTCATTTTTGGACTCAGAATATCGAAATTAGCCTAGGGTGAAATTTTGGTATTTTTCTGAAAACTTTCAATTTTTGATGAATAGTGAAACCACTAAGTGGTAGGTTAAAAACTGAATTTTGCATAAAACTTAATTTTACCGCTTCTGTGAATGGAATTTCAAAAATCCGAGAGACACGGTTAATATCAAGGACTAAAATGTGGTTCAATGAGATGAAAATAATTTTTTGGTGAATAGTAACTTTTTACTATTTTTACCGCGGTTAATAGTAAATAGGGTAACTAAGGGTAAATATGATATCAATATTACCCTAACACATGTCCTAATTCTATTGGACAAGTGTAATTCGACCAAAAACAAACTTAGGAATAAAATATGACCATTTAGGCCCACTTGGATTAGAATAGGACATTTATTATTAATTTATTTAAAGAAGGGTTAAAATAGTTAAAATCAAAGTTTAATAAGTAAATCATTTTTAATATGGGGGTATACATAAGATAAATTCGATTGTAAATATTAATTAGAAAGCTAAAAAGATTTCCTACATGATGATATTTTATTTGTAATTTTTAGACATCAAATAATTTAATTTATTTATGACACAAAAATGATGCAGTAATTATCTTATTAATGAAATATTGACAAAATTGATAATATAAATACCAAAATAAATGTAATTTGAGACTTTTTATGAATTACACTAATTTTCTAGGTTACTATGATATATTATTGTTGATTTAATCAACTTGGCTCGAACATATAATTCTGTTATGACTTTCACAAAAATCATATATCAAATAGTGTCAAAATTGACACAAAATAGTTTTTAAATCAAATATTATATTATTAATTGTTATTTTATTCCTAAAAATCTAAGGTTCGGCCAAATGACTTAGATAAGGATATATATATTAATAATAAACAATTTGGGGTTCGTTTGGCATGTTATAGTAAGTGTATTAACCATATAGTGAAAGAAAACAAAAAGACACGGTAAAAGTTAAATTAATTAACTTAGAGTTAAATCTAATTGATAAGGTTAAAATAATACCCTAAACTTGTCTAAATCCTATTGGTTGATAGGATTTCGACCCATCCCCACTTTAGCTTCTAAATAAGACCCTTTGGAACCATTATAAACCGATTTTGACTTTAATATAAAATAATATTTTGAGATATTCCTAAGGTGCCCCTCTCCTCCCTTATAAAAGGGCACCTCCTCCCCCTCCTCCTCACACCAATTTGAGCACTCAAGCTCGGCCAACCCCTGGCATTTTCTCCTCTCCACTTCCCTAGAATAATCCTAGAGGTCCTGGTCTTCTCCAAAGACCAATCTTAGTTCCTTAAGTGGAGGATTCAAAGAGGCGTTCCAAAGAAGAGGTAATATCCATTGCCGATCTTTTCAATTTCTTTCTTCTTCAACTTCTTCTTCTTTAGTTGTTTCATGATAAAGTAATAACATCAGTATTACTTACATACTGATATGTTATTATAAATATGAAACAACCCTGATTCACCTTCTATCCATCCTACGGAAAAATGAAATCACCGCGCGTGCGTACGAACGGAATACCGTCTCCACGCCGTGGTGTAATCTATTTTCCACCATCACCTTACAAGGATGGGTATAATGGTGTAATGAGTAACTATATATGATTATTATTAAGTAATATTGATACTGAAATAATATATATATATACTCCAATACAATTCCACGATCATAGGAACGATATCATCACTCGTGCGTACGTACGGAATACCGTCTCCACGATGTGATGCGATTCGTTCTACATGATATTCATTTCATAATGATTATATAAATGAATTGAATGAATGAATATGGTATATACTACACTAATACCATTCTGGAAATGAATTATCTATAACCTAAAGATAAGAATAAGAATTTATTCAACAAAACACGCATAAGAACAAAAAGTTATAAAGACCCGAGTAACAAGTAACAATGAAATATTACTAACAATAAGTTAATAATCTCATATCAATATGTATGATTCTGGAATAAGTCAATAACTTTATTTAAACCATTATACAGGAGCTTCGGACACGTACAAAGCTAATCGGACCTAAGGTAAGGGAAATATCACAATCTCATTTTTATCCGAGATTGTTTATTCGTAAGTATTTACTGGGGTGTATTTTATCATCCACATCCATGTTCCCTCAATATGAAATATTGTTTCCATCCACTTGCAATAGTTTAAATCCAATTTTACCCTTAGGTGAGTTTTTAGTAAAGAATATGAAAGGAATCTTTTGTCGTTTTTCCGTACGAGGTACTTTTTGACTTTTCCGACAAAAGTACGAAGAATGTTTTTTTTAACTTATACGGCATGAATGGATTTTTAAAACATTACTTCAAAGAAGCTTCCTTTACAAGTTTTCAAGTTTATTTTTAATCAACTTCTTTTATTTTAAAGTTGTATGACATGTTATGAAAGGAAAAATGTTTTTGAAGAAGAAAGGATATTTTCCTCAAGAATTCAATTCAAGTGTTTTATCAAAATTATTTTCCATCTAAGATAATAAAGGGTTCTGTTTCTATCCATATTTTTACATTGGTTTGACTATGTTGTGATGGAATTATGTTTATGAATTCCTTTATCTTATATAAATTGATTTATGATGTCATGATGTTTCAAGAATCCCATTTTTGTTATATGTGTTATGCGATGATGTATGTTTTATGATTATGTGGCACACATAAGAAAGGATTCATTATAAGATGGGTGGGACCTATATCTCCCTCCAATGCATTGGGTAATGATTTTATATCTCATGAGATAGACATGGCTGGAACGGAAGGTTATTTCGGTTCAGTGATACAGAACTGAAACGAGGAGTGAACTCGGTTCAGAAAGGGACTTTGTCCACTAAGATAGTCTTGGCAATGAGTCATGACTAATAAGAAATGATTTCCATGATTATGTGTGCGTGCCACAAAGTTTCAAGTTTTATGTTATGATTATGGGGATCTCATTTTCACTTCTATGATTTATTCCATGTTAAGATATTATGATCTCTTTTGCAGGTTTTGATAAAGATATGATATGATTTTTATTTCCTTTATTTGCCCTTGCTGAGCATTTGAGCTCACCCTTTTATGTTTTCTTTTCCCCAGGTCAGGAAGATGGATATTATGTAGAATATGCTAAAAGGGACCCTAGATATGATGTAATAAATGGGAGACACTGTAGAAGATTTATGAACCAGTTGTTTATGTTTCCCAGTTTCTAAAGACACTATACCTATACGGTCCTTTGTGGTTTTGTCATATGTTGTAATAAGTGTGCTTCAATTTTGAAGTATTAAAAAATGTATGTAAAGTATGGGTCGTTATAGTTGGTATCAGAGGAAAGGTATAGTCAACCTTTGGAAACTAGGATGTGAAAGCCTTAGTAAGAACCCTAAGGATAAGTCTAAGCATAGAACACAATCTTAGTGTTTTAGAAATGGCCTTGAATAACCTAGGATAAGACCTTAAGCATGAAAATTTTATTCCTGAATTATGTGGTTTCCTATTATAATTAGTGTTGCTCACACTATTCTTCTTGGTTTTAGTCAATGGCTGGAACCCGAAGGAACCGTGTTAATGCGGAATGCGATGGGCAATGCAATGATTGTCCCCCTGAGCAACCAAACGATATGGGAGCGGGAATGCAAAATCTTGTAGCCATGCTCACACAACTTTCTCAAGCTATGAATCATGCAGGATTTCCAAACGAACAAAGGAGGGATCAACATTCTGTTGAATCCTTCATGAGGCAGCGTCCACCATCTTTCAGCGGGTCTACTGATCCATTAGTTGCTGAACAATGGATTAGTACTACTGAAAAGATATTTTCAGTTCATCAATGTTCTGAGCATGATAAAGTCATCCTAGCAGTGTATCGTTTGGAAGGAGATGCGGATCAATGGTGGAATCTTGTTAAGAATACGAGGCAAAGGGATGAAATTGAGTCTATGGAATGGGACGAGTTCAAGAACTTATTTTTCAATAAGTACTTCCCTCGTATTCTCTGAACAAAGATGGAGAAAGAGTTCCTTGAACTGAAGCAAAGGGATGATGAATCTGTTAGTACCTATGAAGCAAATTTTACAAGACTTTCAAGGTACGCTTCTGGTATTATTATCCAACCTGAGAGTAAGATCGATCGATTCTTTAGTGGCTTAAAACCAAGTCTTCGAAGGGCGTTAGCCATAAGGGACTTCAATAGCTACGAAGAAATCGTTCGATGTGCTCTCAAAGTCGAGATGGAGATTGGAGTAACCCATCAGTCACATGGGTTTGATAAGAAGAGGAAGATGGAATTCAAAGAAAAATCTAAAGAGCACACAGAAAAGAAGATGAACTTCCCCTTATGCTCAAAGTGTGGAAAGAAACATGGAGGGAGTTGTCTTAAAGGGACAAGTAAATGTTTTAAATGTGGAAAGGAAGGTCATCGAGCATTTGAATGCTGTGATAATGGGAAGAAGATGTCTAATGATGCAAACAAAGGAAGGGATACACAGAATGAACCTTCTACACTTCAATGTTTCAAGTGCAAGGAGATGGGGCATTATGCCAATCAATGCCCAAATCAAAGGGTTGATGATGATGGTCGACGTCAACAAACTCTTAAGGCTAAAGACAAAGGAAAGTCACATGCAATTTCTATCAGCGAGGTGGAGTACGATAACGATGTGGTGAAAGGTACACTTACCATCCACTCTAAAGTAGCAAATGTTTTATTTGATTCTGGATCCACCCACTCTTTTATTTCTGAAAAATTTTCTAAGGGTATCACCGTATTACCTCAACAATTAGATGTTGAGTTAGCTGTGACAACACCTAATGGCACATCAATCGCATCAGAAGTTTATAATTCTTCTCCGATCGAAGTTTGTGGGAAACTGCTTCCTGCAAATCTTGTGATCCTTCCTTTAGTGGAATTTGATGTGATTCTTGGCATGGATTGGCTTTCTCTACATGGAGCTCATATCAATTGCCAAAGAAGGGAAGTCACATTTCATATTCCAGATCAATCTACGATCGTATACCAATGCAAGGATGAACATAACCTTCCAGTGGAAATTTCTTCCATCTTATGGGTATTGATTCCACTAAATGAAGGTTATTTATCTCAAATGGTTGGTGAGAAACTCACGATTAAGAATATTCCCATTGTACGGGAGTTTGTTGATGTCTTTCCGGAGGAATTGCCGGGTCTTCCACCAAATCGTGAAGTTGAGTTTTCAATAGAACTCGTACCGGGTGCTTTGCCTATTTCAAAGACACCTTATAGAATGGCCCCAATTGAGTTGCAGGAATTGAAGAAGCAACTCCAAGAGAATCTTGATAAGGGATTCATACGCCCTAGTGCGTCACCTTGGGGAGCACCTGTTCTATTTGTTAAGAAGAAAGATGGATCAATGAGACTCTGCATTGATTATCGAGAACTTAACAAGATCACTATCAAGAACAAATATCCTCTCCCACGCATTGATGACTTATTTGACCAACTACGCGGAGCTCAATACTTTTCCAAGATTGATCTTCGTTCAGGGTATCATCAATTAAGGGTCAAAAGGGAGGATATCCCATAGACGGCTTTCCGTACAAGGTATGGACACTATGAATTTATAGTGATGCCATTTGGTCTTACTAATTCCCCTGCTGTCTTCATGGATCTAATGAATAGAGTCTTTAGAGACTATCTTGATCAATTTGTAGTAGTCTTTATAGACGATATTCTTGTCTATTCAAAGAGCAAGGAAGAGCATGAAGATCACTTGAGAATTATATTGAAGACCCTGAGAAAGGAGAAGCTTTATGCCAAATTTACCAAGTGTGAATTTTGGCTTCAAAAAGTTGCATTTTTGGGTCATATAATCTCAAAAGAGGGGATATCTGTGGATCCAGCAAAAACAGAGGTTATCGAAAGATGGTAAAGACCAACAACAGTAACTGAGATCCGAAGTTTTCTTGGTTTGGCTGGTTATTATCGACGTTTTGTAAAAGATTTTTCACGATTATCTAATCCACTCACCAAGTTGACTCGGAAAGGAGTTAAATTTGTCTGGACAGAGGAATGTGAAGAGAATTTCAAGGAGTTGAAAAGAAGGTTATCCAGTGCACCTGTGCTCACACTGACTTGTAGTGGAGAAAGGTTTGTGATCTACAGTGATGCATCCAAGAAGGGATTGGGGTGTGTTCTTATGCAAAATGATATGGTGATAGCTTATGCCTCACGACAGTTGAAAATCCATGAGCAAAATTACCCAACACATGATTTGGAGTTGGCTGCGGTAATCTTTGCATTAAAGATTTGGAGGCATTACCTTTATGGTGAAAGGTGTGATATTTATACTGATCATAAAAGTTTAAAGTATATTTTCACACAAAAGGAGTAGAATATGCGTCAAAGAAGATGGTTGGAGCTGATTAAGGATTATGACTGCTCAATCCATTACCACCCTGGGAAAGCAAACAAGGTGGCAGATGCATTAAGTCGACAAGACCATGCTAGTTTATCCATGATGAGGATCACAAAAGATCCAATATTTATGGATTTACAAAGGATGGATCTTGGAATTATAATGGAAGGGGAAAAATCTTATCTTTCTCAAATGAATGTTCAACCATCTATACATGTGAAGATTAAAGAGGCACAGAAAGAAGATGTCGAGTTACAAAAGAAGGTGAGAAATGTTCCTGAATTCAACCTTGATTGTGATGGGATAATAAAGTTCAGGAATCGGGTTTGCGTTCCTCCCATACCCGAATTAAAGAAAGAGCTGTTGGATGAGGCTCATAGTTCTTCATTCTCTATTCATCCTGGAAGCACGAAGATGTATAGGGACCTGAAAGAGTACTTCTGGTGGGATGGCATGAAAAGAGATGTTGCTGAATATGTCTCTCGATGCTTGGTTTGTCAACAAGTTAAAGCTGAGAGACAGAAGTCTAAGGGGATGTTACAACCATTACCCATACCCGAATGGAAATGGGAAAACATCACTATGGACTTTGTCACAGGACTTCCTAAAATATCCAAAGGCAATAATGCTATCTGGGTCATAGTTGATCGTCTTACAAAGTCTGCACACTTCATTCCTATTAGAGAGGATTTCTCTCTAGATCAGCTTGCCAGGATATATGTAAAGGAAGTGGTAAGATTGCATGGAGTACCACTTTCTATTATATCTGATCGAGATCCGAGATTTACCTCGAAGTTCTGGCGAAGTCTTCAGCATACTCTGGATACAGAGTTGAGTTTCAGCACTGCTTATCATCCCCAGACAGACGGTCAGTCTGAGAGAACAATTCAAACCCTAGAAGATATGTTGAGAGCTTGCTCTATGGATTTAAAAGGAGGTTGGGATCAACACCTATCTTTGGTGGAATTTTCTTATAATAATAGCTTTCACTCCAGTATTCAGATGGCTCCTTATGAAGCTCTCTATGGAAAGAAATGCAGGACTCCAACTTGCTGGGATGAAGTTGGGGAAAGAAAGCTATTAGGACCTGACCTCGTTGATGAAATGGCAGAAAAGGTTAGATCTATTCAACAACACATAAGAGCAGCTCAGAGTCGACAGAAAAGTTATGCCGACAATCGAAGAAAAGACCTAGAGTTTGAAGTAGGAGATAAAGTGTTCTTACGAATATCTCCCTGGAAGAGGGTTATGAGATTTGGAATGAAGGGGAAGTTGAGCCCTAGATATATCGGTCCTTTTGAAATACTGGATCGTGTTGGGAAGGTAGCTTACCGATTGGCGCTTCCACCGAATCTCTCTCAAGTTCACGATGTGTTCCACGTATCTCTCCTGAGAAAGTACATACCAGATCCTTCACATGTACTCAGCTCAGAAGTTGTACCGCTGGAGCAAGATCTTTCTTATGAAGAACAGCCGATAGAGATTCTGGATCGTAGCGAAAAAGTCCTACGAAACAAGACCACTCGCTTGGTGAAAGTTTTATGGAGGAACCACCAACTTGAAGAAGCTACATGGGAGCTTGAGGATATGATGAGGGAGAAGTATCCTCATTTGTTTGTTACAAAGTGAAGAATTTCGACGGCGAAATTCTTTTTAAGGGGGGTAGAATGTAACACCCGAGACTTTTATGTTATATAAATCATCAAAGGAATCTTTTTCTACACAACACTTGCATGGCTTTCTTTACACGCAATCGCGACCTTCCTCGATAGCTTGCGTCGTACGCAATACCGAGTTTCACTAAACAACAATATGCTATTAAAACTAGCCGTTATGAATAGTAATAACCACTTTTTGAAATTTTATAAATTTTATTTTTCAAAATGGACTTCATTTTTGGACTCAGAATATCGAAATTAGCCTAGGGTGAAATTTTGGTATTTTTCTGAAAACTTTCAATTTTTGATGAATAGTGAAACCACTAAGTGGTAGGTTAAAAACTGAATTTTGCATAAAACTTAATTTTACCGCTTCTGTGAATGGAATTTCAAAAATCCGAGAGACACGGTTAATATCAAGGACTAAAATGTGGTTCAATGAGATGAAAATAATTTTTTTGTGAATAGTAACTTTTTACTATTTTTACCGCGGTTAATAGTAAATAGGGTAACTAAGGGTAAATATGATATCAATATTACCCTAACACATGTCCTAATTCTATTGGACAAGTGTAATTCGACCAAAAACAAACTTAGGAATAAAATATGACCATTTAGGCCCACTTGGATTAGAATAGGACATTTATTATTAATTTATTTAAAGAAGGGTTAAAATAGTTAAAATCAAAGTTTAATAAGTAAATCATTTTTAATATGGGGTTATGCATAAGATAAATTCGATTGTAAATATTAATTAGAAAGCTAAAAAGATTTCCTACATGATGGTATTTTATTTGTAATTTTTAGACATCAAATAATTTAATTTATTTATGACACAAAAATGATGCAGTAATTATCTTATTAATGAAATATTGAAAAAATTGATAATATAAATACCAAAATAAATGTAATTTGAGACTTTTTATGAATTACACTACTTTTCTAGGTTACTATGATATATTATTGTTGATTTAATCAACTTGGTTCGAACATATAATTCTGTTATGACTTTCACAAAAATCATATATCAAATAGTGTCAAAATTGACACAAAATAGTTTTTAAATCAAATATTATATTATTAATTGTTATTTTATTCCTAAAAATCTAAGGTTCGGCCAAATGACTTAGATAAGGATATATATATTAATAATAAACAATTTGGGGTTCGTTTGGCATGTTATAGTAAGTGTATTAACCATATAGTGAAAGAAAACAAAAAGACACGGTAAAAGTTAAATTAATTAACTTAGAGTTAAATCTAATTGATAAGGTTAAAATAATACCCTAAACTTGTCTAAATCCTATTGGTTGATAGGATTTCGACCCATCCCCACTTTAGCTTCGAAATAAGACCCTTTGGAACCATTATAAACCGATTTTGACTTTAATATAAAATAATATTTTGAGATATTCCTAAGGTGCCCCTCTCCTCCCTTATAAAAGGGCACCTCCTCCCCCTCCTCCTCACACCAATTTGAGCACTCAAGCTCGGCCAACCCCTGGAATTTTCTCCTCTCCACTTCCCTAGAATAATCCTAGAGGTCCTGGTCTTCTCCAAAGACCAATCTTAGTTCCTTAAGTGGAGGATTCAAAGAGGCGTTCCAAAGAAGAGGTAATATCCATTGCCGATCTTTTCAATTTCTTTCTTCTTCAACTTCTTCTTCTTTAGTTGTTTCATGATAAAGTAATAACATCAGTATTACTTACATACTGATATGTTATTATAAATATGAAACAACCCTGATTCACCTTCTATCCATCCTACGGAAAAATGAAATCACCGCGCGTGCGTACGAACGGAATACCGTCTCCACGCCGTGGTGTAATCTATTTTCCACCATCACCTTACAAGGATGGGTATAATGGTGTAATGAGTAACTATATATGATTATTATTAAGTAATATTGATACTGAAATAATATATATATATACTCCAATACAATTCCACGATCATAGGAATGATATCATCACTCGTGCGTACGTACGGAATACCGTCTCCACGATGTGATGCGATTCGTTCTACATGATATTCATTTCATAATGATTATATAAATGAATTGAATGAATGAATATGGTATATACTACACTAATACCATTCTGGAAATGAATTATCTATAACCTAATGATAAGAATAAGAATTTATTCAACAAAACACGCATAAGAACAAAAAGTTATAAAGACCCGAGTAACAAGTAACAATGAAACATTACTAACAAGAAGTTAATAATCTCATATCAATATGTATGATTCTGGAATAAGTCAATAACTTTATTTAAACCATTATACAGGAGCTTCGGACACGTACAAAGCTAATCGGACCTAAGGTAAGGGAAATATCACAATCTCATTTTTATCCGAGATTGTTTATTCGTAAGTATTTACTGGGGTGTATTTTATCATCCACATCCATGTTCCCTCAATATGAAATATTGTTTCCATCCACTTGCAATAGTTTAAATCCAATTTTACCCTTAGGTGAGTTTTTAGTAAAGAATATGAAAGGAATCTTTTGTCGTTTTTCCGTACGAGGTACTTTTTGACTTTTCCGACAAAAGTACGAAGAATGTTTTTTTTAACTTATACGGCATGAATGGATTTTTAAAACATTACTTCAAAGAAGCTTCCTTTACAAGTTTTCAAGTTTATTTTTAATCAACTTCTTTTATTTTAAAGTTGTATGACATGTTATGAAAGGAAAAATGTTTTTGAAGAAGAAAGGATATTTTCCTCAAGAATTCAATTCAAGTGTTTTATCAAAATTATTTTCCATCTAAGATAATAAAGGGTTCTGTTTCTATCCATATTTTTACATTGGTTTGACTATGTTGTGATGGAATTATGTTTATGAATTCCTTTATCTTATATAAATTGATTTATGATGTCATGATGTTTCAAGAATCCCATTTTTGTTATATGTGTTATGCGATGATGTATGTTTTATGATTATGTGGCACACATAAGAAAGGATTCATTATAAGATGGGTGGGACCTATATCTCCCTCCAATGCATTGGGTAATGATTTTATATCTCATGAGATAGACATGGCTGGAACGGAAGGTTATTTCGGTTCAGTGATACAGGACTGAAACGAGGAGTGAACTCGGTTCAGAAAGGGACTTTGTCCACTAAGATAGTCTTGGCAATGAGTCATGACTAATAAGAAATGATTTCCATGATTATGTGTGCGTGCCACAAAGTCTCAAGTTTTATGTTATGATTATGGGGATCTCATTTTCACTTCTATGATTTATTCCATGTTAAGATATTATGATCTCTTTTGCAGGTTTTGATAAAGATATGATATGATTTTTATTTCCTTTATTTGCCCTTTGCTGAGCATTTGAGCTCACCCTTTTATGTTTTCTTTTCCCCAGGTCAGGAAGATGGATATTAAGTAGAATATGCTAAAAGGGACCCTAGATATGATGTAATAAATGGGAGACACTGTAGAAGATTTATGAACCTGTTGTTTATGTTTCCCAGTTTCTAAAGACACTATACCTATACGGTCCTTTGTGGTTTTGTCATATGTTGTAATAAGTGTGCTTCAATTTTGAAGTATTAAAAAATGTATGTAAAGTATGGGTCGTTATAGATCCAGTAGGGATCATCCTCACAAAAAACCAAATCATGAGAATGAAAAATATGTTTCATGACTAAAAATATAATATCAAACCATAAAGACTAGTTATTATCTAGAATAAAAATGTAAACAACAACCAAAAGATTCAGTAACAATTTCATATTATCCTAATCACCACCAATGGGTATATAGGGATGCTATATTTTAATATCATCAATGTTTCTTCTATTATAAATCATAAACTGATTCCAACCATAATATTAACAACCATTGTAATTCATATGTTATATTTTATCATCCTACCAATTCCCATTTGAAGATATAAATTCATAATGCATTAATCTTCAAAGAATAAGACTATATGATTATCCTAAGAACACATAGTGAGTGTCATTATATCATACTCTAGAGAACACAATAATATCCCTACATGATCCTATGGACCCTAAAACAAACACTAATACATATACTAGTAGACTTAAAATCCACAATAAGGATGTTGTTGTGTAATATCTATGCGTTTTTCTCAAGTACATAAAGTCCTATCTAAAATCTGCAAAAACAAATATATCATATATCTAAAAATAATACACTAGTAATAAAAATTGAGATATAAATTAGAAAATAATATAATTCCCACAATAAGATATCATATACCACGATTGATTTCACTACCATATGGGACTAGTATCTATCATCCCTAGTCTTATATATAGTGTTGGAGAATGATTTAATATTTTTCAGTTTAGAAAAAATTTACGTAAATATCCTTCACTGAATACACCCGACTCATCAATATATCAATCATTTTGAAACATTAATGATATCAAACAATCCATATATGAATGAAAATATGTAAATTAGAATATAAAATCCTTATATGAATACATTTTATAAAAATACACATGAAATCAATGATATAATAATATTCTTATAGTGATGATGAATATGAACATTGAATAGTGAAATAAATATTCAAAATTTGAATATTTTATATGCTAATGACATTACTAAATAATTGTCTTTCATCCCTAGTACCAATGCTGAGCTCATACCCTTTCCCATGAAATGAAAAACCATGTCACAAACATCTAGTGGCTACTAATATACCTATTAGTACATGAAATTTAGTATTGCAGATTTTGGATTTCCACTATGCTGCCCCTGTAGGGTGCGAGTAAAAATATTATAACTAGAACAACTAATAGTGTATCAATAGAAATAGTGAATCAATATTTGAATGTAATATTATTTCATTTCATTTACCTATATAAGGAAACCATTCCATGAAATAATCCAAGAAACCCCTATCATAGGATCCCAATATGTTATTAATTAATACCTATAGGTAATTCCCAATTCCAAATTGTTGGAATTAAGAATATATTGATCTAGAATATTCATTGGGAATGTTTTTTTTATATATTCTGTATGTGTGTTTAAATGAACAATTCTTTCCAAATTTTCCATATAATGGAAAATCAAAAACAAAAGTAAACATGATCAAAATAATAACTCATCAATATACTATAATAAAATAAAAATCACTAGAAAGTGGTAATGATTATACATTATAACATAAAATATCCACCCCTATTAAAACCAATAATGGAATTGTTAAATATAATATAAATTAAAGTACATCGGAATTCATATAGTTGATATAAATGAAAAAATTCACAAAACAAAATCTATAACAAATCCAAATAATTGTTTTCCAAGTTATATTTCGGGGTGGATTAGCATCACCATATCACTATACCCAACACATGCTTCAACATTATGGATACACATCACAAAAAATGATGTCTATATGATACATGAATCTTCCAAAATAAGTTCTACAAACATCTAATGATTGTATGTATGGTATGTGAATAACATTCCAAATAGGATGCCACCAAGTGATTCATAATAAATCATTTTCAGATAAATCAAATAATAATTTTCTTAAAAAATATCATATGTTACAAATAATTATTAATTTTCAGTAGTATAATTATATGATAAGCTTTAAAATAGTTTTAAAAGATTATGGAAGACGTATCGTGACCAATCATTTAAAAACTATAGCATGGAAACATTGTGTCTATGGCCAGGGGTAACATAGGATCATAAAAATACATCCATGACAAAACCAATAATAACTAATAACATGGATTCATATTGGGAGAGAATCAATTGTTCTTAATGAAAATGGGGAACCCCAAAAAAATTCAAACTATTCATATAATAAAAATGTTCTATTATTGTTGTAACATACTTCCATGGAATGGGTGTTTGTAATACATTTTCATTCTTTTCCTAGTCATACCATAGATGTGCCTTATATTCCCATGTTATATTTGGATTTTTATTTACATAATATCCTTATTTAATTTTTTCAATACACAAAGGGGGAATTAGAACAAACACGTGTCATGCATCCATTGTTTAATATAAAACAAATCCTTTTCAAACAAAATTTAAATCCAATATAAAAATGGAGGAATTCATTAAATTTATATCACAAATAAGGAATTTAAAATATTTTATAACAACCTTATAAATCTATATAACTAATAATTTAAAATAATAAAGGTTTTATGTTCCCTAAAATAAAGGACACATGTGAATCCACCATCCAGAACAAATTACAAGAAATAATGACATTTGTAAATAAACGTAAAATCGGGATGAAATATGTTTAAGCGGAAATTGAAATCCCGAAAACCAAATTACAAACTCATGTGGGTAATCATAGACATACCATAAGCCACTATGGGCTTGGTTGAAAGAGAAACCTAAAGAGGAATGAATTAGGATTCCATAGAATATTGAAGGAACCCCTTACCAAATAATTTATTAAATAACCTCAAAATCCATAAAAATGATTCCAAATAATTGAAATGAAAAATAATAAATGTTCTTCCAGACCTAGAGAAAAAAATGGGATGTAATAAGATGTTTATGGGTTTTCTAATTACCAATTTTTTTTTGAAATATAGTTCTAATGGAACTGTATAGTCCATAAAATTTCGAATCACTTTTTTACAAAATCACATGTTAGAAATGATGATATAACTAGACACACCCATGTTAATTTCACCATTTGTAATCATGCCTTATCAAACATTGTAATATCCTTGTGAACACCACTAGATTTACTTAAAAAATCCTCAGGAGTTGGATGATTGGTTAGATGAACTATGCACGAATAGTGTTCATTCCAATAATAAGAACTATATGCTTATTGTTTGTCCATATGATTGATAAAAACATATACTAACAATTCATATCCCACTATTTCCCCCAAAATAACCAATTTCAAAAATATGAGACCATGAAATAAATAATAACGACTAAAAATAAATAAATTTCATATTTAATACCTAATAATGAGATCATGGGTTTATCTATTATCTATATAAAATATAAGTTTCCCCAATTGTAAACTCACTTGGACTTTACACCAATGTAAAATACTAGATTAAATATTAAACAATTCAAATACTCCTAGCTACCAATACATGAATGAGTCACTCGTCGACACATTAGAAAAAAAATCCTATATTGAGATAACAATATAGTTTATACCTCATTCTAATAATTATCAAATACTCGGTGAAAACAATATCTATAAATCAAACAAGTATTAACTTAATAATAACAAACAACTAACACCATATAATATACAAAATGATATGAAATAAAAATGAATTTTTTTCTTACATTCTTTTGACTATGAATTGTGTTACCCAAAAAACTATTAAATAATTTATCTCCCAAAAAAATACATGACAAATATAAAAAGCTTCTACATCAAGACAAATATCACAGAAGTGAAATTGTCAAATTACTAAAATAAGAGTGTATTGTTCAAAATAAACCAGTCATAAAATAACCCAATTGAAAACATAATAATACTTGAAAAATAAGGTAATGATGGGTCGCTTATCATAATGTTAATATAAAATAGACATAATCTTATTACATTTTTTCACCCAAAAATAAAAAATATTAAAAATTTCTAGATACATTTTTAATCAAAGAGTCATTAAAAAGGTCAAAATTAATTAATTTGAATGACATGTAATGACATAATTGAAAATTAATGTAAATTACATTATCTCCAAGAATTACATGATTTATAGAGAAAATAAATCATTAAGGAAATAAAAATTAAACAATAATATTGATTTAATAATGAGTCAACTAAATTATAAAAAAAATTGGTCTTTAATCCGTAAAACTATAAATTAGCCTTCATAAAAAAATATGAATTTTTAGAATGAAAAATTTATTTTTAATTACACTTAAAAAAATCAATAATTGTCAATGACATCTTCATATAATTACGGTCCCTCCACAATATTTATTTCTTTTATATTTCTAAAAATAAACAATAAATAAAATACATATTAATAATGGAAATTCAAAGAAAATAAAAAATTACAATGGAATTAATTTATAACAATGTACCTAACATAAATAATTTTATAAAAATAGTGTATTCATATTGAAATTAAATACATTTTTAAAACATAAAAAATAATAAAAATAAATAAATCAATGAAATTTTAGATACTAAATCATATTTCATTATGAAATTCAGTATTTTTTTGAAATATTGGTGTACTAATTTTAAAACCCATTAAGTAAAAGAAAATAAAATACCACCCACTGACATCTAATAATAAATTATAATTAAAACCTTCCTAAATACTTGTTTATATAATAAGGAAGTTTTATTTTAAAGAGATATATAACTAAAGAATAAAACCATTTAATCCATTTAAATTAATTAACATATCCAAAAAATAATCTATACTTATGTACTATTATAAAAATATTTTATAATACTTCTAATAATAACATGTGGTAATGGAAACATAAGAATGGGTTTTGTAAAATGCTCAGTTTGGGGAATCATAAAATAGATATATTCTTGGATGAGAAATAGAATAAATATTATAGAGGTAATGTGTGAAAATCATAATCCCTTATTGAATATAATATAATAGAATTGTCTATATATGGTAAAAATTTATAACAAATAAAACATCTGGATAAGAATATCTGAATTCATGGTGATGGAATGCATAATGATAAAAAACATAAACATATCATCAGGCCAAAACGAAAACATAACTATTATAATTAGTTCAAATAAAAATACACCATTCATTTCATTAAGATCATTTCTATTAAATCATTATAATTTAGGAAGGAATATTCTAAATACCCTAACATGTTTGTCTCATCTGTTAGGGTGAAATAAATTATGGTTATTTTTCAGTGATTCTTGATGATCGTATGCAATTTTGATAAATAATTAAAAAAATAATTATTTTATTTAAACCACATAATATTGTTTACATACTTATGTAATATTATACAAGTAATTTTTTTCGTATTTTCATTAATTATATAAATTCATAATTACTTTCATGTATATGGATAAACCATACCAAACATGAACATATCATGAATAATGGATTCTTTGGGGGGTGTCTTGTTGTGATATCATTGTACCATGAGCATACTGACATTTTATTGTGTTTATTAGAGTTATATTCATAAACTGTAAGGTTTTATAAAATTAAATAACTGATAAACAAATATTACATATGATGAATACAATGACTTCCCTCCTAGTACGGTTGCTGTAAATGGTTGAATTCACAATAAATGTTTTTTTGATAATATCATTAATAGGATATCACATTTTTCTTCTTATATTTATATCTATATAATAAAAATCATATTTATCCTTTAAACCCACTACTATTAATTGACATGAATTGTGGTGAGGGAAAACAAACACGACAATTTGTGGATGTGGTGTTCCGCACATAGGCACAAGTTAGGTTTTCATATTTCGAATTGGAAGAAAGACGAATTGTTTAATGCTTATTCCATTAAAATAATAATTCCCAGTATATAAAAAATTAATTAGAAAGGGAAAACTAAATTACAATAATAATGGTATGATAGAAATGTATGAATTTATGTAAAATGTGTTACACATGTTGAGAACATTTATATTTCCTTTGAAAATGAGGGATTATCGAAATCATTGGTAACCATAATATCAATGAGGAGGAAGTGTACTATATGAGAAGTAAAAATCTTAAGGTATTTAGTAGGAAAATGTATCTTAGAATTCGTAATAATTTTTTTGTAAGATACCCATTATATAAGTGAAATGGGATGATATTATTATAAATACAGATAATGTTTTAAAAAAGGAATGTAACTCTCAATAAAAGTCGAACAAAAATTTAAATATAATGAATTGGAAAAGAATAAATATAGAGATATCTGATACCATTCAATTATACTCATATATAATTTTTTTTAATACATTATCATTAGATTTAATACTTTTAAAATTTAATCTTTTACTAGGGTCGCAAGTTCATACTCTAGTAATTTATCCTTCATCCCAAAAACTAATAAAACACTTGTTAGATAATATCTACCCACTCAATCCAAATTTGAAATAAAATTTACATTATTCAATTTATATATATTGTTATTTATCATCAAATAATAATATTCTAATATATTAAATATAATTTCATGAAACAAATAATATATTAGTTCTAAAATATCGTATATTTATTTTTAAACTAGAATCTCTACTTTTGTATTTATAATATCACTCATATAGATAGTTTTTTTAATGAAACTTTTTCAAATTTATATGAAATAATTAAATACTAAAAATTTCATGACCCGAACTAACGGGGCACTAAACGCAACTACCCCATCCCCACATCCAATAGGTTAGGGGCTGGAAAATACTGCCAATAATGAATATCACAGACATTGGAGAAATTGTACCTAAGTACCTATATGCAATATCAAATATTTTAGCCCACACAATGCTGAAATGTAAGAAAAATTAAAACAATGAAAGTATAAATCTATAATCTCACAACAAGAGTGTGAAAAAATAGTATTGTAAAGCATAAAAGGTGCCAAATAAAAGCCAACCAAAACTGGAATGTAAATTCGCACATGCTCACATGTAAGGTACTAGTATCAAATGAAACACCGGTATACATCGTAGTATATCTATCCAAATCTATCTCCGTCCACCAAGGAATCTTTATAAAAGGTATTCCATATGTATAAGACATGACACATGTAGGAATAGTCAATTTACGGGTGATTATGACAATACTCCTTCGGAAATCGAAAAATCAACAAGAAATTATCATCAAGGGAAACAATCATGTCTACACGTGAATATTTATAAAACACATATAAAAATAACATTCATATAAGCTAAATAAATACACAAAATATCAAGGTAAATGTCACTACAAAAAATCTGGCGTATGATTCCAAAACGAGCGTTCCATGCAATGCTTTTATGGAAGAACAAACCTCTTGAGCTATTCTTCCACTGAAAACACTCATCGTAGAAGTCAAACTCACTTGGTCTCGGCTGAGAGAAAACTGAGAGGGTTTATTTGAGATACACACTATATCAGACTACCCCTCATTGGAAATATTAGATCTCAATAGACACATTTGGGGTCAATTCTTAAAGATCCCTCGACACACAATACCCAATAAGAAACATCCTCATAGATACATGATATATGAAATTGTAAATATAGGTCATAATAATACCAACAAACCCCAACTAGGAAATAAGTGAAGGATATTAGAATCACTTCAATCCTCCTAGATGGATACATTCACTAAGACACTGAATGATATAGTCCAAGAGAACTAAGAAAACTCACCCCAATAGAAGGGAACTCACCCATGTTGCACTAATCAACAAGAAGATATTGACGGGTCACCCCCTATGATGAGAAACATATTCTTCAACAAACCCTCATATGAATTGACCAAAGTAACACACTCAATTAACTATAGTAAATCATTTCTGAAAGAAGAATCTCATTTACATCACCTCACATCGTGTATTTGATGACAAAATGAATTTAATAAGCTTGTTCTACAGGCGAAATCATTTCTTGGTTTCCTACTCGAGCACCACCATCTGATTCTACAAAAATACAAACAAGCACACAAGGCACATCATCAGCCTGACATGATTAAATATAAATCCATTGATATTTCACCAAAAATCACTGCAGGAAAAATTGATATTTGTGACAGGGTATTTGCGACAGGAACGACCCTGTCCCAAATACACTGTCGGGATAGACCATTTGCGGCGGGGTGATGGCCTCTGTCACAATAGGGGTGGCACTCATTTCCCATAAAATCATGGGAAGGGTATTTTCATTGGGTATAAAGCCCATCTCAAATACATAGTGTCATTTTTAGTATTTGTGATCAGATTTATCTCCCTTCGAAAATAGTATGTCGGCATGATGGTATTTATGACTGGAACCAACACAAATAACTTTTTAACCACCACTCCAAACTAATAGGGTCGTAGCATATGTGAAGATAATCTCACCGCAAATAATCTAACATATATTTCCCCCATACATTTTTCCCATTCTTATCCTTCATCTACACCTCCTTCCCTCTATGTAGAAGTTTTTTCTCACAAGAATTTTCAACCATTAAAATTTAAATCAGAATAATATTCGCGGCTTATATCATCCGAATGATTCAATTTTAGCATATTTATCTTTTTATTTTATTTTTTACTTAATTTGTTTTATATTATATTAGATATAATTATTATAAATTTGCATTAATAAAAATAAATTAGAATTAGATAGTTGTATTTATAATTTTATATTTTTTGAAACACATATATGTGATTGATATTAATTAGAATTAATCCATAGTTATTATATTAATTATTATTTATTAGTAGTATTTAGTATTAAGTAGAAAAATTATAAATAATTATTTATAATTAGCAATAATAGCTAATAATTAGTGATTATCAGTAATAAATTGAAATAAATACTTATAAATATTAATCATTGGTAATAATTATTGATCATTAGTAATAATTAGTTCTAATTATGAGAAATTTGTAACAATTTGAAATAATTAGCATGTCATAAGTAATAAATATCGTCCATTTGTAATTAATTGTATTAATTAGTAATGATTTTAATATTTTCTCAAAATTAGTAATAAATTGTAAAAAATGTTAATAATTAGTAATAAATTTTAAAATATATAAATAATTAGTCATAATAATTAATAATTATTAATAATTATTAAAAACTAGTTGTAAGTCGTCGTAATTTGTAATAAATTTAAATAATTTTTAATAAATTGTAATAATCAGTAATTACTTGTAATAAATTGTAATAATATGTAATAATTTTTAATAATTAGTAATAATTAGTAAAATAATTATTAATAAAAATTAATATATTTTAATAAATAGTAATAACTAGTAACAAATTTTAATAATTAATAAGAATTAGTAATAAATTGTAAAAATTAGTAAGAATTGGAAAGCATCATAATAATTTGTAATAAATTGTAATAATTAGTAGCATTTGGTAATATTTAAAAATGAATTGTAATAATTTCTAATAATTAAATATAAATTGTAATATATTGTAGTAATTAGTAATAAAATGTAATAATTAGTATTAAATTTAAATAAATTTTAAACTATTTAATAATCAGTAATAAATTGTAATAATTAGTGATAAATTTTAATA
This sequence comes from Viscum album, assembly GCA_963277665.1. NCBI lineage: Eukaryota > Viridiplantae > Streptophyta > Magnoliopsida > Santalales > Viscaceae > Viscum > Viscum album. The sequence continues at coordinate 551,602,673 of OY728125.1, read as the reverse complement.
ATTATTAATAAGTATTAATAATTATCAATAAATATTATTAAATAGTAATAATTAGTAATAATTAATAGGAATTAGTAATAAGTAAAGATAATTAGTAATAAATTGTAATAATTATTATTAAATTTTAATAAATAGTAAAAATCATTAATAAATTGTAATAATATCTAATAATTTGTTATAATTTTTTATATTTATAAAAAATTGTAATGAAATGTAATAAAAAGTAATAAAATTTAATAATTATTATTAATTACTAATAAAGTGTAATAATTAGAATATATTAGTAATAATTAGTTATAAATTGTAATAGTGTTTAATAATAAGTAATTATTTGTAATAATTTTTAATAAGTTGTAGTGAATTATAATAATTAATAATAATTACAAATAAATAATAATAATTAGAAATTAATTGAAATAATTAGTAATAAATTGTAATAATTAGAAATAAAATTTTATAAATAGTAAAAAATTATAATAATTAATTATAAATATTAAAAATTTAGTAATAATTAGTAATAAATTATAATAATAATTATTAAATTTTTACAGATAGTAACTAATTGTCTTAATTAATATTAAATAGTAATAATTCGTGTCAATTAGTAATAGGTTGTAATAAATTGTAATAACTAGTAATAATTAGAAGAAATAATTAATAATTAGTAGTAATTAATACAAAATGGTAATAAACAGTAATAATTTGTATTAAATTGTAATAACAATTTATGAATAGTAAGAGTTTGTAATAATTTTTAATAATTTGAAATAATATGTAAAACAAATTGTAAAAAACTGTAATGATTAGTAATAATTAGAAATAATTTAAAATAATTTTTAATAATTTTTAATAATTAGTAATAACTTGTAATAATTACTAATATTTATTATTAACTAGTAGTAATTATTAATAAATTGATATAAATTGCAATAATTTGTAATAATTAGTTAAATTTTGTAATAATTCGTAATTAATTGTAACAATATCTAAAAAATTATAATAATTAGTCTGAATTGGTAATATATTGTAATAATTTGTAAAAAAAATTAATATTCTCTAATGACAAGTAATAATTTGAATAATTATCAATAAATTGTAACAACTTCTAGTAATTTTAATAAAATAAAATAATTAGTAATAATTTGTAATAATTTGTAACAATTATTAATAATTAGTAACAAATATTAATAATTTGTAATAATTGAAAATAAATATTAATAATTCGAAATAATTCGAAATAATTGGAATGAAAATTAATAATTAATAATAAAACAAAATAATTTGTAATAAATAATAACTAATAGTAATATATAGCATTATTTGGTAATAAATAATACCAATTAGTAATAAAAAGAATTAATTTGAAATAAATAGTAATAATTAAGAATAAATAACAATTTCTAAAATAATTTGGAATAATTTGAATAAATATAAATAATTAAGATAATTATAAATAATTATAATATTTAGAATAAATCAACATATTTTATACTGGAGTAATAATTAATAATAATTTTGTATTATTTTCACCTGATTGGCGGTACCTTTTGTTCCTAGTGTCTCGTCTCCTTACACATTTAACCTTCAATAATCAATGTGAAAAATCCATTCCAATGTATGGATATTCATTTTCATATGCTCGAGAATAGAGAGAAGCCTAACGAGTGATCCATACTTTGTATTCTCGTGCTTGTAAATTTGGATATAAATACGTCAGATCATATATTTTATACTGATTTCAGTTAGATAATGTTGCAAGGATATGAGGCATGAAGAAAAAGGGGATCTTCTGCCTGACGTCTCATCTACTTGTTGTTTTATCTCTTTATAATCACTATGAAAAATCTTCTCCCACCTTTGAATATCTATTTTTGTATACACGATAATAAAAAGCAGCACGTAGAGACCTCCCTACACTCCATTATTGTGCATAAAAAAAATTGATATTTTTAAGATAGATCATATTTTTCACAGTGACTTCAGTTGAAAAAACATTCAAGGATATAATTCATCAGGAACAAGAGAAGTCGCTAATCCACTAGAAACTGAGATGCTTGTAATTAGAGGTAATTAGTATAAATTAGCATTAATAACTAATAATTATTGGTAATTATTATAAAATATTATAAAATATTGTTGATTAGTAAAACTTTACAACATATAATATTAATAAAAATTAAAAAATAGTAAATATTATAATTTCTAAAAATTAGATGTTTTTATATTGTTTTTCTTATGTTAAATAATTCCAAATAACTAATTATTTTATTAATTTTTGATAAATATAGATAAAGTAAGTCAACAACTATAATTATTAGATGATATTGATTGGTTAAATCAGTACAGAAATATAAAAAGTTCTGTTTTAAACCCTATATATATTGAGGATTTTGAATATTTCATAACATTTGCATCATCAAAACCAGAATTTTTTTTAAATGACAATTTAGTGTCATTTTAAAAAATATGTTTTGAAGTTGATTATAATATTTGAACAATAGTATGTTTATATATTGAAATTTCTTTTCCACCAGGTTATATTTTTTGGTATCAAAAAGGTGAATGTAGTCACACAGATGGTAATAATAATTGGGTTTTAAATCCATTTCGGTTTCAAAATTTAGTACATGATGAGGTATGTATGTCTCTTCAACATACTAAAACTCATTATGACATTGATTTATCCCCTAAGTGGGAACTATCTCAATTTTATGATTTGGTTGGACCACCAATAATTCCTTATATCCTGGTTAGAGGAAAAGGAAATTTAAAGCTGTTAAAAAAATTATGGCCATAAAATCAGATAATGGGATGTCAATTGAAGGTTTTGATCATATATACATTTGGATTAAAATATTATTTCCAAATGAAATGGGTTGCCTAAAAATTTCTATGAGATAAAGTGTTTGTTTGTAATCTGGGAATCAGTTATCAGAATATTCATGCATGTTCAAATTATTTCATCTTATATTATGATAAAAATGAGTCATTAGATTGTTTTCTAACAAGTGGAAAATTTATTTATAAAGAGACTCTATTAGGGAAGTCTAGATTGATTCCAATATTATAGTTGATATATTTCCCACTTACACAATGATTTCAGCATTTATTTATGTCTCAAAACCCAAAGGAATGGATGTCCAGGCACAAAACCAATATTTGAGTTGATAAAAGATTAAATTATCCCTTTTATGGTGATTCATGGAAACATTTTTACCCTGTGAATCCATACTTTATCATTAGATGCCTGAAACATGAGATTTTGGCTTTCTACTGAAGTTTTCTATCCAATTTTATTTTACAATAGTTAGTGTTCAATTAGGACTATATTTATAACACTTTACCATTTAACTACATGGAATTATAGAGGAGCCAAATATCTTTTTTACCTTATTAATTCGAGAAAATTTGAAAAATAATATCGGTTTTTATTTGAAACCATTTATTGATTAGTTTAATTCATTATAGATTAATATTTTCAGTACATATGATGTTGTTATAAACTAAAATTTCTACTAAAAGATTCATTGATGCATACAATTAGTGACTTCGTAGCATATGGCATGTTATTTAGATGGATTTCACATAGTCCAAAATAATGTATGTACTGTATTATAGAAATTTAAGCTATTATGCTCATCAATGAAAAAAAATTCTTGACTGTCATCATATATTCCATTGAACCAATCATCCTTTTCTTAGGAACAAATATAATTTCAAAAAAGTCCAATTGGAAGCGATGTGCACCCTAAAATGATATCTGTGATAGATTTAAAATTATTTATCTCTTCATTACCATCCATCACATTTGGAGAAATAAAAAACCAATATAAGATTGATGGCTTTTGGAAGGAACATAATTGGATAATATTAAACAGTTTTGGGATCCACTATATTAGTTCAATTTGTAGGCCTTCCACATGTTGGATGTCATGCATATCGATATGATTTATTTGGATAATTTATTTAATATAGTATCAGATACAACTCGTAAAAAAAATATGATGTAAAGGCATGATTATATGTTTCCCCAATCTGATGGCGTAAATAAATTAAACTGTTGGAAATTGATAGATCTTATACGTTAATGAAAGCCAAATCATCTAATACGCTGTTCAAAGAAAACTAATTATATTTTTGTCAGTGGATTGATGGTTGGAGACTTCTATATGGTTATTCTTCCAATTTGGGTAGATGTATCAGAAATGTTCATATTACAGAATAAAACATTAATGATCTTCCTGTTATAATGGAAAGAATTATGCTGATTAGATGAAGAATATTTTGAATTAATTGATTTAGAATAAGATATCAAACATATCATATTTTTAATGGTACATTTATGTGTATACAATTGACTAGGATTCATAAATTAGAATATAAGAATATTTTTCTTTAATTTTTTTGTAAATTGGAAAAAATATGCCTTACAAATTTTTTTGACTAAATTGAATAGTAGATATTACATTTTCCACAAGAACAAAAATATGGAGGTCTGAAAAAGTTCGTATGGATGTACCAATTATCAAGATACAAGAATAAATTGAAGAAAAATATATGTAGCAAAGCATCGGTTGAAGTCTCAATTGTGGACGCACATTTACAATAAAGAAAATGAGTGGAATATTGAAATTGAAATGAGTAATCAATTATCAATTTTTAATCATCCCGAACATGGATTTGATGGATTTCATGAATGATAGATTTCAGATAATGAAAATTACAGATCTCTTATATATTATATGCTCAACTTTAATGAAATGACACCATTTTTAATTAGAGTGGTCCCATCAAATATTCTATAATTTTTTTATATAAATTAATCATTCAATATTTGTAGGTTACATGAAAATAAAATCAAGAAATATCTTCCACTACAAGAATTTTTCTTTAGGAACATTAGAAAACTAATTTTTCCTACTAGTTTCAAAAACATACAACATAAATTATTTATGGCTTAACATATATGATTAATTTTTTACATGTTATATAGATAATTTGTTTTTTAAAAAATATGGTTTCTCAACTTACTGTTCAAATTGATAATCAATTATTTGAATTGAGTATCCTACCATCCAAAATGGTTAAATAATATAACACATATGTGTTGAATGGTTATTGATTTAATATACCTGCATTTGGAAAATAAAAAAATTGATTAGTGAATCTTTCTTAACGGGATCTCTTCATAGAAAAACTGAAATTGACTATTATAGCATGTTGAAAGAAATTATTGACCTATGTTATATTGGTGAAAATTGCATAACAATGCTTAAATGTCAGTGGCTAGATACTGAGAGAGGCTTCCATGTTCATTAGAATACTGGAATCATTGATATTAAATATAAAAGTCTTATTATAGTAAAGACCCATTTTTGTTGTCTCATCAGGAACATTAAATGTATTATGTGAATTTTTGTGATACTTCTACATATTTTGGTTATTGGTGAAGCATAATAAATATCGGATCTTTGGAAGATCAGTTTACAAAAATTGAATTTGGTTCCACTAGTGTGAAATGAATTGAAATGTTTCCAAAGACTTCATAAATCCATAATTTTCATAAAGAGAAATTCATATTTATGATGACACCCCACAGTTAAGGGTCGATGGTGATGATAATGATAATTATGTAACAAATTAATTTAAAATGACATGAGCTGATGAATCAAAAAATTATATAGAAATTTATGATGCTAAGGAGGAATATGAAGACCTTTACATTTTCATATATGAAGATGAGTATGAAGATGAAAATTGACATGGATAAATGTTGATTATGATCATATATAATATATATCTCTATATTATAGTTATTTTAAACTGTTTAATAATAATAATAATTTCATTATTTAGATGGATGAGGATCTATTTCTTCAGTTGCACAAGGATGATCTACCTTTGGAAGAGCATAATGTTTGATCATATTACTATCAGACTATTCTCGGTTTAGTGATTACTCATATGGGGCGTAGTCGTATAAAATTAATGACTCTTGAACCAATCCCCAAGTGAAGATGATAGGGAAAATATTTTTAGTTAAATTCAAATTGAATTTCATAGTTTTAAACCATTCAAAACTATTAATTTATGATGACTCGATGCATTTTGATGATATTGGGGTTATTTTGAGCAGAAAAAAAATAATAGCCCATTTCATATTTTTAACTAAATTAAATTATTTCTGTATTTTGGCCATTGCATTTTCTACACTAATAAAAATTAAAAAATTCTTTCTTTCGAGAATTTAAACATCCTGGGATTTTTTTCATCCTTACTAACCAAAAGCTGAATCGATCATACGGAATTTGAAAATAAGCACACAAGTTGGACCTAGAAATCTGTTTACAGATATGCCGAGATTTGGTGTGGGATCCAAAGGTCGTTCATGGTGGGCCCACATCCTCAGAATTTCTGTGGGTGGATGAAAAATATGTTTTTGGATCTACTTTCATAATGGAGGGTACACATACATTGGATTTTTAGGGGGCCCTTAATGCATCCTAATCTAGAGGTTTGGGATTTGAGAAGTGTGACAGGACAAAATAAATGGTCAGAGTAAAATGAGCATAACTCTCAGAATACATGTCCAAATCTGCTATGATTTTCAGGGGAAACGACCAAAATAATTTTAAACATAATTAACAAAGGTTGAAACACGTGAAGAGGTCATTTAATGGGGATACAACACGTCAACATTCGGGGTCCAAATTCTGGCCATAAAAGGAGGTGACCTCCTCCATCTCAAAGCATCTCTCATTCCATTACATTCTTTTTGGGATACTAACAAGAAGACGTTTTCGGTTGTCTTCATTTTATTTCATTAATTTTACATCGATTTGTAAGGCCTTCTTATTCCTCATTCATCTCTATTAAGCTTACCATGTTGTGGTAAACATTTGAGTGATTGGGGAATGGCTGGTTTTTATTTTCTATTGTGGGAGTTCATGGACTAAATTTAATGAAATTTATATCTTAATCAAAGTAGTTTTCAATTTCATGTAAAAAAAATTATTATCAAGTTCAATTTTCCTTGTATTTTAAATTCCTTATTGAATTTTCCGTGGTAAAATAATAATTATCTCTCTCCACTTATTTCTTGATTATATATGATGGAATCTACTAGGGATTATCAGTGAAGTACATGATGATCTTCAGTACGTGTAAAAGGATTAGTGAATTTTATTGATTGTTTTGGACAAACAAGACCTGATTGGGTATTTCCCATGTCAATTTAGGATATTAAATAAAACTATTTCGTACATGGAAGCATAGTTGAAAAAATCGAGATCTTGGTTAGGTTTTCTCGCACCATCATAATTTCGCCAAGGAAGTGAGAAGATATAATTTTGAAAACTAATATTAAACTACTTATATGAAGAGGATTGAATTGAATTGAAATAGGATAGCATTAAAATTAAGAAAACAACCCCGACTTGATCACCCTTTTAATATCATCATTTTTCAATCATTTGAATTTGAATTTTGATACAATCATTTATTTATCAAACACGACTTATTTACCCTCGTTTAAAAGGGTCAAGCAGTTTTGTGTGCACTCATCATCGATAGACATCCTAGGTCAACCACATTACTCATTTTAACTTAAGAAATAATTTTTTTCCATGACCTATTATAGGTTTGCATCAAACATGGTGTTGTTTCTTGGGAGGCAGTTGTAGAGACCCAAATCTTGACGTACATGAACATTACATTACTTTTTCGGAATACTTAGTACATAACAAAAAACACACACTCAAGGATCGTAATAGTTTAGTGTCTTTGGAAACTCGGAACGTAATCTTCTAATCGTGGTGAAATATCTTCAATATCTCCCATAAAGATCTTCCATTTTTTTAACTAAAACCTTTATTTATATCCCGGGGAAAATAAAACATAAAAGGGTGAGCTCAAATGCTCAGTAAGGGTAAACAAAAGAAAAATCAATCACATCATATTCATAAGAACATAACTTTGGGAAATCTTAACCTGTAAAAGAGAGCATAATTTTATAACATGGGATAAATCATAGTAGTGAAATGAAATCCCAATAATAATAACTTAAAACATGAAACTTTGTGGCATACACACATAATCATAGAGAATCATTTCTTGTTAGTCAAGACTCATTGCCAAGACTATCTTAGTGGACAATGTCCCTTTCTGAACCGAGTCACCCTTATTTCAGTCATGTTTCACTGAACCGGTATAACCTACCATTCCAGCCATGTCTATCTCATGAGATATAAAATCTTTACCCAATGCATTGGAGGGAGATATAGGTCCCACCCATCATATAATTAATAATTTCTTTTGTTTGCCACATAATCATAAATCATACATCATCGCATAACACATATAACAAAAATGAGATTCTTGAAACATCATGACATCATAAAACAAATCATATAAGGTAAATGACTTCATAAAAATAATTCCCTCAAAACATAATCAAATCAATGTAATAATAGGGATAAAAACAGAACCCTATATTATCTTAGATATAAAATAATTTTGATAAAACATTTGAACTCCATTCTTGAGGAAAATATCCTTTCTACTTCAAAAACACTTTTCTTTTCTTAACATGTCATACAATTATAAACTAAAAGAAGTTGATTAAAAATAAACTTGAAAACTTATAAAGGAAGATTCTTGGAAATAATTTTTTTAAAATTCCATTTCATGCCATATAAGTTAAAAAAACATTCTTCGTACTTTTGTCAGAAAAGTCAAAAAGTACCTCGTACGAAAAACGACAAAAGATTCCTTTCATATTCTTTACTAAAAACTCACCGAAGGGTAAAATTGGATTAAAACATTTGTAGGTGGATGGATATAATATTTCATATTCAGGAAACATGGATGTGGATGATAAAATACACCCCAGTAAATACTAAAGTATAAACAACCTCAGATAAAAATGAGATTGTGATATTTCTCTTACCTTATGTCCGATTTGCTTCGTAAGTGTCTGAACCTCCTCTTTTTGACGCTCCTTTTCTTAACCTCCACATAAAGAACTAAGGATGTTCTTTGAAGAAGACCAGGACCTCTAGGATGATACTAGGGAAGTGGAGAAAATATTTTTTCAGGGTTTGGCCGAGCTTGAATGCTCAAATTGGTGTGAGGAGGAGAGGGAGGAGGTTCCCTTTTATAAGGGAGGAGAGGGGCACCTTAAGAATATCTCAAAATATTATATTATATTAAGGTCAAATTCGGTTTATAATGGTTCCAAATGGTCTTATTTAGAAGCTAAAGTGGGGATGGGTCGAAATCCTCTCATCCAATATTATTTAGACAAGTTTAGGTTATTATTTTAACCTTATCAATTAGATTTAACTCTAAGTTAAATAATTTAACTTTTACCGTGTATTTTTGTTTTCTTACACTATATGTTTACTAATCTTACTATATCATGCCAAAAGAACCCCAAGTTATTTATTATTAATATATATATCCTTATCTAAGTAATTTGGCCGAACCTTAGATTTTTAGGAATTAAATAACAATTAATAATATAATATTTGTTTTAAAAACTAATTTATGTCAATTTTAACACTATTTGCTACATGATTTTTATGAAATTTTTATCAGAATGATAAATTCGAACCAAGTTTCTTAAATCATCAATAACATGTCATATTAACCTAGAAAATTAGTTTAAGTCATAAAAAGTCTCAAAGTACATATATTTGGGCATTTATAACATCAATTATGTTAATATTTTCTTAAAAAGGTAATTACTGCATCATCGTTGTGTCAGAAATAAATTAAATTATCTAAAGTATAAAAATTAAAAATAAAATACCATTATGTATGAAATCTTTTTAGATTTCTAATTAATATTTATAGTCGAAATTATATTATGTATAACCCTATATTAAAAATGTTTTAGTAAATAAACTTTGATTTTAACTCTTTTAACTCTTCTTTGAATTAAATAATAATAAATGTCCTAATCTAATCCAAGTAGACCTAAATGATAATATTTTACACTTAAGGTTGTTTTTGGTCGAGATACACTTGTCCAATAGGATTAGGACATTTGTTAGGGTAATATTAATATCATTTTTACCCTTAATTACCCTATTTACTTTTAACCGTGGTAAATAAAAGTAAAAAGTTACTATTCACCAAAAATCATTTTCATCTCATTGAACCACATTTTACTTACTGACATCTACCATGTCTCTCGGATTATTGAAATTCCATTCACAGAAGCAGTAAAATTATGATTTATGAAAAAATTAATTTTTTTAACTACCACTTAGTAGTTTCACTATTCATCAAAAATTGAAGTTTTTCAAAAAAATGCCAAAATTTCACCCTAAGCTATAATTGATATTCCGAATTCAAAAATGATTTCTATTTTACAAAATTCCCAAAATATAAGTTGCATTAATTAATTTGATAATTAATTTCCGCTGTCACAACAAATAGCGTGTTTTTAAGTGATAATAACTATCAAAAGATTAACACATGTTTATGTCTGGTGTAAATGTGAAATTACATCCATTGACCATCATTGTATTGAATTGTTAAAATATATTCTAAATATACTTTAAAACCACTCAAATTAATAATTTATCACTATTAATTATTTCGATTAAATGTGGGTTTTAATTAAAATTTAGTAATTTTCACTATTCATCAGAAAATAAAAGTTATCCGAAAAGTACCAAAATTTCACCCTAAGCTAATTTCGATATTACAAATCCAAAAATAATGTCCATTTTGATAAAATAAAATTTACAAAATTTCAAAAAGTGGTTATTACTATTCATAATGGGTAGTTTTAATAATATTTTAATAGCATATTGCTGTTTAGTGAAACTCGTTATTGCGTACTACACACGCTATCGAGGAAGGTCGCGATTGCGTGTAATGGAAGGCAAGTCAAGGATGCGTGTTGTGAAAGATTCTTTTGGTGTAGCGTACAACAGAAGACATTAATGAAATTAAAAAGAATATTTTTCATAAAATTTCGGGGTGTTACATTCTACCCCCCTTAAAATGAATTACGCCCTCGAAATTCGTCAGGGTTATAAATGGTTTACTATTAGAAAGATTCTTTAATAGAAACCCACATCGTAAAAAGGAATACCAAAACCAATATTTAAAAACAAAAGTATGAAACGTAACGGTTACACAATTAAACTAATCACTGGGTTTCCACATAGGTGAAAATATGGATATGGAAGAGAAATCTAACCATCATGTTCGGATGGAGAGTGGTAGAGAACATGGCTATGGAAAAGCCAGCAATCACAAAGCCATAAATTTGTGACGATATAGGGTACCATCTGATTCATCGGATATAAGGGCACTAGGACAACATTTTTGGTTTCCAAGATCATTTCCGTAAAGTTGAAAATTTGAATTAGAATAAATACTTACTTTATTTTGGTAGAATCTCACTATTGTTCGTGCCTTGAACAATTTCCATTTCATCTCTTAAATAAATGAAGTTGAATTTGTTATTCGTGAAGTGTTAGCAGATCATGTGATAGAATGACGGGTCATTCCATCTGTCACAAACAAACGGTTAGTAAAAATTATATACATAAGTCGATCTATAGTGAGATTAATCATATATGGTTCCTAAAATGGACATATACTTCATATATCATACTGCTTAATATAATAAAACTAGTTTCTACTAAATTGGGACTTCTTGTAGGACATTGGTAGGCGATAAAGGCCAGTCGCACTTCGGTTGTGGGTTCGATTCCCACAGCCTTGTCCGAAGCGATGGGTTGTCGCCCGTCCTACAGGCTGTCCTTTTTCTAAAACTACATTACTATAACATCCCATCAATAATATCGAAAATCTTCTATCCTTAAAAAATTCTATCTTATGTCAAACATAATCCATTCTAATCTTTAGGCTTATCCATAATACTACAATCCACTCTCATAATATAGTTAAAACGATTACCAGAGATTTAATACTGTCAAAAATTCCCATATATCATAAGATGTGTCTTGTTGATCACATTCCAAACATTCAAAGGCCTTAATCATGTATTCTCTTGAATACCCATTGAACCTTAGTGAAAACATGAATACAGTTAAAAGTTAACTCTTTCCACATACCAAAATCCAAAAATTCTATATACTCAAACCATGATATAACCTTCTCTTTATATCAGTCATGAGCTCATGAATACAATCAAAAACCTCATTATCTTATTATTCCTTCATTATGCACATATCATCTACTTTCCAAAAAATATCTTAATAACATTTCATGGTTACTAGTACCATTAATCATACACATTAAAAACTTAGGAAAGACAATAGTGTAACAATCCTTAGATGCCTCTTTATTCCATAGTACCATGAGATTACTTATACAACATTACACTTGATAAACATTTAATCATTCCACTGCCTTCTTAAACCATTGACCGAGCTTCAACAATTCTTTCATCTCAAATATCATTTGTAGTCTCTTCATCATCATCAACATAAATACTTCCCATACTTCCCATACTGATTATCTTCATGAGACATTCCCTTAGGGCATTGGTTTGCATAATGCCCTTACATTCCACATTTAAAACATTTAACCATTGTTGATGTCGTAGCGATATCATTATCCTCATCCATGTTGTTAACTGAACCTTTTCCTTTGCACTTACTTTCTTTGTGTCCTTCTTTTCCACACCCAAAGCATCATCCAGTTCCTTTGAAACATTCTCCTTGATTCCTCTTCCCACATGATTTACATAGGGGAAATTGAACATTCTTTCTCTATGATCATCATGAAACTCCATCTTTCTCTTATTAGCCGAGTCAGGAAAATTACCAAATTTTACTTTATTGATCATATTATGAGATTGCTGATTCGGCATAATAATGATGTTTGGACTTCCAAATCCCATTTCATTATGAAGAATATCATTCCATTGTCCATCATATCCTCCATTATCGTGAATCATCTTGTTTCCATCCATTTTCTAAAACCCAAAAAAGTATAGTGTGAGAGGCAAAAATCATTCTAGGGAAAACAACATAATAAAGGTGGAGTATCCTCAATATCTAACATCTTAAGTTAAATTCTATGATCGTTACCATAGTTCTAGGACTGTATCCTATACGTATACGTATCCTTAGGGACATCCCTAGACATACCTTATAAATATCTCTAGGGATCTCACTAAAGTTCTCGCATCCTAGTTTCCAAAGGTTGACTAAACCTTTCCTCTGATACCAACTGTAGAGACCCGAATCATGACGTACATGAACATTACATTACTTTTGCAGAATACATAGTACATAACAAAAAACACACACACAAGGATCGTAATAGTTTAGTGTCTTTGGAAACTCGGAACATAATCTTCTAATCGTGGTGAAAGATCTTCAATATCTCCGATAAAGATCTGCCTTTTTTTACCTAAAACCTTTATTTATATCCTGGGGAAAAGAAAACATAAAAGGGTGAGCTCAAATGCTTAGTAAGGGTAAACAAAAGAAAAATCAATCACATCATATTAATAAGAACATAACTTTTGTAAATCTTAACCTGCAAAAGAGAGCATAATTTCATAACATGGGATAAATCATAATAGTGAAATGAAATCCCAATAATCATAACTTAAAACATGAAACTTTTTGGCATACACACATAATCATAGAGAATCATTTCTTGTTAGTCAAGACTCATTTCCAAGACTATCTTAGTGGACAATGTCCCTTTCTGAACCGAGTCTCCCCCGTTTCAGTCATGTTTCACTGAACCGGTATAACCTACCATTCCATCCATGTCTATCTCATGAGATATAAAATCTTTACCCAATGTATTGGAGGGAGATATAGGTCCCACCCACCTTATAATTAATCCTCTCTTATGTGTTCCACATAATCATTAATCATAAATCATCGCATAACACATATAACAAAAATGGGATTCTTGAAACATCATGACATCATAAAACAAATCATATAAGGTAAATGACTTCATAAAAATAATTCCCTCAAAACATAATCAAATCAATGTAATAATAGGGATAAAAACAGAACCCTATATTATCTTAGATGGAAAATAATTTTGATAAAACATTTGAACTCCATTTTTGAGGAAAATATCCTTTCTACTTCAAAAACACTTTTCTTTTCTTAACATGTCATACTATTATAAACTAAAAGAAGTTGATTAAAAAAACCTGAAAACTTATAAAGGATGATTCTTGGAAATAATGTTTTAAAAATCCATTTCTTGCCGTATAAGTTAAAAAACATTCTTCATACTTTTGTCTGAAAAGTCAAAAAGTACCTCGTACAAAAAACGACAAAAGATTCCTTTCATATTCTTTACTAAAAACTCACCGAAGGGTAAAATTGGATTAAAACATTTGTAGGTGGATGGAAATAATATTTCATATTCTGGAAACATGAATGTGGATGATAAAATACACCCCAGTAAATACTAAATTATAAACAATCTCGGATAAAAATGAGATTATGATATTTCCCTTACCTTAAGTCCGATTTGCTTCGTAAGTGTTCGAACCTCCTCTATTTGACGCGCCTTTTCTTAACCTCCACTTAAAGAACTAAGGATGGTCTTTGAAGAATACCAGGACCTCTAGTATGATACTAGGGAAGTGGAGAAGAGATTTTGGTAGGGTTTGGCCGAGCTTGAATGCTCAAATTGGTGTGAGGAGGAGAGGGAGGAGGTGCCCTTTTATAAGGGAGGAGAGGGGCACCTTAGGAATATCTCAAAATATTATTTTATATTAAGGTCAAATTCGGTTTATAATGGTTCAAAATGGTCTTATTTCGAAGATAAAGTGGGGATGGGTCTAAAGCCTCTCATCCAATAGGATTTAGACAAGTTAAGGTTGTTATTTTAACCTTATCAATTAGATTTAACTCTAAGTTAAATAATTTAACTTTTACCGTGTCTTTTTGTTTTCTTACACTATATGGTTAATAAACTTAATATATCAAGCCAAACGAACCCCAAGTTGTTTATTATTAATATATCTATCCTTATCTAAGTAATTTGGCCGAACCTTAGATTTTTAGGAATTAAATAACAATTAATAATATAATATTTGTTTTAAAAACTAATTTATGTCAATTTTGACACTATTTGGTACATGATTTTTATGAAATTTTTAACAGAATGATAAGTTATAACAAAGTTACTTAAATCAAAAAAAACATGTCATATTAACCTAGAAAATTATTTTATGTCATAAAAAGTCTCAAATTACATTTATTTGGGCATTTATAACATCAATTATGTTAATATTTTCTTAAGAATGTAATTACTGTATCATCGTTGTGTCATTAATAAATTAAATTATTTAAAGTATAAAAATTAAAAATAAAATACCATTATGTAGGAAATCTTTTTAGATTTATAATGAATATTTATAGTCGAAATTATATTATGTATAACCCTATATTAAAAATGTTTTAGTAAATAAACTTTGATTTTAACTCTTTTAACTCTTCTTTGAATTAAATAATAATAAATGTCCTAATCTAATCCAAGTGTGCCTAAATGATAATATTTTACACTTAAGGTCGTTTTTGGTCGAGATACACTTGTCCAATAGGATTAGGACATGTTTTAGGGTAATATTAATATCATTTTTACCCTTAATTATCCTATTTACTTTTAACCGTGGTAAATAAAAGTAAAAAGTTACTATTCACCAAAAATTATTTTCATCTCATTGAACCACATTTTACTTACTGATATCAACCGTGTCTCTCGGATTTTTGAAATTCCATTCACAGAAGCGGTAAAATTAAGATTTATGAAAAAATTAATTTTTTTAACTACCACTTAGTAGTTTCACTATTCATCAAAAATTGATGTTTTTCAGAAAAATGCCAAAATTTCACCCTAAGCTATAATTGATATTCCGAATTCAAAAATGATTTCTATTTTAAAAAATTCCCAAAATATAAGTTTCTTTAATTAATTTTATAATTAATCTCCGCTGTCACAACAAATAGCGTGTTTTTAAAAGATAATAACTATCAAAAGATTAACACTTGTTTATGTCTGGTGTAAATGTGAAATTACATCCAATGACCATCATTGTATTGAATTGTAAAAATATATTCTAAATATACTATAAAACCACTTAAATTAAAATTTATCACTATTAATTATTTCGATTAAAAAAGTTGTTTTTAATTAAAATTTAGTAATTTTCACTATTCATCAGAAAATAAAAGTTATCCGAAAAGTACCAAAATTTTACCCTAAGGTAATTTAGATATTATGAATCCAAAAATAAAGTCCATTTTGATAAAATAAAATTTAACAAATTTCAAAAAGTGGTTATTACTATTCATAACGGCTAGTTTTAATAATATTTTAATAGCATATTACTGTTCAGTGAAACTCGTTATTGCGTACTACACACGCTATCGAGGAAAGTCGTGATTGTGTGTAATGGAAGGCAAGTCAAGTATGTGTGTTGTGAAAGCTTCTTTTGGTGTAGCGTACAACAGAAGACATTAATGAAATTAAAAAAATATTTTTTCTTAAAATTTCGGGGTGATACAGCAGTGCAACAACAACAAAATATATTTTCAAAATTGAATGACCTGCAACACAAAAGATCCTTTAATAGAATTTGTTCTAGAAATTGAAATAACATTAACCCATCAAAGAAAAATAAACCCACTATAAATATTTGAGGAAATACATCTATCATATTTAATTGAAACTCTTAGTGTTAACTCTGAACCTGAAATCATTTACGGATATCCCAACCCAACCCTACGTGATCAATGTGCACCGCAATTTTCAATTCAAAATAACCAACTCATTGCACCCACTAAACCAAATTATTTTTTATTATATCTCAATATTATTCCAATGCTTCCAAAGTATCATAGTCCAATAAGAGAATATCTAAATAGGCACATTAATGAATTAATATACACTTTCTCAAGCTTCCGGCCAAGAGAACCACCCGGAGACCAATTATAGTGCAAGACATTCCCCTTTTCACTTGAAGGAGAGGATAACGAATGGTTGTACAATGTACAACAAGGGGAGATCAGTGATTGGGAAGAACTAAAAAGAGTTTACAGGCAAATATTCTTTAGCACATCAAGGATCACTGCCATCAAGAAGGATATTTATATCCTGTGAAAATCAACTGGAGACTCCCACTACGAGTACTAGGAGCGCTTCAAAAAGCTATGTTCTAGATGCCCACATCATGAAATGAAGGAACAAAAATTAATTTTGTTCTTATACTAATGACTAATTGAAAATGATTGAAATATTCTAGTAGCCTCATCTAGGGATTCCCTGATTGACAAGTCACAAGCAGATGTCAGGGTACTAATTGAGAAAATTGCTCAAAACTCACAACAATTTGGAATAAGAGGAATGTGAACTAAGGGTATACATGAGGTAAAAACATCTGACTCATCTGTATTGATTGAAACCAATGTTGATGTAACACCCCAAGATTTCATAGTGTGTTATTTCTTCAAAATAATTCAATAACTTTCACTACATGCAACACCATGTTCAAGCACACCATGACTTACCAAACAAGCCGTTCAAAAGAGGTTATGAATAGTATTAGATAAATTTTAATGTTTATATAATCCTTATAATTTTAGAATCCATATTATGAGTTTCTTAGATATAATGCAAGAACAAATTCATTTTCAGTATTGCACTTTTATCAACTTTAATAGTGAACCCTTTTTAAATACTATATTTTAAACTTTTTGACTAAATGGGGACATCAAAAATTTAAAATGAAAAATCCCAAGCTTCCACGGTAAGCTTTCTTTGAATAATACAGTAGCGTGTGTTGTACGCAACCTTGAGTTTTAACACACACCACAACCAATCAAACTAGCCATTATGAATAGTAATACCTAATTTTTGAAATTATATATATTTTATATTTAAAAATGGACTTCATTTTTGGATTCGGAATATCGAAATTATTCTAGGGTGAAATTTTGGTACTTTTCGGATAACTTTTATATTTTGATGAATAGTGAAAATTACTAAATTTTAATTAAAAACAACTTTTTTAATCAAAATAATTAATAGTGATAAATTATGAATTTTAGTGGTTTTAAAGTATATTTAGAATATATTTTTACCATTTAATATAATGTTGGTAATTGGACATAATTTTACAATTAAACCGAACATAAACGAGTGTCAATCTTTTGATAGTTATTATCTCTTAAAAACACGCTTTTTGTTTTG
Organism: Viscum album; assembly: GCA_963277665.1. Classification (NCBI taxonomy): domain Eukaryota; kingdom Viridiplantae; phylum Streptophyta; class Magnoliopsida; order Santalales; family Viscaceae; genus Viscum; species Viscum album. The sequence continues at coordinate 551,584,448 of OY728125.1, read as the reverse complement.
ACAGCGGGATTTAATTTTAAATTAATTTCTGCCACTTCTGTGTTTTGAATTTAGGAAAATGGATTCCATATTTGGAATCAGGATGTTAAAATTGTGTAAATAGGTAACTTTTATTTTTAGACATTTTGAATAATTACTGCGGTAAATATTTTATTTACCATGGTTAAGGGTAAATCCGGTAAATAAGGGTTAAAAAAATATTATAATAATACTAAATTACCCTAAAACGTGTCTTAACCCTATTGGTTGATACATGGTCGACCATGGGAATCTTTGGGTCTATTTTGGGACCCCATGGATCCACTTGTAAGTGATAATGACACTTTATTTTAATTTAGTTAAAATGAATACAAAAATGACACAAGCATATATCCTTTAGAACAACAATTGTTACATAGGGTTATATATGTTGGATTTTAGATTATAAATATTCATTAGAAAGATAAAAAGATTTTCTACATAATGATATTTTATTTATAATTTTTAGACATTATATAATTTATTTTATTTATGACACAATGATGATGCAGTAATTACTATAATAGTGAAAAATTAAAATAATTGATATTATAAACACCCAAATAAATATAATATGAAACTTTTAATGAATTAAACTAATTTTCTAGGATAATATGATATATTAGGATTGATTTAATTGACTTTGTTTGAAGTAATCAATCTGTTATGAGTTTCACAAAAATCAACTATTGAATAGTGTCAAAATTGACATAAAACAGTTCTTAAAACAAATATTATATTATTAATTGATATTAAATTCCTAAAAATCTAAGGTTCGGCCAAGAGACTTATAGTATGATAGGTTAATCATTAATGGACCACTTGGGGGTCGCTTGGATGTATATAGTAAGTTTATTAACCATATTATATAAAAATACAAAGAGACATTGTAAAAGTGAAACTAATTAACTTAGAGTTAATACTTAAAGATAAGGTTAATATAAGTACCCAAACCTGTCTAAATTCTATTGGATGAGTTGTTTTCGACCTATCCCCACCTTAGCCTTTGAAGAGTCAACTTTGGAGCCTTTGGAAACCGAATATGAATTTATTATAAATTAATATTTCTAGCTTTTCCAAAGGTGCCCCTCACCCCTCTTATAAAAGGGCACTCCTCCTTCTCATTTCCTAACACCTCTCAAGCCACTTGGCTCGTCCAAACTCTGCCCAACTAAGCTCCCCACATCCCTCTCCTCCTCCTTGAAGCTTCCCCTTAGGCAGAAAGCATTTCAAGAAGTCCTTTGGTTCCAACCAAAGTGAGTTACCTAAATTAAAGGTAACAATTTCTCTTAAAGTATTTTCATTTATTTTGCTTCTCCAACCCCCAAAATCTTTTTATTTCCTTTATTTTATAACATCACCAGTATCCTAAATATACTAGGATGTTTTTATAAGAAGGATTCAGACTACACATTCACACAACTCCATCTAATGGATGATGAACATAATGTTTCTGTGGATGGCAAACTAACGCCTCACGAAACGATGATTGTTCAAATACATCTTACCGCCTCTCATGGTGACCATTAGGATGGCACTGTAATTAAATATGATATTAATGATATATATTATATATATAATCTTCTGTAATTCCATTTTATTTCATACCATTATTCGTTTCATGTTGTATATACATACGATAATTTCATTTGAGGAAGTGCGGACTACCGCCCCCTTAAAATGATATGACTCGTTCATACCACACATGGAACGTATAAAGGATGGTGTAAATGAACTTAAGTAACATATATAAAATATTATATTATACTGGAATAGTAATATACCTATGTATAATTTGGATTCGATTCTTTTAAAATAAAAATTAAATGGAAGTAGCGTTCGTGCGTACGTACGGACTACCGTCTCCACGAACGCGATGAGATTCATTATCCATCGTATAATTTGATGATTTAAAAATGATGTTTAAGAACTTGATACCATTCTGGATATGAATAATATACATCCCATTAATAACGAATATGGCTCACATAACAAAGAATATAAAGTAAAATGAACCCGTTAACACCCGAAATGACGATAATTCTAAAATATTATTAACAAATCAATGATAAAAGATCATATATGATATCATATTAAAGTAAATGATTCTTTTATTATTAAATAACAATTATTTCACCATTATACAGGAGGTAAACCTACCATCGACCATGGAAAAAGTACAATGTAAGGGTTTTCTTATCTCACTTTTAATTCCGTGAGAATTCCATTGATCACCACTTAATTATTGCATGTGGTGTATGTGTACTGCCCATGATCGTATTCATTGTGTAATATACTTTAATTTATGGGTATTTACATCATCATGGTATGATACTTCTTTCATGGGTGTATGTTTCGTAAGTTACCTAATCGATAAGGGAATTTGAGATTTCAATTTCCACTCATTTGGCTTTACACATATTTCATTGATTATATTACCCCAAGATTATGTGTGGAATCACTATTAATTTGATTATGTCATAATTTCCACTCCCCTTCCTGTGGATAGAAGTTTTATACACATAATCACTCCATTGGTAATTCTCAAGTCATTGATATGAATTTGATAAGAGTAATTTTAACTCATTCTCCATTTGTTGAGTTAAACATCCAATTCGTTGGTATTGTTTTTTACAAGAATATGTGTGAATGTCCTTTGATTGTTTTACACTGAATATCCAATCATATTTAGTGTATTTATATTTGTCACACATAATTATGTCATTGATTTATCCTTAACCTAAGGATACAACCTTTTTGAGAAATTGCATCTCAATTTACATTCCATTGAGACTTCTTTGATGATATACACCAAATCTCTTCTATGTGGTGTATATAATGTACTTTGACATAGTATATCATGAATTCCTTTATTCTCATGATATTACAATGTTTTTATTACCTCAATTATTTGTATTCAAATGTCTCTCTTTTGGTTAGAAACTCTAACCAAAATACCATTTTAAAATGTTTTAAAGAATTATTCTTCTAAATCATGCTCATTAATGTCCATATTTTAAAAATGGTTTTAAGGATTTATTTATATGGACATTAAAGTTTTAAAATTAAAACTCCTTTTAAAAGTTTCAAAGTGGTATGGGACACTTTGATTCAAAAATATACTTTTAAATGGCTTCTTGACAAATAGTGTGACTTTTAAAAGTTTTCAAGAAAAGGGGGATATTTCTCTCAAATAGTTTTGATGATTATTTTCATCTATGTCAACATCCTTCATTATTATTGATTGAGGTTAATGTGATACAATACAATCTTCCATATTGTATCGAATGAATTATGTTTGACTGTGGATGTGCTATTTTTATACCATTCATGGTTTGTGGTGAAAGTATTGACATTTCGTATGCTAGTTTAATACGAATGTTTACGTTATGTTTAAACCTTTTCATATGGGAATGCATTGGACTTAAGAAGTGATGGGTGGAGCCCGCTATAGCTCCTCGATGCATCGGTAGGTCTCATGAGACAAACTAGTGTCTTTGCACAAGGCCTTGGCAAAATCTTATTTGTAGTCTTGGCACGAGGCCTTGGCTATGTGGTTATGATAGTCTGGCATTATGCATTCCATAATTATGAAAGTGGTTATTGATATTGCATGTGATCATTCAACTAGTAGAATATCCATGTGAGTAAGTAAATGGCATTATTTCATTTTACCTTTGCCATTTTATGCTGAAGTTCAAGTTTAAAAGGCTTTTGTTTTAGTTATAAATTGCCTTAAGTGTTTATGCTCATTTATGAAATCTTCTTCTATAATGTTATCCTTACTGAGCATCCGAGCTCACCCCTTTCAATGTTTTATTTTTTTTCCCAGGATTATGAAGAAGTAATTTATGAATGACCTGCAGGGATAGTATGAGGGGATATGAAGACAAGATGTTTTTTTTATGATGTAATGTAAAAATTTATGGATGTATCTAGTTATTCCAAGGCTACTAAACTAATCGGTCTTTCGAGACTTGATCTTTCTCGTGATCATGCTAATGTTACGAAGTAATGCACCGACTCTGGGTAGCTGGGGTCGGGGCGCTATAGTTGGTATCAGAGGAAGTTTAGTACAAACCTTGGTAGCTAGATTTAGATAAACTCTGATTAGAGCACGTAGACCTAAGATGAACTTTGAGGATTAGTATAAAAAAAACTTCCTAGAATTTTGGTATTGTAAAGATTTTGTGAGTTTTCCGAGCAATACATCCCTGTCTGGATACGAGCAGGTAGAGGCGGCTCTGGCACAGATGTACCTAGGGATAAAACCCGAAAACACCGCTTTGAGCTAGACTCGAACGGGAACTGGTGCACGACAACGGGCCTTGCTGCACTCTTGGTTACGACACTCCTGGGGGATATGCTTAGGATAATTTACATTTTCTTTACAAACCGATTTAAGTAATATATACATAAGATGAGAGAAAATGACCTTGGTTAATCCTAATATGTTTCAAATTGAGAATATGGTGACATTTTAATCTCTAAATGATTTTACGACTACTATTACTCACAAAATGCCTTCTGGTTTTAGTCAATGGGTGGATTCCAAGGAAGTCATAGTGACTTTGAGAATGATGTACAAGTTGGGAACAGTGGTGGCAATGAGCAAAAAAATGGAATGTTGATAGGCGTGAAAGATATCGTCTTTATGCCAAATCAGTTTTCCAAAAATATGATCAACAACATATATATTAACCAACTCCCAGACTCAACAAGGAAGAGAAAGGTGATAAATGATAAGATCTCCAGCAATGGAGACCATGGAGAAAAGAAACCTCAATTTTCATCATGCAGGAATTGTGGAAAGAGACACCCAGGAAAGTGTCTCAATGGGACAACGAAATGTTTTACGTGCGGGAAGGAAGGACATAAAGTGAAGAATTGCCGAAGAAAAATGAAGAGTACTATGGAAGAAGATAAAAATGGTCCCAAGAGTCCATTTACAGTCATTTGTCGTAAATGTAAGGGACCTGGCCATTACCCGAGTGAATGTCCTATTTTATAGGATATTTTCTTGGTCAAAGAAGAAGCTATGTGGAAATAAATGGCTGGAGAAAAATTTAAAAAGTATTAGCACTCCATGTTGATGGGTTTGCTTTGGAATAATTTTCTCTTGTATTTGTAACCCCGCAGTTTGCCATGTGAGAATGATATTTGAGGAAGAATTGTCTCTTCTCTTGTGGATATAGGTATAAATAACCATTTGGTTTTATATGATCATTGGGGTTTGAGAAAATGATAAGTTATTATAATTTGGGATGAAAATGAAACGTATGATATAACATTTGTGGTTAAATTATGTTATTTTGAGGAATTTATCTCATTTTGGTAATATTATAAAATATAGTTTTTGAAAAAGGACAACACGTAGACCGTGTGACAACCCATCGCGTCGGACAAAGCCGTGGGAATCGAACCCACAACCAAAGTGCGATTGGGATTTATCGCCTACCACTGGACTACGTGAAGTCCCTGGTTAGTGTGACTATTTTTTTTGTTAAATGATTTTATTGATCAATAATAAGATGATTTGGGTTCTTATGTCTTATCAAATGAATACCATTGGTATAGGAAAATGATTTGGTGATTAAGTGATAAATGTTATTTTGGAAGATGTTCGTTTTGTTAGGAACACTATATGCCCAAGGAAAATAGAATACAATGAGGTTTCATTTGTAGAGTAATGGTGGATTTTTATCTACATTTTTATTGTTGATTTATAGTGATTTGGGTTATTTATGGAAATGATTAACCTATAACAGAGAATATGTGATGATTACTTTTAAGTATGTGACTTTAAGAGTATTTGATGTAATTTGGAGATACAATGTAACATGGGAGACTACATAATCAAATTCTTCTATGTTTTGGGTTTCAATATTAGTTTGGATTATATTAAAGGATTTTAAGGACAATTGGTTATTGAATGGTATCTATTTAACTTTGGGGTATTGTTGGTTTAATTTTAGAAATTAAGATTAGTTCATATTTATCTCAATGAATATCCTTTTGGGGGATCATTAGATCATTCAATAACCATTTTGGTTTTGATTAATATATGGTTTATCCTGCATGGATCATGTGATTCTATAGAAGTTTATTCTAGCTCTTCCAGTGTGACCAAGTCTTCTTGAATACTCATCGTTTAAAAAAAAATTGAGTTAGTGGTGGAAATTTATTAAAGAATGAAAATCTACTTAAAATTTAAGTATATCTCATAATGTTCTTAGCCAATCTCATAAATAAAATCCCCAACATTAATAAAAGAAACATAGAACAAAAATGTTGTCCTAGATGGTACCTTAAATCATCACAAATTTATGGCTTTGGGATTTTTGGCCTTTTCATAGCCATGTTCTCTACCACTCTCCATCAGATAATTGATGGTTAGATTTCTCCTCCATATCCATATTTTCCTTCATGGAACCCTAGTATGTGTTATTTTCGGTAATCTTCATACTTTCGACTCTTTATTTTAAATAGAGGCCTCATTAATTCATTTTTCGATGTGGGATTTCAACTAAGATATTTTGAAAGGTCAAAAATGTGTTATCCTAATACCCTATGTTTTGTTGAACCGATGGTATTTCAAATCATCATAGATTTATGATTATAAGGACCTCAATTTTACACTTGTTTGTGATTGATGACCTCAATCACCACCTATAAATATTTACGTTTTTCCTCCAATTATATGTCTCTAGTTGCCACCAATGTTCTCCTAATCGAGATCATAATTTGGTGGTGACCCTTTGATTTCTCTTTTTCTCATATTAAGACTAAATTTTAGTAACCCAATTTCCGATGTGGGTTTTCCCACAAATATATTATCTATTTTCAACCTTTTTTTTTCGAAGAACAATTTCAAATTGCGAGGACGCAATTTATTGAAGGAGGGGAGAATGTAACACCCTAAGATTTCATAGTGTGTTATTTCTTCAAAATAATTCAATAACTTTCACTACATGCAACACCATGTTCAAGCACACCATGACTTACCAAACAAGCCGTTCAAAAGAGGTTATGAATAGTATTAGATAAATTTTAATGTTTATATAATCCTTATAATTTTAGAATCCATATTATGAGTTTCTTAGATATAATGCAAGAACAAATTCATTTTCAGTATTGCACTTTTATCAACTTTAATAGTGAACCCTTTTTAAATACTATATTTTAAACTTTTTGACTAAATGGGGACATCAAAAATTTAAAATGAAAAATCCCAAGCTTCCACGGTAAGCTTTCTTTGAATAATACAGTAGCGTGTGTTGTACGCAACCTTGAGTTTTAACACACACCACAACCAATCAAACTAGCCATTATGAATAGTAATACCTAATTTTTGAAATTATATATATTTTATATTTAAAAATGGACTTCATTTTTGGATTCGGAATATCGAAATTATTCTAGGGTGAAATTTTGGTACTTTTCGGATAACTTTTATATTTTGATGAATAGTGAAAATTACTAAATTTTAATTAAAAACAACTTTTTTAATCAAAATAATTAATAGTGATAAATTATGAATTTTAGTGGTTTTAAAGTATATTTAGAATATATTTTTACCATTTAATATAATGTTGGTAATTGGACATAATTTTACAATTAAACCGAACATAAACGAGTGTCAATCTTTTGATAGTTATTATCTCTTAAAAACACGCTTTTTGTTTTGACAGCGGGATTTAATTTTAAATTAATTTCTGCCACTTCTGTGTTTTGAATTTAGGAAAATGGATTCCATATTTGGAATCAGGATGTTAAAATTGTGTAAATAGGTAACTTTTATTTTTAGACATTTTGAATAATTACTGCGGTAAATATTTTATTTACCATGGTTAAGGGTAAATCCGGTAAATAAGGGTTAAAAAAATATTATAATAATACTAAATTACCCTAAAACGTGTCTTAACCCTATTGGTTGATACATGGTCGACCATGGGAATCTTTGGGTCTATTTTGGGACCCCATGGATCCACTTGTAAGTGATAATGACACTTTATTTTAATTTAGTTAAAATGAATACAAAAATGACACAAGCATATATCCTTTAGAACAACAATTGTTACATAGGGTTATATATGTTGGATTTTAGATTATAAATATTCATTAGAAAGATAAAAAGATTTTCTACATAATGATATTTTATTTATAATTTTTAGACATTATATAATTTATTTTATTTATGACACAATGATGATGCAGTAATTACTATAATAGTGAAAAATTAAAATAATTGATATTATAAACACCCAAATAAATATAATATGAAACTTTTAATGAATTAAACTAATTTTCTAGGATAATATGATATATTAGGATTGATTTAATTGACTTTGTTTGAAGTAATCAATCTGTTATGAGTTTCACAAAAATCAACTATTGAATAGTGTCAAAATTGACATAAAACAGTTCTTAAAACAAATATTATATTATTAATTGATATTAAATTCCTAAAAATCTAAGGTTCGGCCAAGAGACTTATAGTATGATAGGTTAATCATTAATGGACCACTTGGGGGTCGCTTGGATGTATATAGTAAGTTTATTAACCATATTATATAAAAATACAAAGAGACATTGTAAAAGTGAAACTAATTAACTTAGAGTTAATACTTAAAGATAAGGTTAATATAAGTACCCAAACCTGTCTAAATTCTATTGGATGAGTTGTTTTCGACCTATCCCCACCTTAGCCTTTGAAGAGTCAACTTTGGAGCCTTTGGAAACCGAATATGAATTTATTATAAATTAATATTTCTAGCTTTTCCAAAGGTGCCCCTCACCCCTCTTATAAAAGGGCACTCCTCCTTCTCATTTCCTAACACCTCTCAAGCCACTTGGCTCGTCCAAACTCTGCCCAACTAAGCTCCCCACATCCCTCTCCTCCTCCTTGAAGCTTCCCCTTAGGCAGAAAGCATTTCAAGAAGTCCTTTGGTTCCAACCAAAGTGAGTTACCTAAATTAAAGGTAACAATTTCTCTTAAAGTATTTTCATTTATTTTGCTTCTCCAACCCCCAAAATCTTTTTATTTCCTTTATTTTATAACATCACCAGTATCCTAAATATACTAGGATGTTTTTATAAGAAGGATTCAGACTACACATTCACACAACTCCATCTAATGGATGATGAACATAATGTTTCTGTGGATGGCAAACTAACGCCTCACGAAACGATGATTGTTCAAATACATCTTACCGCCTCTCATGGTGACCATTAGGATGGCACTGTAATTAAATATGATATTAATGATATATATTATATATATAATCTTCTGTAATTCCATTTTATTTCATACCATTATTCGTTTCATGTTGTATATACATACGATAATTTCATTTGAGGAAGTGCGGACTACCGCCCCCTTAAAATGATATGACTCGTTCATACCACACATGGAACGTATAAAGGATGGTGTAAATGAACTTAAGTAACATATATAAAATATTATATTATACTGGAATAGTAATATACCTATGTATAATTTGGATTCGATTCTTTTAAAATAAAAATTAAATGGAAGTAGCGTTCGTGCGTACGTACGGACTACCGTCTCCACGAACGCGATGAGATTCATTATCCATCGTATAATTTGATGATTTAAAAATGATGTTTAAGAACTTGATACCATTCTGGATATGAATAATATACATCCCATTAATAACGAATATGGCTCACATAACAAAGAATATAAAGTAAAATGAACCCGTTAACACCCGAAATGACGATAATTCTAAAATATTATTAACAAATCAATGATAAAAGATCATATATGATATCATATTAAAGTAAATGATTCTTTTATTATTAAATAACAATTATTTCACCATTATACAGGAGGTAAACCTACCATCGACCATGGAAAAAGTACAATGTAAGGGTTTTCTTATCTCACTTTTAATTCCGTGAGAATTCCATTGATCACCACTTAATTATTGCATGTGGTGTATGTGTACTGCCCATGATCGTATTCATTGTGTAATATACTTTAATTTATGGGTATTTACATCATCATGGTATGATACTTCTTTCATGGGTGTATGTTTCGTAAGTTACCTAATCGATAAGGGAATTTGAGATTTCAATTTCCACTCATTTGGCTTTACACATATTTCATTGATTATATTACCCCAAGATTATGTGTGGAATCACTATTAATTTGATTATGTCATAATTTCCACTCCCCTTCCTGTGGATAGAAGTTTTATACACATAATCACTCCATTGGTAATTCTCAAGTCATTGATATGAATTTGATAAGAGTAATTTTAACTCATTCTCCATTTGTTGAGTTAAACATCCAATTCGTTGGTATTGTTTTTTACAATAATATGTGTGAATGTCCTTTGATTGTTTTACACTGAATATCCAATCATATTTAGTGTATTTATATTTGTCACACATAATTATGTCATTGATTTATCCTTAACCTAAGGATACAACCTTTTTGAGAAATTGCATCTCAATTTACATTCCATTGAGACTTCTTTGATGATATACACCAAATCTCTTCTATGTGGTGTATATAATGTACTTTGACATAGTATATCATGAATTCCTTTATTCTCATGATATTACAATGTTTTTATTACCTCAATTATTTGTATTCAAATGTCTCTCTTTTGGTTAGAAACTCTAACCAAAATACCATTTTAAAATGTTTTAAAGAATTATTCTTCTAAATCATGCTCATTAATGTCCATATTTTAAAAATGGTTTTAAGGATTTATTTATATGGACATTAAAGTTTTAAAATTAAAACTCCTTTTAAAAGTTTCAAAGTGGTATGGGACACTTTGATTCAAAAATATACTTTTAAATGGCTTCTTGACAAATAGTGTGACTTTTAAATGTTTTCAAGAAAAGGGGGATATTTCTCTCAAATAGTTTTGATGATTATTTTCATCTATGTCAACATCCTTCATTATTATTGATTGAGGTTAATGTGATACAATACAATCTTCCATATTGTATCGAATGAATTATGTTTGACTGTGGATGTGCTATTTTTATACCATTCATGGTTTGTGGTGAAAGTATTGACATTTCGTATGCTAGTTTAATACGAATGTTTACGTTATGTTTAAACCTTTTCATATGGGAATGCATTGGACTTAAGAAGTGACGGGTGGAGCCCGCTATAGCTCCTCGATGCATCGGTAGGTCTCATGAGACAAACTAGTGTCTTGGAACAAGGCCTTGGAAAAATCTTATTTGTAGTCTTGGCACGAGGCCTTGGCTATGTGGTTATGATAGTCTGGCATTATGCATTCCATCATTATGAAAGTGGTTATTGATATTGCATGTGATCATTCGACTAGTAGAATATCCATGTGAGTAAGTAAATGGCATTATTTCATTTTACCTTTGCCATTTTATGCTGAAGTTCAAGTTTAAAAGGCTTTTGTTTTAGTTATAAATTTCCTTAAGTGTTTATGCTCATTTATGAAATCTTCTTCTATAATGTTATCCTTACTGAGCATCCGAGCTCACCCCTTTCAATGTTTTATTTTTTTTTCCCAGGATTATGAAGAAGTAATTTATGAATGACCTGCAGGGATAGTATGAGGGGATATGAAGACAAGATGTTTTTTTTATGATGTAATGTAAAAATTTATGGATGTATCTAGTTATTCCAAGGCTACTAAACTAATCGGTCTTTCGAGACTTGATCTTTCTCGTGATCATGCCAATGTTACGAAGTAATGCACCGACTCTGGATAGCTGGGGTCGGGGCGCTACAGTTGATGACCTTGAATGGTTAGTCCATAAAATAGAAGCAACTCATGAAAATAGAAAACAATCTCCAACTCTGGTATATGGTTTTTGTTATTCTTCAACTCATTATACAGACCAGCGCCCTAAGATACTAGGGAAAAAATACCACCAAGTGACCATTCAACCAAGATAATTCCCAAAAAATCAATTGCAACAACCCTAATCCCAACAACGATATGGTAACCAAAAAACCATATGAGATCATTTTATCCTACCCAGTATCCCAGTCAACCTCCTTAACACCAGCAGTAATACCAGAACCCCCCTCCATTCCAAAAAACTGATAAACAGCCCTTTAAACCATAAAAATCCTTTCATACACCACCATTACAATGAAGGACATATGAACAACCATCCACCAGCACACATCCTTCTATGTAAGAGATACAGTCAAAGTATGAGGGCCTAGTAGATAAGGTTGAAAAGTCGATAGGCAGAATGGAATGTCTGGTTGAAATCAGGTACAAGAATCCATGGAAGCGTCTATCCTAATTAGTTCCAAATCATAATGAAATTATTAGTGTGATCATAACAAGATGTGAAAAATAAATCCAACCTCCATCCATCCTTGAACCTGAAATAGTACCACATGTTCTGATGGAGAATGATGTTGAAAATTCAGAAAATCATGTGAAAATCCACCATGAAGATGAAAAAGAAGGGTAGGAGGAGAAGGATAGGCCATGGAATAAGAAGCAATAAACACCAATGCCAAGGAACAAAATGTACAAGAAATACTTACCCCCAAAATTTCAAATAAAGATGATCAAATCAATGAAATTTCATGATGAAACACTTCAAAATGAAATTCTAGAATATTTTCAAAAATAGGAAATCAATATCACCCTACATGAAGCTATCTGAAAAATTCCAAGGTAAGCTAAATTTTTGAAATATCTTTTAACCAAAAAGAAAATAAATCCTGGTAATGAAGGAATCAACTCTAGGAGAAGTGTCTCAGCCCTTATCACAGCGCAAATTCCAAACAAATGTCATGATCTAGATACATTTTCAATTCCATGAACCATTGGTTCATTAAATTTATCTAATTCATTGTGTGATCTTGGTTCTTCAATTAATGTATTCCCTCACTCTATATTCACTTTTTTATAGATTGGAGACTTAAAACCCACAAGAGTGGTGGTCCAACATGAAAACAGATCCACAGTTTTCCCACCTGAAGTTCTATATGATGTCCTGGTCAAAGTCAAAGATTTCTTATTCCCAAAAAAGTTCTATGTGATAAATGTGATTGAATATAGGATCCCATGACACTCACCGATCGTTTTAGGGAGAAATTTTTTGAAGACATATAAAACCATCATCAATGTGCATGAAGGTACACACATCTTTGAATTTAGAGATAGCACTATCCACCTCAACATTTTGGAATCCATGAGGTACCCATCAGATGACCACTCCCTATTTTCACTCTCCCATGAAGTCAGTATTGAACCAATTGAAGAATCTGGTGTGTGCGATGAATTCTTAGACTTAGGATATAATGTTTCCATTAGTGAACATGTGAATGCTTGAAACCCTAAATATTATAAATTTATGTGGGAAGAAGAGGTAAAATATGATTTCTTTGATGATTTTTTTATTGATTAGGAATGTATTACTATTAATTATGTAAAGAAGGTTCACCCTTTGGATATGGGTAATGTTATTTTAATTTCATCCATAGAGAATCTCCGTAATCATGAATTAAATCCACTCCCCAATGATTTGAAATATGTGTACCTTATGGAAGGTGAGAAATTACCATTGATAATTGAAAATTATCTGTCTATAACCCAGGAATAATCATTGATAGAGATTTTGAGATAGAATATCTAGGAAATAGGGTGGAGATTAGGTGATATCCTAGGAATAATCCCCGAAATATGCTCACATATAATTTTTCATGAGGAAGATTCCAAACCTATTAGACTGTCCCACGGGAGGCTAATTCCCACCTTGATGGACGTTGTGAAGATAGAGATCGATATGATCTTAGATGCTGGGATCATCTATCCCATTTCAGATTCACAGTAGCTCAGCACTATTCATGATGTTCTTGAAAAATGGCCTGACGACTATGAGGAATGAAAAGAATTAGTTAATCACTATGTGAATTCAAAACTACTATAGAGTATGCATTGATTTTACGAAATTGTACGAGATCACTTGATAAGGTAATTTTCCCATCCCCTTCATTGAACAAATTATAGAGATATTCGTTGGAAGAACTCATTATTTCTTTTTGGATGGATTTTCTGGTTAATTTCAGTTACTCATTGCTCTCGAGGATCTAGAGAGGATGAAATTTACATGTCCTTTTGGTACCTTTTCATATAAAAGAATTACATTTGTATTATGTAATGCTCCAGGTACATTTTACTAGTGCATGGTTAGTATATTTCGGATCAAATTGAAGATTTCTTGGATGTTTTCTTAGAGGATTTCATAGTTTTTGGTTATTCTTTTGATCATTGTTTGAAAAAATCAAGAAAATGTTTTTATTACCTACATTGAAAAAAATCATGTTTTAAATATTAAAATGTATCATTACATGGTAAATAAGGGAATTTTACTTGGTCATGTCATTTCCAAAAATGGAATTGAAGTGGATAAATCAAATATTGAATTGATAAATTCATTGCCTTACCATACTTGTGTGAAACATGTTAGATCATTTTTAGGACATGCATGACTCTACACGAGGTCTATAAAATATTTCATTAAGATTTCTATCCATCACTCTAGATTACATTACAATTATTTAGATTTTTATTTCAATGGTTCATGTATGGTATCCTTTGATGAGTTGAGGAAGAGATTTATTTTACCACTCATGATGCTACTACCAAATTGGGATGAACCATTTGGGCTACTTTGTGATGCCTCAAACGAATTAGTTGGAGCAGTCCTTTCTCAGTGAATTGAGGGCAGACCACAAAACATTTCATATTCCTAGAAAAACATAGATGCAAAAAAATTCAATTAAAAACCATGGAAAAATAGTTCTTTAATGTATTTTGTTCTTTTTAAATATTTAGATCATATATTCTAGGAAATAAAATCACTGTGATTTCTGATCATGCAGCTCGGAGGAACTAGATAAAGAATACTGATGTTAAACCGAAGATAGTGAGATGGATGATAGTACTTTAAGATTTAAATACAAAAATCATGGATAAGAAGGGATCTGAGAACTAAGAGGATGATTACATAAGTAGACGTTTGAATAGTGTTGAAATTGAAAATCCAGAAATTGACCCACTGAATTATCAAATTTCAGGAGAGCATTTGTACTTGATTGAATGAGAAGTTACTTGGTATGAATACATGGTCATTATTATGGTAACTACTCAGGTCTCATCTAATTTTAATTCTCACCAATTTCAAAAAATAAAAGTGTAATCTAAGTATTACATTTTGGATTATCCATTACGTTGGATGATTTGCAAGATCATGTATTAAGAAAATTTTTACCTGACATTGAAGTTAAATCTGTCTTCTATTTTTGTTAATATTTATATTGTAGAGGCCACATTTGACCTCAAATGAAATCAACGATGCTTTTAGAATTTAGAATTTATTGCCCCACCATTTTTAAATATGCTCATGAATTTTGTAAATTATGTGAAATTTGTCCGTTTTCATGAAATATTTCAAACGGATGAAAAATTCTTCAGAATATACATAATATTTGTGACATTTCTGATGTTTGGTATACCGATTTTATGGGACATTTTCTAATATCATTTATAAATTCTTATATCTTTCTTATAGTTGATTATGTTTCCAAAGGGGTGGAAGAAAAATCCACAAGGACTGATGATGCTACTATTGATTGTGATTTTGTCAGTTCTAACATATTTTGTAGGTTTGGGGTGCCTTGAAAATTATCAGTGATTAGGGGACTCACTTCTACAATTTATGAGTGGAGACTTTTCTGAATAAGTATGGGGTACATCATAAAACATCATCTCCCTATCATCCACAGACTAATGGGAAAGTTGATGTTTCCAACAGGGATATCACTGGAATCTTGGAAAACACTATTATTCCAAACACGAAGGATTGGATCCAAATGTTGGAAGATACCTTATAGGACTACAGGTCAGCCTAAAAAACCACGATTGGAATGAGTCCATATATGCTAATTTATGGTAAAAACATTCCTCCTACTTGTAGAATTTCATCATAAGGCATATTGGGTTGTGGGGAAAATAAATTTGTACCTTGAAAGTGCTTGAAAGAAAGAATATTGAAGTATCAAGAGTTGGAGGAAATAGGAATGTAAAAATTTGAAAATTCCTAGATTTACAAAGAACGAACAAGAGAGTCCCATAACCAGATGATCTAACTGAAATACTTATATCCTTGAGACAGTGTCTTTTTATTCAACTCAAGACTCAAGATGATTCTAGGTAAACATCATTCATAATGGTAAGCTCTATTTATTATTACTCATGTATATATTTTTGGTGTTATGCAGATTATGAAGAGTGGAGAGCATGATCTATTTATTGTGAATGGGTATAGTGTGGGGAATTCCTTTGAACCCTACCCTCAGAGCAAGTGGAGGCGATCACAGCCCTCCAAACTGTTTATCAATAAAATCTATCAGGTCGTACATTTCCTTTACACATTCAAACTTGATGTGATTCATTTCAAAATCTATATAAATTTTAAATATATTTGAATAAACTAATGACAATATACCCTTTATGTTTGGGGGAGATAAACTTTTCAATTTTAGATTTTCATTTCTTGATTGGTGTACTATTTTTTTAAAAAAAATCCAGATATTTGTGTGTTTATTTTTGAAAAGTAGTGTGTTGTCATAATTAGTGATCTAAAGTTATTATAATTTATTTTTTATAACCCATTCCAATGAGTGAATCAATATATTCCATGAATCTAACCTTATATTAATGCTAAAATTAATTTGTTTCATGATCAAATATTTGAGAATTTCATGAAAAACACTTTGTTTTTTGAAATATCATGCCATATCTCACTGTGTTTATTTTTGAAATCATATTCCTATGATGAAATTTTACCATTTTTTCATATTCTTTAAATTTACCTCATTTATTGAGATAACCATACCATGATTTCTTTTAATATAATTTGATTTATCCAATTCAAAACATGAGGGTTTGAGGTATTTGTGTTTTAAATGATTGAGTCATTTATTTAGTTTCATTCCAACTTTATAAAAGTATTATTTTCATTATGGACTACAATATAAATTATTCATTTTAGCCCTTAGAATCCATGAACAACCTGTTGGGATGGCTACAGTATAATTCAATTTTCCCTATCCAACTATCTATTGAAATAAAATTTCATGATCTAGTTGAACTTAAGGGAGGGTAAGATGTATTGTGTTTTACTACCTCATTTTGTGTTACATTGTGTGGAAAATAAAATGTTAAAGAGTTTATGTTTATATTGAAGAGTTAATTTTGTAAAAATCTATGCTTTTCTGGAGCATTCATTATAAAATAAGTTCAGCCTTTCTGGAGCTTCTATAGTAGAAAAACATTTGTGCCTATCAAGTGTTTTTGAAAAAATGGTTTGAGAAAGAATGTTTTCTAGTGAAATGATAAATGGTGTGAAAATTCATTGAGTTCTCATGAAGATGGATAATAATTTCTACAAATGGGAAGAGAAGGAGACCATGTTTGAGTGAAAATTAGAATCTTGCAATTTTTCTTCAAAAATTGCCCAACCCTCCTTTTTCGGCCACCCAATTTTTATCGTCTAAATCCTACAATGAAAAAGCCACAAAACAACCCCGAAAAGTCTTCATGAGAAACACATGTCCATGAATCACATTGGGTGGAGAGGTAGTAATTTAGAAAGCCTATGGTGACTCCTATATTTAGTTTGGATGATAAAATCCTTGTTGGACATTTAAATTTGTGAGATGAGAGAAAATTCAATTGAGGTAGGTGTTTTTTGTGCATGGGATAAAAAATAAAGTGAAAATATATTATTGAATATATAATGGAAAAACTGAAATAGTTTTTTTGATGAGGCATGATGTATTTGGGTTTCTTAGTATAGATTTAGTAGATCTCATTATTATATGTTTGGGATTTGTTATGATTTGATTTTGATTTTTACTTGTCCAGGAGTTCAAGTGCTAAGTGTGGGGGAATTGATAGAGAAAATATTTCATTTAAATAAACATATAATTAGATAGATTTAAATCCCCAAACGTGTTACATTATGATTTATTGATGCATTTTTATGATATTGGTGTTATATTGACTAGAACTATAAAAAATGGCTCATTTGGTTTTTTTAAATATTTTAAATTATTTCTGTATTTCATCCATAACATGAACTAAACGAATCCAAATTGAAAAATTATTTATTTTCCAGATTTTAATCATCTGATGCTTAATTTCATTATTTTTTGACAAAACGCTAAATCGACCATATGGAAGCTCAAAGGAATCTCACATGTAGAACTAGAAAAACATTTTACAGTTCATCAGAGTTATGGCTTGGGGACCAAAAGTTGTTAATGGTGAGACAACATTCTTTGAAATTCGGCGGTTGGATGCACAAGACGTTTTTGAACAACTTTCTTGAAAGAAAGACTGCATGAAATGGCCTTTTAAGGGGTCATTAAAGTATGTTAATTTGGAGGTTTGCGATTTGGAGTGTCTGAATGGACCAAATAAATGGTTAGAGTCAAACAGGAATAACCCGCAAAATGCGTGTCCAAATCCACTGAGATTTTGAGGGAAAATGGAAGAGAAAATTTTGAACAACATTAAACAAGGTTGAAATGTGTGTAGATGTCCTTTAATGTGGTTAAAACGCATCAAAATTCAGTTGAAAAATTCAATCTATAAAAGGAGGATATCTCCTCCCTCTCAAAGCATGTCTCATTCCATCCCATTCCTTCTATGAGACCAATGAGGAGAACTTTTCAGCTAATTCTATTTTATTTATTTTTTCTTCATATATTTTTAATTTTTTCTTCTTCCCGATTCATCTCGAGTTCCCTTACCATGGTGGGGAAAATGTTTAATGTGATTGGAGAGGGGTTGATTTTCTATTTTGTAATGTTGGAGTTCTTGGATGAAATTGAATGAAATTTCATTCTTCTTCAAAGTTGTTATAAATTTAAGATAGATTATTTTATTATCATGTGAAATTGATCTTGATTTTTAATTATGTTATTAGTTTTGTCCTTGTTAAAATAATTATTAACTCTCTCCACTAATTTCGGGTTTATATACGATGGAATATACCATGGGTTATTGATTATGTACTACAATATCTTCAGTACATGTAAAAAGAGTAGTGAATGTTTTGATTGTTTGGTATAAACAAGAACTAATTAGTTATTTCCCATGTCAATTGAGAATATTCCATTCAACTATTTTTCAATTGAAAAGAGAGTTAACCAAACAGAGATCCTGGTAAGGTTTTCTCTCACCATTATAATCTCATCAAATAAGTGAGAAGAAACGATTGTGAAAACTCAAATTAATCAACATAGAAGAAGTGGATTGAATAGAATTGAACTAGGTTAGCAATACAATTATAAAACCAACCCTGAACTGATCACCCTTTTAATATCATATTTTTTTCAATAAATTGAATTTGAATTTCCATTCAATAATTTTCTTATCAAACAGAGCATTTTTACCCTCGTTTAAAAGTGAAAAACTATTCTGTGCACCTCCCTTCAAGAGACATCCTAGGTTAACCACATGACTACATTATAAATTAATAAATAATTGTTTTTACATTCCATATGATAGGCTTTCATTAGACATATACATATTTCCATTGATCCATGCATGAAAATTTATTTTCACTGCTGTATTTTAGTTACCTTTAATTAATTTATTTACATACTAATTGTTTGGTAAGTTTTTCTCTATTTCATATATTTTAAAATATAGATATTGTACAAGGGACTATTATATATAATAATTAATTTTTTGAAGAAAAGGTCACATGGGATCAGATTCCGGTTGATGTTCAGTATCATATGTTAGATCACTGGTTGGAATGAAAATAAATAATATTTATTCAAAAATTTATTTAATTAATAACAAGCTATTATAATGTATTTGTAGTGTTTATGGTATCCCATCGACGAGGGAATGTGTGATTCTCTCTGAAAGGAATGAGAGGGGTGTATTCTTGAGTATTTCTATTAGTTTTTTCCCAATTTGAAAAGGAAAGAAATGATTAAAGTAGTATGGACCGAGTTTGATGAGACTTGTAGCAAGAACTGCCCTATTAACAGTTAATCTCAATATTCAAACAGATTGTGTTAACATCTTTTTTTTCATTTTTAAAGAATATCATCGATAGGTCGACAAAACCACAAGATATAGGAGGTGAAAAATTGAGCTGGTAGTAAGATATTTAGTACGCATAGGGAGAATATAAATTGTACTTTTTTAAAATAATTTATATAACATAAAATGTATACCGCATATTTTATATTCACATAGGTGGTCTAAGTGTATGGTTTTATACAGTTCAATGTTTATAAGATGACATACAACAATCTGCTCACTGAAGAGATTTAAGGTGATCGACAATGTCAAATTGTGGTTAGTATATTTTCTTTTTGAGTTTTAAAATTAATTGTAAATAATATTTTTATTGTTTTAATTTAAAATTTCAATTGACGGAGTCATATTGGGATGTGATATCTCATAAAATGCCTGAGAGTCATGTCGAGACAGATGATTAGACTAATTCCCCCAGATTTGGGGTGAAAGCATAGATGCAGGATACATAGAATACATTCAAGAAAGGATGAGTTGTTAGTATCAGATCTCGATTGATAGTTTAGAGTTATTATGGTACCGCAATGATATTAGATTCTAGCTCTAGATTAGATCATGTAGAGTCTCCATCATCTATTGCACAGTATTAAGAGTATCTGCGAGCTGAAGGTGAGCTTATAGAGAGTATCTATAGGCAACATAAAGAGATACTTCAATAGTAGTTATAGTAGTTAGAATAGCTATGATGACATCAACAGAAGTAGTAGGAGATTTTTCAATAGAATTAGTTGAACCATGAGCAGACGAAACACCTACAATATCTGACTCATGATGTTGGGATGTATTTCTCTCTACGCCCTCCTCTATCTCTTCCAGGCGACAGTCCCCCTCAGTGATGTATTTATCTTCTATGATAATACATTTAAATATAAATTGATTTTCTAATATTACCTTTTTAGATTTCTATATATTGAATTTTTATAATATTATGAATATTGAATTTTTATCGGTTTTTTTTATTTTATTATATTTTTATTTATTTTATTATTTTTTAAATATTATTATTATTATTTTATACTGTTTTCAAATATTGTGATTATTATTATTATTATTTTATTTTTATTTTTCTAATATTAATGTTATTATTTCATTCATATGAATATTTATATTAATATTATATTATTAATATCATATTATTAATATTATTTATTAATATTATTATTAATAATATTATTTTATAATTTGATAATTTTATTATTTTAATAATATTAATTTTATTATTTCATTAATATTAATATTTTATAATTATTATTTTAATATTAAATATGTTATTTATATTAGTATAATAATTATTATTTGTTAATATCATTTAATTTTCATTAATAATATTAATTTATTCAATTATAGTTTATTTTTAATTTTTTAAAGCGATTTATTGTCGGACCTTTTTTGATAGGAATTCTCCCCATTCCAGATAGTATTTCTGATTGGCCATTGCAATATGATTTTTATGAAAACCCAGGGAAAACTATTTGTGATGGGACGTGGAGCCATCACAAAAAAACTATATGCGAAACCCATTTTCTACATTGACTCA
Source organism: Viscum album (assembly GCA_963277665.1). Lineage (NCBI taxonomy): Eukaryota > Viridiplantae > Streptophyta > Magnoliopsida > Santalales > Viscaceae > Viscum > Viscum album. The sequence continues at coordinate 551,562,770 of OY728125.1, read as the reverse complement.
TTTGCGATGGTGTCCCATATCAAATTAATTTTTTTACGAGACCCCATCCAAAATAAACTAATTCCTAAGGGTGAAATTCCATAAAGGGTTAAATGGATCACATTGTAACTATTGTAACAAAAGATTACTCTAGATAGACTATTTTACATTAACAAATGGACACCCTGTGAAAAAATCACACTTACCCATATAGTTCCTGGACGATGCCTCAGGGGTATGAGCCACACTGCTGAATTAAACAATCTATGTTGAATAAAAAAAATCCATGCCTCAATATTACAAATGTGATTCCACAATTATTCATTAATCTAACACCATATAAATATGATACGTTAGATTATATATTTTATAATGATAATAATAATAATTTTTATAATTATTGTTATAATAATAATTATTTTTATTCTTTTCATAGATCCAAGCCACAAGACCGAACAAAATACCCATCATTGGTCTTCAAATGACTCACTCAATGTGAGGGTCAAAATTCCACTGATGGATGTCCAGTATAATGTCACGCAAAGAATTTACGACAGAATTAATGGGTTTATAATAATAAAAATAATATAATTATTATTAATATTATTAATTATGACAAAAGGGTGAGGATAACATATAAAACACCCCCACCATGTTAAATCATGCATCCGCCATTTAAAATTTTTACCATCTTAATTTTCATTTAAAATAACACATCTGTCTTGGGTATTAATGAAACCATATTTACACTTCCTCTCCCTTGCACATATAGTTAGGATCCCTAAACATTTATCTCTTAATTTGCATGGATACCAAGCTTTTATATCCTAATTTGTATTATAATAAATAATGATAATTATGAAGAATCATTTAATATATTTTATTAATAATAAATATCCAATGATATTATTATAACAAATAATAATAACTCACCCATACATATTCGGTCGTGAGAACTCAACCATATGTATGAACACAGGAGAAAATCATAATTTATGGAAAATTTATAGCCACTAATTGATTAGAAATATATATCATTGAACTGCCAAAGTTATTTCTCAATCATGCTTGGAAACCACTGATAACCGAAAAATATCTCAGTTCCCATCGTAATTTACATGCCTTCATCCTGTCTCAATAGTCTAAGTCTAAACTCATGATCAGGGTCTATTGTATAATGTTACAAACACAAAACAACCAGTACTCTAAGACATCTTCTAAACATTGATAAGAAACAATACCAACAATGAACCCGCAATGAATGGAGTTAGAAAATAATGGGACCCAAACATAAGGAATTGACCTCATCCAATGTTTTTTTAGTCCTCAACTTGTTGTCAGAGGAAAATTAACTAAGAGATATATATAAAAAAAGATATATGAATTAAAAACCCATAAGAAGACGATTAAATTACCCGAATCAAATTATTGATCTATTGATTAATTTTCATGGTGATTAATTCGTAATCTTCCTAGGAAAATAAAATTGGGATAAACCACAAAGTTAACAAACTACATTGATTTGGATCAATCACTGAAGAAGGACGGTCAGACATCATTATAGTAGATGATATCCACAAGAAGAATTCTATTGGTGTTACTTATGGGACTGAGAACATTGATGCATTCTACAAATGGCCTCCAATAGTTTACTATACTCTATACTTGACTTTCAGGGTACTGATAATAACCCTACAATTGGTCATAATGTATTATTTATTGAGAGAAATAGGTCTTTTGATCAATAGAATAAAATAATTTAATAAATATATTTTATTTTCTTAATTTAACCATTGATAATTATATAAAAAAGACATCATTCTGATAAATGGTTTTGTCGTATCTACGGTAAAGACCACATTAACCACTCAACGATGTCCTTGGATTTCTGATTCAGGCCTCATTTGAGAGTTATTCCACCTTTTAAATAAAACTACATGCACATGATATTTAATATATATCAAAAATTATATGCAAACACACTGGTCCTCATAATCCCATGCTGCATCAGCTCTTGGATTTTTAAATATTCATTGAAATATTCAAAATTCATATAGGGGACAAACTAGGGAATTACATTATTCCCTCCAAAAATGTTTTTCCTAAAAAATCATAAACCATTAATATTATAGTGATAATGATCACCCAAATTCACGTCCCACTCTCACGATCTCTCCCAACAGTTCGTTGTGTTATCAGAAAACACAAACATAAAGAAAAAACATTCCCAAAAAATTACATTCTCCTATCAGTCCTCAACATCACCAACCCCTTGAGAAATTAAAGTCCACTATCACATCCCATCTCACCCAGTTTGGTACCACACAATGATTCGATCACATTCCTTTTTAGTTGTTAATATTTGACAACACTAAAATCCCAAAGCATCTATTGCAACAATATTATACGTTACAACACCTCATTAAATCAATAGTGTAGTTGGGAATTAAATGGGATAATATTTCCTAAGATAGCCTATTACCATGGATGATACTCTATAACTCTTATACTCCCAAGTCCCCTATCATTAGTCCTATGAGGACTGGTCATGTTTGCTGAGTTGTCAGTGTCATCCTATGGAAGAATGTACCCCTTATAACTATCAATATCATGAAAACCATTAACGAAGAATTTTTATCCACTAGATATGACCAGCGTAATATTTTCTTGTATGTTCTCTTCTACAATGACTTGAAAAGGTGTTACTCTGACGGTGGAGTGATAATCTTCACGATACTCAAAACCCGACCAATGGTCGAAAATCCATCAGATGTGGCTCAAAACAGACATGAAAACCCAAAAAAAGTTCACTAGAACCTAAATGGTTCAATTTTAATCTGGCCATCTTGTCAGGGTAAAATACCAAGCCCAAAAACAACCGAATCTCAAATTAATTCTCTCATACTCTTCCTAAGACCATTGTGAACTAAGAATCATGGTTAATAAAACCCAATGAGTGAATTTCCATGAATCTGGACATCCTTTTTCATGCCAATATGTCTCTGGTCTCCATTAGAATCTTTTGGTCATCACCCATATATAGAAGAAAAATAATATTTTTAGCATGGAATCTTTATGCAACCACCATGGCTATCCAACTGATTCCAAGGGATCATTGTACATCATCACCTCTACTACATGTAGTGCTAAGTGAAACAACATCATTAGAACCACTTCTCGCAATACGACAACACCACTAACAATCAAATTAATAATGGGATATAGTATTCCATATAACAAAATAGTTCGAGTAATAATATATCCAATGGATGAATGATCAAACAAGATATATGAGTTGGTATTCCATAGTCCATCATTCCTTACTCGATGAATAAGCAATGTTGAATCATCTATCGACCAAAGGTACAATGCACGATCCTCACCCACAAGGGGTAAACTACAAAGTGATTATATTATCTATCACACCACAATAGTGGATGAAAAACTCTAAAGTGAGCATCATATACCACTACCACACCCTGTGTGGATCTCAAGCTCACATGAACACATCCTTTGTAGGTCTCCTATCACCATAATTATTGAGAAAAAATATTATGAGGTGTGTGTTTATAAGAGATTTAATATATCTAGAATTCCTAGATCATGTCTAGAGGTATCCTTATGTGTGTCATATTCTGATCCAATTGTGGTTAAGGATTTTTCTCACAAGTCTCACTAACTCTTACTTATTGGAACTCATTATTCAAATATCCCACATATTTACAAAAAGTAAGGATTCCTCTGACACCATAGTCCATCAACAACCTCAACCACACAATCCATATAAAATCATTACCAACAAAGGGATCTACCAATTCCCGATGTCCCCCTAGAGAGGTCAGTCCACCTAGACCCCCATCATAGAGGGATGTCTTCAAAGTGGTACATTCTCCCCATAGGCTCATTCTTGTGCTCAACTAATCAAAAATGGGACTAGTCCACCATGAAACCTAATAAATATATAACTATATAACATGAGATCCACACTCAGTATAGGTATTTAACTAGTTAGTACCACTATATTAAACTACAACTCTATAGAGAAAATGGATTGAATGCCCAAAAATTTAATCAACTAAGGTCCTCACATGCCAGAAACTCAGACCACCACCTTTTGTAAAAACTCTAACACCTAACTTACTATCTCATTACGAAGCCTTATTTATCCCCTTCACTAGATCTTGAGTAACACTCCAAGCCAGCATGTACAATCATTCTTTTCTATTGGATCTACAGACTACTAAACATGCAGACGAACATCTTCGTGATCAAAAAAAGATATATTTGGTGATCAACAAGGGTAGTACTGCTTAGTCCAAACCTTGAGAAAAAACATAAAGAGTGTGTCCAAAAATTGAAACATCATCACTCATTTGATCTACATAACAAAAATATCATGGAATCCCATATCACTGTTGTAGTAACGTAATATTGAATATTATGAAGACAAACCATAGTCAATTAGTATATTAAGGGAGCTAACTCGGGAAGGGCATGGAAACCGAAACACATTCCAAGTTGATGCATGTAACATTGTTTTTTTGAGAAACTAGTGTCTATTGATATTGAATTAGCAATTAGGTTATCATTGAAATGGTGAATAAATATGTAGGATGTTGAAACATCAGTGGACACCATCGCCTAAGAAAAAAATCTAAATACATTAACAATGTCTCCCTTATTCCAAAACCAATTCTCACAACAAGAAAAATGAATCTCAAAACAATTATCCTAATCCCAGGCAGTGTAATTATATTTCACGTTGTGTACCAACCTAATACAATTTTGTCATGACATGACCTGATGGGGCTTGACACGCAATTACCCCGTGACGGGCTCCATTATTCTAAAGGGTAGAGACTATAATTGATAAATAATATCAAACACATTGTAGGAATTTTCCTTAACTATATGTACGGAAAAAGAGATATGAAATACCATACATGGATGGAATTAAAAACAACTGAAAACTGTGAATGTATACATCAATAATCTCAAAATCAGACCATGAAAGAATGTATTGAAAAGCCTAAATAGGGAAAAACATAAGACCAACCAAAACTGCAATGTAAAGAACCACATTTTTACATGGAGGGGACAAAATTCAAAGTCAACACTAGTATACACCTATGTTTTCCTAACCCATAGTAACTCCATATACTTCTAGTGCCCCATGTTCTATAAAAAAGTTTGTTGTCTGCAAGGCTAGAATTTTGTGTCAAGATCCCATACCTGGGTGATTATAAAAATACCGAGTAGGAAACCAAAAAATATCCAAGCACAAGGAATTAAGAGTAACATTCATCTCTACACAACTATATTTCTATATCACGCATAATGATAATTCTTGATAAACACATAAAATACCCATAATCTCAATGTAATGATCACAATTTTATTGTCGATCTAGGATTCATACTCGAAGATTCCACATAACATTCAACTGACGGGCCAAACTCAAATAGTTATAATTCCACTAATGACAATTATCATAGAGGCCACACACTATTGGAATTGACACAATGAAAATAGGGAGGGCTCATCAAATATAATCTCTAGATCAGACTATACTACAGCGGAAAGATAATATATCAATACTTTGAAAGGAGGTCAACTTTCAAGGATCACTAGGGAGACACCAAACCCTATTAGAATCATCCCCGTATATAGGGGACCATATCTAGTTTAAATATAGGTGACACCAATATAAAAAAAAACCCACCATGGGATTGAAAAAAGGATATGTGGATATCATCTAGAGTCTATGAGTGATATATTATCTAAGATAAATAAATTTATAGTCAAAGAGGAATGACAAAACTCGCACCTGATGTAGGTAACCCACACATGCTGCAATGATCAACAATATGATGTCAAGGGTCACTTTATTTATTGAGAATTGAATAATGCAATGAAACCTCATAACAATGGACCATGGAAACATAATAAACTGATACTTTTTAATAGTTCTAGAAATAAGACTCTAACATATATAACCTCACATAATATCTTTGATAGAAAAATAAAGTGCTTCTCCATGTTCAAAAAGGGAAGAATTTTCAGCATGGTGTACTCAAGAACCAACACATGAGGTAGGAAAATTGAATATGAGTACACTGGTCATGTCCTCATTACAATGAGAATAAACATAATCCATTGATATTTCATGAAAAATTGACATAAATGGCTAAATGGATCTTGTTATATAAATACACATTAAAAATACTCATGATATACTATTTTCCTTCCCAAAACAGACACCTGGTGAAAACATAACATATCATAATATAATGTAGGATTGGTGTGTCATGGTCCCGAGACACGAACTTGAAATAAACACCAGATTTGTTTCCTCAAAATATCTAACTCAATATTAGGGTCATGGAACTATAGAAGGTTAATAATTATAACACCATATGAGTAAGATATGTCAAATAATATATTTTTAAAAAATAATTATAATAATAAGAATATTTTTATTATTATTGGTTATTTCTCATATCAAGTCCACGAGCCCGAATCAAATACAAAAATTTGGTCATGAAATTTCTATCTCATAGTCAGGGTCTCAATTCCATATAAAAATCACCAATATAACCTCTCATTAAGAATTAATGAAATAAAATATTTTTATAACAATAATAAAAATAATAATGTTATTATAATATTATTATTATTAACTTTATTAAATATGAATAGTGGATTAGGGAAAAATGTAATATGTCCCCTCCCTTTTCATGCGTGGCGCCACATTTGATCATTTTTATCAATTTAATTTTCATTTTCATGAATCCAAGCATGCATGCAATTAAAAAACCCATATTTACAATGCAATGAAATGGAACATATATTTAGGAAACTCATCCTATTATTCCTTCATTAGAATGGTTCCCCAAACATTTATATCATTATTTTTATTATACTTAATAATAATTATAATTATAAATAATATAATAAATTTAAATATTTATAAATATCATGACATTTATTAATAATAATAATCATGAATCTACATGTTTTAGGTCATGAGAACTATACTATCTAAACCAAAAAAAATGTCACCATCATCGGTCTCTAGATTCTAGCCACTAGTTTCGAAGGAACATCAATCACTACACCACTCAAGAGATCTTCTCAATCCATCATGGAAAACACCAATAACAAATCCAAAACTGATATACCATCATAATCCCCACAACTCCATCACATCTCTAAAATACATTTCTGTACTCATGATTTTGGTATATTGTGTTTATAAATAAAAAACAACGACCACTACTCTTGGAAATCATCGAATCACGTGCCAAAAATAAAAAAAATACAGACGTAGAGCAGTGAGAGAAAACCATGAAATATAATCCTAAGGAATGTACCTCCTCCAATTTTTTGTGTTTTCATTAATTCATTGTTGTATGATGACAAATATAGTAAAATAATTATGATCATGAAATATCTATTCTAAAACCATTGGAATATAATGAAATTACATGTATCAAATGATTGATCTGGGAATTAATATATTTTGTGATTAATTTACATTCATTATGGGTATAGAAAAGAATGAAAAATCCACAAAACAAATACCTTATAATGAATTTGAGCACATTCTGAAAATGAAAGATCTTATATTATTGACTTTGATGAGATCCACAAGTAAATTTAACAGTGCTGTTCCATACGGTACGTTGATCGTTGATCCACGATCTTGTTGTATGTGAATGTTCCTCACTTATTTACACTAAATTATCATGGTTATGATTGAAAACCTTCATGTTGGTTATAAATTCATTCTTATATAGAGTAAAATGTTGATTCAAAAAAAAAAAAAAAAATTTCATTTTATTTATCATGGTTGTAAAACTTTTATCCAAAAATTATATGTTGAATGAAACCATGTCAGGCATAGGGTCATAGCCACACTATGAACTAAATTGTGCCCTTAGATTTCTAATCTGGCACTCTATTTAAGGGTTATTCAATCATTTCATGAAAACTATTTGCACATTTGTTTTTGTATATTTACCATATTTTATAATATAGTCCCAGACATATCGAGCCTTGAAATATCACATTATTTAACTGGATAGCTATGTATATATACCTATAAATATTAAAAAGTCATACAAGTAAAAAAACATTGGAATTACAAAAAATTGTAATTACATCAAGGTTTTATAAAATTTTAATATCACACAATTTACCATAAAATTAGGCTTTTCAATAAAATCCCAAATATTCATTTTAAGAAAATATTACTATGCATACAAAAAAATGTGTTCATTTTTTAATAATATAAATTCAATAATTTTGAGAAAAAAATAAATGCATTTATAAAATATAATTAAAATGTTTTTAAATGGAAAATTTATTTTTAGAATAAAGTCTATTATTATAATTTTTTCATATTATTTACTAATTAGTATTATCCAATTATTCATATCAATATATAGTATCGTCAATTAATAATAAATTCCTTCTGATAATAATCAATACAATATGAAAAGGAATTATAGAAATATAAATTTCAATTTATAAATTGATCATATTAATTATATTTTCTAATTTAATTGAATTTTATTCATATTAAAAGTATCCTTTGTTTTATATATGTATATGTTTCATAATCTGGTTACTCCAACTCATTGCAACAAATTTAATTTCTAGGTTTTAAAAATCATATATAAATAATAATAACAAGTCTAAAGATATCGTGGAATCATTTAATTGTTTTCTAAATGACTTTACTAATTTATTTATATTTTAGATAATAACAATTTTTAAATAGGTTTAGCGAGAATCAATACAAGGCCCATATGAATAGTGTAATATGGAAAAGTACATTGCTCAAAGGCTGAAGGACATGTCACACTAGTACTTCCCATCCCCAACATATGCATCCTTGATGGTGAGTATCATCCCACTTATAATTAATGATCGATTAGAATTTCTTCATATAGAGGTGCATGGGGCCTCATACCAAGAGTGGTTTCCATACCCTCTCATTAATAAAATCTTCATAGATCTGCTTGTAGATGCTACTTCTATGATTCATCTTTTGGGTCCTACTACCATGTGGGTTGATTTCATTCGTATATCCTGGAGACAGTGTCATCAAATCCATTTATGGACCAAATCCCCTACTACATTATCATGTCGAGTTATGGAAACCCTACATGTAAATCTTTTATTTTATTATTTCATATGGGGATTGTTATCTAACTGAATTACTTTTTAAGGGTAATCCTATATTAAAATATTCTTTTGTAACATTCTGTCACACACTTAAATTAACGGTATCCTAATAATTATAATAATATAATTATGGTAATTTCAATATGGAATTCATAATTTTCCAAACACTTATAGTTGATCATGGGTTTTTATAATGTCGAGTGAGATTTATCTATATTGAATATTTTTCTAAACCCTTTATTAGTGGAGATTACAAATTCATAATTTAACATATAATTATACTATGAGTTGAAGGGCTTCGTATATAGATAATAACATCATAAAATCAATGGATATGATTTAATAATAACAACACATTATTGGTTTTTTATTTCAAAGTAAATATCTAGTACCTAGTAAAAACATTCATGAAACAATTTATAAAAAATCAGATTAAAACCCCCACTATATGCAACAGGAGAAGTAGTTGTATAGAATAATCCTTGTTTTCAATGTAATTTGGCACTATTTACCTCATTTTCATTTATTTTGGGACACTGATTCATATAATTAATAACTCCATTGCGATTTAAATATTACATTTCAATAACTTCATTCTTTCTCTTACATCTGATAGTTAAAGGGATATCATATCATTAATAATAAAACATAACTACTCTGTTAAATAAATGTTCCAAATTATTATACCAAAATATCTATCATGAAGGATATATAATTTTCTATCCCTCATCAACATTATCCTTATAAATTCCATGAGATTCATTCTTTCTTATCTTTTGTGTGTTTTGTATTCCGTCTTTGTTAACTTGATTAATCATATTGTGTTATAGTTATTTTGAAATAACCACTATACATATATGTATAAGGAAAATTTTAACTACAATGTGTCCTATTTTATTTTCTAATAATGATAACCTATAGTAAATTATTTTTAAAATATATTTCTCTTAATTCTAGTTATGATGTTCTTTACTTGTCACTGGTTACAATTTTTTGACTTATCTCCTACTAATTTACAAAATCCAACAAATAAATAAGGAAATATTTAGTCATCGTGGTTCATAAATACTATATAATTACCAAAAGAATATAACATAGGGTTTTCAAACTATGTGTATCGTTAGGAATATTTATCTTACTATATGAGATGATATGGTTAATACTCAATTCAACAATTTTGGGGTTATTAGACATAAGTTTATATGTGTTAGTGGTTGGATCCATTTTTATATAAAATATTGGATGCCATTCCTATGATCACCACAATTTCATGACTTTCTAAAAATTTTGGATGTTATGCTACCATTAAAATAATATATAGTGTTTTTTAGAAATGTTCTCTCATCTTAATTCTTAAAATATTCAATATTACTTCAATAACCTTACAAAGTATCTGTAATTTAAAAAATATTATATAAAATTGAATAATGACAATTATAGTATCCAAAACTGATACCTGAACATAAAAATTAATCAAAAACTAACATAGATTCAAATGATGGAAAACATAAACCGTAATACCATGTATGATTCTATAAATGAAAGCATTCATGCTCAGATCAATACCCACTATACAAATTTTTATAGAACCATCATTAATTATAGAAATAAATAAATATTATTTATCACCTTGTATCCCCATAATATTTTCTAGGTTTATTTATTTATCGAATTATGACACATTATTAACTAATAAATCCAGTGAAATTTACATTGATCTTCATGATTTTAATAACTATTTTAGATCTAATAAATATTCAAAAACTACAACCAATAATCCACTAAATCATTCTAGTCAATCATATCATATATAATACATTCCTTCTCAAAATAGAAAAATGGAAACATTAGAATGTGGGTACTTAAATTAACAATAAGGAAAATCATATAAATGAGGGAATCATGGCACAATCATGGACTAAATATTATCATAGGAATAATAAATCCTAATATTTCTATAATAAACTGAAACATTGAGTATAATATAAACATGAATATATATATGAAAATAATGTCATCACATGGATAAAGACAATTTAATTTATCTCCACCCAATATTTTCATACTTAGATATTACATGATAAAATATGAATAGAAATTATATTCCATAAATATTAATCTAATGACTATAAAATTTTAGGGTAATTAGTCATTATATGTGATTTCACAGACCCCAATTCCGCTAATAGGTTTCCCAATCATTGTTGGACACATGGCCTCCACAATATCTCCTGAAATAATACAATGTGTTGACTAGTTGAGAAGTCCTAAAGTGTGTATGTGGGGTGACTATTACATCATTATCAGAATTTTGAAAAATAGATAAAGAAGATAACAAGAAAATAATGGATTAAGTATAAAAAGACTGATATCATACTAGAATATGGAAAAAATAAAGCAGTTGTAGAAGATATAATTACAGAAAGGATAATGATACATTTAATGTCTCTAGAATGTAGAAAACATGGATATAATACAGCAAAAAAACATTCTATACAGAAGTAGAATAAAGGAATCCAAAAATATCCACAACATCCGATGCTCTAGATCGATCATCTCCTAGTACCTCCATACTAAAAAATCAAGTGTCTGAAGAGATACGCCTCACATTTTCCATACATGCAAACATATAATCTTCTCGAGTGCCAATGGAGGCCCTAATGGGGTGTTGCATAAATCTTAATAGGCCACCACCTATGGTGTCTATAAAATTTGGTATATGTAATATAAACTAAAATTGTGTTCACTGTAGAATATATAATAGTAAAGCAGTACAGTTATGTAAATATTCAATTACCTTCATTTTCCCTCTGCTGGTTTTTGAAAATATAACTAGTGAATTAATTAATAAAGTTCTAGTTTATATAATTATGTCCCATGAGGTAAAAGTATCACTAAAATTCTACCATATTAGTAATATTGATGGATCTATTACATAACAATTCATCTATTATGATAACGATAATGATGTAGTTCCAATGTAATAACAACGGAAAACTAGACCTCATGATTCACCAACATAGTAGTAATTTTAGCCTTCCCACAGGGTAAGAGTGTAATTCAGAGAGCGTCATGCAATGAATTCCAAACTAATGAATCTAATTTAGTCTAATGAAAACATCAAAGGTCAAATGTGATAAGAAAGGGCTATGTCGAAGTATATAACCAAGGTACCTCATGTCCATAGAAGCCACGTTGGATCTAATGAGTGTATCCAATGAATCATGTTATAGTACATGAGGTATCCAACGATGTCATCCCAAGAATCCACAAATAAATAATGATCAGGTTCCAAGTTGGATATCACCCTTGGAAATCTATATCCTTAATATATAATAGCATCCAAGAGTTATCATGTAATTCCCTCATGAATCCAAAATCTAACACAATTTTGACCACTATTATAGCAATGTTATGTTCCGTTAACAGTTAGGTAACTTAACATTGATTCATTCAAAAATTCATTTAGTAATCAAACAATATAATTAGTTCATTTGGATGAATCCTTTAATTTCATTAGTGTAAAATGGAAAAGGGGCATGTGACAATTTAATTAAATTAACCGATATTCTGTTTATAAGATTCACTCTGATACCATCCATTATACATGTAATGGGGTATTTCAAAATGAAACCAATCCAATCGATTATATTCAATTTGGATGATTCATATATATAATATAAGTAGCATTTCCTATTTAGATTGATTTATCAAAATCAGGCACATACCTTAGAATGGTCAAGTGGGAACAGAAATTTTACAAGCCATTCAGTAATTCACAATTCAATTAATTATAGATGGATTACCATTAGTAGGGTCAAGCTTAGGCGCACTCGAATTGTGGCTTAAACAACCAAAACAGACCTCTAAAAGAATTAACATTTTAAACACCCTATATTGGGTGGTTATAATTATAGAAGTAACTATAAATGATGAATAACATATAAGGCATGGTCATTTTAACATAGTTATAATGACTAAAATTAATGCATATTGATAAAATAGATCACACCTAATGAAATCACCGAGCCCACATGAAAATATATAAAAGAAAAAATGAGGAAAAAAAATTCTATAACACCAACATCATACATGTACAACTCTGTTCTTCATGTATCTACCACTATTATCGCATGTATTGGAAGAGTTCTTAAGAACAAATCAATTCCCTAAAAAGATGGCATATGTGAATTCACCTAAATAGGGTTGTTGATTGGAGGAAAATTGAAAAGTGGCTAAAAACAAATTAAGATCATATCTATGTGGATCCATTGGGACAAATAGTTATTACAATAGAATCTAGGCAGATGCCTGAGATCAATTCCTTGTTAGGGCCATCAAAGGTAGAAAAAGGGAGAAAAAAAGAGGTTAGATTTTCTAGAAAAGAAATATGAGAATATTGGAAATTAAAATTAGAGCATTCAAGTGAAAAATCTTAAAATCTCCCCAAATTAGCATTATCAATTTTTATGTATGGTTTTACAAGCTGCGTTCTTATCGTTCAAGGTTTTCTAAATAATGGTGAAATTCCCCAAGGCTAGGCATCACATTTAGGGTAACTATGTACCAACTGTTCAAAACACCTTTGTAAAATATCATTATTTTTTCCATGGATGTGAAGCCCCTCGAACATGGTTAGGAATAATCCAATTGGATTAAATCACCCCACTATCCAGCTTAGGATGGATAGATGTAACCAAGTGTCCTTCCACATAGAGTTTATTCTAAAGATGATACATGACTTTTTCTCCAAAAAAACTGAGCTCTTGGATGCAAACTATCCCTTCACACCACAATAGCTTCATGAGCTCATAAAGAATCTATAATAGGTCCAAAGTAAATAATTATACCAACATTAAAAGGATCTATACCAATATAAAAAACTAATATATTATATTCCTTATCCCCTAAAGGAATTCATCCCCATGTTTACAGTCTAAGTGAGGTGAATCACTTTATTATAAAAACTAGGGTCACTATGTACATATGATTGCATCAGGCTCCCATGTATCATGATGTACAAGGAATTTCTACTATAGAACCCAAATAAGAGGGACTGACATTCCTCATAGATCATTTTTGGTCCATTCAACGATGTATATAGTATACTCATCATATAAACCACTGAAATATAACTCAACTTTCTCTAGATCAAATGTATGACACTATTCCTCATGGTACGGGTATTTTTGTGAAATGTGAAGTAATGCATGAATGGAATAGTACCTCTATGTTAGTAATAACTGATAGGATTCCTGATAGAACCTTTACAAAATCTCAAAAGACCCAAAATAAAGAGGAAACCACTTCCCTTTCCTCGGTATCCATCTATTTCCTTGCTTTAGTAATACAATTCGAAAAACACTATCCCCAACCCTGAACAATAGAGGTCATTTTTAGGGATTGATGTATTATTTAGGCCTATATTGAGTAGTAGTGATACACTTTCATGACAGCTAAAACAACTCTAAAATAATTAATATGAGAACTGGACCTAGTGGGGCTTCCTTTTCTGCCTCTAGCTAGTATAGGGGAGAACACCATGGCCTACCATATACGGCCTCAAAATGATCCGTCTGAATTGTAACCTATAAGAATTTTTTATAGGAGAACTCAACAAAAGGGATATTATTCTCCCATGAATATCTAAAATCAAGGAAATATTCTTGGATCACGTCCTCTAAAACCTGTATCATATGTTCTAAAAGTTCATCTATCTAAGGGTGAAAATATTTTCTCAAAAGTACCTATGTACCGATAGATATTTGTATCACCTTCCATAATCGTGATGTGAAATGCCCATCCATATCTGAAGTTATATTATTAGGTACCTTATGTAGTTGATTGATCTCACATTCATATATTCTTCCTAGCTAATTAAATAGTAAATTATCCCAGATAAGAATGAATTGGGATAATTTTATCATCCCGTCAATAACTACCCATATTACGTTTCTTCCTCTTAGTGACCAATTTAACATGACTATACAATCCATGAAAATATATTCATATTTCCATTCTAGGATAGTAATAAGTAGTAAAAATCACTTAGGTCTCTATGATCAAACATCACCAACTAAAAATTGAAACATCTACTAATATATACTTTTATCTGATGTTTTTTCCCAGGCCACCTATACTGATGTGACATATCTCAATACATTTTCAAGATTCCTAGATGAACATCATACTAAAGAAGAATGTGACTCACAATCCCACTCGTATATTTTATCTGTATGAACATAATCATTCCCATGTATACAAAGAATGTCATCCCCTTCAACAGGTCTATCTGGAGGATTGTGATCTCATGAAAAAAATATGATGAACCAACCCCCATGATCTAAAAATTGAATTATCTTTTCATTATAAAGGTGGGAAAGTGTACCATTCAATTATGGGATATTTGACTACTCATGATAATCTTGGTACTCAAGTGGAAACTCAAGAAATATTTCCCTTAATTTTCAATCATCACTGGCTTCCAGCACACCCGGCGCATGAATTTTCTGACTACGCAGATCCACTACTGCATTCCCCTTTATATGAATATAGGAATACTCAAAAATATTAGTAATGAAGATAATATACCAATATCATCTCTTTGGGATTCATTTCATGCTTTTTAAAGATATATTTGAGATTCTTGTAGTCTTTATACACCACAAAGTACTCACCCGTCAAATAGTGTCTCCAGTAACTTAAGGCATGAAAAAATTATCCTTGATCAAGGTCATGCATCATATAAATTCTTTCATGGGGCCTCTACTGTTGAGATCTATATACAAAGAATCTATCCTCCTAAATCATCACTACTCCTTGGATGGTGCTTGATGCATCACAAAACACTATTTAACGTTTTCTAGTATATGTTAGAATAATAATTGGTGTTCAGAAAAGACATCGTTTCATCTCTTGAAAGATTTATCACACTATTACAACCATAAGAACAAGATAGATTTCTATATATGTCCTGTAAGTGTTTTTATAAGGCATGATATGTCCAATATCAAATTCATGTAGTATCCAGAATTCACAAAGAATCTATGTATATCAAAACTATTCTTGGGATTCTCTGCGAATCCACAATACTCACCATCTTGTGGTGAGCATGGAAACCATATTCCTAGGTAATATGATCCACTAAGTGAACTATGTATATCCACATATTGAACCTAGCATGATTGACCTGTATCTGATTCTCTATTAGTTTTCCTAGAATGATCTCATGGTCTATATCATAGTCATAAAATGTATGTGAATACACCAATATTTCATCCATAATGATTAAAAAAAGGTGTCCAGATAGGGTTCGATCATTTTATTCACAAAATCTCTGAAAATGATTAGTTTTATTGTGATATGTAAAGGAATAAAGAGATACTCATATAGACACTACAAATCACATAATGTTGAACAAGTTATGTATGATGTCCCTAATCACACATGATGATTTACCAATCTCACATCGATCATAAAAATGCCCTGTAGCATTAGATATGTTAAAAGATATCATCTATTCAAGATAGTTTATATTGGGTCTGGATTTTTATCTATTTCAACCATCTATAATCCACATAGAGATGAAGGGTCACATTCTCCATCTTGGAAAACATCATGGGATAACCCCTTGAAGATATGCTTGGACATGTAAAGACTTTGTCAAACATATCCTCTAATTGTCGATTGAGCTCCAGGAGCATGGTAGGATCCATACTATATGAAGTAATGTAAAATTAAGGTTCTTATAGATTGAGCTCAATTGTAAACACTACCTCTCTCTTGGGAGAGATGTAATCAAAAAAATTATTTTTGGAAAGACATCGCTAAAATGATTTACTACCATATGGAATATTACATTATATAACCTTGGATCCTCCATGAAAATATTATAAATCTAGGAGGACACTCCACCAAGCCCATTAATATATGGATTTATATAATATTTTGGACCTCCCAGTCATCCTTGAATAGATACATACTTCTCTCTGGTGATATGAAAAACACCCTACAAGGATAAAACTCAATAAAGGCATGATACATGACCAAACAACTAATCCTCATAATGAAATCAAATCATGTCATCCCAAAAATAATGAGTTCCCATAGAAATGGATAATTCCCATCCTCATGGGGACAATACATATATTGGTGTATCCCTAAGACCATACTCCCAACTATGTATTGATGGTCATTAAATTTTGGTAATATTGTATTACTAGCCTATGATATTTCACAAAAAATAAAGAGATCTAGGAGTGTTAAGAACCTATATCAAATAAAAAAGATATTATAGTATTGTCTATAAGAAAATTACGTCATTCTGTTGAAATTATAGCATCCCAATACTTGGAATTCAGCTATAGTGAATCCAACAATCCTAATCCATGACCTTGAGCTATTGGTGGACTACACTATATATAACCTCTCTATGGCCCTTGATAGGGATCAACATTCTAGCAACTGTGACCCTGACCTCCTCCTATACTATTCCTACAGATGCTACTCCAACTCCCTACAAGATGTGGAATAAATTATCCCATCCCTGATGGTGGAGCTTGTTTTGATCCTCATCCAATTGAACCTAATGGAAATGACATAAGAAACCTCTAATTATTCCCCATAAGAATACATGTTGAAAACTCTAAGGTGTGTCTATCACATTAAGGACTCATATTACAATATCATTGACACTGATTTCACAATATAGAGATACAGGTCTAGGTACTCTGGGTTATGCTTCCCTAATGGAGACCATTTAGGGAATGTTTGTTTCAATTGGAAGAACTGCATTCCTGTAATGATGTTAATACCCTATGCCTAGTAATCTCTCCATCCATATTGTTTCTATTAGTTATAAGATCCCAATTAACTGGTTCAGAGAATGTGGTGGGAGAAATACATTCACCTGAGTATAGATGGCATACATGATCCCATACTCGATGCGTCTAGCACGCAAAATCTCATGACAGGCCAGAATTGGCTAAAACCACTGAAACTCAATGAAATTCATTGAATATTCTATGATTGATATAGAAACATTCTTGAGATGCCTAGACTATATGGACTTTTCATCTCTCATCATGGTAGGAAAGAATTGATCAAAAAATGTTCTATACAAATCGGAACATACGATGCCCTGTTGTGAACAAGAATGCATAATCAAATCCCACCAGTTCTTGGTCGAATCATAAATAATGTACACAAAAATCTTGTACCTATTCTATATAGGGACCTCTAAATTCTAAAATGTAGATATGGCGTCTTCCTTCTATGACCCAATATCTTGTGGAAAACCTTACCCTAAGAATGTTGAAGGATGCTACTATTGTAACTCATGGGTCAGATCATACATTATTATAGTTGGTCATAGAGAACCATTCATGGACATCATTTGTCATTGGAAAATATATCTCATCTATGTGTCATATCTTGGACTATGTATAATATGTGGTTCCCCTTGTAGATCACCTGGTAGTAAAACCGGTGTCTTAGGGCCCACCATGTTTGAAGTATGGTCATCGCTACACTTATGGCATAAGAAATAGAGACGTATTGGAGAACATGGTTTAAAAATTCCAATCACACACATCATAACAATATTTAAGAATATAGAATGTATTACTAATGGAATCTAAATAAATATAAAGGGCTCAGAACCCATGGTATACAACAACAATTAACCTCTTATACAAACAAGAATTGGTATGTTCTATTTTTTAATATGAAATTGTTTTAGTAGTTAATGGATTTATTATAGAATGCCTCATTATTTAATGGAAAACATTTCATTTGATAGGTAACATTTAAATGTTATATTTTTCCTTAGATGATTTCTATATATCATGGTTTTTTAAAAATGTTTTGTTAGTCATAGTGAATTAGGTCTTAAGCTTTTTATCAATGAGTTCAATACAAATTTAAATTATAGTTTTGGGCTTGACTGAGTAAATTAATCATTCATACCCATGAGGAATCATAAAACTCAGTAATTGAAACGTGAAATCACTTAATCAGATCCTATAGATTCATAAGATAAATATAAAAACAAGGCTCACTCAACTATCATATGAATATAAAGAATTTCCAACTATGAAATGAAACTATATATCGTCGAAATTTTCAAGAATTGTGAATCCTAGGTTCCTATGATGATGCATTTATCAATGACCATTTCAATAATATCATCATACCAAGGATGAAATAAAAACTACAATAAAAATAATAATAAAATCCACACAATGACATGTGCTCCACCAAATGGATAAAGGATATCAACTTTAGTATGAAAAATCCAAATAACAATTATCTTTCTGGAAACTCATCACTTACTCTTATCATGGGTTATCTTTGACCAATAATGACTTATAACCATATTCCATCTCATTACTAATCACCTGAATATTTTCTCAATATAGTATTGAAAAATATGAAATTCCATAGATACCCCATTGTGATACTCTAGATCAGGATGCCACATAGGGTTTCCCCAAGAATGGTTGGCCACTTTTGCTTAATCACTTTTACCCCAATGCCAGAGTCTACCAACTAGTAGTGAGAGCCTATGGTGTGACTATGGGGGGACTATGCCCTCATTACCTGAATGTATCATAGTAGGTAAATAATATAACAATTAAATATCGACAGTATCATAAATAGACTGATAGCATTGTAAAATCAAACATAAATAATAATACATCATGTGGAAATTGATATTAATATAAATATGATGATGATACATTTCAACTCTCTAGAAACCTGGAAAACATGGATATAAATAAACATACAATACATGATATACACAAGTAGAAAAAGGAATCCAAAAACTATCCTAATCTTCAGCTTAGACATCACCCCCAAATCCATTATATGTAATCAAGATATCATGTGTCTTAAGTGAGATGCTTTCCATTTTCAACACATATATATATAGACACTATGAGTGTTAATGGAGTCGTAGATAGGTTTTGATATAAATCCTAGTTGGCCACCACCAACGGTGACTATTAAGTATTTTATGGGTAATATAAATTGAAACATTGTACAACCATGCATATATAAAAGTAAATAAGTAGAGTAATTTAAATGAACATGTACGTATTTCATCTCTCTGCTAGTGTCTAAACATATATCTAGTTCATTAATTAATGGTGTTCTAGTTTATATATTTGAGTCAAATGAGGTAAATCCAGCACTGGCATCCTGATATAATAGTAATAGTTGAAGGATCAATGAAATATCAAGGCATACATGAAGATAACAATAAAGAGGTTGCATGTTAATAACCATGGAAACATAGACATAAAGGTTCTCCAGATCAATAGTAACTATCGTCTGGCCATAGGGAAATAGTTTCATCTACATAACATCATCCAAGGCATTACACAATAATTAATCAAACCTAGTACAAGTAAAACATCCAAGGTAAAATACGATAAACAATTCCTAGGCCCAATGATGTAACCAAAGAACCAAGTACCCATAGAAGTCATGATGGATCCCAGAAGTGTATCAAAGGCATCCTATGAAATTAATTAATGGATCCTATAGTTTTATATCTAGCATTGACAAATACAAAAAGATTGGGTTCCAAGGAAGGTATCACCCTTGGAAACCGATATCTCTGAATTGGAATGGAGTCCACGATATCTAAAGGCATTCCCTAAGTAATCAAAAATAAATCTCAAGTATGACAACTTCTATATTTTTATTAATTCCCATATACAGTTAGGAACCATATATGGGATTCATTTATTTAATAAAGGAATGTAATGGTGATTCTATTTAATATGTTCCTTTGCTTCTCTCATTTACTTTCCTTAGTGTGGCATGGCCTAGTGGAATGCATATATCTAATTCAATTAAACCATATTAGTTGTATATTTAATTCTCAAATACCTTCCATTAGAAATTGAAAGGGTTTCTATAGGAATTTGACAAATACATTCGATTTTATTCAATTGGGCCAAGTCATATATATGTAATACACAGAAAATTTCCCATTTCGATTGATTTATAAAAATGTAGAACGTACCTTAGAATGATTAACTGTGAAGAAGACATTGTACTAATAATATAGAAAATCACTATTCAGTTAATTATGCAATGATTACCATTAGAAGGGTTTGGCCTAGTAACACCCTAATAGTATCTCAGATAACCACAATAGGCCAATAAAAGCATTAACTCTGTAAACCACCTATATGGAGTGGTCAGTGTTGTGGATGTAACCATGAAGGATGAATTAAAAATTTGGCATGGGTCCTAGAACAATGTTATAACAACTACAAGAAAGGTATATTAATTAAATAGATGATTCCCGATGAAATTACTGAATACACATGAAAATTTATAAAATGAATAATCTTAAGTGATAAGTTATTGTCTATCTTCCTTATACACATATAGATCTCCACATCCTATATCATCCTCTTGTATGGCCTTTATTAGATGTGTTCTAAAGAATAGGTCAATACAATGATAATTGGAAAAATGATCCTATATCTAAATAATTACATAATGAGAAATACAATTGATTAATAGATAATACTTAATTATAATTTTACTGGTACAAATCCAACAATATGAATAATGATCCAATCGAACTCCGGAGATAGGCTCGAGATCAATTCTTATATTAGTCCTTTAATAGGTGAAAAGGGATAAAAGAAGAGGCTTCAATCTCTAGAAAATAAAAATGAGAATATTGGTTATTAATGTAATTTAATATATGGTAAAATCATAAAATCACCCAAAATTACTCATCACATGGCATGGCCACATGATCTTCAAAATCGTGTGCCAACCGTGAACGGTATACTGAATGGAGGGGAATTATGCGATGTTAGGCAGCTCGGCTTGGGTATCCATGTTCCGACCATGCTAATAACATCTTATATTTTATCAATTTTTGGTCGGACCATGCATCCCCTAGCGGAAAGCAATAGAAAACTTTTCTCCTTATACCACCCCATTATCCAACCTTGAACTATTAGAACTAACTGGGTGAGTTCTAGGCATGGTTTATTCTAACGATGTGGCATGTGTTTTACACCAAAAACATATAGATATGAGCTCTGGACAATCCATAAACAACCCTGATACCATTGAGAACTCATCGGGCATCTGTAACTGGGCCAAAATAAAGAATTGGACCAAAATTAAAAGGACACATTCCTGAGTCGAAAACTGAACTCTTACACTAGATACACAGTCTTCTAATTTCATTAATGATATGCAATATATCCTTAAAATATCATCCAAAATAGAATTATTATTTTAGATAATCATAATTCAATTTTTCATAACTAGTGGAAAGGATTCATTAGAAATGGTGTGCTATGATTTTTAGTAATGGAATTCAAGGGAGATATCAATGGTCTTATAGGTATAATTTGAGAATATTTTTTGTATACATGAGATTAAAATATAAAAAACGTACCATATATATTATATATCACAATTCTATTACATGTCATAAATATTTTATGTTCATAAGATATAAATCGTACAAAAATCAATGTAAATGAAACATGATAGGATAACATAAAAATTAGTATGTGGAAAAAACATAAGCATAAAACATTGTAAGAATTTATAGATATTAATTGGTTCACTCATTTACATGAGTACATGAAATATGGTCAATGAATAATCCTATGTGCATGAAAACATGTCCAAAAATAGACTTATGTACTTGAAAAAATTGGACCTGAAAAATTGTATAATCATGAAAACCATTTCCATTCATTAAATTGTGAAAATTAAATATCATTCATGAATGACATTTTTATCTCAGGAGTTATTCATCATTAAAAAATGGGTTTTATGTTTGTCTAATTATGGGACCATTGATCACATAATAAAAATATTATATATCTCTTCAATAATATAAAAAAAATTCATCATATCATAATATAAGAAATGACATAGTTTTAATTAAAATTAAACTATTTCATCACACTATAGCCTATGGAAAATAAAATGGATTCATAAAAATCATTAACTTGTAATAATAAACCATCCAAATAATGAGTATATTTTCATCATTGGATTATATAGAAATTAAATAAAAATAATCATTAATGGATTTTATCATTATTGAAAATCACTTTAAAAGAACATTTTTTAATATTTCTGGATGAAAATACCATTATAATTTTTGAATCCATTATTTAAATCCTAATTAACTTAAAAATATTATGGAAACAATTTTAGTTGAAAATAACATTGTAAAATTATAATTGAATCTATAATCCAATGATTTGAAATGATGGTGGCAAATTTTGTTCACTTTTTAGATGTTAAAATAATGATTCATTTCACATTTTTATAAAAAGATTAAATTACCATATTTATTAAATGAATAAAATATTTCTTTTGAATAAATTATATAAAAAATTAATGAAGTGATAAAATTACTTTAAAGATTATTATTAATGTACTATAAACATTATTGAATGAATTTTAATGAAAAAAATTACATTAAAGGGAATCTATTTTTTACTTAAGAGATTAATGAAGTCAGCTCCCCTTTAAATCAATTATTCAATATCTTGAGTTATTATATAGATTTAAATAAAAGTATATGAATGAATCTACAAATGTATACATAGGATATGAAAATTAATTTCATTTCAGAGATATGGGTCATGAAATTTCAAAATTTAAAAAACAATGAAAAATAAGTTTCATAAAAATTTATATTATTACATAAATCCCTTTCCACAATTCTCACAGTTGATTCAAGACATCATGAAAGAGTGAACCATATATGGATATGTAAATAACTATAGTTTTTATGAGTATCATCAAAAATACATTCATGTATACTATATACTTCACATAAAATAAATAATTATTGATAATAACTCGCATCTCACAAAAATTAAAGTGAGATGAATATCTCTATCATCGGGTTTTACTTTCATAAAAATCACATTATCCTTCAATATAATTAATTTAAATGTAGTATAATTTTATAGTAGATTATTTTAAATAATTTTTAAATTATATATGTTCAATTTATCACCAATGTTATTAAGAAACTCATCATAAAAACATCATTTTTCTGTTCTCATAATTTTTTTATTCATGAAAAATTTTTGTTCGATTATTAATATCCCAAATTATGTATCATTTAATATTTATATTATCATTTAATTTTTTTTTCAATTTATTAAATTAATAGGTTTTAGTAATTTCATAATAATTAAATGTAATCATTTAATCCATAAAAATTATAAATAATATACCATTATAAAAATAAATATTTCTATGTAATATTTCCTATTTTTATCGTTAGGTAATACATTTAGAGATAAAAAATTCAAAAGAGTGACATTTTCTAATTATTCCTTTCTTTAATTAATTTAAAATACATAAATATGGAAAAAATTTCAATGTTTTAATTTAATATAGTATTTTATCTATCATTCTGAACTCCTCACATCCATTAGGATAAAGGAGTGTTTTGGGTTTATTTTAGGGGTTCTATCGTGGATTTCACCCTATTTTACCTGGGTTATCTTTAGCGAGATGAATAATGTTTAGTTAGGTTACAATTTATATTGAACAAAATTAAAATGGGCATGTTAACAAGATTTGTGCTTACTAAATCTATGTAAGAAATACATTTTTTAATATTAAATTTTAAAATGTTTTAGAAATTAAATTTTGATATAAATAAAAAACACAATGAAATTTTCTTCATCAGAAAAATTCAAATTAATATATAAATTATTTATACATAATTAATCCATAAACATTAATCCAATTAACATAATATTAATAATAATAATATCAAATAACTATTTTTACAATGAAAATATTTTTATAAAAAATTGAACATTGTAAATTCATGAAACAGAAAACAAACAGTTTTCAGTAAAAAAATATTGTTTTCAATATTTAATATAACATCTGTATTTTTAGGAAAATCATATAATTTTACCTTCCAGTAATTTTGATATTATTCTTCCAAAAATTATATTTTATTTTGAAAGAAAAATTATTTTCTAAAATACAATTTCTAACTTTTCATGAACATATTCATAAAATTTATGCATGAAAAGAAATAAAAATAACTTTGGAAGAAGTTTTAGATTTATGTATAAAATAGAATCACTAAAAATTGAGTGTATATTACTTAGGAATTTTTCGTTAGATATATACAAACATATATATATATATATGTTAATGTGGTTACCTCTATTCAACCCCAACAATTCTATGTCTATTTTAATGGTATGAAA
The DNA here is from genome assembly GCA_963277665.1 of Viscum album. Classification (NCBI taxonomy): domain Eukaryota; kingdom Viridiplantae; phylum Streptophyta; class Magnoliopsida; order Santalales; family Viscaceae; genus Viscum; species Viscum album. The sequence goes on along the minus strand of OY728125.1, from coordinate 551,537,346 downwards.
ATAAACATATTTCATGTTTCATTAAAGATTAATGTTCTGTGTTGTATATGCTGTCAATAAACGGTGTTATTTTAAAATATTGGGGTTTTACATTCTCCCCTACATTAATAAATTCATTCCTCATCATTTTAACTTTTCATATGTGATAAATTTTCTGATAGTTTGAAAATTCATTTTTGTTTGAACTCACACATTGTATTTATTGTTAATAAAACATCCTCTTGAAGATACAAAATGGGAAATAAATTTAACATTTGAAATAAAACATTTCTTTGTTTCCAAATAGGTAACATTTTCTAGAATGTGAGAATATATATATGAAATAGAATGAATTTGAAAAATAATGATAAATTGTGATTGAGAATGTTTTCAAAAAAATTTGAACTATTGTAATAATGTTAACAACAACAAAAAAATCATAAATCATTGGGGACTAAAAAAGGCCATCGATTCATTAGAAATGATTATAAATGGATGAAATTTTTTTTTCATATCCTTATAAAACATTTTAATGGTTATTTTATTTTTATGTTGGGGAACATTTGGAAATGTTCATACATGAATTCTATAAATAATTTTATCCCCTAGTTATATTTCAATGAATTTAATCTCTATATCAAACTCTATGAAATGAATACTCAAGATGAATTTTCAAAGCCAAAATCACCAAAATAAACATTTATCATATTATAGGGACTATTAATGACTGAAAATTTAATCCTATTTTATCTATCATCTTGAAAACCTAAATTGTTTGTACATGTTTTCCATTATTTGAAAATATAATACATTAATTTATAAAACCACAACACAGACACCCAATGTTCTAGTAAAATCATTCCATAAATAATTAACCTTATGAATCTATAAAAATATGTCTCAAAATTATTGAAACCAAAATATTAGAATGGTTTGACCACATATCAATCCATGTTCAACTTAATAATTATCGTGAAATAATTTTAATCGCAAATAAATGTTCATAAAAAACATTTATATTCCTCGATAATTTATTCTCCAAAAAATTTAAACAAATTCTCAAACATATTTTATAATAAAATAATATATGGTTACAAAATATGATTCAACCTTTATTCATTATATAAGAACCTATCATATATAATATATTTATGTAGGATATTTGGGTTCATCTTTGTGATGAATGGTGATCATAGTTTGATACATATTCTTAAATATTATTTACATATTATATAAATTTAAATTGAATATATGTAAAGAGAGATAAAAAATGCTTAGAATCACATTACCCATTACTAAAAACGGTTAATAATATTTTCTAATAGATTATTCATAAAGTCATTAACATAGAATACCCAAATCATATGTGGTGTATAAATATTTACTAATTATTGGGATCAGCTCTAGCTACAAAAATTTCATAGAATTTCTAATATACATTGAAAATATATATTTTGTGGATTTTCATCCTTAATAACACGACAATTAGAAAATTCATTAAATAATTTTAGCTTGAATGTGGCAATGATGTTGGTGTTTTACCTCAGTGAGACTTCATACATATCCACACAGTGGGGAATCAAAGTCCATATTGTTCGGTGGGGAGATGGGGAACCTAAGGAGGCAACCCGTGAGAATGGATGCATGGATGGGTCCTGAAGGATGTAGATCATACGTGTTGGGGCATGGAATTCCATAAACTCAAATGGTTCAAGGGAGAGAACATGATGAGAAATGACTGGTGGTATTAATCCTTAGAGAGGATTCCAACGTATCACCATTGAACAGAATCAATGTCCATGTAGTTCAGAATGCATTATGGAACCACAGTGTACACAAGGGGCAGTGACCTGACAACATTTCGGGGCTTACACATGGTTAGAAGCCCTCTAGTTAGTCTGACTCCACAATGGGATGAACCAAGGATAGGGGTCCCACTAAAGGGGACACCAAATTTTACCGGTGATTGGGGTTGAACCTCAGGGAGTCTTTTTGTGTACCCTACTTAGGATACATGGATTAAAACCCATGTAGTTCTAATAGTTGTACCTTTGTTTGGGGTTGAACGAGAGGGAGGCTTCTTATGGTCCCTGGAAAGTATATAGGGATCAAAACCCATGTAGTTCCAATAGGTTTACCATTGTTTGGGGTTGATACTTTGAGAGGATTCCTACATACCATGCCTAGTAAAGAGGGATGAAAACCCATGTTGTTTGAATTGGTTTACCCGTGTTTGGGGTTTAGCATCAGTGAGGATTCATGTGTACCCAAAATAGGAGACATGGATTAAAAATCCATGTAGTTCGGATAAGTGTAACAGTGTATGGGGTTGAACCTTAGGGAGGCTTCTTATATTCCCTCCCATCGAGATAGAGATCAAAACCCACATAGTTTAAAATCCTATAGTTTAACATCTTACGGGGTGGAAGGGGACTATATTTTAATGTTTTGTGGGACAAGGGTGAAATGATGTGAAGTGTTTAGGATCGATGGGTTATGGGCTTGATCCTCAGGGAGGCTACCTTTATACCATTCATGGAGAGGGAAAGGATCAAAGTCCATGTAATTCAGAATTGGGGCTTGGGACTTACACATATTGGTGGTCCAAAAAAATTCTAGGGACGATGCTTAATATAAGTTTGAATGAGCCATTCTCAGTGTGACATCCTAGTGGAAACAATTACCTGGCGATAACATTATGAAATGTGTGTCCTTGTTAAATTCAACAGGGCATACACGTGGTTAGCGGCCCAGGGAGATGGAGATTGGGACATACTCTCTGATAGAGTTCCAATGGAGACCAATCTCACAGGAAGAGGGACATGGTAGTGATGTTCCATGTGAACATATCTCCTCTGGAATTTGTGTGTGAAATAATACAGGAGTATAAAGGATGATACCTTCCACGTGAAAGGATAGGGGCTTACAACACGATGGTTTCCCTTCCTTCAAATAGATTTCATTCCATGCAAGGATGATCTCAATCCATGTTATGAAGATCTCACTCCTGTGGAGACTAGTGGTTGTGGAAAAAGTCTGAGTTGAAGCACCCCATGTATAGTGTACAGGGTGAGTCTATAGTTTAACATCATGTACGGGGGAATATGATGAATAGACGTTTAACATCCTGCAGCTCAACATATGAGGATTTTTTCCCCACACCTAGGATATATATAATCAGCACACATTAAACAATGGTAAATATATGGACCTGGAAATGCAGTGCAGAGATGGGGTTGTGGAGTTATCCATTGAGGGGATCACGTTAGCATGGATATAGAAAGAAGCAATAGTCATCAGCATGACTATGCAAAGAAGCATGATTCTAAGAAATTCAATTTCGCGAACTACCCATGGGACATTGAAATTACATTATACAAACTGGGATGGTCATATGGGAGAAGGGTTTTTGATGCAAAGGGGTTCACAAGAAGGTACCTTGCAAAGCTCTAGTTCTCCAAAATGTAGAGAGACTCTATGATGGGGTATGCTTCATGAGACGGAGTGGTATAGTATAAGAATTAGTTATACATGCATATATAGAGTGCATCACTAAGTGAAAGGGAATTCGTAAAGTAGTACTTCGCAGAGCAGGAGTGACATGAAATGTGTGAAATTTCTAGGAAATGTACTTCATGATTCATTGAGATCATACATTATCATGGGGTTCACATGTACATAGAAGTTACATTATTAAGAACATGTTCTTGGAGATTACTTGAGTACCCTTAGGAAACACTTTCCATTGCGATGACTTGTCGGATTTGGGAAGGGAATCACTTTTTGAAGATGGGTTTTATTTGAGCTTGGTGAAAGGTATTTTTCATAGCTCAAATACGTATAAGAGATCATTTATTTTCTTTTCTTTGTAGAGTAGAGGGTGCTTCAAGAGTTGTCAGATGAGAATGTGAATGGTCAGGGTATCTATTCATTAGGTCTTCCGGAAGCCTATTATTTATCGTCGAAAAGCGACACGAATCTCTGACTTCCCCTTGAGAATCATCTTGCACTTTTCCATTAGAGGTGGTTTGCATCAAGTTTCTCATGACCAAGGATTCTAGAATCATCCCATGTGTGGTATAGAGGCCTACTTCATTCCATCTACGACACTCCAAGAGGCTTCAATCCATATCGAATGTGTTGTAAAGGCAATCCTCTCCCTTATATTCCATGAATCCTTTTGTAAATTATGTTGTAAATACAATGTCTTATGCCTCTTTCCTATGTGGTGATCATAGATGTGCTTTACCAAACTTATCTAGTCAATTACATGCTGAAATGTGTTGTTTGAGGTGTTCTGGGATGTCATGATGACTTATAACAAACTCATTTCCAAATTTACAGAATGTCTAATGAAACTACCACTATGTTACACTCTCATACTAACTATCTCCTAGTTACTATCTCAGAGTTAATGTCTCACACTAATAGTCTCACATTTACTGTCTAACAGTAACTCTCTCATAGTTATTGTCTCACAGTTACTATCTCATAGTAACTATCTGACAGATACTGTCAATCAAGTGTTATTGTCAGATAGTAACCATCTCATAGTCACATTTTCATGAAATGTGTTTCTAGAACTATTTCATATTTCCTTTTCCATGTTTTCTAATTTTTACAGTTTCTTTGATTTAATGTTTTCATTGACAAAAAAAATTTAAATCATTGTTTGAATGTATTTAAGGATGATTCAAATCACATATCTCCTATATTATTTTTCCTAAGGATCAAGATGAATTTACTTCTTTGGTCCGCATTGTTCAATACGATCATCTGTTAATGGAAAATCTTGCATATCTTAAATAGCTGCTCTGTTAAATTTTTTAAAGGGATGAGATATCTTATTCCATGGTTCTTCTTCCTTGTTCTTTTGTTCGAGATGATCAAATGTTTCCTTCCTTCTCGTAGTAGTTTTGGGATCAATGTTTCCACCATGGAATGCCTTCACTTGAAATTTTTTCCTATTATAAACACATCCTCGGTTTTCGTAAAACCAAGCAGTATTGATTAATATTTGATATAATGTATGATATATCTTCATTGTTATAGTTTTTCCTCCGTATATTTCTTATTTCCATATCATTTCAAGAAATAGACATGTTTCTAATAGATTTTTCTTGACTATCGACTTGTGTGGTGGTGTCTATAAATCCTTGGGTGGATGTAGTCCTCCAAGAGAAGTGATTGTGATCTGTTATGTTGATCATTATTTTATAAAAAATGTCAAGAACATTTTGAGGAAGTGGATTTTTCTTATCTATTAAATTACATCATTTGTAGAGTAAGCATGGTTTATCCATTGTAACACAATGGAATTTACAGAATAAATAATTAAACTAGATAAATAAATTAGTATTAGTCATATGTTATTGCCTATTGTTCTGCAAGATATTTTGATACATATTTCTTCCTTGTGTAGCATGTCGTTCTTGATGGAAATTTGTAAAGAATGTAAACTGGAATTAATTTTAATTTTTTTTGAAAGATAATGTGGAATGTAAATAAATCAGGGTGTTGTTGTTGTAATTTGATATTAATAAAATGATGTAGTAATCATGTTTAATCAATTTGTTATAAATATGATATATTTCAATTTAGGTGGCATATAGTGGAATCCTGCTATGAGTGAATCTGTTAATTCAAGATAGATTAAAGAACTTGTTGTTTGATAAAAGCTAAATTATGGTAGGGTTCTGAGTTACACTCTTTCTTGTAATGATGTGTGCCTTGTGCACTGGATCCTTGAGAGCTTGTTATGTTTGAGGGTGGGATGTCTTGTTTAAGGGCCAAGATCCCAGTTGATATGTTGTTTGTTTTCCTTCTTCTTGTTCTGTGATGTGATTCTGGATGGATTTTGTGATATGTGCGGGTAAGGAAGACCATTGGTTGTGGAAATGGTTGATGCCAAGAGTGGAGATATGCATTAGTTTAAAAATGTGGGTGTCATAAAAGATAGTAGATATGATGAAACGGGTTGGATGTGAATGTTAGGATTCTTGATGATGTTGTTGGTTGATTATCTACTTTACTTTCCCCATAACTAAAGGAATTGGGTCTTGATTACCATATTTCCCAAATGGTAGAATATGAATGGGTTATTCCATGTGATTTCCATGTTTAGATTATTGGGAGACGATTTTTTTATGCTCTTGCTATAGGTGGTAATGACTTGACAACTAGTTAATTCACTATCAAATTTGATCCAAGCTAAGATTAGTACCATAGATTTTTTTTATAGAATGACTGGGAATATTTGAATGTAATAATGATGTTAATAAATGATTAAATAAATGATTTTAACCCAAGTTGTTGGAGCTTGCTGGGACGTAATGATGAGGCTGCACATTAATCGGAAAATTTAATTTTAGTGGTATTATATAGAGATATATTTAATAATGGTTAATTAATGTTTAAGTAATTAACTTACATAATGTGAAATTGATAAAAAAGGACAAAAACAATGTAATAAACCACTTTAAATGGTTGAGTTCATATATAATACCTAGACATATATGTGGTAGACAGGAGTTGGAGAGAAGTTAGTAGTAGTTGAGTCTAAGACTAGGTTATGCCCATAGTGTGGTTGTGAGCAATAGTATTTTCTATAAAGTTTGTGTTTCTAAATGCTAATCCACCCCATTAGTTTAAGAAATTGACACCCTAGGGATTATGAGAACTCGTGGAGTTTTCTCCCAACATTCTGGTGAGAGGATGGATGGATAACTACCCCTTTTATCCCCAATCTTGTCTCTTGGTAGTTACTTGTGCTGGTAGGTACTGTGGATAGTTTTTCCCATATAATTATGTAGTGGGTTGTAATTCATTTTTGTTATTCATGCACATATATTCTGGATATATTTTTGTATGGACTACAATAGGTGTAATGTGTATAGGTTATTATGGCTTCCGGATCCTTACTCATAGTTTGGTCTTTAATGGCTTTAGGTTTAATACATGACATATGATACACATTATGTGTGATTTTATGGCACCCAATAACTACCTAGTTACATTGCTTTTGTGGATGGCATGGATTTTTTTCCCAAGGGGCTTGTTTTGGTGCTACACCGAGGTTTCTACAGTAATTAATTTTTGGTGAGAAATTATTAGGACATGTGACATTGGGGAGAAGCGGAAAACTAGTGGGGATGTGGTATCATGGTAACCTTGATATTAATTATTATATTATATAATCTTTATTTGATACATATTGAGACTATCCATGGTGATACTTGGAACTTAGTATACCTATTTATGTGGTGAGTAAGTTTCACTTGTTGTTCACTGTGCTTTCACATGGTTTATTTTCCTCTACTTGAGAGGCTCCAAGGAGGATCCTACTGAGCACACTATTATACTCACCCTATATTTATTTAATATATTTTTAGGTCTGTTGGATTATGTTGGATATGAGGATAGTTACTACTAGCTTGGGGTTATAGGAGTTGTTCGAGATTCATGGTTTTTGTAGTTTTTAGTTTCCTTTGGTACATATAGTTTTTCATTTCAGTTGTAGTAGTTTTTTATGACATTGCATATTGGTACTTCGGATTTTATTTATATTTCATTCTGAGATGGAGTTGGTTGGTCTATATCTTATATCTCTCCTTCACATATGTTCTCTTTTAAGGAAATGTCTCCCATTTGTGTGTGTATTATACCATTTATGCTAGTCTCAAACCCAGGGCCTGCTGGAGGCGGGACTCAGAAGTCGTTATCTCCCTTCTAACATTGTTGTCCCAAGATGGGTACACATTGTGGGAGGGGATCATGATTTAGTTGTATCAGAGCTAGTTTGTGGGATAGAATGGAGTTGGTTGTTTGGAATAGGTGTGGTTGCATGAGTTGGTAGGAAAATGATGTTCTTAAATTTAATCAAGTGATGTAAACATTGGAGACCTAATAAGACATAGGCATTTAGGTCCCTCTATGATCTGATGCATGAACATTTAGGTTTTCAATGGCTACTAAACAAGGTGATACTAATTTCATTGTATGGAACTAGAAAATGATCATGGATCATTCTTATTTGTTCCAGTGTTTGAATGGCTAGACTTTGTTATAGGTTAACATAAAATGAATAAAAGAAAAACATTAATTAATTAATGTTGAGTCTTAACTATTCTAGATATATGAGCTCTAACTGTTTGTTATTTTTTAGGTATGGCTCCAGGTCGACATTCTGGTCAGGTTCACACAGATGATGTCTAGTAGGCTTTACCGCCAGATCACTGTAGGGTATAGGTTGATGATGATGAAATGTGGAAGAGGACACTCCATGAGTTTCAGCACTAGAGTATACAAAACTAAGATGTATCTCTTTTATATGATGTCACATAAGACTTGTTGGAGGAGGTGGAGATAACATTTAGATTGATCTGTGCTTGGAATGAGAACTGGGTGTCTATGGTTGTGATGATGTTGTGTAGTGCAGTGAGGTAGTGGTGGTTCTTGTTACTCGAGGATCTTGAGGAGTTAGATATCTAATGGGAGGGGTTTTGAGATAGGTTCAGAGTCATGTTTTTTTTCTCGACATAGAAGTAGTCGAATCTCTAGGAGATTCTTACACTTTAATAGGGGAGGTCCAATGTTTGAGAGTTTGGAACCCATTTTAGGAACCTTTAACAATATGATTATGACATGTTTCTAGATGAGGATGTTAGGGAGAGGAATTTCGTGGAGGCTTTCCATCCATATATCCAGTGCCAGGTCACCACATTTATGTTGGGGACAAATCATGAGGTGTAGGCATAAGTAGAGGTCATCCAGACGAAATTGGATAGAATTTGATCATTGTGAGAGGGGATTCGTCATGATTCCTCATGAAGTAGTGTTATGGTCTTGGGATCCTGATGTTCAAGGTAGAATAAATTCTTTTTGGCTAGGGGTTGGTCCCACCAGTCATCATCTCGTTTCTCCAGGGGTGGAAAATTTCAGGCCTAGGCCCAGAGATCAAGTGTGTGGCTTTTTTATTTAGGATGAGGTCATCAATAGTGATAGTGCCTGACCATTCAGAGAAGCCATTTTGCACTATGTGTTATACTCCATGTACTTCTCTTAAGACATTTCTAACTGAGGAATTATTAGTAGGTTACCCCAGCTTTAGATCATCAGAGAGATGATAGGGCAAGAAGAGGATACCTCTATGACACTCCACGCCCTCGGAGAGTAGAGGGAGACCATGTTGGTGTTCATCATCAGGGTCAGAGAGTTCGCGGAGGACATCATGGTCAGCTTCATGCTTTTTTGTTGTCAGCACCAGGGGAGAAAGATATCGTTTTATGTACAATTTTCCTATTTTCTAAATGGTTGTATTCCTTATTTGATTTTGGAGTGACACACTCCTTCATATCACCTGCCCTTTTCAATTCACTGGGACATTAGGTATAAAGGCTTCCAGTTCCCTTGGCATTGACTATGCCACTTGGAGGTTGAGCTAACTAGATTGTAGTATGTAGAGACTTTGAGCTACTACTAAGGAAACACTGATCTAGGGTACATTTACTACGTTTATATATACAACCATATGATTTCATCCTCCACATGGAATAGTTTTATTCAGTTCAGGATATGGTTAATTACATCAGGGGACAAGTGGTTTTCTACGATTCTGATAGATCACCAGTGGTGTTTGTTAGAGAGTGAGACACTCTAATGGGTCAGAGGCCTGTTATATACATATCATCATTGATGGGTGATCTAATGCTGAGTTCATCAGATGATCATTAGTTTCTATTTCCCATGGTCGTAGAATGGTACCCTGATGTCTTTCCAGAAGTGTTTGTGGCATTACTCCAAGACAAGAGGTCATGTTTGGGATTGAGCTACAACCAAGAGCGTCTTCAACCTCTATGTCTAGGTATAGGTTGTAACCTTATGAGTTATAAGAGCAATGTATAAATCTTGATGGTCTGTTATAGTGCAGTTTTGTTCGACCGAGTGTGTGAATATAGGGTGCACTTGATTGGTTTGTGAATAAGGCTGACAAGAGATTGTGGTTGTATATCAAATATTGGGGATTAAACAAAGTGACAGTGATGAATCTCTATCCTCTTATGAGGATTGATGATTTATTCGACCAAATGGAGGGTTCTTGTGTTGAAACCATGGTTGTTTGTTGGTAATAATTGATATTATTTTTGTAGTTTATTTTGTGTTTGTCATCAATCTTCACACAGATGGCTAGGAAGTTCGTAAGGAATGTAGTCATACCACTGGGGAAGAATTTAATATTGAAGGTGTCACAGTTTCCCAGTTTTTGAAAAACATTTGGTCCAAAAAAATATGAATTTTGGCAATGGAACACGGTTAAGGTGCATATTATGTGGTGAATGTGTGTTGTACGTGGTGCAGGACTGTGGTATGAAGTGTTGGTGCACGGTATGTGGTGTAGGCAGCGGGAAAGGTACGTGGAGCGGTGCGAGGAATCCAAAATTGTAAAGAACAATGGTTCATAGTGATAGAATTTGGTACATGTAATGATAAAAGTTGAAATGTGAAACGGTTCGCAGTAACAGTATGTGGTGAAGGCATTTAATATGTAGATGATGAAGGTTGGTGGGATTGCTACAGTTCACGAAATAGGAGCACTACATGGTGGAGGATATCCGTACGTAGATGGAGTGAATATTATCCCACATTGAAAATTTGGGTAAAATTAATTTGTGATTTTTTAGAGTTTTATGTCTATTTATGAAATAATATTACCCTTATTTAAAGGAAATTATTGAAGATTTGAATTTCTGGATGAAATTGGGAGAAGTCTGAAGTGGTTTTCAATGGAGAATATAGTATAGGGGAAGATTTATACATGTAATGAAATAGTCTATTCCATAGTGTGTGGTTCACACTGGAAGCTCTTGTAGTTTTCAGCGGAGCAGGGAAGTACGTAGAGTAGGAAGATAGGCGGGGGTATGGATTAGTACGTGGAGTAATGCAGAATGAAGAGCATCGCAGTTCACAAACGAATTGGATGGTATGTGGAGGAGCTGGATGGTACATGGAAACAACAGTGGTACATGGAAATAGTAGCAGTACACGGAATACCCAATGAAGCCCGAAAATTGGCCATATCAATTTTGAAAATTAATTTTTATAACATATCCTTGGAAGTGATAAAAAACATTGTAAACTACAGTGACACAATTTAGGATTCATGATTTAATGATAAACAACTGAAGTGACCTTCATGTCAATAAAATTAGTGAATAGCCTTTTAGTGTAGTGAGGAAGGGGAAGTTATTGGAAGTGATCCATGGGATGAAGTGTGAAATCCCTAAAACCATATAAAGGAAGTGCGCCTTGCATATAGTGACTATGCTGAATACTTGTAATCCACAACCTGGTTTGATTAGTGGTTTTGGTATGAATGAAACAATGTCATTATATGATCCTTGGACATATCCCTTAGTGTTTAACCAAGTAAAATTTATGTGTCCTTGATTTCCATGTGATTATTTATTTTATTCAAATTCTCTTCGGACATGTTTAACAGGTTTCTACCAACATGAAAAAACGAACTATCAGTATAAAATAAAAATTCGACACCCTAATTCTCCCATCAACTCTCAAGGTGTTCTGGGGTCCTTTGGAAAGGTGGTTCTCGATGCTCGACTTGCAGTAAGGATATCATCTGCTGCATATAAAGGATGAGGATATTCTTGAATACTACATTATATTGCCTACATTGTCATTATGAGTTCGTTGTAATATCGTTCAGTGTGGTGAATTCTCTTGTTGTTTTCTTGGGACTGGTGAACACTGTGTTCCATGGGTTCGTGGATAAGTTTTCAGTGGTTTTCATCAATGAAATCCTTGTGTACTCCACATCTGTGGAGGAACATTCCGAGCATCTATACACCATTTTGGTAGATCTTAGTCAACGTCGTCTGTTTGGGATGTTTCTAAAGAATGTGTTTTTGGATAAATAATTCCATTTCTAGGGGAATGTTATGTCACAACAGGAATTAGTTGTGGATCCATCAAAGATACAATAAGATGTGTCTTAGGAATCCCCCATGACAGTGGTAGACGGGAAAATCATCCTTGTTCATGCAAGATACTAAAAGAGGTTCTGTAGGGACCCAATGCTTGACGTACGAATATATTACATTACATTTTCAGAATACATAATAAATGAAAAACACAGATTCCCAAAGACTGTATTATTTTAGTGTCTTTGGAAACTCGAAAACATAATGTTCTAATTCTGGTAAAATCTTCAACATCTCACAGAAGATCTTCCCCTTTTGTTTTCATACTTAAAAAACCTTTCTTTATATACAGGGGAAAAGAAAACATAAAAATGATGAGTTAAAATGCTCCATATGTGTATACATGGAGAAAACAAATCTATCCCTAAACATTTGAACGTAAGAACATGAAAATTAAACATAAAAATCATGAGTAGTGACATAAATATTGGCAGTGCATAAGGCATAGATAATTAAGGAACATTATCCATGAAAAAATAGCATGGGAATAAAACATCAAATTGTGGAAACCATTAATAAGGTGTTATTATTTACATAGTATCCAAGACATTGCTACCAAGACCATCATAGTGGAAAAAGTCCATTACTGAACCAGGTTTAGCTTTCGTTCCAGCCCGGTATTACTGAACCAGATTCACTTTCCATTCTAGACATGTCTATCTGATGGAATATAAATATTTAACCAATTCATTGGAGGGATATATTGGTCTTACCCATCTCATAATAAAAAAAAGTTTCATGTTCCCACAAAAAAAAATTCATTATAACCCAGTGAATAAAATTGGTTTCATAAACATCATTTCATCATGAAATAATCCATATAAAACAAATGGATATCATTTCATCATAATAAATATAAAACCATGTAAATAATAGAGAAATTATACATGAAAAATAAACATTCTATATAATGTCATCTTATATGGAAAATAGATTTGACAAAACACTTGAAATGAATTCTTGAGAAAATTTTCTTTTCATTCTCAAAATCATTTTCTCTTCTCAAAATGACGTGCGATTTTAAAGGAAATAATTTTGTTGAAAATAATCATGAACTCTATTAGAAGAAGCATCCTGGAAATAAGGTGTTATAAAACCGTAAAAATCCATTCACGCCGTATATGTTAAAAAAATTCTTCTCGTACTTTTGCTGGAAAAGACAAAAAGTACCTCATATGGTAAATAAAAAAATATTATATCAATACGATGTGGTAAAAGTCAAAAAAGGGTAAAAATGACTTTATAAATACATGGAATATTAGTAAAAATTTTATGAAAACATTTTGAGAAAACATGGACATGGTTGATAAACATAACCCCAGTAAATACTTACGAATAAGCAATATCGGATAAAAATGAGATTGAAACATTGTCCCTTACAATTAATAATCAGTGGAATGATAGGTGTAATCAAATAAAGAAACATACATGGATATTTAAATATCATATCATTCATAATAAAAATCATAAAAAATCCATGGGAAGCGTAAACACCATAGAAAAGAAATAGTTGGTGATTAAGTCATATGTCTCACGAAAATGAAAGTGATACGAAATAATCCCATACCTTATGTACAATTTCTTTTGTATGTGTCTGATACTCCAGTATAGTGGCTTTAAGCATATTATTAACTTGTAAAAAATCATAATAATATTTATGATATCATATATGATTCACTTATCACTTTATATTACATTTTCATTTTTCAATTCCATGTTAAAGCACTGTTTTGGGTAAAATCATTTCATTTATCGTACATGTGTGGACTTGTTGTTCTTGATATCATTACTTATATCATGATTTACTTACATAAATAAATTAATAAAATATTTATAAATAATAATTATTCAGAATATAATATATATAATAGATCTATAAATGGTATGAAATACATAGTTCATGGAGACGGTCGGTCGTACGTACGCATGAACGCTGCTTTTGTTTTCTTATTGAATTGAATGGAATTAAGTAAATAAAATATATATTTAAATAAATATAGTATCATTATTATTTTATATCTTTCAGGATTATTTATTATATATACATTATAATCATACTTGAATGGTTAATCATGGAGAATGAATTTTATCGCGTTCGTGGAGATGGTATTCTGTATGTACGCACGAGCGACAAAAAAAAACTTTTGATGTTAAAATAATATATAATTGGATGGTATATCATATAAAAATAATCATAAAAAAATTATATTTATTGTTTATATAATTTATTCTCATCATTATACTCATCCAATTTATGAAATGTTTTAATAACAAACTACACCACGACGTGGAGACGGTAAGTCGTACGTACGCACTTGTGGTGATTTTTTCATTCATAGGATGGATAAAATAACTAATATGGTTGTACCATTTTTATAATAACATAAATCTATATAGTAGATACTGGATTTATTATTTTAGAGTGGAAAAAACAGTGAAGGGGGAAGTTGAAGAAGAATGAAACTTGAAATAGGTGGTGAGATATTTTCCTCTTCTTCTGGTTCTTTCATTTGATTTGATAAAAAGGGATCCATTGGATGGATTTATGACTAAAGTAAGTCCTCTATGTTGAATCTAGGACAGTTTATATGGTATTAGATCAGGGTTTGTCTGAGCCAAATGGCTTTGGAGGTGTGAATTAGAGAGAAGGGGGAGTGCGCTTCTATAAGAGGGGTGAGGGGAACCTTAGGAAAACATAAAATATTATTTTATAATAAATTCATATTTGAATTTTAATGGCTAAAAAGTGACTCATTTATAGTCCACGGTGGGTATGGGTGTAAATAATCTCAATAAATAGGTTTTATACAAGTTCAGGTTACCATTTTAACATTATCATTTAGATTTAACTCTAAGTTAAATAATTTATCTTTTACCACGTCTTCTTCTATTATTACACTATAAGGTTATTAATATTACTATAAACTACCAATCGAACCCCAATTGGTTCATTAATGACATATATATTAGTATATATGTCTTTTTTCTGAACCTTAGATTTTTTAGACGATTATGTTAATTAATAATTTTATATTTATTTCAAAAATTATTTTATTTTAATTTTGACACTCTTTGGTATTTTGTTTTCTCTAAATTCATAACAGCATTATTATATCGAAAAAATTAATCAAACAAGCCCTAATATGTTATATTTACCTATAAAATTACTCTAATTCATAAAAATTCTTAAATTACATTTATTAGTGTATTTATAATATAAATTCTGTTAATATTTCATTAATAAGATAATTACTGCATCGTCATTGTGTCATAAATAAATTAAGTTATATAATGTCTAAAAAATATAAATAAAATACCATTATTTAGGAAATCTATTTATATTTTAATGAATTTTTATAGTAGAATTTATCTTATGTATTACACTATATTAAAAATGTCTTAGTTATTAAACATTGATTTTAACTCTTCTAACTCTTCTTTAAATAAAATAATAATAAGTGTCCTAATATAATCCAAGTGGACCAAAGAGGTTCACATGTTATTCCTAAGGTTTTTTTAGGTCAAATTATTTTTATCCAATAGAATTTAGACATGTTTTAGGGTAATAATAATATAATTTTTACCCTTAATTTCCCTATTTACTTTTAACTATGGTAAATAAAAGTAAGAAGTTACAATTCACCAAAAACTATATTTATCATATTGAACCACATTTTAATTCTTGATATTAACCTTGTCTCTAGGTTTTTTGAAATGAAACTCACAGAAGAAGTAAAATTATGTTTTTTTTAAATTTTCAAATGCTCCTAGGTGGTGGGTAAGAGACGGTAGAAAGTTTAATAAAATTTTTATATATCTAAAATTGTTATAAATTGAATCCAACGAATTACATTGAACTTATATAGGTATTATGTATCTATTTTGACCTAAAATATTGTTAAATTAAATAAATTATTATTCAAATAATATTTCGGTTTTAACCAATAACTTAGTGTTTACACTATTCATCAAAAATTGAATGATTTCAGAAAAATACAAAAAATTCACCCTAGGAAAATTTCAATATTCAAAATCCAAAAATGAAGTCCATTTAGAATGAAAAAATTAATAAAATTTAAAAAAGTGGGTATTACTATTCATAACGACTAGTTTATATAATATTTTAATAACATATCATTGTTTAGTGAAACCTGATATTGCGACAAACGCACGCTATTGAGGAAGGTTACTCTTCTATGTAACTCAAGCCAAGAACAGTGTTGTGTAAACTACAAGGTAATACCGTGTTGTGTATAGCAGAAGATAATATTTGTGTAGAGTAAAACAACTGAAATCAATGAAATTAAAAAGAATAATTCTCATAAAATCTCTAGGTGTTACATTCTACCCCTCTTAAAATGAATTTCTCCCTCAAAATTTGTTGAGGTTACAAATGGTTTTCTACTTGAAATTTTCTCTCATAGAAACACACATTGTTAAAAAGCAATACAAAAACATCATTTTAGAATGGAATTTTAGAAACATTGTAGAGACCCGAAGCCTGACCTACATAGACTTTACATTACTTTTGTGGAATACTTAGTACATAACAAAAACACACACACACAAGGATCGTAATAGTTTAGTGTCTTTGAAAAACTCGGAACGTAATCTTCTAATCGTGGTGAAAGATCTTCAATATATCCCATAATGATCTTCCCTTTTTTTTAACCTAAAACCTTTCTTTATATCCTGGGGAAAAGAAAACATAAAAGGGTGAGCTCAAATGCTCAGTAAGGGTATACAAAAGAAATAAAAATCATATCATATCTTTTTGAAAATCATAACCTGCAAAAGAGATCATAATATCTTAACATTGAACAAATCATAGAAGTGAAAATGAGATCACCATAATCATAACATGAAACTTGAAACTTTGTGGCATGGACACATAATCATGGAAAATCATTTCTTGTTAGTCATGACTCATTGCCAAGACTATCTTAGTGGACAAAGTCCCTTTCTGAACCGAGTTCACTCCTCGTTTCAGTCCTGTATCACTGAACCGAAATAACCTTCCGTTCCAGCCATGTCTATCTCATGAGATATGAAATCTTTACCCAATGCATTGGAGGGATATATAGGTCCCACCCATCTTATAATGAATCCTTTCTTATGTGTGCCACATAATCATGAATCATACATCATCGCATAACACATGTAACAAAAATGGGATTCTTGAAACATCATGACATCATAAAATAAATCTTATAAGGCAAATGACTTCATAAAAATAATCCCCTCACAACATAATCATATTAATTTAATTAAAGGTATAAAAACAGAACCCTTTATTATCTTAGATGGAAAATAATTTTGATAAAACACTTGAACTTCATTCTTGAGGAAAATATCCTTTCTACTTCAAAAACATTTTTCCTTTCTTAACATGTCATACAACTTTAAACTAAAAGAAGTTGATTAAAAATAAACTTGAAAACTTGTAAAGGAAGATTCTTGGAAATAATGATTTAAAAATCCATTCATGCCGTATAAGTTAAAAAAACATTCTTCGTACCTTTGTCGGAAAATTCAAAAAGTACCTCGTACGAAAAAAAAACGACAAAAGATTCCGTTCATATTCTTTACTAAAAACTCACCGAAGGGTAAAATTGGATTTAAACTATTGTAAGTGGATGGAAACAATATTACATATTTAGGGAACATGGATGTGGATGATAAAATACACCCCAGTAAATACTTACGAATAAACAATCTCGGATAAAAATGAGATTGTGGTATTTTCCCTTACCTTAGGTCCGATTTGCTTCGTATGTGTCTGAACCTCCTGTATAATGATTTAAATAATGTCATTGACTTATTACAGAATCATATTCATTGTTATGATATCATATATGGTTCACTTATGACATTATATTACCCGTTCTTTTGTAAATTCCATGTTAAAGAAGCGTTTTGGGTAAAATCGTTTCATTTATCGTAGGTGTTTTGACTTGTTGTTCTTGACATCATTATTACTTATATAAAGATTTACTTACTTCCAGAATATAAAATATGATTTATATATCATATATATTCAGTATATATATATATATATATATAATAGATAGATAAATAAAATGAAAAACACCGTTCATGGAGACGGTAGTCCGTACGTACGCATGAACGCTGTTTTTATTTCCTTATTGTCTTGAAATGGTAGTAAGTAGATGACATACATATGTATATATATACATAAATCCAGTATCCTTATAATGTCATATATTTCATTATTATTTCTTATATATACATTATAATCATTCTTAAATGGTTAACATGGAGAATGAATCTCATCGCGTCGTGGAGACGGTAGTCCGTACGTACGCACGAGCGATGATATCATTTCTATAAATATTGAATTGAATTGGAGTGGATTATACAATATATCAGAATCAATATGATATTGTAATAACTATGTATAGTTATTCTTTACACCATTATACCCATCCATGTAAGGTGGTGGTGGAAAATAGATTACACCACGGCGTGGAGACGGTATTCCGTACGTACGCACGCGCGGTGATTTCTTTTTCCGTAGGATGGATAGATGGTGAAATAGGGTTGTTTCATACTTATAATAACATATCAGTATATTATTGATACTGATGTTATTACTTCATAATGAAACAACCTAAGAAGAAGAAGTGGAAGAATAAATAAAGATGAAAGAATTGGTAACGGTAATTACCTCTTCTTTGAAGAGCCTCTTTGAGACCTCCTCTTAGGGTACTAAAATTGGTATTTGAGGAAGACCAGAACCTCTAGGATGTTTCTAGGGAAGTGGAGAAGAGATTTTGGCAGGGTTTGGCCGATCTTGAGTGCTCAAATTGGTGTGAGGAGGAGGGGGAGGAGGTGTCCTTTTATAGGGGAGGAGAGGGGCACCTTCGGAATATCTCAAAATATTATTTTATATTAAAGTCAAAATCGGTTTATAATGGTTCCAAAGGGTCTTTTTTCGAAGCTAAAGTGGGGATGGGTCGAAATCCTATCAACCAATAGAATTTAGACAAGTTTAGGATATTATTTTAACCTTATCAATTAGATTTAACTCTAAGTTAAATAATTTAACTTTTACCATGTCTTTTTGTTTTCTTTCACTATATGGTTAATAAACTTACTATAACATGCCAAACGAACCCCAAATTGTTTATTATTAATATATATATCCTTATCTAAGTCATTTGGCCTAACCTTAGATTTTTAGGAATATAATAACAATTAATAATATAATATTTGATTTAAAAACTATTTTGTGTCAATTTTGACACTATTTGATATATGATTTTTTTGAAAGTCATAACCGAATTAAATGTTCGAACCAAGATGATTACATCATCATTAATATATCATAGTAACCTAGAAAATTAGTGGAATTCATAAAAATTTTCAAATTACATTTATTTTGGTGTTTATAACATCAATTATGTCAATATTTCATTAATAAGATAATTACTGCATCATCGTTGTGTCATAAATAAATTAAATTATTTTATGTCTAAAAATTACAAATAAAATACCATCATGTAAGCAATCTTCTTAGCTTTCTAATGAATATTTACAATCGAATTTATCTTATGTATAACCCCGTATTAAAAATGATTTACTTATTAAACTTTGATATTAACTATTTTAACCTTTCTTTAAATAAATTAATAATAAATGTCCTAATCTAATCCAAGTGGGCCTAAATGGTCATATTTTATTCCTAAGTTTGTTTTTGGTCGAATTACATTTGTCCAATAGAATTAGGACATGTGTTAGGGTAATAGTAATATCATATTTACCCTTAGTTACCCTATTTACTATTAACCGCAGTAAAAAAAAAAGTAAAAAGTTACTATTCACCAAAAAATTATTTTTATCTCATTGAACCACATTTTAGTCCTTGATATTAACCGTGTCTCTCGGATTTTCGAAATTCCATTCACAGAAGCGGTAAAATTATGTTTTATGCAAAATTCAGTTTTTAACCTACCACTTAGTGGTTTCACTATTCATCAAAAATTGATGTTTTTCAGAACAATGCCAAAATTTCATCCCAAGCTATATTTCATATTCCGAATTCAAAAATGAAGTCTATTTTACCAAATTCATAACATAAAAGTTGAATTAATTAATTTTATAATTAAATCCCGCTGTTAAAACAAATAGTGTGTTTTTAAGAAACAATATCTATCAAAAGATTGACACTTGTTTATGTCTAGTTTAAATGTGAAATTACATCCAATGACCAACATTGTATTAAATTGTAAAAATATATTCTAAATATACTTTAAAACCACTCAAGTTAATGATTTATCACTATTAATTATTTCGATTAAAAAAGTTGTTTTTAATTATAATTTAGTAATTTTCACTATTCATCAGAATATGAAAGTTATCCGAAAAGTACCAAAATTTCACCTTAGGCTAAATTCGATAATCCGAATCCAAAAATAAAGTTCATTTTGAAAAATAAGATTTACTGGATTTCAAAAAGTGGTTATTACTATTCATAACAGCTAGTTTTAATAATATTTTAATAACATATTGTTGTTTAGTGAAACTCGTTATTGCGTATTATACATGTTATCGAGGAAGGTCGCGATTGCGTGTAATTCAAGGCAATTAAAGGATGTGTGTTGTGCAAGATCCTTTTGGTGTAGCGTACAACACAAGACATTAATAAAATTAAAAAGAATATTTTTCATAAAATCTCGGGCTGTTACATTCTACCCCCCTTAAAATGAATTTCGCCCTCGAAATTCGTCGGGGATATAAATGGTTTACTATTCGAAAGTTTCTTTAATAGAAACCCACATCGTAAAAAAGAATACCAAAACTTGGCTTTAAAAACTAAAGTATGAAATGTAACGATTACCCAAATAAACTAATCACTGGGTTTCCACATAGATGAAAATATGGATATGGAAGAGAAATCTAACCATCATGTTCTGATGGAGAGTGGTAGAGAACATGGCTATGGAAAAGCCAACAATCACAAATCCATAGATTTGTGATGATATAAGGTACCATCTGATTCATCAGGTATAAGATCACTAGGACAACATTTTTGGTTTTCAAGATCATTTCCCTAAAGTTGAAAATTTGAATTAGAATAAATACTTACTTTATTTTGGTACAATCTCACTATTGTTCGTGCCTTTAACAATTTTCACTTCATATCTTAAATAAATGAAGTTGAATTTGTTATTCGTGAAGTGTTAGCAGATCATGTGATAGAATGACGGGTCATTCCATCTGTTTCAAACAAAAGGTTAGCAAAAATTATATACATAAGTCGATCTATAGTGAGATTAATCACATATGGTTCCTAAAATGGACTTATACTTCATATATCATACTGCTTAATATAATAAAACTAGTTTCTACTAAACAGAGACTTCCTGTAGGCCAGTGGTAGGCGATAAAGGCCAGTCGCACTTCGGTTGTGGGTTCGATTTCCACAGCCTTGTCTGACGCGATGGGCTGTCGCCCGTCCTGCAGGTTGTCCTTTTTATAAAACTATATTACTATAACATCCCATCAATAATATCGAAAAAAACTTCTATCCTTAAGCAATACTAACTTATGTCCAACATAATTCATTCCAATCTTTAGGCTTATCCATAATACTGCAGTCCACTCCCATATATCATAAGATATGTTTTTTTTGGTCACATTCCAATCATTCAAAGTCCTTAATCATGTATTCTCTTGAATACCATAGTGAAAACATGAATGCAGTTTAATGTTAACACTTTCCACATACCAAAATCCTCAAAATTCTATATACTCAAACCATGATATCACTTAGTCCTTATATCAATCATGAGCTCATGAATACTGTCAAACATTTCATTTTCCCCATATCCCTTCATTATGCGCATATCATCTTCATTCCAAAAATATCTGAATTACCATTCATGGATACTGGTAACATTAATCAGACAACAATGTTACAATCCTTACATGTCTCTTTATTCCATAGTACCATGAGATTACTTATACAACATTACACATGATAAACATGTAATCATTCCACTACATTCTTAAACCATTGACCGAGCTTCAACAATTCTTTCATCTCACATACCATTGGTAGTCTCTTCATCATCATCCACATAAATACTTCCCATATGACCATACTGATTCTCTTCATGAGTCTTTCCCTTAGGGCATTTGTTTGCATAATGCCCATACATTCCACATTTAAAACACTTAACCATTTTTGATGTCGTAGCAATACCATTATCCTCATCCCTGGTATTAACTGAACCTTTTCCTTTGCACTTACTTGCTTTGTGTCCTTCTTTTCCACACCCAAAGCATCTTCCATTTCCCTTGAAACATTCTCCTTGATGCCTCTTCCCACATGATTTACATAGGGTAAATTGAACTTTCTTTCCTCTATGATCATCATGAAACTCCATCTTTCTCTTATTAGCCGAGTCAGGAAACTTACCAAATTTTACTTTATTGATCATATTATGAGATTGCTGATTCGGCATAATAATGATGTTTGGACTTCCAAATCCCATTTCATTTGGTTTATCAAAATGAATATCATTCCATTGTCCATCATTTCCTCCATTATCGTGAATCACCTTGTTTCCAGCCATTTTCTAAAACCCAAAAAGAATAGCGTGAGAGGCAAAAATCATGCTAGGGAAAACAACATAATAAAGGGGGAGTACCTTGAACATCTAACATATTAGGTTTAATTCTATGATCGTTAGCGTAGTTCTAGTACTATAAGCTATACGTATACTTAACCTTAGGGACATCCCTAGACATACCTTAGAAATATCTCTAGGAATCTCACTAACGTTTTCGCATCCTAGTTTCCAAAGGTTGACTAAACCTTTCCTCTGATACCAACTGTAGAGACCCGAAGCCTGACCTACATAGACTTTACATTACTTTTGCGGAATACTTAGTACATAACAAAAACACACACACACAAGGATCGTAATAGTTTAGTGTCTTTGGAAACTCGGAACGTAAGCTTCTAATCGTGGTGAAAGATCTTCAATATATCCCATAAAGATCTTCCCTTTTTTTTACCTAAAACCTTTCTTTATATCCTGGGGAAAAGAAAACATAAAAGGGTGAGCTCAAATGCTCAGTAAGGGTATACAAAAGAAATTAAAATCATATCATATCTTTTTGAAAATCATAACCTGCAAAAGAGATCATAATATCTTAACATGGATCAAATCATAGAAGTGAAAATGAGATCACCATAATCATAACATGAAACTTGAAACTTTGTGGCATGGACACATAATCATGGAAAATCATTTCTTGTTAGTCATGACTCATTGCCAAGACTATCTTAGTGGACAAAGTCCCTTTCTGAACCGAGTTCACTCCTCGTTTCAGTCCTGTATCACTGAACCGAAATAACCTTCTGTTCCAGCCATGTCTATCTCATGAGATATGAAATCTTTACCCAATTCATTGGAGGGATATATAGGTCCCACCCATCTTATAATGAATCCTTTCTTATGTGTGCCACATAATCATGAATCATACATCATCGCATAACACATGTAACAAAAATGGGATTCTTGAAACATCATGACATCATAAAATAAATCTTATAAGGCAAATGACTTCATACAAATAATCCCCTCACAACATAATCAAATTAATGTAATTAATGGTATAAAAACAGAACCCTTTATTATCTTAGATGGAAAATAATTTTGATAAAACACTTGAACTTCATTCTTGAGGAAAATATCCTTTCTACTTCAAAAACTTTTTTCCTTTCTTAACATGTCATACAACTTTAAACTAAAAGAAGTTGATTAAAAATAAACTTGAAAACATGTAAAGGAAGCTTCTTGGAAATAATGTTTTAAAAATCCATTCATGCCGTATAAGTTAAAAAAACATTCTTCGTACCTTTGTCGGAAAAGTCAAAAAGTACCTCGTACGAAAAAAAAACGACAAAAGATTCCGTTCATATTCTTTACTAAAAACTCACCGAAGGGTAAAATTGGATTTAAACTATTGTAAGTGGATGGAAACAATATTACATATTGAGGGAACATGGATGTGGATGATAAAATACACCCCAGTAAATACTTACGAATAAACAATCTCGGATAAAAATGAGATTGTGGTATTTTCCCTTACCTTAGGTCCGATTTGCTTCGTATGTGTCCGAACCTCCTGTATAATGATTTAAATAATGTCATTGACTTATTACAGAATCATATTCATTGTTATGATATCATATATAGTTCACTTATGACATTATATTACCCGTTCTTTTGTAAATTCCATGTTAAAGAAGCGTTTTGGGTAAAATCGTTTCATTTATCGTAGGTGTTTTGACTTGTTGTTCTTGACATCATTATTACTTATATAAAGATTTACTTACTTCCAGAATATAAAATATGATTTATATATCATATATATTCAGTATATATATATATATATATATATATAATAGATAGATAAATAAAATGAAAAACACCGTTCATGGAGACGGTAGTCCGTACGTACGCATGAACGCTGTTTTTATTTCCTTATTGTCTTGAAATGGAAGTAAGTAGATGACATACATATGTATATATATACATAAATCCAGTAGCTTTATAATGTCATATATTTCATTATTATTTCTTATATATACATTATAATCATTCTTAAATGGTTAACATGGAGAATGAATCTCATCGCGTCGTGGAGACGGTAGTCTGTACGTACGCACGAGCGATGATATCATTTCTATAAATATTGAATTGAATTGGAGTGGATTATACAATATATCAGAATCAATATGATATTGTAATAACTATGTATAGTTATTATTTACACCATTATACCCATCCATGTAAGGTGGTGGTGGAAAATAGATTACACCACGGCGTGGAGACGGTATTCCGTACGTACGCACGCGCGGTGATTTCTTTTTCCGTAGGATGGATAGATGGTGAAATAGGGTTGTTTCATACTTATATTAACATATCAGTATATGAGTGATACTGATGTTATTACTTCATAATGAAACAACCTAAGAAGAAGAAGTGGAAGAATAAATAAAGATGAAAGAATTGGTAACGGTAATTACCTCTTCTTTGAAGAGCCTCTTTGAGACCTCCTCTTAGGGTACTAAAATTGGTATTTGAGGAAGACCAGAACCTCTAGGATGTTTCTAGGGAAGTGGAGAAGAGATTTTGGCAGGGTTTGGCCGAGCTTGAGTGCTCAAATTGGTGTGAGGAGGAGGGGGAGGAGGTGTCCTTTTATAGGGGAGGAGAGGGGCACCTTAGGAATATCTCAAAATATTATTTTATATTAAAGTCAAAATCGGATTATAATGGTTCCAAAGGGTCTTATTTCGAAGCTAAAGTGGGGATGGGTCTAAATCCTATCAACCAATAGAATTTAGACAAGTTTAGGATATTATTTTAACCTTATCAATTAGATTTAACTCTAAGTTAAATAATTTAACTTTTACCATGTCTTTTTGTTTTCTTTCACTATATGGTTAATAAACTTACTATAACATGCCAAACGAACCCCAAATTGTTTATTATTAATATATATATCCTTATATAAGTCATTTGGCCTAACCTTAGATTTTTAGGAATATAATAACAATTAATAATATAATATTTGATTTAAAAACTATTTTGTGTCAATTTTGACACTATTTGATATATGATTTTTTTGAAAGTCATAACCGAATTAAATGTTCGAACCAAGTTGATTAAATCATCATTAATATATCATAGTAACCTAGAAAATTAGTGGAATTCATAAAAATTTTCAAATTACATTTATTTTGGTGTTTATAACATCAATTATGTCAATATTTCATTAATAAGATAATTACTGCATCATCGTTGTGTCATAAATAAATTAAATTATTTTATGTCTAAAAATTACAAATAAAATACCATCATGTAAGAAAGCTTCTTAGCTTTCTAATGAATATTTACAATCGAATTTATCTTATGTATAACCCCGTATTAAAAATGATTTACTTATTAAACTTTGATATTAACTATTTTAACCTTTCTTTAAATAAATTAATAATAAATTTCCTAATCTAATCCAGTTGGGCCTAAATGGTCATATTTTATTCCTAAGTTTGTTTTTGGTCGAATTAAACTTGTCCAATAGAATTAGGACATGTGTTAGGGTAATAGTAATATCATATTTACCCTTAGTTACCCTATTTACTATTAACCGCGGTAAAAAAAAAGTAAAAAGTTACTATTCACCAAAAAATTATTTTCATCTCATTGAACCACATTTTAGTCCTTGATATTAACCGTGTCTCTCGGATTTTCGAAATTCCATTCACAGAATCGGTAAAATTATGTTTTATGCAAAATTCAGTTTTTAACCTACCACTTAGTGGTTTCACTATTCATCAAAAATTGATGTTTTTCAGAACAATGCCAAAATTTCATCCCAAGCTATATTTCATATTCCGAATTCAAAAATGAAGTCTATTTTACCAAATTCATAACATAAAAGTTGAATTAATTAATTTTATAATTAAATCCCGCTGTTAAAACAAATAGCGTGTTTTTAAGAAACAATATCTATCAAAAGATTGACACTTGTTTATGTCTAGTTTAAATGTGAAATTACATCCAATGACCAACATTGTATTAAATTGTAAAAATATATTCTAAATATACTTTAAAACCACTCAAGTTAATGATTTATCACTATTAATTATTTCGATTAAAAAAGTTGTTTTTAATTATAATTTAGTAATTTTCACTATTCATCAGAATATGAAAGTTATCCGAAAAGTACCAAAATTTCACCTTAGGCTAAATTCGATACTCCGAATCCAAAAATAAAGTTCATTTTGAAAAATAAGATTTACTGGATTTCAAAAAGTGGTTATTACTATTCATAACGGCTAGTTTTAATAATATTTTAATAACATATTGTTGTTTAGTGAAACTCGTTATTGCGTATTATACATGTTATCGAGGAAGGTCGCGATTGCGTGTAATTCAAGGCAATTCAAGGATGTGTGTTGTGCAAGATCCTTTTGGTGTAGCGTACAACACAAGAAATTAATAAAATTAAAAAGAATATTTTTCATAAAATCTCGGGCTGTTACAAACATAATGGATACCCATAGTAACTCATCACTGGGTTTCCACATAGGAGACTATAGGGGAAAATATTGGTATAGAAGAGAAATCTAACCATCATGTTCTGATGGTGAATGGTAGAAAACATGGCTATAAAAAATCCAACAATCACAAGGCCATAAATTTGTGATGACCTAAGGTACATCTGATTCATTGTATATGAGAGTACTAGGAAAACATTTTTTGTTATCAAGATCATTTCCTTAAGGTTGATGAATTTTTGTACAAGGATAAATACTTACTTGATTTTAGTGTAAAATCATCATTGGTGATTCTATGAACAATTTCTGATTCATATTATATTTAAAGATATGAAGTTGAATTTGAAATTCTTGAAGTATTATATGATCATGAGATAGAATGATAAGTCATTCCATTTGTCTCTATCGCAAAAGGTTAGCATAAGATGTTAAATATATATAAGCCCATCTATGGTGAGGTTAATTGTACATAGTTCCAAAAATGAACTTATACTTCAACTATCATACCACGTAATAAAATAAATCTAATTTCAGAAACCAGGGACTTCCTGTAGGCTAGTGGTTGGCGATAGAGGCCTGTCTCACTTCAGTTGAGGGATCAATTCCCGCACCCTTGTTCGACATGACGGGTTGTCGCTCGTCCTGCTGGTTGGCCTTTTTCTAAAACTACACTATTATAACATTACATAAATAATATCGAAAAAAGTTCTATCCTTAACCAATATTATATTCTGTACAACATAATCCATTTAAAATCTTTAGTCTTATCCAAAATACTTCTATCCATGCTCATTGTATAATGAAAATTATTATTAGAATGGTCATCAACCAAGCATGTGAATACCATCATTTATCGCCCATATATCATATGATATATCTTGTTGTTCACATTCCAGGCATGTGAATACCTTAATCATGTATTCTTTCAAAAAATGAATACCCATTTAACTTTAGTAATAACATGAATGCTGTAAAAATTTAACTATTTACAAATACCAAAACCCCAAAAAACAATTATACTCAAACCATGATGTCACTTTGTCATTATATCAGTCATGAGCACATTAATAATATCAAAAATATTATTTTCTCCTTCTCCCTTCATTATGCACATATCATTTACTATCCAAAAATATTTCAATAACTTTTCATGGTTACCGGTGCCATATAATTACTGAAAACCACAATAAACCAATACAAAGATATTCCAATATTCCACCATACTAAAAATGAGATTCCACAACACTAATTTGGAATCACATTACATAAACACATATTCATTACACCACTTCGTTGATATATTCATCATCTCCAATAGTGATCGCGTGTGACATCCCTTTTACCTTTGCCTTAAGAGGTTGTTGATGTCTATTATCATTAACCCTTCGATTAGGGAATTGGTTTGCATAATTCCCCATTTCCCTACACTTGTAGCATTGAAGTGTTGATGGAGTGTTCTCTGAAGTATTTTCTCTATCAACATCATTAGAAACATTTTTCCCATTACTTCGGCACTCAGCTGCTCGATGACCTTCTCTTCCACACATGAAACATTTTCTAGTACATTTTAGACAATCTCCACCATTATTTTTTCCTCACATTCTGTATAAATAAACATTCACCTTTTTTTCACCATTGTTCTGAGATTTTTCCTTGAACTCCATCTTTCGTTTCTTATCAAATACATGAGAAGAATATGTAACACCAACTTCCATTTCTACCTTGATAGCACAACACAAAATTTCTTCATAGCTACTAAAGTCTCTTATAGCTAAGGACCTTCGAGGATTTAGTTTTAATCCACTGAAGAATCGATCAAATTTACTTTCAGGTTGGATGATAAAGCGAGATGCATACCTTGAAAGCCTTGTAAAATTCGATTATTATATACCAACGGATTATTCATCCTTTCACATATGCTCAAGGAACAACTTTTACATCTTTGTTCGAATAATACGAGGGAAGTAATTATTGAAAAACATGTTCTTAAACTCATCCCATTCGATTGATTCAATTTCATCTTGGGGCCATGTATACTTAATGAGAGTCCACCACTGGTCTTCTTCACCTTCTAAACGGTAATCATCCATAATGAATTTTTCATATACTAAACATTGAAGTATGGAAAATATATTTTCAATGGTACTAATACATTTTTCAGCAACAAGTGGATCAGAAGATGCACTTAAAGAAGGTGGACGTTGCCTCATGAAGGACTCAATAGAATATTTTTCCCTTCTCTTCTAATTCGGATGTCCAGAATGATTCATATCTTCTATTAGTTTAGAAATATAAATTTTCGCTCCATCTCCCATAACATTGGTTTGTTCAAGAGAGAATCATTTCATTTCCCCTTACATTGATCAACATGGTTCCTTCGAGTTCCATCCATCGTCTAAAACACAAAAAGTATAGTGTCGGTGGAAAAAATAATTCTTGGAAAATAACAAAATAATGGGGGATTAATTTCAATATCTAACATCTTTGGTTTATTTATATAATAGTTACCGTAATACTAGGACTATAACTTATACTTATACTTAACCTTATGGACACCTCTAGACATACCTTAGAAATATCTTTTTGTATCTCACTAACATTTTCGCATCCTAGTTTCCAATGGTTAACTAAACCTTCACTCAGATACCAATTATAGAGACCCAAAGCTAGACGTACATAGACATTACATTAATTTTTTGGAATAATTAATACATAACAAAAACATATGCCCAAAGACCGTATTATTTTACTGTATTTGGAAACTCATAAACATAATCTTCTAATTGTGGTGAAATACCATTAACATCTCCCATAAAATATTACCCTTCTGTGTTATTACCTAAAAACAATATTTATATCCTGGGGAAAATAAAACCTAAAAATGGGTGAGATCAAATGTTGAGTAAGGGTAAATATGGAGAACAAAAAAACAATCCTTAAAAATTTGAATGTAAGAACATGATCATAAAAAATCAAAATCATGAGTAATGACATAAATCATGGCAGTGCATAAGGCATATATCATAAATGAACATTAACCATGATACAATATCATGGGAATAAAACATGTAATTGTGTAAACCATTATGCACATGTTATGATTTCTATAGTTATAAAGGCATTGCTACAAAGACCATCATAGTGGACAATGTCCATTACTATACCGGGTTTACATGTCATTCTAGCCCTGTATTACTAAACGTGATTAACATGTCATTCCAGCCATGTCTATATCATGAGATACAAATCTTTTCACAATGCATTTGAGGGAGATATAGGTCCCACCCATGTCATAATGAAATCATTCTTTCGTGTGCCACAAAAAAAATAAACCAGTCATCATAACCCAATGAATAAAATGGGTTTTCTAAACATCATTTCATCATAAAATAATCCACATAAAATATATGGATATCATTTCATCATAATAAAAATCAAACCATGTATATTATAGAGACATTATACCTGAAATATGAACATACTAAATAATTTCATCTTATATGGAAAATAGTTTTGACAAAACACTTGAAATGAATTCTTGAGGATAATATCCTTTCTTCTTCAAAATCATTTTATTTTCTCAAAATGCAGTGAGATTTTAAAAGAAAAGAATTATTTTTTAAAATAATAATTAAATCTCATAGAGTATGATTAATTGAAATAAGGTGTTATAAAACCACAAAAATCCATTCATTCTGTATAAGTTAAAATAACATTCTTCCCGTACATTTGTTGCAAAAATCTAAATGTACCTCGTCTGATAAATAAATGAAATATTTTTTCCATACCATGTGGTAAAATTCAAAAAAGTGAAAAAATGACTTTAGAAATACATGGAGGAATTGTAAAAATTTTATGAAAACATTTTGAGAAATCATGGTGTTGGATGATAAACATAACCCAGTAAATACTTACGAATAAGCAATCTTGGATAAAAATGAGATTGCAAATTAATCCCTTACAATTTCTTATCAGTGGAATCATACATTCCATCAAATGAAGAAAATTACATGAATATGTAAATATCATATCATTAATAATAAATATCATAAAACATTCCTGGGAAGTGTAAACACCATAAAAAATAAATAGGTGGTGATTAAGCCATATGTCTCACTGAAATAAAAGTGAGACGAAATAATCCATTACCTTATGTCCAATTTCATCCATATGTGTTTGATACACCTGTATAGTGGATTTAAAAAAATTATTAACATGTAACAGAACCATAATAATATGTAATATATTATATATGATTCACTTATGACATTAAATTACATTCTCATTTTTCAATTCTATTGTAATGAAAAGTTTTGGGTAAAATCGTTTCATTTATCGTATGTATTTGGACTTATTGTTCTTGATATCATTACTTATATCATGATTTAAATACATCCAAATTTTTAAAAATTATTTATAAATAATATATATTCAGAATATAATATATATAATAGATCGATAAATGTAATGAAATACACCTTTCATGGAGAAGGTAGGTCGTATGCACGAATGAACGCTGTTTTCGTTACCTTATTGAATTGAATGGAATTAATTAAGTGAAACATATATGTACATAAATTGAGTATCATTATTATTTCATATCATTCATGATTATTTATTATATATACGTTATAATCATACTTGAATGGTTAATCATGGAGAATTAATCTCATCACATTCGTGGAGATGGTAGTCCATCCGTACGTACGACTGACAATATCATTCTTTTGATATTAAAATCATATATAATTGGATGGAATATAATATATACTGAATAATAATAATGTTATATGTATTATTTATATCATTTATACTCATTATTATACTCATCCAAATGATGAAACGTTTGAATAACAAACTACACCACGACGTGGAGACGGTAAGTCGTATGTACGAACATGTGGTGGATTTTTCATTCATAGGATGGATAAAATATCTAATATGGTTGTACAATTTTTATTATATCATCACAGTATATAGAATATACTGGATTTATTATTTTATAATGGAATCAAAAAACTAGGAGGAAGTGGAAAAAGAAAGGAACTTGAAATAGGTGGTGAGATATTTACCTCTTATTCAGGTTCTTCCTTTTGATTTGATCAAAATGGCTCCTTAGGATAGATTTAATTCTAATGGAAGTCCTCTACGTTTAAGGGAGGATAGTATAGATTGTATTAGGATAGGGGTTGGACGATCCAAATGGCTTTGGAGTTGTGAATTATAGAGATTGGGGAGTTCACTTTTATAAAAGGGGCGAGGGGAACCTTAGGAAAAACTTAAAATATTTTTTTATAATAAATTCATATTCGGATTGAAATGGCTCCAAAGTTAATTATTTAGAGTCTGGGGTGGGTATGGATCTATATACTCTCAACCAATATGTTTTGGACATGATTATGTTACCATTTTAACCTTATCATTTAAATTTAACTCTATGTTAAATAATTTAACTTTTACAATGTCTTCTAGTATTCTTACATTATATGATTCATAAACCTACTATAAAATTTCAATAGAACCCCAATTGGTTCATTAATGTCATATATATTATTATATAATTCTTTTGGATGAACCATATATTTTTCATATTGTTATTTCAATTAATAATATAATATTGTTTTCAAAACTCTTTTATGTCAATTTTGACACTATTTGGTATTTTGTTTTCTCTACATTCATAACAGCATTATTAATTCGAAAATAATTCCTCTAACCAACCCTAATATGTTATATTAACCAATAAAATAATTTTAATTAATAAAAAGTCTAAAATTATATTTATTTGGGTATTTATAATATCAATTATGTTAATATTTAATTAATAAGGTAATTATCGCATCATCATTGTGTCAGAAATAAATTACATTATTTAATGTATAAAAATATAAATAAACTACCATTATGTAGGAAATATTTTTATATTTCTAATGAATATTTATAGTTGAATTTATATTATGCATAGCCCTATATTAAAAATGTTTTTGTTATTAAACATTGATTTTAACTATTTTAAATCTTCATCAAATAAAATAATAATAAGTGTCCTAATCTAATCCAGGTGGACCAAAGTGGTTCATATTTTATTCCTAAGGTTTTTTTTGTCGAATTATACTTATCCAATAAAATTAGGACTTGTTTTAATGTAATAATAATATCATTTTTACCCTTAATTACCCTATTTACTTTTAACCGTGGTAAATAAAATAAAAATGATACTATTCACCAAAAATTATTTTTATATTATTGAAACAAATTTTACTCCTTGATATTATCTGTATATCTCAGATTTTAGAAATTAATCTCACAGAAGTGGTAATATTAATTTTTTTTTAAATTTTCAAATGCTATTAAGAGGTGGGTAAAAGACGGAAAAAATATCAATAAATTTTTTTATATCTAAAATTATTGTAAAATGACTCCAATGAATTACATTGAACATATATAGGTATTATGTATCTATTTTAAACTAAAATAAATTTAAATAAAAGAAATTATTATTTAAATAAAAATTCAGTTTTAACCAATAACTCAGGGTTTTCACTATTCATTAAAAATTGAATGTTTTCAGAAAAATACCAAAAATTAAACCTAGGATAATTTCGATATTCCAAATCCAAAAATGAAGTCCATTTTGAATGATAAAATTTATATGATTTCAAAAGTGGGTATTACTATTCATAACAACTAGTTTATATAATATTTTAATAACATATCAGTGTTTAGTGAATCTCGATATTGTGTACAACGCAAGCGATCGAGGAAGGTTGATCATGCGTCTAACGCAATCCAAGAATAATGTTGCGTATAATAGAAGCTAATACAGTGTTGCGTATAGCACAATTTAATCTTGATGTAGCGTATAACAAAATACATCAAAGAAATTAAAACAAATAATTCTCATAAAAATCTTGGGGTGTTACAGGATCATAGACGATTTATCTCAGGTTGTGAGTCCTCAGACAACATTGACCTAGATGGATTTGGCGTTCGTGTGTAGTGATTAGTGTCAGGATACTTTCAAGTATCTGAAGGAGAAGTTAGTATGTGCTCCAGTTCATTTTCCTCTAGCAGTGGGAGATTAGTTTGATGTTTTATGTGATGCTTCACATCTAGGGTTAGGATGTTCTCTGATGTAGTAGAGATCATCTGTTTATTTTGGGTCACAATAGTTGTGTCCCCACAAATGTAACTATGCCACCAATGATACTATGTTGGCGGCATTGGTGTTTTCTTTGAGGATGTCGAGACTTTATCTCAATGGAGAGTGCTTTGCCGTTTTTATTAATAATAAGATCCTTAGGATGTTTTCTCCCAGCATGCAATAAACTTGTGGTATTGCCAGTGGATGAAGTTATTACAAGAATATGACTTCAAAATATTTAATACCGCTAGAAAAAATAATGTAGTAGCTGATGCGCTAAGAAGAATGTCGTATAGTGATGCAGTTCATGAATCTAATGATTCTTGGATTGTGATGGAAGACCATTCAGAATTACATATTGATATGGGGGAATATGGTGGCATATGTTTCTTTTTTTAGATGATGGTGTAGTCTTCTCTTGTGCAGCAGGTCGAAGAGTCCTAGTTGGGGAATCTAGAGGTATACGTCTGGAGAGACCGAGTTGTTTTTGACGAGGACATATCAATGGACATTGTTATTGGTTTAACATCATCTCAGGGAGGAGATTCTGCGAGTGGTATTGTATGGTTTAACAATGTCACTCCAATTTATAGTGATCAAGGAGTCGATCTCAGTGGAAGTATTTGCATGGCTGTATCTGGAAGAGGTGGTGAGACTCCACAAAGTCTGTAGGATGATCATTTGTGATCGGGATCCTTGTTTTAACTCTAGGGTGGGGAGATTTCTTTTACATGCTTTTGGTTCGGAGCTATTCCTTATCACTTCTTTTCTTCCACAGACAGACAGTCAGACAGAGCATACCTTCCATACTCTTGAATACAAGTTGCGATATTGTGTCCTGGATTTTGGTGGTTCATGGATGAAGAAATTACCCTTGTTGGAGTTTTCTTAAAACAATAGTTTTCACTGCACCATCAGTATGGTGCCGTTTGAAGCCATGTAAATCCTTTCATTACATTCTCTATTGTGTTGGAATGTGGTTGGAGAGTCAACAAATCTTATACTTGAACTAGTGCAGAATACAACATAGTTGGTTTAGGTGATTCGAGAGTGGATGAAGACATGACATGATCGTCACAAATAAAATGACTATCAATGGAGGATGCCAATAGAGTTTGATGTTTGGGATCACCTGTTTCTGAATATGACTTCCCGTCATGGGAAATGAAGGTTTTTTCATGGTTGTAAGCATGCTCCCCAGTTTGTTGGGCCTTTTGATGTGTTGTCTCATGTTAGAGTCATGGTGTATGAAGTAGCACTTCACCCACAGATGACCTGGATACATGATGGTTTTCATGTGTCACAGTTTCATCATTATCTTCATGATAACTCCCACGGAATCGATTGGTGAGAGATCGATGTTAATGATGATGTGACCTTCGAGGATCGACTGATGGAGATCCAAGACCACAAAGGGAATATGTTTCCTGGTGTTTTTATCACCTTTTTTTTGTATTGTGGTGAAATAGTGGTGGAGAGGATAGTACATGGGAAGGAGAGTTGAAGATATGTGCTCAGTACCCAGAGTTGTTTGATTTTTAACTCTTTTCATGAAATGATGTTCAGATTGTGGTTAAATAACTTTCCTGTTTATGAGATAGATTTCTTTGGTTTCTATTTGTGGATTTATTCCATTTAGAGGTATCTGGATTGGTTCTTGTTCGGACCCTTTCCTATCTGGGTTGGTTTTTGATTCTTATGTATGAGATTATTTTGAGAGTTATGTGATGTAATGTATCATACATATATGGTCCATTCGATGCTGAAATTCAAAGTTTGAGGTGTTCTGGGAGGTCACGGTGACTTATACAAAACAATTTTCCAAATATCAAGGATGTTTCATGAATCTATCTCACAGTTAATGTCTCATAGTTACTATATCAAAGTTAATATCTCAGTGTTACTATCTCATAGTTACTTTCTCAATTTTACTATCTCACAGTTACTGTCTCATAGATACTTTCTCATAGATACTATCTCATAGTTACTATCTCATAGTTACTATCTTGTGAATAGTGTTTCCAAAACTGTTTCATATTCACTTTTCAATATTTCCATATTTTTCCATTTTCGCCGATTTAATGTTTCTTGGACGAAAAATAAATTAAATCCTTTTTAAGGGGTTTATGGCTGATGCAATGCCCATAACTCTGATATTAGTTTTCTTAAGGATTGGGATGCCATTACTTGGTCGAACCGCATGGATTAATATGATCCTCTTTTAAGGGATAATCTATTGTATCATATATAACTACACTATTAAATATTCTAACAGGAAGATATATCTTCCTCAATCGTTCTTCCACCTTGTTATCTAGTTTGTGATGCTCAAACCTTTCATTACTTACATTTGGAGTGGTGCGATCAAACCTTCCAGCATGTATTGGTTCCCCTTGAAGTTACTTCCTAATGCAAATTCACCCCATGTTTTGGTAAATCTAAGTAGTATTGATCTATCTTCTATATAAGGTATGATATTTCATCATTCACCTAGGTTTCAATTAGTGCAAATGTTTTGGAAGAGGAAAATCATCGCTAAGACAAAATCAACATTGAAGGAGATTCCATAGGAAGGCCATTCGTGAGGCCCCACGCCACCATTGACGTGAAGACGGATCCCTAAAATGTGGTCGCCGCGGAGTACAAAGGTGGGAGCCTCTGCGGTTACGACGCACTAGATCGGAAGCATCACTTCGTGAAGCGAGACGAATCAAACTTTGCGAGCATGGGGAAATTGACCAAATATTCCATGGATGATGTGAAGAGATCTCGGCACTGAGGATGGGATGATAGTAAACTCCACAGTTATGAAGAATGTGATGTATCCCTCGTCCAATCATGGAGCGCCATGTGGCATTGGGCGGAGTAGTCGCTACTTTGTGCCACCCCTCGTCTATAAATACTAGGCTACCCTCAATCCCAAAGGATGGATTCCTCGACCATTCACCTTCTCCGCTCTCAAATCACGAAGCTCCTTCTTCTTTGTGAATCCTTGAGAAAAATGATATCAATGACGTACTTGAGCATTGTGATGTACCCTTCCATTTGCGAAAATATGACCCTCTTCAAAAAAGGATGCCCTTCGTAGTTCCCATGGACCACAATGAAGGAAGGCGATCCTAAAGGGAACTTGGGTCTTCAAAAAACACTCATGCTTTGTGAAGTACCCTCCATAAACATGTAAACCCTATGAAAATGTATCATCAATGTGCTCCATAAAGGACATTTCTTTATAGTGCATTTCTTCACATGGTACCATTGC
Organism: Viscum album; assembly: GCA_963277665.1. Lineage (NCBI taxonomy): Eukaryota > Viridiplantae > Streptophyta > Magnoliopsida > Santalales > Viscaceae > Viscum > Viscum album. The sequence goes on along the minus strand of OY728125.1, from coordinate 551,499,865 downwards.
ATTGTGAATCCTTACTCTTTGAAATCTTTTCAACTTCATGAGGCTCCCTATATAAGCACATATTCCTTATGACTATGCTAATCCACCCCTCTTCGTGAAGCATACCCCTTCACAAAGACCCTTAACTACATGAAGCATCATAGATTCCCAAGGCCTCTTCTTGTGAATACATTTTCTCCACAAACAGTTTTCTTGCACGACCCTCCAGGTTCGTATCAAGTGATTTCAAGGTCCCTTGGGTGGTCCATCACATTTTATAACATAGACTAATTCTTATTTTCTTATGCACATTAATGGCTATTGCTTCTTTTCATAGACATGCTAATGTGGTCAACTCAGTGGATCACTCCACGACACCCCATAACTATGACATTTCATGTGCCTTCCCATCACCAACTATTAAATCATGCTCGTTAAATAAGTCCTAGGGGTGCTGAGTGAACCCATCTCAACTAAGTTGTAGGATGTTAAACATCCAAGAACCATCATCTCCAACACATGAGGTTAAATAGTGGACTCTCCCCGTGATTTATACGTGGGGTGATCTGTCTCAGAAATTCTCTAAGCCTACTCATCTCCACGAGAGTGAGAGCTTCCTCACATGGAATGAGATCCTATGTGATGGAGTTGTGTTTGTCCGTAGGGAAGGGAAACTACTTTGGTGTAATCCTTGAGCCTTTCGTGCCAGAGTTAGCACCCCTTCTCTCATTTCTTCTTCTATTCCAATGACTTGAGGTGAGTGGGAACCATGGACCTTCATTATCATGTCCCTCTCCCTCTAGGATTTGTTGTCATCGGGCCTCCATCCTAGAGTAAGTCCCAATCCGTATCTCCCTGGGCTGCATACCACGTGTATGCCCCTATTTCCCATTTGGGCCACTAACCCTGTGTATTTCGAACTCCACTTCTCAAAAACATTCTTTTCACGACGTGATAGTTATGTCTTTTCTTCCTTTTATTTCTCTCACAGATCATTACTCTAATGGGCATAGAGTAAGTATTGACTATGGCATCCTACCAGGGCTATCGTAGAGTGTACGCCACCAAACACATCATGAACTACATGGACATTGATACTTTTTCATGAAAGGTATGTAGGATGCCTCTTGAGGTTCAAGCACAACATCTGCTAGTCCTGAACAATTCACGTAGGTTCAATAAACACATTACGAACTATGTGGACTTTGATCCTTGTCAAGGAAAGGAATGAAAAAATCCTCCATAAGGTTCAATACAAATACATACATGACCCGACCCATTCACGTTGGTCACCATCACCCAAAATGATGTTAAACTATATCCTCCATTCTGAACAACATATACATTGATCCTTGATCAGGATAGTTATGAATGAAGCCGACCTAAGGATCAACCCCAAACATCAGTCCACACCACATCACGTTGGTCCAACCTTCTCCCTCATGACGTTAAATAGTTTACCCAATTTTTATCCTATAAGACATTAAAATGTGCCCATTCGAACTACGTATGCTTTGATCCTTGTCCTCGTGATATGGTACATAGGAATCCTCCCTGAGGATCAACCCCAACCAGTAGTAAGCAATTGGAACCCCATTCAATTTTAATCCATTTTCAACCTCAATGGACGGCAAGCCAAGATGTTCCCCAATTGACGTTATTCAGTTTTATTCCCCAACCATCGGTAAGCCGTTGGAACCCCATTCATCTATATGTTTTTTTCAACCCCAATCGACGGTAAGCTGTTGTGTTCCCCAGATGATGGTAAACCTTTGCATTCCCCAATAAGCAAAAATCTATTGGAACCCCAGCTGGTAGTAAGACGTTACACCCAACCAGTGGTAAGACATTGTATTTCGCAATCGACAGTAGGTACTTGTAGTCCAATTTATTGGGATCCACATATCAGTTCCACCCACATGGCGTCATACCATCCCGAGTTGCTAACCATGCTTATACCCCAGTATACTGTCGGGTCATTGTCCTATGTGTACACCTTGATTCTATACCCCCATCCTGAACTATAAGAACTTCGATTCCCTTCCCCGGGGGTACATATGAAGCTTTTATAAGGTCCAATCCAATCACCCATGTCTCATTCGAGTCTTTCCCTCATTCCATTGTGTCTTGATATGATCATGGACCAAACCGAACAATCTATTTTCTACAGGTACCTTCCTTGAATCAATTCTCACGGGTTTCCTTTTCATGTGTACCATCTCCTCACCAAACAACATGGACATCAAATCCTTATTACAATGATACGTAGGAAGACTCTCTGAGGTTCAAGCTAGACACTACCATCACCTTCATGATGGTTCCATCTCATTCTCTATCAAAAATCAACAACTAATATCCATCCTGAATTTTACCTAGGCCGCCACATCCTGGTGAGATTATCTCACCCACAATCTCGATATTCTTTGTAGTAATCAAGCTACTTACCTTGTGTGGGCCCTAGCCTTAGTGTTCCCTCTAGGGATTGAACCCCTCAGATCCACTCCCGCCAGTGTTATGATCAGTCTGATCCATCTCCACTGGATGTTTAACATGGGGAATACCCTATGTTAAACATAAGAAGCCAAAGAAATCCTTGGAGACAATCCAATGGGATAAAATTCACCTTATTCTGTGTGTAATAGCTCTGGATTCTGTGCCCTAGAGAATCCCTATAATAAGAGAAATAAACCTAAACACGTTAATGTTCCAGTATCCAGACATTCCAGCGATTTCCAACGTGACTACTCGCTCGATCGAAGGTTTCTACCCTGACTGGACCCCTTGTAATGTCCTAACAAAAGCAGTGTAATTAACCAGCATCCATGAAGACATGTCACTGGGAAGAGTATCACGAAGAACATCTTAAGTCTATGAGGGAGACCCATAATAGGCAATGAAATCTGATCTAGAATCCATGGAATGAAGAACTGAAATCCCATCAATCCATTTCAATCAAGCGGAAAACATCCTTGAATAAGAGAAACCTTTCCCCCGACTATGGAAAGCAGGAATGAGGGGAAATAGCTTCGCATCCTCCAAATAAGAAACAGATATGAGCCCAGGTGAAAGACTTTGAAATAGAAATGGTTAACACGATATGAAGGTCTTCTATTTAATATGATGATCAGTAGCATTCGAGACATTAGTGGATTATAATTTCACTGAATCATTGAATCTGGCGCCGGGTCCAACCACGGAAATAGTGGTCCTAGTGTGAAACTCACCAGAAATTGGTGTAGTTGAATGTTGGACATCCCTGTTTGTGATGTTGTCACTGTGGATCCTTCTTTCCAACCATGTCAGACAAAATGGAGCTGGGACATTGGAAATCTATTTCCTTCTTCAAGCACAAATGGTCAAATATCTATTCCTTACAGGACCCAAGCTGCTCTCAAAGGGAATGAATCGCCACTCAGCCAGTAGTGCATGGTCATGGGAAATGTTAGCAAGGAAATTCCACGTGGCCTCATTTCCCCCATGGCAGCCTCCATGTCCATGACTGATGGGTTCTAAATCCACATCTCCTCTTCTGGAATTGTTCAGAAAAGGGTTATAAATGACCTCGTTCAATGATTCTAGGTGGACGGGATTATCCCCATCAGGATATGGTCTGGAAAGATGTAGATGCTTATGCACCTCAGTGCCACTTCCAACCCCAAGGGTCTCTAATAGATCCACTACATTCCACTCCGATGAAAACTCGTTTCAGGAGATTCTCCCTATAATGCATATATAACTCCCTCACATATGCCAATGAGGCGAGGAATGTCTGGGCTAGACTCGCTAGAATCCCATCCCAGGGGTCAATAATGAGGTCTCCCACTATGGTCATTAGCACTGTTTCCTGACCCAATGAGTTGAGGACCTGGTAAGCTACGCGCTTGCACCATTGGCCCCAGTCCAGTTGACCCTACCCAAGTGTTGGGCGCGGGCCAAGGAGGAAACCCACAGTGGGGGGTGGGGGTCAATATCAATAGCCACTATGACCCATGCCACCACTGACACATCCCATCAACCCCCTATTTATGCTGAGTAGGGGCATTCATTTTCCCATCCTGGATCGAGACCCCAACCACCACACGAGCAACCTATGTCGACTCTCCTGGTTGCTGATGTAGGTTGCGCCCGCAGCGGGCCGACCCTTCGCAATGATACCTAGTACATAGGTCCTCCCAGTACTATCACCAATGTGACCACATGCATTACCCACTCCCAATCTCTGTGAGGAGGTCCTCCACATGCCTCATTCAATCTGAGCCCCCTACTACAGTGATGATCCGTACAAAATCCTATTCCGCACCCATAACATCAAGTATAAATTTTTTCTACCCATCAGAGGATTTCAACATGAAGACACTACACATCCGGTCAATCGTCAGTGTGGGCACCTTCCCAATGTTTTTATGGAAACTGACCAAGGTCCTCCTCATCCCACCAACCATCGAAGTGGTGGTTTGCCTCACATCATGGACACACAAAATGGAGGTCCTAACCATGTTCTCCTCAACCGGTATAAGGACCCTCCTCGCACCAACGTTTCTAGAGGAAATAAGCATGGACACCATACCCATGCTCCCACATGCTCCAATAGAGGTCCTACCCACTCATGCAATTCCCATGGAGATTTCCTCCATCTGTCCACTAGTAGACACAAAGGTCCCCCCCATGTTCTCATTGGCATCTATCCAGGATCGCCTTGCACCCTGGCTCACCAATACGGAAGGCCAATTTTCCCCAAAACCAGTTCTGAAAAAGCACCTCCTCAAGAGAAAAATCTACCCATTTTCGAAATTCCATCCCAGGGCAGGTGGGCGGGTCACCACCGCAATAAAAATAATGTCCGGAAGTCATAGACTGCGATTAATCTTGTCTGCATCTCAGATTTTGAAGCGAAATGAGATTCAGAGATGGTACCCTTAACTCAATCCTCCTTGTTGGGGGATGAGATATGGACGAGGCTTACCAGCCTCATACGTCCAGAATTCGAGGTCCAACATATCCTTTCATCCCTTAACAGACACATCAAGGAGAATGAATATTTGGGTTTTTGCCAATGTTTGGCCATGAAATCTCTACCATCATCACAAGGAGAACTATCTACCTCAACGAGATATAATGGAGAGTTAATATGGAGACCAACCATAGATGATCAACATCATGGTCCACCACCAGCAGCCATAGTCCCTACTCCAAAACTATAGTCTCTGTCCCATCTTATCATGATGTGGTGGCTAAGTCACTACACTCTTCAAAGGATATCCTATGATTCAATGGCTTGTCTTCCAGTTCACTATATTCTCAACCGTATAGACTACTATCTCAGCAGTATGCATTATTTCCATTACCGGTTCCACAGACCCCTCTACTCGATGAGTCGGGAAAAAAAGGTCCAGACCCAGAGTCTAAACCGAGGAGATTGTTGGAAATTCTCATGGAAGACCTTTTCCCGTGGTTGTTTTGGAGAGTCCCAGCACTGAATTTCAATGCACCGGAATCATTCTTCCAGGATGAAGTTGGATGCTTCCGCCAGATGCTCTGGGTGACACACATTCGCCTTTATCATCAGTGAGTGGCATACCCCAAGAGTTAGGCACAATTCGAATAAATTAGTCAACAATGCAATTGGTTGATTTCGCTACACAACCTATGGCCCATCACCCTCAGTCACCAGGCCGCCATCAGACCCTCCTACAAAAATGTGTCCAAAGCTGTAAAGTGATCTATAGTATTATCAAGTATAATTCCACCCACATGCAGATTTGTGGTTGGGGAAGTAAACCGCCATAAATTTCAGTTATATATGGTTCCAGCCTGACCTACGAGGTGATATCAAGGATATTCTTCTAGGTAAAGTTGTGGATAACATGGATGATCTATCATAAGTGGAGAAAATATTGATGATCCTTGATGGGTACAAACCCCTTGGGGGAGTTCTGTAGCTATTGGACCCATTGGGAAGGGTTACTCACCAGCAGAGAAATCTACTAGGTCTTCCTGTGCCCACTGAGGCATTGGACTATAGGAGAAATTCCAAAAAGGTAATAGATCCCCTCATAGCCGTTAAACCCTCAGATTCTTCTGGATCAGTACATAATATGGAGGGTGATCATGAAAAATTCATGTTGTGTCAGCATCTCATAGAGCACTAGAAGATGGTCGATGACGTCCTTGGTGATCGTGCAGTGGAGCGATGAGAAGACTATGATGATCCGTGGCCAGGGGTATTAGGGGAAGGAAAAAATTCCCCTCAACGAATTTCCTCCAGGTGACCCGGATCATCCTGCCCACATAGAAAAGATAGAGGCCGAAATATATGGAACGAGGGTGCGTTATGTGTCTCTAAATCCACCAGAGTGGCTTGATAATCTATGGGACCCATCTCGGTTTCAACAAGATACTCTGCATGTCATCCCACAAGTAGTTTCATTAGTCACTAGGCTCCCTTATCATTTTGAAGAACCTCCCAACGCATGGGTGGTCAGAAATCCTCGCAGAGACAGGAATCACCATCCAAATTATCTTCTGGAATTACTTGTTGCTTGCCTCGAAGCATTGGAAACGTGACATGTGGAAATACCTCATGATGGAAAACCATATTTTGAACTGGTGGATGATATCCCAGAACCCTCGGATTTCATACATCCTGCCTCTTACTGCTTTTACAATATGGATGGTCCACTACAGCATCTAGCACACTTCATGTCATGGTGCGTTCCCACGATAGGAACTACAATACAGCAAGAATATGCCAAAATATGATATTCCGTACAGACAGTTGAAGTCCATATGTTTTTCTAGTACATAAAGATATCGGTCAGCTTTTTCATTTGCAAGGAAGACCTTCATAGATAGTTTTTTTACCAGTTCAGCCCTACCACCTCAGATACGAGTATTACAGACTTCTTAAAGTGTTAGCAGAGGCCTATAGAACACATCGCAGTCTTCGTCGCCTAGTGGAAAGGCCTAACCTATTCCATGGATATTCCACCGACTAAGGAAAAGATGCTTATAATGTGTGTGAGGAATGTAATGAAATTAAATGTCCCCCTCTAATTGCATAGAATTACCTTGTGGAATTCCGATATTTACTTAACAAAGCCCAAAACCTAGAGAAATCCTTGACGAAGGCCACGAAGTCATGACCATTGCCTCCAGATATTCTTATAAGAAGTGATTCTAAGGCTGAGCCAGCCATGGTGGTATAGAGTGAGGCCCCAAGAAACATGAGTTTTTACCAGTGGAGCCACCTTCTCAACCATTCATAGGCCCTCCACATTATGTGCAGCCTCCGGCCTAGCAGCTCCCCACTCAGAATCGGTAGGTGTCTCATGCAATGCACCACCACCACCCAGGTGAGATAACCAGGCTCCACCTCCTAAAAAAGCGCCTTTATCCCCTTGTTAGGGCCATGCTTCAAGAGCCCCTTCCCGAATAGAAGAAATTGGACCTACTCATTCGACTAGGCTCTGGTCCCCAGTTATTTCTAAAGTTCCATTGAATATGGAATTCTACGTTTTCATAAATACAGGAGACCAGAAGAGTCATATCACACTAATCGCCCCAATTACTACCTCTATCATTGGAACCTATGAAACACCATCAAATAGTGTTATGTGTTTAAATAGGGAATTCATGACCATGTTGATAACAACATAGTCAGGTTATTCCCAGCTAAGGAATAGGTGTAATGTGTATTTGTTAATCCAGATAGAATAAGTGTAGCGAAGGTGGGTTGAATCATGTTTCTTAACAACGAGACCTAGAAGTTCGATGACTATATATCTCATAAGATAGTCACCCATTCCCATGGTATTATCTTTGGATGTCTAAATTGACCAGAGCCTTCAAAAATTTTCTTGTCACCCACATCCAGTAATTCAGAATCAAAATCTCAGCCATCTTCTTCACGGAAGAGAAGGCGTCGAAGATGCAATGGAAAAAAAGTCCCCCACTGAGGTCATCATCATCCTATATTCTCATTAAGTACATGCCCCTAGAGATTGAAATTACTCCATAACCCATCCAGTATCCTAAAATTCATCACGTGATGATCATGGGTATGTGTAAGTTAACACCGTAGAGTTGGTAAACCCATACATAATTCTTGGTTGTGAAGAACGCCAGACTAATTCTCCCAACATCGCCAGTCATCGCTAGAATCGACATGGATATGGATAATGGGTCATTGGAGTGCCTTAATCCATAAATCTAGAAAGTTTTTACATGAAACTAATACCATATACTAGGCCCAACACAGATCTCAACATGTGGAGCCTTCTCATTTGGTGTAATCAATTCCTCATTTTCCACCATTTCTGTACATGATGAGGTAGAGCATCCTAAACCATGCCACGATCAGCCACACTCTATACGGACCTGGGTTAGTCATTAGTGCCACATCAAGTAGCCACTATAAGAGTTTATGCTAGCCAGTAGTGGAAAATTACCAGTAATGGTCAGCTGGTAGTTCAGCCGAAAGTTCTAGACATCCGCCCGGCCACAGAATGACCTCTTGCAAGCACGGGTTTGTGCTTGGAGAAGAAGTATAATGTTTTTAAGAAACATTCCAGAATTTCGGAATGGATCCCTATCGATGAATCTATTCCCCTATCATATGATATGAGTGAATCCATTGTTGAGGCTTTGAGAAGCCCCCTCCTGTTAGAGACGGAGGTAGCAGGTATAGAAGACTTCCATGTTGAGGAAGTCGAGTATGTTGAATTGTAGGCCATTATCTTGTTCTATGGAGAAGATGAATGATCTCCCATATATGGGGAACATTCTACCAATGTATATTACTATCCACTTAAATGGCATGGTGATTTGTCGCTGCCTTGTAGACATCGGCTTTGGGATCAACCTAATCCCAATATAGACCCTCCAAATGATGGGGCTATCCAAGAATAACCTATGTCCCTCTGACATGAAATTTCATGGTTATGATATGATAGGATAGACACTGGTCAATAACATCCCCCTTATAACCTTGTTGAGGGGCCCGTATCTTGCACCGAGTTCATGGTGGTTTCACAATACCCCTCTTACAATGCCTTGATGGGCATGCCATGCCTCCACTTGTATATGGCGGTCAATTAATCATATCATTAGTGCCATAAGATATCCATTAATGGAAAATATGGATTACTGCAATGTGAAACATCTACCATTGAATATTTTAAATCCTGATACCTAGATTCCATCTATTACAAGATTAATTACAAACAAATTTAGGATAATGAAGTTGAACACTCTACGGTTGAGACCAACCAGTGGACAGTACTGGATGTTGCCTACATTTTACATATCCATCCATTGGAGGCTACGACCTCGGATATGGGGAAATGATTTGATGTTTTTTGAATGAGTGAGAAGCATAATCCCATGTCTATGGGACTCCAAGAGGTCACCTCATATTCCTACACAGATCAGGCTCGAGGGATACAAAATCCCCCTATTGCCATAAATTATCGGGATGTAAAACCCATGAAAATGGATATACATTATAAATGTGTGTTCCATATGTCAAGGATAATTCGGATCAAGCCAAAATGCCACAGTTACTTCAATAACCTCATGTTTATCCTCTCGGGCTGAAGACCAGATGGGATCAAATCGGCAGCTTTTATCTCTATGGATTTGATAGCACAAGATTCCCCCAATGCAGTGTCTACTGCCACTCGGGATGACACCAATCTCCCATTGTGATATTTTGACTTGAATGAAACCCTTTCCATTTAGGACCCCACATCCATATGTGAATAATGGGATTTAATCAATGATTCTCATTATTTCAATTAGGGTGTCTCCACCATGGTCGATGTGTTGGTACAGTTGAACCTAGGTAATGAGGCAGATCCAAAACCCACATTGATCAGTCTCTCTATGCCCATCGAATAGAAACAATAGTACGTGGACTTCCTAAATCATCATTGTGGTGTATTTTAATAGAGTTATAATGAGATATTAGGAATATTTCTCGATGTTGTCATCCACCGCATCAGTCTCCCAGAAAATCACCGCGGGTGTAAGTAGCTTTCCGGGATGATGCACCCTTCTCCCAGTGCCATGGTTGAGGCTGATGTTGATAAGCTCATCAGAGCCAACATCATCAAACTGTCTAGTAAACTATATGGATATACAAAAATGTACCCATTTGGAATAAAAAAAACCAGAGTCTGCCTCGACATTCGGAATGTCAATTTTCACTATCTGAAGGATGATTTTACCCTCCCATGAAAGTGTATTTGATTGATTACACCTAAAGATTTCGGGCCCTCTCCTTCCTAGATGGGTATTTCTAGTATAACAAGATTTGAATGATACCTAAGGATGAGGATTTTACAATCTTCATGGCACCACAAAGTACATTATGCTACCAGGTAATGCCCTTTGGCCTAAATAATGACGGTTTCACCTATTAGCATGAGATGAATCACATTTTTAAGATGATCCATAGTAAATTGGTGGAATGTGACATGGATGATCTGGGGGGTTAAATCTCACCAACATTAGGACCATCTCAATGATCTTGAGAAAGTGTTTAGGTTATTTCGTTCTCACAACCTTAAGATAAAACCATTAACATTTTCGTGTGCGGATACCTCTAGAAATTTTATTGGCTTCCTTGTTAGATACAAGTTAATTTGGATTGACTTAAGGAAGATCAAGATCGTCATCAAGATGTCTCCCCGAACAACATTCAATAGATTCAAGGAATTCATGCCCACATGGCCTACATATGCCGATTCATCACAAATTTGTCCAGAAAGTGTAATCATTTTCATAGTCTCATAAAGGAAGGAACTATCTATCAGTGTTACAAATAATTTTAGTATACTTTTAAAAAAATAAAGAATTACCTACTCCAGATTCTGGTCCTAATGCCACCCATTTCTAGAAAGCCACTGGTCTCTTATGTGACCGCACTGGAATTATCTCGTTGAGACCTTCTTGCTTATAATAACAACTAGGGACAAAGATATGTCTATACTATCTCAACCACATGCTCTTCAATATGGAGTCCAGATAATCCCCTATCGAGAAGAACTCCCTTGAACTAGTTTTCGAATATAGAAATTGCGACATTACTTGCAGCACTATGAGGTACAACTGGTTTCTTGATTGGATCTAATAAAGTACATCTTGAGCCTCCCCATGATGAAAGGTCATCTAGACTAGTGGTATGTGATCCTCCATCATTTTGACATCAGGATTGTCCCTCAAATGGCTATCAAGGGGTATGCATAAGAAGACTTCCTTGTCACCCATCCATCACCCACAAACTAATCTTTGGAACGTGATTTTTTCAATGTAGAAATCCTCTCTATAGACAATGTCATATCGTGATGGAAAATGAATTTTGATGGGGATTCCCAGAGCCCTGTCGACAGAATGATCATTGTTCCTAGGCTCAAAAGAGTAGGCCTGGGTATCATCCTCATTACCCCAACACAGGCTGTTTGGCCATATACATTACTGCTGACAGAAGTTTTTACCAACAATGAGGTGGAGTACCAGGCTCTCATCACCGGCATCGAGCTAAGACTCTCGAATGACATTCCCCACATGAATTCTAATTTAGACTCAGAACTAGTCATGATGAAGATAAATAATGACAATGTTGTCATAAATCCAGAACACGTAACATTGTTGGAACACACCATCCATCTGATGGCCCAGTACCCATCTTGGCCGGAGGTTACTCAAATTCTTGAACCCCATAATGATAAAGAATATTCCTATTATATCCTCACTAAAACACTATAAGTTCCTAATAAGGGTTATTTGATTATCCATTTGGCAAACGAGAGATCCATTTCCCACATCACTGCGGGCAACAATGATAGCCTGATGGTAGGACACCTTACCACTGGAACCTCCATGATAGGAACCCCAGGTCCCCATGATGTTATGCTAGAAGGGTATCCCAACTAGAGGAAACCCTTTTTATAGTATATTCAGCCCAGTAATCTATTGATAGATCGAGCCATGTGTAAGGGAATATGACACTACGCATTGTTGTTTACCCTCAAGATTGGTCTTGGTCTCAAGAAGATCCTATACAAGCAAGAGTTTCATGGGTTTATACACCATTTCATTCAAGGATTTTAGATTTCTCATGTCATGTATGTGGTTCATGCTGGATCCTGTAGAGCTCATCAGACCCAGATGAATTTATCTCATCAGATCCGGAGACTGTGGTATTTTTTTCCCTCCATGATCTGTGACTGCATAGAGCTATCCAACAGGTCTCATGCCTACCAAATCCATGAAAAACTTGTGCATCAGCCGACATATCCTCTCCACACTACCATGTTCTCATTTCCCTTTGAGGTTTGGGGACTTGATGTTGTGGGGCCATATCCACCAGCGACAGCTCGCCATTGCAGGTTCATCCTGATCCCTATAGATTTCTTTTCCAAGAGGGTAGAGGTAGTTCCGCTCAAGGAGGTTAAGGCCCATTAATTCATTGAATTTTTGAACTCCAACATCATCTTCATATTTTGAGTCTATCATTCCATTCTCACTGATTATGGAACCAACTTCCAGGAGATGTGTTGAAGAAATTTTATGCCAAGTACAACATCTGTTCTAACTATACCTCCCACTATTATGCACAAGAGACTGGGAAGATCAAGTAATTAAACAAAACCCTCTATAACATATTGCAGATAAATATTGGCCCAAAAAAGAAGTGTTAGCAGGAAAAACACCCCAATTCCATTTGGTCCTACCATAAAACGACTCTCAATTCCTCACAGGTGACACCATATTCCCTAGTGTTTGGAACAGAGGTTGTCCTGCACATAGAGATTCAATTTCCTTCACTACACACAGTTTTCTACGATTATAAAAAACTGGATAAGGTAGCTAAAATCTATTTGACTGAATTGGAAGCACTCAAATAGAATAGGCTTTGTGACCAGTAAAATTTGGAAAGCCATTAGAACAGGATAACTAAATCATTCAACATGAAGGTTCACCTCCTCTCTTTATTGTAGGGTGACATGGTGTTGGACCTGACAACTCAATTGATACGGGTTGGAAACCATGCAAGCTGGAGCCCAAATGGGAAGGACGTTACACCATCCACAAGGTTTACCCCAATGTCACATACTCCCTGGTTACCATGGATGGGGAGTGTATCACTCCCCCACATATGCCATATTTCTCAAGTAATACTTTGATTGACCATTTCTCTAGTTCTGTATGACCTTAAACTATTATATCCTGCATGAAATTTATTGGTATGTCATCTCATAGGATGTTAAACTATATATGGTCCTACGTGATATTAAACTATTATGTCTCGTATGACCTTAAATATTATTTCATCTTGTAGGATGTTAAACATTATTCGGTCCTACATGACGATAAAATGTTATTTCATGTATGACATTAAACTGAATTTATGTCCCACATGACGTTATACTATAAATATATCCGAGATCCATGACCATAAACTAAGATTTGTATAGTCCCACATGACTATAAATTGTTCCTTCTTCACCACATGATGATAAAATGTGTGGTTAGTCTGGATTGAAATATGTAAAACTACTCATCATTCATCCTCATCGCAAGACGTTAAACTATATGACGCATTCAGGAACTATGTATGGCTTGGTTCCATTCCTTATGGGATATGTAGGAATTCTCTGACATTTCATTTTGAGTCTAGCCCCTAGACACCTCTTTGATTATCCCCCTGGGTATAGTTCCCATGGAGGATATTACAAGCTACAGTGTAGACTTCTCTGGCCCCACTCATTGTAAGATCACGATAATATCACCATGTTCCCCCTCTCGTTCTTCTACCTCCTTCGTCCTCCCCGCAAGACATTAAACTGCGTGGACCTTTCGGAATAATGTGTGGCTTGATTCCCATTGTTTTAGGATACAATGGAACTCCTAGGAATATCATCTTTTGGCCCAGACCCAAACGTTAGGATCTCCCATTGTATCGAAAAACATGGTGTGGAATATGATTTTTCCCTCATTCGCATTGAATTCCTCATTACGACACCATGTATCCCTCTCCCAGATGTTATTCGCCTCTTTCCTTATCCCACATGATATTAAAATGTATTGGAACATGCATGCATGAAACACACCCTTTACGTGGGTATTTATCATTTTTCGAATCCATATGGACGCCCAAATCGCAAATATGTTTGGCCCAAGGGCTCTCCTATCATTTCAGGCAATCTTCCTCAAGGACCTCGAATGAAAAATTTATACAAGTCTCATCTTGCGAAATGCTCAACGGTTGACACTCATTTATTGTTCCCACTTCAAGTCACACGATATAGATGTTGTGTTTCAAACATGGTCAACATCTATCCTTCATCGATTTTACAACACCCTTATGTCCCAAATATTGGGTGTAGTGATTCATTCTATCCCTCTATCCCCTCAAACATCCGTCTGCCTCTGGTAGGAGTGTGAGTCTAGCTGTCAAACCCTTATATGTTAGGGAGATCCCGACCCTATTTCTTGTTTCCCAAAATGATAATTTCCCACCTGGTCTTAAGATCATTGGTTAGGCAATAACCATGTAAAGACGCACCACATACTACCTACATAGGAGATTTTATCTCTTTATCTATCCCTCTCTAAACTATTTATGTCTTGATTCCCATCCTCATGGGATACATAGGAACACCTAGACATTTCTTCTATAGGTCCATCCCCATATTACTTGACCTTCTCTATAAACATAGCATGAGTTTCCTTCCCTTGAATCACGTGTGGTTTGGTGTGGAACCCATCCTTATTCACATTGGGTATGCTTCATCATGCCATGCACATTCCCCCCAAAATCCTCATTTCATATTTTTGTGTCCAATCCATATGACCTTAAACTATTATTCCTACCCCCACGTCACTTTAAACAATTGTGTCTTGATAGCACGATGTTAAAATGTATTGATTGGTCCTATCATATGACCTGAAACTATGACATTATTTTCCTATTCAAACGACGAAAAACCACATCGTATTGTTATGTCCTCACTCGAGGGAACATAGTGTTTGGTATTGGTCATTCACCATACCAACTGTCAATGCCTACATGTGGCTTGATTCCTGCAGTGACACATGGATTCTCTATCCTAGATTAATCGCTTCACAAAAAAGTACATTCATCCTAAAGAACAAAAAAAGATCTATCAAATGCTGGATCTTTTGGTGTGTGGGCCTGAACCAAAAGACAGTATTATCCATGGCACTGGTA
Organism: Viscum album; assembly: GCA_963277665.1. Taxonomy (NCBI): domain Eukaryota; kingdom Viridiplantae; phylum Streptophyta; class Magnoliopsida; order Santalales; family Viscaceae; genus Viscum; species Viscum album. The sequence goes on along the minus strand of OY728125.1, from coordinate 551,484,651 downwards.
CCCTACCACTCCACTTCAATAACTATATATGGATTGATCCCTATCAATATGGGGTATGTAGGTACACCCTGGAACTTGGCCTATATCCTAGCCCAACATTCATTATCTGTACCCCAACCTAATACCTCCCCAAGAATCACATTGTGTGATATCGATTTCTACCATCCTCATTCACATCAGGGTTTCGTAATAACTGCACCACATGTATCCCTCCCTCCTTTCTATCTATGGTCTGAGCACTAATACACTTCTACTAGGATATGACAGTACTTGTCACAGGACACCAAACCTCCAGATATTATACAGATCTATGTATGGCATTATTCCAATCATCATGGGATATGTAGGAACACCCAGAAATTATATCTTCGGGTAAAACCCCATGATTCATAAATCATACACCCCTTTTTTCATTCTCATGGCCCGAACTCCTTCGAAAAAATGTTGTGTGGAATCTAACTCATGAGATCTTGTTGTGATTAAATTTTTCATGACATATTATATACCCCCTTTAGTTATTTCATATTAAATATGCATAATTTGTGTTAAATATTAATGTTTTAATACTAAGTATAATTTTTGAGCATTTTTAGAAGTAGTCCAATTGGGTCAGTTTACTATTTTATTTAGAACAGTCATCTTAATGATTAAAATTGTGTGGTTCTTGTTGTTTAGGATTACATATTAAATTTATAACATATAATTAGCAGGAATCATGGGAAAAATCTACCATTTGAAGTCTCATATGGACCGCACAAGATGACCCAAAGAATTTGTGAAGAAACCAAACTAGCCACGATGATTGAGTTACTGGTCTCACTCCCGAATCCCATATTTTTTTAAACTCCCCAAATTTTTCTTGATTATCCAAAATCATCTTGGATAAATATTTCAGGGCCCAATGCTAAGAACAAGGGTCCCAAATAAAGCATTAAGGTCTAGCCCATCATTCTGTCCGAGAATTAAAATTTAGACACTATGCAAGACATATCTCATTATTAAAGAATCAAATATAGCTGATATTTTTCAGTGTGAAAGTGAAGATATAGGAGAAAGACTATGTTTAAGAAATAATTCGTTTTGGAAGTCATATTCTTATTAAAAACCCCTTTCAAATTTTGGACTTCAAAAATACTGGATTGAAATGGACAGATTAAAATTGTATAATCATTCGGCCATAACATTGGTTCCATAGGTCCAAATGACTCCATATTTTGAGAGAAGTCTTCCAAAATTATTATCTAAAACATTTATGAAGTAGTTATCTCTAGATGCGGCTATCAGAATAGACTACAGGGCGATGAATTTGGAGAAACAAATTGGTAATGAAAATTGTCCACTTCCTTGGGCTATAAATACATCCCCTCCTCTCCATCAATGGGGTTGGAATTTCAGAAGAGATGATCACAAATTGGCACGAAAAAAGCCTTTCCAATTTCTTGGGAGGATCTTCCATACTCATGATTTTACTTGAGATACCCTTCCTCATCTCTTTGTTTTCATTCACTTTTGTGTTGTTCTTCGTTTGTAATCTTGTAAGTTTGTGTTTTGTAATTCGGTTTTAATGAATATTTCTTATTCAATGACTCTTATTCTCATCCACCTTCATTAGTTTCATATTTATTTTCTTTAAATATTTCAAATAGAGTTAAATCCCCTTCCCTTATTTTTCTTTCTAATTCAATATAAAGTACATTTTTTTAATTATCATCATCGTTTGTGTGTGTGTTTTATGCCCCACTCTTTTCTAATCCCTTTATTTTTCTTATTTTCTTAATTTATCATAATAATAATTTTTACCAGATTAATAATAATTTAAATGAATGAGTAAATATTTAATTGGGGTGAGTTATAATTTAGGTATGTTAAGTGATTGAGAGCTTTTTCTCGATGAATATTATTTAAATTAACATTGTGTATGTTGGACTAAACATGTCACAGATTAATGCATTGTTTTGTTTAACAAATGGATTCCATTGATTATTAGAACCATAAATACACTACCACAATAAAGTTCTGATTGATATTAGAATCCTAGTTAAGTTATGGCTTGCATTAAAACCTTAACACTTAATAATTTCAATCAATGTCAACTTGTGACATGGATGTTAATTTAAATGAAATATAAATAAAAGCTCAAGGATATGACATTCATAACTAACTAATGATGAAAAAAATTCAATATTTATCAAATTTTTATATCATTCTTAATCAATAAATCATTTCAATTATTCTCTGCAAACAAACCCTCCAATCGAAATACAATCTACCAAAAAAATCGGCTATCTATGAAGTATCATCGCTGAGGATTCGACCAGAGTGTTTCTATACACATTAGCAGAGCATCGGAACGTTGGTCGGTCGATAGGCGACAATCGGTCGTGCATTTCAAATGGCACCGTTGCTGGGGATTGTGCATTAAATATTCATTAGTTTCTAGTTATTGTAAAAAAACAAAACAGACAAAATTATAAAAATAATTGATTAAAAACAACCAGAAAAACCTGTCTTCTGATAAAAATCTTAAATAGAGAATACACAAAGAAAAAATTGTCTTCCTGTTTCCTTCTAACATCTCTCTAAATGCCCCGTAGCCTCCCAAACAATCCCTAGAATTTTTTTGACCCTAAAATTGAGTGAAAACTTCACCAACTTAGGAGGAACGTAAGAGATAATCAAAAAATTCAAGACCCAGTCCTTGTCTAACCAATTGAATTAGATATGGCAAATCCTAGGGAACAAACACTTGAAGAACTTGTTGCACCTGATATAAATTACCAAACTCTTGTTATTCTATATCTAAACATAGAATCTGACTTTGAACTCAAATTGGGGTTGATTCATCTTTACCCTCATTTCCACGGGCTAGCCTGTGAGGATCCACATCTCCACGCTAAAGAGTTCCAGGTGGTGTTCTCTACCATGAACCATCAAGGAGTTTTTGAAGAACAAATAAAACTTCTACAATTTCCTTTATCCCTAGCTAACACAGCTATGTCATGGCTTTACTACCCACCTCACGGTTCCATAACCACGTTGAATGACATGAAGCGACTCTTCTTAGAGAAATTCATTCCCGCTTCTTGTACTTCTTCTATATGAAAGGAAATAAGTTGTATCCGTCAGTTCCAAAGTGAATCAATCCATGAATACAGGGAGAGGTTCAAAAATCTTGTGGAATCCTTCCCACACCACCAAATTCCTGACCAACTCTTGATCCAATACTTCTATGAGGGGTTATTGGAAATGGAGAGAACTCTCATTGATGTCGCTAGTGGTGATGCAATTGTTGATAAAACTCTCGCAGCAACAAGAGATCTAATAAGTAACATGGCTGCAAACACACCACAATTCCATACTCGAGCACATTACCAAGTCAAAAAGGCCAAGATAATCAATCAATTGAGCCGAAAAAGATGACGGAGTTGATGTGTGAACATACATGTCTTTTTCAACAACTAGATGTGGATACCAAATCACCAACCGTGTATTCTCCACAATCAATTTTTCCTGGACTTTGTCAAAAACTGTGGAATCTACAACTCTCCATGTCATCCAACTGACACATGTCCACAACTTCACGCGGATCAATCTGATTCATCTGGACCAATGGATCTCAATGCTGCATATACTCAACGGAACACCAATCCTCAACTATCAGGTCAGTTTGTTAGAAACTTCAACCAACCTCACTCTGAGCACTTCTCTTCTTCCTATAAGCAAGGCCATAGGTATGGTAATCCCATATCTCATCCTCCTCAATTACCTCCACAAAACCCAAACCAATCCCAATATGGTCATGGTATTGGTAACATCCAACAACCATATCCTTTTCTTCCTCAACCTCAATGGAACAATCCTCCTACTTGATTCCAGTATCGTAGTGAGACTCCCCAATTCCAAAACCAATATAATTGATGTCCCAAGAACCAAAATCAAGGTAATCCAAATTCGGGACAAGACTCATATTCTATGTAACCATGGGAAAGTGCAGTGGATGATCTAGCCTCTTTCACCCATTCTACCCTCAAGAAAATTGAAACCCAAATTTGTCAACTTGCATCCCACATTAGTCAGCAGCAACCATCTAATTCTTCCCAACATCCAAATCAACCATTACCAAACACCAAGGTTAATTTAAGTGTAATTGCACATAGATCGAGAAAGAAAATTTCTATGCCTCAAGATAAGTCCTCTAACCACCCATTAAATGTTGAACTATAAAATGAAAATAAAAATAAATTTGAAAAGGAACCTAACTACATTCCCTCACCTCCTTTTATTCCACATAGGAACCCAACTCCTTTTCCTCAATCCATTTCTAAGCCAAAGAAGTCCTTTGAACCTGGTTCTGAAATGCTCGACATGTTTAGATGTGTTGTTGTCAACATTACCCTCTTAGAATCAATAAAACAAATTCCTAATTATTCCATGTTTCTTTAGTATTTGTGTACCCACAATAGTAAAATTAGGACCTTTGAAAATGTTTACACCAATCAGTCTATACCCATAAAGTGGAAGGATCCTGGGACCTTTACGGTCTCATGCCAAATTGGAAGTTCCAACTTTGATGATGCCCTCATAGACCTAGGATCCTCAAATAATTTCATGCCCAAATCTATATTCTCCAACTTTGGTATAGGTCCCTTACATCCAACATGTGTTGTCATTCAGTTAGCCAATCAAAACACAGCCAGTCCTGAGGGAATAATTGAGGATGTCCTTGTCCGAGTCAATGATCTTATCTTCCCTGCTGATTTCTATGTCCATGACATGGAAGGTGAGGCTAAGAATTATCAATCTACCCTAATTCTTGAAACACTATTCCTAGTGACTACGAGAACCAATATTTATGTCTATTCATGCATCTTTTCCATGGAATTCGGGGACCAACTGGTCATGTTCAACATTTTCCAAGCCATGCTATACCCATCTGAGGATAAATCGATATTCTCAATCCATTCTTCTAAGGATACTTCTAAGAGTCAATTGAACCCCAATCCACCATGTTCTTCATGTTCTAATGACAAAGGATCTTGTAAAATCTGCACCATTATTAACCAAGTCAAAAATGGTGAGGTTGATGTGGACCTCTCATTCAAAGACTCCATAAATATAGAGGAACTTGAAACTCTTTTGAGTACCACATAAACTCAGATCTCTACTCCTCCACCTAGGAAAATATTATGAAAAATGAATCTGATGCAACTGAAGTCCCTTCCACCATTCCTGAGTTTTTTAACCCAAAAATGAAAGATGAGACAGATCTAAAACCTCTTTCTGAACACCTGAACTATCCATTACTTTTCTGTGATCACTGAAATCCTGTCATTATCTATACTTCACTTACTGAAACCGAGGAATCCAAACATGTTTAGGTGTTCGAGAAAAAACAAAAAGGCCATAGGTTGGACCCCATATGACATACCAGGAATCAACCCTGACATTTGTATGCATCACATCCATCTTGAAGAGTCATCCAAACCCATTAGACAACAAAAAAGAAGACTCAATCCACTCATAGTTGAGGTAGTTAGGGAAGAGATCACCAAGATTCTTCAAGATGATATTATATACCCAATTTCTAATAGTGAATGGGTTAGTCCAACTCAAGTTGTACCTTAAAAGGGTCGGATAGATGTTGTCACAAATGAACATGGAGAGGTAGTCACAACTTGAGTGAAGAACAAATGGCGTGTGTGTGTGTATCGACAATAGAAAATTGAATGTTGAAATAAGAAAAGATCACTACCCTCTTCCATTCCATCATCAAATGCTGGAACTATTAGCCAGAAAGTCAGACTATTGCCTTCTTGATGGATACATTGGATACTTCCAAATCCCAATCGCACCTTATGACCATGAAATGACTACTTTCACATGCCCCATTAGAGCATATGTATATAGAAGAATGCCTTTTGGACTTTGTAATGCTCCTGCAACATTACAGATGTGTTTCATGAGTATCTTTTCCAAATTCATTGAACACTACATGGAAGTCTTCATGGATGAATTTACCATTTACGGCGAGTCATTTGAATCTTGTTTGAATTCACTCTCTTTAGTCCTCCAAAATTGTGTCAAGTGTAACCATGTGTTATATTTTAAAAAAGGTCACTGCATGGTTGCAAATGGTATTGGTCTAGGGCATATATTATCAAAAGATGGTATTGAAGTTGATCTTGCCAAAATAGAAGTGATCCAATAAATTCCTCAACCCAAATCTGTTCGAGAAATCCATTAATTTCTCGCTCATTCCGGTTTTAATCGGAGATTCATCCATAACTTCAGTAAAATTTCCCTCCCACTCACTCGGTTGCTCCAAAATGATTTCAATTTCCATTTAGATGAGGTCTGCAAGAGAGCCTTCATTGAACTCAAAACCACTCTTACATCTTCCCCGATAATAAAACCCCCAGATTGGTTTTTACCGATTGATTTGATGTTTGATTCTTCTGATAGATCTGTTGGGGTTGTTCTTGGTCAAGGAAGAGAAAAACGTCCTCTTGTCATCTATTATGCCTCAAAAAGATTGGATGAAACTCAATATCACTACACTATCATTTAAAAAGAACTTTTAGGAGTTGTTTTTTCCTTAGATCAATTTTGACCTTATCTCTTAGGATCCAAAACCATCATCTTAACTGAAAATTCTGCTATTATGTTCTTACTCATGAAAATTTATTCCTAACTGAGGATAATAAAATGGATCCTAATGCTCCATGAGGTTGACCTTAAAATAAATGATAGACCACGAAAAGAAAACTCTGTGGCTAAACACTTTAGTAGAATTAATAATTCTTATCATTTTGAAAACATCGACGCTGAATTCCCCATTGAGCACCATTCATCTCTCACTCCATAAATACCATTGTATGCCCCAATTGTAAATTACATGGTTTATGGTGTTTTTCCTGAATTTTTTTCAAAATAATAGAATATTAAGTTGAAAAGCGATTCAAAACACAATTTTTGGGAAGAAAATAAACTTTGGAAAACTAGGGAAGAAATGGTAATTTGGAGATGTTTTGATACATATGAACATTCCCCTATTTTTGAATTCTGTCATGAAATGCCTAGTAGTGGCCACATTGGACCACAATGGACCACCCAAATGGTCATCGACAATGGATATTTCTGGCCTTCACTCTTCAAGTAATCACATGAGTTCATTCAATAATGTCCCACTTGCCAAAAGGTTAGCACAATTTCCCAGAGAAATGAAATTCCCCCAAGGCCTTTAATTTTCTGCGTGATCTTCGATGTTTGGGGCACAGATTTCATGGGACCATTTCCCCCTTACAATGGATTCTCATAAATACTTCTTGTAGTTGATTATGTTTCTTGGTTGGTCAAGGATAACCCCACTAGAAATGATGATTCACATACTATTAGTGAGTTCCTAAAGACACACATCTTCCATAGATTTGGCACACCTCATGCCTTGATCTGTGACTTAGGAACCCATTTTCTTAATAGAACCATGGAATCTATTTTGAAAAATAATGGGGTTGTACATAAAACATCAACTGCATATCACCCCCAAACAAATGGCATGGCTGAACTTCATAATAGAGAAGTGAAAAGAGTTCTTGATAGAATTGTAAAACCTAACAGAAAAAACAGGCCTGAGAGACTTGGTGAATCAATTTGAGCTTATCGAACTACCTATAAAACACCCATTGGGATGTCTCATTTTATGATAGTTTTTGGTAAAGCATGTCATCTACCAGTTTAAATCCTACATAAGTAATTTTGGGTTGTGAAAACATTTAATTTTGATTTTGAAAAATCTGGTGAAGAAATATTGTTTCAATTGGCTGAACTGGAGGATCTTCGACTTGAATCCTATAAGAATTCCAATCTATACAAAGAAAAATCCAAGGAAATCCATGATAAAAACAACCTAAGAATGGTATTTCATGAAGGTGAAATGTTAATTATCTTGAATTCTCGATTACAGCTTCACCCAGGAAATCTTAATTCTCGTTGGGAAGGTCCTTTTTTATTACTAATGTTTACCCATTGGTGTAGTGCAAGTCCAACACCCCTCTTACAAAAAGAAATTCACTGTTAATGGACATCGGTTAAAGCATCAACATGAGAGGACGCACAATACTAGATCAACATCAACTTCCAATTGATCACCAACTTCTCCAGTCAACCTACAACTAGATGGAGATGGTGACCCGCCAAATCCAAACCAGGGGCACCTCATTCCCTTTAAATTTCTCTATATCTCTTTAAATATCTACCTCTTTCTTCTTCTTCCTCTCTCTTTTATTTTTTACCACTTTATTTATCAAAAAATTTATTTTTAACTTTCTCTTTTGGGTGGGTGTATCATTATTAAAAACTAAAAAAACATAAACAAAAACAATGAAAAAAATCATCATAATAAAAAAAAATATGTACCAAAAATCAAGAGTCATGATTACTCACCTTCCAATTATCAAATTTTTTCCAACCATTTTTGGGAGCCAATAGTCATAGTTTAAACTCAAAAATTTTGTATTTTCATCATGAATTTGGATAAATAAATTTTTTTGTCAAAATTAAGAAATTTTGATTTCTCAAATTTTGATTTGGAAAATGCTTTTCCCAAAACGTGAGGAACAACATTTTCATTCATTCCAAGGCCACCTATGGCCATCTTTTTCAAATGTGTGTTTTTACCCCCATTTGTGAGTCTTGAGTTTTTGGACCTTCGATCTGAATTTACTACTTTAGTGTGCATTAATAGGATATAGGCATTTTTTGAACCACATGAGAATTACAATAGCTAAATAGACTCTCATTTACATTATATTAATCCTACTTTTGAAAGACCCTTCAAGCCTATGAAAATCATTTCTATGATAGTCACATTACAATACCAATACCTTTTCCCACCCAATATCTACATGGATTTTAAATGCATAATTTTTTTTTGAAATTTATGTTTGGGTGGTGGATTTTATTTCGGGTACACTTTGTTGATTTAACCATGTTATCATTTGTTTGAGGGAAATAATCCATTTCAGTGTGGGGGAGAGGTTTTTATTTAGTGTGTTTTGGGGAATGTAATGTACTTTCATTTATGTAATTTTGTAAATGTTATTGGAAAGTGTTCAAAAAAATCAAAAAAAATCAAAAAAACCAAAAAAAATTAAAAGCAAAAATTTGGTTGTTTCATGGGTAGGTAAAAAAGTACTAATCCTCAACCATTGATATTTTTATAACTATTACAATAAGTTTATTTAGGAGATCAATCATGGGTTGGGATATGAGTTTGATAACTTTTCCATGTTCGACTTTTGAAAAAAAAAAGAAAAAAAAGAAAAAATGAACAGTTGCATTATATTCTTATGTAATTTGGAGATGTTTTGTGGTTTGTAAATATTTCATCTTCTAATCCCTTTAAAATTCTCATCCTCTATTGTGTCTTTCGTCACAAAATCATTCCCTTGTAAATATTTGTTTTCATTTCATTCCATGCTTTATTTCAAAAAAAATGTGCATTGCATTATCTATGTTGGTGTTTTACCCCTCTTCTTCTCTATGTTGGAAATTATATTCCTACCATACGATAGCCACAAAAAATTCCTTATGATTTCATATTTATTATTGTGCACTTTGGATAGGTATTGTAAGCTGAGAGCTATTTCAAACTCTAAGATTTTCACTTTTGGTTGTTGAAAGAGTGAACCTCCACAAAGGAATTTTATCATCTTGAGAGATGCGAGTTTTGAGTGCCCACATGTTCCATTTCTCAAATTGAGCATGAAAAAATTAATTAGTTTTGAAACATTCTTTCTGTAAAAACTTGTGGTGGAATTCAAAATGGATGATGGAAATAGTCTAAACCTCCCCTGATTGGAGAAAACAAAATTTTAATATTTGTTGTTGAGTGAAAATGATTTTTTATGTTGTTATATTTGTTGCATATGAGAAAAATATCAAGACTAAGTGAGGGAGAGTTGATGTTATTAATATTTTCATGACTTAATATATACCCCCTTTACTTATTAAATATTAAATGGTCATAATTTGTGTGAAATATAAATGTTTTAATACTAAGTATAATTTTTGAGAATTTTTAGAAGTAGTCCAGTTGAGTAAGATTACTATTTTATTTATAACTAACATCATACTGTTTTTTATTTTGTGGTTATTGTTTTTTAGGATTCCTTATTCTATTTCTCACATATTATTAGAAGGTATCAATGGCCAATTCTTCCATTTGAAGGCTCATATGGACCACACAAAATGACCCAATGAAGTTTTGATGAAATTGAACCAGCCATAATGATTGAGTTCCTTGTCTCACTCCTGAAACCCATGTTTTGTGAAACACCACAATTTGTTCTTTATTATCAAAACGAATCCTGGGTAAAAATTTCAAGGCCCAACTCTAAGAACAAGAGGCCCAAATGAAGCGTTGAAATGTAGCCCACCATTCTGGCCGAGAATTAAAATCTAGATAATATTCATCACATATCTCATGATGTAAGCTTCAAATCGAGCTGAGATGTTCCAGTGTGAAATATAATATATAGGAGGACGAAGTTTTTGATGAAACCATTCGGTTTGGAAGGCATCTTCCTATTAAAATACCCTTTCACATTTTGGACATAAAAAAATGGATTAAAATGGACATATTAAAATTGTTTAATCATCCGGCCATAACATTGGATCCATAGCTCCAAATGACTCCATATTTTGTGAGAGGTCGGCCAAAATTATTATATAGAACACTGAATAAGGATAAATATCGAGATTAGGATATCTGTATAGCCATCGTGGTGATGCAAGTGGAGGGACAGATTGTGAATGAAAATAGTCCACTTCCTTGGGCTATAAATGCATCACCCTCCTGTCTTTCAAAAGGGTTGTAATTTTAGAAGAGAGGAAAAAATATTTGTATGACCAAAGCCTTTCCAAATACTAGGGAGGACCTTTCGTACTCATGTTTTCATATGACATACCCTTCCTCCTCTATTTGTTTCCTTTCACTTTTGTGTTGTTCTTCGTTTGTAATCTTGTAAGTTTGTGTTTTGTAATTCTGTTTTAATGAAAGTTTAGTCTTCAATATCTCTTATTATCATCCACCTTATGTAGTTACATATTAATGTTCTTAAAATGGTTTAAATATAGTTGAATTAGCTTCCCTTATTTTTCTTTCTCATTCAATCTAAAGTACGTTTTTTTAATTATCCCCATCATTTGTGTGTGTGTTCTATGCACCACTATTATCTTATCCCTTTCTTTTTCTTATTTTCTTAATTTATCATCATTATCATTATAACGAGATTAATAATAAATTATATGGATGAGTAAATATTTAATTAGGGTTAGTTATAATTTAGGTATGTTAAGTGATTGAGAGTTTTATCTCTACGAATATTCATTAAATTAACATTGTGTACGTTGGACTTAACATGTCACAGATTAATGACTTGTTTTGTTTAACATATGGGTTTAATGGATTATTGGAACCATAAATACACTACCAAAATCATGAACTGATTGATATTAGAATCCTAGTTATGTTAAGGCTTGGATTAAAGCCTTGACACTTTGGAATTCCAATCAATGTCAGCTTGTGACATGGATGTCAATTTAAATGCAATATAAAGAAAAGATCAAGGATATCACATGATTAACTAAAAAATGATGAAATCATCCCAATATTTATCAAATTTTTAAATCAATAATAATCAATTAATAATTTCAATTATGCTCTGAAAAAAATCCCCCAATCAAATTATAATCAACTAAGAACAATTGGCTATTTAAAAAGTATCATCACTGAGGATTCGACCCGAGTGTTGCTATACACATTACCAGAGCATCGAAACTTTGACCATTCAATAGGAGACAATCAGTTGTGCATTTCTGATCTCATTTGCATCAGGTTTTTCAAAAACTGCACCATCTGCCTCCCTGTCTCCTCCCAGCCTGGTCCGAGTTCTATGGCCATAAACTGTGATCTCCCTATGGGAACTACACTTCGGGTTCGGATAGTTCGCCCCAATGATGGCATTTCATTAAGTCGTGTCCCCTAAAATTGGTCTACCCTATGACATTATGTAATGAGCATGTGAACCTAAGATCCTTTTCCTTCGATAGGGATTTGACTCCCTCTATCTGATGCATCTTATTGATGTACGTAAAATGAGTCGTGGCAAAGATCCCGGTGTGTGGAATTTTTACATGGACATCCCCTTGTTTTATGTCCATTCTTCATGAGCCCGTTATTTGGATCACCATCCTTTTTCATGTCTAAAGGGACTCAATTTATATCCTGGTCTCATGCCACATTGTCACACCTACTGTCTTGGGCCAACACCCCTGAAGACATCAAATAACATTTGTGACATGTCTCGTGTTTCAAACATGGTTTGTAGTCAATCCTAATTTGAATCTTCTTATTCCAAGATAATGTAAAGCCGATACTATGTTATTAATTTTGTCAACAAATATCCACTATCATCATGCCTCTATCATTTTTATCCAGATCTCATGAATATATATTCACGTTACTCCACCCACATATGTTCAAATGGAATCCCAACACACTCGGTTATATTTCCCCTGTGAAGTTATGTGTGTCAAGTATGAAGTTCGGTAATAGTGGGACGTTACTCACCATGTGTACCATTGTCCCTAATGTGAGCCTTCATGAACCCAGAAAATCTCACCGTTACTCTTTATTTCCCGCATCGAGCATGAATCATGTGTGTTTAGTAGTGTTGGTTGGGTGTGTACTTGTGCAGCTATGCCACACAGGCCCGTCATCCCACATGATGTTAAACTATAATTCCATAACTATGTGCCTATTTAATCCCAATCTAATGTGGTTTGTAGGAACACCCAGGCACATGGCCTCATGCCCAGCCTAACCTTCACTTTCAATCCCTTGGCCTAACAAACCATCCCTCGGGGATACGTAGTGTGGTGAGGAGTCCTTATGTCATCATTCACATTGGGTTTATTACTACCACATCACGTACTCCCCATATGAGATCTCCCCATTAAATTCCATTACTATTCCATGACGTTAAACCGCAGAGTCCATATGTCCTCAATGCAAGACACTAAACTATAGTTCTAACCTGAACTAGTTCAGGATGCCCCATGTTAACTATGGGATGCGCCAAATTCCTCATCAGAGAAGGTTACATATACTGGAATTGGTCTCTAACAAAGATGTTTTTATGAACTATGCTTCGCTTGATTCTCACCCTTATGAGAAACAAAGTGATGGCCATGAATTTCGAATCAGGACCAGCCTCATGGTTATTAACCTTTATTCCCCAATGACCCCAATATTCGTCCAGGCAGTATAACTTTGATACAATTTTCACCATCCACAGTGTAAGAAATTAAGCTAAATTTCTATCTTCCTCCTTGGTATGACATAACACCACAAGGAATTCTAGGTCCTAAGTAGATAGGATCAGAATCGAAGAATGTTTGACCTCTAATCATACCTATATGCCAACCAAATGTGTTTTCACCATGGTGGTGTAATTTCAAGATTATCGGACTCCATTTGAACAAACCATCACTCCACCCCCCACAAATTTCATGCCCCTTATTTGTACCCTCATCGCATTTCATGTCTAAAATAACCCCCCACCAGTATGGATTCTCGACCTATGGCTCTCCTACTATTCTGGGATAAAATTTTGAAAGACAAATGGATAAATATTTTGAGCCAGGTCCTATATAAATAATATGGTCAACGGATGGACCTCATGTGTTGTCCCCATACCAAGATAACACAATAGGGATTCTATGTTTTCAGCACGATCAATAGTTATCCTTCATTCTCATTCCACATCCACAGTATTCAAAAAATTTGGTATCGTAATTCCTATATTACACTCCACCATGTTCGGATCAATTCTAACACCACATGAATTACCACGCTCATGCACTAGAGAACATTGGGAAAATGGAACTTCAACTACTCTGAAAACTTCATCTTCGAATCAGGAATCCCCTTTTCATCCCGGAGATCCAGATTGGTTGTTTAAACCCTGGATGCCCAAAGAATGGTTGAAACTCTCATATTCAGATCAAACAACCAGGTGGTTATCACATGAAAATCAAATAAAGACTGACCCACATTATCATGGGGATTGATTGTTGGAAGATTCAAGAATGTAATATTCGTGCAGTAGACCAAAATGAATGATGAAACCAATACATGAATCCATCAAAATCAATTAAATCATGAATGTATGTTTAAAGAGTTTACATGCATCACAACACCCAAGGATCATCCACTCCCATGGATGGATTGAACCCTTCTATAGTGCATTCCAGATCCCCCATCTCTAGATTGTGCCATCCAGGATCTGTTATTGCCTATTTAGCTCATGTTCATCCTGGGCGGTGATGGGTTGTAGATCATCAACCGCAACTCGGGCCCTCTCCTCGTTAGATCAAATAGTGGACATCTCCTCAGATTCTTTCTTTATCCATCCTTCTAACTCTGCCAACTGGGCCTTCAATGGCGATACGAGTCCCAATTTTTCATAAATAAGATAGACTACTCATTCGCTCATGCACGCAACCACTGAACCTCCCCTTCAGCCTCCTGGAGCATCTTGATGGCCACTAATTTCCTCCATTTCCAGCATACACAAAGGATAAGATCATGTTATTAAATCTTCTATACCACGACTTCCTGAATGGGTATATGAGTTTGCTGGGCATTTAAACCCCCAACGCATAGCTCAGGAATCTGGGAACGATGCCACCCCATCTGGTTTATCCACTGCACTTGAGGAGTCTCCTTGATGAAGCACGTAATCAACTTCCATGATTGATGATAGATGATCCTACTATCTTATTCGTCAGAGATCATCTCATCTAAGTCTGCAGGGTAGACGTGTAACGCCCCAACCCCAGTGACCCAGAGTCAGTGCATTTTTACGTATCATTGGCATGATCAAAAAAGATAAATTCTCGAAAGACCGATTAGTTTAGTAGCCTTTGAATCACTAGATACATTTATAAAGTTTACATTACATCATAAAGTGAAAAACTACAACAACATTCTGTCTCCATAGACCACACTCATATCCTCATACTATCCCTGCAGGTCATTCCTAAAATACTTCTTCACATTCTGGAAAAAATAAAACCAAAAAGGGGTGAGCTCAGATGCTCAGTAAGGATAGCAATATAGCAGAAAATCTCAGAAATAAGCATAAAAAATTAATGCAATGTATAACTAAAACAAAACCCTTCTAAACATGAACATAAGCATGAAATGTAAAAGATAAAATGAAATAATGATATTTACTTATTAACATTAATATTATACTATTATAATAATCACATGAAAAATCAATAACCACTTTCATAATAATGGAATACATAATATCAGGCAATCAGAACCACATAGTCAAGGCATTGTTCCAAGACTACAAATAAGATTTTTTCAAGGCCTTGTGTCAAGACACTATTTTGTCTCATGAGACCTACTGATGCATCAAGGAACTATATCGGGCTCCACCCGTCACTTCTTAAGTACAACGCATTCCTCATATGAAAAGGTTGAAACATAATCTAAAAATTCATATTAAAACTAGCAGAGGACTATATTTTAACCACTAACAATGAATGGTATAGAAATAGAACATCCACACTCAAACATAACTAATTCCATACAATATGTAAGATTCTATTATAATATATCAACATCAATAGATAATAATGAATGAAATGACATAGATGAAAATAATTATCCAAACTATTTGTGAGAAATACCCCCCATTTTCTTAAAAACATTTAAAATTCACATTATTTGTCAAGAAAACTTTTAAAAATATATTTTTGTATCAAAGTGTCCCATACCACATTGAAACATTTAAAAGGAATTTTAATTTTAAAACATTAATGTCCATATAAATAAATCCTTAAAAACATTTTTAAAACATGGACATTAATGAGAATGATTTAGAATAATAAATCGTTAAAACACGTAAAATGATATTTTAATTAGAGATCCTATGAAAAAGAGAGACACTTGAAAAAAAAATAATTGAGGTAATAAAAATGTTATATTATCATGGGAATAAAGGGATTATTGATATACTATGTAAAAGTACATTATATACACCAAATAAAAGCGAATTGGTGTATGAAAATAATGAAGTCCCAATGGAATGTAAATTGAGATGAAATCTCTTATAAAGACTGTATCCTTAGGTAAAGGATAAATCAACGACATTAAATTGTGTGAAAAATATAAATACACTCAATTTGATTGGATATTCAGTGTAAATAAATCAGAGGACATTCACACATATTCTTGTAAAAACAACACCAATGAATTGGATATTTAACTCAACAAATGGAGATTGAATTAAAATTACTCTTATCATGTTCATATCGATGACGATATAATTTTTAAATGGAGTTATTATGTGTATAAAAATTATATCCATAGAATGGGGAGTGGAAATTATGACATAAGAAAGTTAATTGTGATTCCACACATAATCTTTGAGTAAAATAATCAATGAAATATACGTAAAGCCGAATGAGTGGAAATCGAAATATCAAATTCCCTTATCGATTTGGTAACTTATAAAACACACACCCCATGAAAGAAGTTTCATAAAATGAAGATGTAAATACCCATACACTAATGTATATTACACAATTAATACAATCATGGATAGTACATATGCCACACAATATGAAATAGTGTCCAATATAGCTTGAATCTCACATGATTAAAAGGTGAGATGAAAAACCGTTACTTCTTTGTGTTAAATCAAGTCGTATGACCAAAAGTTAATAACCACCAAATGAATCACAAAATACCATGAATATAAAGATAATAATGATAATATATATCAAATGGAAGTACACAATACACCACATGCAATAAATAAGTGGCAAACAATGGAAATATCACGGAATTAAAAGTGAAATAAGAAATCCCTTACTTTGTACACTTTCCATGGTCAAGGGTAGGTTAAACTCTTGTATATTGATGAAATAATTGTTATTTAATTAAACAAGACTCATATAAATTAATTTTATATCATATATGATCTTTTAAAATTGATTTGTTGATAATATCTTCGTATTATCGTCGTCTCTGGTGTTAACGAATTCGTTTTCCTTTATATTCTTTGTTACGTGAGAAATATTTGTTATGGATGGGTTGTATCTTATTCATATCCAGAATTATATCAAGTCCTTAAAGATTATTTTTAATTTTAAAATAAAAATTAGTCTTGAATGGATACGATGGAGAATGAATCTCATCGTCTTCATGGAGACGGTAATCCGTACGTACACACGAGAAACAATATCGTTATTTTGATATTAAAATAATATATAATTGGATGGTATATCATATATAAATAATAAATATCATATTATATTAATTATTTACATGAATTAAAAATCATTATTATACCCATCCAAATAATAATATATTGAATAACAATTACAGCACGTTGTTGAGACAGTAGGCCGTACGTACGCACGTATGGTCACATGTCATTAAATGGATAAATAGAATACTGAATATGGTTGTTCCATATTTATAATAACATAAAATTATATAGAATATACTGGAGTTATTATTTTATAATGGAAATAACAATGAATGAATAAGTGGAAGAAGAAAGGAACATGAAAGAGGGTGGTGAAATCATTATCTATTCTTTGGGTTCTTCCTTTTGATTTTATCAAAAGGGATCCGTAATATGGATTTATGACCAAAGGATTGACTCTATGTTGAATTTAGGGATGTTTATAGGATATTTGGATAGGTTTTGGCCGATCCAAATGGCTTTAATGGTGTGAATTAGATAGAAAGGAGGGTTCCCTTTTATAAGAGAGTGAGGGGCACCTTAGGAAAAGATAGATATATTATTTTATAATAAATTCATATTCGGTTTCTAATGGCTCCAAACTGGTTTAGTTCGAGGATAAGGTGGGTATGGGTCACAATAAATTCAACCAATAGGTTTTATACAGGTTTGGGTCACATTATTAACCATTCCTTTGAATTTTAACTATTTGTTAATTAGTAAGACATTTACCATGTCTCTTTGTATTTTTATATTATATGGTTAATAAAATTACTATAAACTTCCAATAGACCCCCAAAAGATTCATTAATAATAAAACTATCATTATATAAGTCATTTTGAAAATCCTTATAAATTTTGGAATATTATATCAATTTATAATATAATATTTGTTTTAAAAATTACTTTATTTCAATATTGACAGTATTTATTAATTGATTTTTGTTAAAGTCTTAAAAACTGTTAATTCGAAAACAATTCATATAAGGAATCCTAACATGTCATATTAACCAATTAAATTATTTTATGTCATCAAAACATTCAAATTATATTTATTTTAACATTTATAATACAAATTATTTGATTCTTTCACTAATAAGGAAAATATTGTATCATTGTCGTGTCATAAATAAATTTAATTATTCAATGTCTAAAAATTATAAATAAAATATAATTATGTCAGAAATATTTTTATCTTACTAATGAATATTTATAGTCTAAAATATTACATATATGAACCTATGTAAAAATTGTTTTTCTAAATGATATATCCTTATGTCATTTTTGAATTTACTTTAACATAATTAATATAAAGTGTCATTGTCACTTACAACTTGCTCCATGGGGTACCAAAATCGACCCAAATATTCCAATGGTCGGAAATATATCAACAAATAGATATAGTACATGTTATAGGGTAATGTAATATTATTATAATATTATTATTGTTCGTTATTTACTGGATTTACCGTTTAACCATCTAAAATAAAATATTTACCGAGGTAATTATTCAAAATGTATAAAATTAAAAGTTATCTATTTACACAATTTGAAACTCATAATTCTAAATATGGAATACATTTTTCTAAATTTAAAACACAGAAGTGGTGGATATTAAATTAAATTTAATTATTGTTGTCAAAACAAAGAGTGTGTTTTTAAAAAATAATAAATATTAAAAGATTGGCACTTGCTTATGTCCAGTTTAAATGTGAAATTCTGTCAAATGACCCAAATTGGATTAAATGGAAGAAATGTAATCAAATTATAATTTAAAATCACTTAAATTCATAATTTATCACTATTAATTATTTCGATTAAAAATGTTTTTTTAATTAAAATATTTTAATTTTCACTATTCATCAAAATATGAATGTTATCATAAAAGTACCAAAAATTTACCCTAAGATAATTTTGATATTCCGAATCCAATAATGAAGTCCATTTTAAAATATAAAATTTATAAAATTTTAAAAAGTTTGCATTACTATTCATAATGGCTAGTTTGATTGGTTGTTGTGTGTTAGAACTCGAAATTGCGTACAACACATGCTACTGTATTATTCAACGAGAAGCATACCCTAGAAGATTAGGGTGTTACATTCTCCCCTCTTTCAATAAATTGTGTCCCCGCAATTTTTAAAATTGTTCTTGGGAATAGAATGGAAAGTCCCACATCGGAAAAAGAGTCAATAAAACTATCACTTTAAATGAAAGAAAGAGAAGTACAAAGGTCACCCGAGATAACCTATAATAGGATTCTAGGTAGAAAACATGGATATAGATGATAAAATAAGTGTTAGGATTTGATGGGATGGGATGGAAAACATGATCATGATAAAGTTATCAATAAGATAACCACAAACATATCTAGGGACAAACGGTCATAAGTTTCCATGAAGGAAAAGTAAACAAAAAACATTTTTTTAAGTTACATTACATAAATATGAGGAATTCATTTCTGATATTGACTAATAACACAAAGAGATGTAGTTAATTTTTAATTAATGTTTCATTCTTTAATATATTTCTACTACTAACGCATTTTTAAACAATGAGTATTCAAGAAATCATGGTCACACTAGAAGAGAAAGAATAAATATCTTATAGAATAACATTATCGATGAAGGATAAACTATATATTTCCCTCGTCTTTAGAGATTAATCAATACTAAAATAGTTAGTATAAAATATGATGATCCCCAAAAAGGATATTCCATTAGAGAAATAAACAATAATATTAATTTCAAAAATTTAACCAAAAATACCCCAAAGTTAAATAAAGAGAATTCAACAAACAATTTTCCTTAAAATCCTTCAATATAATCCGAAAAAATATTGAAACCCAAAACATAGAAGAATTTGGTTATGTACTCTTCCATGTTAAATTGTATCTCCAAATGACATAAACTTCTCTTAAAAATCAAATACATATAATTAATTAACATGATCACATATTCTATATTATAGGGGAGAGGGGAGATGAACATTGGCGAAAGATGGGAGTTCTCGCAGCGTTCTCTAATGGGCGTCTGGAAAACCTAATCTGCTTTACTGATCAACATTGAGATTCTCTAATGGCCGGCTTTGATCCGGCATGGGAGCATTCTTCTTCTCGTCCTATTTCTCCCCTAGATCTTGGTTCATCTAAATTTGAAGTGGGAGGCCTCGAAATCCCCCTTCGCTCCTTACCAGTCTCCTTCGGCGATGCCTTGAAAGGATCAGATCTTAGTAGCGTGAAGGATTTCAAGAAGCCACTCTTAAAAAAGATCGAAGATGGTGGCTACTTAGTTGACGCAGATCCAGAATCCCTGAAACAAAGGGAGAAGCTGTTCAAACACTCGGTTCTTGGCCGAGTCTCTTACAACACAGGTGACCGGCCTTGGCCCCTCTTCGAGCTTAAGATCTGGATTGCTCACTGCTGGAGCTCATCAAGATGGAAGATGGTTCCCATTGGAAAAGGTTACTATCACATCTTCTTCAGCACTCAAGGTGAACTAGATCGGGTATGGAAAATGGGTAATTTACTGCTCAATGTGGGATTTCTTAGACTATTAGACTGGGATTCTTCTTTTAACCCATTGACACACAAAAATCATATGGCACATGTATGGGTTAGAATTCAAGGACTAAATTGGTTTTACTGGCACCCAAAGATCTTGAATGACATTGCTTCCTGCATAGGATCCCCCAATAAGATTGATCATAGAACTTTGAATGGAGATCTTGGTCACTATGCAAGATTAATGGTGGATGTTAATTTGGCGTGTGATCTCCCAACTCATATAGGCTTCAATGATCCTGACAATAGAGTTGAACATAGCATTGAATATGAAAAAAAACCACCCTTTTGTGAAGTATGAAAACTGATTGGTCATAACTATGCCAATTGCAGGGTGGTCCGGAAACAAATGGACCACACGACTATTAATGACTGGAAGGACCCTAAACATACCAACAAAGGGAAGAAAATCATAGACAAAACTGGGCTTCCAGAGAAAAAACAAGACATTTGGGTTAAAAAAACTAATTTCCCAATAACCCTAGATGGTATATCCTGGGGGAATTTGGTTGAGGAGGAAGAGGATAGTCACATGGAAGATAACACTGCTATTGGAGGTCAAAAAATAGTGACCGAAAGTGATGGAAATAACCTTAACATAATCAATCCCAACACTATTCCTAATTTAGTTAATATTGCTTCCATTTCTGGTATATCTTCTTTGAATGAGATTTAATGTAGGGACTTAGAGACCTTAGTGCCTTCAGTGTTGAATGGTCCCTCTGATGTCTCTATGAAGAGTCAAAGTGGCATGGAAAAGGTTTCAGATCCAGGTATTTCTGTTCTGCACACTTCTATTTCTAAGTCATGTCCTCCTGTTTCTGTAAATCCTACAATAGAGTCCTATGACCCTAATGTTGATACTACTGCTAACACTACTGCACAAAGCATCCCATACACAACTGTTCATGTCCCTATTCCTCATAATGAGTCAGCTACAGTTAATAGAGGTGTGTCCAACCCTCATGTTGACATTCAGGACTTAGTTGTGTTACAGCATCACAAATCTGTTGAGAGAACTACCACTCCTACTCCAATAACCACTGTTAGTGTTGATACTAATAACATTGTTACTACTTATATACCACACAACATCTCACACAGTCATCCTGTGGTTCCTGTGCTGCAACCTGAGTTTGCTCAAGCTCCTGCTTCCTTTTTTGGACAACAGGTTGTTTCCTAGCCCCTCTATTGACAAACTGAGCTCTGATATGTCTCAGCCTCATACTATTACTTCCTCTTCCATTTCTGTTCCCTTACAACCTGAGGATTTCACTATCACACCAAAAAATAATGTGAAATCCTCAGCCAATCCTGTCAGGACAACAGTTGGAAATTGTCACACCCCTTCTCAAGTTGCTGTTTTGGACCATGACCAGATCAGTTCTTCAACTGCTTCTCCCGCTGTATTGGATTACAGGCTGGTTTCCAGCTCTTCTGTTGAAAAACATAACACTAAAAATGCCTCAGCCTCACCCTATTATTTCTATTCCCACCCATGAACCCTTGAAACCTGAGGATTACACTGTCAATCTCCCCAAAAATGATGTGAAATCCTCAGTTAATTCTGAACCTGCACAGACAGTAGATGGAAACCCCCCTGCTCAAGTTGCTATTTTGTTTCATAACCGGGCCATTTATCCTATAAATTCTCCTCCTGCTATGTCTAATCCAGATCAAGGTTCACCAGATTCTAATCTTTCTCTGGTTGAATTAGAAATATCTACTTCAATTGAACACAACACTACTCATGGAGCTATGAGTGATGCCCCCATGGACAGTACTCTCAATACTCCAATTCCTGAACATAGTTCAAATTCTGTTTTGAAAAAAAAAATCTCTTAAAAGTGCTGAAACTTATGATAACAAACTTAAACCTACTTCCTCCCCTATGGTCACACGATCCCAATGGAAGAAGGGTTCTAGAAAATCAAAAAAATGGTTCCAACCCAAAACACAAATAATTATGAATCTTCTTTATTGGAATTGTCAAGGAGTGGCTAACAAGGATACCATCACAACTATTAAGAGGTTTTTAAACAACCATAAGCCCAATCTCTTTTCCATTTCAGAACCTAATGACAATTTTAATACAAGCTTCATGAGATTTGGATCTCTTAACTACAGTTTTCTTAGATCTTGTCATAATAGTCCTCCGATGGACTCCATGTGGGTCTTTTTTCATAATTCCCTTAAGAATATCAACATCTTTAGAATTTCTGAGCAGCAACTCACCTGTGATTTCTCATGGAATGGAAGGCACATTTTTTGCACTATGGTTTTTCCTAGTAATAGATATCAAGATATAAGATTTCTATGGCATGAACTTATTGATTTATCCAATGCTATTACTGATCCTTGGGTAGTGACGGTTGATTTCAATGCCATCCTATGCTTTCTTGAAAAAATTGTCCCCTCGCATCTTTCCATATCCTCTAGGTAATTCAGGTCTACAATTGACAATTGTAGCCTTTTTAAAATCTCTCTTGTTGGTGCTAAAAATACTTGGTACATGAAACACTACAACAAAAATGTTTCTAGTAAGCCTGATAGAGCTTTCATTAACATAAAGGCTCTTGAAAAAGGGGATAAAATATCTAGTGTTACTCTCCCTAGACTCAACTCTGACCATCATCCCATCCTTGTTAGCTGCCTTTTGAATGACCGTAAGCCTATTCTCCCCTTAAAATTTAATAATGCTTGGTCCTCAAACCCGGACTATGTCACTTTAATCTTTAACACTTGGAACTCTATGAATCACCATAATGATTCCTTTGACTGTTTACACAAATTGAAAATTATTAAACATGCCCTTAAATATTGGTGTAAAACTACGGACTCGCAAATAGATCTTGATATCTCATATCTTTAAAGTGAGCATAATAGGGTTCAAATTCAAAATACCAATTCAGATATCAATATGGATCCCCAATTAGAAGCATGCATTTCCCTCAAACATAACTCCTTGCTGCACTTTTATGGATGATATCAGAAAGAAAATGTTTAGGACTAAATGGATTACAGATGGCGATCGTAATACCAATTATTACAATTGCCTTCAAAGAATCAGAAAGGCCAGTCGTCCTCTTTCTAAGCTTATCCATAATGATTTAATCATTGATTCAGAAGAGGCCATTACAGACCATGTTACCTCTTACTTCTATAACATCTTTAACGGCCCGGATATTAATACTGAGCTTAAACCTGAAATAATTCCCTTAAAGGTGGATGAAAGGGACAATGTAATGATTTTAAGCATTCCTCTCGACCATGAAATTTAAGACACTGTCTTTGGCCTTAATCCAGACAGTGCACCTGGCCCAGATGGTTTCAATAATGGTTTCTTTCAAAGTCATTGAGATATTATCCACAATGATGTTTTTAAACTTGTCAGGACCTTCTTTATTCATGGATAATTACCACATAAGATCAATGCTCAATTTCTAACTTTAATTCCCAAGGTTGAAAATTCCTCTTAGATCCATCAATTCATACTGATTGCATGATTAACACTCTTTATAAGATTATTACCAAAATTATTTCGAATAGACTTGCTCCTATTTGTAATAAAATGGTTTCTTGGAATCAATTTGTCTTCATTAAAGGTATGTCCATTCAAGACTGCATTTGTCTTTCCTCTAAATGTACCAACAGTCTAAATAAAAACACTAGAGGAGGATGTGTGGCTATTAAATTAGATATTAGAAAGGCTTTTGACACTATAGACTGGAATTTTATCTTCAAAGTCTTAAAAAACAATGGGTTTAATGATACCATTATTGGAAGAATTATGTCTCCTTTTCAATTTGCTTTCATCTCTATTCTCATTAATGGCACTCCTAGAGGTTTTTTTAAATGCTCTAAAGGTGTTGACAGGTCGACCCCCTTTCTTCCATCCTTTTTGTTATTGCTGAGGATTACCTAAGTAGGCTTCTCAACAGTCTGGTGGATCAAAGTAAACTTAAGCCTATTCAAGTTTCCAGAACCTTAATGGCCCCTACTCATCTTTTATATGCCGACGTTATTATTCTGTTTCTCAAAGGGTATCAACAAAACATTCATGTTTTCAAGAAAGCCATAACCCACTACGAGGAAGTTTCTGGTCAAGCTATATCTTGGAATAAATCTCATATTTATTTTGGTATGAACTTTCCAGTTAGAAGAAAATCTACCATTACCACTTATATGGGTATCAAAGAAGGTATCTTACCCTTCTCTTATTTAGGTGTTCCTATATTTTGGGGTATACACAAAGTTATCCACTTTTCTAATATCATAGATCAAATCATTAACCAACTCTCTAATTGGAAGGGTAAATCCCTTTCCATGGCTGGGCGAATATGTTTGGTTAAATACACCGTTGTTTCTAAAATGATCTACGGCCTCATGATTTATAAATGGCCTATAAGAATATTCAAAAAAATTAATACTTACATTAAAAACTTTATTTGGACTGGAAGTATTTTTGAAAAGAAGCTTGTCACTATCCCTTGGAGTTTTTGTCGTAATCCAATTTAAAAGGTTGAATTGGCATTAAAAATATAAAGTTGTTCAATAGCGCTCTGCAAAACCATCTAACATGGCGTATTATCAATTATAAATCTAAAGCTTATGATTTTTTAAATCATATATTTCTTCATAAAATTTCAACGGGTTATTCGACTTTCATCAAGTCTTCAATCTGGCCCTCTATCAGAGACTCTTACCGTAAGATCATGGAAAATGCTAGATGGTTGGTCAGTTTTGATTCTTCCATTAATTTTTGGTGTGGAAAATGTTATGGTAACCCCATGATCTCACTATTACCACCCAATTTCTTTCCTGCTGATACTAGTTAGTCCATAAAACTTATTTTACATTCACATATACATGATCTTCTTGAACATATTGTGTAGACTATTGATAATTATCCCTTTTCCTCTGATGGAGACTTCCTTGTTTGGGAACCTGCTCCAAATGGTATGCTTGACTCAAAAAACTTTAATAAGAATAAATTTTCTAATGAGGAATCTAATTATCTTTGGGTGAGTCATTTTAATAAACCTTAGATTAAACCTTCTAGGCTCACCCTTATTTGGCATATTTCTCATAATAGATTGCCCACAAAAACTATTCTACAAACGTTTGACATTCAGCTTTGTTCTAAATGACGCTTGTGTAATCAAAACAGGGAGGACACCGATCGTCTTTTTCTTTCTTGTTCCATGGCCTCTGCTTTATGGAATTATGTTTTTGAGTTATTCAATTGCAGATGGATCTTAACTGACTCTATTTCTTCATTTTTCAAAAATTGAATTAGACATGAAGCTTCTTCACAGGTTAAAAATATTTTTCTTGTGGCTGTGGCGGAACTCCTGCATGAGATCTGGTACGCTAGAAATGATCTCATTCATAATAATCGCTCATTTAGTCACAATGCAGGAAAATCTATGATTCTTATTGCTATCCATGAAGCCGCCTCAATTCAAAATGATTGTTTCAACAACTAGGTTAGTGACTTTGAGATACTTCGTCATCTCTATGTTCCTGGAATCTACCCTGCACCCAAACGCTCCAATGAAGTTTTCTGGTAATCGCCGATACCGGGATGGATCAAAGTGAACGTTGATGGTGCTTCTAAAGGCAATCCAGGACCTTCCAGTTATGGTTCTATCTTCAGAGACTCAGCTGGCCAATGTCAGGGT
Source organism: Viscum album (assembly GCA_963277665.1). Lineage (NCBI taxonomy): Eukaryota > Viridiplantae > Streptophyta > Magnoliopsida > Santalales > Viscaceae > Viscum > Viscum album. Next base: position 551,458,072 of record OY728125.1, on the reverse strand, counting down.
TGCTTCTTTGTTGGATGTGGTCACTCTTCATCTATGGAGGCGGAAATGCTTGGAGTCATTCATGCTGTTGAGTTTGGGCTTCAAAAAGGATGGAGAAAGATTTGGATTGAATGTGATTCTACCACCATCATTCATGCCATCTGGAATGGCATCATTCATCTGGCCTGGCCTCTCACTACACGCTGGATGAATTGCTTGATGACTCTCCATGGGATTGATTACATTGCTACTCATGCCTATAGTGAATCAAATGTTGTTGCTGATGATCTTGCTAACAAAGGAGTCCATCAAAGCATGACTTGGTTTGACACTCTGCTAGCTGATTTATCTTATCTTTTCGACAGAGATTGTAAAAAAATCTAATCTTTTCGTCTCTTGTAACCTTTTTATTTTATCTATTGTGCTTTGACCTTTAAAAAAAATATTATCTATTATAGGTTAATCATTTCCATAAATAACCCAAATCAATATAAATCCACAATAAAAACATGGATAAAAATTCACCATTACTCCTCAAATGAAATCCCATAGTAATATGTTTTCCTTGGGCATATATTTTTCTCTACAATGAGAACATCTTCCAAAATAACATTTATCACTTTATCACAAAATAATTTTCGTATACTAAAGGTATTCATTTGATTAGACATAAGATCCCAAATCAACATATTATTGATCATTAAAATCATTTAACTGAAAATAATTAGTCACACTGACTAGGGACTTCAAGTAGTCCAGTGGTAGGCGATAAATCCAAGTCACACTTTGGTTGTGGGTTCAATTTCCCCAGCTTGGTCTGACACGATTTTTTGTCACGTGGTCTTTGTGTTGTCCTTTTTAAAAAACTATATTTTATAACGTTACCAAAATGAGATAAATTCCTCAATATAACCATAACATAATATAACCACAAATTTTATCTCATACCTTGCATTCTCATCCCAAAATATAATATCATGTAATTGCCTCAAACCCAAATATCACATAAAACCAAATGGTTATTTATAACTATATCCACAAGAAAAAGATTAGTCTTCTTCAAATATCATTCTCACAAGAAAAAATGCAGGGTTATAAATACAATAAAAAATTAATCCAAAGTAATCCCATAAACAAGGAGTACTAATACTTTTAAACATTTCTACAACAATTTATTTCCACATTGATTCTTTTTTGACCAAGAAAATATCATACAGAATAGGGAATTCACTCGGGTAATGGAAAGGTCCCCTAAATTTACGGAAAATGGCAATAAATGGATTCATGGGACCATTTTTATTTTCTTCCATAGTAATATTCATTTTTAATCTACAATGTTTCACTTTATGTATTTATTTCCTACACATAAATCATTTTTTTGTTCCATTGAGACACTTTCCTGGGTTTCTCCTTCCACATTTCCTGTATGATGGAAATTTAGTATTCTTTTCTCCATGGTCTCCACTGCTGGATCTCTTATCATTCATCACCATTGTCTTTTTTGTTGAGTCTAGGGATTGGTTAATATATATGTTGTTGATCATATTTTTTGAAAACTGATTTGGCATGAAAACGATATATTTTATGCCTATCAACATTCCATTTTGTTTCTCATTACCACCACCGTTCCCACCTTGTACATCATTCTCAATGTTACTATGACATCCTTGGAATCCATCCATTGACTAAAAACAGAAATAATTGTGTGAGTAATAGTTGTCATAAAATCATTTAGAGAATATCATGACACCATATTATTAATTTGAAACACCTTAGGATTAACCAATCCCATTTATTCTCATCTTATATTAAATTACTTCAATTCGTTTTGTACAGAAGATTTAAATTTTCCTAAGCATATCCCGAGAGTGACATAACCAAGAGTGCCGCAAGGCCCGTTGTCATGCACCAGTTATCGTTTGAGTCTAGATCAAAGCGGTGTTTTTTTATTTTACTTCTAGAAACATATTTTCCTGAGCTGCCTCTACCTACTTGTACCTAGATAGTGATGTAATGCTTGGAAAACTCACAATATCTTTACAGTACCAAAAATTCTTGGAAGTTCTTCTATACTAATCCTCAAATTCTTTCTTATGGAAATGTTCTCTAATCAGATTTTACCTAAATATAGTTTCAATGGTTTGTACTAAATATCCTCTGATGCCAACTATAACCGCCCCAACTCTAGTTACCCAGAGTCAGTGCATTATTACGTATCATTGGCATGATCACAAATGATCATGTCTCAAAATAACAATTAGTTTAGTAGCATTGGAATCAGTAGATAAATTCATAATGTTTACATTATATCATAAAGTGAAAAACTACAACAACATCTTGTCTCCATATACCACACTCATATCCTCATACTATCCTTGCAGGTAACCGCCAGTCATTTTTTTAATTTTATAAATGCCAGATTATGGGTGACCAGTGCCCAACATACAATGCCAGTACAGTACAACAGTAACCAAAACCACAAACAAACAAAACCAAAATAGAATTAAACATAATAATAACCACAATCATCCTCGTATCCCATACAGGATATTTCTTCTCATGTTGGTGATTCCCATTCCGGATTTCTCCAAAAATTGGCACTTTGAACTCGATTTCCATGAATTTCAAAATTAGTCATAACAGAATTTCCCTTCTTAACCCCACATCCCCTTTTGATGGAAAGGACCACCTAGCGATTCCTTTTAGAAGCATATCTTGTCCAAATTGGGCTCGGAAGGTATGATTAGTCTCTTCTTGGACTCCTTGTTGAGGTTGTAGATGGAGGATTAACACCAGTAGACCCCTTCTGGATCCCATCTTGAACAATATCTCTAAAAGTGCGGCCATCAGGGGGACTCCAGTTTTCCTTTCCTCCCCTAGAGCTCTCCTTCCACACCCCAGATTGTTCCTTCAACCCTTCATCATGACCTGTAGCAGAGCCACCCAACCTCTGTTCAGCAAGATGACATTCTCTCAAGTGTTGTCTCCCTTCCTACATGGGAAGTTCCATGCTAACCAGAACTGTTCCCTTCTTTCCCCTTACTCTTAGCTAGATGGACCTCAGGGGTATTATCCCCCCCATCAAGTTCCACAGGAAGTAGATGCTCAGTAATTTCCATAGGTCCTGACACTGGTTCCAGCCTGAAGTGATCCTCCTGCCTATTCTATGCAGACATAACATCACCCTCACCCCCTGAAACGGCCTCCTACTCCAGAACCACTGCCACATTGCCCTCTGTTAGGACATCAAACCTATTATTCAATTTCATAAAAGGCTTGGCTAAGGATCCAGACCTTTAATCGGTCTGGCCGTGTTAACCACCTCCACAGAACTGCCTTCCCGTTCCATTCCATCCAATTCGGGACCCATGGTAGTAGGAGATCGATAAGCTCCCTCCTCATCCAATTTTATCCCAATGTTGGTATTAACCATTGATTGATCTTCCTCCAAGGCAATAACACCAGAACCAGAGCTGAGGTTTTCCCCCGCTGAAGGATTCATCTGAGGACCCCTCCCTATTTCAGCTACCACCTTCATCTCCAAATCCAGACCCATCCTCAAATCATTGCACTGTTCATTGTGTCGTATACCCTCCTCAGCGCATATCCTAGCCTCCTTTCCATTGTGATAGGCCCTCCTCGCACGAAAAACTTCAATCGGATGCCCCAACCACTTGCATCAACCACAAAAAATCCATCAAACATTCATATACAACCCTCTGTTTACATCTCTACTCCTCCCCGATTGTAATCCATATATAATCAAAAGGGACGCACGATGCATCCATTTCAACACACACCCTGGGATTTACCGGATGGAAAACCGCTTCCATGCGACAATCGAAACAAAGATATCATCTTACCATGTTTCCCAATAAACAAATAATAGATGGGTTTTGAAACGGTGAAGGTAGTTTAGGAAAACTATCCCAAACCGCGATGGATGGAGAATCTCGATTCATATGAAGATCAATCGACCATCACAGGAGCATAAATCATATGCCTTTGAATATACGAGGATCCCTAGCCCAATATTGGATGACATCTGTCTCTGACTTAAATCAAATAATAATTTTCTTTCTATACAGTAAACCCACAAACCGGTCTTTCGCAAAGATACCATGAACCAAATACAAAACAAAAGCCTTTTAAAATTGAACTTCAGCATAATATGGAAAAGATAAAATGAAATAATTCCATTTAATCATTCACATGGATATTCTACTAGTCGAATAATCTCATGAAATATCAATAACCACTTTTATAATAATATAATTCATAATGCCAGACTATCCTAACCACATAGTCAAGGACTTGTTCCAAGACAACAAATATTATTTTTTCATGGCCTTCTGCCAAGACACTAGTTTGTCTCATGAGACCTAATGATGCATTGAAGAGCTATATAGGGCTCCACCCATCTCTTACTAATTCCAATTAATTCTTCATATTAATAGGTTGAAACATAATCTGAACATCTATATTAAAACAAGGATACGAAATGTCAATATTTGAACAACAAACCATGAATGGTATAAAAATAACACATCCAAAGTCAATCATAACTCATTAAATACAATATAAAAGATTGTATTATAATAGATCAACCTCAATATATAATAATGAATGATATTGACATAGATGAAAATAATCATCAGAACTATTTGATAGAAATATCCCCTTTTTTCTTGAAAACATTTAAAAGTCACACTATTTTTCAAAAAGTTGTTTAAAAATAGAATTTTGATTAAAAGTGTCCAATACAACTTTGATACTTTTAAATGTAATTATAATTTTAAAACTTTAATTTACAAATAAATAAATCTTTAAAACCATTTTTAAAACATGGACATTAATTAGAATGTTTTATAATAATAAATCATTAAAAAATTTAAAATGATATTTTTGTTAGAGTTCCTAACCAAAAGAGAGACACTTGAATAAAAATAATTATAGTAATCAAAACATTATATTTTCATGGAAATAAAGGGATTCAAGATATACTATGTCAAAGTACATTATATACACCATATTAAAGTGAATTGGTGTATGCCAACAATGAAGTCTCAATGGAATGTAAATTGACATGAAATCTCTTATAAAGACCATATCCTTAGGTTACAGATAAATCAATGAAATAATTATGTGTGAAAAATATAAAAACACTCAAGATGATTAGATATTAATTTTAAATAGATAATAGGTCATTAACACATATTCTTGTAAAAACAAAACCGATGAATTGGATATTTTACTCAACAAATGGAGATTGAGTTAAAATTACTCTTATCAAGTTCATATCTATGACTAGAGAATTTATAAATAGATTGATTATGTGTATAAAAATTATATCCATCAAAAGAGGAGTGGAAATTATGACATAATAAAATTAATAGGGATGCCACAAATAATCTTAGAGTAAAATAATCAATGAAGTATGCGTAAAGCCGAATTAGTGGAAATTGAAATTTCAAATTCCCTTATCGATTTGGTAACTTCTGAAACATAAACCCCATGAAAGAATTTTCATACAATAAATATGTGAATACCCATACACTAAAGTATATTACACAATAAATACAATCATTTATAGTAAATATTCCACACAAAAGGAAATAGTGGACAATATAGCATGAATCTCACATTATTAAAAGGTGAGATGAAAACCGCTACTTTTTTGTGATCAATAAAGTAGTATGACCAAAAGTTAATCATCACCAAATTAATCACCTAATTCCATGAATATAAAGAGAACAATGATAATATATATCAAATGGCAGCACACAATACACCACATCCAATAAATAAGTGGTGAACAATGGAAATCTCACGGAATTAAAAGTGAGATAAAGAAACCCCTTACTTTGTAATATTTCCTTGGTCGAGGTTAGGTTGACCTCTTGAATAATTGTGAATTAATTTATATTTAATTATAGAAGAATCATATAAATTAATATGATATCATATATGATCATTTAACATTGATTTTTTGATAATATCTTAGTATTATCCTCATTTCGGGTGTTATCGGATTCATTTTCCTTTATATTCTTTGTTATCTGAGCCATATTTGTTAGGGATGAGTTTTATATTATTCATATAAAAAATGATATCAAGTCAATAAAAATTATTTTTAATCATCAAATAAAAATTGGCCTTGAATGGATACGATGGGGAAATAATCTCATCGTGTTCGTGGAGACGGTAGTCTGTACGTACGCACAAGCGACAATATCATTTTTTGATATTAAAATAATATAGAATTGGATGGTATATCATATATAAAGAATCATTATTATGTTATATTTTTTATTTAATTGATTTAAAAATCATTATTATACTCATCCAAATAATAATATATTGAATAACAATTACCCAACGACTTAGAGATAGTAGGCCGTACGTACGCATGTATTGGTGAAATGTCATTAAAAGGATGGATAGAATACTGAATATGGTTGTACCATATTTATAATAACATCACAGTATATAGATGATACCAGAGTTATTATTTTAGAATAGAAATAAAAAAGAAAGATGAAGTGGAAGAAAAAAAGGAACATGAAACATGGTTGTGAAATCATTCGCTCTTATTCAGGTTCTTCCTTTTGATTTGATCAAAAGGGCTCCTTACGTTGGATTTCTGAACAAAGTAAGGACTCTCGGATGAATTGAGGGATGTTGAGAGTATATTTGGGCATGGTTGGCTAAGTCAAAGTTCTTTTATGTTGTTAATTAGAGAGAAGGGATAGTGCCATTTTATAAGAGGGTTGAGCGGAACCTTAGGAAAAGATAGATATATTATTTTATAATAAATTCATATTCGTTTTCTAATGGCTCAAAACTGATTTATTTCAAGGATAAGGTGGGTATGGGTCGAAATCAATTCAACCAATTGGTTTTAGACATATTTGGTTCACTTTATTAACCTTATCATTTAGTTTTAACTCTTAGTTAATTAGTTTGTCATTTACCATGTCTCTTTGTATTTTTATATTATATGGTTAATAAAAATGCTATAAACATCCAAGAGACCCCCAAGTGTTTCACTAATGATAAAAATAACATTATATAAGTCATTTTTCCAAAACATATATTTTTAAGAATATTATATCAATTTATAATATAATATTTGTTTTAAAAACTCATTTATGTCAATTTTGACACTATTTAATAATTGATTTTTGTTAAAGTCTTAACTACTTTATTAAATAATTTTTTTAAGAAAACTGAACATGTCATATTAACCAATAAAATTCGTTTATTTCATAAAAATGTACAAATTATATTTATTTTAACATTTATAATACGAATTATTTGATTCTTTCATTAATAAGGAAAACACTCCATCGTTATTGTGTCATAAATAAATTTCATTATGAAAATTATAAAAATTATAAATAAAATACCATTATGTAGTAAATATTATTATCTTTCTAATGAATATTTATTTTCTAAAATATAAAATATATAACTTTATGTAAAAATTGTTTTTCTAAATGATATATCCTTAGGTCATTTTTGTATTTACTTTAACTTAATTAATATAAAGTGTCATTATCACTTACAAGTTGCTCCATGGGGTGCCAAAATCGACCCAAAGATTCCGATGGTTGGAAATGTATCAACTAATAGGGTTAGAACACGTTTTAGGGTAATGTCATATTATTATAATATTATTTTTTAACCTTATTTACTAGATTTACCTTTTAACCAAGGTAGATAAAATATTTATCGAAGTAATTATTCAAAATGTCTAAAAATAAAAGTTATATATTTACAAAATTTGGACCCTATGATTATAAAAATTGAATTCATTTTTCTAAATTCAAAACATAGAAGTGGCATAAATTTAATGAAAATTAATTCCCGGTGTCAAAACATAGAGCATGTTTTTAGAAATAATAACTACCAAAAGATTGACAATTTCTTATGTCCAGTTTAAATGTGAAATTATGTCCAATGACCAAAATTATATTAAATTGTAAAAATATAATCTATTTATACTTTAAAATAACTCAAATTCAAAATTTATCACTGTTAATTATTTCGATTAAAAAATTTGTTTTTAAATAAAATTTAGTAATTTTCACTATTCATCAAAATATGAATGTTATCAGAAAAGTACCAAAAATTCACCCATAGATAATTTTGATATTCTGAATCCAAAAATGAAGTCCATTTTAAAAGATAGAATTTATAAAATTTCAAAAAGTTGTAATTAATATTCATAATGGCTAGTTTGATTGATGTGGTGTGTTAGAACTCAAAGTTGCCTACAACATGTGCTAATGTATTATTCAAAGAGATGCGTACCGTGGAAGCATGGGGTGTTAAATTATCCCCTCCATCAACAAATTGCGTCCTCGAAGTTTTTAAAATTGGTCTTGGGAATATAATGGAAAGTTCCACATCGGAAAAACATTCAATAAAACTATCACTTTAAAAGAAAGAAAGAGAAATAAAAAGGTCACCCGAGATCTCCTATACTAGGATTCCATGTAGAAAATCATTGATATGGATGATAAACTATGTGTCATGTCTTGATGGAGAGGGATAGAAAACATGATCATGAGAACGTTAACAAAAAGAAAACTACTAACTTGTCATGGGACAAACATTCATTATTTTCCCAGTAGGAAAGGTAAACGAAGAACATTTTTTTCAGTTTCATTACATAAAGATGAGAAATTCATTTCTGCGATTGACTAAGAACAGAAAGAGATATACATAATTTTTAATTAAAGTATCATTCTTTAATATACTTATACTAATAAATTATTTTTAAAAGATGAGTATTCAAGAAGACTTTTTCACACTAACAGAGCTAGAATAAACTTCTTATAGAATCACATGATCTATGAAGGATAAACTATATATTTACCTTGCCATTAGAGATTAATCAAAACCAAAACAGTTATTATTATATCTGATGATCCCCACAAAGGATATTCCATTAGATAAATAAACAATAATCTTAATTTCTAAAATTACAACCAACAATACCCGAAAGATAAATAAATAGAATTCAATAAACAATTGTCCTTAAAATCCTTCAATATTATCCAAAAAAATATAGAAACCCAAAACATAGAAGAATATGGTTATGTAGTGTTCCACGTTAAATTGTATCTCCAAATGACATCAACTACTCTTAAATTCACATATATAAAATTAATTAACCTAATCACATATTCTCTAATATAGTTTAATCATTTCCATAAATAACTCAAATCACTATAAATCCACAATAAAAATAATATAAAAATCCAACATTACTCTTAAAATGAAATCCCATAGTATTCTATTTTCTTTGGGCATATAGTGTTCTCAACAAAGCGAACGTCTTCCAAAATAACATTTAACAATTAATCACCAATTCATTTTCGTATACTACGAGTATTCATTTGATAAGACATAATATCTCAAATCAACTTATTATTGATCAATAAAAACATTTAACTAAAAATAATTAGTCACAATAACCAGGGACTTCACGTAGTCCATTGGTAGGTGATAAACCCCAATCACACATTGTTGTGTGTTCGAATCCCACATAATTTTCCGACGCGATGGGTTGTCACACGATCTGTGTTTTTTCCTTTTTCAAAAAATATATTTTATATCATTACCAAAATGAGATAAATTCCTCAAAATAACCATAATATAATTTAACCTCAAATGTTATCTCATACCATTCATTTTCATCCCAAAATATAATAACTTGTAATTGCCTCAAACCCAAATATCATATAAATCCAAATGGTTATTTGTATCTATATCCACAAGAGAGAAGATAAGACTTCCTCAAATATCATTGTCACATGGAAAACTACAGGGTTAAAAATACAAGAGTAAATTATTCCAAAGTAATCCCATCAACAAGGAATACTAATACATTTAAACATTTCTCCAACCATTTATTTCCTCATTGCTTCTTTTTTGGGACCAAGGATATATCCTATATAATAGGGCATTCACTCAGGTAATGGCTAGGTCCCCTACATTTATGAAAAATGACTATAAATGGATTCTTGGGAACATATTTAATTTTTCCATAGTACTCATCATTTTCCTCTGTAATTTTTTACTTTATGTCCTTCTTTCCCGCATGTAAAGCATTTCTTTGTTCCATTGATACACTTTCCTAGGTGTATCCTTCCACATTTCCTTCATGATGTAAATTAAGGATTATTTTATCAAGGGTCTCCAGAGCTGGAGCTCTTATCATTCATCACCTTTCTCTTCTTTGTTGAGTCTGGGAGTTGGTTAATATATATGTTGATGATCATATTTTTGGAATACTTATTTGGCATGAAGACGATATCTTCTACGCCTATCAACATCCAAATTTGATGCTCATTTCCACCACTAATCCCACCTTATACATCATTCTCAAAGTTACTTTGACGTCTTTGGAATCCAGCCATTGACTAAAACCAGAAATAATTGTGTGAGTAATGGTAGTCATAAAATATTTTAGATAATATCATGACACCATATTCATAATTTGAAACACCTTAGGATTAACCAAGGTCATTTATTCTCATATATTTTTATAATAATTAAATTCAGTTTGTAAAGAAAATTTAAATTATCCTAAGCATATCCCTCGAGTGTGTCGTAACCAAGAGTGAAGAAAGGCCCATTCCATGCCCTACATACCATTCAAGTCTTGCTCAATGCGGTGTTTTCAGGTTTTACCCCTAGGTACATCTATTCCAGAGCTGCCTCTACCTGCTCGTATATAGACAGGGATGTAATGGTTGGAATACTCACAAAATCTATAAAATACCAAAATTCTATGAAATGTTCTATACTAATCCTCAATATCTATCTTAGGGCTATGTCCTCTAATCGGAGTTTACCTAAATCTAGTATCCAATATTTTTACTAAAAAACCTCTGATACCAACTATAACGCCCCGAACATAGTTACCCCGAGTCAGTTCATTATTATGTATCATTGGCATGATCACAAAAGACCAAGTCTTGAAATAACGATTAGTTTAGTAGCCTTGGAATCAGTAGATACATTCATAAAGTTTACATTACATCATAAAGTGAAAAACTACAAAAACATCTTATATCCATAGACCACACTCATATCCTCATACTATCCCTGCAGGTCATTCATAAAATACTTCTTCACATCCTGGGAAAAATAAAACATAGAAAGGGGTGAGCTCAGATGTTCAGTAAGGATAACAATATAGTAGAAACATTCATAAATAATCATAAACATTTAAGGCAATGTATAACTAAAAAAAAGCCTTTTAAACTTGATATTCATCATAATATCTCAAATATACAATTATATAATTCCATTTACATATTCACATTGACATTCTACTAGTCGAATAATCACATTAAATATCAATAACCACTTTCATAATAATGGAATGCATAATGAGACACTATCATATCCACATTGTCAAGGCCTTGTGCCAAGACTACAAATAAATTTTTATCAAGTCCCTGTGCCAAGACACTAGTTTGTTTCATGAGACCTTCTGATGCACCAAGGATCTATAGAGGGCTCCACCTATCACTTACTAAGACCAATTCATTCTTCATATGAAAAGGATGAAACATAATCTCAACAATCATATTAAAACTAGCATACTAAATATCAATATTTTTACCACAAAAAATAAATGGTATGAAAATAGAACATCCACATTCAAACATAACTCATTCAATACAATATGGAAGATTGTATTATAATAGATCAACCTCAATAGAGAATAATGAATGATATTGACAGAGATAAAAATAATCATCAAAACAATTTGAGAGAAATATCCCCCTTTTTCTTGAAAACATTTAAAAGTCACACTATTTGTCAAGAAGCCGATTAAAAATGGATTTTTGAATCAAAGTTTCCCATGCCACATTGATACTTTTAAAAGGAATTTTAATTTTCAAACATTAATGTCATATAAATAAATCCTTAAAACAATTTTTAAAATATGGACATTAATGAGAAAGACTTAGAATAATAAATCATTAAAACATTTAAAATGATAATTTAGTTAGAGTTCCTAAACAAAAGAGAGACACTTGAATAAAAATAATTGAGGTAATAAAAACGTTATAATATCTTGGGAATAAAAGTATTCATGATATACTATGTCAATGTACATTATATACACTATATAAAAACGAATTTTGTTATCAAAACAATGAAGTCTCAATGGAATGTAAATTGAGATGAAATCTCTTATGAAGCCCGTATCCTTAGGTTACGGATAAATAAAATACATAATTTTGTGTGAAAAATATAAAAAAACTCAATATTATTGGATATTTAGTGTAAATCAATCAGAGGACATTCACACATATTCTTGTAAAAAAACACCAATGATTTGGATATTTAACTCAACAAATGGAGATTTAAATAAAATTGCTATTATCAAGTTCATATGGATGACTAGAGAATTTATAAATGGGTTGATTTGGTGTATAAAAAGTATATCCATAGAAACGGGAGTGGAAATTATGACATCAGAAAATGAATTGTTATTCCACACATAATCTTGGAGTAAAATAATCATTGAATTATACATAAAGCCGAATCAGTGGAAATTGAAATTTCAAATTCCCTTATCGTGTTGGTAACTTATGAAACATTCACCCCATGAAAGAAGTTTCATAAAATTAATATGTAAATACCCACACACTAAATTATATTACACAATGAATAAAATAATGGACCGTACATATGGAACACAAAAGGAAATAGTATCCAATATAGCATGAATCTCAGATGATTAAAAGGTGAGATGAAAAACCGTTACTTCATTGTGATCAATAAAGTCGTATGAAACAAATGTTAATAACCACAAAATGAATCGCATAATATGATGAATATAATAACAATCATGATAATATATATCAAATGGTAGGACACAATACACCACATGCAATAAATAAGTGGCAAACAATGGAAATCTCACGAAATTAAAAGTGAGATAAGAAACCCATTACTTTTTAATTTTTCAATGGTAGAGGGTAGTTTAACCTCCGTTATAATGCTTAAATAATTTATATTTAATTATACAAGAATTATATACATTAATATGATATGATATATGATCTTTTAACATTGATTTGTTGATAATATCTTACTATTATCGTCGTTTCGGGTGTTAACGGATTAGTTTTCCTTTATATTCTTTGTTATGTGAGCCATATTTTTTATTGATGGGTTATATATTATTCATATCCAGAATGATATCAAGTCCTTAAAAATTATTTTAAATCATCAAATAAAAATTATTCTTGAATGGATACGATGGGGAATGTATCTCATCGTGTTCGAGGAGACTCTAGTCTGTACGTACGCACAAGCAACAATATCATTTTTTTGATATTAAAATAATATATATTTGGATGGTATATCATATATATAGAATCATTACAATGTTATATTTATTATTTACATGAATTACACATCATTATTATAACCATACAAATAATAATATATTGAATAACAGTTACACCATGACGTGGAGACATTAGGCCATATGTACGCACATATGGTGACATGTCATTCAAATGATGGATGGATTACTTACCATATTTATAATAACATCACAGTATATCGAAGATACTGGGGTTATTATTTTATAATGTAAATAACAAATAAAAAAGAAGTTGATGAAGTACGAAACTTTGAAGAGCGTGGTGAAATCATTACCTCTTCTCGGGGTTCATCTTTTTGATTTGATCCAAAAGGAACCATAAGTTATCATTATGACCAATGGAAGGCCTCTAAGATTAATTGGGGGATATTGAGAGGATATTTGTGCATGGGTTGTCCAAGAAAAATGTCTTTGAAGGTGGGAATAAGACATAAGTAAGAGTTCCCTTTTATAAGAGGGGTGAGGGGCACGTTAGGAAAAGATAGAAATATTATTTAATAATAAATTCATATTCAGTTTTTAATGGATCATATCTAATTTATTTCTAGTATAAGGTGTGTAGGGGTCACAAAAACTCAAATAATTTGTTTTATATCGGTTTGGGTCACTTTATTAACCTTATATTTAAGTTTTAACTCTTAGTTAATTATTTTGACATTTACCATGTTTCATTGTATTTTTATATTATATTGTTAATAAACATACTATAAAATTCCAAGCGACCCCAAAGAGGTTCATTAATGATACACCTAGCATTATATAAGTTATTTGGATAAACCTTATATTTTTAAGAATATTATATTAATTTATAATAAAATATTTTTAAAAAAAACTCCTTTATTTAAATTTTTACAGTATTTAATAATTGATATTTGTTAAAGTCATAACAACTTTTTTAATTCGAAAAAAATTCAATTAAAAAATCCTAACATTTCATATTAACCAATAAAATTCTTTAATGTCATCAAAACTTTCAAATTATATTCATTTTAACATTTATAATACCAATTATTTGATTCCTTAATTAATAAAGAAAATACAACATCATTATTGTGTCATATATAAATTTAATTATTCAATCTCTAAAAATTATAAATAAAATATAATTATGTAGGAAATATTTTTAACATTCTAATTAATATTTATAGTCAAAAATATAATATATTTAACCCTATATGAAAATTGTTTTTCTAAACGATATATCCTTATGTATTTTTGTATTTACATTAACTTAGTTAATATAAAGTGTCATTATCACTTAAAAGTGGCTCCATGGGGTCCCAAAAAGCGACCCAAAGATTCCCAGGGTCGGACATGTGTCAACAAATAGGTTTAGGACACGTTTTATTGTAATGTAATATTATTTTAATATTATTTTTTACCTTTATTTGCTGGATTTACCTTTTACCCATGGTAAATAAAATATTTACCGACGTAATTATTCAAAATGTATAAAAATAAAAGTTACCTATTTACACAATATGGACCTCATTATTATAAATATGGAATAAATTTTTCTAAATTCAAAACACAGAAGTGGAAGAAATTAAATTAAAATTAAATCCTGATGTCAAAACAAAGAGCGTGTTTTTAAGAAATAATTACTATCAAAAGATTGGCATTTTCTTATGTTCAGTTTAAATGTGAAATAATGTGGAATGACCAAAATTGGATTAATTGGTATAAAATAATCTAATTATACTTTAAAATAACTCAAATTCATAATTTATCATTATTAATTACTTCGATTAAAAATGTTTTTTTAATTAAAATTTAGTAATTTTCACTATTCATTAAATTATAAAAGTTATCAGAAAAGTACCAAAAATTCACCCTAAGATAATATCTATATTCCAAATCAATACATTTTAAGAGATAAAATTTATAAAATATCAAAAATTGGGCATTATTATTCATAATGGCAAGTTTGATTGGTTGTGGTGTGTTAGAACTCGAAGTTGCGTAAAACACACACTACTGTATTATTTAAAGATAAGATTACCGTGGATGATTGGGTTGTTACCCGACATGTTCATATGCATGGAATACCTCTTGTAACATTTCAGTATGATCTGCATCTAGTGCATGATCAGGTATGTTAGGACCAATGTTGACGGATTGACCCTCGTCGTCAGATCCCACCACAATGATCTCATGCTTTATCCTATAAGAGGCACCACCAGTGACTGGAAGCACTTAAACATGGTTGGTTGGAACGTCCAAATCCATGAACACTAGAGTTCCCCTTGGAAAGGTGGCACCAGGAGCTCTGACCAACATTGTCAAGGTAGCCCATGTCATTTTAAGAACAATGCATACAAGTGGCCCAAAAGCAACAGTTTACCTGATCGATGGATGATAGTTAGGAATTATGTGAAAAATAATTATATATATCAAACAACTAGACTCCTTCAAAAGTTTTTAATGTCATATCCATGAGGCATTCCAATCCATATATTTTTTGGAAGTACAAAGGCTCTGGGAGGATCACTTTGGGTGTCGCAACATCAGCCGACACGATGATCGTCATATCCATAGGAACAGATCCTGATGTTCCTGCAAATGCATCTACCATCGAGCGAGAGTGGTTTTGGTGTATAATGCCCTCATTCACAGGTTATATGTTAGTTCACAAGTCCAAAACTAACTAGGTGAGGACTACCGGGAAGTGGTTTAGGGTTTACCTCATGGGCCTCAACAAACTCTTTCAACTCAAGGTCTATGTTCCATACCTCACCTTCCTCTAGAGGACTCTCTCCACCAGCCTCCTCCCCTAAGGAGGACTCATATTATTCACCCAATAGAGGGAAGCGTTATCTCAATTGGAAATATGAAAACTGTGGAGGGGATATTCAATAAATCAATACCTTTACTCGACCTATCATCAAGTGTGTGACACCCAGGGAATGCATAAATTCCTCCATCCCGACAAGGTAATACTCCCCATACCCTAGGATATGTCATAGCCATATCTAACGAGACTGATCCATAGAAAATTCATCACGATATGGTTCCAGTGGTGCCACATCACAGAGGGGATGAGGAATTTTCTATTGAAATTCCAGAAATCCCAGGAATCTTAGTATATGACATTCCCGGACATATATATGTGGCGTAGCCATTTACCAGAATCCTAGGTAGATATGCTATGGAATCCCTTTTGTGACCACCCCTCTGGGTGACTCTGCTCCACTCGGACCAAAGGGTCCGCTTTTACCGCCTGCCTCTAAATCGGTGTGGGTCTCACCGCCACTGCATCCCTACACCCATGATATTTCCTTGTTTTCTTTGTTCCCTGATCTCATGGATGGGGAGGGAACCCATCACTAGCACTGATCATCTACTACTTTAGCTTCGCCCTTGGGTAGGTGGCCTCCAAACTTTTGGCGTACTCCTTCACCAGCCCGTAGAAAACTGTAGGTGGAGGAATCACATTTCACATCTTTTCATACCCTCTTGTGAACATGAGCCACATATTCTTCATCACACATGGGTTATCCTTGTGGAGAACACCCAAATAGACTTGTGGGTTCTACCACTGCATGCACTAAAATTGCCTCACGAAACGGTTCGTGGTGTGCTGCTCACACAGAGACACATGATAGACCTGTGTCACCAGTTCTCCACCATGAAAATACAACAAGTTGGAACGATGCTCCTCCATTCCCTAGACGTCAATAGTGAACATGTATATCGGTAGTCATAATGGGTGGATGTTGAACTCGTCTGCCTTCCAGATCAAGTTCTCCACCAACTACATGTTCAACATGGTTGGCTAGCTCCCTACTGCGTTAAAAATGGTTGTGTAGAAATATGATCCTGGAGGGGTGATGGGGTTCAGATATTCATATATTCCCCTAATATCCACCACCATCCACCCATACAGAAGGTGTAATGGCACGGAAATACATGGTTTCTTCTTCCCCTAGATGATGTGCCACATGACCTTATACAGCTTGGTGAGCATTGGGGTTTATGATATTGACCCATCCCATTATCGCCAACATGGATTCCATGATGAAATTACTCAGTCACACACCCATATTTGTCTCCCTCACTTGAAAAATACAGCCGTAGATAAGCTCCGAGAAGAATTCATCCAACCTAACCACTGTTTTCTACTTTGTACTGACACTGAATCTGCATATCATCCACGGGTTATCCTCCTATTGTCATCAATCTGGGTTCAACATGCCTCACTGAACCCCTAATGTGTAGGTCGGAGGTATTTTGGGGAACTGTCAATCTTAAGGGAAATTATGGAACTGCTTTAACCACTACTCAATGTGGATGCCCCTCACAGACTTATTTTCCACCCTCGGCTCTAGGTCCAAAAATGACTTTTCCAGCCGAATCATCTTCTCTGGGTCTTCCACTGTATTCACAGTAGGTAGAAACTCTCATAAATTTCCCCCAATATCGGGATGTATGTGATTTGGGGCATGTCCCAGAGGATGTTACCAACCTCTCATGGTAGAGAAGAAAGGTATTAGTCCTCGATGAACACCTACACAGTAAATCAGGAATCAGCTGCTTCAGCTGATAGATGTGAACTTGGGAACCCCAAGACGCCTTGTATAGGCCCACTCACCTCAACTCTGCCCCAAATACATCGCCTGAGGAACCTACCGAGTAGGCCCATTCCCGGTCATCCATAATGTTTCCACCATGGCGCAAATCCCACACACCAGTCCACCACATCTATGGGTTCTCCAGGGCCACCATCAGGATGGCGTGGTACAGTGGAGTGTATGTCTCTGGTTTCATTGAATTCCTGTTAATATTATTTACACAGATTTACAGAAAATCAGTTTTGATGGATGTGAAATCATCCCATGTATGGCTGTCAGCCTCCTTAAACCATTGTCACTAGAACGGCGTGCTCCTGAACTAGTAATTCAACTCATCCATGCCCTTTTCTGAAATGAAGACGTCATCCCTCAAGCCATATTCTTACAGAGTTATCTTTTTGTAGAGTGTGTAGCTCTTCTGGATCTCTGAAAGAAGCTCCACTAGATACTCGTGGTCAATATTTATCCAAACATGTTCCCTAATACCAATGTTATTTTACATTTCTTCCGTCTAGGCAGCATCGACAAGGATACCCCTGGCTGCTTCTTGGTTATCCATATATTCTTCAATGTTTTCACCATTTTTGTTTTGGTTCACGGTGCTCGATCTCTGGAGAGTGGTTTCACCTAATTTATGTTTTTGATGTCCCAAATTATACTTACCTTAACAATTATATCCCCAGTAAGGGGTCGATCTCCTAGCAACTAAGGGGTTATTTTATCATTCTTAAAATAGTTTTTATTTCGATTTTATGTGATGTTTTTTTTAATTTATAGTCGATTTTTTTAGGTTGTTTGGGTACAGAATGAACAATTATATTTTAAGATTCTTTTAACAAAATAATTTCTGGAATGAAAGTGAGTACATGAAAATCTGATTTTGATGCCAATAAAGATAAAAATGTGTTAGGGTTATGGATTTGTGATAAATTGATTAATAAATTAAATTGCTTATGAGGTTGTGTTGTTCATTATAACCCCACTCTCTGGGTTTTATTTGTAATAATGTTTCATTGGTCTGGTAAACATTATATTTTGAGCTGAAGAAACTAACTCGATGGTCTTGTAGTTAGTGATTAATAGATATTTATTTGGCATTGTCCATTTTGAGCCGACCGAACATCCAATGGTCATGGAGTTATTCATCGTTATTCTTCTTTTGAATCCCTAAAAATTCTTCCCCAGGTCTGGTATAGAATTTCCAGTGATAATATGAAGTGAATTTAGTAGAATAAGAAGGCATTATTAAAACAAACACATTCAGAGCAACTTAATTCAAATTACAACTCATCAGCTTCCATAACCCCAACACACTAGGTGTTTAGTTACACATATTGAAAATTAAAAAAAACAAAACTATTAATACCTGATGAAATCATACTTGGAAGTATGAAAAAGGAATGATTTTTGGGTAGATAGAATAAAGGTGGCAGTACGAGGGTAGAGCATCAGTCCTTTGGGCCTTCAACCATTACTCTATTATTTTTCTCCACCCCAGTATTTTTAAGTCCAGAGGCGAAGTCCTCCTTTTTTAGAAAAAATAACTACATGGCGTGTGGAAAAATTACACTAGCAGTACTTTTTTTCAAAGTGATTTTGCCTCCGTTTTCTCCGCTGGTAGGAAGCCTAACACGCCATCTTTGACATGGAACATAGATCTGCCTTGTAGGTGACTGTACACGGCATGTAGCGCCTCCATACATGGCTTGTAGTGTAAAACTTCGGCCACCAATAGCTTCTAGAAATTTATACACAGCGTGTAGAAATGGCACATGGCGTGTCTCCTTCAGCCGGCCACATGGGAGTGTAGACTCTTCTCATCCACCAACGGCTTATAGAATGGTATGCACGACTTGTAAAAATGGAACACAACATGTCTGGGCTTCTGGTTACATGGGCATGTACTTGTCCCGATCATCCTGTGTCTGAGCATGAAAGTACAAGACATTTATATAAGTACACACCATGTAGTTGGAAATTTTTTCTCGGTTATCCTCTGTTTCATGCATCTGGCCATAAATCATCTAAAAATTAACTAGATCACAAAAATCAATGTATTTTTTCACTAATCAGTGGGTAATTTATGAAAACATGTTCTTATATTTCAATAGATTATATGAAAATGTATTAAAAAATCGGGTGCATCCAACTCCCCCATACATAGTCATTTTCTTGCCCTAAGAAAATCTCAACATTTAATTAAAAGAGTCTATATTTTAAAAGGAAGGAACTTAGTTAATCATAATTTTAAATAATAAGTTTCAGGAATTAAATTTCAAAAGGAATACAATTTCATCCTTTCCAAAATAAGCAATCCACTTGATGATTTACCTCAACAATAATATACTCAACACTAAATAATTTTTTAATAAATGTTTTTCTCAATAAAAGAAATATAAACTATATCCATAGGTTTGCAAGAAATCTAATTCTCCAATTTCGAAAAGTTGACTTACAAAAATCATGAGGGATTTTCAATAAGGATCAGATGTTTCTGTGGCTAAAGGTTGGTATGTAAAGATGTGAAAATATCTCCAAGGATAGAAATTAAAGGCTAAATTCTATTAATAACAATCCATTATATTCATAAATTAAACTCATTGTAAAAATGTCCTCCACAAGCATGATCATAGAATCTTAACACCACCATTCCCTTATTTGAGTAGGTAGGGTGCACAAACCAACAAGTGAGTATAATGTCCATTTTTTGTATTTTTTATCAAAACAAAGGGGACCTCTCAGAATGTGCACAAATAGAGGCTTGTAACCCTTTTTTCACTAGATTATCTAGAGGCTCTACCCCATACTTAATTTCATGACAATTCATGATATTATGCCATGTGTCTCCAATCCCTTCTTTTGATCTCAAACGAATAATAATGAGAAATAATAAAATAATTAGGGTATGAAGGGAAATAGGCATATATTTTGGCTTCTTATAAAATCTATTCATAGTCTCTAAGGGCTTTACTAAGATAAGATGTATGGTTGGACTATTTATTTAAAAAAATTTAGGGTAGGACTCATGATAAAGGGGTTTAAAAAATATAATGCCTCAATCATTTTAATGTAATTCAAATATTCATCATGTTTCGAAAAGAAATCTTGCAAAATTTGGTAGTTATGAAAATTCAATGAATCTATCAAGAAAGAAGGTATTAGAAAGAATATGAAAAAGGGTTTAGAATACCTCTCAGAAGTGGAAAAATAAATAAAGAGACAATAAGTTCATGACTTGGAAATACATGATTAGTCTAATTGATGTATTTATCCAAGGATTTCAAGTTGAAATTAAAATAATATCAGAAATCATTTTAAAAAACTTAATAACCAAAATAAGCATGAATTTTTTTTATAAACATTCCCACTTTCAGCTTATTATTTATAAATATGATAAATAAAAATTGTCCTCACATATTAAAATATATCTTCTAAAAATGATTTCTCCTAGAAACTGAAAAGTGAAAAGACTAAAGAGGTCGAGTGATGCCCCCATACATAAAACTGCACGTGGTCCACCAAGTTCCCAAAAAGAGGAACAACGAAAGGTGGGGTCACAATGGTGGACTAGATTGATGGGAAGTAAGGAAAGAATTAAACATAAGAAAGACAAATAATCAATGGAAAAAAGAATACTTCCCTCGTGTCTAGGCATAGGAAAACAGAATGTGATGTAAAATTACAGCCCAAAATCTACCAAAGTACCTGTGAGGGATGAAGAAAGAGAAAACATCAAGCATATATAAAAAACCCAGGCACAAGAGATCCCAAAAATATATATATAATGAAAAACATGTTTCCCAAAACTAATCATGGGGATGCCTCAAAAGATGCATCATCCAGTACAGAACTAGCCGGTAGAGACGGATCAGGAGCCGTGGAAGTGGGGGGCTCAGACTCTGCATCAGGAAGGGAAGTAGAAGAAGTAGGAGTCATGGGTACTGGATGCAGAATATGAGGCTATGTGGCACAAACTTGACTGGAAGTAGTGGTGGGGGAAGCAATAGTTGCAACTGTACCCACATTAGATAGTAGAACAGAATCCATGGCCATCATAGTAAAGGCCGGTGGAGCTGTAGAAGAAGTCCCAGGAACTAAGGCAGAGGCAGGGGTGGGGGAAGGGGAATACCATGATGTTGAAGAATAAGCCCCAACATCTCCTCTAAGCGGTACTGGCGGCTGGCGATATAAACCAGCTGGTGCTCCATCATATCGTGGCAGAGTGAAAGGGAGAGACGGACTGAGGGTGTGGGGGAAGGGGGAAGGGGGGAAATTGGTGGTATAAAAGAAGGAAGTCTAGAAGGGGTGGGGTCAGTAGAAGGTGGTGTGGTGGGTAAACTGGTGTGAGTGGGGAAGGAGGAAGTGGTGCATTGATGGATGGTGCGGGAGGGTGGGTAGGTGGGCTGGCTGGTGCCTGGGAAAGGACATAGACACCCCTACTTCTAGACCAATCCCAGGCGAATAATCTTGAGATAGTCCATCCACTAGGGGGAAACTAACAAGGCATGTGGTAGGGAATGATCAAAGAATCCGATATAGTGGGAAAGAATAATGGCGTAAACCCGTCATTCAGGTTACCCTGATGGCCGGTATACATAGCATGGTAGTAGGAGGCAGCTAGGTAAGCGAGGACCAGGTAGTCCTGCTGGATGAAACAGATAAGGAGATCCATGTCACGACCGGTCACAACACCCATATCTTCATGTAGGGGGAAAAGAATGGCACTAAAACAAAGGTGGGTGAAATGAATGATGGGGTTAGTGATGAGGGTACTCTTCTGCGAGGTAGGGGTGTAGTGGAGGTCAGGCCCAACAATCTCCTGCCACATAACCATGAGTGTAGAGTGCTCGGGGAGGTTCATTTCAGAAACAGGGTTTGGGGTGATAGGATTGGGGTAGAAACTGCACCCTCATCCGAACATGGTCATAGTGAGGGAAAAACATCGGCCGCCCAGCTAAAACTGAACCATGGGTACCGTATCACCAGGTGTCTCCCAGTACTCAGCTCTGTCGAACTCAAATGAGGCAGCGAAATCCAAAAAAAAATCATGGAATATAGGATTACTGACCTGGAAAATAGTAAGCAGTGGAGGGTGTAGCATGAGATCCTCTAACTCTCCCCTGATACCAAGCTGCTGAAGAACGTTCCTGTCGAGGTAGCATCCACTCAACGGAATCAGATGGAGAGAGATGCACCAAAACATGTCATATTCCATATCGGTGACTAGGAACACCATGAAGGGTTAGGGTAAAACTGCATGTCCCGACCTTGGTAGAGGTGCAATAGTAGGAGTTGGCATTGGGGGTGGATCCACTGAAGTAGACGGATGCCCGCTGGATGAATCAGTCGATGTGGGGCCAGCAGCTATCGAAGGGGGAACAGGAAGTGTCGAAGATGGTGGAGAAGAAACGCTGGTTCTCAGAATCTTGGTATGGGATGGTGGAGTTTCAGCACTACTAGAACTACCATCCACTGAGTTAGTGGGTGGAAAACCGAGGGAGATCATATATCAAAGTGGCTGGGTCTATCTTTGTCAGAGGCCAGAGTCGAATCCGATGATAAGTGGGCCTCTTGCCCTCAGTGGCGAAGGCATTCCACTTCCCATTAGAAGGATCTTGGTCTGCCTTAACCTGAAAGAGAAATAAACTCCAAAAAAAGAAAAAAACTATAGAAAACAAGGAAAATGTGAGAAAACTGGAAAATAAAAGTACACAGTGTGTATATCTAGAGTACACGGCATGTAGTGGAAGTTGGTTATCATCCCATGTTCCCTGGATAAACACGCTGAGGGAGTAGAAGATAGACCATGTAAGGGTACATGGCGTGTATCGAATATAAACATTGTGTGCATGAAAAGTAGACATGGTCTTGTATGAGTAATGACACGACCACACTTGTTATTAGTTCTAATAAAAAGGACACGCCGTGTACAGTTCCGACACTGCGTGTATTTGAGCAGGGGAACACGATCGTGGGGAGGCTCAGACCTGGGCCAGCCGAAGGAAATGGTAAACACGGTGTGTACCTAACACACACGACTTGTATAAAGAACATGGTTTTCAAGTCCATGTTAAGTGCTACACACTAAGAGGGAAAAAGAAATGACATAAACGGTGTGTACCAGAAAAACATGTCATGTACGTTAAAATGGTGTGTGAGGCCATGTGCAAAGGAACTCGGGCACGATTGGGGCTGCTACACGGTTTGTACCTAACATACACACCCTGTAGAATCGAGTCGTGAAGCATTCCATGTGTGGCCGTGTACAAAAGTACACAATGCGTGTTCTTCATTTCGTGGTTGTGTATCGCAGAATTGAAATGATTGGTAGAAACCAAAACACCCTAAATGCTTCTAATAACTTGAAATACTGAGTGCATAAGGGTGTACCTTGATATATGATCTCAATAAAAGAGAAATAATAATATGATACAATCCAAATCGATGGATCTGGAAATGGGGAGGTCGGGTGTCGTTTGGGAGAAAAAATGGGAAGAGGGGAAGAGATGCATGACACGGCATGAAGCCGAGTGGTCTCAGATTATATAGTCGTGGTACACAGTGTAAACATCTGGATGACATGCCCTGTATCTTGATTTTTTTTATACATATATATATAATTATTATAGAAAACTATATAATAATTAATATTAATAGTTAAAAATAATTAAAAATGAATATATATATATATAATTTAAAAACAAAACTATAAACGTAATGTAGTGGTAAAATACAAGACTTGAGTTTAACAATTGTAAAAAGTGAAGTAAAACATTTGGTCCAGTGCTTGGGGCGAGGATCGAACCATCGATTGGCCGTTCCAAAAGGAAGACCTCAACCACTCGAGTGAAGGTTGTACTGCTGCCCATATTTATAATTTATATACATTTATTCTCTACAACCTATACACATGGGAAGAAAGAAAATGCACAGCGTATAGAGTTTAATTATACAAGAAGGGGATGATGTAGGGAGATTAGCCGAGATCTATCTTGGGTCTTTTAGAACTAGGGTCGAGACTTTTCCAATCTTCCAACTTCATCCACATGAATTACTTTATATGGAAATGTTTTAAATTTAGAAAGGAAAAATATGGAAAACACAATTTATATCGAAAGACGTGTCGTGTGGTTTTATTAAAAGGTTAAATGATGGAAATGGGGAGATTGTCAGGATTTGAACTCGGTTCTTTTGGAGCCAGGTTTCAATCTTGGCCAACCGACCCATCCCCATCATATATTTTCTTATCATAAAATATATATATGAAATATACTACCCACGACGTGTAAGAAAATATAAAGAGGAGGAACCTCATGCTGAAGGTAGGTCGGGAGGATTCGAACCGGGGTTGGCTCGGAAAAACTCTAGTGACCTTACAATCAGCACCAACATCATCCCTGTTTATACATAGATACTCTATATATTTGTAATATTTTGAAAATAAATGAAAAGGAAAAGTACACACAGTGTATATAGGTGGTATATGGAATGTATCCTCTACGTTTCCTCCTAGGAAACACCTTTGTTTTAGGTCATTGGATTGACATACTGACCTCATTTACCTAAACTCTATGGTGGATAATGGTCCCAATTGTTTCCGCCCTGACTTTCTAGAAATTAAAGGTTCTATAGCTCTTCAATTGCTGGAATGTCTGGAATAATAATGTTATCAGAAATAAAATAACATACCTGTTCATCCACTAAGAAATCATCCAGGGTAGTTATCGCACAACACCTTTCGTGATTGGGAGATGATGCATGCTTGACAGCCTTGAAGACATTGTAGGAGACTCTCTCATCTCCTACACAGAAAATCAACTTCCCTAGGTGTACATCGATGAGTGCCTTCCCAGTTTCCAATAAAGGACTTCCCAAAATGATAGGGGCATATTGGCCCTCTTCCATGTTAAGGATAATGAAATTAGCAGGAAGGATCATCCTACCTTCCTTGGCGAGCACGTCCTCCATTAGTCCCTTCAGATGTTTAATTGATCGATTAGCAAGTTGAAGGGATACTCGGGTATGATTAAAGTGATTGACCCCTATCTTCTTGAAAAATCCATGGGGCATGAGGTTTACGCTATACCATAAGTCACAGAGGGGATTCCAAAACTCACAAGGTCCAATGGTACCCGGAATGGTGAAACTACCGGGATCCTGGAGTTTGGGAGGGATTGAACACTGGACGACTACAAAACACTTCTTGGTTAGGGAAATAGTTCCCATATCCTCCATTGTTCTTCTATTGGACAGTATATCCTTCATGAATTTGGCATAAGTAAGAATCTTCATCAGTGCCTATTCAAATGGGATATTTATGTGAATCTTCGTGAACACATCCATAAATTTTGTGAACTGGTGGTCCATCATTCTATGTTTCAATCTATTTGGGAAGGGTAAAGAAGGTACAATAGGTTTGACATCCTCTTTCCCTTTATTCTACAATACCTAGTTTTGTGGGATTTTGGATGAGTAGGAGCCGGTATTTGTACCTTCTTCATCATCATAGGATATAGATATACATGGTTGTGTTGGTTGGTTCTGTTGGAGCTCTTTTCCACTCTAGAGCGTGACATCATGGGCTTCCTCCTTCGGGATCTTCTTTGTATTTCCCGGTAGAGCACCAGGTTGCCATCCTGAGAGGTGGTTTTCCAATTTTCCAATTTCGTTCTCCAGGCCTCGAATTGATGCCTCAGAACTTTGGAACCTGGTATCATCAGTAGATTTTTATTTGGTTATATGATCCTCTAAGCAGGAGGTATTCTCATGATGAGGAGGTTGTTGAGCTGGTGGAGGTGGTGGCTGACACGGCTGTTGTGGGTAGGGGTTCTGCTACCCTTGATGCTGATAAGAGCCCTGTTAGGGCTATTCCTGGCTGTGGTACTAATTAGGATTGGGAGGCTGGTTGTAGCTGTGTGGTCACAGGGGTGGCGTAATTTTCTATTATTGGCCCCAGCATGTGTTTTTCTGATCACACCATGCCGGGTTCTGGTATTGCTAGTACTGGTTGAGCCCTCAGTTTGGTGCATCATAACATCCCTTTCTTGTCAATGGACCTCCAGTAGAACATGGACATTCTTATATTATGTGGTAGTAACCACATTCAATGAATGTTAGATGGTTCGCCTAATGTACATGGGACGTGCACTTCAGATTGAGCGCGTCGATCTTCTTGGACACATCGTCCAACTGGGCAGCTAGCATTGTAGTTGCATTAATATTATGCATACCCCGTTTCTGTGTTCCATGTTCGGAATGACACTGAAAGATATTGGTATACATATCTTCCAGTAGTTCTAATAGTTCTTCTGGGGACTTCCTCATTACCGTACCTCTAGAAGCAGCATCCACTACAGACCTGGTATTGGTTTTCAACCATTAGTATCAAGTTTGGACTTATATCCAAAATGAAAGTTCATGGTGTGGGAACTTGTGAAACATCTCCTTGAAGCGCTCCCTGAATTCATACAGTGATTCATCGTCATGATTCAAGAAAAGGTGGATCTCATTCTGTAGTGTCACCATCTTTGAGGGTGGGAGGTATTTGGATAGGAACGTCTGGCCTAGCTCCTCCCAGGTGAGGATGGATAGTTGTGGCAATCCTTTAAACCAATTTTTCTCCTTATCCCTTATAGATAAGGGAAAGAGTCAATGATAAATGGCATATATGGACACTCTGTGTTAATGGAATGTGTCGAAGACTTCCAAAACACTTGAGAGATAAGCATTGGGATCATCACTGGGCAGGCCACTGAATTGAACATTGTTCTGGATCAGCTGCATGATAGCATGCTTGATCTCAAAATGTTGGGATTCCACCGGTGGTCAGACGACGCTTGTATCATCTCCGTGGATTGATGTAATACCATACTCCATGAGAGTGTGGCATGGAGGTGGCTGGTGAGGAAGGGGAATTGGCAGGAATTGTTGGTCCGGAGGGGCGTAGTATGGCCCCTGACCTTGTTTGAAATATGAAATCCTCTCTGGTTGAAATTGTTGGAGCTGTTTTGGGCCATATATTTGAGCAAGTGGAACTTGATGGTTCAATTTGTCATCTGTTCCTAACTATTGTCTAGCTCCTTGGACAACAGCTGTATTTCCTTCCTCGTTCTATGCCAGTGGAGTGGTTTGGTTGTGTTCAGCCATGAGTACTCGTTGGAACCTCAAAAACGTAAGTTCGATCTTTTGTTCAGTTAGAAAATACCCTAATGACATAGTGTTATTTGAACATGTGAGGTGCCCACACATACACCCAATGTCCTTCACAAAACAAAACAAAACACCTAGTGTAAATGAGGAAAAAGAAAGAGAAAAAAAATATTATTAGAAAAGAGATTTTTGTGAATTTCTAATTTTTTTGTTCACTAAAATTGAATACAAATTTAATTAAAACAAGAATAAAATTAACACTATGAGTTCCCCAGCAAGGGTGAAAAAATTTGGTGAGTCGTTTCACTGAAGGTATGTTTTCGGTGTCCCAAATTACATTTACCCTATGAAGTATAGCACCAGTAAGGGGTCGATCCATAGGGAACTAAGAGTTTGTTTTATCTGGCTTAACATAGTTTTTGTTTTTGTTTTATGTGATGTTGGCTGAATTTAGAGTCAAGTTTAGTTGGTTGTCTGGGTACATAAAGAAAAATAGGTTTTTAATATTCTTTTAACAAATTTATTTCTGGAATGAAATTGAATACGAAAAAATCTTATTATGATGAAAATAAAGATATAAATGCATTGGGGTTATGGATTTGTGATAAATTCATTATTAAATAAATTTCTAATGAGGTTGTGTTTCTCATGATAAACCAACTATCTATGATTAATTTTTAATAATGCTTCCTTGGTTTAGTAAACTTTATATTTAGAGCTGAAGAAACTAACTCCTTGGTATGGTAGTTAGTGTTTAACGGATCTTTATTTTTCATAGTGCATTTTGAGACGACGTACACTTCCAATGGTCAAGGAGTAATTCATCATTAGTCTTCTTTGGAATATATGAAAATTATGACATGGGTCTGGTACAGAATTCCCAGTGATAATATGATGTGAATTAAGAAGAATAAGACGAAATTCTTAAAACAAAAACATTCTGAGGAATTTAATTCTAATTACAACTCATCAGCTTCCACAACCCCAAAACACTTGGTTTTTAGTTACACATATTGAAAACAATAAACCCAAAACTATTGATACCTGATTAAATCATGCTTGGAAGGTTGAAAAAGGAATGATTCTTCCGTAGACGGAAGAATGGTGGTTGTACGACTGTAGAGTTTCAATCCTTATGGCCTTTTTCATTTCCTCTATAATTTCTCTCCACCCCACTCTATTTAAGTATGGAGGCCAATGCCTCATTTTATAAAAGAAAGTACACGGCGTGTGGAAAAATTACATGCCATGTACTTTTTTCAATGCTCTTTTGCATCCATTTTCTCCTCTGGTAGGCGGCCTAACACACAGTATTTTACATAGAACGTGGCTCCGCCTGGTAGGTGAATGTACATGGCTTGTAGAGACGCCATACATGGTGTGTAGTCTCAAAATTTGGAAACCAATCATTTATATAAATGCATAAAAACATGTAGAAATGGCACACAATGTGTCTCATTCAGCTGACCTCATTGGCATATAGAGTCTTCTCAGCCACCAACTACTTCTAGAATGGTATACCCGACATGTAAAAATGGAACATAGTGTGCCCCGACTTCTTGTTACTGGGGAATGTACTTGTCCTAGTCAACCCATGTCTGAGCATGAATGTACACGACGTGTATATATGTATACACCATGTAGTTGGAAATTTTTGATCGGTTCTCCTCTGTTTTGTGCATCTGGCCATAATTCTTCTGAAAACGAACAAGATCACAAAAATCAAATTATTTGTCCACTAAGCAGTAGGAAATTTCTGAAAAATAGTTCTTATTTTTTAATAGAGTATATGAAAAGGTATACACAAATCGGTTGCATCAATCGCGATGCTCGATCGCAGAGACTAGTGGTAGAGCCCTGCCAAAAACATCGCATATGTAAGCCATTAAGCGCACACTAGTATAGACTAAGGACACATTGTGTGCCTCGAAGTAGAATGGCGCAGTTTCCTAAGATTAATAATGGGGCATGTCGAGCTTTTATAATCAAGATCCCAAGAATGAAAATGTGAATGCGAGACAAGAAAAAAAAAAAAGGTTAGTCCCCCAACTTATAGGTGATGAACCCCTATACTTAGTGGAATGTATGGACGTGATGAGCTTCACAGTGCTCTAAACCCGTGCACTACCTCTCTGTTGCACGATCCTACATTTTGAACTTGCAATGCGATTGGCCAAATGTTTTTGGAGATTGACCCTCAGACATAGTCCCCAATTTTCTACTCAGCAACAATTCGGAGGGGGAGCATTTGTTAGAGCAAAATTTGGGAATAATAGAAGCATAGAAAAGAGAAAATCAATTCGATGGGGCTACCTGGCGAAGACCATACATGGATCCCTAGACTTTGGCCGGCTTGATGGGAGAGAACTACACTGCGGTCGTCGCAGAGCAAAGAGCTCGGAGGCTCTATGGTTACAACACACTGGATCAGAATACTTATGCCATGGAGGGAGAAGAATCGACCTCCGCGAGGCCAAGGAACAAATCTGATGCCCCTTCTGGTGCCGCGAAGAGAGATTCGCACTGAGGAGGTGATGATGGTCGGCTCCGCAGTTACAACGGACATGATTTAGTCCTTGGCCAATCGCATAGAACCACGTCGCATTGCATTGAGCCATCTAGTCTTCATGCCACCCCTCACATATAAATACCAGGCTCCCCTTGATCCCAAAAGATAGATACCCAGACCTTTCACCTTCTCTACTTTAAAATAATGAAGAACCTTCTACATTGCGGAGACATGAAAAAAATAAGCTCTTACAGGTACTTCAGCATTGCGAAGTTCCATTCCTATAGCTCAAATATGATCCCTCCTCAAATCAGGATCCCATTAGTGGATTCCATGAGCCACTACAAAGGAAGGAGATCCTCAAGGGGACTCTGGTTTTCTCAAAACATGCATGCTTCATGAAATACCCTCTATGAACATGTAAACCAAATGATAATGTAGAAAAAATTGTGCTTTGCGAAGAAAATTTCTTCATAGGGTACCCTTTCTTCATGAATCCCCACTCTGTAGAAGCCTTTTCGCTTCACAAAGCAACCTCCATGTGCACTAATGACCTATTACTCAACTAATCCACCCAAATACACGAAGCATAACCCTTTGTAAAACCCCTCCACTACATAGAGCATCAGAGCTTCCCATAGCCTCTTCCTGTGAACCCCTTTGATTCAAAAACCCTTTTCTTGTACGACCCTCTAGATTCATACGATGTGATTTAATGGTCCCTTGGGTGGTGTTTCATGTCTCATTACTTAGTCTCGTGATTTTTCACATAGGCACAAAAATGACTATTTCTTCTTTGGATAACCATGCTAGCATGGTCCCCTTAGTGGATCACTCCATGACACCCCCTCACTACGACATTTCTTGTTCCTCCCCTTCACCAAGGGTTAAAGTGTGAAATTTATTTAAGAACTAGGGGAGTATAGTGAACCTGCCTTGTCCAAGATAATGGTAATTAATCATCCAAGCACCATCGTCCCCAACACAGGACATTAAACTATGGCCTTGACCTGTGCATCTCACGCTGGGTGCCCCATCTCAAACATTCTCTACGCCCACTCGTCTCCACGGGAATGAGATCTTCCTCACATGTAATGAGATCCTCTTTGCTATAGTGGTGCATGTCTGCGGGGATGAGCAACCACCTTGGTGTAATTCCCTTGCCTTTCTTGCATGAGGCATCACCCAGGATCCTCATTTATTATTCGATGCCAAATGAGTAGAGGTGACAGGGGTACATGGACCTTCATTATCCTGTCCAACTAACTTAGGGATTTTTCATCTTCAGGCCTCTGAAACACCCTAGGAGTTTATAATAAGTTATTTTATATAAATTAGTTCAATAGCTTGCACTACACGCAACACCGAGTTTGAGTGCACCCCATCTTTCCAAATTGGCCTTTCAAAAAGTGGTTATGAATAGTATTAATATAATTTTGAATTTTATATACTCTATATAATTTAAAAATTCATATTATGTGTTTTTAAACAGAATATACGAATATATTCAATTTTTTTGATAAACAAAGTATTTTTTAAAAAATGCAATTTTACTGCCTTTTAATGGAGAACCATTTTTTAATCCAATATATGAAAACATTATATATTCAATTTGACGAAATAAACTACTTCTTAAGAAGAAGGAAAAAAATTAGTTTGGATAAATTTTTTGTTCTTTTTTGATAACTTTCTTATTTGGATAAATAGTAAAAAAATAATAAATTATATTTATAAACTACATTTTAAATCAAAATAATTTATTGTGTTAAATTAAATATTTGAATGGTTTAATGGTATAATTAGTCTATATTTTTATCACATAATCCAATGATGGTCCTTGGATGTAATTTTACATTTAAATTAGACATAAACACATATCAATCTTTTGATAGTTTTTACATCTCAAAAACACGCTTAATCATTTTGACAATGATAATTCTTTTCGAAAATTAATTAATAAAACTTCTATGTTCTTTCATTATTTTAAATAGAAATATTTTTTGAATTTGAAATATCAAAATTATCTTAGGGTGAATTTTTGTTGTCTTTCTGAAAACATTTTATTTTTTTATAAATTGCGAAAAAACTGTGTTATTGTTTAAAACAAATTTTTTTAAATATTCATTTATTTATTTTAAATTTATTTTATGTAAAAATAGATACATTATATATATATAAATTCAATGTAATTCATTAGTGTCATTTTATAATAAGATTAGATTTATAAAATTTTATTGAACTTTATTCTTTCTTTTACCCACCTTCTAGGCACACTTGAAAATTTGAATATAATGTAACCTTACTGCTCTTGTAGATTGACTTTCAAAAAACTGAAAGAAAAATTTTATATCCTCATGTAAATTTTTTTTTAATAAGAGGTAAATATTTTTTGGTGAATTGTAACTTTTTACTTTTATTTACCATGACTAAAAGTAAACAGGGTAATTAAATGTAAAACTGATATTATAATTACCCTAACACTTGTCCTAATTCTAATGGATAACATGTTTTTGGAAAAAAAATCAACAATTTTAATAAAATATTATCCACTTTGGTGCACATGGATTAGATTAGGAAATTTATAATTATTTTATTTAAAGAACAGTTAAAGTGTTAAATTAAAATTTTGATAAATAAAACATTTTTAATATAGGGTTCTACAAATGATAAATTAGACAATATGTATTAATTAGAAATATAAAACAACTTCCTACATCACGGTATTTTATTTATAATTTTTAGACGTGAAATAATTAAATTTATTTGTGGAACAATAATGATGCAGTAACTACCTTATTAATGAACGATTAAAATAATTTATATTATAAATATCCAAATAAATGTTTATTGATAATTTTGATGCATTCCACGAATTTTATAGGTTCATATTAAATTTTAGGGTTTATTTAATGAATTTAGTTTGAATTAATTATTTTTATATGACTTTAAAAAAATCCAAATACAAAATAGTGTCAAAATTGACAAAATTGAGTTTTTTAAAAAATAATACTTTATTAAATTATATAATAGTACTTATAATCTATGGTTCTACCAAATGACATATATAATTATATAAATAATATTTAATAATCACATGGTGTTATAATGGCAGTTTATAGTTTTTTTATTAACCATATAATATAAAAATATAAGGACACATTATACATGTGAAACTATTTTACTAAGAGTTAAATCTAAATGTTAAGGTTAATATGGTGACCTAACCAGTATAAAACCATTTTTTTGAGAGTTATATGACCCACAAAAACCATATTATCTAAATAAATCCTTTTAGATCCTTTATAAACCAAAAATTAATTTATAATAAAATATTATTTGAAGGATTTCCTAAAGTGACAATAACCTCTCTTATAAAAGGGAACTTCCCCATCTCTTACATTCACACCTCCATGGATAGTTTTCTCAGCCAACCCCTTCCCTAATATCCTCCCATATTATGTCACTAAATCCTAGAGGCCTTCCTTTGATCAGAAATCCATCTTATGGATCCCTTTTGATCAAATAAAAAGGAAACACATAAATAAGAGGTAACAATTTCATCACCTCTTTCAATGTTATCTTCTTCTTAAACTTCCACTTTCATTGTTGTTTCTGTAAAAAAATAATAACTCTAGTAACTTATACATACTATGAAGTTATTATAAATATGGTACAATAATATTCATTATTCTATCCATCCAATGACTGACAATGTCACCATACGTATGTACGTACGGTTCACCGTCTCCAGGTCATGGTGTAGTTGTTATTCAACACTACATTATTTCGATGTGTATAATAGTGATATATAATTGATGTAAATAATAAATATAACATGTTAATAATTCTGTATATATGAATTAATATAAAAGTATATATGATTTCCCCTTCAGTTTAATGATATTGTTTCTCGTGCGTATGTAGAGATTCTCGTCTCCACGAACACAATGAGATTCATCATTCATCATAACAATTCAAGAATAATTATAATTTTATGATTAGAAATGTTTTTTATGAAATTAATATAATTCTGGTTATGAATCAATTACAACCTACCTAAAACATACATTACTAACTTAACAAAACATATAATGAAAAATGAATCAGTTAACACCCGAAACAATGAAACAACTAAAATATTATTAAAAAAGAAATATTAAAATATCATATATGATATCATATTTATGTTTATAGTTCATTTATAATTTAATAACAATTAATTAAAAATTATATATGTGGTTAATGTGCCTTCAACTAAGGAAATGTACAATGTAAGGGGTTTCCTATCTCACATTGAATTCCATGAGATTTCCATTGATCGCCACTTATTTATTGTATGTGATATATTGTGTAACGCCCCGACCCCAGCTACCCAGAGTCGGTGCATTATTACATAACATTGGCATGATCACAAGAAAGATCAAATCCCGAAAGACCGATTAGTTTAGTAGCCTTGGAAACACTAGATATATTCATAAGTTTTACATTACACCATAAAATGAAAAACTACTACAACAACATAATGTTTCCAACGTCCACACTATAAACCCCTCATAATATCCCTGCAAGTCAATCATAATTTACTTCTTCACTACCTGGGAAAAATAAAACATAGAAAAGGGGTGAGCTCAAATGCCCAGTAAGGATAACAATATAGCGGAACATTCAAAATAAGCATAAACATTTAAGGCAATGAATTACTAAAACAAAAGCCTTTTAAAATTGAACTTCAACATAGTATGGCAAAATTAAAATGAAATAATGCCATTTACTTGTTCACATGGATATTCTACTAATCGAATAATCACATGCAATATCAATAACCACTTTCATAATGTTGGAATGCATAATGCCAGACTATCATAACCACATAGCCAAGGCCTCGTGCCAAGACTACAAATAAGATTTTGTCAAGGCCTTGTGCCAAGACACTAGTTTGTCTCATGAGACCTACCGATGCATCGAGGAGCTATAGCGGGCTCCACCCGTCACTTATTAAGTCCAATGCATTCCCATATGAAAAGGTTTAAACATAACATAAACATTCATATTAAAACTAGTATACGAAATGTCAATACTTTCACTATGAATGGTATAAAAATAGCACATCCACAGTCAAACATATCACAAAACCTTCAATACAACATAGAAGTTTTGTATCATAATAAATCAACTTCAAATAATCTTAAAATCCATCAAAGGATGTTGACATAGATGAAATCAAAATTCTTTTTAAAGAAGTATCTCCTTTTATTTTGAAATCATTTAAGATCCATATAAAATAAAACATTTTCTTTGAAAATATTCTTATAAGCTTGTAAGGAAAGCTTTGAAGATTTTATAACGGCGTAAAATAACCGCACCCGCCGTATAAGTTTAAAAAAACATTCTTACCTCAATTCTATCGAAAAGGTTAAAAAGGACCTTGTTTTGAAAACGACGGAAAGATTCCTTTATAAACCTCTTATAGAAATTCAAACAAGGGTATAAATGACTTTAACCCATAAAAATGTTTTGAAATACATTTTTAAGAAACATGGATGTGGATGATAAAGATATCCCAGTAGATTATTACGTATAAACAACCTCGGATGATGAAGAGATTGTGAAATAACCCTTACCTTGTACTTTTCCTTGGTTGGGGTAGGTTAACCTCCTGTATAATGGTGAAATAGTTGTTATTAAATTATACAAGAATCATATATATTAATATGATATCATATATGATCTTTTAACATTGATTTGTTAATAATATCTTAGAATTATCGTCGTTTCGGGAGTTAACTTACTCATTTTCTTTTATATGTTTTGTTACATAAGCCATGGTTGTTGTATCTTATTCATATCCAGAATGATATACAGTCCTTAAACATCATTTTTAAATCATCAAATGATAATTATACTTGAATGGATACGATGGAGAATGAATCTCATCGCGTTCGTGGAGACGGTAGTCCGTACGTACGCACGAGCGACAATATCATTCTTTTGATATTAAAATAATATATAAATGGATGGTATATCATATATACAGAATAATTAACATGTTATATTTATTATTTACATGAGTTACACATCATTATTATACCCATCCAAATAATATTATATTGAATAACAATTACACCACGACGTGGAGACGGTAAGCCGTACGTACGCACGTATGGTGACATGTTATTCAAAGGGTGGATAGAATACTGAATATGATTGTACCATATTTATAATAACATCACAGTATATGTGAGATACTGGAGTTATTATTTCAGAATGGTAAGAACAAAGGAAGAATAAGTGGAAGAAGAAATGAACTTAGAAAAGGGTGGTGAAATCATTACCTCTTCTTCGGGTTCTTCCTTTTGATTTGATCAAAAGGGCTCCATAGGTTGGCTATATGATCCAACTAAGGCCTCTAGGTTGTATTGAGGGATGTTGGGAGAGTATTTGGGCAGAGTTTGGCCGAACCAAAAGGCTTTAGAGGTGTGAAGAAATGAGAAGGAGGAGTGCCTTTTTATAAGAGGGGTGAGGGGCACCTTTGGAAAAGCTAGAAATATTAATTTATAATAAATTCATATTCGGTTTCCAAAGGCTCCAAAGTTTACTTTTCAAAGGATGAGGTGAGGATAGGTCGAAAACAACTCATCCAATAGAATTTAGACAGGTTTGGGTACTTATATTAACATTATCTTTAAGTATTAACTCTAAGTTAATTAGTTTCACTTTTACAATGTCTCTTTGTAGTTTTATATAATATGGTTAATAAACTTACTATATAAATCCAAGCGACCCCCCAAGTGGTCCATTAATGATTAACCTATCATAATATAAGTCTCTTGGACGAACCTTAGATTTTTAGGAATTTAATATCAATTAATAATATAATATTTGTTTTAAGAACTCTTTTATGTCAATTTTGACACTATTCAATAGTTGATTTTTGTGAAACTCATAACAGATTGATTACTTCGAAAAAAGTCCATTAAATCAATCCTAATATATCATATTAGCCTAGAAAATTAGTTTAATTCATTAAAAGTTTCATATTATAATTATTTGGGTATTTATAAGATCAATTATTTTAATTTTTCACTATTTTAGTAATTACTGCATCATCATTGTGTCATAAATAAAATACATTATTTAATGTCTAAAAATTCTAAATAAAATATACTTATGTAGGAAATCTTTTTAGCTTTCTAATGAATATTTATAATCGAAACTCCAACATGTATAACCCTATGTAAAAATTGTTCTTCTAAAAGATGTAAGCTTATGCCATTTTTATTTTTATTTAAGCTTTATTAATATAATGTGTCATTATCACTTACAAGTGGATCCATGGGGTCCCAAAATAGACCCAAAGATGCCCATGGTCGACCATGTATCAACCAATAGGGTTGAGACACGTTTTAGGGTAATTTAGTATTATTATAATATTATTTTTTTTAACCCTTATTTACCGGATTTACCCTTAACCATGGTAAATAAAATATTTACCGCAGTAATTATTCAAAATGTCTAAAAATAAAAGTTACCTATTTACACAATTTGAACATCCTGATTCCAAATATGGAATCCATTTTTCTAAATTCAAAACACAGAAGTGGCAGAAATTAATTTAAAATTAATTCCCGCTGTCAAAACAAAAAGCGTGTTTTTAAGAGATAATAACTATCAAAAGATTGACACTTGTTTATGTTCGGTTTAATTGTAAAATTATGTCCAATGATCAAGATTATATTAAATGGTAAAAATATATTCTATATATACTTTAAAACCACTCAAATTCACAATTTATCACTATTAATTGTTTTGATTAAAAAAGTTGTTTTTAATTAAAATTTAGTAATTTTCACTATTCATCAAAATATGAAAGTTATCCGAAATGTACCAAAATTTCACCCTAGGCTAATTTTGATATTCCGAATCCAAAAATAAAGTCCATTTTGAAATATAGAATATATATGATTTCAAAAAGTAGGTATTACTATTCACAATGGCTAGTTTAATTAGTTGTGGTGTGTGTTAGAACTCGAGGTTGCGTACAACACACGCTATCGCATTATTCGAAGGGAAACGTACCATAGAAGGTTGGGGTGTTACATTCTCCCCTCCTTCAAATAATTGCGTCCTCGCAATTTCTAGGGTATTACTGCATAAAAAGACTCGGGTGGTTCTTCATCATAAGTTCCTCGGGTTCCCACGTTGCCTCTTCCATCTTATGATTTCTCCACAAAACTTTTACCAGACGCGTCGTCCGGTTTCTCAGCACTTGTTCTCTCGTATCAAGAATCTTGATGGGCTCTTCGCAATAAGACAGATCGGGTTCCAGTTCTAAATCTTCATAGGTGAGTACATGCGTTGGGTCAGGCATGTATTTTCTCAACAGAGATACGTGGAACACATCGTGAACTTTGGAGAGACTTGGCGGCATTGCCAATCGGTAAGCTACATCCCCAATTCGTTCTAGAATTTCGAAAGGTCCGATGTACCTGGAACTCAATTTACCTTTCTTACCAAAACGTATGACTCCCTTCCACGGAGATACCTTCAGGAAAACATGATCACCGACTTGAAATTCCAAATCCTTCCTTCGATTGTCGGCATAGCTCTTCTGCCTACTTTGAGCTGCTTTAATGTGATTTTGGATTACCTTCACCTTTTCCACCGTTTCCTCCACCAGTTTTGGGCCTACAAGTTTTCTTTCACCAACGTCATCCCAACAGGTTGGTGTACGACATCTCTTTCCGTATAACGCTTCATATGGTGCCATCTGAATACTTGAATGGAAGCTATTGTTATAGGAAAATTCTACTAGTGGTAAATATTGATCCCACATACCCTGAAAATCAAGTGAGCAAGATCTCAACATGTCTTCTAAGGTCTGAATAGTCCGTTCTGATTGTCCGTCTGTCTGAGGGTGGTAAGAAGTGCTCAAATGAAGTTCAGTATCCAGGGATTTCTGAAGACTTTTCCAAAATCTTGAAGTAAAACGGGGATCACGATCAGAAACAATCGATAGGGGTACTCCATGAAGTCTCACAACTTCATTAATATATAGTCTTGCTAGACGTTCCAGGGGTAGATCTTCTCTTATAGCAAGAAAATGTGCTGACTTGGTAAGACGATCAACAATCACCCATATTGCATCATTCCTTCTAGGAGTCTTTGGTAGCCCCATGACAAAGTCCATCGTAACATTGTCCCATTTCCACTCCGGTATGGGAAGAGGTTGCATGACTCCTCCAGGCTGTTGCCTTCCAGCTTTCACTTGTTGACAAATCATACATCTTGACACAAAATCAGCAATCTCCCTCTTCATGTTGTCCCACCAAAAATGTTCCTTCAAATCTCTATACATTTTGGTGCTCCCAGGGTGTATAGAGAAATTGGAACTATGAGCGTCATCCAGCAATTCCCTTTTTAGGTCAGGTATATTGGGAACACAAAGTCTCTTCCCGAATTTCAAAATTCCATCTTCATACACAAAGTCTCTCAATCTCCCATCATTCACAGCTTTAATCTTCTTCTGAAATTCTTCATCATCGGTCTGAGAACTCTTAATCCTTTCTAGTAAAGATGGTTTGGCAACCATTTGAAAAAGCATTGATGTTTCACCTTCCCTGGTTATTCCCATGTCCATCTTCACTAGATCCATGAAAATTGGATCCCTTTCAATTCTCATCATGTTCAGAACTCCATGGTCTTTTCTGCTCAAAGCATCTGCTACTTTGTTTGCTTTCCCCGGGTGGTAGTGTATCGTACAATCATAATCTTTGAGTAATTCAAGCCATCTCCTTTGCCTCATGTTGAGTTCTTTTTGTGAGAAAATATACTTCAAACTCTTGTGATCAGTATAAATCTCACATTTTTCACCATAGAGGTAGTGCCTCCATATTTTCAAAGCAAAGATCACTGCTGCTAACTCGAGATCATGAGTAGGATAGTTTTGTTCATGAATTTTCAACTGTCGTGATGCATAGGCAATAACTCTATCATTCTGCATAAGGACACAGCCAAGTCCTTTCTTTGATGTGTCACTATAAATAACGAACCCATCATTCCCCGATGGTAGAGTCAATATAGGAGCATTGACTAATCTTCTCTTCAGTTCTTCGAAACATTCTTCACACTCTTTTGTCCAAACAAATTTAACCCCTTTACGTGTGAGATTCGTTAATGGGTTAGCCAATCGGGCAAAATTCTGGACGAAACGTCGATAATAACCTGCCAAACCAATAAAACTACGTACCTCAGTTATACTCGTAGGTGCTGGTCATTCTTGGATTGCCTTGGTCTTAGAAGGATCAACAGAGATTCCATCTTTAGAGACAATATGGCCAAGAAAAGAAATCTCCTGAAGCCAGAATTCACACTTGCTAAACTTTCCATATAATTCATGCCTCCTCAGAGTCTTCAAGATAATGCGCAAGTGATTTTCATGATTTTTGTAGGTTTTGGAGTATACCAAGATATCATCAATAAATACCACCACAAATTCATCGAGATACTCCTTGAAAACTCTATTCATCAGATCCATGAATACAGAGGGTGCATTAGTCAATCCAAACGGCATTACAGTAAACTCGTAATGCCCGTACCTGGTTCGAAATGCTGTTTTCAGAATGTCTTCCTTCTTTACACACAACTGATGGTATCCAGATCGAAGGTCAATCTTTGAAAAGTATTGAGCTCCATGCAGTTGGTCAAATAAATCATCAATACGAGGTAGGGGATACTTGTTCTTTATCGTTATAGCATTGATCTCCCTGTAATCGATACATAACCTCATAGATCCATCTTTCTTTTTAACAAAAAGAACAGGGGCTCCCCATGGAGAAACACTAGGGCGAATAAATCCCTTATTACTCAATTCCTCTAGTTGTTTCTTTAGTTCAACTAATTCTACAGTGGCCATTCTATAAGGGGTCTTCGATATAGGCCTTGATCCAGGAATCAAATCAATAGAAAACTCAACTTCTCGTTCTGGAGGATGTCCAGGTAAATCTTCCGGAAATACATCTACAAATTCTTTCACAACAGGTACATCCTCTATTTGAACATTCCTTTCCTCACCGATAGTTACTTCATTTTCTTCCTCCCCAATAATTGAATTAAGTTGAGCTACTGGGGGTGGGTCTAAATAAGAATTAGGTGGTGACGATTCTGCTCTAAAAATAAGGTGCTCCTTATCATTATCATCATGAATCGTAACCTCTTTCTTCTTACAATAAATCTTCGCATCATAGTCCGAAAGCCAGTCCATACCGAGGATTATATCAAACTCAATCATAGGTATGACGATGAAATCAGCAGATAAAGAAAATTTATGTGCTCTACTGGGGACTGATTCACAAAACTTTGTTGCAACGATACTTCCCTTAGGAGTTTTAACTGACAACTCCCTTATTAAATCAAATTGGAAATATCTAATTTTCTTAGCAAACTGGGAAGATATGAAACAATGCGATGATCCAGAATCAAATAATGCATTTGCTAAACTTGAGGAAACCATTAAATTACCTGCCACCACGTCTTTCGGAGTTTCTACCTCAGCAGTAGTGATAGCATAAGCCTGGCCTTGATCCCTTGGCCTTTTCTGAGGTAAGTTCTCCTGACGCTTAGGACATGCATTTGCATAATGCCCCATCTCCCTGCAATTGTAGCACTGAACATTGGTAGCTTCCTTCTTCCCCTTGCAATCATGTACCTTGTGCCCTTTTCCTCCACACTTATAACAAACTCCCATTCCTTTCAGGCAAGTTCCAGGGTGTTTCTTTCCATAGTTACCACATATGGGAAAATTCTTCTTTTCCCTCTTCCCTTTATCCATCTTTCTCTCTTCTATACTTTTCTTCTCTTGCTTCCCTTCAAAGCCATAGGACTCAGTAATCTCTTTACTTATCTTATCAATACATGATATTATTTCTTCATATGATGATAATACATGGGAGACTATTTCTCTTATAAATTCTAGCTTAAGACCATGAAAGATATGATCCTTCCTTCTCTTTGGATCATGTGCATTTCCGGAGTTCTCATTTCTTCTACTGGGCGCCATTTCTAAACAACGGCATAAACTAGATCAGTTTATGAATCAAAATACATAATCCCATACTTATAAAACACTTAACATAAATTGAACTATTTATGGATATAATCCATAATCATAAAAATGTTTTCTTTGAGGAAGTATATACTCATAAACCCTTCATAATGATTTGTAAAGAAAATGAGAGTTATCCTAAGCATATCCCCCGGGAGTGTCGTAACCAAGAGTGCAGCAAGGCCCGTTGTCGTGCACCAGTTCCCGTTCGAGTCTAGCTCAAAGCGGTGTTTTCGGGTTTTACCCCTAGGTACATCTGTGCCAGAGCCGCCTCTACCTGCTCGTATCCAGACAGGGATGTATTGCTCGGAAAACTCACAAAATCTCTACAATACCAAAATTCTAGGAAGTTCTTCTATACTAATCCTCAAAGTTCATCTTAGGTCTACGTGCTCTAATCAGAGTTTATCTAAATCTAGCTTCCAAGGTTTGTACTAAACTTCCTCTGATACCAACTGTAACGCCCCGACCCCAGCTACCCAGAGTCGGTGCATTATTACATAACATTGGCATGATCACAAGAAAGATCAAATCCCGAAAGACCGATTAGTTTAGTAGCCTTGGAAACACTAGATATTTTCATAAGTTTTACATTACACCATAAAATGAAAAACTACAACAACAACATAATGTTTCCAACGTCCACACTATAAACCCCTCATAATATCCCTGCAAGTCAATCATAATTTACTTCTTCACTACCTGGGAAAAATAAAACATAGAAAAGGGGTGAGCTCAAATGCCCAGTAAGGATAACAATATAGCGGAACATTCAAAATAAGCATAAACATTTAAGGCAATGAATTACTAAAACAAAAGCCTTTTAAAATTGAACTTCAACATAGTATGGCAAAATTAAAATGAAATAATGCCATTTACTTGTTCACATGGATATTCTACTAATCGAATAATCACATGCAATATCAATAACCACTTTCATAATGTTGGAATGCATAATGCCAGACTATCATAACCACATAGCCAAGGCCTCGTGCCAAGACTACAAATAAGAT
Organism: Viscum album; assembly: GCA_963277665.1. NCBI lineage: Eukaryota > Viridiplantae > Streptophyta > Magnoliopsida > Santalales > Viscaceae > Viscum > Viscum album. The sequence goes on along the minus strand of OY728125.1, from coordinate 551,414,325 downwards.
TTTGTCAAGGCCTTGTGCCAAGACACTAGTTTGTCTCATGAGACCTACCGATGCATCGAGGAGCTATAGCGGGCTCCACCCGTCACTTATTAAGTCCAATGTATTCCCATATGAAATGGTTTAAACATAACATAAACATTCGTATTAAAACTAGTATACGAAATGTCAATACTTTCACTATGAATGGTATAAAAATAGCACATCCACAATCAAACATATCACAAAACCTTCAATACAACATAGAAGTTTTGTATCATAATAAATCAACTTCAAATAATCTTAAAATCCATCAAAGGATGTTGACATAGATGAAATCAAAATTCTTTTTAAAGAAGTATCTCCTTTTATTTTGAAATCATTTAAGATACATATAAAATAAAACATTTTCTTTGAAAATATTCTTATAAGCTTGTAAGGAAAGCTTTGAAGATTTTATAACGGCGTAAAATAACCGCACCCGCCGTATAAGTTTAAAAAAACATTCTTACCTCAATTCTATCGAAAAGGTTAAAAAGGACCTTGTTTTGAAAACGACGGAAATATTCCTTTATAAACCTCTTATAAAAATTCAAACAAGGGTATAAATGACTTTAACCCATAAAAAATGTTTTGAAATACATTTTTAAGAAACATGGATGTGGATGATAAAGATATCCCAGTAGATTATTACGTATAAACAACCTCGGATGATGAAGAGATTGTGAAATAACCCTTACCTTGTACTTTTCCTTGGTTGGGGTAGGTTAACCTCCTGTATAATGGTGAAATAGTTGTTATTAAATTATACAAGAATCATATATATTAATATGATATCATATATGATCTTTTAACATTGATTTGTTAATAATATCTTAGAATTATCGTCGTTTCGGGAGTTAACTTACTCATTTTCTTTTATATGTTTTGTTACATAAGCCATGGTTGTTGTATCTTATTCATATCCAGAATGATATACAGTCCTTAAACATCATTTTTAAATCATCAAATGATAATTATACTTGAATGGATACGATGGAGAATGAATCTCATCGCGTTCGTGGAGACGGTAGTCCGTACGTACGCACGAGCGACAATATCATTCTTTTGATATTAAAATAATATATAAATGGATGGTATATCATATATACAGAATCATTAACATGTTATATTTATTATTTACATGAGTTACACATCATTATTATACCCATCCAAATAATATTATATTGAATAACAATTACACCACGACGTGGAGACGGTAAGCCGTACGTACGCACGTATGGTGACATGTTATTCAAAGGGTGGATAGAATACTGAATATGATTGTACCATATTTATAATAACATCACAGTATATGTGAGATACTGGAGTTATTATTTCAGAATGGTAAGAACAAAGGAAGAAGAAGTGGAAGAAGAAATGAACTTAGAAAAGGGTGGTGAAATCATTACCTCTTCTTCGGGTTCTTCCTTTTGATTTGATCAAAAGGGCTCCATAGGTTGGCTTTATGATCAAACTAAGGCCTCTAGGTTGTATTGAGGGATGTTGGGAGAGTATTTGGGCAGAGTTTGGCCGAACCAAAAGGCTTTAGAGGTGTGAAGAAATGAGAAGGAGGAGTGCCTTTTTATAAGAGGGGTGAGGGGCACCTTTGGAAAAGCTAGAAATATTAATTTATAATAAATTCATATTCGGTTTCCAAAGGCTCCAAAGTTTACTATTCAAAGGATGAGGTGAGGATAGGTCGAAAACAACTCATCCAATAGAATTTAGACAGGTTTGGGTACTTATATTAACATTATCTTTAAGTATTAACTCTAAGTTAATTAGTTTCACTTTTACAATGTCTCTTTGTAGTTTTATATAATATGGTTAATAAACTTACTATATAAATCCAAGCGACCCCCAAGTGGTCCATTAATGATTAACCTATCATAATATAAGTCTCTTGGCCGAACCTTAGATTTTTAGGAATTTAATATCAATTAATAATATAATATTTGTTTTAAGAACTCTTTTATGTCAATTTTGACACTATTCAATAGTTGATTTTTGTGAAACTCATAACAGATTGATTACTTCGAACAAAGTCCATTATATCAATCCTAATATATCATATTAGCCTATAAAATTAGTTTAATTCATTAAAAGTTTCATATTATAATTATTTGGGTATTTATAAGATCAATTATTTTAATTGTTCACTATTTTAGTAATTACTGCATCATCATTGTGTCATATATAAAATACATTATTTAATGTCTAAAAATTCTAAATAAAATATCCTTATGTAGGAAATCTTTTTAGCTTTCTAATGAATATTTATAATCGAAACTCCAACATGTATAACCCTATGTAAAAATTGTTCTTCTAAAAGATGTAAGCTTATGCCATTTTTATTTTTATTTAAGCTTTATTAATATAATGTGTCATTATCACTTACAAGTGGATCCATGGGGTCCCAAAATAGACCCAAAGATGCCCATGGTCGACCATGTATCAACCAATAGGGTTGAGACACGTTTTAGGGTAATTTAGTATTATTATAATATTATTTTTTTTAACCCTTATTTACCGGATTTACCCTTAACCATGGTAAATAAAATATTTACCGCAGTAATTATTCAAAATGTCTACAAATAAAAGTTACCTATTTACACAATTTGAACATCCTGATTCCAAATATGGAATCCATTTTTCTAAATTCAAAACACAGAAGTGGCAGAAATTAATTTAAAATTAATTCCCGCTGTCAAAACAAAAAGCGTGTTTTTAAGAGATAATAACTATCAAAAGATTGACACTTGTTTATGTTCGGTTTAATTGTAAAATTATGTCCAATGATCAAGATTATATTAAATGGTAAAAATATATTCTAAATATACTTTAAAACCACTCAAATTCACAATTTATCACTATTAATTGTGTTGATTAAAAAAGTTGTTTTTAATTAAAATTTAGTAATTTTCACTATTCATCAAAATATGAAAGTTATCCGAAATGTACCAAAATTTCACCCTAGGCTAATTTTGATATTCCGAATCCAAAAATGAAGTCCATTTTGAAATATAGAATATATATGATTTCAAAAAGTAGGTATTACTATTCACAACGGCTAGTTTAATTAGGTGTGGTGTGTGTTAGAACTCGAGGTTGCGTACAACACACGCTATCGCATTATTCGAAGGGAAACGTACCATAGAAGCTTGGGGTGTTACATATTGTGTACTACCTTTTGTTATATATTATCTTGATTCTCAATATATTCATTGTATTTTGTGATTATTTTGTGGTTATTACCTTTTGGTCAAACTACTTGATTGATTTAAAAAGCGTAAGGGGTTTTCATCTCACTATAATCCCATGAGATTCATGCAATATTTGCCACTATTTTATTTTGTGTGGTGTGTGTACATCCCTATGTTTTATTGTTTTTGTAATATAAATTAATTTATGGGTATTTATATCTTCATTTTATGATCATTTGTTCATGGGATGTATGTTACTTAAGTTACCAAATCAGTAAGAGAATTTCTAATTTCAATTTCCACTCATTGGGTTTTACGCAAACATTATTGATTATTTACCTCCACGATTATGTGTGAAATCATATTTATTTATTTATTTAAAAATTTAAACTCCCATTTTTGTTGATATACATTTTATACACATAATCACTCAGTTGATAAATTCTCAAGTAATCAATATGAACATGATTAAAGTAATCTTAACTCAATTTCAATTCATTGAATTAAACATCCATTTCATTGGTGTTGTTTTTACAAGAATATGTGTGAATGTCTTCTAATTTATTTACAAAGAATATCCCATCATATTTACTGTATTTAAATTTTTCACACATAATTATATAATTTATTTAACATTAACTTCATGATACTGTCATTATAAGGGATTTTATCTCAATTCACATTCCATTGGGAATTATTTGATTTTATGTGCCAATTCACTTTTATATGGTTAATATACTGTACATTGAAAAATTATATCATGAATAACATTATTCTCATGATATTTTAATGTTTTGATTACCACAATTATTTGTATTCAATCGTCTCTCATTTGGTTAGGAACTCTAACTAAAATATCCTATTAAATGTTTTAAATATTTTTTCTTCTAAATCATTATCATTAATGTAAATCTTTTAAAAAAGGTTTTAAGGATTTAACTATATGGACATAATTGTGCTAAAATTAAAATTAATTTTAAATTTTTCAAAGTGGTATGGGACAATTTGATTCAAAAATATATTTTTAACAGCTTCTTGATAAATAGTGAAATTTTTTAATGTATTCAAGAAAAGGGGGTATTTCTCCCAAATAGGTTTATTGGTTATTTTAATCTATGTCAATATCCTTTATTATTGTTGATTGAGGTTGAACTATTGTAATAAAATATTCTATTTAATATTGAATCAGTTCTCTTTGACTTTGGATGTGCTATTTCAATACCATTCAACATTTTTGGTTAAAATATTATCATTTGGTATGCTAGTTTGATACGAAATGATTATTCTATGTTTCAACTTTTTCATATGAGGAATGCATTGGACATAGTATGTGATGGGTGGAGCCCTATTTAGCTCCTTGTTGAATCGGTAAGTCTCATGAGACAAACTAGTGTCTTTTCACGAGGCTTGGACAAAATCTTATTTGTAGTCTTGGAGCGAGGCCTTGACTATGTGGTTAAGATGTCCGACATTATGCATTCCATCATTATGAAATTAGCTATTGATATTACATGTGACTATTAGACTACTAAAATATCCATGTGAATAATTAAATGGATTATTTTAGGTATATTTGTCATATTATGCTGAAATTTATTTTTAAAAGGCTTCTGTTTTAGTAATACATTGCCTAAAATGGTTATAACTATTAATGAACGATTCCTCTATATTGTTATCCTTACAGAGCATCTCAGCTCACCCCTTAATGTTTTATTTTTCCAAGGATGTGAAGAACCATGTCATGATTAACATGTAGGAAATGGATCATGGATATGAGTGTGTTCAATGGCGACACTATGTTGTTTTTCTTTATATAATAATGTAATGTAAATCCTATGTCTGTATCTAGTACTACCAAGACTTCTAAACTAATCGGTCATTTTGGACATGATCTCTTTTGATCATGCCAATGATATGTAAAAATGCACAAACTCTAGGGAACTAAGGTTGGGGTGTTACAGTTGGTATCATAGGATTTTTAGTACAAACCATCGAAACTAGATTTAGAAAAACTATTATTATAGAACATTAACATAAGATAAAAATTGAGAATTTGTATAGAAGAACATCCAAAAAAATTTGTAATGTAAATATTATGTGGGTTCTCTAAGAAATACATCCGAATCTGGATATGAGCAGGTGGAGGTAGCTCTGGGAAAAATGTTCCTATGGGTAAAACATCAAAATACCACTTTGATCTAGACTCGAATGTGTACTGGGAAATTACAATGGGCTTTGAACCACTTTTGGTTACGACACTCCGAGGGGATATGCTTAGGGTAATTCAAATTCTAATTACAAACCAATTTGAAGGATTTTAATATAAGATTAGAATAAATAACCTTGGTTAATCCTAAGGTGTTTAATATTGATAATAAGGTGTCCTGATATTTTCTAAATTATTTTATAACTATTTCAACTTACATAATGATTTCTAGTTTTATCCAATGGCTGGATACCAAGGATTTCATAATAACATTGAACAAGTTGTACAAGGTGGGAACAATCTTGGAAATGCAAAACAAAATTGAATGTTTATAGGCGTAGAGGATATTGTGTTCATTCAAAATCAGTTTTCCAAGAAAATTTTCAATAACATATACATTAACCAACTCCCTGACTCAATAATGAAGAGAAAGGCAGTGAATGACCAGACCTCTAACAGTGGAGACCATGGAAAAAAGAACGCAAAATTTCCATCATTATGGACATGTGGAAGGAGACACATATGAAAGTGTCTCAATGGGACAATTAAATTCTTTATGTGTGGGAAAGAAGGTCATAATGTAATTAATTACCAATGAAAAATAAAGTGTAATATGGATGATAATAAAAATGATCCCAAGAATCCATTTAAAGTCATTTTTCCTAAATGTAGGAGACCTTGTAATTACCTGAGTTAATTCCATATTCATTAAGATAACCTCCTGGTCATGGAAGAACTTATAAGGAAATAAATGTATGGTGAAATGTTTAATGTTTTTAATGATATTTTTGTTGGTCGGAGTGGATACTCAAGAGGGGGGGGGGGGGGGTGAATTGAGTTCCAATAAAAATTTCTGTTAAATGATATTGCCTAATAAAATCGACCAATTTATAAAGCATGTTAAACTGTAGTGAACTTATACAGATTGAAAATGTTCACTTAGCTTCACAAAGATTGATTAGGTCTTAGTTAGTTTAATCACAAGATTAAACTATATTTTTAAACTAACTTATTGATTTACAATAAGTGTAAACACTTGATAATTTTACTATCAATGTAACTTTAAAATGGTTTTGTATTTCAAAGTAACAGTAGCACAATATAAAAGATATATGTAGTATACTTTAAACTGAATCAAAAGATGCACAACAGATATAACAAGAGGTTCAGTATCAAGTCGAGACTTTGTCCTCTCAAATTTATATAAATTTTATCCACACCATGGATCGGGGTTAACAAGAGTTTACAAAACTGTCCAGGCCACACACGGACCTCTACCATAGTTCTTCGTGGGAAACAAAACAAAGACCAGGACATACAAGGACCTCTTCCACAGTTGTCATGGTTAAACAAGAGTTTTGGAGTGAGGTTTTTGATATCTTCCAGTTCAGTGCAGGAGACAATGTTTGTGTAAGATATACAGAGTACACCACACTGCTCGAAAGTAAATAAAAAAATTACTTAGAAAGAACAGATAAGAGTTTAGAAAGCTCTAGAGATTAGAAATGCAGATCTGGACTCATCAGATTTAGCAGAAAATCTTCTGAGTCCTTGTCTAGTTTTTCTGTTGAAAAACAGTGTGTTGTAGTCTAGATTGTGTTCTACAGGAGTGAAGATGTTCTCTTGACTTTAGATCCTCCAGTACAGTAGGATTGCATGTGTTGGATCTTCTTTTAGATTCGTTCAACTTCTTCTTCACATTTGTGCTCAGTATTGTTCTTTGGTTCAATACAGAGCACTTCCTCTGTGTTTTGGAATGTATGTCGAGGCAACTTCTTATTTTTTATTGTAGCTATGACTTCTTTTTATTTCATGAGACTGTGAAATAGGGGTGAATCCCTTTCCATAAGTATGAGGTACAGTTTCCTAAAATGCCAACAACTATCATTAAATAACATTAATTTCATTAAAAACATCAAATATGACCATTAGAATTATTTAATTAATATTGTCAAAAAGTTAAAAAACAGTGTCACAGTGATTATGTAAACGGTGTCTCCTTCACGGAATGGTCTTCATGGTATGTGGTTCACAGTCTCTTTGTGTCACAGTGTCTAGCTCACGGTGTCTGAGTCACGGTGTGTCCATAAAAAGAATAATATTTGTATTTAGACTTAAACAGTAATATACAGAATATGGATAAATATTAATTATTATAGAGTAAGAGAAGTTAACACATCAATATAAAGGCTTGATAATATAAGTGAGATTTTTGATCATGCATAAGACTTGTAAATAATAAAGATATTAATTATCATCAATAATATTTTCTATCATTAAAACATGATGTGTAGTTATTATTGAGATGTGAGATCATTAGCAATATGTTCAATTAAGATTGAGATTAATTAACAGTAATAGGATTTGTGATCATTAAAACATGATTAATTCATGAGGAGTCCAACACATTGTTTATGGGATTACATTGGAATACTATTCTCTTGTATGTGTAACCATGGATATTTTTATGTGAAAATTTTATTTGAGGAAGAATTATATTTTCTTTAGTGGATAGAGTTTTAAAGAACCACATGGGTTTTTATGATCCTTGAATTTGAGGCAATTACAGGTTTTTAATATCTTTGGATGAAAATGAGTGGAATGAGATTACATTAATGGTTAAATTATTTTATTGTTATTTTGAGATATTTATCTCATATTGGGAATGTTATAAAATTTAGTTTTTGTAAAAGGGCATCATGGAGACCATGTAACAACCCATTGTGTAAGACAGAGCTGTGGGAATTGAACCCACAACTAGAGTGTGATTGGGAATTATAGAATATCACTGGATTTTGTGAAGTCTCTAGTTAGTGTGACTAATTATTTTTAGTTAAAAGATTTTATTGATCAGTAATAAGTTTTTTTGGGATATTCTGTGTTATCAAATGGAGATCCTTAGTATAAGATTATGATTTGGTGATTAAGTGATAAATGTTATTTTCCAAGATGTATGATCTGTTGAGAACACTATATGCCTAAGGAAAATATAATATTTTGGAATTTCATTTGACGAGTAATGATGGATTATTTTTACTTTTTAAGAATCTATGTTTTTATAGAGATTTAGGTTATTAATTGAAATTATTATCCGATCGTAGATAATATGTGATTTGGTTAATTACACTATTATATAAGACATTAAGAGTAGTTTATGTTATTTTTTGATAAATGTTTTGATTTTGTATGATTGACAGAGCGATAATAGTTTTCTTGAGTTATGGGTTTCAATATTAGATTGGATTATATTGAAGGATTTTAAGGATTATTGTTTATTGACTGGTCATTATAGAACATTGGGTATTGTTTTTTCACATTTAGAAATTAATATTAGTATTTCTGTCTATAAATGATTATCCATTTTGTGGATAATCAAATCTTCTACTAACCATTTGGTTTTGGGAAATCTCTAAAGAAAATGGAAATATATAGTTCATCCTTTTTGGATTATGTGATTCTCTAGAATATGATTCTAGTGCTTCAGTTGTGACCAAGTCATATTGAATACTCATCATTTGGAGAATATATGAGTTAATGGTAAGGATGAAACTCTATATAAAAATTAAGTATATCTCTTTGTGTTCTTAGTCAATCTCAGAAATAAATTTCTCAACTGTATGAAATAGATATTAAAAAAATGTTGTTCATTACCTTTTCCTAATGGGAAACTAATGACCATTTAAGCCATCACCATTTTGTGGTTTTCTTGTTGTTAACATTCTAATGATCATGTTTTCAATCACTCCACATCAGAACATGACTCTTATTTTATCTTCCATATCCAGGTTTTTTCTACATGGTAACCTATTATGTGTTATCTTGGGTGACCTTTGAAATTACATTGCTTTCTTTTAAAGAGATAGTTTTATTGACTATTTTTTTGATGTGGGACATTCAATGAAGTTCCCAAGCCCAATTTTAAAATTCCGAGGATGGAATTTTTAATAGTGGGAAGAATGTAACACGGTGATATTTTAATAGTTAGTAATTTTTTAATGTAATTCAATAGCTTGTGCTATACGCAACACCGTGTTCGATTTCACCCCGACATATGCAACTAGCTGTTCCAGAAGAAGTTATGAACAATATTAACTGAATTTTGAATAATATATACTCCATATTATTTTAACATTCTAATTATGTGTTTCTTAGATATAATATAAGAACAAATTCAATTATTTATATAAAAGTAGTATTTTAAAAAAATGCATTTTAACTTCCATTTAATGACGATCCACTTTTAAATCTAATATTTGACACTTTTATATATGAAATTTTATGAAAGAAACTTCTTCTTTATTTCAAATTTATTTTGGATAAATTTTCTATTCATTTATGATAACTTTTATATTTTGACGAATATTGAAAAAATACAAATTTTTACCTAAAAACAACATTTTTAATCCATATAATTTATATTGTTAAATATTATATTTGAATGTTTTTGAGGTATAATTAGTGTAATATTTTATTATTTAATCCAATGTTGGCCATTATAAGTAATTTTACATTTAAATTGGGCATAAACACATATCAGTCGTTTGAAAATTTTTACTTCTCTAAAACCAGATTTTTGGTTTTGATAATGGGAATATTTTTTTAAATTAATTAATAAAAATTCTATTTTTTTAATTCTGTGAAATATACATCATTTTTAAAATTTAAATATCAAAATTATCATAGATTGATTTTTTTTATTTTTCTGACGACATTTGATTTCTGATGAATAGTGAAAGACACTATGTTATTGTTTAAAACCGAATTTTTATTAAAATAATTTTTTAATATATTTAAATTTATTTTATTTCCAAATAGATACATAATATGTATATAAATTCTATATAATTCATTAGAGTCATTTTATAATAATATTAGATGCATAAAATTTTAATGAACTTTTTACCACCTTTTACTCACCTTTTAGGCACATTTGTAGAGCTTCATTGAATATAATTTTACCTCTTTTGTATATTGAATTTCAAAAATTAGTGAGACACAATTGACATAAGAACGTAAAATGTGTTACAATAAGATGAAAGTAATTTTTGGCGAATAGTAACTTTTGACTTTTATTTACCATGGTTAAAAGTAAATAGGGTAATTAAAGATCAAAATGATATTATAATTACCGTAACACATGTCCTAATTCTATTGGATAAGTGGGTTTCGACCAAAATCAAAATTAAAAATAAAATTTTATCCACTTTGGTCCACTTGGATTAGAATAGGACATTTATTATTATTTTATTTAAAGAAGAGTAAAAAGTGTTAAATTCAATTTTTCAGAACTAAAACATATTTACTATAGGGTTATACATAAGATAATGACGACTATAAATATTTACTAGAAATTTAAAAATAATTCCTACATCATTTTATTTTATTTAAATTTTTTTGACACTATATAATTTTATTTATTTATGACAGAATGATGATACAGTAATTACCTTATTAATTAACGATTAGATTAATTGATATTATAAATATCAAAATAAATGTAAATTAACACCTTTTAGGAATTACATGAATTTTATATGTTAATGAGACATGTTAGGGTTGATTTAATGAATTGTTTCTAAAGTAATAAAGTTTCTATAACTTTAAGAATAACCAAATACTAAATAGTGTCAAAACTGACATAATAGAGTTTTTAAAACAAATAATATTTTATTAAATTATATAATAGTCCAAAAAATATTTGGTTCGACCGAAGGACCTATATAATGATAGATATGTTATTAATTAACCCCATGGGGTTCTTTTGGCAGTTTATTGTATGTTTATTAACTATATAATATAAAAATACAAGGAGACATGGTAAATGTCAAACTATCTAAGTAAGAGTTAAAACTAAAGTTTTTGGATAATATGGTGACATAAACCTTTCTAAAACATTTTATTTGAGCGTTTTTTGACCCATCCCCACGTTAGTATCAAAATAAATCAATTTGGAACCATACGAAGCTGAAAATAAATTTATAATAAAATAATATTTCATGCTTTTCTTAAAGTGACTCTCACCTCTCTTATAAAAGGGAACTTCCCCTTCTCATAATTTATCACCTCCAATGACATTTGGGTCTACCAAACCCTACACAAATATCCTCCCAACTACTGTCAATACATTCTAGAGTAAGTATTTATATCATAAATCCAACCTATGGATCCCTTTTGATCAATTCAAAAGGAAGCACCGGACGAAGAGGTAACAATTTCATCACCTCATTCAAAGGTATATTCTTCTTCCACTTCCTCTTTCACTGTTGTTTTCATTACAAAAAAATAACTCGAGGTCCATCTACATATTGTGATGTTATTTTAAATATAGTACAACCATATTCATTATGTTATCCATCCTATGAATAAAAAAGCCACCATACGTGTGTACGTATGGCTTACCGTCTCCACGTCATGGTGTAGTTTTTATTCGACACATCATTACACGGATGGGTATAATAATGATGTATAATTGATTTAAATATTAAATATAAAAAGTTAATTATTTTTTATATGTGATATAACATCCATTTATATATGATTTCACCTTCAATTTATTGATATTGTTGCTTGTACGTACGTACAGATTACCGTCTCCACGAACGCGATTATATTCATTCTCCATCATAACCATTCATTTATAATTTTCATTTTATGATTAAAAATAATGATTATGAACTTAATATAATTTTCGATATGAATAAAATACATCATATCCATAAGAAACATGACTTACAAAAGAAAACATATAATGGAAAACGAATGAGTTAACACCCGAAATAATGATACACCTAAAATATTATTAACAAATAAATATTAAAAGATCATAAATGATATCATATTTAAGTATATGAATCATGTATAATTAAATAACAATTATTTCACCATTATATAGAATATTATAATACCCTCATCTAAGGAAAAGTACTAGGGAAGGGGTTTCTTATCTCACTTCTAATTCCGTGATATTTCCATTGTTCACCACTTATTTATTGCATATGGTGTGTTGTGTACTTCCATTTGATATATAATATAATTATTCTATATATTAATGGTATTATTTTATTCATTTGGATGTTATTAAATTATTTTTATACGACTCGACTGATTAAAACTGGGTAAGGGGTTTTCATTCACTTTTATTCCCATGAGATTCATGCTCTATTTGCCACTATTTCTTTATGTGCGGTGTATTTACTACCTGTGGTTGTATTATTTTGTAATAAAAATTTTGTTATGGGTATTTATATAATCATTTTATTATCCTTATTTCATTACATGTATGTTTTATAAGTAACCAAATTGCTAAGGGAATTTCTAATTTAAATTTCTACTCATTGGGTTTTACGCAAACATCATTTTTTTCTCCACAAATATTTATGAAATCGCTGTTTATTTATTTATTTTGTAATTTACACTCCCATTTGTGAGGATATACATTTGATACACATAATCACTCCATTGAAAAATTCTCAGGTCATCAATATGAACTTGATAAAAGTAATCTTAACTCAATTTCTATTCATTGAGTTAATCATCCAAGTAAGTGGTGTGGTTTTTTCATGAAAATGTGTGAATGCACACTTCCAACATCTGATCTTATCTCTCGGTTGGATGATATTTGGGGTTCAACGAATTCAATTGTGTGTCCCTCGGTCGAGGTCTTTTTCACATCCTTTTTCCTTCTTTGGAGATCAAAGGGAGAGCTTGGAGCATCAGTTGCATCAATCTCAGGCCAGGTACGCTTAGACTTCACGAATGGAAATTGAGCTTCAATTTGCTTGATTTTAAGGATACCTATGCACAAATATGGATAAAAATACATGGTCTTAACTGGGTTTTATGGCATGCTGAGATTTTATTCGATATTGCATCTGCCATTGGGATTCCGATTAGAATGGATCAAGTAACAGAATAAGTAAGTTATGGCCACTTTGCTCGGGTCCTTGTAGAGTTTGATCTCAGTACTACATTAATAGATAAGGTGATTTTATCTACTCAACAGGATGATATTTTTCTTCTAATTGAATATGAAAACACTCCTTCTTTTTGCGTTCCATGTCAAGTAATTGGGCATGAAGAATATGCTTTTAGAAGAAATATTGTTTGTGACAACTGCCAACATAAAGGGCATGACCTAAAACACTATAGGAAGCTACCTAAAAAGGGTACAACACAAAGCACAGAGCATAATTTGAAAGCTGATGTCAATGGTATTGACCTTCTAAAGGAGTCTGATGAAAATAAGGTTAAGTCTGCTGAAAAATCTCAATGGTCTCTTGAAGAATAACCTAATGTCAAAAAGGGATGTTTTGAGGAACCCATGAAGAACAACTCTTCTACAAAAAAACATAAGAGAGTTCTTCTATCCTGGGCAGATCTGCGGGATGATATTCATCCATCCATTAATGATAGTTCTGTTTTGGCATATAATGGAGCCTCATTAAAAGATATTTTGACAAGGGTTCTCAAATATGAGGATGATAATGAATTAATTGATAGCATTGATGCTCTAGAAACTGCTCCTCAAGAAGATGCAGACTCCTGCCTAATGCTAGAACAGATTTTGATCAATGCCAAAAGTATAAGAGGCAAGGAAAAGATGGATCTTCCTGTCATAGGAAATCTAAAGATAAGAAGGAGCTGAATGATGGCAACTATACTTCGGAAAAGGAAAATACAAAGGTACAACCCCAGGCCTCAAATGACAAAGTCACCATTCTGTTTAAAGAATATAGAGAAATATATTTTCCTACAGCTACCAACAACACTAATGTGGAGGTCTCCCCTCTGGAAGGTAATTCTAGAGCCCATGTTAAACTCAACCGACTTCCTGGTCTTCCAACCAAGGTTTGTGCTGGCAATACTTTACTGTTTCATGATAAAGACTGTAGGAATGCATTCATTTCTATTCCAGCCTATTCTCCACTTAAAGAATCTAATGCACAGGATGCTATGATTACCCATAGCTTGTGCCATAAACTCACTCTAACTAGGAAGCATGAACAGACCAGTCCATTAAAGGATGTTGTCCAAGACCCCTCTCCTGAAATGCATGCGGACTCTCCCAAATAGAAGGGAATAAAAAATGACCAAGTGGAAGGATCTCCATATCCTCCACCATGTTGTGGCGTCCCTATATCGCAAATACATAAAGTTATGAAAATGGTGAGTACCTATAATTCGTTTGACATGCACATCTGTTATTAGTGATGAAGAGAGGAAATCAATGGAAGATCTGGATGGAGCTAAGAATGTGAACATTGATGTACCTTCTGAGTTACCGGATGATGGTGGAGGTCCCTGGATGCAGGCAAAGGCTTGGCGGAGAGGGAGGAATCCGCGTGGCGGGGATGCTCAGACATCTCATCACAGTATTAACACTCGCTCGCGAGTGCGCTGATTTTATTTTTATGCACTTGCATTGTTGTGTTTGCTCCTTTGTCTTCAATTGTATGACTTTATTTTTAATAATAGGGGCCTGTGCGCCTCAAACCATTTAGAAAAAATGATACATTATTTAAAAAATATTTCATCTCAATTCCCATTCCATTGGGACTTCTTTGTTGTTAGTCGCCAATTCACAATAATAAAGTGTATACACTATACTTTGACCTAGTATATCTTGAATCCCTTTATTCTCATGATATTATAATGACTTGACTACCTCAATTATTTTTATTCTAGCATCTCTCATTTTGTTAGGAACTATAACAAAAATATCATTTTAAATGTTTTAAATATTAATTCTTCTAAATCATTCTCATTAATGTCCATGTTTTAAAAAAGGTTTTAAGGATTAATTTATATAAACACAAATGTTTTAAAATTATAATTCTTTTTAAAAGTTTCAATGTTTTATGTTATACTTTGATAAAAAAATCTATTTTTAACTGCTTCTTTATAAATAATTAGATTTTAAATGTTTTCAAGAAAATGGGTTTATTTATCTCAAATAGTATTATTATTTATTTTAATCTATGTCAATATCCTTCATTATTCATGACTATGGTTAATATATTATAATAAAATATTCCATATTATATATAATGAGTTATGTTTGACTATAGATGTGTTATTTTTATACCATTCATATTTTGTGGTTAAAATATAAAAATTTAATATGGTAGTTTTAATACGAATGTTTATATAATGTTTCATACTTTTCATATGAGAAATTCATTGGACTTAGAATGTGACGGGTGGACCCTGCTATAGCTTCTCGAGGCATCGTTTGGTCTGATGAGACAAACTACCCTTGAAAAATTCTAATTTGTATTCTTGGCATGAAGCCTTGGCTATGTAGTTATGTTGTCCTACATTATGAATTCCATTATTATGAAATTAGATATTGATATTACATAAGATTATTTGACTAGTAGAATATCCGTGTGAATAAGTATGGGGAATTACTAGATTTATATTTTCCAAATTATGTGTAAATTTTAGTTCAAAAGTCTTGTGGTTTAGTCTTATACATTACCTTAAATGTTTGATCTTATTTATGAAAGTTATTTCTATATTGTTATCCATGCTGAGTATCTAACATCACCACATTCTATTTAATACTTTTCCGAGGTTGTGAACAAGTATATCATAATTAACATGCAGGAATAGACTAAGGGATATGAGTGTTTTCATTGTGGACACAATGTTGTTTTTATTATTTCATAGTATTATTTAAAAATTATGTATATATCTAGTACATCAATGGATAATAAACAAATCAGTATTTCAGGACTTGATCTATTGCGATAATGTCAATGATATGTAATAATGCACCGACTCTAGGTGAATAGGTTTGGGGTGTTACAGCCTCCATCATGGAGAATGTCCCAATCTCCATCTCCATGGGCTGCTAATCACAAGTAAGACCATGTTTCCTCTTTGGGCCACTAACCACATGTAAGCCTCTGTCAACTTCTTTTGGATGCACCGTTCATAATGTGATCTTCAGGTCTATGTTGCATAATATTTCTCACATAGATCATGACTCGTGTGGGATAAGTGTAAGCATTGACAATGGTATCCTACTTGGGCCACCATAGCGTGTAAGCCCTAGACACATCCTGAACTATGTGGAATCTAATACTTTCCAAGGAATGGTACATAGGAAACCTCGATAAGGTACAATATTTACACCTTCTTATGCCAACCTATTCACATCAATTCACCAAACACATTCTGAACTACATGGACATTAATACTAGAAAGGCATGGTATAGAAGAATCATTTCTGAGGTTCAAGACCAACACATACTTTACTAGACCCCTCTACGCCAGTAATCCTTTGTCTGGGATGATGTTAAACTATATCTTCCCTTCTGAACAATGTGGAATTTGGTCAGTGCCAAGGAAAGGTACATAAGAACCCTTCCTGAGGTTCACGCCCCACACTCATCGGTCCTGACCACTTCACGTCTGTCCATCCTCATCCCACATGATGATAAATTGTATGCCCCTTTTTTTCAAGAATGGCATTAAAAATTACAGATTATATCTATGTGGGATTTGATCCTTGTCCCATGGACAATGTATATATGAAGCCTCCCAGAGGTTCAACCCCAACCAGCGGTAACCCATTGGAACCCCATTAAATAATAAGCCATTGTAAAGCCCAATTGATGTTAAACCATTTTATTTTCCAATCGACAGTAATATGTTGTATTCCCCAACCAGTGGTAAGCTGTTGGATCCCCATTCAGTGGTAAGTTGTTGTCCACCCCAATCAACGGTAAGCTATTGTGCTCCCCTATTGACGGTAATCCATTGTGTTCCCCAATCAGTGGTAACCCTTTGGAACCCCAGTCAGTGGTAAGAAATTGTACCCAACCAGTGAAAAAATGTTTTAGTCATAAATTGATGGTAATTCATTGTAGTCTACTTTTTTAGGACCCAAATCTCGTATCCACCCCCATGGTGTCAGACCAACGTCGGCTGCTAACCACACATAAGTCACATTATACCGCTGGGTCGTTGTCTTATGTGTACACCCTGATTCTATACCAAAATCATGAACTAAGTGAACATTGATTACCTAACACAGGGATACATTAGAAGCCTCTCTAAGGATAAATCCCATCACCCATGTCTCATCCTAGTCCCTCGCTCGACCCTTTTTGTACAGAGAAGATCATTCCCAACCTGAAGGCAATATTTCATCTGGGTCCCATCCATGCGTCCAGTCTCATGGGTCACCTCCTCAGGTGTCCCATCGCCTCACTGAACTATACAGTCATTGATCCATGCCTCATAGATATATAATATTCCTATTTTAGTTTCAAGACGGACACTACCATCACCTTCATGGAGGTTTCATCTCAGTCTCAATCCACTCTCACCACCCATTTCTGTTTGTATTCTTACCCAGGCCACCACATCACACTGAGATCATTTCACCCACTTTTTCACTACTTTTACTTGAAATAGGGCTTCTAACCACGCGTTATCCCAAACATCATTTTTCCATATAGGGGTTGCAGCCATATGATCTGTTCTTGGCAGTTTTCTAATTAGTCTGATTCATCTCTGTTTGATGTTAAACTTGTCGCATAACATTGATAAACATGATATGTTTAAGAAAACCTCATATACATGCCTATGGCCTAAAATTTCCCACAATCGACATGGGATGATTCGGGATTATACGCCCTCGAGAAGACCTATAATAAGGGGAAGAAACTCAAACACATCATATTTCCAGCATCCTGAGATTCCAGAGATCTCCAACATGACTACTCCCCTAACTGAAGGTTGCTACCCTGACTAGAAACCATGGAATGTCCTAACGGAATCAGCATAATTAACCGGAGTCCATGAAAACATGGAACTGGGAATATTTTTATGAACAATGTCTAAATTCTACGAGGGAGAACCATACTAGGCAACGAGTTCCAAGGAGTAATCCGTGGAAGGAGGAACTGACATCCCATCATCCTATTTTGATCGAGGATAAAACACCCCTGAATAAGTGACGTATGTCGCCCTCCATTACAATGTGGGAATGCGGCGAATAGCTACACGTCCTCCCAATAAGAGACAGATGTGGGCCCCATCCAGTGCATTCCTAATTGTTTACATCATTCTTTTTTCCCTATTATAGAATGTCATCTACATGTTTCTAATGTAGTTTTCTTGGGAGTGGTCTTGTGTGGTGGTGTCTATACATGTAGAGAACCGAAACTTAACATACATGGACGTTACATTACATTTGCGGAATACTTAGTACATAAAAAAACACACACACAAGGACCATAATAGTTTAGTGTCTTTGGAAACTCGGAATATAATCTTCTAATCATGGTGAAAGATCTTCAACATCTCCCATAATGATCTTACTTTTTTTTATACCTAAAAACTTTCTTTATATCATGGGGAAACGAAATCATAAAAGGGTGATCTAAAATACTCATTAAGGGTAAACAAAAGAAATATCAATCAAATCATATACATAAGAACATAAAATTTGGAAATCTTAACCTCCAAAATAAATCATAATTTCATAACATGGGAAAATCATAGTAGTGAAATGTAATCCCAATAATCATAACTTAAAACACGAAACACTATGGAATACACACATAATCATATATAATCATTTCTTATTAGTCAAAACTCATTTACAAGACTATCTTAGTGGACAAAGTCCATTTTTGAACCGAGTTCACTCCTCGTTTCAGTCCTGTTTCACTGGACCGGTTTAACCAACTGTTCCAGCCATGTCTATCTCATGAGATATAAAATCTTTACCAAATGAATTGCAGGGAGATATAGGTCCCACCCATCTCATAATAATACCATTCTTATGTGTGCCACAAAATCATAAATCATACATCATTGCATAACCCATGTAATAAAAATGGGAATCGTAAACACCATGACATCATAAAACAATTCATATAAGATAAAGGAATTCATAAAAATATTTCAGTCACAACATAATCATATCAATGTAATAATAGGGATATAAATATAACCCTATATTATCTTAGATGGAAAATAATTTTGATAAAACACTTGAACTCCATTCTTGAGGAAAATATTCATTCTACATCAAAAACACTTTTCCTTTCTTAACATGTCATACAATTATAAACTAAACAAAGTTGATTAAAAATAAGCTTGAAAATTTTTAAAGGATTATTCTTGGAAATAATGTTTTAAAAATCCAATTATGCCGTATAAGTTAAAAAAAATACTTCTCGTACTTTTGTCCGAAAAGTCAAAAAGTACCTCGTACGAAAAATGACAAAAGATTCCATTCATATCTTCTACTAAAAACTCACCGAAGGGTAATATTGGATTTAAACAATTATAGGTGGATGGAAACAATATTACATATTGAATAAACATGGGTGTGGATGATAAAATACACCCCAGTAAATACCAAAGTATAAACAGTCTCGGATAAAAATGAGATTGTGATATTTCCCTTACCATAGGTCCGATTTTCTTCGTACGTGTCCGAACCTCCTGTATAATGATTTAAATAATGTCATTGACTTATTCTAGAATCATACGTATTGTTATGATATCATATATGGTCATATTATTAGCTTATTATTAGTAATATTTCATTACTACTTGTTATTCGGGTGTTTATTACTTTTTGTTCTTATGCGTGTTTGTCGAATAAATTCTTATTCTTCTCTTTAGGTTATAGATACATCATTTCCAGAATTGTATTAGTGTAATATATATCATATTCATTCATTCAATTCATTTATATAATCATTATGCAATGAAGATCATGTAGAACGAATCGCATCACATCGTGGAGACGGTATTCCGTACGTACGCACGAGCGATGATATCGTTCCCATGATCATGGAATTGTATTGGAGTGTATGTATACTATTTCCGAATAAATACCAATTTAAAATAATCATATATATTCATTACTTTCACCCTTATACCCATCCAAGTAAGGTGGTGGTGGAAAATAGATTACACCACGGTGTGGAGATGGTATTCCGTACGTACGCACGCGCGATGATTTCGTTTTCCGTTGGATGGATAAGAGGTAAAATAGGGTTGTTTCATATATATAATAACATATAAGTATATGAGTTATACTGATGTTATTACCTCATAATGAAACAACTAAATAAGAATATGTAGAAGAAAGAATTTGGAAAGGATCGGTAATGGATATTACCTCTTTTTGACGTGCCTCTTCTTAACCTCCTCTTAGGGCACTAGGGTTGGTATTTGAAGAAGACAAAAACCTCTAGGATGATTCTAGGGTAGTGGGGAAGTGAAATGTGTATGGTTTTTCCGAGCGTGATGGCTCAAATTGGTGTGAGGAGGAGAGGGAGGAGGTTCCCTTTTATAAGGGAGGAGAGGGGCTCCTTTGGAAAAATAAGAAATATTAGTTTATATTAAATCTCAACCCCACTTAAAAACATCCAAAATGACTCATATCCAATGATTAGATAATATAGGATTGTAATCTCATCAACCAATAAAATTTAGACATGTTAAGAATTTTTTATAAACATTATCACCTTGATTTATCCTTATTTATCAATTTAATTTTATTTGTGGTAATAATATTCTAAATTTTAAATTATTATAAATAATTACATATGTATTGTGAATTTTCCATAATTTGACCCTTTATGAAATTTTAGACCATATAAATGTTAATTTATAATTTTTAAATATTTTTGTGATTTTTAAACAATTTTATAATATGTTATTTTTATAAAATAACAATAGTGTCTATTTTGACAATATTCAATTATTTGAATTTAAATAAAATATATACTGAATATATGTTCGAATTAAAAGCTTTAATAGATTCATAAAATGTCATATGTATCTAGAAAATTAGTGTATCACATTAAATAGTTCATATAATATTTATTTTAATATTCTTAAAACAATTTAATTGATATTTTAATTGATAAAATTATTTCAACATCACTATTGTGTCATACTTAATGATAATTATATAATCACTAAAAATTATAAATAAATTCATATGATGTAGATATTTGTATTAGATTTCTGTATACTATTCATGTTCGATGTTTCATAAAGTTTATCACCAAATTAAAATTATTATACTTATAGGATTTAAGAAAGGGACATGTTGTCACATTCTTTGGTTTTAATAAGAATTAAATTATTTTAATGGAAAAAATTCCATTAAATTAATCTAATCCGACACTTAGGTGATATGGGTTGACCTTTAGTCATCCAATAGGATTTTGAAATGTGTTAGGGTAATTTTATAATATTATATTTACCCATAATTACCCGATTTACCTTTAACTATGGTAAATAAAATTTACTGTAGTTACTATTCATAATTCCCAAAAATAAAAAGTAGCTTATTAACATAATTTGGTCCACTGATTCCAAATATGGAATCCATTTTTCCAAATTCAATACACAAAAGTTGCATAAATTAAATTAAAATTAATCTCATTGTCGAAAGAAAACGAGTTTTTCTTTAAAACATTGCAAAAGATTGAATGGATTTATCTTACGAATTCATGGTAGAATCAATGATAATGACATACATTATATTAAATGGTAAAATATTCTCTTTTTATACTTTAAAACCATTCAATATTATAATTTAACCATATAAATTATTGCGATGAAAAAATTTGTTTTAAATTAAAATATAGCGTGTTTTTACTATTCATCAAAATATCAAAGTTACCAGAATAATATGAAATCTTTATCCAAAGTAAATTTTTATTTCATTATTCCAAAGAAGAATTTTATTTTGTGAAATTGAACTTATAAAAATTTCAAAAACAAGATTTAATGTTGGTCCGCCATCAAAAGGCGGCAAAACTGCATTTTTTTAAAAATACTTATTTTACACGAAAAATTTATTTTGTTCTTATACCATGTTCTAGAAAATGTGAAAGACGAATAATAATGTTATAAGATTAAAAATTTAGTTAATACTATTCATAATGTCTAGTTCATAAGAATATTATAATAATATATCGTTGTTTAGTAAAACACGGTATTGCGTACAACACACGCTATCGAGGAAGGTCGTGATTGCATGTAATGCAAGACAAGTCAGGGTTGCGTACTGTGTAAGAATCTTTCGTTGTTTAGTATAACATAATGCAACCATATTTCATTTATAAATTGAATATATATATATATATATATACTCAATTTTGCATAGAATAACTATTATCAAAATTGTGTTTAACACGATCCAAGAATAGTGGTGCGTATACTGCAAGATAATACGGTGTTGCGTATAGCGCAAGGTAATCTTGGTGTAGCATACAACACAAGATATTAATGAAATTAAAAGAATATTTTTCATAAAATATCGGGGTGTTATAATACATCCTCGGGTTGATGTAGTCATCCAGGAGAGGTGATTGTGAACCGTTGTGTGGATACTTCTTGTATAAATAAAATCGCAAAACTTATGAGGCATTTTATTATTTTATTGTCTCTTATTTTAGGTTAATTAATTGATTTAGAATTATTAATCCATTTGACCATAAAAGAATCAGTATAATAAATATTATAACTTGATAAATAAATTACTATCAGTCGTATGTTATTGCCCCTATTTTTCTAGATAGTTTGATATCTATGATATTTTTGTTAAGAATTCATTTCTTGATTGAAATTGGTAATGAACGTAATCTGGGATTAATTATAATTTTTTCAAATTTAAAGAATAATGTGAATGAATTTGGTTATTGTTGCTATAATTGGAAGTTATTCAAATTGATGCACTAAGAATTATTAATCATATTATAATAACCATGATAGATTTGTGTTTTTGTTTCCCATAGTTGGACCCTACTATTATTGAACTGTTTAATTCATGATAGATTAATGAACTACTGTTTAATTAATTTTTAGGCCTGTTAGGGTTCTGAGTTACCATCTTACTTGTAAGGTAGAGTTCCTTGTTCTTTGGATCCTTGAAAGCTCGTTATGTTTGAAGGTTGAATTCCATGTTTAAGGGAAACGTGTCAAGTTAATATGATGTTTGTTTTCCTGATACTTGTGTTGTGATGTGATGTTGGATGGATTTTGAGATATGTGGGGGTAGGGAGGTCCATTGTTTATGTAAACAGATGACTCCTAGAGTTGCGAGATGCATCAGTTTATGCATGTGGGTATTGGGGAGGACACTATAGATGATTAAATGGGTAGGATTTGAATTTTTGGATTCTTTCTAAACTTTCTGTTTTTTTATATTCTTTTCTTTCCCTACTTCTAAAGGAATCTATTCTAGTTTACCCTCCCTTCAATAGGGGTGAATACATATAAGTTATACCACATGCTTTCTGTGTTTTTCTTCTTGACAGATGATGGGTCTATGTTCTTGCTATAGGTTGAAAAGTCTTGATGGGTAGTTCATCAACTCAC
The DNA here is from genome assembly GCA_963277665.1 of Viscum album. Classification (NCBI taxonomy): domain Eukaryota; kingdom Viridiplantae; phylum Streptophyta; class Magnoliopsida; order Santalales; family Viscaceae; genus Viscum; species Viscum album. The sequence continues at coordinate 551,390,526 of OY728125.1, read as the reverse complement.
AAAGTTAACCCCCCTTATGTTTATTAGCATAAAATGTTTTAATACAATGCATTGGAATATTGGAAAGTATTAATTACGCTAATAAAGGATTGAATAAATGATGTTATCCCATGGGGATGGAGATTGTTGGGACCCAATGTAGAGGTTTCGAATTAAAGGAGCATTTGAATTTGGGTGTGATTCAAATGAAATGTAATTATAAATGGTTAATTAATATATAAACAATTAATTAACATAATGTGAAACTGATAAAAAGAGAATAATGTAATGTAATAAATCCCTTTAAATGGTTGTGTGCTTATATAATACCTAGTCATAGAAGTGGAAACATGGAGTCTGATAGATTTTAACCGAAGTTGAGTCTAAGACTAGGTTATTTCCATATTTTGGTTGTGAGTAATAGTATATTCTGTACATTTTTTGTGTCTATAAACTACTCCACCCTGTCAGTTATAGAAACTGACACCTCGGGGCTTTTGAGTACTAGGGGGGGTTTACCCAACATTCCAGTGGGAGTATGGATGGAGGACCACCCCCCCCCCTTTGGACTTTCTCTCTTCTATTGGCAGTTACGAATGCTAATAAGATCGGCGGTTAGTTTTCCAAATATATGTGTGTAGAGGGCTATAATGGATTTTGGATATTCACACACAAATATTATGGATACAGTTTTTTATGGACTATTATATGTGTTACATTTATAGGATGTGATCGCTTGAGGATCCATACTTGTTGTATGTGCTATAAAGGCTTGGGGTTTCATACCTGATATTTGATATACATTATGTGAGCTGTGGTGGCTCCCAGAAACAACATGGTTACTTTTCTAAGGTGGAAATGGTGGTTTTTTTCACATGGTGCATGTTGTGTTGCTATGATCAAGTGTCTATTGGAAATCCTTTTTAGAAAGATATTCTTAGGACGTGTAACGTTGGGGAAAAGGAGAAAACCAGTGGTAAAGTGGAAGCGGGTTACCCTTGATATTCATTGTTATATTATATAATCTTGTATGAGATACTTGGTAAGAGTATCTATGGTGAGGCGGCAAACATAGTATATATGTTTACGTGATGAGTTATTTTCAAATGTTGTATATTGTGCTTAACAATTATTTCATTAACTTTACATGAGAGGTTTAGGGGAGGATCCTATTGAGTATACTGTTATACTCACCCTATGTTTATATAAACTATTTTTCTGGTCACATGGAGTAGGTTGGAGATCATGTTGGTTACTACTCGCAAGGGGTTTCAGTAGCTATTCGGGCTTCGTGGGTGTTTCTTTTTTTAATTTCATGTGGTACTTATAGTTTTTACATGTATTTGTAGTAGTTCAACATGGAATTACATATGTATTCTTGGAATTTCATTTATATTTCATTTTGACTTGTTGTTGGTTGGTGTCTATCTCATCTGTCTCTTTCGCATGTGTTATCTTAGAGGGTAATGCATCCCATTTGTGTGTTCAATATAACAACAGTGCTAGTCTCCTACTCGAGGCCTACTATAGGTGGGAATTAGGGGTCAATATCTCTCTAATAACACATCTAGCCCAAGAGGGGTACACCTTGTGGGGAGGTGCTGATGACAAGAAAGGGGGCTATGGATTTGCACTGGCCGCGGTGTTGAAGGGATTCACGAGGATTCTTCTCAAAGAATCCTATTTGGAATTGGTGTGGTCATTTCATATTTTTCTTATGGACACATGTTTGTGTAATAGAATGAAAAAAACATACTCACATATATTGTAAAATATAACCAACAAGTACTAAATAATACATCATCCATAAAAATTAAATCAGGTAATAACATAACCATTTTTTAAAAGTAATATGGGGAAACAATCTATTGAAAAATAATCCCTTAATCACTTCACACTCCATGGATTAAATATAATCTGGTTTCCTTATGTTCTTGATAAGATTACACTATTTATCATCTTCACATTTTAAATAATAAATTGCTAAATAACATTTTCATGTTCCAAATACTGGATAAAATAAAATATATTTTCAATTGTATGGATCCACTATATATATGTTAGTTTATTACTGGATCCACTATATGATGGTGGATGTTAGCTCTTAGCGGACTCATAGATTTTATTTTCCCCATTTTATTTTTTAGATTATCAGTAAGAATCACTACTTGAGATTTTTTTTATGAATAAAAAAAATAATTTTCACTATAGCTCCCATAACATTTGTTTTCTATGAGGGAGATTCATTTCACTCAGTATCTCATTTAGTATTAATATGGATCCATCATGTTCTAGTCATTCACTAATACCAAAAAGTGTAGTTTGTTAAAAAATTATCTTTCTAGGAATTGATATATTCATGAAAAATCCGTTATCAGATGTATAAATTATTGAACCATATTTTCAATATATTAACCCTTATTTTAGATCAAGGTTATTCATGTTAACGTTCAATAAAAATAATTTATAATGGTTTATAATGAAAATGTAAATTATATAAAACATATCTCCCATGAGGGTAAAACAAGGAGTAATGTATGAGTACACACACCTTTCAAAACAATGGAAACTGATATATACTCAACCAACCCTTTTCATGGATATTGGAATAATATGATTGTATGTTGAAACCATATCAATTTTTAATATATTGATTGGGTTTTTCTCACGGAATATGATATAATATCCTCTGTAAACAACATTATGATGTTACACTATATATAGACAAACACCTATGAGTTTCTATCATATATCATCAATCATAATAAATAAATTTTAACTAAACCATATTCTGATAAAAACTATAGTGATCCATAATTTTGTAACTAAATATTACTTTTTATTAGTTAAATTCATTACATAACATGATGAACTAGTCTAGAAACATATAAGTAATGTTTATGGTGAGGAAATATACACAAACTTGTTATTTCATGAAATATCATCAATATATATTATAAGAATCATTCCACATAGTCCTATACATTTGAAAACTAAATATAATACCTTTATTCATAACCTTGTGCAATTAAAAATAAAAAAGGATGTGTTTAAATGCTCAGTATGTGTAAACAAGGTGGGTATCAATAAAAAATTAACCATAACATGATGATAATGGATATGAGTATATAATAGAATTCATTGAAAATCAATCAAACCATTTCATATATCTTAAACATGAATCAATGAATAAATACTTTTAGTATATTATAAATGAATCATAAAGGGATCAAACAAACATAATCCCTAGGAACGTAGCATTTACATAAGATCATGTCATAAAAGTGTGGTATATGGGGTGGAATAATGATAATAATTTTAAATTTATCTCAATTTTATCCATGAATATATTAATAACACATTATGTTTGGGATAAATACAGTTGTACCTACATCAGAGATGAGATAAATTTATGTTTACTCTCTTCTATGTTAGGGATAACCTATTATATACCCTCTTTTTTTAGGCTTCATAAAACCTTTGTCCATCCTAAATTTTCAATCTTGAGATAACCTCTCCTTTTCGCATTGATCCGATATACCATAAATATTTACAAAAAAAATTGTACGGATGTATATATTATGAAGGACACCTCTCATGTTATAATCAATATAATGATTTGTATGCCAGAATATTAGAAAAAAATTCATTTTAACTTATCTTATAGAAAATAAAATAGATTTTATAAATATTTCATTAACATAATTATATATATTCAAGTGAAATAATAATTTTTTTATCATTTTATGATATCCCTAGTAATGAATAATTATAAACAAGGTTTGTTACCATAAAAGAATTTATCATTCCAAAACATCACTGCAATATTTCCTAGGAACAATACACTTTATATTTTTTTGATAAAATATTAAAATATAAAAAATTCTAATATATTATGGAAGTATGTTTCATTGAAATAAAACCTATAAATATGTAATATATTATTCATATCATTTAGTTTGAATAATAACATGACATTTCATTATTACCATGTATGATAAAATAAATACCCCTTTAACATTATTTGTTCAGAAGTCAAAAGTTACACAATTGAAAAATGACATAATGGTTCCTAAAAAAATATCAATATTGATTATAAACGAAATAAAATATAATTCTATAATATTAAAAAAAAATTAATACATTTGTATCAAATAAAGACATGAATGAGAGTGTATTTTATACTGAGAGGAGAAATAAAATTAGTTTTCATAGAAATTGTTCTTTTGACATATTAAGTATAGAAAATATGAAAATAAAGGGATTTTTATTAAATGATATAATTTTATTATAATAAAATAAATTCTCTTTTCGAGAGAGATCATCAAATTTCTTTATTTTAAATGTTATCATAAACAATCTTGGGAAATAGTATGACTGTGATGTTAATATCATACATTCTATTCATCTTTATTTGAAGGTTAACTTACCACATGTATAGTAATTATAAATTTTTTATAATTTGATAACCAACTCATTTAAATAAATAAAATATAAAATTTTATCTTCTTATAATTTTTTAACACACACATATATATATATGGTTTTAGGTGATAAATGTTTCATTGATCATGAGAATTTTAGTTCGGTAGATCCGATCTAGGTACTTTGATCAAGGAACCATAATATATCTAATTTTAACCATGATATAAATATAATATTTATTCAATAAATCTATATTTATATTTATTCATGTTGTATATAGAATGAAAAATTAATTACACCATTCTTAGGGATGTTAAGCCATATGTATGCGTGAACACAACTGTCACTTATAAAAGAATGTAATAAAGTAAAATTAAATATTAATTCCCCATTTAATAATATTAATTATATAATAAATATCATATATTTTTATCAAAAATATCTTTTTCATAATCCATATAAATAAAAATAACAAACTAATCACATCACTTCGTTGAGGTGGCAGTCAATTTGTACATATGAGCTTCATTATCGTTTTCCAATTGATGAGAAGGTAAGATGTTAAATATTATTTTACAAATATAGAATTGTAACTATGTAAAATATATCATATATATACATAAACACCATTATAGTTACCACCCATTAATGCTATTAATGGATAATGAATCATATCGCTACATGGTGGCGATACTCCACATGTTTGCAGGACTAATACTTTAACTAAATATATGATGAAATGGATGGTGGATTATGGTGGTTCCATAATAATAATAACATTTCACTATATTTTGGATACAAAATTTTTTATTCCACGGTGATTACAAGTGATTTATTTAAATTATATGAAGAAAAAAAATTAAACTGGTGGAGTAATAGGATTACCCTTTCTTTGAATAGTCTCCTTTGTATCCATTCATAAAGAATATTAAAATGTAATTTGTAGAAGAATGTAAACTATTATTTAATTATATAGAGGTTTAGAAGTAAATTTTTTAGTTTATGGTTGATATATAGTACAAATTTGTGTAAAGAACAGAGAATGTGTGTCCATTTATATGTGTGATAATGGACACAATTATAATTACAAAAACATTAAAGTATAACTATGAAATTTTAATGAAACGTACATCCAAATTGAAAAATATTTGGTGATAATTATTATTTGGTCAAAATAAAAACATATAATTAAATTTAAATATGTTATGGTGTCATGTACACCATATAATTTTGATTAAACCATTTTTTAACCAATGAAAATCATAGAAATTATATATATTTTTTCATATTTAAGGGTTATAACATTACACATAAATTAAAAATTAGATAATAAAAGTAAAATTTATAATAACATCATCGATTAACCATGTTTCGTATTCTATTCCTATTGTGTTTCATTAATATATGAAAATATATTTATCATAAAATACTATTAATGACATTTTATGAAAACAAATCATATATTTTGACTTCAAAAACAACCTGGATGTAATGGAATTGTAATATAAACCATTCAAAGATCCTTTATATGTTATATTCATCTAAAAAATTCTTCTAACACAATTTATATCCCAATTTCTTTAAATTTTATATTTATTATATCATTTTTTCAATTTTTCAACTGATTTAATAAAGAGTACGTTAACATTACATAAGCATTAAGAAAATTATTCCAGAATTAGTATTTTTAAATAAAATATTGTGATATATAAAATTCATTTATGTTTCAAACATACATTTATGACCAAATTTATAATCATTTTATCCTTATGTAATAATTTTAGAGATTTTAGTTTCAAAAGAGTTACATTCTGTAATCACTTTTCCTTAAAATTAATATAAATTCCATAGTCAAAGTACAATTTCACCAAGAGGGAATTTATAATATTTGTGTATAGAAATTGAATAAATCTATAAATAAAATTGGATAATATATATTTTTATGAAATTTAAATTACATAGCCTAATTCTTTAACATTGTTTTACCCATTTTACCGTTATAGATATGAAAAATATTTACCAAGGATACTATTAGAAATGACTAAAAATAAAATAGAACTATTTAACAAATTTAGTTATCCAGATTCTATTTATAAAATAAATTTCTCAAGATTTTATTTCAAAACTAAAAAATTCATTTTAAAATAAGTATGCAATACCTTATGATTGTTTTTAGAAAAATACAATTTTTTGCATAAAAGACCATTTTTATTATCCCATACATCAAAAGATGTAGATGAATAATAAATCAGTAGATTTCTTATATAATATATAAATTAATTAATATAATTTGAAAATATTTCTTAATTTTACTTATTATGATTAAAACGCTTATCGTGCATAAATATTTTTCAGAGATACATCTCTTTTACTCTAAAATTATTTTTAATTTTTATTCCAAATAAATATATAAAAAATAAATTAATATCATACATATGTAAACTATTCAATTTTTTTATATATTTATATATATTTATACCCATCAATCAAATAGATATATAATAATTTCCACATTGAATAATAAAATCTTAATTGAATAATACTATTCAATTAAACATTATGTTGCATACAGATAATGGTTTGAAATAAATAAAATTTATTTATATAAAAATATTTTTCAAAATATAATTGTGTTACAATATACCAAAAAAAGATAATTATTGACATTAGAAACAAAATACAAAAATATATTATTGAATTAATGGAATTTATCAAATCCCAAAATGCTCATCTCATATTATACACTTCTTAGGAATACAAAATGTAAAACCATTATTTATATCTCTGAGACATGAAAATTTTATTAAGTGGGAGATGATATGACTAGTAATGTAAAAAGGGGTAGAATTTAATCAATGTTCAAACATAAGCATGTCATGGGCATACGTACTCATGAGTTCATAACATATGAATCATTAGCATAATAAAAAAATTCATAAACCACGATATCATGTAATAAGTATATGTATATGACATAGATATTGTAATAATAAGTTGATCATTATCATATTAATTAAAATCATATGACATATAACCACTCTATTATTTAATACACACTTAAACTAGTTTTTTTACATAAAATTAATGTAATAAAACATAAAATATATATAGGTATATAGTCTTTGGGGATTAAAATCATCACATAAAAACATAGAACATAAAATACACAACATATTTATTGAAAAATACCTCTACATTACAATGAAATTCCCTCATACATAGCATTACATGAGATAACCTGAGGACATACATGTGAAAAGGATGAGCTATAAAGCCCAATATGGTATTAAACACGGGATAACATTAATAATACAATACATGGTATGAAATAGACATATAAATGGGGCATTAAATAAAATGAACATAAAAAGAATGATATAGAATGATTATCATAACATGGAAATGTGGAAACAACACATAACATGAAATTAGCATAATCCAATTCCCGTTGAACATGGATTATGAGTAAACCTTCATTACACATGAATTAGAATGAGTAAATACAATTTTCACTTGAATTATCATGACTAAGTCCTCATTTCACTTAACGTATCATGATACTAATAATTATCCAATGCGTTGGAGCGCTATCAGGGTGCACCCTTAAACATTTCATTTCATGCATTCGTGTTCCACATGGATCATAAAGCATGGATTCATCATCATTTATTCCATGATAAAAGTATGTGTAATTCATATGTGAAACTCTAAAATAAATAATTAAATTTTCATAAAGGTTAATACCCTTGAGAGAGAAATGGGCTTGGTATTCACTACACAATGACTTTGGTTTGGAATAACACAGTGCAATTTCGACAACATAACGGCATGAAAAATGAATTCATAAAAATCGTTGATGAGAGGAAAAGAGGTTCGTCATAATATTTACATGAAATGAACAGTAACAGAGCAATATTGATACATTTCTTCAAATATGTAATGGATTTTGGATTTATAATAAAAAAATAGCTTGAAAGTAAATGAGGAGAGAGAAATTTAGTACAGAATTTCGGCATGGTAATGGGTGTATGTGGGAGGAATTAATGAGAATGAAATTGGTATTTCATTATTCAAACATAAAGAGGGCCGTATGGGGGATATGTGAAATCATACCTCCAAATTTTAATTGAAAATGAAAGGGAAAAACAACATTAAGAAACACAGATAAAATGAGAATGAAAGGAATCCCGTACTTGGAAGTGTGAACCCAAAGTCTGGGGAGAGGCTTGAGAGAGGAATCTTGGGTGCTTGGGGGCCTTGAGAGGATTCTAGAGAGAGGAGGGAAGAGGTTTTATGAACTCAAAATCCTTTGAGAGAAAAGGATGTGGGTTCTTGGGTGGGTTTATATAGGAAAGGAGTGGAAATTATTTATTATTTAGTTTTGGGACACAATAGATTAAACTAATCAGAACTACAAACCATCCCATGTTTTTTTCCCATGTATTATTCCAAAGGGTAATATAAAATATTATTTTTTATGGCCTATAGTATAACTTCTTAAAATAATATTGCTTCTTATTTAGAGGTGAGTCACACCATCAAAGAAATCAATTTATAATGATAAAATGTTTTATAGGTCATGCATTGTCCACTATTGCTTTTTCCAATAAATCAAACAAACCTAAAATCACATTATTTTAATTGTAATACTTATATTGACCGAACAGATTGTTTATAGTAATTAATTATTTCACTATTGGGTTATTATCATATAATAAAACACATTATATATTTATACATTATTTAGTTTTTACCCCAGATTTTTACTATCTCAAAAAATAATAAAAAATAACTGTTGAATAATTTCGATATCCTGATTCCAAAAAATAATATTAATTTTAAGAAAATTATTTTCTAAATATTTTATTTTTATCTTTTAATATAATAACCGATGTTTATTAAAAAATCATGTTGTTTGAAAAAAATAATTTTCAAACATTAATAAAAATTACAATTATATTCATAAAAATTATAAGATGATTCATACATAATAAAAATTAATTTAGGAGTAATAATATATTCATAAAATATTATTTATTAAAAAATTCCATTGATTTAACAAAATAATTTTGTTTGGAGAATATTAACTAAAAAAATATTTGTGATTTACAAAAATATTTCAAACGTATCAATAATAAAATGAATGTATATTATTTATTATAGAAAAAAATAATGAACATATGCATCAAACTAAGGTATTTTTACATAACACCTTATAACACATGCATAAGACCGTAGGGTAAGGTGTGCGATTGTGACAGACTCTTTGGGCAGCTCGGATTAACCCTCTCATGTGGTAATCTTTGCCAACATTCACGTCTCTCGTAGGCAGTTCTGTTCGAGCATAAAATTGTGATGCTCATCTTGGTCTTGGTCAATAGTGAATCTTAGTGATGAAACATCATTTCCGAGTTCTGACAAATGGGCTTCATACTAGGAATGTCTAATGGATGAGGCCATCGCCTCCTTTGTCTGAGTAAATTGGATTTGTTAAATCTCTATATTTATTCTAATCATGCGATCACTTTTAATCCACTATATTAGCAATGGTCACAATTCATAACTATATTTTAAAAATTCAAAATCATAAAAACAAATACATTCATATGTTATATATCCATTTCACATAATAATACATTTAATTAGATCAAGATAAAATTACATTATTAAATGTTTGGGTCATTACAATCTTCCACTCTTATAAAATTTTTCCCTAGAAATTTGTTTCCCATAATAAAATATATGTGGGTAACTCTTCTTCATCATGTTCTTCAATTCTCAGGTCGCTTCTTCAATCTTTTGGTTTCGACACAACACCTTTATTAGTGCATTTTCTTATTTCGTTCAACTTTTTCTTTATATTCTACGATCTTTAATGGTTTATCATCGTTAGAAAAATCTTCCTCTAACTGTACTACCTCTGAAGGTAGTACATGTGAAAGGTTAGGTAAGTACATCCATAAGTGGGATACAAGAAAGACATAATGTACATTTTCCATGGTGGTTGGATATGATAGTTGATTGGCCACAACCCCAGCATGATCTAGAATATAGAAGGGTGTTATGTACCTAGGACTTAACTTTCATTTCTATCCAAATCACATGACCTTCTTCCGCCGAGATATGCATAGAAATACCATTTCTCCAAATTTTAACTAAATCACTCATCTATAGTTATCTTCATAAATTTAATGTCGACATTGGACTACGTTGATATGTAGCTAAATGGTTTTCACCTTCTCCACAATTTCTTTGACAACTTCAGGTCCTAGAAGTTTATGCTCACTGACTTCATCCCAAAACGCCAGTGTCTTGAACCTTCTCCCATAATGGGCTTTATATGGCGACATTCAGATTCTCATGTGGAAACTATTATTGTAAGAGAATTAAACTATTATAAGATGTTATTCCCATAATTCTTTGAAGAACATATGAAATAATCTTAACATATCTTCTAGTGTCTGAATAGTTATCTCAGTTTGGCCATCAGTTTGGGGATGATAGGTCATACTGAAGTTGAGTTCAGTTCTTAGATGATGTTGGATACTTTTCTAGAATGTCAAGGTGAATCTATGGTCACAATCAGATACAATTGGTAGTTGTACTCCATGAATCCTTAAAACTTCATTGATGTAAATTCGTGCAATTTTATCTAATGAGAAGTCAGCCTGAATTGTGATAAAGTGATATGTCTTCTAAAGATGATCCATAAAGACCTAAACAACATTTCTTCCTCTGTATTTCCTTGGATGTCCAGAGACAATTTCCATGGTAATGTTTTCCGACATCTATATTGGTATGGTTAGTGGTTTCATCATTACCTTAAAAGTTTTCCACTCAACCTTCACTTTCTGAAAAACTAGTCACTTTGATTTATATTCTGCAATCTCCATTTTCATGTTGTCCATCCGAATTCTTTCTCATAGATCTCGATACATCTCTGTGCTGCCCTGGTGAATAATGATGGTTGAGCTATGTGCGTCATTCAAAGGATCCTTCATTATCTATGCATCGAATGGAACACATAATCATGACCCAAATCTTACAATTTCTTCCTTACCAGCCGAAAACTCTAAGGATTTACCATTTCTTATAGCTTCATACCTTTTCATAATTTCTACATTTTTTCATTGAGGATCCTTTATTTTCTCCATGAAGGACGATTGAGCAATAATTTCAGAAAGGATTGATGATTTTCCATGATTAATGACTATCATTTCTATCCTATACAAATCAATGAATATTGGGTACTTTTAAATTCTCATCAATAATAACGATTCAAGATCCTTTGTAGTGAGAGCCTCCACCACCTTGTTTACCTTACTATGATGGTAGTGGATTGAGAAGTCATAATCCTTGATGATATATATTCATCTTCATTGGAATATATTAAGCTTCATTTGGACGAATATATATTTGAGGATCTTGTAATCTATATATATCTCACACTTCTCCTCAGAGAGATATTGATACTAGGTTTTCTATGCAATGATCACACATGTAACCTCCAGACCATGTGTGTGATAGTTTTTATAATGTATTATCTGTAACCTTGATGTGTATTCTATAAATTTAATATTGTTCATCCACAAACAATCCATGACCTTTTTTATAGAATCACTAAATACCACAAAAATTTCTCCACTCGTGGGTAATGTGAGCATGATAATAGTGATAAACCACCTTATTAACGCCTTGAAGCTCTCTTCACATTTATCACATCAAGGAAAATTTACTCCCTTCAGAGTTAGCTTGGTAAAAGGGTTGGACAATCGTGAGAAATTTTTCACAAATTGGTGATAATATCCATCTAACCCCAAAAATCTATGGATATCTGTTACCGATGTTGGCCTCGACCATCCCTCAAATGACGTTTTATGGATCCACCAATATCCCATTTATTTTGATGATATGACCCAATATTGAGACCTCCTTCAACTAGAACTCTCACTTGTTGTAGATTTCATAGTGCTTCTCCTTCCGCAAGGTCTCTAGTATAGTTTTTAGATTATCCTCATGATCATTCATGGTTTTTTTAGTATATTAGAATATCATCTATAAAGACTACAATAAATAATTGAGGAAATCTATAAATACTATATTTATCAATTCGATAAAGGTTTTTGCAGCATTATTGAGTCCAAAAAGCATTATTATGAATTCATAGTTTCTGTTTCTTGTACAAAACGTAATCTTGGGGATATATTCATTCTTCACCCTTTCTTGATAATAAGCTGACTGCAAATCCACCTTAGAGAATTATTGTGATAAATGTATCTAATTGAAAAATCCATCAATTCATGTAATAGGATACTTGTTCTTTATTGTTTTTTCGTTGTTCTCATGAAAATCAATGCAAAGGCGCATTGAACCATAATTCTTCGTGACGAAGAGGACTGGTGAAACCCATGGTGAAGAACATCTAGTGTATAAAACCTTTATCTAGATTCACCTGTAGTTTTATATTCATCTCCTCAATCTCCAAAATAGCCATTCTATATGGATTAATGGATATTGTCAATGCCACAGGTATAAGTTCAATTGAGAATTCCACATCTCTTCTAAGAGGAAGACTAGGAAATTACTCATGAAACACTTCATCAAGTTACCTCACTGTAGTCAAGTCTTCAAGAATGGTTTCCTCCATAGAATCGATCATCTGATCTAGATAAATGTTCGAATAGGGAAGTAATATCCATTCTTGAGATGATGGTGCTAAATAAGATTCTTCTACCACCTTGCACTTTTATTGAACCAGGGGTCGATTCTCCATATAGAGAGTGATTTCTCTCTCATGGAAAAATATATAGTGTCTATATAGGTAAATCCAATCCATTCCAATAATTACATCCAATTTCACTAGAGGAAGTTTGAAGAGGTTCACCGGGTTGATCAATCCACAAATTATGAATAGGGAGTAGTTAAATTCATGAGATGCAATGATTTACCCATTTTCTATACTCAACAACATCCTTAATTCAATGATTTTCCATGGTAATGGGATTGTTCTACTAATCATTCAGGATAAAAAGTAATTCATTGAACTAGAATCAAAAAGTATGTTCTCTATTCATGAAGTAATAACTAGAATATCTTTCACCACTTCATTTTCGGGGTTCACTTCCAGAGTAGTGATGGAAGAAGATCGCCCTTACTGCCTTAGAGGTTGTTGGTTGCCTTTGAAAAACCTGGTTAGGGAACTAATTTGAGAAGTTCCATATTTCTTTGCAGTTGAAGTAATGAACAACGCGTCGAGGTTCGAATAGAGCATTAATCACCTCATTTGTAGAAAGATGTTTTTCTTTTCAGCATTTAATGACTATGATCCCTTCTACTCCACACCTAAATCATTTTCTCACCCCTACATGCAATTTTCGGGGTGCTTATTTCAACACCATTGGTAAGTGGGGTGCTGGGTTTTCTTAGCACCATTGGATTTAACCATCGTATGACCAGAATTTTAATCCACCTTATTCTTATTATCCTCATGATATCCAAGATATTCTCCGATCTTCATTTCATGATTGAGGGAACATTAGAAAATTTACTCATAGTTGTCGAAGTCACGAATGTCAAGGGATTTTACCATACTAGGTTTCAACCCTCCAAAGATGTGGTCAACCATGTAGTTGGGGGTAACAGCAAAGCCAATGGCTTATCCTGAAACCCTTGTGTTGGTTTTATCATATGCTTCCATAGATTCATCATCTTTTTTACTTAAAGGAAATAAATTCTATTTCTATATTTAGTTGGAGGGTGTGCCAAAAATAATTATCAACAAACATAATCTAGATATACTTCCATTCCAACTCATCAATCTCCTCATCTGGATTTGATGTTGTGTTCAATTTCAGATTCACCATCTATAAGATAAATATCCAGAAGAACCCTTTCTTGTTAGAACATTGAAGGATGGAGATTATCATTTTAAATAGAGTTGATCTATTGTTCTATGATTGAGGGATCAGATTATCAATCAAAAGTAGGTGACCTTTTTCTAATGATTCTATCAATAGTGACTTGTTCTTTATTAGGATGGGGTGGTGGGTTGAACATTCCTCTTGATCCATGTTTCTAATCAAATCATGAGTTAACTAAGAGACCACCTTGAAAACGTTCATGATTCACGCTCCCATAGGAATAGGAATCTCATTAAAATAATCATCACATTGATCTTCATATCAGTTGTTAACCCGAGTCTTCATATTACCGGCCATTGGTTGGAATAGAATGAAATTTAGGGGTAACACATAAAGGTTAATCCAAGGAAAAAACATATGAATTATAAATAACTTTTATTTCCATAACATATGAATCAATAGGCTTCAATAAATATTATCCATGATCTAAATTCTAACATACATTCTTAGGTGAATTTTTTAGTTCTCTTAATAATGGTTCATTGTATTCTTGTGAATTTACCAAAGTATAACCCCCAAAAGTGTCATAACTGTGAGTGTATCAAGGCATGTTGTTGTGGACCTAGATTCCCCAGGTCAATCCTGAAACACCTTGTGGTAGTTTTCACTTCGGGGAACATATGTGCCAGAGCCACCTCTAAATGCTCGTATATAGACATGGATGTATTTTCTTGATAAACTATATAATCAATACTCCCAAAATTTAGGGATGTTTTTATTATACATAGTCTTATCCCTAAGGCTTTTACTAGGGTTTTCTAATTATAATCCCAAAATAACTAAACATGTCCTCTAATACTAAATACGACAACCCTTCTTTTTAATACACACTTAAACTAGTTTATTAAAAAAATTAAACATGATACAACATAGACTATTGAGAGGTATAGAGTCTTTGAGGTGATGGAAAATTACATAAAAACATAGAACATAAAACATACAACATCTTTATTTAAATATTCATTCACATAACCCTGATATTCCCTCGTATCTAGCATTGAATGGGATAACTTGAGGACATAAAAGTGAAATGGGTGAGCTATAAATCCAAATATGTGAGTAAACAAGGAATAACATGAATAATACAATACATGTTAAAACTATTCCTATCAATGCAGAATAAAAGAAACTGAACAAAAAGGAATGATATATAATTATTATCATAACATGGAAATGTGGAAACAACACTTAACATTGAATTAGCACAAGCCAAGTCTCATTACACAAGTATCATGTGTAAATAAACATTTCACATTAATTAGCATGTGTAAATAAAAATTTAAGATGATATAGCTTGAGTGAATACTCATTGCACTTGATGTATAATGATACTAATATTTACACAATGCATTGGAGCACAATCATGGCACACCCTTCTTAAACATTTCATTTACTGCACAAGTGTGCCACATGGATCATAAAACATGTATTCATCAACAATTATTACACGATAAAAGAAAGTAGAATTCATACATGAAACAACATATTCAATAATTTAATGGGAAAAAAGAAAAACTCACTTGATAGTGAAATGGGCATGGTATTCACGACACAATAACTTTGGCTAGGGAAAACACGGTGCAATTTCGGCAGGATAATGGTGTGACATAAGAATTAATAAAAATGGTTGATGAGAGATAGGTGGGTGTATTATAATATTTAAATGAAATGGACAGTAAGGGGGTCATATAGATACATGTCCCAACATAGGTAATTTATTTTTTATTCACAATACAAAATAATTTCTTGAATGTAAATGAGGAGGGAGAAATTCGTTGAGGAATTTTGGCATGGTAACAGGTGTACATGGGAGGAATTTGTTTCTAATGCTTTCACTGGGGTGCGTGTTTCTATCTCATTCGGGGATAATGAATGCGTTTTTGTGGCCCCACATTAACACTTTCCAAAGGTGGGAGGCATCCGCTCCATATTTAGTGGTGTCTGCTCTGTGATCGAAACGAGATGAGGGGATGTCAGTTCTTCCTTCCGTGGATTCCTCATTGGAACTCGTTACCTATTGTGGGTCTCCCTTATAGATTTAATACATTGTTATTGAAACTCTTCCTAGATCCATATCATCATGGAAACCAATTAATTGCACTGCTTCTGTCAGGATATTCCAATGGGTCCGGTCAAGGCAGCAACCCTCGGTCAGGAGAGTAGTCATGTTTGGCATCACTGGCATGTCTGGACACTGGGTGATTGCCATGTTTGACTTCTGTTCCTTATTATAGGGATTCTTAAAGGGTTCATAAGCTGGAGGAATCCAACATCTAATGTTGGGAATCATATTCCAGGGGCATGTATCTGAGGTTAACCTCAGCTTCCCATGTCTAACACAGGGAATGCCGCTAGTTTGACGTCTATTGGGGACGGATCAGACATATTAGAACACTAACTATAGTAGATCATATAGGTTCACCCCGCTGGAGGGAACACTGATATTGGGGCCAACATCTGGGTGGCTTCTTGATTGTTGATTAGGGGAATGGGGTATGAGGTGCCATGATCCCACCAGGATGTGGTGGCCCAAGTAAGAATCCAGATCGATAATGGAGCGGCTAAAGGATGCAGATGACGAAGTGGATAGAACCACCATGAGAATGATGATGGTTTTAGGCTTGATCCTTGGAGAGGCTTCCTACGTATCCCCATGGTAGGGAATCAAAGTCCACGTAGTTCACCAGGAAACAGTTTGCCGCATATTGAGGCATTTAACGGCTTGTTGCTAGATGAGTCCCTCAGTTTAATGTCATGTAGGATGAGGGCAGACCGGCATGAAGTGAGTCAGAACTGCTGGGTGTTGGGAATGAAACTCATAGAGGATTCCTACATAACATACCTTTGCAATGATCGATGTCCTCATATTTCATGGATATGTGGGAATTTGGGGCTTACACTTTGAGGTAGCCCAAGGTGTTGGTGCACTGACATGTATATGGTGGAGACCAATGGATATTGTCGGGCTTGAACATTAGGGAGGCTTCTTACGTACCATGCCTTGGCAAGGATCAAATTCCTCGTAGTTCAAATGGGTGGGAACCAATGTGAAGTTGGACCAGGGGTCCAATGGTTGTTCAGCTGGAACCTCGTGGAGGCTTCCTACATACCCTACCATCGCAAGGATCAAAGACCGCATAGATCAGGTTGTGTCGGAGAACCGACATGAAGGTGGACCTGGGGTCTGATGGGTGGTGGGATTGAGCATCTGAGAGGATTCCTATGTACCCTGCCTTATCAAGGATAAAATCCCACATAGTTTAGGTGGAGTCAGAAAACTGACGTGAAGGTATACCTGGGGACCAATGGGTGGTGGGCTTGATCCTCGTGGAGGATTCCTACGTAACCTGCCTTAGCAAGGATAAAAGACCACATAGTTTAGGTGGTGTTGTCAAACCGACGTGAAGGAGGACCTGGGGTCCGATGGGTGGGGGACTGAACCTTGGGAATGCTTCCTAAGTACCCTGCCATAGCAAGGATCAATGACTACAATGTCCAGGTGGCGTGGTGAACCGACGTGAAGGTGGTTGGGAAGACCAGGTTTTGGGCTTGAACCTTGTGGAGGCTCCTTACGTAACCTTCCATGGCAAGGATCAAAGTCCTCATTGTTCAAGTAGGGGAATTTAGGGATTATCCTCTGAGGCAGCCCAAGGAAGATTTCATGGTCAGTGCTCTCTCTAAGACAACATGAGTCATTCTCGGTTTTAGAAACAAGAGATAAAAAAGACCTAATGATCACGTCGCGAAAGGTGTGTCCATCGGAATTGGAGTGGGGCTTATGCATGGAGCGGCCCAAAGAGGTTGGGACTTACTCCATGATGGAGGCCCGATGGCAGAAAATCCCTGCGGGAGAGGGACATTGTACTGAAGAAAGGAGGGGTATGGTGTCCATTCCCCCCTCCCCCCTGGTCCTTGGGACCTAAGAAGAAAGGAGGATCAGGGATGCTACCTCCGGCAAGAAATTCCAGGGGATTACACCAGGGTGGTTACACTTTCCCGGTTAAAAAACACCACTCCGATAAAGAGGATATCATCCCCTGTTAGGGAAGATCTCATCCTCATGGAGACCAGTGGGTGTGAAGAATTTCCAAGTTGGGGGACCCCGTGTGCGAGGCACGGGGCGAGATCACAGTTTAACTTCATGGTTTGAGGACGATAGTGCATGGATAGTTAATGTCCTGAAGCTCGGATGAAGTGGGTTGTCTCCACACCACTAGAACATACATAACTGGTACCCTCTTCTCCTTGGTGAATAGAGGGGACAAGAAATGCCATGGCTACGCAGTATCATGGAGTTAATAATCAGGGGGTCCATGTTAGTGTGGTTCTGTGAATAAGTACTATCCATTAGCGTTCCTTTGCAGAGAAGCATGAGGAGAAGAAATGCAATGGGCAGTATCGTCATAGGGACATTTAAAACACATCGTGCAAAACATGAGGGCTATAACGGAATTGGAATCGCAATGTAGATGGGTTCATAGGAAGGGGCATTGTGAAGCTCTGCTGCTCCATGTGGTTGAGGGTACGTGAGATGGGGTGTGCTTCATGAAGTGGGGCATCTCAGCCTATGCATAGGTAAAAGGTGCATATGGGATGTGCATCACGAAGTAGAAAGGGATTCGTGGAACACTACCTTATAGGGAAAAGGTGCATCGCGAAGCAGGGTATTGTGAGGAAATTTTCTTCTGAAGTACAGTGACACTGCCTTGGCATGTGGATAATATTTAAATGAAGGGTGTTTCGCAAAGAATAAATGCTCTATGATAAACCGGGTCCCCTTGTGTATTCCCTTCCTTGGCAGAGACCCTTAGGCTCTCCGAACGACATCTATCACAGAA
Organism: Viscum album; assembly: GCA_963277665.1. Classification (NCBI taxonomy): domain Eukaryota; kingdom Viridiplantae; phylum Streptophyta; class Magnoliopsida; order Santalales; family Viscaceae; genus Viscum; species Viscum album. The sequence goes on along the minus strand of OY728125.1, from coordinate 551,371,364 downwards.
GAGGGAATCATAACTAGACAAAGGGTAGGCACTTCGCAGAGAAAAACAACTCATGGTTTGTAGAGCAGAAGTGTGCCTCGTGAATCGGGAGCTAGGAAGTTTAAAGGTCGGATTGTCCACCTCCTAGAATTATGGGGAGGCTGGTACATATAGTGGAGAGGTACCGCGAATCATCACGCACTCGACGTGAATTGAGAGTTAGCTTCACGGTGGGTTTGGGAACGTCAAATGCGTTCACAGAGCATCACCGCCTCCTTGCTTCGCGGAAGGTTCGCGAACGTCAAAGGGGATCACTGAGCATCACTACCTCCTATCTTCATGGAGGGTTCACAAATGTCAAAGGGGTTAACGGAGCATCACATCCCCCTGTCTTTGCGGCGGGTTCACCATCGTCAAAGGGGTTCGCGGAGTATCACTGCTTCCTGGCTTCACGGCGGGTTCGTGAACATCAAAGATGTTCAGGGTGAGTCACAGCCTCATGGCCTCTCTGTGGGTTCATAAACGTCAAATGGGTTCATGGAGCATCAATCTCTCCTTGCTTCATGACGGGTTCGCAGAACATCATCACCTTCTAGCTTTGCAGCGGGTTAGCGAATGTTAAAGGGGTTTGCAGTGCATCACCGCCTCCTAGCATCACGGTGGTGTCGCAAACATCAAATGCGTTTGCAGGGCATCAACTCCTCTCTACTTCGCTAGGCGTCATGGTGCCTGGTCGACTCCACAAAGGGGCCTCGCGAGGCAGACCTCGAGTTTGTGTGTTTTTCTCCTCCCCATATTTCGGCATCAACAATTTCCCCCCCTGCAGACATGGAGTCGCAAAAAAGACAAGGGTCTAAGTCTAAGGGTCAATCGCCAAAATCCTTGGTCTTTCAAAAAGCTACCTCAAAAAGAGGGCTCGCCAATCCATAAATCAAATCTATGTCCGGATACGCCATGAATCAGGCCTTGTTCGGGACACACCGCGAAGCTCCGAGGGTCCTCTGCCTATAAATAGGGGACTTGATCTCTCTTTTTTCATTTATCTTCGCCGCGATTCGGAATTTAGTGATATCGATTCGTGAAGTTTTGAGTACTCCCCGACTGCTCCCCATGAATCAGGTCTTCAATTCATGATGCAGTTTGAGTTTTTGGACTCCGCTACAGCGCTTCACCCTCTTTCTCTTGAAGCCATGGGCAAGACTCTCCGAGTGGGTTTCGCGAACTCTCTCAGAAAAGAGGCATCGCGAATTCTCTCTGTTAATGAGATTCAAGAACCAAACCGAAAATCATCCAATTTCTAAAACTGAATGTATCATCCAGAAGATTCCTAGGAGGTCCTAGAGGATCCCACCCAGAGGGACGAGATGGTGAATATTCTGGGTCTGGGGGAGTTTGTACGGAGCCACTCTAACCATGATTCGCTGGTGAAGCTACTATGGCAGAGCCAGAAGAACTACCCTCTATGTAAGAGGTTTCCTTTGAATGGATTTGGGTTGAGGGATGATGTCTTCATCCCTGAAGCATGTAGGGACGAACCAGATTACTGGTTCAGGAGTACGTTGTGCCAGCGCTGATGGTTTAGGGCGGCCGACGACCATACCCGAGAGGATTTCAATCTCGTCCTTACCGATTGCTTATACAAACACCTGAATAATTTTGACGGGAAAGAATTATTGTCTGAGATGTCTCGTCCTCTGTACCAGAATATTTTGAAGGCAGCTTCGAGGAACCCGAGGAAGGTGTGGTCAGTGTAATTGGACTTACGCCAGGGCAGCAACTTCATAGATGATTGGGAATGGTCCTATTGGGTAGGAGCCTTGGGTGATGAGATTGGGGATGAGATGAGGAGAGTGGGTTTTTATGAGTCACCTTTGGCCTCTCAATTCCACATATATCAACAGAAACAGCTGATGCCATCGCTGTTGATAAGATGGTCATCGAGGACCAATACCTTCCACATACACCATGGGGAGGTCAGTATCAGCTTGTGGGATGTCCACGAGATCTCGAGGTTCCTGATACTGGGGTTGATGTATGACGAATTCATCCCCATAATGAGTGTGTGGGAAGATATAGATCAAATTCCATAACTGGAGATGGAGTTAATGTAGCTTGTGCCTGAGGAGGAAAATGAAACAGTAATAGATGTCCATTTAAGGTGGAGGTTCAAACAATTCCTGAACTTCTCAGAAAATAGGTAGTTTCTAGTGAGGCATCGGACATACCTGAAGGGGGCTTGGAGTACGGAGTAGTCGTACTGGCGGCATTTGGAGAACAACAAGTGGAAGAAGTGGTGATTCAGTGTCAGCATTGAGCAACAACTAATAGTCAGGATGGTAGTGTTCATCGTGACTTTTATCTATGGTTGGATCCTGTCAGTGGGGGATACCAACATGGGCGTACACCCAAGGACATTTATCATGGCGTCCAAGTTTGAAACAGGATGTTGGGTCAACCTAGGAATCCAAAAGCTCGCCAAGATTTATAAGGTTTTGGGGCATATCAATGAGGGGAAAAGGCAACAGAGGGTATGTGGTCCATTCCACTGCCTGTATGGGTGGATAGAGGAACAGATCAAGGGGGTTTAAGAATACCAAAAATCTATCTCTACTACGGGCCTGAAAATCCACCCATCGATCATGATTTCCATGGGGAGCTTTCAAGCCAAGCTGACCACACCGTCAGTTCTAAAAAGAGTGTGGAGGGTGGAGAAATTCAATTTCCGCCCATTTCCGTTGCTGAAGGGGGTATTAAATGATGATGGACGGGGGATGGAAGAGCATCGAGCCTATCTCATGGACATTTGAGGTGGATCCCTGGTGGCGAGGGTGGACTGTGAGACCCTCTGCGAGCCATATACCACACACGGGGTTGAAAGGAAATTCCAGTGTATGCAGCGACTAACCCCACATGTCTATCTAGAGGTCTTCAATGAAGAACAACCATGTGTTATGAGTTAGATGTGGCCCATGTTCACATGGGAAGATGGGAAAATGTGGAATGAGTTGCCTCCGCCGACCATCGTCCTTAGGATAGTAAAGGAATATGACCAGAGCTGGGAGGTGGCCTACCCTGGGGAGATGCTGAAGAAACCAACCATTCGATTCGGTGATGGTGAGCTTTCCTAACCTTGGGGATGGAAGGCAGCAAGGGAATCCCGCAGTTGTGGGGCTACCTTGGTATTGAGGCCCGCACCATTTGAGGGGGAAGTAGCTGCCATAGATCCAGTAGTGGTAGAGGACCCGGTGGTTCCAGAGGAGTAGAACCATCTGAAGGGGAGGCCATTGAGAGGATTCCACTGGATACCCACCTAGGCTCCGGGGAAGTGGTTGCACTATCCAGACATGCCAGAAAATGTTGTCTTCCAGGAGGCCTCAAACGTCTGGGAAGTCAACTGGCAATTCCTTGGCCCTGCCATGTTGTGGAAATACCTGAACCATCTCAGGATGGATTTACTGGGGATTGGCCCCATCCTGGCCGGCTTTGCGGTGCCCCATGCGGAGGAGGGGAAGTACCTAGAAGATCTAGAAGACATCATGAATTCCTGGGGTGATCCTCATCCAATGATAGATCAATCCAAGGTGTGGCTCTATTGCATTACTCCCTTGCAGTCTTCGGTCGTTGATTTGAGAGAGCGCTTCCCTCTACCGGAAGAATCAGAAGAGTCGTCTGGGGGAGACGAGGCCGGGACCTGGAGCCCATTGGAGGAGGGAGAAGTTAGAGATCAAGGCTCAGATCTTGAAGAGTTCGCAGATTCCCATGAGGTAACAATATGAAACCCCCTTAACTAAATATTGATTTTAGGTCATTCCGGACATTTTGTTAACATTTTAACTGTACAGGTGTGTCTTATATACAGAACTAGTTTTCATCCCTCAGTGGATGCATATACGGGACCTTCGAGATCTACTCTGGCCACTGCATCTATTTCTGCGATCAGTAGTGGTAGGATAGATGAGGCTATCCCTCTAGAGTTTTCAGACCATCCGACCATATAAAGGGGGCCACACATCGGGGTCCTAATGGTATCAACCCTAGAGCGAGACCAGGGATACGATCTCTGTCATTCCCCTATACCAATTTTATGTCTTTCATCCCCAAACCATGTTTACATACATCCATGTATTTTTATGGCGCATACATTTATTCAAATGGTGTGGGTCACCTTGGCGAGGTTGGTCGAGGCTTCTAGAGGTGTCCATTCCAGGGGAATGCCGGTGGTGGTGGAGGCAGAGGTCTAAACCGACCTAGCGGCGGTGCTCCCGATCACTGGTGGGACTGTCAGTGTGGCTAAACCTGAGATCATCGAGGTAGGATCTGATGATGAGGATCAATCAGATATACTAGATCCCACCACGCCCGATAAAACACCAAATATGGACCCAGTTGAAGTGTTTCTGGGGGTGTTCCCCATGTATGAGCCTTCCAATTGTGATGACTGTGATGAGATGACCTCTGAAAAAGAGGATAGTAAGATATCCCATTTCAGATCATGGATGATGATCACACTCTTCATCAATGACATCCCCAAGAACTATGTTTGGATTAGATGGAAAGGCATCGCTTGCGACTGCGAAAATTGTGTGATGGGGGAGTGGATGTCCAACGTCCTCACATTCTTGTCTGAAATTTTATCACAGAAATGATTCAGGAGTATGAATGTGTCCTTAGTGTGGGCTGGTAGCAGAGGAAGGTGATAAACATCAAGAGGCTCCAGGAGGCTAAAGATGAGATCCAGTGGCTGCAGAATTAGGCAGATGAGCACTCGACCTCCCTCAATGCGCAATCTGAGATAATATTGTGGTTGATGTCCCAGCTGGCATAGGACGAAGAGGCCATGAAGGGATCCTATGAGGAGATGACCACCATATGGACCGATGTGCAGTGGGCCAAGATTGTGGCCAACGAATTACGACCCCTCACTGCCAAGTAGGAGCGGGAGCTGAACAGGCAACAAAAACTCCAAAATTCCACCATCCAGAGAGTGGAAGAGCTGCTTCGCTCTTTTGACGAGGTCAACCCCTCCATGGGGGAAGTCAACCATCGGGTAATGTAGTAATTACAAACCCTAAAACGTACTTTCATGCTTTGATTTTTTTTATTCCATAGCATCCATGAGTTCTGTTGTTTACATTGGATTATTTCATCCTTGTGATGTTCGCGGAGAATCCATCAAACATTCCCTAAGCTCATGTGGGTCGTTCCAGATGGGAGAATCATAAGATGACCACCTTCTCACCCATCCCAATGTAAAAATGAAAACCGTGATTCAGGAATCTGGGTTTTGAAAACCCGGTCCAGATTTCCAGGAGGAAATGGGAGAGACCTGACTAGATAATGAAGCTCTCAGAACAGCTGAATTAACGCTTTCCCAGTTTTCTCTTGTGAACGAACGAGGTGACATGAGGAGGTCTTGAATCAATCTGAACAAATGGGATTGGGAGGTGTCCATCATGATACGTAGGATTTAGAACACTATGGGGGGCTGGCGTGACAATGAAGGATAAATTTTCACCACATTCGAAACAAAGTATCCTTATTGTATTAGCCTAGAGTGGGGATAGAAAATTAGGGCCGACCAATGACCATGTTCGAAATATGGGGCCTGACTCAAAATGTGATATGTTAATCTTACAGAATGTTGGCCAAGGACATTAGGCGAGCCATGGGCCCAGCATCAATACTATTAGGGGGTTCCCATAGACTTGAAAGAGGACCAGGGTCTGAATAAGGGGTAGGGAAAGCCTGGAATTTGGAGTGGTGGTTTGTTTGAACAGAATCCTACACTCAAAACTACACCACCATGGTGGTGGCACATTAGATGGTCACATCAATTTTATCATGGATCATCCCTTCTTTTAGAAAAAACCTCTTCGGCGAGTGAGTTGTTGCCTCCCAATGCCATTGTGGGGAATCTCGAACATGAACACGGAAAAGCTGCAGTTACATGGTTCCCCACAAGGGGACAGGACAGGGGGCCGTAACTGAGGAGGAATAGTATTTATGATTCATGGGGCTGGACCTAAGGTGTAATGTATGGTTGTCTCTACATATCCAATGAGGATGGGAATCCAGCCAGACATAGTTCTTGAAGATGTCGCATAGTTTAACGTCTTGTGGAAAGGACACATAGAGGTACTAGTTTACAATCATAGAGATCAGAACATGGATCAGTATAGAGTGTGGGGGCTGCGTGGTAATTGATTATAAAACACGGCGTGAATGAGGACTCAGAGTCCAGATTACCATGTGTTCCTCGGGAAGGTATTAGGTCGAGGGACCAGAGATGATAGTTAAGCTGGGCCCATGGTGGAATCACTTGAGGGTTCCTACGTCTCTCATGTAAATAAGAATCAAGTTGTACATAGTTATAAGATGTGGCACGGTAAGGTACCGGTGACAGGGATAAAAGGAGAGTGCGGGTGTGGCCCTCACACCAAAAGAAGTAGTATTTGATGTGTCTTGTTTGTCCTTTAAGGTGAATAGTTTTTATGTGAAGCAACGGGCCTAGGAAAGAAAGTCCTATCATCTCCACAAGAATAAAGCCATATGCATGCATTAACAAATGGTATGGCATGTGACAAATACTAAACATGGTGTCCCCTTAAGTGAGGACATCACGATGTAGTGTCGTTTTTCGTCATGCGTCGAAGAAGATAATGTCATAGTTTAGGGTCATGTGATGGGACCCTGAATGCATTTTAACATCATGAGGCACAAACGTAGTAGAGATGAGGATAAAGGGGGAATTTTCAAATTGCATCAAAAAATACCCATCGTGAACGAGGGAAGAATCCCATACCACACCGTACGCGATTCCATGAAATAATCCTTGGGCCAAGGGGACAAAATAGAGGTAAGAGGGTAAAGGGGAAGGAGAAACTAGCTTCCAATTAAGATGGACCCCCAAACGAGATATCGGGGTGTTCCTAAGTATCCCATGAGGATGGGAATCAAGCCATATGTAGTTCTGGAAGAGATCATAGATTATGGTCCTAGAGCTCGGACCATGGATAAGCAAAATCCTTTCAAGTAAGTGCAGACCTCAACCCGATCCCTAAGCCCACGTGAGTAAAAATATGTGTGGGAAACAAGGGAAGAAGTGGTTTTTTGCAATACTTGGGGCACATGTCAATGGGAAGTCGGTGCGGAGCCCCGAATGATGCCTTTATCACGGCTCTGTCCTCCAATTGTGCAAATGCGCACTAATGGATAGTGCCAAGAGTGCTAAAATAACACATAGACATGATGGGTGAAAAATGATGTGAATCATGTAACCAACATTCATGGATTAAAGGGGCTGGCATGAAGATGAAGGATAAATGTTGGTAGTGTTTGAAAAAAACCATCTCTATCTCATTAGAATTAAATAGGGATAATCAAATGAGCATCGACCCATGACCAGATTCGTAACGCATGACTTGTATCGATTTGCTGTCTGAAACCCTTGAGGATGTTGGCCAATGATGGTAGGAGATCCCTCAATCCCAGAATCCCAACCATTTTTGGGGTCCCCTTGGGTGTGGAATATTATGGAAGCCCAAATTAAGGGGAACTCAATCCCTGAGAAACGGGTAAAATCATGTCTGAGTAGAGTCTGACATTCCAGGTACTAAACCAGAGTACCCATAAACAGATTGGTGCATCGTCGACGAGGGTCGAGGATGGTGCTCAACTTGAGAGTAACTAATTTGAAGGGATAAGTATATAATAAGGTGATAGGGAACTATTATGAGGGAGTGGTCTGTGGTGTGGTCTTTACAAACCTGATGTGAATGAGGACATAGTCTCATACCACACCATATACTCCCCTCCCCGGGAAAGGGTAGGCCAAGGGGCCAAGGTGAAATTCAGATATCTGAGAGATGGAGCTAGACCCAAAGTCTATATGTTTGGGCGATCCAACATATCCCATGAGGATGTGAATCAAGCCACATGTAGTTCTATGAAGTTGCAATTATGAAAGGAGCATAGTTTAATGTCTTAGAACTCAGACCATAAATAAGGGATTATCCCAAGTAAATACGAACCTTAACCCGATCCAGAAGCCTACGTTAGTCGAACTTGGTGTAGGAAACAAGGGTGGATAAGGTATTTAAAATATGATAAATATATGAAAAGGGGAATCTGTGGATCCCTGAATTATTGCCTTATCGCAGCTTTCCCCTCCTAACGTGTGGATGTGCACTGAGGAATAATACCAAGAATTTCAAAGTTATACTTGGAAATGATGAGGTGGAGAAGGATGTGAATCATGTAACCAACATTTTAGGCTTAATGGTGTTGGTGTGACGATGGATGATGACTGTTGACCGTGTTTGAAACACATCATCCATATCGTGTTTTTCTGAAATGGGGACAAACAAATTAATGTCAAACGCTGAAAATATTCGCAATGTGGGACTTGTATCAATTTGTTGTCTAATACCCTCGAGGATGTTATCCAGTAATGGTAGGGGAGCCCCTATGCCTAGCATCCATGCAATTTGGGGGTTCCTTTGGGTGTGAAATGTGATGGAAGCCCTAATGAAGGGGAACATGAATCCCAAATAATGGGTGAAAGCATGTCTGAGTAGAGTCTGACATTCCACGTACTAAACCAGATTAACCATAGGCACATTGGTGAATTGCCGAAAGAGGGCCGATGTGCCAGGATAACAGTGATACCCATTAAAGATGGGGATGGACATGATGTCGAGATGTCGTGGCCATCCTGTGTATCCCATAATGATGGGAATCAAGCCACACGTATTTCTGGAATCACACATAGGGGTTAAATACCCTAACGAGGGGGGTGTATGGCTGGTGAGTAACCCGACATGAATGAATAAATAATCCCATACCAAACAGCACAACCCTAAACAGGAGCTTGGGATGGGTGCACGAAAAGCCAAGGGACATGTGGGTGGGCCTCGGTCGGAAAGACCCAACTAGTTTGCAGTTTATCATCTTGCAGTGAGGACGAAGAGAAGAGTATGATACCCCAAACAAGGGAGGTGTACAGAATGTTGAATAACCCAAAGTGAATGAGGGAAAATCCCGTACCAGACCATACACTCTGGGTAAGAACTTGGGTCGAGGCCCGAGAAGGCCAATGGACCTGAGGATGGGCCTCGGTCGGAATGGCCTGACCAATTTGTAGTTTAACGTCTTTCCGTGAGGACCAAAATGGGTAAATACCCTACATAAAAGAGGTGTACGATATGGTGAGTAACCCGATGTGAATGAGGACATAGTCCCATACCACACCATATAACCTTGAATGAGAACCTGGGCTGTAGGCCAGAAAGGGAAAAGGGGCCTCCAGCCGGGCGTCTCAACTAATGGTAGCCACACAACCACTTGTGTGGTTATTGCCTCATAAAATCTCCTAATCCAATGTGAGAAGTGCTCAGTGTGGGAAACAATGAGTCGGATTCAGCTCTCCCTTCTAGATAAGGGTCAAGCGACTAGCATCGCCTAATGGGAGTTCATCGCTTGGAGAAACAACGGGGTAAAATGAACCACTACAGTCAATGTTTGGGACATCTTGGGGTGGACCTAACAACACCAGATAGTAGTTGACCATGTTCGAAACACAGATTCCCTATAGTGACATGGAATGGGAAGAACAACTGAACATAGACCACTGGTCATATTCGCAACACGAGATTTGTATCAATTCAATGTTAAAAATCCTCGAGAGTGTTGGCCCGAAGTTGTAGGAGTGCCCTTGGGCCTAACATCCATGTCATTCAGGGGGCCTTATGGATGGGAAAGATGATGGAGTCCTAATCAAAGGAGTAGGTTAATCATAGATGTATTTATATATGAACGTGGAGAATCTCTCCAAGGTGCAGGACATATGGATGGATCAAGATTAGCTTGACGTGAATTGGGAAAAAATAATGCACTCCCCCATTTGTCTCGACACGAGGAGAAGATTCTTGCGTTTTGGCTGGGCTAAGAAACAAAATGTTCGAGCATTTTTATGTATCCCATTCAGATGGGAATCAAGTCGTACATAGTTCTTGATGGCCATGCCATTTTACATCATGTGGTGAGGATGTGGGAGGATTGAATAATGGGGAGAGGGTACATGGTGTGACCGTTATAATCCTAGTATGAGTGGGGATATGGAATCCTATACCATATCATGCAAGGATCCTCCGAGAGAACTACACCTAGGGGGTATAGTGAAAGAGAAGAGTTCGGGGGCTGTGCTCCAGACGAAACACTTGAGCGTTCCTATGTATCTCGTGCGAATGGGAATGAATACATATGTAGTTTTAAGGGCGTAGTTTAACATCTTGTAGGATGATGCATAGTTTAAATTCATGTAGGACTGAACTTTTTAAGGTCATGCAGGGCCGAACTGTTTAGGGTCATGCCGGACCAGCATAGAGTTTAGGCTCTTGTGGGGCCGACAGTTTAAGGTTGTTCAGGACCAACCATGGCTCAGGAAAAGTATTTCTTGAAGAAAAAGGCATTGCTGGGAGGAGATATACGCTCACCATCCATGGTCACTGCGGAGTATGCTTCGTTGGGGTAATCCCTATGAATTATGTAAGGTCCTTCCCATTTGCGCTCTAACTTGGGTGGTTTCCTGCCATGGATCATTAGCACCCGGAGGTCCAATACCAAGATGCCTTGGAGGAAAGAGAGTAGACGAACCTTCTTGTTGAAGGATCCAGCTATCTTATTCAGATGCCTTTACAGATTGTGCAGAGCATTAATCCTATTCTCTTCAAGTACTTCAAATTCAGCTAGACGAATTTCGGCTACCTTATCTAGCACATGGTGGTCATAGACTGATATGCGTAACGAAGGCAGTTGGATATCGATGGGTTGGACAGCCTCAGCTCCGTACACTAGGAAATATGGGGTCACCTAGGTGGAATTACGAGTCGTCGTCCGATAATCCTATAGGGAATTAGAGAGCTTGTACGGCCAACTCTTCTTGTTCTGACAAACCTTTTTCTGCAAATTGTCAGAAGGGGTTTTGTTGAATGCCTCAATATGTCCATTCACTTGCGTGTGGTAGCAGGAGGTATGGTTCTAGTAGATGTTACACATGGCATAAAATTTATTTAGCTCGACTGCTCAGAAGTTAGTTCTGTTATCAGTAAGGATGATTTGGGGGAATCCAAACCTATAGATGATATTGGAGCCCATGAAGTCAATTATAGAACGGGCCTAGACCTCTTTGAGATGAACTTCGTCTACCCACTAAGTAAAAATAACTATGGCCTTCAGGATCAACCTGCACTGGCCAGCTGTCGACGGTGAGTATGGTCCGACAACATTGAGTCCCCACACCGCGAACGATAAAGAGTACATGGTAAAGTGGAGAGATTTTGGCGGCCGATGAAAATGTTATCAATAATTTGGAACACATGACATCTCCTGGCAAACTCGATATTGTCATTGGCAATGGAGGGCCATAAGTATCCCAGTATGCAGATCTGATGGGACAACATCGGCCCGATCTGGTGAGTGCTGCAGGAACCGATGTGAACCTCATGCATGACATGAGAAATCTCATCTCCTTGGATGTAATTGAGGAGAACACCCTAGAACCCATGCTTTAATAGAATATTCTCAAGACTGGGACCACTCTAGAGGGTAAACTACAGCGTACGATGTCAGAGTTGGTCGCGCTCGACCCAATCAGCTGGGAGGAAACCATTTTGGAGATACTCGACAAAATGGAATCACATCATCCATTTCACCAGAATAACCTGGGGGTCCTGACGTGGAGGCTTCAATGGTAATATGTCTTACTTGTAGGTCGTCATCATCCTCATATGTGATGATGGCAATGAAACTCCGATGTTCCATTTATAGGACCAGGTCATCCTGCTCTGGATCTTCAAGTGATGCAATGAGGTCGTCCAGGGCATCAGCTCGACTGTTATGAGATCGAGGGGCATGAATAACCTATGGTCAGGATTAAAACTGGGCCATTGGTTGGAGGGTGCGCTCCAACAATGGTACAAGCTCCAGTTTTCTGATGACATATCCACCTTTGACTTTCTGGATGACTAGTTCAGAATCCCAATTTACATATAAATGAGGAACATAGATCACGAGAGCCAGATCGAAGCTAGTGTTGAGAGCCTCATACTCTTCCTTGTTTTTGGAACGGCCTTCAAATAACTATAATGAGTATGGAAGAATGGCTTGTGCCGTGGTAATATTGAAAATACCCAGGCTTACATTGTTGATCCTAGGATCATTGATTCTCCTTCCAGTGGGGCTCTGGGAGGCACCATCATTGTGCATCTACCAACATGGGATGACATGATCTACTAAGAGGATTGCCTCGTCGGGAAAATCTAGGTACATGGGATGGTCCACGGGTGTTTGATGGGCAGCTAGTAAATCTTCCAATACCTGTCCCTTGATAGCTTTCTTAGGGACACACATGATGTAAAACTACTGGAGGATTACCACCCACCGTGCTAGATGACCGGTCAACATGGGGTAGTTCAGGATGTACATCAGCGGGTCTACCCAAGACACCATCTGTACCTCATGGTGATGCAGGTAATGTCACAACTTCTCCATGAAAAATACGAGTGCAAGTTAGCTTCATTCAATGAGGGACTATCTGGTCTCCCTATCGATGAGCATATGAATGAGATAGTAGAGGAAGTTTTAGGTCCCCTCATTGTTCTTATGGGAAATAAGGGTACAAAGAGATAATTTAGGGTAGTCACGTACATGATCAAAAAATTTCCAGAGACGAGTGGCATCTAGACTGGAGGCTAGAGTAGATAATGCTTGATTCCCTCGAACCTGGTCTGGCACTCCTCATCCCATTCTTAGGTGGTGCCTCTCTTCATAAGCCGAGAAAAGGGATTACACTTGCTTTCCATATTCACAATGAATCGAAGTATGTAGTCTAAGTGGCTTTGGAAACCCCAAAGCTCCCGAATATTTCTCGGGGGAGGAATCTGGATGATGGACTTGATCTTCTCTAGGTCAATATCGATGCCCCGGAACCTAAAAACAATTCCCAGAAACTTCCCGGAGGTGAACTCGAAGGCACACTTCAATGGGTTCATCTTCAAGTGGAGGAAACTTAAGATGTCGAACACTTTATCAAGGTCCTTGAGATGGCCTTGGAGCTGGCGATATTTGACCACTAGATCGTCCACATAGCATTCCACCAATGTTCTGAGGATTGTCTTCAATAAATGGTGCATGGCCCATTGATAGGTGGTACCTACAATCTTCGGTCCGAATGGCATACCCCAGTAATAGAAAGTAGCTTAGGTAACCCTGAAAGCTATAGACACCACGTCCTTAGGAGCCATTCAGATATTGTTGTATCATGAGTAACCATCCATAAAGGAGAGGTCGTGGAACCAAGTAGTTGCATCAATCCGAAATACTGTCACCGGAAGGGGAAAATCGTCCTTCGGATAGTGACTGTTGAGATATCAGAAGTTGATGCAGACTCTGATATGTCCATTATTCTTCGGGACTGGCACAATGTTGGATAGCCACATGGGGTACTAGACCTCCTTATAAAAGTTGGCTATGATAATCTTGTCAAATTCGGCCTCGACCATGGAACCGTGAGTAGGGTTCATCTTCCTAGGATGCTGCTTGACCCTATGGTGATTTTTCGTGAGACCAAGGCAGTGGATGGATACATGAGGATCTAGTCCATAAATCTCGTCGTAAGTCAAGGCTAACACATCACAATGATTTTCAGGAAATAAATGTACCACTTCTACACCTCAAGGGGTATGGAGGCACAGATTGATGTGGGTCTCAGATCTGCCTCACTACTAAGGTTCACCTGTACCAGTTCATCGATGGTGGTAGAGACACTTTTATCAAATGTGTGGTGATAATCCTCTATATCCTCTTCTTCATTTGCTTAGGAGGGATTTATCATGGGAGAAGCTTCCTCTTGGTCGGCAGATCCTGACGGGAGGCTGGTACTAGCCTGGATAGTAGTGGACAACATATTGAGAGATCCACGTGTTGCAGAAACCATAGCGATGAAGGTAGTCGATTCGATTCCATCTGGTCTTCACCCCAAGGGGCCATGTTTGATGATATCATAGAAATAGTGGCGTGTCGGCTTGAGCCAGTCAATCCCAGCCCAGAAAAATAGACACATCCGACGTATTTTCGTTACAATGGGGCGGACATCTCGATATCTTATGGGGGTAGGAGGCTCCAAGTTCACCTAAGCCTGGTTTGTGTAGGAGCACAAGGTGATTTCTCGCCGTTTCATGGACATGGTAATATGCTTCACTCTTGTACCAGATAAAACAATGAATTTCTCCATATCAAGGGTTGTGGCCTCCAATCGATGTATGTGGAAGACATAGGCATGATCCAGACCTGCCTAGGGGTCAGTTGAGACCGTGATGGGTTCGACCTCCCATGCCTATATCTGTTTATCATTCCACTTGTAATAATCAACATCCAGGTGGAGGGATTCACTATAGGAGAAAGGATATGCATCACCTTGGAGTATGCCTACTCAACCATTAAGGGAGTACTTGAGGAACTAGTTATACGACGAGGGGACCACCGCATGCAGGTACATCCATGGTCTTCCCATCAATGTGTTGTACACGATATCCTTGGAGACAACCATAAACCCGGTGCTGGAAACTCGGTCTCCGAACAGGGTCTTCAAGAGGATCATAGCAACTGGGGTCTTCTCTATCTTGGCGTATCCCAGGTTTCTTAAATCAGTGGGAGTCAATTCATCTTCAGATTACCCCAACTTCCACAGTGTCTGCGTCAAGATACGGTTGATCCCGGAGCCAGTATCAACAAGACAATGGTGAATATCCATGCCTTTAAATTGGATGGTGATGTACAATGGGAATATATGACAAAGTATGGGTGAGGCTTCATATTCTATATAGAACTAAATGATGTCCTGACATTCAGCGTTCTTGACCGCTTCAGCGCGAAAGGCTTCTGCAGCTGCGACCTCCGTCTCAAACAGGAGTGGGCCTCATAAAGCCTCAGCGAGGGCCTCACAAATATCTTATGACATGAGAAGGGCCTCAAGGATGGAAAGACTTACCTGGATGCTGGAAACGTTCTTGAGAACATCATATTTCTCCGCCAGGCATGAACTTCTTCATACAAGATGTCGCTGTGTGATTGAAGGCATGACGGGCCCTTTTGGATGGACAGGCGGCTTGCAGGTGCTGGGCATGTCCATCTGTTCACTAGTCAAACCCTGAAAATTAGATTTCAGATGAGGACTGGATGACTGAGATCATCTTGTAGTAGGGAAAGGCTGGTCCCGACATGGTTGAGGAAGCTCTGCCAGATCCAGCAGCATAAACAGTGGGGGAGGCGGTCCCGACGACACTAGATGAAGAGGCTGCGCGTGCCGAGTTCTACACTGGGCCAGCTCTATGGTCTAATTGGAATGAATAGCCTGGATGGAGGTTCCAACTGACGTCCCCCAATGACCCATGTGGATGCGACTCCGTCGACATTGGCGTCGGTTAGGGACGTTGGAGAAGTGCGTCTGACGCTCCTCGTTGTTGGGAGTCATATAAGGGTTTACTAACTCAAAGGTATTAACCGAAGCGTACCTTTGACTATCACATGAAGAATAATCAATAAATCAGTGTATAATGGGGGGAATCCCCATCTTAGGGGGCATGAAGTCGCTGAGAGTGCAGTACGACGATGGCAATGGAGGTGCTCATTGCTTTCCCTTATACCGCCGATAATTTATCTTTTGGGAAGAGGCCGACTGAGATGATGATGAAGTAGTGGTGGCTATGGATTATGAAGGCTTCGAATGATTCAGGAGTGCCATAATTATGCCACAGGAAGGGGCGACTGTTTTTCAAGCCATCCATTTATCATACTTCTGGGACTCGTGGTTGGAAACCTGTTTCCACTCACCTTCGTTGTCGCTTTCTCTATCCGGCCTTATGAAGACACCTACCACTTGTTCCAGGGTCGGTCCCAACCTGACTATGTTGTTATCGACCTGGTCTTGAAGCTTGTCTTTAAACACGTAGCACTACATGGTGGTGTTCCCCAGAATCGGATGATATGGGCAATAATTTGGGTAATCACTGTGATTCACCACTTCCGGCCTTCTGCACTCAAGAAAGCGAACAATCCCCTGCTCTAAGGCGCTACAAATGTAACCAGGGACCTGATTCTCATTGAACGAGTAGGTCCAGTTTCTTATTTCTAGAAAGGGGTCCCTTGGAGCATGACCCTGGCGAGAAGATGGAGATTCCTGTTGAGGAAACAAACCCTGATTGTCCCTCTCGGGAGGTGGCAGTGCATTCTGGAGGGGCACCTGCTGATTCTGAGGAGGAAGCTTCTGAGACGGATATTGTGCCTGAGGTGGAGGGCCACTGCGAGCCTGCAGGTCCGGTTCCACCGGTAGCAATTCTAGTATCCTAGGGGCTTCTATTTGCGCCACTGTTGTGGTTTCGACTCTGGAAGCCCCCCAATATGATATTATAGGGGGAAACAGAAGTTCCTGGATTTCCTATTGCAGGGATTCCTCCAGGAACTGGGCCTTATCGGAGATGTCTCGGAATCATCCAGGGTAGTTCATGGTTATTATAGAGGGAACTAGTTCTGTCTTGACAATTCTTATGCACATTTTCAATAATTGTTCCTTATTCAGTGGCTTTTCAAGGGAGAATGTGATCCCCGTTCAATTGGGGAAAAAGTCTGTGACTCACTCATCGTGCCATTGTTTTCACTTAAAGAGGTCTGCGATGCTCTTTTTCCAAGTGGTAGAGCTTAACTGATAGAGGAATTTCTTGGGAAGTTCCTCCTAGATGGTTACAGATCTGATAGAGTGCTGGTTGTACCAGACAAATGTTGGCCCATCAAATGTATCAACAAAATAGTGGAGCATGGAAGCCTATTTCTGTGATGCAGTCCCTAACATGGGCCCACACCTTGATTTGAGGTGGTCTAGGTAATGTGGTAGGTCCCATGTCCTGTTAAAGGAGGAGAAGGTGGGATTGAAGAACCCCGAGGTGCCAGTATATCATCCATCCATGCGGGATATGGCTTACCATCCGGTTGGATTTCCACCTGTCACATTTCTAATGCCTCAAAGTGGGATATGAGTGCCATCATAGCATCATATGGGTGTGGTTCCTTGTCCTGACAGGGATCCCAAACTACGACCGCGTTGGCGGGCACTTCAGCACGATAAACTGGATCAACGGCTCATGGAGCGGTTGGTTGAGTGACTTGCAGCTAGGGTAACCCAAGATGGATTTCATGGATTGCCGCTCCGTTCAGGAGGGTTCGGTGAGACAATCCATTCCGTTTTTTCATGAGCTCCTACTCCAGTTTTGTCTGCAGGGGAAACATGATCAGGGTTTCCTGGAGGCTGCTTGCTAAGGGGAATTTGTTCCAGCCCCTAATATACCAGCCTAGGATTTCCATTGTAGGGCCGTCGCTCTACAGTGCAATCATCCAAGAGGTTGTCGACAAACTTGTTCTTCTCAGCAAGCTTCTGGAACAATGTGGCCTTCTCGGGTTCCTCCTTCATTTTCTGCACTAAGGCAGACAAGTCGGAGTGTTTGGTAGCATCGATGTGCTCTTTTCCCTTACCAGAATTCCGGCTGAGTACCAATGATTCGGTGGGTGCATGGAGACGTAGTAGGTTCCTCTACTGATGAGTAATCCTCACTGATGGGTCCAATAGTGGTGGAACTCCCTCAGGGGGCAAGTCTTCATAGAGATACTCTAGCTCATCTTCCTCGTCCAGTAGGTCGGCCATGTTGACTGTGACCCTTTCTGGGAGAATTTCATCAATATCGCCTAGCCAGCTGGGCTATCGCGGGATATAACTGAAGAGGATGGAAGAATACTTCCCCCAGTAATATATATTCATGTGGGGGGATAGCCTCCATGATAATTATTCAGAGTATCTTGATACTCTGAACGCATTGCTGTTGGAGGGCCTCACGGTGACCTGGTGACTCAAGGTGCTAGCCCACAGATAGTATGTCCAGATCGACCAGACAACATTGCTCGCTAATGTCTTCGAAATGTGCTTGGATCTTGGGGTAAACCAATCACTTATGATGAATATAGAAATGTGTCACCTAGAGGGTGTAGCAGAAACACTCAACTTCCTTCGTGATGAGGGATTTCGGTATGCATAAATTTTGTTCTGCCATAGGATAGAACTTCTCAGAGAAGTGGTCCCCTGCAAGGATGTTCTAGAATCTCATCGAATCAGATTTCGGGTCTGGCACTTGATTGCACCACTTTTCAACAGGTTGTGGTTGAGGAACATGTAGAAGAGCTGAGGCAGAACGCTGTGACAGTTGGCTGGATGGTGGAGAGTATGGTGAATGGGATGACTGTCCGCTATATCTCGTGCTTTCTTTCGATGTGTGTAGCGACCTGGATTCTACGTCGTCATAAGACTGGCTGATGGACGCTATTACCGTCTTAGGGGATAGGGCTACCAGTGATGGACCGCGATGCTGCTTTCCCACCACTAGTCCGCTGAATATCTCTTTGTGATCTCTTGTGGAGGTAGAGAGTGCTTCTGGTGACGATGGTTGTGATTTATCGACTGTAAAACATGGTGTTGCCATATTTTTATTCTTCTTGATAAACATGTGGAGGTAGGTGCGATTCATATGCAACTCGCATTCCAGGAGCACCAGGATGATTCTCCTCACCCTTGCACCGGCCCTTGACCGAGATGAGAGAGGGGAGGGCTCCCGAGATGAGTTGTATTCCACTTTAGAATCTGAGAAGCTGCTTGATCTGATTTATGTCCGGAGTTTTCAGAATCTTTCATATGGTAGTGACGACCCACCTTCCTTCTCCTGGGTGGCTCCTCAGGACAAGGAATATTTCATAAATGGGGTCTTTCGGCTGCACTGGTGCTTGGGCGGAGAGGGTTTCCACCTGAGAATGTCGGAGTGCGAGGAGCACCGAGACAAATGACGAAGGGGACATGGGGAGGACCTATATGGGTAGCAATGGAGTGAGAAAAACATTCTCTAGAACTGGCAGAAGAATGGGGAGGACATCTATTCTTATTTTCCCTGGTGACCTTAGAACGACAGGGTTCCTTGTACTGGTCTTGCTGAACATGGGTCGGACCTCCATGCTCGGTGTGGGTGGAGCGAGGCTGGCCTTCACACATCTAGTTTTCGAGGCGAGGAAGACAATAACTAGTTTTGGAGAGGACGTGGGGAGGATCCCAACATTAGAGAGAGACCAGATGGTCAATGACCCTACATCAGTGGTCGGGGGAAGGAGGAATGGCTTCATACCCAGTGAAATGGGAATGAGAGAAAATTTCGTATCAAGTATCACTACTCTGGGGAAGGCCTCCATTCTTATTGAGGGCAGAACGGGGTGGACCACCATGCCGAGCCTCAAAGCGTGGGAGGCCCACACTGTCTGTGGTAGTGGTACTGGGAGGACCTCCGTACGGGGTGGCATCGCTGCGGGTTGGTTTTCGGCAACCACTACTTGTGCCTCCGACCAACAGAGTCGACCCAGCCCGCCCTTGGGGTGGTTGGGGACTCGATCCCGATCAGGCGTAGAGGTTCCCCAACACAGTGTATGCAAGGGACTGATGATATGTGTCAGCGGTGGCTCGGGAGACAGTAGATGTCGACGTTGACGCCCCTTGGCAGGTGTCCTCCACAAATTGTGCCCAACGCTGGCATCGGGTAGGACCAAATGAGGACGGTGGTGCAGGTATGTAGCATACCAGCTCTCTTCCAGCAAGACCAGGAGGTGGCACTGACACGACCGAGTGGGAACCCTTGATGGGGGCCCCTTGATTGTGACTCTGACCGGGATGGGCCAGACGTCACCTACCTCATCATTGTAAGGTAGGGAGTCATCAAATAGTTCTAGGGAGTGGCTCCAAAAATGGTTGTATGTTGGGGTAGGGAGAAATGGATCCCTTTGCATCCCTCAGTGGTGCATTAGAGATGAGATGCAGACACCTCCAGATCTAGGCGGTCCATATCCCGCGTCGAGATTATGCCATCCTCCTCGCAGCTTCTTTTGAGGTCGTTGATTACCGTCCGATGAATGACCCTGGACAGGGACAGAGGGCGTGGATTCCCAATGATCGTAGATGTAGAGGCTATCTTGGAAGTGGTGAAGCCAGGTGGAACAGCCATATTGGCATTGGCCATGCCCCTACGTCGATGGCCAGGTAGTGATCGTGTCCCTTGTGCAGAAACACGATTCATGAGAAGCAGAGAGATTAACTCATCTGGGATGAAAGGAAAACAAATTGACGACCAATGCCCTAGCACCATCCCATATCCCATGGTCAGTAAGAGGGATCCACACTAACAAAGTCACAGAATGGGATGTCTAATGTTCTAATGCATTAACTTCAGGTGAGTTACACACCAGGCCCACTATATTTGTGGCGGGACCCGATGCCAAATAACTGGATCTAGTGACATGACAATCCATTGATGACTCAAATTATACTAATCTCTATATTGAGGAGAAGAACATCACGTCGGGTTCACCATTTATGTTTTCGATGCTTTTGTCGGGGCGCATTCATCCTTCTCGTTCAAGGATGAGTGGTGCGGTTTTGTTACCCCGCATTCCTGCATTCCTAAGGCGGGCAAAATTTGCTCCTTATTCAGGGACGTCTACTCCTTGATCAAAATGAGATGATAGGATGTTGGTTCATCCTTCCATGGATTCCTCCTCGGAACTCATTACCTAGTGTGTGTCTCCATTATAAATTTAATTCGTTGTTCGTGAAACTCTTCCTGTAGCCATATCATCATAGACACCAGTTAATTACACTACTTCTCTCGGGACATTCCATGGGGTCCAGTCAGTGGAGAAATCTTTGGTCAGGGGAGTAGTCACATTGGGCATCATTGGCGTGTCTGGATGCTGGGGGATTGGTGTGTCTATCTTTTTCCCCATATTATATGGTTCTTATGGGAGCAGAATCCTAAGGTATCCCACATCTTACACAGGGAATCATATTCCATGGGCATGTATCTGAGGTTTTCCTCTGCCTCCCATGTTTAACACAAGGTATGCCGCAATTTTAACATCCCACAGAGATGGATCAGACTGATCAGAACACTGAATGGAGTGGACAATATGTGTAAAACCCCCTAGAGGGAACACCGATATTGAGTCCAACTTGTGGGTGGCTTCCCGAGTGATGTTGAGTGGAATGGGGTATGAGGTGGCCTGATCCCACTGGGATGTTGCGGCCTGAGAATGAATCAGGATGGATAATTGAGCGGTTGAATGAAGCAGATGATAAAGGGGATGAAACCATAATGAGTATGACAATGGTTTTGGCTTTGATCCTTGGAGAGGCTTCCTAAAAATCCATGTGTCATGGAATCAATGTCAGCGTAGTTCATCAGATGAAAACATTCCGCTGACTGGGGCATTTAATGGCTAGCCGCTGGATGAGGCCCTCAGTTTAACATCATGCATGACGAGGGTAGACCTATGTTATGTGATTCGGGACTGCTGGGTGTTGGGCTTGAACCTCATGGAGGATTCCTATGTACATTACCTTAGCATGGATCAAAGTCCTCATAGTTCCTGAATATGGGGGTATTTGGGGCTTATGCTCCGGGGAAACCCAAGATGTTGCTGCATCGACATGAAGATGGATGAGACCAAATGATAGGGTGGGATTGAACCTCAGGTAGGCTTCCTACGTACCCTTCCTTGGTAAGGATCAAAGTCCTCGTAGTTCAAATGGGTGGGAAAAACGTGAATGTGCACCTGGGGTCCAATGTTTGTCGGGATTGAAACTCGTTGAGGCTTCCTACGTACCTTGCATTATCAAGGATCAAAGACCATGTAGTTTAGGTGGTGTCGGCGAACCGATGTGGAGGTGGACCTGGGGTCTGATGGGTGGTGGGCATGAACCTTGTGGAGGCTTCCTACGTACCCTACCTTAACAAGGATCAAAGACCACATAGTTTAGGTGTTGTTGGAGAACCGATGTGAAGGTGGACCTGGGGTCCGATGGGTGGTGGGATTGAACCTTGGGGAGGCATCCTACGTACCCTACATTAGCAATGATCAATGACCACGTAGTTCAGGTGGCGTTAGGAAACTGACGTGAAAGAGGACATAGGGTCTGATGGGTGGTGGGCTTGAACATCGGGGTGGCTTCCTACGTACCATACCGTAGCTAGGATAAATGACCACGTAGTTCAGGTGGTGTGGTGAACCAATGTGAAGGTGGTCGGAATGACCGGGTGATGATCTTGAACTCATGGAGGCTTCTTACGTACCCTTCCTTGGCAAGGATCAAAGACCTTATAGTTCAGGTAGGGGAATTTAGGGGTTATGCTCTAAGGCGACCTAATGAAGTATTCATGGTTGGTGCTCACTCTTAGTCTGTGTGAATCATGATTGGGGTGAGAAACAATGGATAGAAGAGACATGGAAATCAAGTCTTTAAAGGTGCATCTATGGGAAGTGGAGTGGGGCTTACGCATGGAGCGGGCCAAATAATTTGGGACTTACTCCAGAATGTAGGCCCAATGGTATAAAATCCCATCTTGAGAAAGACTTTGTACCGATGAACGGGGGGGGGGGGGTCCAGTGTCCATTCCCCCCTCTCCCTGGTCCTTGGGACCGAAGAAGAATGGAGCAGTAGGGATGCTACCTCTGGAATGAAAATCTAGGTGATTACACTAGGGTGGTTGCACTTTCCCCATGGACAAATTCCACTCCGATTAGGAGGATATCATCACATGTGATGGAATATATCATCATCGCAAAGACCTGTGGTCATGGTGAATTTCCAAGGTGGGGGAACCCACGCGCGGGGCATGGGGCAAGGTCACATTTTAATGTCATGTGCTGAGGAAGATAGTGCATGGCAGTTTAACGTCCTACATCTCAGAAAAGGTGGGTTTTGTCCACACCCCTGGGACTTATATAACTAGTACCCTATACCCTTTGGTAAAGATAGGAAATAGGCAACGCCATGGATAGGGGGTGTCATGGAGAGAACAATCGGGTTTTCCATGTTAGCATGGCAATGCGAAGAAGAAATATCCATTATCATGCCTATGCGGAGAAGTATGAGGCTAAGCAATGAAAAGGAAAATATCATCCAAGGGATTTTGAAATCACATCGTGCAAACCTGGAGGGCCACACGGGGAAAGGAATCACAAATCATAGGAGTTCATAGCCAGGGGCCTTGTGAAGATCTGCTGCTCGGTGTGGCGGAGGGTACTTACGAAGGGGTGTGCTTCGTGAAGTGGGGTGCCTCAGCCTAAGAATAGGTAAAAAGTGGATATTTAGGTGCTTTGCGAAGTGGAATGGGATTCGCAGAGCACTACCTTGTGGAGTAAAGGTTCCTTGCAAAGACAGGTATCATAAAGCAATGTGCTTCGCGAAGTACAAATACCCTGCCTTGGCATGTGGATCATGTGTAAATGAAGGGTGTTTCACAAAGAATAAATTCTCTGTGAAGACCTGGGTCCCCTTGGGGATTCTCTTCCTTCACAAATTCCCTTAGGCTCCACAAAAGGCATCCCTCTTGGAAGAGGGGATCAAAATGAGACCAAGGGGAGGCACTTCACAGATAAAAAGTACGTCGTGCAGATTATGGTTCGTCGAGCATATGGGTGCTTCATGATTCGGGAGCTATGAAGTTGAAAGGCCATATGTTAGGCCTCCTGGACTTGGGGGAGGCTGGTATTTATAGGGGATAGGTGCCACGAAGTAGCGTGTGCTCGGCACGAAGTGAGAGTTAGTTTCGCAGTGGGTTCGCGAACGTAAAGTGCGTTCGTGGAGCATCAATGCCTCCTTGCTTCGCGGAGGGTTCGCGAACATCAAAGGGGATCACGGAGCCTCACCGCCTCCTTCCTTTGTGGCGGGATCGCGAATGTCAAAGTGGTTTGCGGAGAATAACTGCCTCATGGCTTCACTGAGGGTTCATGAGCATCAAAGGGGTTCTTGGAGCATCACCGCCTCCTGGCTTCGCTGCGGGTACGCGAACATCCAAGGGGTTTGTGGAGTATCACCACCTCATGGATTCATGGCAGGTTTGCGAACGTCAAAGGGGTTGGCGGAGCATCACCATCTCCTGGCTTCACGGTGGGTTCACGAACGCCAAATGGATTCGTGGAGCATCACCACCTCGTGGCTTCGCGGTGGGTTCACAAACATCAAATGGGTTCACAGAGTATCACTACCTATTGTGTTCATGAAATGATCACTAACGTCATATGATTTCATGGATCATCACTACCTTTCTTCTTCACGGGGATCAACGGTGCTAGGGGTACTCCGCGAAGGGGCTTCGCGAGGCAGCCCTCAGGTTTGTGTCTTCTTCTCATCCCCACATTTTGGCGTCAGCAGCATCGATGAGAGAAAAATGGTTTTCTCATAATTTATAAATAAAGAGGGTAGTATGGGTGAGGTGAAAAATCATACCCCAAAATTTATTATTGAAATTAAAATTACATAACGATATTAAGAAACATGGATAAAATAAAAAAGGAAGGAATACGTTACTTAGATGTGTGATCCCAAAGGCTTGGGAGATGATTGACAGAGGGTTTTTGGTAGCATTGGGAGCCTTTGGAGGATTCTAGAGAGAAGAGGGAAGAGGTGGGATGAACGAAAAAAGCTTGGAATGAAGAGGAAGTGAGAGCATAGGTGGGTTTGTATATAAAATGAGAGGGAATTGTTTATTATTTATGTTTGGGAAACCACACATTAAACTAATCCAAACCACTAACCTGCCCATGGTTTTTTCACATGGGTTTTTTCAAAGGGGAGTGGAAATCATTATTTTATATGTACAATGACCTATATTCTTAAAATAAATGGTTTAATTTTGTGGAGGTGAGTCACACCCACAAGCACATCAATTGAAAAGGCTAAAAAATTTTATAAGTGTTGGAGGGTCCACTAATGATTTGTAATATATATAAAACAAACCAAAATTAATATTATATTAATGGTAAAACATATATTGATTGAACATAATGTGTATATTATTTTATTACATCCCAATTGGGTTATTATGTTTCCATAAAACACATTATATATTTTAACAGTATTTAATTTTTACACCAAAATTCGACTTTCTAAGAAAATTATTAAACATTTACCGTTGGATAATTTCAATGTCCCTATTTCAAAAATAATATAAATTTTATCCAAATAATTTATAAATATGTTAGTGTTCACTTATAAAATAAAAAATGACAGTTATAAAAAATTCATGGGATTGGACCAAAACTACTTTTAAACATTTATAAAAACTACAATAGTATTTATAAAAACTATACGATCATTTATACATAATAAAAAGTAATTTGATAAAAATAATATTTTATTAAACTAGTATTTAATTAAAAAATCCATTAATTTTTAAAATTATATTTCTTACTTGAATATTAACTAAAAATAATATTTTTGCTTCAAAAAACCATTGATAGAGTAACAATAATAAAATGAATATATGTTCTTTATTAGATACAAAAAAATACACCTAACCATAGTTCTACAGTCTTGGTACATAACCCCTTATAACACCCGCATATGTCCATAGGGAAATTTTTATGATTGTGAAATACTCTTGGGGTGGCTCAGATAACATCACTTGGGTGGTAATCTCTATTAATTTTACCTCTCCCTTAGGCGGTTCTATTCGATCTTAACATGTTCAAGCTCAGCTTGGGATTTGTCACGATTGAATCCCAATAACACCACCTCCTTTCCGAGCTCTGAAAAATTGGCTTCGTATAGGGAAAGTCTACTGGATGAGGCCATCGCTTCCTTTGTCTATGTAAATTGGATTTGTTAAAGCCTTATATTTATACTAATCATGTTATCACTGCTCAACACCAATATTAGCAATGGTCACAATTTTTCATGGTATTTTAAAAATCCAAAATCATAAAAGAAAATATGTTCATATGTTATATAAAAATTTTACATAATGATACATTTAATTAGATCAAAAATAATTTCTATTATTAACTGTTTAGTCTGTTCCATGTCAAGGATTCAAAATAATACATTTAACACATGTGATTCTCAGGATAACCACATAGGTCGTAGCTTTGGATTATATTGACATCCCATGTAAACATATTGGGATTGGTTTATCCACTTGGTGGACCTGTTTATGGGATTTTGATAAACACTCATGTAACTGTTCAACTCATAATATAGTAATTATTATCAAATTAATTGGAGTGCTATAACCTAACCCTATAACACAAAATCATAATACATACATTTTTAACCACGATATCTGAACACAATAATCATTTAATAATAGAATAACATGTAGAAAAGAAAAGGGAATTCAATATGATTTATACATTATATAAAATAAAATTATTGTCATAGAATAAATATTGTAATAACGGATCATAACCCCATTAAATTAAAAGAAACATAAAATGATTATATTATAAATGAAAACTTCTAAAAAGGATCCATGAAGAATTTCATAAGGAAAATAATGTTTTAATTTTTTGGATAACTTATATAAAATCATGAAATTTAAAAAATATTTTATTTTAAAAAATAAAGCATTGAAATTTTTTATATTATAAAAATAATAGTTATGATGTTGGGAAAATTCGTTCGTGTTTTAAAAATATAATTAATGATTTTGTTAAATCCATGGGTAAATAAATTCTTATTTCGATAGAAATATTTTTTTATTACATTCTATATAAATTAATTTATTGGTAAAAATGGATTTAATAGTTCATTTTAGATTATTAAAAATAATTTTGAATAAATATTAAAAAAATATATTTATGTGTGTTAAAATATTCCCGAAAAAATTGATAAAAAACATAGTTTCCAATAAAAATATTATTTTTTAATTTTATACAACATGGAGGGGGGAATGAATGGACTACATGTAATATACAGAAATGACTTGATAAAAATAAAATACATTAATTTTTTTATTGATTCATTATTTAATTTCAAAATATGAAATTTGTGAATAAACAATTGGAGTAGATTGTGACATTATAACAAAAAACCCTTACCTCAAGTCCGGATTTCTTTATATTCTCTCAAACCACATATATAATACATTTCTATTTATAATAAATATATAATAGGTATCCATTAAAATATATAATACTATTAACATATTACTTATAACATCTCATCACCCATTCATTGTCAATTATTCATTATCGAATCATTTCAGGTATTAATTTCTTCATCATGTTATAATTATTTGTAATTTGTAATTGTGGTCCATAAATCTTGATAATGGTTACCTAACCGTTGTAAATTTAATTTTTATATAAATATTATATTTATCCATTATATACACATTTAGAATAATCAATAAAATGGTTTTATAGAGAAATTATTTACACCATCTACAGAGGTAATAAAGCATACCTATGCTAGAATTATGTTTCTATTTTCTAATGAAAACATGGGAATAAAGATAAATAATATTTTTTCATTATAGAATCATAAATATGTTGGATTTTGTGCCCTAGAACAAACTTATTTGTACTTAATGCGGACCTGTATTCATAATTTTTAATACAAAGAAACTTCTTATCACATAATGATTGTTCTTCTATATAACATTGTTTGTGATAAAGTCCCAAAAGTGTTTGTTACACTAACAGGTCATAGATGTTCCCAACAATGATGTGAAATTTGATGTTTGAATAAATAATTCTTAAATATATTTTAAATATCGATATGATATTATTTGAGAGACACAAATGATACATGATATCAGGGTTGGAGACTCAAAGGATACTGTAGAAACTTCTCATGGTGTTCTCCCTTGGTAAAATATTGTAGAATATTATGAAAATGAGACATTCCAGGAAGAAATATAGATTTAT
The DNA here is from genome assembly GCA_963277665.1 of Viscum album. Lineage (NCBI taxonomy): Eukaryota > Viridiplantae > Streptophyta > Magnoliopsida > Santalales > Viscaceae > Viscum > Viscum album. The sequence continues at coordinate 551,343,545 of OY728125.1, read as the reverse complement.
ATGTGTCATTATATTTTTCTATCTATGGATGTGTTGGTCCTTATACATTAATATTAATTTTAATGATTATTATGAGTCATGTACATTGATGTATTGACAAAAAGGGTGACACCAAATGTTTGTGATGTGGTATGATATGATGGGTATGTCACAGGTAATATAGAATTACTTAATAATGATAGAAAATATTTATCCCTTATATTATTTAATGAAAGATACAATCTTAGTTTCTTTTATGGAAATTATATATCCTAAATAGATCCATGTCCATACTTTTCTATAAAAAAGTTATATTTATGAAAAATCCTAGAATGAGACATCGAGCACATTGTTTGATTGTATCAGCATGAAACATCCTCAATTTGTGATATTGTGATAATTGGATTGTATTACACAGTAATAATTTGTATGAAGTATTATATAAATGGTACATTAATATCTTCCTCTATTGGTTCTTGGGCATGTTTTCATATGCTTACCATGGAATTTATGCATCCATTATTAATACAACTAAGAAAGATACCAACATGGTGACACTATAAGTGTTTCTAGTATATCAGTTAAATAATGTAATATTATTTATTATTAAATAATTTGAATTAATTTTATTCTCATGACTGGGTAAATAATTATTCACGTATCATTGATATCATTTATTTTGTCTCTATTTATTTTATAGGATGAAATATTGGAGGAATATTATATAAATATTTATTATTTGTTTACTTAACATAATATTTTTTTATTACTTTGATAATAGCGAAGTTATATTTATCTTATAAATAAATAGTCATTTTTCCAGGTCTGATAAATAATGTAGAGAAATTGTAGACATATATTAATGGACTGGTGAGAAAACTTAACATTTTATATGATTTTATTAAATAATATATAATTTTAATTCAAATGTTAATAGCATGTAAAGAAATAATAAAATTATTTTTAGTATTTGACATAGGGTTGTTGATTGAAATAAATAAATACATAAGGGATCTACTAAAATACTTTAATTTTAACCCTTCAGATATAAACACTGAATTCAATTATTCCCTTGCGAGAACAAGTTATTTTTTTGGGTAGTGCACAAACAAATTAGAGAATTATCTCAATTCCTTTAGATATCAATTCTCTAAGTTCTCCCCCAAGAATAGGGAGTAATATTCCTCCACAATATCAAGAGATCACATTGAAATTAGTTCTCAAGGGGATAAATTTCAGATGATATAAGTGGAATGATCTTCCATTCTATAACATATATATTCCTTCAACAACATCTAGAGATTCATGGAGCACATGTGGATCACTACAAGAGGGAATTTGTAATTAATTCCAAGAACACAACAATACAAAATCATAGATCTGTTTCTAGATTCATCAGTGAAGAAATAATTCAATAAAAGTTAATTTGATAATTTATTAAATTAATTATAAATACTATGTTATGATCCTACCATTTTCATGGAAATATTCCAATTATCTGGATCATTGATTTAATTCCATTGATCAGTATATTCAACATTTTGTAAAATATCTGATTACACATCGTTGATGAAAAACAGAAATGTTGGGAACCTCCCATCACACTCTTCTACTACACCCAGAACCTACAAGTGGTATCAGAGTAGTGACATAATTATTTAAAATTTTATAATGATTTCGGGTTATTTACACAATTTAATTTTTTTTAATTCATGATTAATTATTATTTTAATCCTAATTTTGATATCTTCTTATTCCCAATTTATTCATCATAGTTCTAATCAATATGATTAATTTTATGACTAAACTAAAAGTGAGGAAGTAATATAGAGTTTCCAAGGATTATATCTAGATAGTATAGAACCACACTACATGTAATAATAATTACGCACCATGTTCTTATTGTCAATGTACCAGAAATTAGTTCGACAGTTTAAGAAATCAGGTGTATTGATGACATAGGGTGTATTAAATACCTAACACTATGTTTTGACCTGACCAATGTGGCCCATTTCCATCAAACATACATGTCATGTATCACACATACTCGATGTGTAGTCCATTTAAGTCACAGATGGGCATTGTATTTCTTTACATGACCAACCTGACAGCTGACCACGTAATTTGGATATAACATGGAATATAGCGCGTTAGACACAATGTATAATACCGTTTTCAAGGTTCCATTAACACACCGAGTCCTAATAAGTGTTACATTGATAGATGGTTAGACACATAGACATCGTGTTTCTCAGTTATACAGGACATGCACTTATACCAAATTATGAAAATTTAATTTTTTTATAATATGTTTACCTTATAAAAATGTGATTTTATTTGGTCATTATATTGATAAGAGACACCGTGTGATAAATTTGAATATATATATATATATTTAATTAATTTATGTGATATGTTTTTATCTGTATATCATGTATGAGTCATGTTATTGATGTTACTGTAAGTGAATTGAAGCATGAAATGCGGTCGAATAATAATAGTATTCTTATAATCAATAAATTGAGATTACACATTATGAAAGTATATGATAATTTTTGCATCCAATATGACACAAGAGGAAGCCATGTACAAGTATAGTACATGTTGGATATGTTTGGAAGGGCATTCACCATGTTTCCCCTAATGTATATTTACAAACACTGTTACTTTTAAATGAATTTATTTAATTGTTTAAAAATTATATTGGATGAGAATATCAATGAAATTAATTTGCGAATTAATATATAAGAGTTGATTAATTGAAGATAATTATTATAGGATTTTAGTTTTAGATATCATAAATAAAAATGATTATAAATATAATACTTGTTTTATTAATTATGTAATTGTTTACCTGCATTTGGATGATATTGAGCACAGGCCTGAAATTTTTATGTGATTGGTTTCTTTTAATTTAGTATTAAATTATTATTTTTCCAACATTCCCTCCCTCCATATATTATGTATGGTCCAACATGCCCATGGTCTCTTTTATGTAAACCCTTTATCCTCCCCAAAATTTGAGTAAAATAATATATAATATATGGAGATCCAATGATAATGGAGGCAATTCAGGCATTGATCTGATGCGAACCCAATCTAAGAGAGATACATCGGTGGATAGGTGGAATGTTATAACATGATCCTTAATTGGTTCATGTTTTTCCCCAAGACCGACAATTTATTTTTAGACTACTACATAAATTACCCATTAGTATAAACACAAGATCATACAAATTTACCTTTTAATTTCATCCATTTGAATGGTAACTTCAATATGGAAATTTTTTTATGATCGCATAATCTTATGAAATTTATTAGAATGAAATATAGAACTAAAATAAATTGGATAAGGAATAAATATTATTGAAGACATAGTTAATCACTTATGAAAATCATATTAATAATAACAAGAATGTGATAAAGATAATAATTGGAAGATTACTCATAAAAGAAAAAATCCATCACTTATATATATAAATTTGGTGTTGGCTTTCAAAACATCAGTTAAAACTGAACCATATTTCAACGTGAATGACCTACCAAGGATAGAGTAGTCTAAGTTATTAAGGAATTCTAACTTGATTTTTTGGGTTGAATTAATGTAGTTCACATAATTTGTTGAATGAAAAAGAATCATTGGTGTAACGAAGTTGAAAAGGCTGAATAAATCTAAATTATAGATTTAAGGATTTGGGATTCCACTCAATAGATCATGGAATTGTGAGTTAATGTAGTGGGAATTTGTAATGACTACATAAAATCTCTCAAACATTTTGACCAAAAAATTTTGGGATAATGAGAAGGGGAATACAGATCATTTAACCAAGAATTTCGTGGAAATAAGATATTTTTAAGGCAATGGTGAGGGCCATTGGGTTTCGATAAAATAGTAGGGGCAAACATAATTTTTTATTTAATTTTATAAATTTAATCAGAGAATGTACTAAATTTTGTTGTATCATATTTTATAGAAACAACATTAAAAATGACATAAAATAATATTATTTACCCATATTTATTATGAATTACCTTTCCATGGGAAAAAATCTCAATGAGTGGAAAAGGCACTTACACGTTATACTTATCCATGAACGAAAATTGTAAGCGAAGTGAGAACGTTATTTAGATGCACCTAGAAATGAGACAAGTGATGAAGAGCTATATATCTATGAGAAACATATCAATGATGCTACTAATTCTCTCTGCATCATGTTATAATCTGTGTCCACAGTGATTCTACATAAATATGAAGACATGGACACACAAAACATGATATCTCACCTTTGGGATCCCTATCAATAGAATGTGAAACACGGGAGGTATGATATCTCAAATTCTTGGATTACAACTAATCTAGGAGATTCTGTGGAAGCTAGGATTAATGTAGTTAATATTATTGGCTATATTGTATGCTTAGACATGTCTGGGATTAAATTTGTTGACAAGTTGCATATAGAACCCAAACATTAATCACTACCCATTACCTTTTCCAGTTTTATTATTAATTATAATATAATAATTAATGAGAATATCCTTTTGGATCTTCTAGACTAGATTGTCCAAGTGGATAAGAAAATATATTCAGATAAACTAGTGTTCCTTAAAGTAAATAATAAAATTAATAACCAGGAAATGGGAACAAGACCAATAAATAGTCTAAATATACTGAGAACTATCCTTCTAAGAAGGGGATGATCTAGAGGCAAGGAAAGGAAAGAGAGGCTATAAGTTTTTAATGAGGCATGATATGCCACGTGAAGAGGAATTTCACCTAAAGGAAAGTGTATTCTAAAGGTTCATTGATTATCAAGTGTAAATATTCCATATCTACACATTGGGTATCAGATATAGATTATGGTTATGACATATGTATCCAAATTCTAGAACCATGTAGATTTCAAAAGATAGTTAGAGGAGAGGAAGATCTGAGAGCTACTAATGGTATAAGGATAGATTCCTGATCCATTGGTGACTACCACCATTCATTTCCAATGATAATGATTTTGGATTTAATATAATGTTATTATATACATAAGGTTACCAGGAACATAATATTTTTATAATGGATTTATATACAGGGTTTTATATTAAAATTTAAAATAAATGTCGTTTATTTTATATAGAAAAAACATGTTATTTTGTGGAACAATTAAATAACGTCATTATGTGTTATATTATGAAAATATTTGGTTAGAAATTGATAACGAATAATGTTCACATGTCTCATATAAAAAACATATATGGAATCACCATATTTTTTATTTAAAAAATATGTGCTTTCTAAAGTCCTATCAAGAAGTTTATTTAGAATCTTTAAAGCTAAAACCAATTAAATGATGACATGCTTGTTTAGAAGAAAAAATTAACAAATCCCATTTTTGTGGATAGGCTGAATGGGATATAGAGTCTGATGTATTCGTACATAAAAATCTTTATAGACCATTTCTAGTACAATATTGATGTGGATATTCTTCTGTCATATCTTTTAATCTTGACTTTATTTGATATGGATTTTTCTAATTTGTGAGTTATAATTTGGATTCCATTGAAAATTCATGAAATTAATGAATTAATTATGGAATCTTATTTGTTAGATGATAACATTTCATCGATCAGATTTATGTGGTGAATATCTTAACTAAGAGTTCATCGGCATTCTACAGGGGTTTGGGAGTCTATGTCAACTCACTCGACCTTCAAAACTATAGTGGAATGGTGTTAGTGAAAGGAGGAATTGTATTATATTAGACATGGTATTCTCAATGATGAATCCTTTAGATAATACATTAACATTTTTGGGATATGAATTACAAATTGTGATAAAAAATAAGAATGAGTAACAACTAAAGTGGAAGACTGAATTGCATTCGAGTCATAGAGTTGAAGGGAACCTATATTATTTAATAAATGTATATAAGGTTTGAGGTGTTTTAAGGACTTGTCCAGAAAGAAACATGAAAACTATTGTAAATGTGTATCATTATTGGGTATCACAAGGAAACAAAGGAATATTAAGTATACAAAACCTCAGACAAAAACAATCACACTTTCCTGAAATGTTGTCATTCATGAGAGGTAGCACATCCACAAAAGGGATAATTGGAGAAAGATAGACATCAATGATGTTAAACATCAAGATATAAAAAATTTGGTACAACAACATATTCTATATTTCCCATAGAAGATGTAGTTCTTGAAACACAAGTACTTCAGAGGATTGTAAGAGAGGTAAATGAAATATATAGATATGGTTTTATAGTCACCAAGAATGGTGAACCTTTACTGGTTGAAAATGATGAACCTATCTCCTATAATGATACATTATAGATGTTATAATCTTCAATATGGAAAAAAGAAATGAATTCTAAAATATAATTCATTTATCAAAACTATGTTTTTTTATGGACAATGTTCCACTTGTTTTAAAGCCTCTTGTGTGAAATTGGGAATTTAAGAGGATACTGGAAATGGAAGCTAATGTAAATACCTATAAATAATGGAAAGTGAAGAATGGTTTTGAAGAACATCAGGGATTTGACTATGATGAATCCTTTACAATAGTTTCCCTGTTTAAATCCATCATAATTATACTTGCTATAACAACATAACATGACAATGCGATTTTGAAGATGGTTATAAAAACTACATTACATAATGGAAACTTCCAAAAAGATATCTATATGGAACAACCATATGGTTTTCTGACTCTAGGTGACAAAAATAGAATTTTCAAGTTGCCGAGATTCATTTATTGATTGAATAAAGACACAACGTCACGGAACATTCGATATGATGAATCCATAAAATAATTTGGTTTAATTAATAATTAATGTGAAATATGTGAATATAAGTGGTTTAGTGGGAATTCAGTTGTTATCCTACTAGTATATTTCTAACATATATTACTTATTTAAGATGAAATACATGTCTTATAATTAGTTAAGGAATTGATAAATAGGTGCTTCTCCATGAAGGACAAGGTGAAGCTGCCATCATTCTAATGATCAAGGTCATTAGTGATAGATCAATGAGGACTAAAAGACTATGTCAATGTTCGCATATTAAACTGATACAAAAGTGATTTATTATGGAACAATACAAGATAGAATTCGTTCTAGTGTCACATGGTGTACATGTTTCTATGAAAATGTGTTCTCAAATGAAACATGTGAAATATAGAAGGAGTAATATAACATACCCTTCAGTGATAGGATCAATCATGTTTTCCAGGTTATGTAATAGACTTGATGTTTCTTATGTATTGATCATGGTAGTAATTTCTCAGTATGATACTAGAGAATAGAATTCTATAGCATTTAAGGATATCTTTAAGAATATGATAAGATCTAACGATATGTTCATGGTGTGGGTAGGATATAAGGATATAGTGATCGATTTTTATATTGATGTTATTTTTCAAATAGTCTTAAATGATCTGATGTCATAATCCAGATATGTTTTATTTCTAAACTGAGGATCGTTGAGCTAGAAGTGTTCACTGTAGCCAGATCCCACTGATTCTACAACAAATTATAAATATATATTGTCTTCAAATGAATCCAAGGTTATTTTTTTGAATTATAATCATTTTCAAAATCATTTTGTGGTTCCTAGTGGTAAATAAATTAGCACATTATACTGTGATAAAACTGCAGTAGTAGGTCTTGAAAAAGAGCCATGCTCACACCAATGAACAATGAACATTCTTTGGATGTGTCCCCTATTGAGGGATTTTTATCAAATGAGTGATGTTGAAATGAGAAGAGTTCCCACTGAAGAGAATGTGGTGGAACACTAGGATAAAGTCATCTTATAGGAGAAGCACGAGTATCATGTTAGAGCTAGAGGATTAAAGGTTGTTAATAGTTGGGTCTAGTGAAAGGGGGAGCTTGTGGAGTTATTTCCCAAAAACCAACTTCTATGTACCATTTGATCACATGTATTAATTTTTATTAATATAAATAAACTAATTATAACATCTTGATTTTTCTTATACCTAACATAATGTGTGATAATGTCCCAAGAGTGTAATAGATGTTACCCACAATGTTGATAATATTGATGTACTTCGAAAAGTTTAATAAATATATGTTCTATAGCTGGATGCTATCATTATAGGGAAACAAATGATACAGAATAGCATGAGTGGATACTCATAGTACATTGAAGAACATTCTAATGGTGTCACCCATTAGTAATATCCAATATGATATTATTGGAATACGACCCACTATTAGGAAATCCACATTTATATGGTTCATTGGATGTTCCTCACTGTGGATGCGTGTATTGGTCCTTAGACATTATGATTACTATTAATGAGTATTATGAGTTGCTTCCTTTGATATATTGATGATAAGTCTGACGAATGTTTCTCAGGGAGATGTAAGATACATTGGGTGCACAAAGAGAAATATTGCATTAATGAATAGCGAAATAAAGATTTTATCCCTTCAATTATTTAATGTATGTAAATATCTTTGGTCATTTGATGGAAATAATATAGCCTACACAAATCCATGTCATTGTTGTTATATAGACATGTTCTATTTCTAGAAATAAAAATAATGCGACCACCAATACATAATTTGATAGAAATGGCATTCAACCTTCGTGATTTAAGATATTGTGGTAAAGGGATAACATTACACAGTAATAATCCCTATTAGGTATTATGTCATTATGACATTAACATATTTCTATAATAGATCCTTGGTGTGTTGCAAGATACTAACCTTGGACATTAAGATGATTTTCCTAATACCACTGATAAAGTGGTCAATAGGGTCACACACTACGTGTATCTAGGATCATTGTTAAATAATATATTATTGCTAATTTTTTAACATGCTGAATAAATGTTACTCTCACATGTGGTTTAATAATTATTCATGTTTTCACGATCTAATTTATTTTTCCACCTGATATTTGAAATAATATAATGTTTGCAGGATATTTAATTATTATTCATTTACTCTTTAGTGATATAATATTTATTTATTTATTAGTGAACAACGAACTGATATTAATTTAATAAATAAATAATAACTGTTCATGTATTTATAAATAATTTGGAGGAATGGAAGACTGATTATAATCATCCAGAGTGAAGTAAATATAGAATATTATTTTATGCAATGATATTTAATTTTAATTAAAAAGTAATATGGATATAAAAAATAATATTTATTATAGTATTATTTGACACATGGTTTCTCTTGGGTTAAATAAAAAATAAAGGGAACTTTTGGAATTATTTTATTTTAACCCTAGAGATATATAAACACAGTTATGATATTTTCTCAGGAGGAAAATTAATTATTTTATGTTGTAAACAAAGAAATTAAAGAATTATATGAAGACCTTGACATCAATATTCTCCAATATCTCTCCCAATAATAAAGAGAAATATTCCTCCAACAGATTAAAGAGAATTCTTTAGAAGTGGTTCTCGATGCGATCAATGGTAGGTGATTCAAGTGAAATGATCCACCATCCTAGCACCTAGAGATTCCCTATGAGACATCTAATGATTGATAGAACACATGTGGATCACTGTTAGAGAGAATATACACATTATTCCTACAACACAATTATGTAACACCAAAGATCTTTTTCTAGATTCATCAATGAATAATGAATTCCCACAATGATAATTTTTTAATTAATTAAATTAGTTATAAAAAATTTGGATGATCATCCCTTGGTTATAGAGTTGTTCATGTTGTCATATTCATTAATTTAATTATGTTGTTAAGTATGTCCAAGATTGTTTAAAATATCAGATTAATCATCGGTCACATAAAAAAATTGGGAACCACTGATGACACACTCTTTTTGATCATGGAATCAATTTCAAATATATTTATTAAATCCATCATTATATCCCTTAATATGTGGATTGATGGAATCTCATACATATTGTTGTTTGGAGGTGGCTATCCACACAAATGCATAACAATTACATTAATTTCACATTATCTGGAAAGGAGGTGAAAAACATATGTTCCAAAAACATATTAATATCTCAGTATATTGATGATATTTTAGTGTGTATTATTAAATTGATAAAAAAATATAGGTTGTGTATAATAATAAATGCCCCTGGAGTTAGGATTATAAGACACTTACAACTTCATAAATAGGTATCCATTGAAATTCAATCCTGTTTTTATAAGATGGAACTCGGGTAAGACGATAAGGTCAAGAATTAAAGGAATGATTCTAGGAAGATGTTTTGTAAGGGGATTATAAATAAAGAGTTCGCAAATATTATGAATAATGGTTGAAAATTGATTCTCTTTTTATGTGAGGGAGTATACGTATATATAATTTTTAAAATGATTTTAATAATAAAAATTCACAATTATTAATATGGGAAAAAATAGAAATGAAAATAATTAAAAATAGCATAATTCAAAAATTTATTATGCTGAATTCTTACCCTTATCTCTTAGTTTAACCCCATCTTGTTAAACCTATTTTAATCCTAACCATGAAAAAATTACTATTTTTTCTATTCATTATTAAAAAATTAATGTTTCCTCATTTCAAAATTTAGAAATGATAATTTCAACTATTGAATCCATTTTATAAAATTCATATTCTATAAGTGGGGTACATTAATTATATATAAAATTCCTAAAATATAACTAAAATATTTCATAATGAAATAAAATTTTTAGAATAAAACATAGTGTACATGAATTCCATTAAATGAAAATTATATTAGGATAATTAATTAATATTATATTGAATTTATATTCTATAAATATTATTACAATCATCATTCTATTGTTATTAATTAATTTAATACAGTAAAAACACATTCCATGCATAAAATAGTTTTCTGAAAAATATCCCAAGTTTTTATTATATGATTTTATCTTCATTCCTAAACATTTAACAACATATATATTAATAAATATACTTATATTATCAATAAATGTAATTGAAATAATTTTTAAATAGTGGTTAATAAGTGTTTTTATATTATAGTACAAAATAGAAGGAAAAATACATTTCATTGGAAAATATATCTTTTAATAATGAAATTTTTTTAAAAGAAGTTATAGATTATAACATGTGAATTAACATATATATTTTAATTAAAGAAAAAAATCAATATATTCATTATTATTAGGATAATCCTACTCATACTCACTAATATAATAGCAAGGTGATATTTGTTATAATATATATTGAATTATTTATAATCAGGGTTTTATGTAAATAATTTTATTAAATAAATATGATTAATTGCATAGGATATAATATTAAATATTAATGTGTCAAATTATAACCCACTTATATGAATTTATCACCTAAAATTTCGTCACTGTAATATAAAAACTAAAGACACTTGAACCTTATCTCATCAATTGGTTCCCGCATAGATTCTTTAATATTCATGTTCTTGAAAATTCCCTTAGAAAAGTAAATAGTCTTTTTCATAGAATAGTTTTACTGCAATCCTGGATTTTGACCTGTTGCTCTCCATAAAAAATATTAGGCTCTAGTGGAATAACAAATGTGTTAAATTCATGTAAATGATCATGTATGTAATTAATCAAAATTGAATCATTTAATATATATGATCACGATAGAGATCTGATGGATGCACTAAGAAGTAAGAATCTGTCATGATATGACCATGAATCTCAAAAGTAATGATATATTGCGATGAATTTTTCCTACCTTTCAAATATCATAATCCTCATACATGCATAAAATATCCATTATAATTTATCACAAACATTGAATTCCACATCTATCCAATGATTTTAATGAGAAAATTTATATTCCAAATTATCTAGCTTGATGTTCTGCTGAAAATCCCTAATATATTATATCATTTACTAAAATACTTAAGAACCAAGAGATTTCATTGTCAAATAGAATCCTTAATGTCTCAGATAATCAAATCATTGTATATATATAATCAATATGATCCATCAAAATACATGAGTAAAATATGTTGTTATACCAAAATTAATCAATTAGAAGCAATTGATCCTGAATTCCATTAATGTCTAGTGAACATGATCATATCATATCTTCCAAGGGTTTAATGGTCATATCAATCTAACCTTTTATCAATATATGAAATTAACTATTTTAACCAAATGAGGTATTTAAATATTATAGATGAATCCCTCTGAATATCAAGGTAAACATTATACTATGATTAGACACAATAGATTACGTTACACTATATAGTTGTGCCACTTCCATAATGTATATCCTTGAGAACTAATCCTAGGAATATAATATATTATAGTAATTATATGATATTACATTATATTTTTAATGTCTTTAGACAAGATTACATTATTCTCTATATTTCTTAGTGATTTATATGAAGAAACCCACGTTCACATGTTCATAATTCCAAATTGCTATATGAATTGGTTATAATGACCCTTAGAGATCTACCAATTGACATTAACATATTTGAATACTAAGAAACAAGATAAATACTACATAAAATCTATAATCATTTTACCCCAAAAAAATATACCCATTACTATATCTATACTTTATCATGCATCCAAAAGGAATAGATAATGATGATCTACGAGATCCATCCAAAAATCACTTTCTTTAATTCCTGTATAACAAGGAAAAAACTATTTTCATAAAACGTATCACTCCATCACATTCATGGTTTCACTAAGGAACACATATTACCTTTTTTTGAAGCTCAAAATATTATTTTTGTTCTTATTTAATATTCACATAGATTGATTGTAGAAAATCCATTTGAGAATGATTTGATTTCCTCCCTTCATTCATGATTTCAAGGTTTGTCCACTCAAAAAAAGAAATATAATATCTTTTGAGATACTCATCATCGATGAACATCTATGATATATTCTATAGAAAAAATCACCTAAATTTTTCTCTTTCAATGGTTGAAAACGTATTGAGAAATCATAATATATATATTCAACACCAACCATATTCTCTATTGATGATTTAATAATTTTTGTGTTGATATATACTTCATACTTTTATAATATTTACATATATCAAATATTTCATGATGAAGATAATTCCACTATATCGTTAATGAAAAAACACCACAGAAAAAATCACATCAAGATTTGAGTATTTTTTTCATGATCATCCAATTGGTGGGAGGAATTAGCTGTAAATATAATATTTAACAGATGAACACATCCTATAACTTAATTTTATACATCACCATAAATAAAGAAACAGTTTTCACCCTAGGGTATTGATACTGTATGTACACTTAAAAATTATATCATCATCCCCATGAAATTTTTGTAATAATAATCATCCCAATATAATTTTAATCCCATCTATGATATCATAAATATTAGATTAGACATCCATTAAAATTTCAAATCCAATCATTGATATTATCAATCCAATTACAAAAAAATATGGACCACACTCATATTTTTTTTCATAGAACAATGTTCCATGACACCATTCATAGATGGATCTATTAATAAATAATTATTATTGATTATATATCTCTAGATGATATATTTTGTATCCATATATTTTAATTAATCAATAGGGCATATAGTTTCACATTCCTTATGGTATTCTAAATAACTCTTTACTGATATTCATGATATTACTTTCCATGGTAGTATCTTAAAATATCAACCACAAAGGATTCCAATAATGTTTCAATTTAATCACTAATGATGGTCATTAATAAATAAAATATTTCATATTGGGTATCAATATGTCCATATTGAATCATAATAAATTAAAGGTGTTCATACCACATATGGAAGGCTTCATAAGGTAAGCCTTTTGTTTGAACCCCAACCTAGAGTATCCACAATAATGATTAATCATATAAAAGTACCTATGCAATACAAATTAAACAAATAAATAATAAATATGAATTAGAGGATGATTATTATTGATTTTGATCTTTTTAGGTAACCAATAGTAATTATATAGTCATGTTGATCCAAATTTCTTATTAAAAAATAATTGAGGAACCCCAATGTGATGCACTAATCCATATGAATTTTGTTAATTTTTCTCATAGAGATTACTTTTTAGTTTATATAATCGAGGAAATTATATAAGGCCAGTTTGAAATTGGTGAATCACTAATATCGTGATCTATTAAAAAACCAACTTCCCAATTTGAGATAAGAATATAAATGCATTCTAGGAATATATCATCATATTCCCACAATACATGAATATATTTATTATGGAGATTCTCCCTAAACATATGAGATAAATACCCATCACGAATAACAATCATGAACAATTAAACATTAATTGGATGTCTATATCAATTTTAGCACTTAGTGAAAATAAATATTTGATTCAGAATATCAAAAATATTCAATATGTAGATTTTTTCTCAAATCAATGTTGAACAGTATATGCAATCAAAAAAATCACATCACGTTCAAATTATTTATAAACAATTATATTTGAATAAGGATTATTCATATAGAAATTAACATGACTACCCCAACACATTAGTGAATGATATATTTCCCCTTACCATATTTATCAACTTTAGTGATTGAAATTTAGTAATTACAACCGTTTTATAAAAGTTATCCCTTGGATGAGGGAATATAATCCAATAAACTCCCATGTTCCCCAAACATAAGACCATTATCTATAAATGGTAAGTTTGGATTTAAATTATTTATCTCCGTTTAATTATTCATTTTTCATCATAAATTACATGCATTATTCCATTTTTTTCCTCAACTAAAACATCATTCCATTCCATTGATAAACTTTATAGTGTTTTCATTCCCACTCTCTTTACACAATTAATGATAAATATTCATCAATCAATTGTTTTTATAAACTATAAATCCATGAAAAAAATATATATTATTTAGTGAGTTAGGAAAAGAACCTAAATTTTGGTTGTTAAACATAGTTCTAGGGAGGTGATTCGGAAAAATACTAAAATTTCATATTCTATTTGAATATTAATTCGGGTTTTTGTGATGATGGTAATTAAATTTATCATCACATTCAATGATAACAATATTCAATCTAATTTCATTTGATGATTAAAACAAAATTTCACAGTGTTAGGAAAAATATTAATAGAAAAAAATCAAATATATATGAATAATATTACAATTTATTAATAAATGATTCAACATTCATTTCATTATATTGAGACCAATATTTAACCAAAGACATCCATTGTAATTATCTATTGAAATACATCGACATTTTTTATAATGTAAATGTTAATTATCGCACACATATCCCCCAATCATATCTTTCTATGTCTATTGTCATAACTTTGTTCATAATTCTCCAATGAAGATGGATTTATATCCCAATTCACACATTTTATGGGTTTTTACCCAAGGTTCAGTTCTTTTACAACCACATCTTCAAGATAGTATCAATTTTGGGATGCATTTTATAGAAAAGATTCACTCATTTGTTTACACAAGCCCAAGATATTAACCTATATATAGGAAAAACTTAACGGTAATCAATATATTTTTCTTATTATAGTTTCTAAAAATAACTAACATTTAGTCTTATAAAAACTAAGGTAATAAAAAATTTAGTAAAATAAATATTACATAATATTAGATTAATATTCTATATATATCAAAACAACACAAAACCTATAACCATTTTTTTTAATGTATTTATAACCAAGATACATAAAAATTACTTCATTAATGATATTCAAAATCAACAAATCCTTCTTCACATTATACCTTTATTATAAAAATCCTTCTTAAAAACTATCTTGATAACATGGGGAAAATAAAATGTAAAAAATATGACATTAGATGCTTTCTAACGGTAAAGATGGGAAAAACAATAATTTATCTTAAGTAAGAATATCAAAAGAATAAGGGAATGATAATATAATTATAATATTTTGATATCATACCCAAAAAATTGGATATCATAATCCTGGAATTGTTCTTTTCATGTTCATAATTCCTAAATAATTTAATATTTAATGATCATTAGACATGAGAACATGCCATTAGAAGAAGAACATGTCGTAAAAATTTAAATTTAGTGTGGGGAATAATCATAATCATATAAATCATACCTTAAGGGAAAACAGAAAATACATTCCATTTATGTTGGGCATGTAATAACCACTAGTGTTTTCAATTTTATAATGGGATATCCTCCCATTTACCCAAATTAGGCTGGGTTAACAATATTGGTACACGAGTTTGTTATTTGGATATCCACCCATGTACAAATTAAATTTGTAAAATATTAATCATTTAATTATTCATTAGAGGAATATAATATACCCACACATCATATAATAATAATCAATTAACTCATTTTCCACTTGATGAAGAAAACATTTATCATTTTTTCATTACATGACACATAGAGATGAAAAAAAATTTATTAAGATTTTCTCCTCATAATGAATAACCATCCATTGAACCAATAAATACAGTAACATTGGATCATAACCACAATATCTCATTAAAAAAATAAAAGGATATTTTTATAAATGAAAATACTATAAAAATGTCAATGTATTATTTCATGAGGAAAATACAGTATTAATTTTTATGTATGTTATTTAAAATATAAAATTACAAATATTGTAACAAAAACATTTTCCCTGAAAAGAAGCATAAAAATTATAATGCATGTATTAATTAAATGAATGTTTATTTTGGAAGGTAATTTAAATGGTGTGGTAAACAATAAAATAATAATTACATTCAAACATTTGTTAAAAAGTACATTGATCAGAAAACAATAATATAATTATTTTAAAACTAATTTAAGGAATGTGAAATATAGTTAAAAATGAATTTAATCAATCATTATATATTTTTTAAAACATTATTAATGAAATCTATAACAACGTATGTTTGGATGAGAAACTTTTCCAAATATAATAGTACAAAAAAGAAGATTCCTCATAAATTGTATTTGGACTATTGATTAAATTAAAAGAATAAATTAAATTAATAAAATGACATAAAACATAACATGAGTTTAAGAATATTTATATGATATTTGAGTGTTATATCATATAATTTCATTAATGAAAAATTAGAGGGACTAATTGAATTCAAGTATAGAAGAATAACCTGTAATTTTTTACCATAGAGATAAATATTGTGAAATTATTGTAGAGACATACCTTCAACTAATAATGACAATGATTATTAATATGGTGGATGAATATAAAGGGAATCCCATTTTCAGTTTCTAGTACACTATATTGAATGGTTTCTTTCAAATTTTATATTTTCTGAAAATGGATTATGTGGATTAATTTTTTATCTTTTCTTGCAGGTTTTCTATATTTTTTAGATTATTGTTTTCTGATAAATTATTTTCATTACTATTATATTGATTATAGATTGGTTTAGTAGAATTGATTGTTCTATAAAACTTATGGTAGTTTTTTTATTAATGTGAGAATTTTTACATCATTTTGTTATTATATTTAATCGGCTTTGTAGAAAAATTTGTAGTATTTTTGAATCTAGGGCTGTTCAATGACAATGAATTGAATTTACATAGACCAATTATTGGGTTTAATTACAGTTAAAAATTTCTAACTAGATAGTTCTGTTATTCTAAATATTTCAGTTTTATCCTATCCTCTACTTATTTTTTACAACAATTAAAGATAGTGGATTTTTAATTGTGTTTTTTTCACTACTATGGATCATATAAGAATTTTGGAAGCACCCACCTCCACATTGGTATTTTTTGATTTTTGTCATGAAAAAATATATATCCAGAAATGTTTCATCACTAGAATCATACCAATTCCTTAATTTATCTATTACATTATACTCATAGTGTCTATACAAAGTGTCAGATCTTTTTATTGATGTAATTAGATCTTACATTACTGATCACAATCCACCTCCAAAAACAGAAAATAAATTTTCTTGAGAAACCTTATTTGATATATAATTATGATTTCCATAATTAGAAAGAATTCATTGATTTAATTTTATTTATATAATGGAACATCACGTTCTATGGGATGGACACTTATAAATATAGACTGATCCTTTTAGTTTTCATTATATTCTAAATGTATCTTGATTATCTTTGACACATTCAATTTCAATATGGTGTAGTCCCACTACAAACATGTATTCCCTATAACTCTTGTTTTATTAAAGAATTTTTCCACATATATGTGTTAGATGAAAAACTCATGTGTCGTATTGTTGAATTTTATTTATAATCATCTATAAAAATTTTTGATAGAAAAATGATTTACACCATCCTTGGTAGGGGTAGTTCATAGGTACACAGGAACTCTGCTTCGATCATCCAATTAAACATAGATAAAAATATAGTCATTATTATAACGCAGATAACCATGAAAATATTAATTTTATCATACATATAAATTAAATTCAACATTATATATGTCAATGTGAGGTAATGATTGAAAATGATTCATATCACTATGTTGATGAGGAAGTCCACAAGTATGCGGATGCAATACATTAATTACGCATTTAATGGAGGGACAGTCAATAAAAGTGTCCCAAAATTAAATTAAGATATCGTGATATTTATTATAATTTATTAATTATATTAGGGTGGAAAAATATATTTTTAGGAAATAGAAGATCAAATATACTTTGAAATAGTTGGGTATGACAATTACTTATTCTTTGAGTGACCTCCATTGGAAAACACTACACACCTCATATGATGGTATTTGGGTTGGAACATAAGATAAATAATTAATGGAAGAAATAAATGATGTGTTTTTATGTATATTTCAATTTATAGCCATTAATTCTTTTTAATAAGGGAATATAATAGTGTAACAATAGATGTATATATAAAATAATTTGATTACATTTTATAATTAAATTCTTAAATTAATTTCAAATTTATAATGAAATAAGTGGTGTTTATAGAAATTAAGGAAACTATACTAATAGGATAGTATTCTCATCAATTAATTTTTAAATAAAATCTATGTATTTTATAAATGAAAATATTATGTATTTATATGATTGAATAAGAAAATTATTTTTTTAATGATAAATTAAGTGATGATATTTTTATAAAACATAAATGTATATGAATAGATTTATAAAAAATATAAAAAATTATTTTCATAAAATAGATTCATAAATTAATATTATATTTTATTATGGTTTTATGATAATTTTATGAGACCTTGATTAAGTTCTTTAATGTGTTATAAAATTAGCTATAGTTTTAAAATTGGTATTTTGTTAATAAAAATGATTTTAAATAAGAATTAAATTTATCATATTTATAAAATAATTTCCATAAAATGGAGTACATATTACAATTTTTAAAATCAGCATTCCTTACAGAAATTTATTGGGGGTTTTCCTAAAATACTAGAATTTTTAGTGAATAATGAAATACGTTAATTTAAAGTATAAGCTAAATACGTGTCCTATTGGGTCCTCAATGATGTTTTGATGATGAAATACCATAATCAATAAATATTCATCATTATTTAATTTGATATAGAGATAAACTTCAAAATACTCTTCATCTTGAGAAAAAATAATAATCTAATGAATAAATTTAAAAAATCACTCCTCTACCAAACAATAAATTCGAAACCTCAACACCTCCTTTCATTACACCTCAATGCATTGAATATTTCTTAATTTAATACCAATTCCATTACCAATCCTATTCCCCACTTACAAGACCCACTGATCATAACAAAAGATCAAAACTAAGTGACATAACAAGGTTATCACGTAGTCGAATTCACCAGGTAAACCCCTCTATCATTTTATTTTATTTTATATTAAATAAATTTTTTTCCTTGTTATTTTCTCACCATACATAATCCAAGTTGAATAAAAAATAAATTTTATTATATACACATTATGGTTATCATGTTTATGTAAAAATTTATCATCAAAATATTTCTTATCTCCCTTTTATTTTAAAAATAAGAACATCGCCCGTGATGTGCTGATTTTCTGCCCTCGTGGTTGATACACATTCATTTTCCATTATTGTCTTATATTCTTGTCATAAAACAATCATTATGGTTAAATAATATTTTATTATTAATATTTTATGTTAAATAATTATTTGGAACAAATATATATATGATACTAAATAAAATGGTATAAGTTCATGATGGTTGTAAAAACCACAAAAATAAACTAAAAATTTTTTAATAATGTCCTATGTAGTGATTAAACCTTATTTACAAAATGATATAAGGTATCATTTAAAATTATCTAATTATATTAATACAATTTCATTCCCCTTGAAGAATTTTTCATCAATTCCACTAGAAAATCCCTAACAAACCCACCTTGGTAACCATAAAATGAATGCATGTGAACAAATGGAAATAAGAAAACAATTTTAATAAATTGTAGGAAGGTGGTAATAATGTGGTTATATAATTTAGTATAAATATGTGAGTATTTTTTAATTAATTAATAACACAGTTGAAAACATTATATAGTCGTTTTGAGCTCATTTTATGTAAGAAGAACCAGATGTAGGAGAATGTTCTGTAACAAAAATATTTCTAATTTCTAAATCTACCAAATTCAAAAAGAATGTTTTTCTAATAGCATTATTATTTTAGGATTATGTTACAGTTATTGGCTGTAATTTATGATAAACAGTGGGACCTATATATCCCTCCAATAAATTGGGTATATTTATGTCGTATGTAAAATTTAACGGTTACACCTAGTGTAACTACAATGGTGAAAGCATAAGGTACCCTTGATGATTACATCATAAAGTATTAATGAGGGTTACATTGTAAGTTATTCATGAGGGGTAGAAATAATACGATATTCTTGATGGTTACATTATTAAGTATGTAATTAAACTGGTTACTTATATGGTTTTATATATGATTTCATTTTTTATGGAAATCTCATGTTTGTAAAGATTATGTATATTTTTCTCTAAGGGGGAGAATTATTTCTACTAAAAATGATTTCATATGTTTATAAGAATACATTGACTAACAGTTCCTTTCTCTTATATATCCCTTATTGGTTTTTTTGTAACACATTTTTTTTAAATGAATTTCATTGGGTTTAAGGACTGGTATTAGAATAGAAGAATCCAAGATGAACGACATGAAAAACTATCATTAAAACAAATAAGGTTTTATTATACATAATTTTTAAGGAAAAAAGGATAATATTTATATTAGGTTCTAGTATTTTTCTTTTGGATTGATATGGATTATGTCAAAATTTTATAATACTCAAAAATTAAATGATCATTTGGAATTTTATATTTTTATTCTTGTCGAATTAACTAGATTAAGAAAAGTTTATGGATGAGACCTTATAGTTGTTATTAGGGAACAATATTGATAAATTCATGGATTATGATTATGTAAATAGAAACCCATACATTTTTTTAACTCTATGATAAATTTTATATAATATTGAATTTTAAGATTACTATCTTTTATTATCTATAATATATATGTTAATAATGGTTATCCATAGATGAAATAGGGATGATGAAGTAGGAAAGGACCAAGAGTAACAAATATTTTTTTAATCTGCTACACCGAATGGTGTAAATTGAATCGAGAAGTTTGTGATAGCTATAGATTATTTTACACAAGATAAAAATACCAGCATCATCCATTTAAGATAATATCTAGATCTACCACCAAGGAACATGATGATAGTGAAATATTTTATGAGGTAACACCCTCTTATTTTTATGGGATCATAATACTCAGTGGAATGTGAAGAGAGGATTAAACCCCTTGAAATGATATTTTATGTCATAGGGTGTTCATATAATCATAATTATTGTCTTCCTATTTTCTTTTTAGAAGGTGAAACTGACCAGTGGTGATCAATATTCAATAATATCTGAGATATCAAAGATATTGAATCCTTTGTAATGGATGAATTTAATAATGTATTATTTATCATCCTTTTTCTAAGGTGGTTTTACATAGGATGGAAAAGAAATTCCTAGAGTTAAAACAAAATGGGAATATTTATTGGCTGGTTATGATATAAACAACACTTGACAGGAATGGTATGCTCCATGTCCAATTTGAGATATTTATTGAAAAATCAATAATTTTTACCCAAGAATGAATCCAATATACTAGAGGGATTTTTTCCACCCATGAATCCAAAATTGATGGAAATATTGTTTAATTTCATAATTAGGTATAAATGGAGTTTTCATATAATCACATTTACTTTGGAAAAACTAATATGAAGAGGTCTAGAAAGATTGTGATGGATAATAATCAATCCAAGAAATATGAAGGAATGAAATTTTAGTTTTCAATTTGTGGTAAGTGTGGTAAAAATTATCCTGGGGATTGCCTTAAAAATAATGGGAAGTGTTTTTAATGTGGTCATCTTGGACATATAGCCTGAGATTGTAATGAATATGTACTTTGAAATTGTATGTTCAATTATGATTAGAAAAAATGTAAATTGTTATAAATTTGGTGAGATTGGTCATAATGAAAATACATACCAAAAAGATGGTATGAATAATGGGAAGCCACGTTATTATAAGTTGAAAGGTGTTGTGAAACCCCTTGGAATACTTTAGAAATGATTGGTCCATCCAATAAAGTGGTATCTGGTACATTATATTTTTCTCTAATTTTTTAATTTCTTCTTTGAAACATGGTATACAAATTCCATTATTTCTCTTTAATTTTCAGGAAAATTGGAAATTTCACCTAAATAAATGAAATAAGATATTATGGTTAAAAAAATAGAGGAAAATATTAAAGAAAAATTAAGCTATAATAATATTCTTCTTGTTGTCTATGGAATTAAATTTTATAAAAACATCTTGTTTTACCCTTAGTATAGTTTAATGTTATTATAGGTAAGGAAAAACTTTTTTTTCATGCTATGACTGATTACAGAGAGAAAAAAATTAGAAATATTTTCATTTTTATACAATAATTATACCATACCATTGATAGAATATCAGGAAGATGAGAAAATGTTTAAAGATAGAAATTTATATTATCTAGTATATATTGTCGAAGGAAAGTTGATTGGTTAGATTAATGATGTTCCATTGTTAAATGAATTGTTAAATATTTTTCAAGATGAGTTTCCTAGAGTTATACCTGATCTATAAGTTCAATGTATAATTGATTTAGTTCTTTATGCTAAGAATATTTCAAACCCACCTTATCAAATTTCCCAAGAGGAACTTCTAAAATTGAAAAATGATTCACATGAGTTTCTTGATAAATGGTTCACTCATCCGAGAACATCACTATGGGGTTCCACTATATTGTTTATTAAAAACAATTATGGATCTATGAGGATTTTCATTAATTATAGATCTTTTAATAAAATTTATGTTAAGAATTGCTATCAATTGAATCATATCGATGAATTTTTTGATCTCCTCTAGGGGGCTCATTATCATTCCAATGTTTACTTTAGATCTAGGTATTATCAGTTTATGATGAAGTACTATAAAATTACATAAATATTGTTACAAACTCAATGTGATAATTACGAGTGGGTTTTTATGCCCTTTGGTTTGAAAAATTCAACTACTAAATTTTTGAAAATTAAAAATAGAATATTCCACGAATAATGGATAATTTTGTTGTTTTTATATTAATAATATTCTGGTTTTGTCAAAATTTCATGAGGATCGTGAAAGAAATATATGAATATTTATGCAAAAAGATAATTAAAAGAAGTTATAAGGAAAATTTATAAGTATCAATTTTTTCATGTAAAATATTTCTTTTCATTGGAACATTGGAACAAACGATGGAATAATAGTTGATCCTAAAAGATTAGTTGATGAATATCAAATACCTACAAATATTTCTATGATTTATTGTATTTTTATACTTGAAAGCTCTTACAGATGGTTTGTTACCCTCATTTTACATTCATCTATTATGCGAACTATGTTATTGTGAACTGGGCTTATATTTTGTTGGATATAAGAATGTGTTGTTTTTTTCAATAACGGAAGAGGATATTGGTGAATACTTTGTTATAGGCCCTATATTCTTGAAATATAGATTTTTTAGCTGCAATTATTCTTCATTGAATGTACATGGTTGTGATATAATGTTGATTGAAGAGGTAAATTCTTCTGCTCTAAGAAAACTAAAACCACATGAGTTAAACTATACTACCATTGACATGGAATTAGTTGATGTTTCGTTTTCGTGAGAAATTTGACGTAATAATTTTTATATATCCAAATGAAAAATATATACCAACAATTTTTTTGAATTATATATTTACTTAGATGGAATTTAACGTGAGGGATGAAAGATTATTGGAACTAATAAAGAATTATAATTGCATTATCAATTACAATAGTTGAAATGAAGACAAAGTGTGAGATTTCTTGAATCAAAAACAGCATACCATTGTAACCATGTTATGTTCAACAGAAGACATTTTGGTGAATGATTTAATGAATTTCAGATTATAATTTCTGTTTGTATGAAGTTTCTCTATTTTATTCATGTGTTAGTGTATTTTTCTATATTAGGAAGAATTTATAAATCATATAAGGAAGAATAAAAGTTACAAAAATGGTATAATTGGTAAAAAAAGGTATATTTAAACAATTTAACAGTGATAAAGACTGGGTTTTGATATTTTTATATATATTATGTGTTCCTTTTGATTCGTAGTTGATGAATGATTTATTAGGTTATTCTTATAGTTATTCATTCTCAGTTCCTCATGGAAGAACAATGACGTACAATGACTTTTGTGAGTATTACTAGTGGGATGGAATGAAAATATATATTGGTTATTTTAAAGTGTATTGTTTGACTTGTAAACATGTAAAAGAAGAGATATAACTACTAAAGGGGATGCATCCACCTTTTCCAGTGCGAGGGTGGAAATGAGATAATATACCCATGGACATCATGGATGCACTACCAATGTCATATTTTGGTAATAATTCAATTTGGGTTATTGTTGATTGATTGACCAAATCTAAACATTCTATTCCTATTCGATATATTATGTATTTAGATCATCTTCCTCAACAGAACATCAATGATATTTTCATATTCCACGTAGTTCCTCTCTCTATTATATTTGACCATGATCCTGTGATCACTTCTATATTTTGGAATGTGCATTATAAGTCATTTGGAACTGAATGAAATTTTAGCAAAGTATTTCATCTTCAATCATGTGGATAGTTAGAGTGAACTATTCTAGGAATATAGAACAATATTAGAGCGTGTTTAATTGATTAATAGGGAATATGGTTCAATATATTTATTTATTAATGTTTTCTATAATAATAGTTTTCCTTCCAGTATACAGATGGATATTTTTGGTTTGTTGTATGGAATGTGATGTCGAAGCCCATTATTTTTTGTTAAATTCGGGGAAAAGATATTGATCGTAACATAATTCTTAGAGGAAGTGGATGAGAAAATAAATATGATCTTGCAATATATGAAAAAATGTTAGAGTTGGATGAAAATTTATTCAGATGACTAGAGAAATGATATTTATTTTTAGGAAGGTGGTCATGCCTTTCTCAGTGTTTCTCCATGGAAAAGTGTGATATGTATTTTAAATACGGGAATATTGAGTCTATATTTCCTTTAACACTATAAAAACATGATGAATTTTTCTCCAGTACCAAATAGAGCAGCTCAACCTATGGGATTATCTAAGGTACATAATTTTTGTTTCATATTTCTATATTCAGAATATATTTTAATTTTTTTTTCTCATATTTTGAGCCAAGAAGTATTTCATATAAAAGATAACCTTTATTGGGAATAAAATAATGTTCATATTATTTATCATAGATATCAGGTATTTTGGAATAAGGTAATTAACATTGATAAGGTTTTGTGGAGAAACCACATGATTGAAGAAAGAACATGTAAATATAAAAATCCAACTAGAAAAAGGTATCCCCACTTGATAAATAAGTGATGAAAAAATTATAAGGATGGATTTTATAGAGGGGGGGTTATGTTACAACCAATGTTCTTATAAAATAAATTTTTTCATTATAAAATTAAAATGTTAAATTCATTATAAATATTTTATGAAATTAGTGGTATTTATTGAAATTATGAAATCTATAAAAAAAGAATAGTTACCTCGCATATGATGTATAATCACAATTTCTGTATCTTATAATTGAAAATATGTAGTATTTGAATAATCAAATATATACATAATTGTTTTGAAAATTATAAATTAATTGAAGGTATTTGGGAAAAACAAAATGATTATATGTAATTTTAAAATTTATTTTATTCATTAATTGGAATTTTTTTTTTATAAAATAATTTCATAAATCAGTATTTTAATATCTTAAGAAGATAAGATAATTTTATTTCACCATAATTAATTTTTTCTAGCTATTATAAAATGAGTTAGAAATTTAAAAATGGTAGTTTTCAAATAAATTGAAATTTAAATTAAAAATACATTTCTTACATGTAGAAAATTATGTTGATTAAAGTGATTAAATTTTTTAATTTTAAATGTTGAAAAAATGGTTAGGTTAGATTTTTGGGATTTCTCTAAAATATTTTTTTTTTGAGTAGTGAAATTCGGTAATTTATAGTATATGATAAATAAATGAAATATTGTGTCATGGATGATGTACAACTAATTTAATCCTATAATGTAGAATATTACATATTTATTTTAATATATTCAGATATAAAACTCAAAAAATTCATATTCATGTGCTAATCTAATTAACTAATGAATAATATTTAAAAAACACACCACTATATGACTATAAATACCACCCCTCACCACCTCATCTGCACAAACCTAAAATCCTTATAGCTTGATTATTTATTCATAATTTAATTCCTAATCCTCTTAGACAAATACTAGGATTACTAGTGTCACTAAAAGGACATAACTAATTGCCTTATAGAGGCTCTCAATGAGAATAATTCAACATGTAAAACCCTCTTTCATTTTCTTTTATTTTATTTTGAATTTATTTACATTTATTATTATCTACTCATCTCACCTTATTCAAGTGGAATTAAAACTCATTTATCTTATATATACTGTAATTATATAATGTTTAAAAAAATAACCACTAAACACCTCCTCCTATCATTTTTATTATAAAAATGTAATCATCATCTGTCATGTGTTGACTTATCGACATTATGGATGATACATTATCATTTTCCATTAATAAAGACCTAGATAATCATAAAACCATTTTTTGGGTTGAGTAAGATTTTATTATACATGATATGAGTCATATAATGTTTTATCATATATATATGGATGAAATTAATAAAATGATATAAGTTCATGATGGTTTTCAAAATTGCCAAAACAAAATAAATCATCTCCATTAATGGTTAATCTAATGATTAATCCTCATATAAAAAAATTAATTAGGGTATCATTTAAAATTATGGTATCATATTAATAACATGTATTTTGATTTTGCAATTTTTTCTTCCAATTAACAAGACAATTAATAATGAACAGATATAGGAATCCTGAAAAATAAGCCACCCGAAGCAATGAAAATAACAAATTATTATTACTAAACGGTTGGGAACATTTTATAGTATGGTCACATATGGTTGTACAAACATGGTTAAATTATTTAAAAAATATATAACACCATTTAAACCATTATATATGATTTATTATCTTCTGTAATGTTAGAAAGACCCATGGTAAGGGACATTTCATTTAGAAACCTCTTTTAAACATATATTTTTACAAAATTCAAATTGAATTTTTTTATGCAAGAATTATGGTTTTATGATTATGTTATTATTCTTGGTAATTTTTATGATGAAGGGTGGTACCTATATCATAATACAATTAATTTATTACGTTTATATTATATGTTGACATTAATTGTTACTCCATGTGTAACTATGATTGTTACACCATAGGTTTACTATGAGGGTTAGAACATATGGTAGTTGTGAGGGTTACATTGTATGGTATTCATGAGGGTTACATATCATATGGTAGATGTCAGGGTTAGAATCATAAGTATTTAATTATCTAATTTACTTATATTGTCTTATTTATGTTTTATATATTTTATGGAAATGACAAGTTTTAAAAAAGTAAGTATATGATATATTAAGGGTGAGAGGTAAATATTTTGAAAATGATTCCATTTGTTTCTTATCATTCATGGACTAATGTTTAATTTACATATTATGAACTTATATTGATTTTTTGTGCTCATCCCCTATTTTTAATGTTTTTCTTATTGTTTACGTATTGGTAAGAGTAAAGAATAATTAGAGATAAATTTCATGAGAAATTGTCATGAAAATATCTCATGTTTTATTAAAAAAATTATGATAGAAGAAATAGATACTTTTTTTTTATGTATCCACTTATTATTCATGTGGATTTTTATGTATTATATCAAAATTCACTAAAAATATATACTAGAATTCTATTTAAGAATTTAATGAGTGTATTCTAGATTAATTAACTATATTATGTATTGTTAAAGGCCAGGTCCTTTTAAATATGTTCAATTATATATGTTAAAGGAGGTAGAGGCATGATATTTCCAAAATTAATTAAATAATTTAAATTTTATTTCTTTTGAAATTGGCCTAAAATGGAAGAGGCCAAAAATTTATGATTATAAATAGACTTAATAACTTTAAATAGTTTGATTTAGATACAACTATGTGTCATTTTTACCCTTATATATTAATTTAACCATGATTAAACATGTTTTTAACATAATTATGGAATCAAACATTTATTTTTATTACAACTCAATATAAACTAAAATGAATGTGGAATCAAAAAATATTATTTATTTGATGAAACCAAATATTGATTTCATTTTATCAAATTCAAATTTTATAAGTGGGTTAAATTAAATTTAATATAAATGTGTGGGACATAACAATCCTATTTAGTAGAAAAAAGACTTTTTAATTCATAAAACTAAGATGAAATTTATTACATTATAAAATAAGGCAAAAGGAATTATAGATATATTAATTAACAATTTAATATATTGATTTCATTAATATAATTAATAAATAATTATATATTTAATTTATTTAGACCGAAAAATATTATGTATAAAATGAATTTTTTTATAAATAAATCATTCTACCATCAAATGATATTTTTTTCATTAATAGTAATTAAATAAAGAATTTATGAATTATTATTCATAAATTTTGTAAAAAAATATTTAAAATAATTTTTATACTTGTATTAATCTATTTGTTTATATATAAATACATAACCCATAATAAATCCATTTTTTGGGAAACAGTTTTTTAATCAAGAACTTATTTAATTGAAAAATTAGAAATAATTTAACAGGAATAACAAAATAAATTTAAATTATAAAATTTTTTCTATATCTATTTCAAAAATAATTAATCATAATCATACCCAGTAATCTAAGGGATTTGTTGTAATTTTTATATTATATCATTGTTTATTTTGACTTGGGTTTTTCTGAAATGAATATTATCAAATACATTGAATTCATTACATATGAATAAAAAGTAATCATGATTTATTAAATAATTTTTGGATTAGAGTATCGAATGAAATATAAAAAAATATGATAAAAATATTATTTGAATAATAAATTACTATAATATGAAATCATTAGTCAAATAAATATATCTTTTATGAAAAAATCATAATCAAAACTAAGAAAACCATTACCTCTAATAATGGATTCCAAAAATTCCCCAAAAAAATATATAAATAGACATAACTACTTTTAAAACATATTTTTAGACTTATACAAATATATTTAATTTACAATTTTCACGACCCGTCCTAGTGGGTTCCATTATGCAACTCCCCACACCCACCTCCAATAGGCTAGGGGAGGGTTACTAGTACCGAGTAGGTATATCACTAACATGTGAGGCATTGCCTACGTACCTGTACTAATGAAAACATATCTAAGCCAACAAATGGGTAAATATACCAACCTCTATGGAACAATTCATTAATATAACCAATCCCAATCAACAATGTACAATAGAATGTATACTGATGAAAAGAAACTGGGATACAATTAAATCCCACAAAAGAAGTGTCTGCAACTTCAAAGTCCAACCAATAATCAAGATAGGTACAAGGACTACTGCTCAATGCTGAAACAACACCTCATCCTATTGGGAAGCTCATAAAGCTTGATCCATTCCTTGCCCACCCTAGACTCTACAAGAAGGCTACTCATGAACACTTGATATGACACATGTAGTTAACACCCATGCAGGTGTGAGTATAAAAATACACAATCAGAGACACCAAAAATAAAAAATATACACAATGTAAGGGTACAATCACCTTTGTAATGTTTATGTATATAGAACATATAACAAGAGAAATGTCTAGATATAGTCAAAACCCAATCCCATAGTCTAGAGATAAGCCATAATGACCCGCATACCCATGCTAGGGATTTATATTGATGATTCCATGACTCTCTTTCCCAGGATAACTCGCTCTACATGTTTTATAGCTCTGATGATGATATTATATGAAGTAATATTTTTCGGTAAGTTCCTTGGTTGAGGGAGATGCATTGATAAATATTAAGAGAAAACAGAAGCCGTCATTTTAGGAGAACACACTCCTTAATAGAGAAAGATTACGATGGACAGATTAGGATCACTGCTAGTTCCTTGGTTTATACCATGACTCATCTAAATTCACCTACTATGTTGGGGGTTGAGGTCCTATAATATTCTCCACTCTGATACCTAACTCTACATAGGGTTTACAATGGATAGAGGATCTTGCTAAATGTCTCTCAGAGGGACTCTAGCTCTATCAAGGAATTTCTACTAAAGGGATTATACTAATGTGGATGGAAAAGATACATGAAATTTAGAGGAAAGAGAAAATATGGGGAACTAATCCAAATTAAACATGTCTAGAATATAGTGGAAAATGATATCTAGCCATGTACATGTAATTAAACGGCGTGTAGAATAGTAAGACATCGTGTCCTCTGGCCCCAGGTACTACCCATGTATAGTGGCCCATGTAAAAAAGATCATGTTCTATAGAAAAGAATACATAGAGAGTATAAGTGAGTGACACGTCATGTCCTAATAACTGAGGGTTTCTCCATGTAAGATGGCCATGTGACCGTACATAACATCAAATCATGTTTTCCGACCAATGTACCAGTACACATGTTAACTCGGGTAACAAGCATGGTCTGGTCATAAGGTGGGGTACATATCGTGTACTCCATCCCATGACTTTATATCGGCCGAGATATATACCAGGTCATGCGTTAGGAAATACATGCCTTGTGATTAGGTTGAAACACCGTGTCATCGATTTTGGTAACGTAGAACCCTAGCAACCGGTGAGGCGGCCCCACGCGCCATTTTCTTCTCCATGATAGCTAAGAAGTGGGCCGACATGGAATATCATTCAATGTTCAACCAAATGAACTTGTGTCTCCTGTATGTTCGGGGTAATCCCATCAAAAAATATATTGATATTCCATATGACTTCCAATCCAACACCTCTAGATGGTGAGCAAGTCCCACTAGGACATGGTTCTCAACCTTAACTGACTGGAACACAAGGCATCAGGAAATAAACTAGGACACTTCCTTCTTCATCCCGGTCGACCAGAACAGATGTAGGAGTTCCTAGTAAACTTTCACCACTACAGGATATACCACAATGGGGTATGTATTAAACTCCCCCAAAACATCCTCCAAAAAATTCCACTGGTATAACTATGCATCCTATGAAAATGAAGATTTTCTCTCCAAATTGGTAATATCCATTACTATAGTTCCCTATGGATAACTGAGAACATAAAGGCTCATAGTTGACATCTCCAAGATGTGACTCCCAAACATGTTGCAAGAGTTTAGGGGTAACAACCATCCACTGAAGGTAATCCATATCATCTCTATCTAGGAATGATATCTTTTGTGAGGACAACTTCTCCAATGCCTCACTCATTAGCTGAAAAGTCTGTCTCAAACTAATAGCATCAGCCACTATGTTCCCAATCCCATTAGTATAGATGATCTCCAACTAATAATCATATATGAACTCCACCATTTCCTCTAACTCAAATTCATATCGTTATGCGAGCAGAAGTATTTGAGGCTATTGTGGTCTGAGTAGATGATAAATAGATCAACCATTATGTAGTGTGTCTATATCTTCCATGCGATGACTACAAATTCCAACTTAATATCATGAGTTGGGTAGTTCTGCTCATGTAGCCTTAGGTGGAGAAAACCATAATCAATCACAAACTATCTCATTATCAAAACACAAACGGGCCTGGTCCCTAATGTGTCACAAAAAACTAATTCCTCGACACCGAGTTGTGGAAATATCATGATCGGCGTGTTCATCAAATTCTACCTTCACTGATGGAAATCTTGATGGAAATTCTCTCTTCATACGAATGGTTGCCACATATATTTTATAAGCAATTATAATGGATGATTTCTTAGAGATGTTATGAATGAATCTGTGATAATATTCTGCCATCCCATGGAAGCTCTGCAGATCATTCACGCTCCTATGTGTCTCTCATACTAACACCACATCAACCATGGCTCAGTCCACTCATACTCTATCTACTAATATGTCAATTCCAATACATTAGAGGCTCTATATCCAGAATTGGAACATTGGGATCCCCCTATAAAGAATGTGATATCAGCGTACATCTAGAGCCACACACTTGTGTCTTATGTGATCCTCCTCTGATGCGGAGAAAACAATGATGTCATCGATGAATAATAATATGAACTAGTCTTTTTATTATTGGGAGATCTAACTCATGAGTCTCATGAACACTGTGGGTGATTTTTTCATCCTAAAAGGGCATCACCACGTACACTTAGTGATCATAACATTATCTAAAATCCATCTTTGGCACATTCCCATCTCATACTCAATGATGATTATAATCATATCGATGATCAACTTTCTAGAACCACCATTCCCAACTCAATTGATCGAAGAGGTCACAGATCCTCAGTAGTGGATACATGTTCTTCACCGTCACCTAGTTTAGGCATCTATAATACACACAAAAACTTATTCTCTGGTATGCCTTCCAGGATAATAAAATTGGGGCCACCTTGGGTGAATCACTAGTTCCCATGAATCCCTACCTCAGTAAATTCTACAGCTACACCCTCAGATCATGCAGCTCTAAAAGATCCATCCAATAAACTGGTGATCACATTGTTGCCTTCTCGGGGATTGTGTCAATATAGTAGTCGATCTCTCAGTGGGGAGGTAACCCATGATCATCTTTAAGGAGGTTGTCATCACACTCCACCACTAGTGATGGGAGCTAACATATCATAATATTTACTGCTCTGAGGGTAAGACTATCTAACTAATGAGTAATCGAATTCACCCTTATGTTCATGAGCCCCTCCCATTCTGTCTAGGCCTCATTTTCACCAACAATGGAAAACCACATACCATGGAATGGAAAAAGAACACCCATCTCATAAATAAGTCAATCTAGGCATTGACCAAAGAGAAAAAATCCATGCATAGAATGTCATCATAAGGCTTCGACGCAGCCACCCAGGGGTTACAACTGAAACTCTTATCTCTAAGGGTAAGATCACGCTCCCAACAAAGATGTTTTAAAATCTAGTCTCCTCCCATTAGTGTCTCCAAGTATAATTGTCGAGTCAATGGCTCCATCTAAATCTCATAGTTCTTTATATGACATTTGGTGAGGATTGAATGATTGGAACTTCTATCCACATGTATGGAAACTAAGGTAGAGATGACACATATCATACATCAGATCATCCATAGAGTCCCTAGGTTGTTCACTCGACCGCATGTAGCTTCTAGTTCCCCTATCCCCCAGATCATTGAGCCTGGTGCAGACCTCCTAGGGGTGTTGGTTGATTTATTTCAAAACATCACCACACTTATATAGAACCCCATCCTACTCTCCCACATTTAACACCGTTCAAGACTACCTGCTCCACTCTCTACCTCTTCCTGGGTGGTCCATCCATCTTGTCTGTGTCAGTAGCACGACGAGTTGGACACTCTCTAGAGAGATGTCCTCTATCATCGAATGAGTATTATGGCCTCTCGTGAGGATTAATGGAACTATTTTTAGAGCCATGGACTACAAATCATCTATCATGGGACATCCAAAGAAATCTAACATGTCACAATCCCTTTTTTCTAACATTGAATTACTGTTGATGTGGTTCTTTACACCTATCATACTGCTGCTGACAGCCACTTCCTGTCTCTATTCAGCTAAATATTTATGGACCACCAATGCTTGCTCGAGCACCCTAGGATAAGTCGAAATATTTTGAGGCATGACACTAGCTAGGATGCCCCGGCGTAAACCTCACTCCAAGTTCCAAGATATGAAATACTGATCCCCGGAAATATCCATAGATTAATTAGCGAGGTTGGTAAACCTTGATGAATAGTAATCAACCAACAAAATACACTGGTACAGATAATGAATCTCGTGGATATTCACTGGTCTTAGTGTAATCGGAGAGAAATATTTCATAAAGAGCCACTCGAACACTGTCCATGAACGTGTCATTTCACCGTGAGTCTTCATGATCAAACTCCACCAACTCCCTATCAATCCCTAATGAAAGCACACTCCTAGAATCCCCATATAGTCTGTGGGTGTCCTCAAAAGATAGAAGACTTTGTTCACCACCTCAAGTCAATCCTCATCCACATAATGGTCAAGCTCAACTAAGAACCTGAGGTGTCTCTACCGCTGAAACTCATAGAGCATGTCCATCCAATAATCTATTTCTAATGGTATTACTAATAAAATGTGCTTCTCCCCTAGTGGGGTAATAGTTGGTGCACCACTTGGAGGTAATCCCTAGGGTAATGACCACATAATTGATGCCTCGTCATTGTGGGGGTCAACAATGTGATCTATCTGTTGGATCCTTGATAGTATGCATCGAAAATGTATCCTATAAAGAAACAAGATGTACCACATCCAATGAGTATATCTTGATAGAGGACTCAGGAATGACACGGAAACCACAACCCATTCATATATGATTCATGTACTATTATGTTTTTTCCTTAAAATAAATGTTCTCATGTACCAAGTCAATAGAAGGTTATCAGAGTTCTAGTGTATGGATACATCACCCCCCGCAACAACATTGGATTCCATAAACTAAAATACAAAAATAAAACACATAACAATATTTCCAAAAACTGAAACTCATAGACTCTTGGTCCATTGGTAGAACTGAACACAAATGATACTACTCTCCCATCTCCCATCCTAGTGGGGCTCATACCATGACTCTCTAATCTCACCTCCAATAGGTATGGGGTTTGTGACTAGCATCGAGTAGGAAAATAAAAAACATGGGAGTAATTGCCTAAGAACCTATACAGACACACAAATATCCAAGATCGACAATTCTGAAATGTAAATAATACAATGGGAAAAAAATAATTCATACAACAAAACCCAGCCAATAGAGTACAACAGATTGTAATGTGAGGAAATATAATTTTTCTAGTATGAAATCCAACCAAAATAATGATTCAATAACTACATAATCCACCCTATAACTACGAATCGTACTTGTACTAAAAATTGATGTTTAAGGAGCACCTCAACCCATAGGGAATCTCAAAAAGCATTGTCGAGTCTTGTTCTGCACTAGACATCATCAGAAGGCTTCTTGTCTGCATAGGACATGACACATGTCGGTAATGCCCGTGAATGGGTGAGTATAACAATACTAAATAAGAGACCCCAAAACCACATATAAATACACAAATTTTTTGTTCATTAGTATCATTAATTTATATGTCTATAGAACATATAACAAGATAAAAATCCATATATAGTCAAAAACCAGACTTGTAGTCTATAGGTAACTCACAACAACAAACATACCCATACTAGTGATTCAGTTCTAAGATTCCAAGAACTTCTCACCAAAGAGAATGCACTCCATGACTGTGATAACTCTAATAATGTCCTCCAAAGAATTAATTTTCATCAGAAAGTGTCACGCGAGATAAATTTAGAAAAGTGATTTGAAGTGATAACGAAAACACTCATTCTGGTAGAAATCACTCTTGAGTTGGGAAATATTAGAATACATTGGTCATTATCACTTCCAAGTCCTAGGAATATATCATGAATCATCTAGATTCACCAGCACAATAGAGGATTGAAATCATGTAGGATTGGTTATTCAAATACATGACTCAACCTAGGGTCAAGAATGGATAGTATATATTGCATCAAGCCTCTCACAGGGACTTCGGCTCTATCCAGAATGTCACGATGAATGGATCATAGTCCAATGAATGTAAACGTTTCATGAAATTTAGTGGAACAAGAAAAAAGGGGTCTCTAACCCAAACGAATAATTTTCAAGGTATGGTGGACAAGGAGATCAATCATTGTATAATAGAGTACACAATGTGTAGAAGGGTCACACATAGTGTCCTCTTACCCCGAGTACTTCCCCATTCTGAAAAGAGCATATCATTTAGAAAGTAACTCGTTTACAACTGACTGGCTTGGGTCGATGTTGGGCATCGCCTAAGGTAAATTCGTTTCTCTAAAGATAACAGTTCCATCATGTTTTTGATCTAGGAACCCATTTAAATTTTTTTCCACATTTTTAGGAAATCCATTCGAGTACACTATTTTAATGTATAATTTATTTCATCCATTTATTATGGGATCGTTGAGCCTATGAATTACATGTCATCGCAAATCCAAGTTTCTAATTAATTATATATAATAGTAAAAAATAATAAACATAAAATATGGTACATTAAAATAGTCCTAATTTTTAATCATTCTCTATAATAATTCAACGTCCTTATTTCCTTGTTTCAATATTCGATGTAAGTATACTTTTTCATTGTGAACTAGTATCATAAATTTGGTCTTCATATTCATTCCTAAAAAATATTCCCTTACTACAACATCATTAGTGGTACTAGACTATATAATTTATGATAGTTATAAAATAATAATTTCATCCCATGGAATGTTTTCTTGTAATACATTAATGTAAAATAGTAAATCATCATTTTTGGTTGATTCGTATTGATTGAAGGGTTTTTTAATTATTAATGAATGAAATAATGGTTTAACATCTAATAAATATCATCATCACATCAACATTTAAAACATCTTATTTGTGTAATTTTTATTCATATAGTCTATCATTAAATAAGTTCATTGAATCAATCTAGTAAGTGGTAAAATCGACCAAAACATGATCAAAACTTGATTATCATAATATCTTATGAGGTTTATTTGTAATTGAATTATAAAAAAATGAAATTATTTGGATTCTATTGTTCTATATATCTTAATTGTATGTATTTAAAAGACTAAATATTCGATATGAATATATAACATAATAATAAAGAAAACATTCATCTTATTACTCATTTTTCATAAAACATTAAAATAATGAGGAAAATATTTATATAATATAACTGATAGATTCACCAATTTTATATAACATAACCTCATTGATGTAATATAAATAAATTTTAACCATCAAACCCATTCTTAGGACAACACATAAAATGATGTGATGGAAAATGAACACATTGCATCTTGGATAATTCCTTGGGGAAGGATATATTATAGTGATATCATATGAATAGAAGTTAAAGTATGAGGAAGAAGATTAATTTTTTTTTAAAAATGGAAGGTTCTATAGTGAAATATTATTTTTTTAGTGGAATCTATGGGTTTGTGAGAAGCCCTATTTAAAATTTATAAGGGATGAAATTTTTGTAAATACACATAACATTTTATCATTGATAATTTAATCTTAGAGAATGTAGCTCCAAAATTTAGAAATAATGGATTGGGGATTATTTATGTTTGATAAAAAATGTAAAATTAATTTAAAAATAATTTATTTATCTTTTTTAAAATCTTTTCCATTAGTATATTTTATTTTTCCATATTAAATTTTATCAAGGTAACATGTTTTTACCTTTATTGTTTATGCTTTATTCATAACAAAATAGTCCAAGTTACATAATACCGAGCTCATGATTCAATGATTTAAATCCATTTGAATTTATTAAATGTATAAATTTAAATACTTTTTTGTTAAATATTATATTTATAATATACTAAAAATGATATATTGAGAAATATACTAGGTAAGTTCTAATATATGTAATATGGGTGTGTAAAAAACAAAATATTATTAAATATATAACTTCAATGATAAAATGTTATTTTTATATTAAAACTTTATCTAAATGACTATGACATTATTACATAAAAATATTTACATTAGTTTAAAATATATTTAAAAATGATATATTGCAAAATTTAGATTAAAATGATACTTTTTTGAAAAATAAAAGAACTCATATTCATAAAATATTACTATTATCATCCAAAAATAATTATCAGTTTTCAAAATTCAAATCTTAACATTTATAAAATTTAATTTCTAAAATTAGAAAACATAATTGAAAATTAATTTATTAGGAAAACAAAAATTTAGAACATAATATATTAGTATTCTTGTTTTATATTTTATATACTAGTTCTAACCAATTATTAATATAAATATATATTACCATCTATTAGTCATATAATAATTTTTATAATAATTAAGTTAAAATAAAATTAATTTTTTACGAAAATAGAATTCTATGCATAAAACGATCTCTTTATTCATTTTAGTTATACATAACAAACATCATTAATAATATAATTAACTATTTTATTATTTATATAAATATTTGAAAATGCAGTTAATCATATGAATTCTCAGTAATTTAGTAGCATGGTTTTAATGGTCATATATAATATTTATTATACAATCTATATTTATACTAGTCTCATTTAAGATTGGCATTCTAATTGTAGAAGTGTGTCGAACATATTAACTTACTTAATGGTAACCATGTATTAATATATTCAGGGGTCAAATCCCAAAATATGGTTTAAACGATAATAATATATATGTTACAACCATAACCACAATATTTTGTAATCATATCATATATAAAAATTGGAAAACTTTTTTCTTCTATAAAAATACTTTAGAACTATTATTTTACTAATTATAACCTAACCCATATAAAACCAAAAGAATTAATAACAAATGTAGATAAAAAAATCCCAACCCAATTTCATGAAGTGTTATAAATTTAATACTATAGGATCATATACTGTATTTCCTTACAAACATAACACCCATGAAAAAAAATGCATACATATAATATTAAAACACCTATCAAATAATTAAATATGTTTTCTTATAAAAATATTTTTGAAAAAATATTATTGAAGCCGTAATATCATATTCAATCATATAAATCACCCTCAATAATGGATTGTTTATATATGTTAATTCATGAAAGAAACATAGACAATTCAATTTAAATTAAAAGCGATGGTTCCTCAAATATTTATTTATCATATAAAAATCATTTGATAGTGAAAATAATATATTAAAAAAATCATGACCATCCTCTACTTTCTCATTGATTGAAATCAATACAAAAATGAATAAAGATAATAGTTTACAATAAATCATCCATTAATGATATAGTATGTTACACTTAAGTAAAATTTAATCGGGAAAATTTCAAATTAGAGTATATTCATAAAATAATTGTAATGTTTTTAAAAACCTATAAACCACATTCCACCCAGAAAATAGTTCTAAATAAATTAAATACCCAGAAAAACGTTTCCTTAATTGTTTTATACCAAAAATAAATTTTACATTCATTGATTATTTAGTATTAACATTATAATATTTTATGACATTTCATTTAATAATATCATATCTATAATCAATCATAAGATCAACCATTTTCATTAAATTATAAATTAAGATGAAAATAAAATAAAATTAACCATTTCAAAAAAAAATCTAATAACTTCTATAGGAAATTATAATTATATAACATTAACTCTTGAATATAATTAGTGAACCTTTCACAATTTGATATTTTCAATAAGAAGTCATTCATCCTAGCTATTGAACTTATTTTTGTAATGACTAAACTAGACCATGTATTATATCATTTCATGGCCATCTACAATAATATAAATAATTATCATAATGAATAATAATAGATTTTTTACATCCAAAAAATAAAAAATAAATGGAAATCCACACAATCGGTTATTGTAAAATGAAAAACTAATTTAAATAAATATAAACATATAGATAAAATATTTTTCTAGATATTTAATAATGTTTTAAAACACACTAATGATCTACATATTATAAAACACTATAATTACACAAGTTCATAATCCATGATCTACTGCAAGTGAACTTATTGTTAAAATTATTCAATAAATATGTTATTACATTAGAAAACATCTTAATGAATGGGGATCTTCATATTTATTCCACTATAATTTTTTAAACTTTTTATTTGATGTTAATTTATTTTTCGTGATATATAATGTCCCATATATCATAGTATAATATTCAATTCAACATTATTAATATAAAACTATCCATTAAGCGATAAAAAAATTAACTAAGATGTCCATTGGAAACAATAAAAAAATAACTTTCCAAATTAACACAAAAGTTCCTTAAAATGTTTTCACTAGTTCAAAATCATGAAAATCCTATTTAATATTCATTCAATAAAATATTTGAAAACATTTTATATTAAAATTAGGAATCACAAAAAATACAAAATCATGAAATAAGGCCAAATATATTTTACCAACAATGTTATTTCAAGGTAAATATCTCATAGTAATTAAAATTAAATTTAAAATGGGTTAACATTAATTAAATCCTCGTGAATATAATTTATATCAATTATAGTGAATATATAAGAGTAATAAAAAACAATTAAAATCCATTAAAGAAAGAAAAATACATGAAATTAAAACATATCCCATAATACTGAGTTTGATTGTGTGGTTTCCAAACAATTGAGCATCCAATTGGGTAATTATTGAAATCATCTAAAATGATTTCCTGATTATTCCAACTGGTATTCTTCTTATTCACCTCAATCATGTTCCCTTGGAATTTCTTCTATCGACCCATTTATTAACCCATAATTTTTTACAATCCAAGACATAATCCAAATTTATCTCATATACTATTCTATCAAAAATAATATGAAAAAAGGTAATATATTGTGGTCATTGCCTATAAAATCACTTGAATCCAACCCCTCATATTCAAATCATCCTCTCACCAATCAGCCAATACATTCCAAATAACATAAATAAAAACCCCACGATAACTTCCATTTTATCTAGAAACAAACCTTGATAAAATTAACTTTGTCACAAAATCAAATCCATGGAAATATTTGAAGGATGTTCATGATGTTTTTGGTATTTGAAATATTACATAAAAATGAAGAATAGTTTTATGGAATATCTTCTCCATAATATAATCCATAATCCAATCCGAACTAATAGAATGGAATGACAACAGTCTACATTAGTGATTCAACCCCTCAAGAAAAAATAATAATAATAATTTTCTCAATATGATGTAACATAAGAAAAAACTAAGTAAAAAATTATATTCATCACAAAATATCATAAAAGTGCTGCCCATAATCAAATAATGATATGAGTCTGTAATATACATACATTTGAAATGAGATGGAAATCTAGAAAGAAGATACTTCCAAAATAAATTAGATGGAACCTAACCAAATAAGGGTTACATGAAGAATATCTTCCACCATATCACCATCTCCAACCCATGCCCCACTATTAATAAGATTAATCACCCTGAGGAGTCACCATTAAATTAAATATTCCAAAACAAGGTATACACGGACCTGATTCTTATATGTACTTTGTAAAAAGAATTTTCTTAGTTAGATCCCACAATGTGTTTAATATTGAATATTTTTATATAAATCCATGCATGGTAGTTTGAAAATTACCTATAAGATAATTTTAATTAAATTTATTAAAGATAAAAAAACATTTACAAAAACATTATAATAGTTATAAAATATGAAAGTAAAAGTCATATTACAAAATAATATAAATATTAACCCTATGAATACATTAAGGTATCTATGGTCTGGGGTAACCTAGGATCCTTAAAATATATCAGTGATCAAGTTAATCTTAAATAAATGTTCCCACTATTAGGGATCACATTGCAAAATCATAACTAGAGGGGGACGCCACAAATATTTTATACCAATTCGTTTCATATAAATATTTAATTAGTTTAATTTTACTGGTTGATGTCTAGGATGAATGTGTTAGTGTTTACTTTTTATTTTCTTCATCCTACTACCAATGTAGCAAGGTTTTTCATGTGATGTGCCCTTTTATCTCAAAATATCATCCTTTCAATTCATTACCACTCAAATAGGAATTTTTATTAAAAATATTAAATCATTGTCTCATTTAAATTATAAAGAATCACTAATAAAACAAATTTTCGTTATTATTCACTAATTAGAAATGTTAATTATAAATATTAACCAATATATATTTCCTTATAATATATAAAATTATAAAACCACCTACCCTAATTTATTTCTCATGATAATAAAAAAGGTAAAACCAATATTATAAGAATAAAAATTCAAAGGGTAATGATAAATTTGAGAATCCAAACCCCTCCCCTATGAGGTTTGGTAAATAAAATTCCTAAATCACCCCAGATTAGGGTAAATAGAATCCCATTAAAGAAAATAATAATGAATCCATTGAAGATATAAAGAATACAAACCTATGGTTTTTTATAAAAATGATGGAAAAATTCCACAAGAATCATAATAATTAATGAAGGAATTGAAGGGTTGATGTACAAGATGTACTTGATTTTGAAATTGGGAGGACTATGAGGATGAAGGTTTTAATTGAATGAGTTTTTTTGTAAAATCGATTTTAAATGAAACTCAGAATGTCACACTATTTGGCAACACATTTTGGAAAAGATTTCACTATTTGTGTGAATCAAACTAGATATAATTGGGTGAATCATATGTTATACATAGGTGGTTTATCAAATAATATTCAACTTATTTGAATTTCAATTGATTAATCTAGATATTCATTAAGGATATTTGGCATGGTTTTTGTGAATAATAAATTAACTGTGTGCATTCCTCTAATATGAAATGCGGATTTTAAATGGTTTGGCCGCATGGTTTGGTAATTGGTGTGTTGACCATTTAAATCCCCCAATTACACCAAAATAAATAAATTATAAAAGTATATTTCCATTAATTGTTAATGGACAAAAAAATAAATATCTATCACATATCGAACCAAAAGTATAACATTATTGGAGTAATGAAAATAATATTTCATATTGTAAGAAATGATTAAATATTCCATGGAATATGAAATTCACATTAGTCATTAAAAAAGAACAAATTTTAGTATACAATATTATCTATAATGTATGTGAAATATATCATTTCATAATAGGGAATAAATATTTTTTAGTCATATATGAAAAAAATACATGGAGGCTATGTATGATTCTATGGGAAGTAAATATCATGTTTAGGGGATCAATAATTCCAAAATAATTATTTTATCTA
Organism: Viscum album; assembly: GCA_963277665.1. Taxonomy (NCBI): domain Eukaryota; kingdom Viridiplantae; phylum Streptophyta; class Magnoliopsida; order Santalales; family Viscaceae; genus Viscum; species Viscum album. The sequence continues at coordinate 551,300,043 of OY728125.1, read as the reverse complement.
TCCCTAGTTGGTGAAACATTAAATATGTATATATTTATAATCATCCTAAAAAAATTTAAAATTTGTTTTTTATGTGTTATATTACCTTTTCCAACGACTAATTAGAATGAAATAATGATGGATATTAATAACTCCACTATAATCAACACATTGGAGTGAAGAATGATCAGGTTATAGAGAACCAACATCATCCTCACATGGGTGGGAAGAATTATTTTTTTGGAACGTATAATCTAATCGGCACTCAGTGAACATGTCATGAAATACACCCTATATGAAAATCATTAGTACATGTATATGTTATAAATCAAATTTCAATTTTAAATTTGGATATATCCTTATTGAAAACATAATTCATTATTATCATACCAGTAAAATAATTTCATTCCACATGGTAGTAGTATTAAAAAAACTATATAAAAAATTCTATTTAAACATTTATAAATTTATTGTAAAAATTAATTATATCAATAATAAATATTCATTATATAGTCTTCATAAATAATATATTTTCATTATATCATGACCATATATGAAATCATATAAATAGTAAACTTGTTTGAAATCATATAAAACCATTATAATATTTTTTTTAATAACATTACAAGGCCATGAAGATTTATTTTGAAAACATAATATAAATATGAAAAACGATAATGAAGTCTATTACTAAAAAATATGTTCATATAGTCATGAAAATAAAAATAATGGATGACATACCCATCACCCAATATTATAATGTATTTCATGAAAAAAAAGGAATAACAAACAACAAAATAAAAAATGTATTAATGTTCATTACATCATAAAATTAAATTAATGGATCACAGTCAACATACACTTTACACATGACTAGAATATGTCTCTATTGTCACTCTCCCAATATAGGGTATGTCTAACCATATTTTACATTTCACATACCATGTCATAGGGAATTTCCTAGTAGTTGTACATATAGGCAACATACACATCATTAAAAAATTACCATTTACTTATATCAACATTAAAAAATGTTACATAAGTATAGACAAAATAGATTATAATATTTATATTTAATTTATTCATTAGTTTATATTAATATCATAATATTTTTTACACTATAATTTAATCATCTATTTTCAAATAGGTTTTTAATATCACAGTTTCTTTATAATCAACAAAATGATCAAATAAACCAATGTAATGGATGTAATAATGTTTTCTTTATCACATCCTTATTAAAATATTCTGCAAACATGTTTATTAAAAAGGATTGAAATTGAAAAGAGTACAATAAAATATTTCTTTCCCAATTCCATTTTTATAACACAAATGGTTTTTAGAGAGGATGTTCTTTACATAAAATATTTGTTTAAAATTATAATTAATATATATTTTTACAATGAAATTGAAAGAGGTTAGTAAATAATTCATTCATGATAAAAAATAAAAATAAATATTATATTCAGTCAATGAGAAAAAGTATAAAAAATACTATAAAACACCACACAACACACTGTGGATTATTAGTCATAGTGGATTCATAATTCCATTAAATATGTATAATTTAATGCGGAAAATATGTAGAAAAAATAATTCACCAGTCTTAGGAGGTCACCTTGATTTTCTATTTTTAATTAGGACAAAAATAATCTAAAAATGGGAATTGTGACTTATGAAGATTAAATGTAATGATCTATTATTGTAAGTATGTATATATAGGTATGAGTTTTATTCATTATAAATATGTTCATTAGTTTAATTTTCCTTGGATTTATAATCATGGAAAATATTGTTTTCGTATATGTGTTTGTAGAAAAGGTCTTCAATGTTCATCAAACAACACATTTAAAATATTGGGGGTTTTTCCTTGACGGTTGTGATCCACAATTCTAGGGGAATGAAAAAAAACATACATGGTTTCTGAAGGAGAACATTCTAATATCAATGGGCCCCTTTCATGTGGTTACAACTAATCCACCGCATTGCGTGATTATGTGAGAAGTTGGATATTACTTATTCTGTGGGATAAATTCACATGTGATTATATTAGTGGTTTTATAGGGTTATGTATGGTGGATTAAGATTGGTGGTGGACATGTGTCGATTGTACATGGTGTGGGAACATCTAATTAATAGAATAGTGGGATGAGCATAGGGTTCTCAAAGGGTTTGTAACTCTGTTGAAAATTGAAAATGAAAAGGAAAGGGGACACATAATGGGATGTTCCCTATGAAAAAGGGAGAATATACAATGGTGGATGCCTCATAATAATGATGAATTATTGGTTATTGAGATATGATTGTGAGTAAATTGGGGTGTAGGAGTGATATAATCAATTTTTGGGCCTTTGGGTTAGCTGATGGGACTTGATGGACATTTGTTGACCAAAAAATTTACAATAAATTAAGCCTTCATCGACATTAAAACCTTATAATTATGTTTGATGTCAACTTTGAATCCTTGGGAGGAATTAGAAGCCCTAACCCATGGTCTTCTTTGGGTTTCTATGTATTTTCATGCTTGTAATCCTCCAAACCTATGATAATGTTTTATTATGTATAATTATTAATTTTATTATGAATATTATTATTATAAAATTTGATAAGATCTATTTAGAGAATTCAATGAATGATATTATTGTGAAATTATTATTTAAATAAATGTTTTATAATGAAAACCAATAATTTTATTTTCATTTTCTGAAAAATATTTTATTGAAAATTAATATTTCATGGATGTCTCATTTACAATATGGTTTATTTGAAACAATTCTGTAAAAAATAATTTATTAACATACAATTTTTATAATTTTTTTTAATAATATTATTATATATCCAATAGTTGATACAAAGAACATTTTAAGGATTAATAAAATTTATACATCAAAATGTATTTCTTAAAAAAAGTTCCTTTATATACGCTATGAATTTTTTTTGAAATTAAGTAATTAATAAATATAATATATTGTGTATATGAATAATATATTATCCCGAATGGAATACTTAATAGATAATCAATAAGAATAATAATTGTCTGTATTTTAAAAGTGAATTTCTATTAAATTTATTTTTATATTTTATATTTACATTGAAAGGTTATTGTTATGTTATAGAATATTATTATTACAGAATGAAATTCATTTTATGATTTATCATATTAATCTTATCTGAATATAATTTTTTTATTTTTCTAAAATAGATGATTTTTAGAGGTTTTGTGAAAAAAAGGTTTTGTTAATATCAAACTATTTTTTAAATTGTCATGATCTAATAATTAATCAAAACTTGTATAATTTTTTCTTATAATCATTAATGTAAATATTTAATGAAATTATTTATTTTATATTACAATTTTGAATTTTGATAACTTTTGTTCACATTTTTAATCTAAATTTACATTATATTATGAAAAACATTTTTTCATCATTTTTTTCTTATGTGGTATCATTTGGTCAAATTATTTTGTTATTTTTTTTATCATAAATAAATTTTATATTTTAATTTTAAACACATTGATGTTATTGATATCCAAAAAATTTATAATATTTTTTTAACAGAATTTACGCTTAAAAATGGAAATTTCTATAAACAAGTTTCTAGGTGTTTTATGTTCTCATATGAACAATTATTTATCTTCATATTTTATATTTTTTATTAACAAGTATATTTTCATTTTGAATCCTTAGTTAAAAATTATTTAATAATTTTAATTTTGTTTTTAGGAGTTAATTTTAATTTTAATATTTAAAAATTATTTTCCATGTCAAAACCCCAATATGTAATAAATGAAAAATATTAGAGTAAAATTATTAAAAAATGTTACAAATAGTAGGAAAATTATATTTTGAGTATTTATTGACTATAATCCTTCCCCTACACCATTATTTACTATAATGGATTCTACTTGACCCTTTAATAATGATTGTATCATTTATATTATTACAAAAAGCCCACTCTTCTCACATATAAATACCACCCTTCAAACCCCATGTCTATAGTTATTATAAGGAATTACCTCCACCAGAACACTTCCTTTTAATCTTCAAGACTCCCTCACCACTTTCTAGAATTCATGTTCTTTAAAAAAAATCCCCACATAAGGATCCTTATGGTGTCACTAAATGTGGAAAATCTAAAGGGAGAAATTATGTTCTCAAATATATCTCTTAATTTGATTCTTATTATACCCACTATAATATTATATATATAAATATAAGAAAATTTAATTTCTATAGGAATTTGGAAATGTTATTAGTTTACTATATTTTCCATTTTATACCTTCCAGCAAAACCATGCCAAATATAAATATGTTTATTTGTCTACAAGCTGATTACCTCATTCTAGAATGATGTGTACTATTTTCATCACAATCACACATAGATCTTTAAAAAGGGTAATTTAATTTGAAATATATTATATTTAGTAATTTATATTGATTATCAAATGGTAAATTAATTCATTTTATACCCCACATGATCTATTTTAAAAAATGTTTCAAATGTGTGTACGTGCAGACTACCACATCTACGTAAATGACATTTATCATTCTCCATCCCTGCGTAACTTGGTTGGATTTAACATTATATTTATTTAATAATAATGATATTTATTAACATGGAATATTATAAAATGATTATATTTGACAATATATAATTAATATTAATAATAAATGGGAGTTGTAAATTAATCCAGCATAAATAAACATATCAAGGAACCATTCAGAATTTCATTATCTTTTTGGAACACATATGAAATTTTAAAATAACTATTGGACAAATAAATGACCAATAATTCTAACATTGAAGAGATTATTAATATATTTTACAAATAATTAAACAACGTTCACTTTATTGAAAATGTTAAAAGGAATTTTAATAAACATCCTTATGTAAAATTAAAAAAAATAAAATACATGAAAATCACAAGATAATAAATATTATTTTAAAATGTAATATAGATTAACAATTTTCATAATTATTTTTTTAATAAAATTAGTTTTATTGTTCATAATGTTATGTACATGAATAGTTCTAATGAGGTCCCATGGTATAGGAATCATTAACTAATTTTTATTATGTTATGATTATTAATCTTCATATTTATAATTATATGTTATTTATGTTGCGATATATGATAGTGTAATGTTTATATTTATATTTATTTTATATGGATTTATATTAATATTAGAGAAATCTGTTTTCAAATGTTAAATACATCATGAATTATGATGTTAAATAATGATCTTCTAAACCACCATCATTAATTAATTGTTACATTTTCCTTTTCTTTTGTACATTTTCTTAAATATTTTTATCATTTAAATATCCTAGTTTTTATATATATTCCACTTACATATATATCTTTAAAGATATCCATTTTAAAACACGTTTTATGAATACTTTAATTTCCATTAAAATTATATCTTTTTTAATCCTGGTTGATGGTAACTTTACAATGTCTTATTTCATGACAAGTACATTCCCTATCAGATTTTATTAACAATGAATATCATTATAAAACAATCATCATTTTTTGTAAAACCCTCATGGTTAATTTTTATCTAATGTAAAATAGTAATTTGATTCCTTCATTAAAAATCATCTACTTATTTCATAATGAATCATGTATTTTGTAACACCCTGATATTTTAGTTTATATTTTTGAAAAAATGTATTTTGTTGATACCTTTTGATACATGCAATACACAGTTTTAATGAACATCAATATACTATTAATATTTTGATATAAAATTACTTTTCTGACCGATCAATTTAATATAGCCGTATAAATAGTAATAAATATATTTGTAAATTTAATTTTAATGGTTTTACATATAGAAAGTATATTAATGAATAAGTGATTATTTGTTAGTATATTATTTATATTATTGAAAAATATATTTTTTCTCAAAAATTATTTTTATTATGAAATACTATGATTATAAATTTTCTCAAATTCATAAAATATATTTGCAAAAAATTATTTCAATTTTGAAATCTATATTTAGAAATTATCTTAATGTCAAATTTTTTAGGTTCCTAAAATGTTTACTTTTTTCATTACTTGTGAAAAATACTAATTTTTATTGAAAACCACATTTTTGTTTGAAGATTTATAAAATAATCTTTAGTTAATATAATTTTAAAATTAAAATTAGTTCAATAATGATATGATTATTTCATTTTATATAAATGTATTAATTTTTTTTTCAATTATGATAATAAGACTATTTAGATATTTGAAAAAACCTTTAAAACACCATTTTCACTGATTCTGTGAGTATAATTTTTAAATTTAATTATTACCATTCATTGAGATTAATTTTATAAAATTCATTCAAAATTTTGAATAATAATTATTGATAGCAACTAATAATTCAAATTTAATTTTTTTTCAAAATGAATAGTGATGAAAAAAAACTTCTTTATCACTAATAAGGTTTAAATAGGTTTAACGGGGGATGAACCAAAATATAATGGTATGATCTCCAAATTAAAATTTACTAATCCTATTAAAATAACTTATTTCACCTTTATATTATTCCACTATAAATAATATTGCTATTTGGAAGCATTTTTCAAAAGAATGATTTTTTTATTTTGGATTTATTTAGAAAAAATTCAAGTGGTTTCCATGTGGATCCTCTTCCCCATTCATAAATGGATAAATCATCTCCTATTTAATTGAAACATAAAAAATAATTATTTCCAACCAAGTAATTCCAAAATACAATCATTAGTTCCCTTTATAGATCCTATATTGATTATGATTTTTCATTTTAGCATTCAATGGTTTGATTTTTGGATGACGACTCGGTCCATACATTGTAGTAAGAAATGCTTTAGATGTGGATTCAATTCAGGTAGATTTCACTATGTATGACTACATTGATTCAGAAGATTGAGAGGGTATGGATAATCCATCTGCTCTAGGCAAATGCAATTTTTCACCGGACAACTCTCTATATAGCCATTCTATATCGGAGGCTTTCTATAACGACGTTGATATTTGGGAGGGGCACTTTTAGTATTCTTGTATTTTGATCGGGTTAGGATTATGTTTGTATGTCTCTGAAATCATGTGAGGTTTCCCCCTTTGTTTTTAAAAGGGGGTTTATCCAAAAATAAATAAATATCAAGGCCTTAGGGACATTCAGTCAGTATATATTTCTCGTAATGATTTCTAAAACCTCCTAATTCGGTAGAATGTATAAACCTAAAATGGTTATCTATAGAATTGTTATACATCTTTTCCATGAAATTTAATTATAATTTATTCATAAATATCCTTTATATATTCTTCACACATACTATTAAAATATATTATTTATCTCACATATAATGAGATATTAATGTTTAGTAGAATAATATACATGCTTATCCTTTTCAACAAAATTTAAAATAAAACTATCGATCATATGTACAGTGGACTACCGCCTCGTGAAAAGATATAAATTTTCATCCATTACCACCTACGACATTTGTATGTAATGATGGATTACAATTTTTATATGATATTTATGATATAATTAAAATTATGTGATTATAATACCATATCTAACTTCATAACATCCAATTTATTATATAATGATAAAATCACTCCTACATACATGTGGACCACTATATCTACGAATCAATGTGATAGGTTTTTTCAATAATATTTACATGGATGGTAATAAGGATATATTTAATTAATATATATGATAAAAACGATATAATAATGATTTATTAGGTACGACTATATATTTACCATTAATTAGTTACATCAGTATCAAAAATTGGAATAATGTTCATGAGTTAGTTTTGATTACTATATCCATGAATAATGAAATTCATTAGTTCAATATATAAATTGTATGGTATACTCTAAATATGTATTTAATTTATATAAATGGTATTTATATAATTAAAAAAATTATGAATTTTATGGAAACATAATCAATTTAGAGGGACCAAATCTACTGATACGAATCTAACATGAAAAATAAAGAATCTATTACTTGAACAATTGATTTTAATGATTTATTGAAAATAAATAGCTGATTAAATTGTTATATGTAATTATATATTGTACGATATATATGATTATTTAATTTTTATACATGAAAATTAAACCTATTTTTATTATTCAGGAGTTTTGAGCATGTATTCATGAGGGAGTGTCTTGAGTTAATGGATTTTTGTCTCAATATTATTTTTTTGGGACTCATCAGATATTCACCACATGGTATTTTCAAGAAAGTATATATTAAAAAAGATATTATTTTATAATTTTTCTCATTCATATAGTTTCAAATTTATATTTATTTTATGTTTATTATTTTATGGGTCTTATTATTCAAAAGATACCAATGTTGAAAGGGTTTTATTTTATAATTTGATTCATTATCGATAATGTTTATAAATATTGTTTTGATGTTAAAATATCAAGATATACCTCTAAAAACAACATAAATTTATTATCCTATTCTTATTTTATAAAATAATGGTTTTACATTAATTTTCATCTCCTTAGATACTAAAGGGACCCAAATAATGTTTTTAAGGAAAATTGACTTTATTACTCTGATAATTGGAATTTTCATTCTCTTATGGTCAATTTTTTTTAAAATAAATTAACGAATTTTTTTACTACAATAAAATATTTGTATACAATTATATTTAAATTTTCTAGATGTAAAAATATTAAATGAATATTATTTTTATTTTTCGATTTTTAATGATTTAGATTTGAGTTCTAAAAAATAGGAATGGAATCATTGTTTTTAAATGTATATGATTAATAGAATTTTAATCCTTTGTCCTCTTTAAAGGACGTACCATGGTACCAGTGTCACTCCATGAATAAGTGTTAAAGGAGTTCCACAATTCCCTTCTAGTGGTACATCAAAAAGTGGCGAATATGTACTAGGATCTCCGACGACAACACTGTTGGTTGAGAATGAAGACAGCAGTTGTAGAGGTTGTCTCTCGATGCCTCATTGTCATCAATTGAAAATGGAGAATCAGGTACCAATTGGCTTTGTTCAGCATTTAGATGTCCCATAGTGGATGTGGGATGGGATATCCATGGACTTCGTGACTTTTTTTCCACGTACATCCAGGGGACATCACTCGATTTGGGTGATTTTCGACCTACTCACCAAGTCGACCCACTTCATACCGATCAGAGAGCAGGTTTCATTGGAGAGATTGGGATTCCCCTATGTGCACGAGATTGTGTGGTTACATGGAGTACCCATAACGAATTTCTTTGACTATGATACACGTTTTACTTCCCAACTATGGAAGGGGTTGCATGAGGCTTCCGAGATGCAGGTTCATTTAATCACTGCCTTCCATCCTTAGATGGATGATCAGACTGAGCAGACCATTCAGCCCATCGAGAAAATGATGCATGCTTGTCTCCTCGGCTTCGATTGTAGCTGGGAGGATCCCTTGGCTTTGGTAAAGATTGCGTACAACAATAGCTACAACTCCACCATTTGGATGTCACTTTTTGAGGCGTTTTACTGGAGACCTTGCAGATCACCGTTGTTCTAGACTGACCCAGGGGAGTCAACACTAGTGGAACCAGAGATGGAAAGCGCTACCATAGAGAAGGTACATGTCATACAGTAGTGGAGGAAGACTGAACAAAGAAGGCAGAAGTCGTATGCCGACCGGAGACAAAGTCCTCTAGAGTTCGACGATGGAAACCATGTCATTCTATGGGTCTCAACTCGATGAGGTTTGTAGAGATTTGGAAGACGTGGAAAGTTATCTCTGAGGTTCATCGGTCCTTTTTCAGGTCCACAGTAGGGTTGGCGAGGTGGCATACCACTTCTCTCTTCCACCTCAGTTGCACAGGGTGCATGATGGCTTACACGCATCTCATCTGAGGAGATATGTGCACGACCCTTCTCACATCATCGACCATGGAAAGCTGGACTTTGACTATGGACTGACTTTTATGGAGGTTCCAGTAGTTATTGAGGACTGATATGAGTGGGTCCTTCATGGACGATCCATATATTTGGTGTGTGTTCACTGGATGCACGAGAACCTCTGGGAGATCACATGGAAGCGGGAGGCTCATATGCGTGCTCAGTACCCCCACATGGTCTATTAGTTTGAGATGTGGCATACGAGGACAAAAATCACGAGGTGGGGAAAATATAATGACACACAATTTACATGTAATTGTTTTTAAATATATGGTAATTTTACATGTCCAAAAAAATTGACGCCGCATGATTCTGAGGCATGTAGTTCACAGAATGAATTTCTGAACTTTTATTCAGGTACGTTTAGTAAACGTACGAGTGGGTTTTCCTAAATTTTGAACCAGTGCTTGGAATTGATATTTGAGGGAAACATTTAACTCGCAACTCCAGTATTCTCTTAAGAAGATTGTCACCTCGACGACAGTTGGTCGAGGGTGAGTGCTTGGTTTTGGGTTTTTTCTTGTAAGAATAAAATAAACATAATTCTGTATGACATTTTTATTTTTATTTGCAACTGCCATGTTGGAGTTTAGAGGTGGGGTCCACCAAAACTAAACCACCATGTGGAAGTTGAGGTGTGGGGACCAAAAGACCGTAACCACTCATTAGAGGTTATAGGGTGGGGACCACCCAAACCATAAACTCACAGGACAAGTTATGGTGGTGGGGACCACCTAGGACTAAACCCCCCCCCATTAATTTAGAGAAACACTCATCTCCTCCCCCCCCCACATTAATGTGGAGGAGCCTCTTGACTTCATTCACATTAATTTTGCCAAAGCACATACCTTTAATTATACAACCCACCATAATTAATGAAACTTTTTGAATTCTACCAACAAAATAACAGATTTTATAATCTATTATTTTGGAAATATTTTCATTTTTGTGGAACCTTAGGAGAAAAGATCTCAAATGAAGAACAAATTCTTCGAACGAAGAATGCATTCTTCCAACGAAGACAGCCAACGAAGAACGCCGAACCCAATTTTGGCCTTCTTCCTCGAGACTTCCTCTGACGTAGGACATCGTTTTCTATGATGAACTGATGTCTGTATTTTACCAATGACTCATCTTCTTCCCCATGACTTCATTGATGTATCATCTCGAGGTTGGGGGTTTATTTGCGAGATAATACATAACTTTATTTATTTTTCAGTTTGGGACTAAATCATTGTAGTGGTTGTCAAATTTGATGTTCATCATTCTTATTTCTTATTGAGCCAAATGGCACCACCCTAAATGCGGAGGGTGCGGGACAAACCAACATGGCCTGACCCCTCCGTCATTATTCTTTGGTGTACTTTTCGAAATGGAGGAAGGAAGAAAAGACCACAAAGGTGAAGAAGGCAATGACGCCACCACCTGAAACAGCCGCGTCCCACGACGCCCTCGCAGCACACTGGCAGTGCCGACCATGCCACCCTCGTAGCACTCCGGCAGTGCCGACCATGTCGCCCACTGACCACGCCTTCTCGTTGTGCCACACCACCACTGGCTGACCCGGCCCTATGACTCATCTCATGCCACCTGTCAGCTAAGCCACCCCGGCCTCACCAACATCCGGCAGCGCCGACCTCACCCGTCATGCCGCCCACCAGCCGCACCGCCCTCCGACTGCTCCGCCCTCACCGGCGACGCTACCCGCCGGCTGCGCTGCCCTGGGCTGTCCAAGCCACCCCGCAGCCACATCCCCTCACGATGTCATATGTGGCTGATCTGCCCTCTTGGCACTCCGAGGACCCTCACGACCTTCAGTGTCAGACCCAACCGGGTCATACCGGACATGGTCCCAATATGCATGTTTAATTTATTTTGTCATGTCATTATCACTAGATGTAAGTTTGATGAACCTTCCATAGTGCTGGAAATTGAGGACCAAGATGGTCTCTTTTGTATACTCCACTGTAGTGTTGGATTGGGATGGGAACCAGTTAGGTTGGATCGTGCACGAATCCAATAGGTCCCACAAGACTAAAAGTCTAATAACTCACAGACCAGGCGTCTGATTGACGCTCCGTCTATTACGTTGATACCCCTATGATGTGGAAGACCATTGAGATACTTTTTTGTGGGACTTCATGATATTTGGAGTATCGACCAATAGCATGTGGAGGGAATCCTCTCGGAGACGAGAAAGTATTGTGCAGCAAATTAGTAGTTGGCTGAGACCAGACCAGTACTGGCCGTTTGAACACGGAGTGACTCAACTAGTCTAGTGGGGAGTGACATGGTGCCAGGAAATACCCACAGTGGGAAGAGCCTAGGTGTTTCGTTTGACCCATGGTAGTCGACAGAAGGAGTACCTCAGCAGGCTATGAGGGGGAGAAATCTTGGTAATGCTACAGACCCATGGTGGGGAGCAGGCTTGGTGACGTGGAAGCTCCAAAGTACTCGACAGGAGAAGTAACTTAGCAGTCCAAGCATAGTGGAATGCATGCTTGGTGTCGCTGAAGGCCTACTGTACACAATAGAGGAGAAGTTCTCCATCAGCCAAGGTTTCAACAATGTGACCCGGGATGTTACTTGATACTACCCCGTAGAATAAAATCCTAGTTTGATATGAGTCAGTTTTCCTATATTTTTCTCATGATTGAGATGGATTACCTGATTACATGGGTAAATGTATGGGAATATACCTAAGTAGGGTTATCTATGGATTTCATTCTTTCTGGTTTATCCATGGTAGATTTTGTGTGACCATGAGGGTCTCGAGCTCCCTTCTAAGTATCGTTATACTCACCCCTATACGGGATTTTCCTGCACATTGTTTTGTTGGATGAAGGTGAAGGATATCACTGACTGAGGCTTAGAGTACTAAGACTAGATGGTACCAGGAGGTGGACCATACGAAGAGTCGGTAGACGAAGGCGACGATCAGACGTGGAGTGCTGAGGAGGCCATTTGTACATACCATTCTTGTAGGAACCCCGGAGGTCGATCCAGTAGATGTCTTCTCTTATCTTTCAATTGTGTTGTATCACAGATATACATGTACTTTTTAGTTAAGTTTGTATTCTGTCCCCTTTTACATTCAGCAGACTTTTGTTATACAGTTTACATAGAGTTTCATTCAGCTGTTTCCTTACTTGTGTGTGTGTTTATAGGTTATAAAAGCAATGCCTTCCCAGTTTTAGGGAATTACGCCTTTGATTCCAGTCCCTAGGCCTTGGCCTATGGATGGTGGGCGTAGGGTAGTCATGACACGAGCCCCCAGGGACTTGTCGTGATAGAGGATGAAGAGAGACGATAAGAGTAAATAGACCATTTAAATCTCAACCCCAATTTATGAATGTAACCACGTCCAACCATAGTGAGATCAAAATATTGTGTATGTGGACTGCACATCATCTTTCTACCACCCTTATCAATAACATATCAAAATAAAATAACACACACACACACACAGATATATATATATATATATATATATTGTAAAATTAATGGAGCCCACATTAGAGAGAATGTGATCTCAATACCGTATCACATCCCACGATAAGAATTTTTTTAGTACATGATGTCCATAATTTTTTCACATCCTCTCTCGGGACTGGATACTGGTCAAAATATTTGTGTGGAGGGATTATTCCAAACTTCTATAACACACAGTTAATGGGGCATAACCTCCAATAATAGGACTGACAACCTGGTCCATCATGGGTTTGTTAATCAATGTGAGTATGCCTAAAGCCCTATCAAATTGGAGGTAAAACACAGTTGTTAGATGACCTAGCCACTAATTAAATAGGGGTAACAATCATTTGATAGAGGACCAACACCCTAAACTACATAGGGGTACCCATTTATAGATATGGGACCCACAACCAAATTCTATATTGGGTACTACTTGATAGACAAAGAACCAGCATCCTGATTCGTCAGGGGGAACCACTCTATAGATAGAGGACCCACACCCTCATTCCATAGGGAGTACCAGTTCGTCTATGGAGGACCCACACCATACCAGATACGGGGCACCACAACACTAATTGATAGAATAAATTCACCCTAGTTAAATTGGAGGTATGACAATAATGATATTATCCAATAATGTATATTTTTGGACACCACATGAATAAGAATCATGGCCATCACATCTCACATAGTATCTCCAAAGCCAATATTGATTCCAACATCTTGTTCAACATGGAATGTCACATAGGGTAGGCTAAACGTGATCCAAAATTTAGGTCAAAATGAAAGAGATACGACAATCTGATGTATCCAAAAAAAAGTGGTAAACAATCATTGATGGGACCCACACGACATGTGGTCATACAAAAAAATGGAGATCTCCTTAATTAAAATATAATCAACACCCTTTTATCAATATATATTGTGCAGGGATAATACACAGTGTATCATAGATAAAAGAGATCTTAATCTTGCTTCCTAACAATATCTATGTATTTTTCCCATATCTAAGTACTTTTCTTGTTTTCATGTACTTCGGCACATTGTGTTTTTAGGGCCATGAACGTTACAATTAACTCTCAGATTACACAATGAGTCTCCAGAACATGTTCGAATTGTTTCTCTAGGTCCCACACTATTTGTGACACTTATTCATCAATGAAACCTGTGCCACTATAGCTGGGGCCCCACACATCATGTGTTCTTCAGACTACATGTAGTTTAGTAACAATTTATATAGAATTACACATCTTCACACACACTCTAATATTTGATATTCGTGATTCACATATATCCTCCAATCATCAAAAAAGGATCTTACATCTGTCTAATTTTTTTGAACATTTGTTTGCTAGAAATTGGATTCCAAAATTAGCCACAAAATTCTATATGCACAATACCACTCATGGGTATCCTTGGTGCTGTCGTTGTATAATTTGGTCAATTAATACATGGTCCATTCACCCCTATCCATCAAGTCATCCAAATATGTCATATATTTATGAATTCATCCCTTGAATGGGAATTTGTCCGGAATCTATGTGTCTGATAGGGCTCGGTACAACCATGCAATGTCGAACTGCAACCACATTGGCCAATTTTTAGTTAATATCAATAATCCTTGATATAGATACACTGATTTAGTTTCTTAATGTTTTAAATACATTTTTTGTTACATACTTCCAACATGGTTTTTTAGGATGAGGAAACTAAGCAACACTTTCATGTTAGTACATGGAAACCTGTAATGGGTTAATATAATAAAGATCAAGAAATAATATGATCCTATTGAATATAATAAATCAATAAGGTTTTAATTCAAAATTTATTTGTAATTCCAATATATTGGATCCTTATATTTTTTCAAACACCCTCACCATCAATGGAGATTTGATATTGATTTCAATGGGTCTCAATCTACATAGATTTAGAGTCTCATCACCATCGGATATTAAATAACCAATAGGAGTAAAAATATTCTCTCAAGTATCCCATGTCTTATTTAGCTAACCCTAATGAATTTCCATACTAGTGGATTTTTATAAAATTCATTTTAGGAAAATTTAAATTAAACCATTAGTTTAAATTTATAACACACCCAGAAATAATTTTTTTATCCAAATTTCTAGTTATAAACCTTTTTTGGCTGTTTATAGGTTAAAAATCACATTATGGACTCAACATAGTTAGAAGAGTTCCGATATGAGATTTAATATATTATTTATCCCATTGTGGATAGTAAAATACATGTTCAAAATAGAAAATATACTTAATATTTTGATAAAATAAATTCATGGAACATTATTTCTCATAATTTATGATATCTTATCTCATGCCTCTAAAATTATATTTATAAATATTTGAATTTCATACATATAAAAACTAGGTCCCTACAATTTATAAAAAATATCATGTAATTCTGGTGAATGATATAGTGACTGGTTTTATGAAAATTGAATTTGTGTCAAGATATTACATTTGGATAAGGCTTTGGACCAACATTACCTAGGTGTAATAAATATGAAAATGGAACATTGGTCTGTGAAACAATCATCCAATTTGTCCTGATAATGGAATATACTATTACCATGGTTAGACAATCTCATGTGATAAGATTCAAAAATTTAGAAACTCTTTGTAAACCATAACAGATTATTTGAACAGTAACCACGAATATAAAGGATAAACCAAATGTGTCATATAATTAAAAAAATGTTCCATGATTTAGACATCATTCAAATTATTTTTTCATGATTATATGGATACCCACAAAGAATATTGTTTCCCACAGTTTTTTTGTTATTTGTCAACGGATGAGACCCAAAGGAATCATATTAATGTTGAATATGAGGGATAATGAAATTATTTTACTCCATTGAAAATAAATGTTGAATGGGATATATAATGATAAATATCATTTCAATGATAAGACAACTATATCATAATGTGAATAATGTTAAAGATGTAAATGAGTAATTCTAGGGAAATCAATATATATAGTCCTTCATGAGAAAATTACCACCATATTTTAGTGGTTCCTTTTATGCTCATGTTGATTTTTAAAGGATCCGAACCATTGAAAGGATATATTCTATTCAATTGAATATGATGCAAGAGAAATTGAATTTGGTTTTATAGCACATGGGTGGAGAAGAAAACCAATAGTATCATATTCTTATGAATATAAAAAAAGAGGAATAAATTGACATTATGGTGTGAGGTGAGTTTAAAAAATTATTTTTCAATAAGTACATTTTTGGTATTCTTAAAAAATATATTTGGGATTCCATGATATAATCTAGAGAGATAATTAATACTTTTGAAATTATGATGGAAATTTTAAATGGCATTTAAAATAAAAATATAGTATTACCATCCGAAATAAATATACGATTGTTCAATTCATCAGATGAATAAAACCATGTCTCTAAAGGGATTTATATATAAGGTAATTAAATATTTTTTTAAAAAAATTTCTATGTGAATTTAGGTAAAAATGGATATTGGAGTTACCCATCAATATAATGTTTTGACAACAAAAGAATGCAGGAATTTAAAAAACACTAAAACCCAAGGGGCGAAGAAGATGAGCTATCCTTCAAGCTCGATGTGTGGAAGGAATCATGAGGATGTTTTATAATTGGGAATAATAAATTATTAATTTGTTGAAATGAAGGACCTAAAGAGACTGATTTCTAATGTGTGGTGATGAAGTTATAAATTAAAATGAATAATTTGAAAAATCCATCAAATCCACCTCCAAGAATCTTGTGTTCAGAATACAAGGTTTCTAAAAATTATTCTAACAAGATATTGAATATGAAAGTTAATTTTTATGATTTATTCCTATAACAGCCAAATATTTCATAGTATGTTATCACATTAAAGAAATTCAATATCTTGTGATACATGCAACTCTGAGTTCCAGCGCACCACAACATACAAAACTAGCCGTTCAAAAAGAGGTTATGAATAGTATTAAATTAATTTTTAATCTTAAATACTCTATATATTTTAAACATCCATATTATGTGTTTCATAGACATAATATTAGAACAAATTAATTTTTTTCAAATTATGGAAGTGTTTTTAAAAAAATGTAATTTTACCACCTTTTAATGGATAACCCTTTTTAAATCCAATATATGACAATTTTATATATTCAATTTGACATAATAAACTTCTTTTTCAGATTCAAGACATAAACATTTAGATTTGATAAATTTTTTGTGTTTTTCTGATAAGTTTCATATTTGGGCGAATAGTTAAAAATACTAACTTTTAATTGGAAAAAAAATTTAATCGAAATTATTTATACTTTCAAATTGTGCATTTTAATGGGATGGAAATATAATTAGATTATATATTTATCTTTTAATACAATGTAGGTCATTTTAAGTAATTTCACATTTAAAGATGACATAAACACATGACTATCTTTTGATAGTTTTTACTTTATAAAAACCAGCTTTTTGGTTTTGACTACGGGAATTAATTTTAAATTAATAAATTCAAGTCCTATGTTTGGAATTTGGTAAATTAGTCTTCATTTTTTAATTCATAATTACAAAATTAGATTTCAGTTAATTTTTTGTATTTTTCTGAAAACATTCAAATTTTGATGAATAGTGAAAAATAGTGCTTAATTATTTAAAAAAGACTTTTTATTTAAATAATTATAAAGTTTATTTAAATTTACCAACATTCTAGGAGCATTTGAAAATTTGAATAAAACATAATTTTACCGCTTCTCTGAGTTGAATTTTCAAAATCTATGAGAAGTGGTTGATATCAGTAAATAAAATTTGTTTCAATAAGATGAAAACTAATTTTTTGTGAATATTAACTTTGGACTTTTATTTACCGCGGTTAAAAGAAAATATGGTAATTAAAGGTAACAATTATATAATATTACTCTAAAACATGTCCATATTCTATTGGATAAGTTTATTATGACCAAAAACAATCATAGAAATAATATATGATCCTTTAGGTCCACTTGGATAGATTAGGGCATTGATTATTATTTTATTTAAATAAGAGTTGAAAGTGTTAAATTCAATGTTTAATAACTAAGCCATCATTAATATATAATTCCAAATAATATAAATTCTACAATAAATATTAACTAGAAAGATAAAAATATTTCCTACTTAATGGTAATTTATTTATAAATTTTAGACATTAAATAATTTAATTTATTTATGACACAATGATGATGGATTTATTATCTTATTAATGAATAAATCAAATAAATGGTATTATAAATATTAAAATAAATATAATTTCAATGTTTTTATTAAATAAACAAATGTTTTTTTTACTATGAGATGTTAGAGTTTATTAAATGTATATTATTCTAAGTAATCATGTTGTGATTACATTGAAAAAAACCAAAAACCAAATAATGTCAAAATTGATATAAATTCATTTTTTCAAAAACTACTATATTATTGGTTGATATAAAATTCTTAAAAATATAGGGTTATTTAAAAAGTCATAAATAATATTATATACGTCATTAATGAACCCCTTGATGTTCTATTGGATGTTTAGTGTAAGTTAATTAACCATATAGTGTAATAATATAAGTACAAATGGTAAAAGTTAAACTTTTCATCTGAGAGGAAAATCTATAAGATAAGGATAAAATGATAACCTAAATTTTCATAAAAACTATTGGTCGATTGGATTTAAACCCATTAACACCTAAGGATATAAATAAATTCATTTGGAGCCATTATAAATCTAATATAATTGTATAATAAATTAATATTTTAATCTTTTCCTAAAGTGACCCTTACCCATCTAATAAAAGGACACTTCCCCTTCTATCAAAATAACATATCCAAAGCCATTTGGAACAGCCAAAACCGACCCAAATATCCTCCCAACTTCCATAAAATCAACCTAGAGTCCTATCTTTGATCATTAATCCAACCTATGGAGGCCAATTGATCAACTCAAAAGGAAACACCGGAAGAAGAGATAATAATTTCACCACCCTCTTTCATGTTATTTGCTTCTTCCACTTCCTCCCCCTTTGTAGATTTCATACCAAAATAATAACTCCACTACCCCTTATATACTATTATGTTACTGTAAATATGGTACAACCATATTCGTTATTCTATCCATCCTATAAATTACAATGTCACCTTACGTGCATACGTATTGCTTACCGTCTCCACGTCGTGGTGTAGTTTGTTATTAAAACACATCATTGTTTGGATGGATACAATAATGAGTCTTACTAATGTAAATAATATTTATAACATGTTAATGATTATTTATATATGATATACCATCCAATTACATACTATTTCACCATCAATATACTGATATTGTCGCTCGTTCGAATGTACGGATTACCGTCTCCACGACGTGACAAGATTCATTCGCTCGTTTAACATTCAACGATGATTATAAAAATATATATTATTAATAAGTATGTAATATAAGATATAATAATGATACTGGATATATATATATATTAGTGTATGAACTTATATATATATCTTATTTACTTAATTCCATTCAATACGATATGAAAACGGAAATAGCGTTTATGCGTACGTACGACATACCGTCTCCACAAATAGTGCCTTCCACTTCATATATACATATATTATAAATATTTATATTCTTAATATATTATATATATAAATCAATTTTTATATTATTTAATTATTTAAATCAATATATAAATGATATGATCAATAATAACAAGTTAAAACACATATGTTAAAGAAAGGGATTATTACCCAACATGTATATTTAACATTGAAATAATTATTAAATGGGTTGCATAAATTCATAAATGAATCATGTATGATATAATAAAAATGAATATGGTTATGTTGTAATTTAATAACATACTATGGTAATTATACAGGAGGTTAAACATACCCTCGACCAAAGGAAAGTGCAAGGTAAGGGTTAATTTATCAATCCATTTATTATCAGAGGTTATTTTTACGTATCTATCTACTGGAACATATTTATTATACATGTACATGGTTACTAAAACTGTTTTCCAAAGGATTATTTTTACTGTAATTATTACTAAAACATCATTTTTAATGTTTTAATTAATTTTTCTTCTAAAATATTCTCATTAATTTCCATGTTTTGAAAATGTTTTTAATGATCGATTTATATTGGCATGAATGTTTTAAAATGTTAATTCCTTTAAAAAGTTTCAAAGTGTTAAGAGACACATTGATTAAAAAATATCATTTAAATGACTTCTTTTATATTACTCTTAAATGATTTCATGAACACGAAAAATTTCTCTCAATGATTTTTACAGATCATTTTCAAATATGTCAACGTTGTTTATGACATATTATTCTTGATCAAGGTTGAATTATTATGATATAAATCATCCATATTATATAGATGGTTTTGTGATATGTTTGACCGAGGATGTGTTATTTTTTATACCATTCATGGATTATGGATAATGTATTATCATTTCGTATTCTAGTTTTAATATGAATGTTTATGTTAGGTTTAAACCATTTCATATGAAGAATTCTTTGGACATAGTAAGTGAAAGGTGGAGCTTTCTATAGCTCCTCAATGCAACGGTAGGTCTCATGAGAAAAAGTAGTTTCTTGGCACAAGGCCATGACAAAATCATATTTTTAGTCATGGAACAAAGCCTTGACTATGTGATTATGAGGTCTAGAATTATGTAGTCTATCATTATGAAAATAGCTATTGATATAACATGTGATTATTCGACTAGTAGAGTATTCATTTAATAAGTAAATGGAAATATTTGATTTATCTTTTCCATATTATGCTGATGTTTATTTTGAAAAGGCTTTTGTTTTAGTTTTATACATTTCCTTATATATTTATTCTTATTTATGAATGTTTTCGCTATATGTTTATCCTTACTTACCATCTCAGCTCACCCCTTAATATGGATTATTTTTCCTAGGATGCTAACATTATTATTATGATTGCCTTGTAGGGATAGTCTATAGGATATGAATGTGGTCAATGGAGACAATGTTGTTATTGTTTTTTATTTTATAATGTAATGTAATGTTTATTTATGAAGTCTATTTTCCAAGATTTTTAAACTGATCGGTCCTTCAAAAAATTATTATTTGTAATCGAGCCAATGTTATGTAAAAATGTACTAACTCCGGGTAACTGGCATCGCTGCGTTACAGTTGGAATGAGAGAAAGTTTATCAAAAACCATGGGAATAGATTTATGAAAAATAATTATTAGAGAACATTCAACTATGATAGAAATTGTGGATTAGTATAGAAGAACGTCCTAGAAGTTTTGGTAATGAGGATATTTTATGTATTTTACAAACAATACATCCATGTCTAGATACGGGCAGGTAGAGGCAGATATGGCACAAATGTACCTAGGAGTGAAAACATTGACAAGGAGTTTCAGGATGGACCAGGGGTATCCTGGTACATGACAGTGGGCCTTGATGCACTCTTGGTTATGAAACTCCGGGGGGATATGATTAGGATAATTCACATTTTCATTAAAAGCCATTATGAAGGATTTTGGAGTAAATACAATCACAATGAAAACCATTTATTATTATATATTATATTCATAATATTTTCAATTAAGGTTAGGTATTTTATCAATTTGGAATAATGAAATTATATTTATTAACTAACCTAGTGTATGCCATTGTTTAAAAATAGCCCCCAGTAAATGGAATGAGAACTCCAGCAATACGCATGATCCAAACTGTAAGAAGAATCATATATTTGATGCTATTAATTCAACATTTTGAATGAAAATAGTCTCCCATGTATTATCATCATATGAAAAAATAATATCATGTGTTAATAAGAGAAGTTAAATATTATCTGAGTCCTATTGATGTGATGTAATTCCAGATAAGAAAGTTACGGAAAAGAGAAAAATGGACAAAGAGAAGAGGGGATATAATGATTTTCCCATATGTGATAACTGGGGAAAAAATAACTTTTGTAAAT
The DNA here is from genome assembly GCA_963277665.1 of Viscum album. Lineage (NCBI taxonomy): Eukaryota > Viridiplantae > Streptophyta > Magnoliopsida > Santalales > Viscaceae > Viscum > Viscum album. The sequence goes on along the minus strand of OY728125.1, from coordinate 551,277,671 downwards.
TCTTGAAGGGAATGATAGTTTGTTATAAATGTGGAGAAAAAGGACACCAAGTACGTGATTGCAAGGATAAAAAAATTTCAAATGTACAATACTTCATCTGTAATGAGTTGGGACACTACACAAATCAATGTCCATATAATCAGAGTATACACAAAATGCTTCTATTAGATAATAATCATGTTATAATAACACAGAAGATGAAGATGAATGATTCAATTTCATATGTTGTTATTAACGTATTGTGTCATTTGAGTAATATAAATGATATACATTTTATAAGAATTATAGAGTACACAAGGATTTTACTATAGTACTATTTCATTAAGGACAAGCGATTTTGTGGAACCAAGAAAAGTAACTCAATTGGGTGTTGATTTTTTTAGAAAATATATGGTTGATAGAAAGGTAAACCATAATATGGTTTTGATACTAAGGTAGTGATTTTGGAAGAATATATGACTGATTTGGAAAAATTATATTAGATATTATTGACTACCTTGAAACTGATTAATGATTTGTATATTCCAATAATGTTAGAGTTTACACCATTTTTGGATATAAAAATTACATCCAAAATTCTATAAGAAAAAATGGATCATGAATGAAACCAATAAGTTATTATGGTAATTTAGGGTGTTACAATTTTTTATAAGAATACATGATGAATGTATTCACATGTTATTACGTGGAAAAAAGGATCTTCATTGTGTTTATCTTCCTTATTAATGTTTTTGTGAGTTTTTGTGAAAGTATTTTGGATATGTCTATAGGTTGGAATGAATTAAGTTAAACATTTTTTACTATTTCTTATGGTTAAAAACATCTTAATATTATTTTTTTGGAATGTTATAAAAATGAAAACCCGGAGGTCGGGCGACAACCCGCCACATCCATCATGGTGGCGAGACATGAACTTGCAACCGAAGGGCGACAAGGGTGCATCAACTACCACTAGCCCAAATGATTTCATTTTTTGTTATAATGTAGTTTTTTAAAATGTGCTTACAGATGAATTATAAATACCTTTTTTTGAGACCCTATATGTTTAAGATAAAAATAATATTTTTATGTTCTATTATCATTTAGAGAGAATGATCAGTTTGTGGTAGAAATTATTTAAAGGATGGAACTATAATTTTTAATTATATTTTTACTCTCTTATTATATGATGAAATTAATTTTTTAACATGATGAAAGGGATCACAAAAACAAAAATGTGTTATCCTAATTCAGTTTGGTTGAACTGATGATATTTTAAATCCATATAGATTGATGACTTTGAGTCCTTCAATTTTACACATGTTTGTTATTGACGACCTTAATCACTCCCTATAAATATTTACATTTTACGTCCAATTATGTTTCTCTAATTTCCACTAATTTTCTTTTAATATAGATCATAATTGTGTGGTAACATTTTCATTCCCTTTCCTTCTTATTAAGAATAAGTTTTTTTATCCAATATCCAATGTGGGTTTTCCACTATAGAATTTTTCTATTTTTAACCATTTATTTTCGAATAAAAAATTTAAAATTGAGAGGAAAAATTTTATTATAGGAGGAGATAATGTAACACCCCAAGATTTCTTAGTACATTATCTCATTAATATAAATAAATACCTTGTGTTACACAAAACACCGAGTTCGAGCGCACCATAACATACTAAACTAGATGTTCAAAAGGAAGATAAGAATTGTATTAACATTATTTTTAATCTTATATACTCTATATAATTCTAACATCCATATTATGTGTTTTTTGGACATTATATTATAAAAAATTCATTTTTTCAGATGAAGGAAGTATTTTTCTCAAAATAAAATTATACTTCATTTTAATTGCGAACCATTTTTAAATCCATTATTTGAATCTTTTATATATTAAATTTGAAAAAATAAAATTCTTCTATATAATCAAATAATAAAAATTTAATTTCGATATATTTTTGGAATTTTTATGATAACATTCATATTTTAGTGAATAGTGAGAAATACTAAAATTTAATTGAAAACAACATTATTAATCAAAATAATTTATAGTGATAGATTTTTCATTTGAATGGATTGGAAATATTATAAGATTGTATTTCTATCCTTTAAATAGGTTCATAACATAACATCTCTCAATAAAAGGGAAATTGAAACAAAATTACATTACTGATTCGGGATCTTTTGAAATGAAATTCCCATAAATGATATATCCTAATATAGATATGTAAATAAAACTAATTTTTTTAAAAATAATTCTAAGTTACATTCATGTAAAATATATATAGAATATATGAGAAATATGTGGTAAATAGATCACATGTCTCAGAAATGTAAAATGTGAGACCGAAATCCAATATATAATTATGGTATTATATTATACTCATTAAATCATCCTATATAATATATATTTTCTTATTATAAATATATTATATAAATTTATATAGTTATACCATACAAGATATGATTTTTATATGACCATTTAGTACTCATTAATTAATAATTCTTTCATAATGTTACGTTTTTCCAAATACCCACATTATTTTTCATATATGGTTCAATTTGATAATATTTTTCTCTTATTAGTTTAGATATGATTTAATAATATACCATATGATAAAATTTATATAAATATCATATATATTCATTATATAATTATTTATAATAATCTATTTAAGATCGAATTAAGAAATGAAATGCATTACTATAGAGATGGTAGACTGTATGTATGCATCAATGTTGTTTATACATCCTCTTCAAATATAATGAAATGATATTATATGAGAAATTTTAATTAAAATTTATTTTTATTTAAATTATATCGATTTTTTTAAACACATCATTAATACTTTCTATGTAATTCGTGAAGGAATCACATCATTTTGTGAGGCGGTAGTCTTCCGTACAAACAGATTATTGGAACCACATATATTGTTTTATAGAAATAGAGTATGGTTTCTAGTTATTTTCAATCCTCATCAGTAATAATAGGGATTCTGGAAGGAAAGGGATATTTCAATTCATGCAAACAATATTATTGATGGTGGTGTCGTTTTCCATATTACTAGGTTTAATAAGTTAAAAATATAGAAATGTGTTTCTGGAAAAGGAAGTTGTGAAAACAATTGAACGAGGTTTGGTAAATAGTATTTTTGTATTAATTTGGGAAAATCATATCCAAATATTTCGAATGCAATACAACGCGTGAATGATTTAAAATGTTCACAAAAGTCGAGGTTGTTTAGAAGATACTTATGCGCCAAATACAATTTCCAAAGGGGTTTTTTGTGCTTAGGGAGAATATTACCCACATAGAAGAAGACGAACTAGAAACATGAATGAACGGTCTTCAAGGCCAATAAATATGTGTTTAACCACAATAAAAAAATAATAAAATTTCTATTAAATATATGGTTTCTCATCTAGATGAATGATTTTTAAACAGAATACATACAGAAATAAAATCTATCAAACAAATTGTTGCTTCAGTATTTAAGGACCGAGTTAATCTTACGGTGCTACTGCTTGAATGATATGAGTTCCCAAAAAATAAGGGTTATGCGAAAGTAATATTTCACAATAATCCCAAATCTTACATACAATAGTAGCTGTTGCATGTAGGTTCTAGTGTGTACATTAATAAATCATTTAATGATCGGTTTGTTTGAAAAGTGCTTCCATGTAAATCAATTTCGGACATTGATGTAGGTTGAATAATATTCTTGAGAGATAAAAAGACATAATGAAAATATATTGATGATACCTATATGTTGATAAACTGAATAAGACTTCCACATAGCAGTGAGAAAGGTGGAGTCAATAGAAGAATTATGAGGGATGCGGTGTGTTATACCTAAAATCATTGTAAATTTAGTGTTCATAACACACTATTTCTATGAATAAAAATTGGTACTCCCCAAGTGGGGAAGAATATTGGAATTTTGTATGATTGAAAAACCACTCGACATATTATCCTTAGACTAACCCTTAGGGAAAATTCATGTAAAATCTATGTGTCATCTCATTGTATGTGATTGTTTGTTTTTGGGACATTATAATTATATAGGTTTATGAATTTCCTAAAATCACGGGAATAAGATCTATCAGAGAAAATGAAAAGGTTGACCCCCGAATTCCCACGGAATATATTTCATTGATCCAACATGGTTTTCAAAGACAGATACAAAAAGGAAAATTCTTGATGTAGATTCAAAAGCATTGAATGCTTTAACAGAAGCTCTTTTTTAATCATATATATCTGAAGGTAATGGGTTTCACATCATCCAAGACAATGTGAGTCAAACTATAAATAATTTATAAAGGATAAAACAAAATTAATGTGGTAAAACATTAATATTATCATTATAGGTTTTACGATATGATGTTTCATCATAATGAATATTAATATAACTTCATTATTCAAATAACTGCAGTTGTAGGATTAATTCAAGGGCATGGTGAAGAAATAAAAGGCATTGAAATTTTGATGAATATTTGTGGAGGATTCAACCAATTTACAATAAAAAAGTGTCATACCATGTGGTAATAGATCATTCAAAACATTCTTTATATGATTTACAGAGTATTTCGGTTTCATAAAATTTAGAGTGAAACCAAAGGATGCAACAAGTCATGTTAGCAATGACATAACATTCTATGCAATGGAAAAACATGATATTTTATGATAATGTGTTTATGAATATGAAATTAAATGGTTTCTTCTTTCAATCATTTCCATGAAATTCAAAAGGGAAAAAGGTATATTTGAATAAAAGCTACACTTGGTATGTTTTCGTTAAGGTAGAGTTGGGAACATAGAATCTCAAGGATCAAGGAAGTTTGATGATAATGAGGATGAATATAATATATCATTAAGCCTCAAAATAGTTTTTCTCAAAAGGGAAATTTCAAATAAGAAAATAATCAATAGAAAAAAAATTTATTATGTAGATGATGATGATAATTAATTATTTGAGGAAGAAAAATTAGTGTTTATATATAAAAAAATCTTTTATTACGGCAACCATTGGGAATTCAGAACTATCAAAAGATTAAACTATATATAATCTGTTGAGTGTTGATGATGATATAAAGATTTGTCATAAGGATTCTATTGTTAAAAATGATAAATAAAGAAAACGATGATAATAGTGGGGATCTATTTTGGAAGTATCATCAGAATTAGTTTATTATCTTGAAGAATAATTTGAATGACTAGAAGAGGTAGTGAAAGTATAATAGAAAACCATTATATCATTGAAGATGTTGTGTAACTCAAGAATAGAATTTAATAACATGAAAATAACATCATTGACCTTACCTTCAGACTGAAGGAAAATTACACAACTATTCAGGGACAAAATAAAAAGTCTGTTAGTCTCTCTAGTAAACTCAAAAGTGAATCAAATTCAAAAGAATTGAAGAAGAAACTGCAGTTTGGAAAATTCTAATTCATTGAGTTGCAGGAGGGAGCTAAGTGTGGTACTGATGGAATTGAAATAAAATTTAATGAACAATGGCCAACATGCAAGGGAAATAGTGGCATCAGTCATGATTTTAAAACATCAAATTCTACAAAAAAAATATATCGAAATAAAGGCCAGATAAAAGTTGGACTTGATGAAATGTCACCTGATGTTATGAAAAAGAAACCCTCAATTCAAACTGATATGGGAAATAAAAAATATTTATATGCATCCAGAAATTATAGGTAGAGAAAATACCTTTCTATTTAATGATATTTGAGGAGGAGGGGAATTGAGAAGACATTTACCTTTATGAAATGTCAATTCTGTGCTAATCTAGGACATATCATGTCATACTGTGAAGAAGCAATGATATATTTGAATGTAGAAGATATACAAAGTCTCCAAATGGGAACAAATTCATATCCTAGTTCTTATAGAAGAAATTATTTTTATGGATATTTAGTTTTTTGTACTAACATTGGCCTTAATAATTTTTAATGCAGAAAAAGGAATGACAAGAATAATTCATACAGAATTCAAAGACAAGTCAATACTCTTCAACTAGATGGCGTTTCTCTTACAAACATGATTTATTCTCTAGTAGATGATTATGAGTATGAATAACATACCCACATGGAAAATAAATATAAATTCCATCATTATTCATCACTCAATCTAAAATTTTGTGGAATGAAATAAAGACCATTTAAATGTTTAACCATGTAGAAGTTTCTCTCAGATCAACAATGAGAAACATCACATTGATCCTTAATAGTTTATTGTTTTCCCACATGAGGTGTAATTTTAACTTATTAACTAATGTTAACTAAATGGTAAATGTAATGGTATGGTTTAGTAATGATTGTAAATTGATGATAAAAGGTAATGGAAGTTCTGAACATGATAATGGTGGGATGAAGAAAACTATTGTTAATTATGTCAACAGATTTTGTCACAATTTCCTATCTGTGAGTCAACTCTTTGACTATGGAATTATAGTGACATTCAATAAAAAAGGCCATAATATTAATGTAAGGACATGGAATTATATCTTGAATGTATTTAGAACAGATGGAAATTTCTACCATGATGAAAGTAAAGAGAACATTTTTTATCTAACAATTGAAGAAGAAAACAACCAATGGCATAGAAGGTTGGAGAACATTAATCAACAAGACATAAAAAAGAAATATCAGCTTAATATAGTCATAGAATCCCCCAATCTGAAGCTTGAACATGAAAATATATGCAATTAATGAAAACTAAGGATGTTGGTCTATAGTTAATAACATCGAAAGAAGAAAGTTGAATCAAATATTCTTGATCACATCTATATAGAAGTATTTTGTTTGATTAATGCTGCTAGAATGCATGGATAATGGTACATCGTTCTTTTCATTGATGATTATAGTATAATGTCTGGTTTTATGGTAAAATATAAGAAACAAAAATTGCATGATTTCATGAAAATTATCACCAAATCAATGAGAATGAGACTTGACATACAAAAAAATATCTCTTATCTATTAATGGATCGGAATACACATCTGTTGAGCTTAAATATTACATAGACAAGCCGAAAATACAACATGAGGTGGTAGCAGTGATAAACCCCCCCCCCCCACAAAATGGAGTCGTTGAGTGGTGAGTATAGCCTGAAATACAATGTGATTTTTGAAAATTAAATTTGATGATCATTAAAATCTAATCAGAAATAAGGTACGAGTGGTGAGTAAAGGATACACACATATTAATGGTGTTGATAATGATGAAACATTTTCTCTTGTGGCAAGACTAGAGTCAGTCAGACTTTTTCATTCCCTATAAAATCATAAATAATACAAATTTTGAGAAAATGATTTCAAAATAGCATTCTTAAATGGTGTTCTTGAAGTATATTTCTATATAGGAAAACCAGTGTGTGTTTTTCAAAATAATGAAGAAATAAACATTTTCAGATTAATGATGGTGCTCTATGGTCTGATGCAATCACACAAGCATGGTACTCTCAGTTGGATTCTTATCTTAAAAATCTAAAATATAAAATATATGTAGTGGATCAGAATCTCTATTTAAAAACTTCTTTGAATGATTAGTTCATGGTATGTTTGTATGTAGATGATATTATATTTGGTGTAATAATGATGGAATCAGTGGATGAATTTTCAAATCACATGAAATTCGAATATGAGATGTCTATGATTGATGAACTCACATACTTATTGGAGAAGCATGTGATTCCAATGAAACCCCACAATTTTATTTCTCAATAATATTATGTCATTAAGTTGTTGAATAAATTCAATATGCATGACTCCAAACTAGTATCAACTAAAATTTTGTTTGCAAAAAATAGGGAAATCATAAGAATGGGACATTTTAGATACAACACTGTATATGAAAATCATTGGAAGGTTATTATACCTAAAAATGAAACAACCATATATTGTATTTGCAATATTCATAGTAGCCTTGTTTCAAAGTAATATGAAGGAAGAACATCTGTAGCTAGAGAAAAGAATCATGCGGTACATCCAAAGTACACACAATTATTCCTTATACATTGTTATAGGAAGAGATAGGGAACTATCATCATTTTATGATGCGGACTTGGATGGATATTGTTTTTAATGAAAACCCAAAATTGCTGGATCATTCATTACTATAATAAAATATGTGGGCTATTTTAGTAAGAAATTGTAAAGTGCTTCACATCGTACTGTTAATGCTAAGAATATATCGGCTATAAATTTATGCACTCAGCTACTTTGGATGAAGAAAAAATTAAATTATATTGGTGATGAGGTAAAATGGACAATGTTGATTCACTGTGATACTAATAGAACGAATGATACCACAAAGAATCCGATTAAACATTATCATAAAAAACATTTTTATATTATGTGTCACATCATCAATGGAATAGTTGAACAATGCATGATTTGAATGCATCATGATTTCACTTTTGAAAAAGTGTGTGGAATTATGACAATGCCACTAGCATCACAAATTTTTTAGAAACATCGGTTGAACCTCGTTGTTCATCCACCTATTAGTGCATGAGTAGTTTAGGATTTCTTCCCCTCTACCAAGTTATATTAACTATTTTAATATGTTTATGGATGAGATCTAGTTTTATAGGACATATATGTTCCAGGGGAGTATGTTTTTGAGCTCTATATAACATAATTGTGTGTTTCCCACAAGGGCTAAAGCGTGCTTCTATCCAGATTTGAATCATCGGTTCTTTTGATCAGTGCTCCCAAGTGCATCAATTCAAGACATCAATTAAATAGGAGCATATTTCATGGAAGATACCAAGACATAAATTACATCAATTGAAGAGACCTTCAAGTCGATAAACTGATTAACACATCACCCACAGTAGTCAGAAAGGCTGGATTTAACGGAAGAGTTATGAGGGAAAAATGATTCATCCCAAAATTCATTGTAAAGGTAGTGTGCCTAGTATAGATTGACTATGTCTTAATACTTGTTCAAATTAACTAGTCAATATTATTGATCTTTAATACAACCAACCACCTATCAATGTATGTTCCTTAGACTATCCCTTACTAGTGAACCATATAAAATCAAAATGTCATCTCTTTGTATGTGATTATTTGTTTTCTGTACTTTCTCGTTACACAGGATTAACAAGTTCATACAATCATGGTATGAAAATATATCAATGTTGAAGAAAACGTTGACAACCTAATTCACCCATCCACTCTTTGGGTGTTCCGGGGTCCTACATGGACTATGATATCATATTCACAAAAAATGGAATGCATGCGATTTCTATGAGATAACAATTGAATAGTCATAATGAAAACCTAAAAAAAATTTACATAATATATAAACAGTATTTCAATAATTATTTTAACCTTGATAGTTTGTAATAGAAAAATGAACAAAAATGGTATGTGAGGTGGTAGTCTTCCGTACCCATGAACATTGATTTGGTAACCCATTTGATTTTTTATGAATTTAGGATATAACCATTACATAAGAATATACCAGTATATTTAATATACTATTTTTATTATATAATACTAATATAAATATTATTTTATATGTTTGAGTATGAAATAAAATAAATACTTTAATTGAATAATGATATATCTTCTTTTGGAATATCTTTATGGTTTCTACTAAAATGAATTAGTTGGACATATTTTTTCCAGAATTACAGATTCATGTTTGACCGAAGGAATGTAGAGAAGTATCACTATAGGAATGTTTTAATATAATTGGTCTTTAAGGTGTTGAGAGAGAGGGGAGGGGAGGAAAATTCCATTTATAAGTGTGGCAGAGGAGAGACATGGAATTTTTTAAAAGCGGTCATTTCTACCCATTGTTTCCCAAAAAATGATTCACTTATTAAATAAATTCGATCCATAAATTGGAAATTTAGAAATATTTCCGTCCAGTTGTTGTAGTAAAAGTTTCTATGTAATTTCCAACATTATTATTAAAATTTAGTCCTATTTTAAACTCAATTTTCTATTAATAATTGGGATTAAATTTAATTTATTTTAGCAATCATTTTGGTCAAAAATAAAATTCTCATTATTAAGAATTATAAATTATTTACATTCCAAATATTTAATCTATTTTTACAAACACGATTCATATATTTTTTTAAATTTATTATAAATTTAACCACACATATGGGATGAAACCATTTGTTTCGAATGTGAAAATTTTCAATGGTTTGAATGTTTTTATTTCCAATTTCAATGTGAAATTGACTAAGATTACACAAATTGGATTTATTTTGGTATAATAGATTTAATTATACATAAGAACCATTAAAAATATAATTTAACAATTGAAATAAATTATATGAAAATAATGTTTTCAATTAAAATTTAATATTTTAAAATATTATTCAAAAAATGAAATATTACATAAAAACCTAAAATACTAACCTTAATTCAATATTGAAATTATGAATTCCAAAAGGAAGTCCATTTTATTGCAAAAAATATTTAATATTGAAAAAAAACTGTTTTTTATATTTTTCACAGTAGGACATATAATTTTGTTCATTTGAGAAATTAGAATCTTCAAAACATATGCTGACTTTAAAGGGAATTAGTTTTTTCTGTATAAATATCATTAATTTATACAATAACATTATAATTCAAACATATAAATTATTTTTTACTATTAATATTTCTCATTTTAACTTTTACATTATACTGGTCTAGTTTAGATAACCATATTAGTAATATAATATTTTTTTTCTAAAAAATTAATGTCTTCTACAACACAAGCTAAATTCGTTTTTTCTAAAGTACATTCTTACATCGGGGTTGTTTAAAATGAAATCATAACATGTTATAGTGTCAAAAAAATTTATAAAGTAAATATAAATTATCAAAATTAAAACTTTTATAAAATCAATTTGTGTTAAAAAATTAGTGTAATGACCTTCATCTATGTCCTCTTTGATCAAAAGGGTAAAAAACCCGTCGATTGAGTGTATAGAGGACTACCCCCTTATGATCTGATATAATTATTTATCTATCATGCCCTCCCATATATATATATATATATTTATCTACTTAAAAATATATATATCTAATATTTGTGATATATTTATACTTCTCGAATTATAATATCACTTTAACACTCTTGACATCTGGTTTGTTGGAAAATGATAACAACACTTCTGTGAATATATTGCATTTAACCTGTATAAAGCGATGTGATATGTTTTTTAATATATATTTGAATGGGTGATAATAAGCATATATTTACTAAAATATATTTCTTATATATGATATTCAAATTTTTCATTAATGGTTTTTTAGTATATACTTTTCTTTCATTACATCCGTCGAGTAAACAGAAATAGTGTTCAATTGTACGTATGGCTTACCGTCTCCATGTTTGGTGTAATTAATTTTTTGATATCTACCTTTTATGGATGACTATAAATAAGTATATAATTAATATTTATTGTATATATATCATTATTAAAAGTCTATAAATTATTTAACTATAAAAAATGTATAATTACCAAAACTACTGAACCAAAACATACATGAATAACAAAGAAGTTATTACCAGAAACTATAATTTTAACAAAGGGCTGATACTAAAAGTGGGTTTACTTGTTTATAAGTAATCATATATGTTATCATTTATATATATATATTTGGTTCCATACTATATTTTTAATAAACATATATATATTAGATAAAGGCTTCAAACTTTTTGAATCATGCTGAGGCTTGACATAAGGAAATTTCATCTTACATTTATTTTTGTGGAAAACGTGTAACAATCAGCACTCACATGTTTTTTGGGAAATATGTACTACAAAAGATTATATTCTTCGATTCTTATAAAAAATTATTTTATATAAATATCCATCTATGGTTACTTATTTCATGGGGATTATGATTCATAAGTGATAAAAATATCAAATTTTAATGTTTCAACCTCAGGGTTTACTTTGATTTTTTATTATTATGATTATAATGATTGAAGATTATTAAATACATCTCAAGAATGTCATGGACTTTATTCTCTCACTGTGCCTTTAATTTTACTCTCCCAAATAACTAAGAATACAAAAACAATTTTTTTTAAATGATACATTATTTCTATTTTTGGTTGAAAATCCTTTGTTTCTTGTACATGTTTTTTAAAAATTCTTTACATAATGTTTTTTATAATTTAAAATCATATTCTATTTCATTTTTTATATTTCTGGAATTTTTAAAGAATTATATAAATATAATATTGGTATGATTTTAAGATTGACGTGCATTTATATTTTTATCAAATATATGGATGGAATCATTATTTTAGAATGTTTTGAATTAATGTTATTACCCTCTATCATAATCACTTGATGATTTTATTCATAAATTACATGATCACTATTTTGATTTCATGGATTTTTTTAAATAAATTAAAATAAATATGTAAAATTAAAAAGTGATTTTGGAGTCGAATGGATGTTTTCCTCGAGAATTATTCCTACATATCATTTAAATTATTGTTCCTTATAAGATGAAATCCATTCTTATTTCATAAGGGTTAATGGAAATATTATACAAGTATATAATCCTTATTCATTATATGGTTGGAATTTTATTACAATGAAAAATATTTTATGAAGAATTTTGTTGATGGGTTATTCAATGATTTATTGATGATATTATTTTGAAAAACATTCCATTAAATGGGTTATGATAAAATGAAATGTTTATAAACTCCCATTTCTTATTATAGGTTATTATATGTTGTCTCATTTATGATCTTATGCCCTGCATTTTTATGATTTTCATAATGTGATTGGTGGGCCCATAATTATTTGACCCTCTAATGCATTGGATAATGTTTAATGTTATACCATATCAAAAGACCAATATATGTTTTCCCATTCTTAAATTAGGGTACATAATAGGATATACCAAGAAAAAAATATGGAATTTTGTAGTTTATCCCAATAACAGAGTTGGTATAAGGGTGGTCATCTGAATCATAAATAGTTATGAATGTCTTGGTGGGTATCCTTGAAATAATATTTTATTTTTATAATTTTATACAACAAATCAATATAATAATACAATGTCATTCTTTCGTGGTTTATGTAATTATATTTTGTTATGATTCATGTCTTATGATAAATTATATATGTGGTATAGTTTTGAAATTGTAATATCTTGTTTTCATTTTCTTATTCCCATGTAAATTTTATGTGAAAATTGATATATATATATATATATATATATATATATTTACCTTATAATCTGATCCCACCAAATATAATTTTTATTTTCACTAAGAAATGAATAAATGGATAATGTATTATACATAAAATAAGGGTTGTAGTTATGAAGACCATATTGGGATATGGTGTTTTAATATTAATGTATGAACATTGATATCGACTTTGGTTATCCATTAAGACAGAAGTATAAAACCCATTTCCTTCCAATGGAGTTTATCATTATTATGATTATCAACTAATAATATTTCCATATTTTGAGAATATATGCATATCAATATAACATTTTTTTAGGTTGGTATGGAATTATATATCTCTCCAATTAATTGGGTAGTATATGTATTTAATGATATAGCATGTGTAGTGAATGGAAATTGAGACTAACACACATCTATATCATATCATTGTAGTAATCCTTGAATTATAAACATGATTTCATGGTTTTTGATATTTACTCATTTTTATGATTTTATAATACAATGATATCATTTAATAATTAAATGATTCCATTATTATCTTTCACATTTTATATGCAGTAGATGTTTTTTCATTAGATATTGTATATTCTCCAATCAGGACATATAAAATACTCTTATTCTATTGTGTTCATTTTTATATGATATCTAACTCATTATATTTTTTATTATATTATTATGATTAAACTCATGAGGAAATGTTTTATTTTATTTAGAATTTGATCTCTTTAAATTATTATATTTACATTTTCTAGGTTATCAACATTAGAATAACATATGATAAGTCTAAAATATAGAGAACATACCTAAATATATATATATATATATACATATTCATACAAATATAATTTTTTTTTCAAAAATATTAATATCAAATGGACCTATATGATCAATTTATTTGGTTACATAAAATATAAATATCATTTTTTAAATCATTGAGATCATTTCCCATTAAATAACCCAAAATATAAAATCGTATATACATCCCATTAGTATGAATCGTCATGAAAAATAGTGGAATAAAACATTAGAATGATGTTTGCTCAAACACAAAATAAGTGGTGAATAAATATTTCATCAATGATGGGTTCATAAGAAGATGAGAAAAATTGGTATTAAAAAATGATCAGACCCTCAGGAGTGATACCCAAAAAATATATATGATCCTCATAGTACATGTCATAAAAAATCAATCTATAGAAGATCTAAATGGAACCATAACAGATATAAACACTATTTGAAAATTTTAACATATAATTTTTATCAATATTGTATAATATTATAATTAATAAAATATTTTAACTATTCCTCCAACATTGGAATATGGTAACATTACATTTTTTTAGACAAACCATCAGAGATCATGATTATGAGAAACTAAAATGTACTCAGGAATACATATCACATTTTATTTAGACAATTAAATAATTAATTGTAGATAGATATAGGACTCCACCAATAATTAATCAACATTTATGTGTTCTATCTATAAATCATTCAATTTTCACATCCAAATAAACCCATAGAAATAAAATCTTTTTCACATAACATAAATATAGAATTAATTAAATTTCTATAAAGAACCCGTGAAAATTTAAGTGTATTCCCAAATAATCTAAATATAAGTCATTAACTTTTAATAAATATTACATAGGAATCAGATGGGTTTTACTTATATTTCAGATGATATAAAATATAATTATTAATAATGCATATAAAACCAATAAATTTATCACCCAAAATGGTAACATAAAAAAGTAAATATAAAAAAATGAATTCATAACTATAATGAAGATTGATCAGTTGAATATAATGAAAGGAAAATCATGAATATATAATCATTATAATATTTTGTGTCCATTATAATGAACATTATAGTTTGGATACTCTTTTAACAAAATATTCCAATGTTTTAATTAGTGAATTAGAAACCATAAAATTTCATTTAAATGGATTTCCAGAAAAATGAAATAAAAATTCTACCATGTAATAAAATAGAGTAAACCATTGGAAATTTTATGCATTGAAAAAATAAT
The DNA here is from genome assembly GCA_963277665.1 of Viscum album. NCBI lineage: Eukaryota > Viridiplantae > Streptophyta > Magnoliopsida > Santalales > Viscaceae > Viscum > Viscum album. The sequence continues at coordinate 551,262,451 of OY728125.1, read as the reverse complement.
GTTTTGTTAAAAATCATATTACGGTATTAATTTTTTTATTAATTCTTATATATTAACTATTAATATCCACAAATTTAATTTAACCTCATGTGTCACTAATATAAATGTAATCATTACCTATGTTGTAATTTCATTGACATAAAATTAAATTTCTAATCTTTGTTAATAACATATTTCATCATTTATGAAATTATTGTACCATTTTTTATACATATTTTGTCAGAAATGTAACGCCCCGACCCCAGCTACCCAGAGTCGGTGCATTATTACATAACATTGGCATGATCACAAGAAAGATCAAATCTCGAAAGACCGATTGGTTTAGTAGCCTTGGAAACACTAGATATATTCATAAGTTTTACATTACATCATAAAATGAAAAACTACTACAACAACATAATGTTTCCACAGTCCACACTATAATCCCCTCATAATATCCCTGCAGGTCATTCATAACTTACATCTTCACTTCCTGGGAAAAATAAAACATAGAAAAGGGGTGAGCTCAAATGCCCAGTAAGGATAACAATATAGCGTAAACTTTCATCAATAAGAATAAACATTTAAGGCAATGTATAACTAAAACAAAAGCCTTTTAAACATGAACTTTCAACATGGTATGGCATAAATAAAATGAAATAATGCCATTTAATTATTCACATGGATATTCTACTAATCGAATAATCACATGCAAAAATCAATAACCACTTTCATAATGTTGGAATGCATAATGCCAGACTATCATAACCACATAGCCAAGGCCTCGTGCCAAGACTACAAATAAGATTTTGTCAAGGCCTTGTGCCAAGACACTAGTTTGTCTCATGAGACCTACCGATGCATCGAGGAGCTATAGCGGGCTCCACCCGTCACTTATTAAGTCCAATTCATTCCCATATGAAAAGGTTTAAACATAACATAAACATTCGTATTAAAACTAGCATACGAAATGTCAATACTTTCACAATAAACTATGAATGGTATAAAAATAGCACATCCACAGTCAAACATATCACAAAACCTTCAATACAATATAGAAGTTTTGTATCATAATAAATCAACTTCAAATAATCTTAAAATCCATCAAAGGATGTTGACATAGATGAAATCAAAATTATTTTTAAAGAAGTATCTCCTTTTATTTTGAAATCATTTAAGATCCATATAAAATAAAACATTTTATTTGAAAATATTCTTATAAGCTTGTAAGGAAAGCTTTGAAGATTTTATGACGGCGTAAAATTACCGCACCCGCCGTATAAGTTTAAAAAAACATTCTTACCTCAATTCTGTCGAAAAGGTTAAAAATGACCTTGTTTTGAAAACGACGGAAAGATTCCTTTATAAACCTCTTATAAAAGGTCAAACAAGGGTATAAATGACTTTAACCCATATTCTTGTAAATAATAAAAATGTTTTGAAATACATTTTGAAGAAACATGGATGTGGATGATAAAGAGATCCCAGTAGATTATTACAAATAAACAACCTCGGATAATGAAGAGATTGTGAAATAACCCTTACCTTGTACTTTTCCTTGGTTGGGGTAGGTTAACCTCCTGTATAATGGTGAAATAATTGTTATTAAATTATACAAGAATCATATATATTAATATGATATGATATATTATCTTTTAACATTGATTTGTTAATAATATCTTAGAATTATCGTCGTTTCGGGTGTTAACTTACTCATTTTCTTTTATATGTTTTGTTACATAAGTCATGTTTGTTGTATCTTATTCATATACAGAATGATATCAAGTCCTTAAACATAATTTTTAAATCATTAAATGATAATTATACTTGAATGGATACGATGGAGAATGAATCTCATCGCGTTCGTGGAGACGGTAGTCCGTACGTACGCACGAACGCTACTTCCATTTAATTTTTATTTTAAAAGAATCGAATCCAAATGATACATAGGTATATTACTATTCCAGTATAATATAATATTTTATATATGTTACTTAAGTTCATTAACACCATCCTTTATACGTTCCAAGTGTGGTATGAACGAGTCATATCATTTTAAGGGGGCGGTAGTCCGCACTTCCTCAAATGAAATTATCGTATGTATATAAAACATGAAACGAATAATGGAATGAAATAAAATGGAATTACAGAAGCTTATATATAAAATATATATCATTAATATCATATTTAATTACAGTGCCATCATAATGGCCACCATGAGAGGTGGTAAGATGTATTTGAACAATCGTCGTTTCGTGAGGCGTTAGTTTGCCACCCACAGAAACATTATGTTCATCATCCATTAGATGGAGTTGTGTGTATGTGTAGTTTGAATCCTTATTATAACAACATCCTAGTGTATTGAGGATACTGGTGTTGTTACAAAAGAAAGGAAATAAAAAGATTTTGGGGGTTGGAGAAGCAAAATAAATGAAGATACTTTAAGAGAAATTGTTACCTTTAATTTAGGTAACTCACTTTGGTTGGAACCAAAGGACTTCTTGAAATGCTTTCTGCCTAAGGAGAAGCTTCAAGGAGGAGGAGAGGGATGTGGGGAGCTTAGTTGGGCAGAGTTTGGACGAGCCAAGTGGCTTGAGAGGTGTGAGGAAAAGAGAAGGAGGAGTGCCCTTTTATAAGAGGGGTGAGGGGCACCTTTGGAAAAGCTAGAAATATTAATTTATAATAAATTCATATTCGGTTTCTAAAGGCTCCAAAGTTGACTATTCAAAGGATGAGGTGGGGATAGGTCGAAAACAACTCATCCAATAGAATTTAGACAGGTTTGGGTACTTATATTAACCTTATCTTTAAGTATTAACTCTAAGTTAATTAGTTTCACTTTTACAATGTCTCTTTGTATTTTTATATATTATGGTTAATAAACTTACTATATACATCGAAGCGACCCCCAAGTGGTCCATTAATGATTAACCTATCATAATATAAGTCTCTTGGCAGAACCTTAGATTTTTAGGAATTTAATATCAATTAATAATATAATATTTGTTTTAAGAACTCTTTTATGTCAATTTTGACACTATTCAATAGTTGATTTTTGTGAAACTCATAACAGATTTATTACTTAGAAAAAAGTCCATTAAATCAACCCTAATATATCATATTAGCCTAGAAAATTAGTTTAATTCATTAAAAGTTTCATATTATATTTATTTGGGTATTTATAATATCAATTATTTTAATTTTTCACTATTATAGTAATTACTGCATCATCATTGTGTCATAAATAAAATATCTTATTTAATGTCTAAAAATTATAAATAAAATATCATTATGTAGGAAATCTTTTTATCTTTCTAATGAATATTTATAATCGAAAATACAACATGTATAACCCTATGTAAAAATTGTTGTTCTAAAAGATATATGCTTGTGTCATTTTTGTATTCATTTTAACTAAATTAAAATAAAGTGTCATTATCACTTACAAGTGGATCCATGGGGTCCCAAAATTGACACAAAGATGCCCATGGTCGACCATCTATCAACCAATATGGTTAAGACACGTTTTTAGGGTAATTTAGTATTATTATAATATTATTTGTTTTTAACCCTTATTTACCGGATTTACCCTTAACCATGGTAAATAAAATATTTACCGCAGTAATTGTTCAAAATGTCTAAAAATAAAAGTTACCTATTTACACAATTTGAAAATCCTGATTACAAATATGGAATCCATTTTCCTAAATTCAAAACACAGAAGTGGCAGAAATTAATTTAAAATTAATTCCCGCTGTCAAAACAAAAAGCGTGTTTTTAAGAGATAATAACTATCAAAAGATTGACACTTGTTTATGTTCGGTTTAATTGTAAAATTATGTACAATGACCAACATTATATTAAATGGTAAAAATATATTCTAAATATACTTTAAAACTACTAAAATTCATAATTTATCACTATTAATTATTTTGATTAAAAAAAGTTGTTTTTAATTAAAATTTAGTAATTTTCACTATTCATCAAAATATGAAAGTTATCCGAAAAGTACCAAAATTTCACCTTAGGCTAAATTCGATATTCCGAGTCCAAAAATGAAGTCCATTTTCAAATATAAAATATATATAATTTCAAAAATTAGGTATTACTATTCACAACGGCTAGTTTAATTAGTTGTGGTGTGTGTTAGAACTCGAGGTTGCGTACAACACACGCTATCGCATTATTAGAAGGGAAACGTACCGTAGAAGCTTGGGGTGTTACATTCTCCCCTCCTTCAAATAATTGCGTCCTCGCAATTTCTAGGGTATTACTGCATAAAAAGACTCGGGTGGTTCTTCATCATAAGTTCCTCAGGTTCCCACGTTGCCTCTTCCATCTTATGATTCCTCCACAAAACCTTTACCAGACGCGTCGTCCGGTTTCTCAGCACTTGTTCTCTCGTATCAAGAATCTTGATGGGCTCTTCGCAATAAGACAGATCGGGTTCCAGTTCTAATTCCTCATAGGTGAGTACATGCGTTGGGTCAGGCATGTATTTTCTCAACAGAGATACGTGGAACACATCGTGAACTTTGGAGAGACTTGGTGGCATTGCCAATCGGTAAGCTACAGCCCCAATTCGTTCTAGAATTTCGAAAGGTCCGATGTACCTGGGACTCAATTTACCTTTCTTACCAAAATGTATGACTCCCTTCCACGGAGATACCTTCAGGAAAACATGATCACTGACTTGAAATTCCAAATCCTTCCTTCGATTATCGGCATAGCTCTTCTGCCTACTTTGAGCTGCTTTAATGTGATTTTGGATTACCTTCACCTTTTCCACCGTTTCCTCCACCAGTTCTGGGCCTACAAGTTTTCTTTCACCAACGTCATCCCAACAGGTTGGTGTACGACATCTCTTTCCGTATAACGCTTCATATGGTGCCATCTGAATACTCGAATGGAAGCTATTGTTATAGGAAAATTCTACTAGTGGTAAATATTGATCCCACATACCCTGAAAGTCATGTGAGCAAGATCTCAACATGTCTTCTAAGGTTTGAATAGTCCGTTCTGATTGTCCGTCTGTCTGAGGGTGGTAAGCAGTGCTCAAATGAAGTTCAGTATCCAGGGATTTCTGAAGACTTTTCCAGAATCTTGAAGTAAAACGGGGATCACGATCAGAAACAATCGATAGGGGTACTCCATGAAGTCTCACAACTTCATTAATATATAGTCTTGCTAGACGTTCCAGGGGTAGATCTTCTCTTATAGCAAGAAAATGTGCTGACTTGGTAAGACGATCAACAATCACCCATATTGCATCGTTCCTTCTAGGAGTCTTTGGTAGCCCCATGACAATGTCCATTGTAATATTGTCCCATTTCCACTCCGGTATGGGAAGAGGTTGCATGACTCCTCCAGGCTGTTGCCTTCCAGCTTTCACTTGTTGACAAACCATACATCTTGACACAAAATCAGCAATCTCCCTCTTCATGTTGTCCCACCAAAAATGTTCCTTCAAATCTCTATACATTTTGGTGCTCCCAGGGTGTATAGAGAAATTGGAACTATGAGCATCATCCAGCAATTCCCTTTTTAGATCAGGTATATTGGGAACACAAAGTCTCTTCCCGAATTTCAAAATTCCACCTTCATACGCAAAGTCTCTCAATCTCCCATCATTCACAGCTTTAATCTTCTTTTGGATTTCTTCATCATCAGTCTGAGAACTCTTAATCCTTTCTAGTAAAGATGGTTTGGCAACCATTTGAAAAAGCATTGATGTTTCACCTTCCCTGGTTATTCCCATGTCCATCTTCACTAGATCCATGAAAATTGGATCCCTTTCAATTCTCATCATGTTCAGAACTCCATGGTCTTTTCTGCTCAAAGCATCTGCTACTTTGTTTGCTTTCCCCGGGTGGTAGTGTATCGTGCAATCATAATCCTTGAGTAATTCAAGCCATCTCCTTTGCCTCATGTTGAGTTCTTTTTGTGAGAAAATATACTTCAAACTCTTGTGATCAGTATAAATCTCACATTTTTCACCATAGAGGTAGTGCCTCCATATCTTCAAAGCAAAGATCACAGCTGCTAACTCAAGATCATGAGTAGGATAGTTTTGTTCATGAATTTTCAACTGTCGTGATGCATAGGCAATAACTCTATCATTCTGCATAAGGACACAGCCAAGTCCTTTCTTCGATGCATCACTATAAATAACGAACCCATCATTCCCCGATGGTAGAGTCAATATAGGAGCATTGACTAATCTTCTCTTCAGTTCTTCGAAACATTTTTCACACTCTTTTGTCCAAACAAATTTAACCCCTTTACGTGTGAGCTTCGTTAATGGGTTAGCCAATCGGGCAAAATTCTGGACGAAACGTCGATAATAACCTGCCAAACCAATAAAACTACGTACCTCAGTTATACTCGTAGGTGCTGGCCATTCTTGGATTCCTTTGGTCTTAGAAGGATCAACAGAGATTCCATCTTTAGAGACAATATGGCCAAGAAAAGAAATCTCCTGAAGCCAGAATTCACACTTGCTAAACTTCCCATATAATTCATGCCTCCTCAGAGTCTTCAAGATAATGCGCAAGTGATTTTCATGATCTTCGTAGGTTTTGGAGTATACCAATATATCATCAATAAATACTACCACAAATTCATCGAGATACTCCTTGAAAACTCTATTCATCAGATCCATGAATACAGAGGGTGCATTAGTCAATCCAAACGGCATTACAGTAAACTCGTAATGCCCGTACCTGGTTCGAAATGCTGTCTTCGGAATGTCTTCCTTCTTCACACACAACTGATGGTATCCAGATCGAAGGTCAATCTTTGAAAATTATTGAGCTCCATGCAGTTGGTCAAATAAATCATCAATACGAGGTAGGGGATACTTGTTCTTTATCGTTATAGCATTGATCTCCCTGTAGTCGATACATAACCTCATAGATCCATCTTTCTTTTTAACAAAAAGAACAGGGGCTCCCCATGGAGAAACACTAGGGTGAATAAATCCCATATTACTCAATTCCTCTAGTTGTTTCTTTAGTTCGACTAACTCTACAGTAGCCATTCTATAAGGGGTCTTCGATATAGGCCTTGATCCAGGAATCAAATCAATAGAAAACTCTACTTCTCGTTCTGGAGGATGTCCAGGTAAATCTTCCGGAAATACATCTACAAACTCTTTCACAATAGGTACATCCTCTATTTGAACATTCCTTTCCTCACCGACAGTTATTTCATTCTCTTCCTCCCCGATAATTGAATTAAGTTGAGCTACAGGGGGTGGATCTAAATAAGAATTAGGTGGTGACGATTCTGCTCTAAAAATAAGGTGCTCCTTATCATTATCATCAAGAATCGTAACCTCTTTCTTCTTACAATAAATCTTCGCATCATAGTCCGAAAGCCAGTCCATACCGAGGATTATATCAAACTCAATCATAGGTATGACGATGAAATCAGCAGATAAAGAAAATTTATGTGCTCTAATGGGGACTGATTCACAAAACTTTGTTGCAATGATACTTCCCTTAGGAGTTTTAACTGACAACTCCCTTATTAAATCAAATTGGAAATATCTAATTTTCTAAGCAAACTGGGAAGATATGAAACAATGCGATGATCCAGAATCAAATAATGCATTTGCTAAACTTGAGGAAACCATTAAATTACCTGCCACCACGTCTTTCGGAGCTTCTACCTCAGCAGTAGTGATAGCATAAGCCTGGCCTTGATCCCTTGGCCTTTTCTGAGGTAAGTTCTCCTGACGCTTAGGACATGCATTTGCATAATGCCCCATCTCACTGCAATTGTAGCACTGAACGTTGGTAGCTTCCTTCTTCCCCTTGCAATCATGAGCTTGGTGGCCTTTTTCACCACACTTGTAACAGACTCCCATTCCCTTCAGGCAAGCACCGGGGTGTTTCTTCCCGCACTTACCACAAGATGGATATTCAACCTTTCCCTTCTTCCCCTTATTTCCATTCCCGGATTGATCAGCAGGTCTCTTCTTCTCTTGCTTTGCTTTAAAGTCATAAGACTTAGAGAATTCCTTTTCGGTCTTTATAGCACATGAGACAATGTCTTCGTACGATGAAAAGGATTGTGAGACTAATGCTCGACGGAGAAATGGTTTTAACCCATCAAAGAAACGATAAATCTTACTTCTTGGGTTGCGAATATAATCTCCAGCATACCTCGCTAACCTTGTAAAGTTAGCCTCATACTTTGTGACATTCTCATCCTCCTTTTGTCTCAGACTCAGAAATTGTCTTTCCATATCCGCTCGATGGTCGCGAGGGAAGTATTTTTCTAAAAACAAATCTTTGAATTCCCTCCATTCCATATTTGATACTTCATCATCTTCCTTCGTATTTTGAATCAATGACCACCATTGATCAGCATCTCCAGTGAGGCGGTAAACTGCCATGATAACTTTTTCCCTTTCACTACTCCCCAAAGCCTGAAATATTTTCTCTAAGGAAAATATCCATTGCTCAGCTACTAAGGGATTTGTATTCCCATTGAACGTTGGTGGTTTTTGCCTCATGAATCCATCTAACATTGATCCTCCACGCTGCGGATCAGGGTGCTCCATACGGGTAAGGTTATTATTCATAACCTGAGTAAGTTGTCCCAGTATGGTGATTAGCTGATCGGCACCAGTTGCATCACCAGCCCCACTATAATTATCTTGAGCAGGAGGGCAATCCCTACATGGAGTGCGTGCATTGATACGGTTTCCATTTCTTCCACTAGGCGCCATTTCTAAACAATGGCATAAACTAGATCAGTTTATGAATCAAAATACATAATCCCATACTTATAAAACACTTAACATAAATTGAACTATTTATGGATATAATCCATAATCATAAAAAATGTTTTCTTTGAGGAAGTATATACTCATAAACCCTTCATAATGATTTGTAAAGAAAGTGAGAGTTATCCTAAGCATATCCCCCGGGAGTGTCGTAACCAAGAGTGCAGCAAGGCCCGTTGTCGTGCACCAGTTCCCGTTCGAGTCTAGCTCAAAGCGGTGTTTTCGGGTTTTACCCCTAGGTAGATCTGTGCCAGAGCCGCCTCTACCTGCTCGTATCCAGACAGGGATGTATTGCTCGGAAAACTCACAAAATCTCTACAATACCAAAATTCTAGGAAGTTCTTCTATACTAATCCTCAAAGTTCATCTTAGATCTACGTGCTCTAATCAGAGTTTATCTAAATCTAGTTTCCAATGTTTGTACTAAACTTCCTCTGATACCAACTGTAACGCCCCGACCCCAGCTACCCAGAGTCGGTGCATTATTACATAACATTGGCATGATCACAAGAAAGATCAAATCTCGAAAGACCGATTGGTTTAGTAGCCTTGGAAACACTAGATATATTCATAAGTTTTACATTACATCATAAAATGAAAAACTACTACAACAACATAATGTTTCCACAGTCCACACTATAATCCCCTCATAATATCCCTGCAGGTCATTCATAACTTACATATTCACTTCCTGGGAAAAATAAAACATAGAAAAGGGGTGAGCTCAAATGCCCAGTAAGGATAACAATATAGCGTAAACTTTCATCAATAAGAATAAACATTTAAGGCAATGTATAACTAAAACAAAAGCCTTTTAAACATGAACTTTCAACATGGTATGGCATAAATAAAATGAAATAATGCCATTTAATTATTCACATGGATATTCTACTAATCGAATAATCACATGCAAAAATCAATAACCACTTTCATAATGTTGGAATGCATAATGCCAGACTATCATAACCACATAGCCAAGGCCTCGTGCCAAGACTACAAATAAGATTTTGTCAAGGCCTTGTGCCAAGACACTAGTTTGTCTCATGAGACCTACCGATGCATCGAGGAGCTATAGCGGGCTCCACCCGTCACTTATTAAGTCCAATGCATTCCCATATGAAAAGGTTTAAACATAACATAAACATTCGTATTAAAACTAGCATACGAAATGTCAATACTTTCGCAATAAACTATGAATGGTATAAAAATAGCACATCCACAGTCAAACATATCACAAAACCTTCAATACAATATAGAAGTTTTGTATCATAATAAATCAACTTCAAATAATCTTAAAATCCATCAAAGGATGTTGACATAGATGAAATCAAAATTCTTTTTAAAGAAGTATCTCCTTTTATTTTGAAATCATTTAAGATCCATATAAAATAAAACATTTTCTTTGAAAATATTCTTATAAGCTTGTAAGGAAAGCTTTGAAGATTTTATGACGGCGTAAAATTACCGCACCCGCCGTATAAGTTAAAAAAAACATTCTTACCTCAATTCTGTCGAAAAGGTTAAAAATGACCTTGTTTTGAAAACGACGGAAAGATTCCTTTATAAACCTCTTATAAAAGGTCAAACAAGGGTATAAATGACTTTAACCCATATTCTTGTAAATAATAAAAATGTTTTGAAATACATTTTGAAGAAACATGGATGTGGATGATAAAGAGATCCCAGTAGATTATTACAAATAAACAACCTCGGATAATGAAGAGATTGTGAAATAACCCTTACCTTGTACTTTTCCTTGGTTGGGGTAGGTTAACCTCCTGTATAATGGTGAAATAATTGTTATTAAATTATACAAGAATCATATATATTAATATGATATGATATATTATCTTTTAACATTGATTTGTTAATAATATCTTAGAATTATCGTCGTTTCGGGTGTTAACTTACTCATTTTCTTTTATATGTTTTGTTACATAAGTCATGTTTGTTGTATCTTATTCATATACAGAATGATATCAAGTCCTTAAACATCATTTTTAAATCATTAAATGATAATTATACTTGAATGGATACGATGGAGAATGAATCTCATCGCGTTCGTGGAGACGGTAGTCCGTACGTACGCACGAACGCTACTTCCATTTAATTTTTATTTTAAAAGAATCGAATCCAAATGATACATAGGTATATTACTATTCCAGTATAATATAATATTTTATATATGTTACTTAAGTTCATTAACACCATCCTTTATACGTTCCAAGTGTGGTATGAACGAGTCATATCATTTTAAGGGGGCGGTAGTCCGCACTTCCTCAAATGAAATTATCTTATGTATATAAAACATGAAACGAATAATGGAATGAAATAAAATGGAATTACAGAAGCTTATATATAAAATATATATCATTAATATCATATTTAATTACAGTGCCATCATAATGGCCACCATGAGAGGTGGTAAGATGTATTTGAACAATCGTCGTTTCGTGAGGCGTTAGTTTGCCACCCACAGAAACATTATGTTCATCATCCATTAGATGGAGTTGTGTGTATGTGTAGTTTGAATCCTTATTATAACAACATCCTAGTGTATTGAGGATACTGGTGTTGTTACAAAAGAAAGGAAATAAAAAGATTTTGGGGGTTGGAGAAGCAAAATAAATGAAGATACTTTAAGAGAAATTGTTACCTTTAATTTAGGTAACTCACATTGGTTGGAACCAAAGGACTTCTTGAAATGCTTTCTGCCTAAGGAGAAGCTTCAAGGAGGAGGAGAGGGATGTGGGGAGCTTAGTTGGGCAGAGTTTGGACGAGCCAAGTGGCTTGAGAGGTGTGAGGAAAAGAGAAGGAGGAGTGCCCTTTTATAAGAGGGGTGAGGGGCACCTTTGGAAAAGCTAGAAATATTAATTTATAATAAATTCATATTCGGTTTCTAAAGGCTCCAAAGTTGACTATTCAAAGGATGAGGTGGGGATAGGTCGAAAACAACTCATCCAATAGAATTTAGACAGGTTTGGGTACTTATATTAACCTTATCTGTAAGTATTAACTCTAAGTTAATTAGTTTCACTTTTACAATGTCTCTTTGTATTTTTATATATTATGGTTAATAAACTTACTATATACATCGAAGCGACCCCCAAGTGGTCCATTAATGATTAACCTATCATAATATAAGTCTCTTGGCAGAACCTTAGATTTTTAGGAATTTAATATCAATTAATAATATAATATTTGTTTTAAGAACTCTTTTATGTCAATTTTGACACTATTCAATAGTTGATTTTTGTGAAACTCATAACAGATTGATTACTTCGAACAAAGTACATTAAATCAACCCTAATATATCATATTAGCCTAGAAAATTCGTTTAATTCATTAAAAGTTTCATATTATATTTATTTGGGTATTTATAATATCAATTATTTTAATTTTTCACTATTATAGTAATTACTGCATCATCATTGTGTCATAAATAAAATAACTTATTTAATGTCTAAAAATTATAAATAAAATATCATTATGTAGGAAATCGTTTTATCTTTCTAATGAATATTTATAATCGAATATCCAACATGTATAACCCTATGTAAAAATTGTTGTTCTAAACGATATATGCTTGTGTCATTTTTGTATTCATTTTAACTAAATTAAAATAAAGTGTCATTATCACTTACAAGTGGATCCATGGGGTCCCAAAATTGACACAAAGATGCCCATGGTCGACCATCTATCAACCAATAGGTTTAAGACACGTTTTTAGGGTAATTTAGTATTATTATAATATTATTTTTTTTAACCCTTATTTACCGGATTTACCCTTAACCATGGTAAATAAAATATTTACCGCAGTAATTGTTCAAAATGTCTAAAAATAAAAGTTACCTATTTACACAATTTGAACATCCTGATTCCAAATATGGAATCCATTTTCCTAAATTCAAAACACAGAAGTGGCAGAAATTAATTTAAAATTAATTCCCGCTGTCAAAACAAAAAGCGTGTTTTTAAGAGATAATAACTATCAAAAGATTGACACTTGTTTATGTTCGGTTTAATTGTAAAATTATGTACAATGACCAAAATTATATTAAATGGTAAAAATATATTCTAAATATACTTTAAAACTACTAAAATTCATAATTTATCACTACTAATTATTTTGATTAAAAAAAGTTGTTTTTAATTAAAATTTAGTAATTTTCACTATTCATCAAAATATGAAAGTTATCCGAAAAGTACCAAAAATTCACCTTAGGCTAAATTCGATATTCCGAGTCCAAAAATGAAGTCCATTTTCAAATATAAAATATATATAATTTCAAAAATTAGGTATTACTATTCACAACGGCTAGTTTAATTAGTTGTGGTGTGTGTTAGAACTCGAGGTTGCGTACAACACACGCTATCGCATTATTAGAAGGGAAACGTACCGTAGAAGCTTGGGGTGTTACAAGAAATATGGAACTTTTTCAACTCGCTTATAAAATGCGGTGTTAATATTTCTTTTTATTAAAAAATTCATAAATTTTAGGTCATTAATTATACATGAATTGATTCTTAATATAGACTTATATTGTTATATTGATATCAAACATGTGCTTTTTTTGTGAAGATTAAATCAATGTTGAATGATTTTTAGGCTATGTAACGGTATTTATAAATAACCTTTTAATGACCTTTATTTTGTTTTATGTATTGTAAACCATTTTAATAAATATATCATTTATCAAAATTATATATAATTAAAACAAAACAATCCATGAGAGTCGTATTGTAATATGAATCATGATTATTCATGGAAGTGGAAATCTGCACACACACAATTCATGATTTCATTTTTATTAAAGGAAGAGGGAAATGGTTTTAATTATGTTAACATCCTTATAATAAAAAAATATTACAATATGTTTAATTATGATAGTATATTTATATGGTGAAAATAAATTATAGAAATATGAAATTTATATAATGAAAAATAAAATGTAATGAAACTATCTGATTTTTAAACCTCATGACCTCTGTAATATATGATGTGAAGGGGTTTAAACATTGAGGTACGATATTTTAACAATAAAAAATAAAAATTAATGGTTTTATGACTATGGAAGAATTTTTTGTGTTGAGATGGAAATTTAAATTAGTTGTTTTGTTTGAAGGGATGTTAGTATGAGAGTGAACCATTATTAAGTGATAAGTAATTTAATTTTTGTATATAACCCAAACAATATAGTAATGGAATGTCACTCTATATGAAGAGGATTCCAAAAATTGGAAACATAGGTCATATAAGGGTAAAGGTCCATAAAGACTTATATAAATCAATTATATCATGTTTTTAACATGCATTACAGTCACCTAAAATGTTACTCATTTTTATCATTTTGGGTTTTTCCATAGTAACTAGTTTTTACAATGGTAATTTATACATTATTCCCAAAAATTAAAATGTATTAATTATATAATTTGGATGAAATTTATCTGAATTTTCTATTCATTTCTTTATGTTAGACTCATCAAATTGATAACCAATAATTTAATAATACGAAATGTATAATGAATTTTAAAAAATCGAAATGTAAAAATTAAACTCTAAAATATGAAATATGGGATTTTATATGTAAATTAATATTTTTATAATTCTTATTTATCTTAAAAAATAAGTATTTTACCTTAAAATGGTTTACATTATTTTAAAATAAATACTTATATAATAATAAATTTATAAATATAAGATTATTATTTATAATGAAATTAGACACAATTTAACTAAGAAATAAACTTCTATAAAAAAATACAAATGATGTACATAATAAAATATTTCCATGATAACTCTAAAAAATATATTAATTTTTTCAAATTTAATTTTCAGAGTTCTAAATATCCTTTCAATTAAAAAAATATATATATATTGAAGATTTTGTTTCAGAAAATGACTTTTAGTGCGTTAACACATTCTTTTAAAATAAATTAAAAACTAATCTAGTTTGAATCCTTTATTCATATTAAAATATGTTCTAATTTAAATGATGTAAAATTTAGTCATATTATTTTATTATATTTCTAGGTACACTAGTTTGGTCAATATTTATTGGGTACATTATTTTGTTTTGTTCTTAAATTATATATATGTTTATAAATAAATTTCATAATTCCATTATCACGTATTAAAACTAAAAATTTTATAGCTACATTACAATGGTGTATAATTATTTGGATTAGATGTTGTGTGTGGTTAAATCTATCAATTATTATTTTTAGATGTGGATGGAAAATTTAGGTTTTTACATTAAAATTCAATTAAATATTATTTTATCCTAAAACATTAATTACATGGAAGAATAAAAGAGAGGGTATTAATTCATTATTACATTATTAGGTTCTCATGTATCTTCATCAAACATATTTTAACTCCATATAAATTTAACTATAATTGTTTTATTTTTTCAAAACACATCATCTCATGAATCTATAATTTCTACTTTTTGTCCCTTGAATGAAAAATCTTATTCCAATTCCATGGATTCCGAGTTCAGTACATGTGAAAGATAAGGAATGTACTTAACAAAAAGAGATACATGTAACACCTCATATACTTGGTAGAGGTTATTGAGAGTGATATTAAATAACAATTAACCCTGACAAGATCAAGGTTCTCAATGTTACCGATATACGTCGGTCTTATCTTCCATTTCTTACTAAATCATACAAAACAAATCAGTGGATGTATTATGAAGAACAACTTTTCACTTGATTTAAACTCTATATCACATCAATGATTATCATTGTAACACATATACCATCATTCTATTTCATTAAATTTTCATTTAATGGTTTGATTCATCTCCATGTTTTCTTGGAAACTTCAAGGACATATGAATGTCATATATCTAACATTACCCTAATATGTTATATTCCTACATCTCATACCACATAGAGTCTCATATGGTTCCATTTTAATTTTACAATATAATTTTTTTGATAAGAGAAATATACCATGGATAGTTGTTGATCCCAATCACAATAGAAATCCATCAAACCGAACAATTTCATTTTCTATAGAGTTATAATTTACTTCTTAGATAGACCATCTGTCTAATGGTGAAATGAAGTGTTAAAACTAATATCTATATTGAATTATTTTTCAACAATTTCCATGGGTTAAACTCATATCCCATTCAGATTCAACATATAATGGTACTACGTTTATCCTTATAATGTTATTTCAGTACATCATTGTAGGTTAATTGTGGAGAATGTCATATTTAATATATGTTAAATGCACTATATTTGTATGAAAATACATTACAAAAAAATACAATTATTTTATTTATATGTTTTGGGGATTGTGATGATGATATAGAAAGTTATTATCAACCATTTACATATCGGTATTATTAATGGTTTCATCATATCATTATTATTTTTAATTCACCCATAACTTTCTGTAATTCCATGCTTCAAGATACATATTTAATAACTTATCTCTTCATATTATACAAAATGAAATTTTTACTTATGATTCCCATTCCAATTTATTCTTCCAATATGAATAGGGAATTATTTGAAATGGGATTCTTCTAATAGTTTCATCTTAACTTATATTTTAGATGAGGCATGTATTTGGGTTTCAAACATTATTACCCCAGATTTATCAATGTTGAATTATCTAATATTTTCTATCCTTTTTTTAACTCTACATAAAACATTTGGCATTATTTGGTCTTCATTTGAATGTTAGGTTGAGAAGTAAGTGGTGGAATGGAAAAATTTCTCATCTTCCCTTACGTCTTCATGACTCATCATTTAAGAACGTGTGAATATTTGGTCCCCTTCAATCATATTTATAGATATAATGGAATTATATTTCCAACCAAGACCTTCCACCACCGTATTTTCATTCCCATGGTGGTGATTCATCGAGTACTTATAGTCGATGATAAATTTCTACCACATCCTAGGATTTGTATTTAACTCTTTGAAAGTGAATATATATTGCAATATCTTGTGGTTTTTGAAACTGTCACACTACTTACTATAAAGATAATGTACTAGAATCTATAATTAAAATATGATTGTAGGTTGCTCCAAATCATGAAATAGATAATTTTTATTTAGTTTTCTTAATTTACATGTTGAATTAACAATTAAATATTCATTTTTCAATATAATTCATCACAAGAAATAAATTTTGTAATAAATGTATATTACAAACCCTTACCCATTGAGAGGTAATGTATGTACATGTGTTGTGACCAATCTCTTATTCAGTTCCTTAAAAAAAATTTCACAATACTCTATCAAAATGAAAATAAGTTTATTCAATGTTATCTTTCATAGTGAATCCATTTATGATAATTTTCACAAAAACATTTGAATGTATCCCTATAACCGAATAAATCATGAGATATCAGTTACTGTCACTGGACTAGGCCATACATCAATAATATATAAATTTCAATGGACTAAAAATATTACCTTGGTAGTGATTACATTACCATTAAATAAAAAAATTTATATAAAGAGTTCATATTTACTAAATTTTAAATAAATTACCTCCTTTAATAATGTTATCAATAGTATATGAAAAGGATCATAATTATCTTACTTTCACATTTAGTTCATTAGAATATCATGAATAAATACAACCAAAACATTATAAAAGATGTCCCTAAAGAATCTATTCATTAGATTGTTGATGATTCAGTGAGAAATATGAAATCTAATTGAAATCAACATAATCTCAGAGTGTCCATACCTCATTTGGAAAATTGCTCTTCTAATATCAAACCATTTCACCCAGACTTCATGATATCCAGTTTGAAGGTTAATCATTGAGAAATAATCTGATAGTCACATTTTATTGAATGTTTTATATATGGTAATGTATAATTATTTTTATTTTTTAAATTATTAATCAAAAAATTGTTTATGCACAGTCTCATTGATCCATCATTCTTTTTCACAAAGATCACTTGTCCTCCCCATGATGAAGCACTACAATAGATGGAACACATTTCAAAAATGTCATTTAGATTTTTTTTAATTTATTTTATTCTACATGATCATATCTATCTGGACTCCTTGAGATAAATATACATTTTTTATAATTTCAATAAACATATCAACTTGACATGGTTGGGGAAGAAGAAACAGTTCATCTATATATATTTTTTTATATTACTACAAAAAAGTTATAAAATAAATATTAGCTTCCTCAACAATAATTTGTGCTATAAATCCCACATTAAATCATATCAGAACCCATAGTATAAAATATTATATTTATGGTGGGTCATCCTTATAATTATACATGATAATAGGAATGTCTAAAAAATTGGATATCATTCTCATAATAACTAATATATGATCTATGTTGGGTTATCCAATACAACCCCTAAAAATATATAATTTAACCAATTGTATAAGTATTAGATCATCATGAATTATCCACCCAGATGTCTTCTCGGGTACCCAACGGCGGCCCGAGCAGGGTGTGAGTAAAAATTAGTATCCCACCACCTACGATGTCTACAAAATATCCAATATAAATAGTTGTGCATGAAAAATGAAAATAAATGATAAATTTCAAGTAATTATTTAAGGTTTCATTAACCATTTTAGAGCCCAGAGCCAATGCCACTTCCATTACCATTCATTTCACACTAATTACCATCATTAACCATTTCATCACATTCCCACGGGTTGATCACATACATTATGTTAGATGGTTCTAAGGCCAAAAATCACATGCAAGAGGGTAAACACATCATTATCCTATCTCACTAGTACTAACTCCCTCATATCAACCATATCCTCACCTCAAAGACTCAGTCCGGGTGGATGCAACCTTTAGTAGAATAGACCCTCAGTCCCCTTTCCTAACCCATGCATTTAGGGTGGAGTTTAGAGCTTGAGTCCTCACTCGACCTATGGGCATAGATCCTCATGTCATACCCCACTCTACGAATCCATGTTCACATGCTTATATATACGTAACCATCAACAATCCATACCATTTCCCTTCAGCAAACACTATTCACAACGCCACTCATGGGATTTCCGCATCATGCCTTGACCCATTAACACATTACCATTTCACAGCATTTAACCATTCACCCAATTCCCATGTGTTATGCCTAAATCACTAATCCTTTAACACTAAACCCATAACCAATCCTGTTATGTTCTTTAATCAATTTACACATTAACCCATTTAACATGTTCATCATATCCATGAATAAACCATTCAACCCACTCCAACAACCCCTTGGGTTGTTACCAAGTCTCTGTGTATCCCCTAACTTCTATTTAAAGTTCAACCAATCATTCCAACATGTTCATTTATGTCTCTAACCTTAATTACAACAATGTCACTTATTCAAATACAATCCCTAATCCCGGTAAAAGCCGGCACATCCCATGGATGGCCCTAATTAGTTCAAGTTCATCCCAACACATCCCACGGGAATTGTGAGGGTTCCAATCTACCATTTTAATCACCATTAATTCCAAAAATGATGAGGTTATCCAAATCATAGCCAAAGGTAAACAATAAATAAACCCAACATGCACAATTTACTCAAATAACATTGGGATATAACTTATAGACCACATACCTCGTAACCGCAGTTGAACGCACCCTAAATAGAGTCCTTAGAACTCAATACGACCAAACTTTAGAGCTTCAATCTAAAACACACCCAAAAGATAGGGTTTTAGAGCTCCTAAATGAGAGGGATAGAAGATAAAAACCCTAAACCAAGAAAATGACCAAGGATGGAATTAGTATTACCTGGGGCATCGATCCGCAACCAAAGACACTCTAAACGTCCATGAATTGAAGGAGAACCACCCTTGGGATGATTGGGTCGACGAAGTTCTTCGTTAGCGTCAGAAGAGGAGGAGGAGTGGAAAATCCTGAGTTGGGATCTTAAAGCATGGAGTGGCAATTTTTTAAATTTTATCAACTTTAAGTGGCCGCACGGTTTGTCTGCACGGTTTGGAAAACCGTGCGCAAACCGCTTGCATGCCACTGCCCGGAGGAGGAGGAGTCACACGGTTTAGCTGCACGGTTTGGAAAACCACGTGCAAAAAGTGCGCTCACATCTATCCAGAGGAGGGAGGGTCGCACGGTTTCGCCTCTGCAAGCCACACAGTTTGGCTAACCGTGCACAGGTCGTGTGCCTTGGTCTGCTTGCCCAAATATCCCTTCTTCCATGCCCCGAGCCCCCAGAACACCCCCAAGGACTCTCGTTCCTTGAAGAAGACTTTTAATCTTCCAAAACCAATGGTTTACTCCCGAACACAACAAAACATACCATTCCAAAAACTGGGATCTTACAACCTCCCCACCTTATAACGAATCGTCCTCAAGCCGAGCTCCCAAGCCTCATCGATCCACCGAAGAGAAGAGCTCTGGACACAGAGCCCACATATCTAGTTACCGCTCCCAGGTTTCTTCCTGAACCTTCCCATGTTGCCATAGTACATGTACTAATGGCACAACCTTTCCACGCAAGACCTTTTCACTACGATCCACCACACGAACTGGATGGTCCTCAATGGACGCATCAACTTCAAGCTCCACATCCTAAACACCAACCACGTGGGATGGGTCAGGGTGATAACCACAAATCTGTGACACATGAAAAACATCATGTATCCCTTCATACCATTGTGGAAGATCCAATCAGTAACACACTGGTCTGATCCTCTCCACAAATTCAAAAGGTCCCACATACCTGGGCGCCAACTTACCCTGCTTCCGAATCTGTCGGTGACCCAACCTTGGTGACACCCGAAATAATACTTTATCATTCACCCAAAAATCAAGAGTTATATGCCTCTAATCTGTATATGACTTCTGCCTACTCTAAGCTGTATCCATCTGCTTCCTGATCATCTAAAATCTCTCTAAAGTCTCCTACACGATACATGGCCCCAAAAACTCAGATTCACCAGCCTCTAGCAAACACAACGTAGATCTACATGGTCTCCCATAAAGCACCTCAAATGGTGCCATCTTAATAGTAGTATGAAAACTGTTGTTATAGGAAAACTCAACCAAAGATAGGTGCCTCTCCCAAGAACCACCAAAATCAAAGACACAAGCTCTCAACATGTCTTCCAACACTTAGATCGTACCTTCCGACTTCCCGTCCATCTGTGGGTCGAAATCCATACTCAAAAACACCTACGTACCAAGAGCCTTCTACAACCCTAGCTAGAAACTCGACATGAAATGCAAATATCGGTCCGAAATTATGGTCTGCAGCACCCCATGGAACCACACTATCTCTCGAATGTACAGCTCACCCAACTGGTCGACTGTATATGTCACCTGAGTCGGTAAGAAATGATCTGCTTTCGTTAACTGATCCACAACTACCCACATTGAATTATTCTTCTGCGGCATCCTCGGATGACCCACCACAAAATGAATTGTTACATCATCCCACTTCCACTCCAGAATGGGAAATGGATGTAACAAACCACCTGGGCCTTGATGCTCGACCTTCACTTGCTGACAGGTAAGGCACCGTGCCACAAATCCTGAAACTTCCTTCTTCATCCCAGGCCACCAAACTACCTTCAGAGATCACGGTACATCTTGGTCAAACCAGGATGCACTTCCAACTTTGATTCATGGAACTCATGCATCAAATCGTCCCACACACACATTGGAACAACCAAACGATCCCGGACACGGACAACACCATCCACGCCAACGGCCCACCCAGAAGGTAGCTCCCCACCTTTATGATTTTCCTTCATGTTCAAACACTCCATATAATCAATCTGAACCTCTTTAACTCGACCCAAAAGTGTCAACTCCATCGCTAAGGAAGAAATAGTGACCTGACCTCTCTCCTCCTGCACCTCCAGGTGCATTTCTGCACACAAAACCATCAACTTCCACTTTGTGGTGGACTCCTGAACCGCTAGATTCTGAACCTTCTTGCTCAGAGCATCATCGACACTATTTCCCTTTCCCGGCATGTACATCAACTGAAAGTCAAAATACTGGAGATATTCAACCCATCTTCGCTACCGAAGATTTAGATCCCGCTGTGATAAGATGTAGTTTAAGCTCTTATGGTCGGTAAACATAGTAAACTGTTCCCCCAACAGATAGTGCCTCCAGCACGTCAAAGCATACACTACTACAGCTAACTCAGGTTCATGAGTGGGATAGTTCCAATCATGGGGTCTCAACTTCCTTGACCCATAAGACACATCTCGCTCATCCTAAATCAACACAGACCCAAGTCTGATTCCAGACGCATCACAAAACACGACGTACTTCTTACCCATCTCAGGAAAGATCAGGATAGGTGTGGTCGTCAACCTCTTCTTCATCTCTTGGAAAGAATTCTCACAAGCCTCATACCACTCTAACTTGATTCCCTTCTTGGTCATGCCTTAGAGGGTGCTTCCAAGCGAGAGAAATCTTGAATGAACTTTCGGAAATACCAGGCCAAACCCATAATACTCTGAGCATCTGAGACACTCTTTGGAGCCTCCCATGATACAACTTCCTACACTTTCTCTGGATCCACTGACACACCTTCCACCGAGATTACGTGACCCAGAAAAAGAACCTCACCTATCTAGAATTGACACATGGATAGCTTGGCGTAAAATCATTGCTCTCTTAGCGTACCCAAGACGATGTCAAGATGTTGGGCATGATTGTCAAGAGTTTTTTAGTACACTAATATATCGTCAACAAAGACAGCTACAAACCAATCTAGATAGGGATGAAAAATCTGGTTCATCAAATCCATAAACACCGCCAGTGCATTGGTTAATCCAAAAGGCATTACCCCAAACTCAATCAACCCGTAACGACTTCGGAAAGTGGTCTGTGGTACATTAGAAGATCTCACCCTCAACTGGTGATAACCTGACCTCAGATCAATTTTTGAAAACACTAATGCACCCCTCAAATGATCAAACAGTTCATCAATTCTAGGAAGAGGGTACCGATTCTTCTCTGTTATCTGATTTAACTTTCGATAGTCCACACACAGCCTCAAAGACCCATCAGCCTTCCATGAAAAAAGCACAAGAGATCCCCAAGGAGATGTACTAGGATGGATAAACCCCTTATGCTCCAAATACTCAAGCTGATCCTTCAGTTCCTGTAGTCCTTCCGGTGCCATTCGGTATGGCAGAATAGAAACTGGCTCTACTCCCGACAGTAACTCGATCGTGAACTCCACATCCCTCTCGGGTGGAAACCCCGAGAAATCCTCAGGAAACACATCCTAGAACCGTTCCAACACTGTAGGGAACATATGCTATTCCCCTCATTCATCATCATCAAGTATGAGACATCCCACTCGGGTCGTGAGTCCACTCATTTGTAGACAAAACGACCTCGTACTCCCTGCTCGGACATCCCATTCACTATGGTGGACATAAGTGTCACCCTCAAGCGACCTGAACATTACTATGAAACAATAATAGTCTTTGTGTGGTTGGTACAACATCAACCAATCCATTCCCAAGATTAGGTCAAACCCTGAGATCTCGATAATGAACAAATTCCACATAAAATGATACCCACCCACATCCAAGCCACATCCCTTACAGTTCTTGATGTCCTCAACCTGCACTCCCAACGGGGTGTCAATTGACATAACTCCACATGCCCTCTCCACTGGTAAACCCATTACTAACACAAGTTGATAATTGATAAAAGAGTGTGTGCCACCTCTGTCAAACAACGCACTAGAAAACGTAGAAGCTACGAGGTTCGTACCTCGAACAGTCGACCGTCCGACCTCGCCATCGCTAGGAGAAAACTGAACTGCTTGAAGCTGACTAGCCCCTCTACCTTGGACTCTATCCGGAATACCCTGCGCTACACTGCTCTGGTGGCGTGAGCGATCTTGCCTGGGAGTTCCACATTCACACCCCTACTAGTACGGCCCATGGAGATCCAAATGCCTCCCTGATATGGGGCACTGATCCCCTTCCAGTATCCGGTATTTTTCTTCCACCATCATTCTCACCTTCCTACCAAGGATTCCTGTAGAACCTCTAAACATGTCCCATCCTGCCGTACAAATGGAACTCAACTGGAGGTCGAGGAAACTGACCACGCATATGCCCCGGCCTACAACACTGATAGTAGGACACCTGATCCCCACTCTGAGAGGGTGACCATCTCTTCCAGCCACATTGCATACTTCTGCCATGAAGTGAGCCCTCATGTCGTCGCTTCCAGCCCTCAGTAGCTGTACTACTCGTCTGAACCACTAGAACTACAATCCCACAACCCGAATCTCCCTTTAGGTTTCCTTCCAAAATCAGTGCCTGATCTACTACCTCTGTGAACCTATTCCGGTGGAAGATATTTACTTGTGATCTGATCTCATGCCTCAGCACATCCTGGAAGCATCTTACTACGACTGCCTCATCCCCTACTAACATTGTGACAAAGAGTCTCAAATCATTGAAGCGACTAGCATAGTCCATCACTGACAATGATCCTTGGGTCATGCATATAAACACTACAGCATGCTCCTGACTGAAAATCTCTCGGTAGAAATGCTCTAGAAACTTTTCCTGGAAAACCTTCCATGACATTCCCATAGCCTGCTCGATCTGAGCCTGAATGTCCCACCAACGCCTAGCCTGGCCCTGCAATATATAAACATCCAGCTTCACTAACTTTTCAATCAGAGTCTCCAAATGATCCAGTATCATCTGGATGAAATCTAACCAGAACTCTACTATAAAGACCAGAATCTGGAGCCCCTCCACTGGTGCCTCGTACCATGTTCGCCACATGACCTCGAGCGCATTTCCCCAAACACCAAAGGCTTCCAACAAACAGCGAGGGACTTGGTGAGTGGGTGGGGAAACTATTCCCTCACTCGGTAAAGTATAAGGTAAGGATGACAACAATCAAGAGCGGAAGCAATAACAACATACATAATAACTGAAACCATACAATGGGAGCAATGCATACATATAGATATGATGATAATGATGTAGCAGTTACAAGTATTCAAGGAAAGTAGAAAACACAACAACGTGTTGAAATACAAATGAAACCATGTGAAAAAGAAAACAAAGAAATATCCTCAGCTTCGCAAGACACAACTCTGTCCCATGCTCCCCAGCTCCCGTGCAATCAAGATCCTAAAGTAGAAGGTCGCTTGCCCTTATCTATACATGTAGCAACATAGTCTTCTTGGGCCCAAAAGCATGGCCTAAACAGGGTGTGAGATACAATCCCAGTTGGCAATCACCCAAAGATTTGTGTCTAACAGTCAGTTAATACATGGATGTAAATAAACAAGAAACAGTAAACAAGAAATTACAAGCTGCTACAATCCAGAGTTCTAACACATAAGGTACTCAAGTGAACAACCAGTAATAAAATTAAAGAGGTAACCCTATGGGTATCTCTCAGAGCCTAACCCCTATGGTTCAACCTACAAAGCACTAGCAACCCTTTGGGAGGCACACACACTCTCACCCCTCTGGTTCAGCTAAAAAGTACTCTCTGGGGAAGCACTCACCATCAATTCCCCATATAGTCTCATATCGTAATAATGGATCTCTAGGGAACCACTCAACGTCTCATTCCCCATGTGGCCCGCGTCGAGGAACTACAGACTCTCTGAGGAAGAACACATCGTCAATTCCCCCTGTGGTCTCGCATCGTATTGAAAGACATTCTGGATAATCCCTTACGTTGATTCTCCATATGGTCTTCTACACTAGGCTCTCAAAGCCTTGTGTGGAAAAGTAAAACGTGCTCAGCGTGTGTGCATCGTCCAAGTAAACCCCAAAACCTACTTGGATCTCATCAAAGGCTCAACAACATATCAAAGAGACAGTTCCACTATCCTACAAAAAGGTATGGTACCTGGAAAAATTCCCAACATGAATAACAAGCATGGAAAGGCAACCTGAGCACAAAATAAATTACTCTACTCACAAGAATTAACCAATACTAAAGTAATCAAGCAATTCAGTAAAACAGAAAGGGCAAAAACGGAATCACACAATAGCCCGTTCAAGGGTGTTGGTGGAATTTTCACATAATATTCATCAACATTCTATGGAAAGGCACAAACTTTTCATCCCATGATAACATGGGAACGGGGAGGAATCAAGAAACAAGACTCAAGAATAAGGAATAACTCATCACTGGGATTCGAACACAACTGACCGTGCTCGAATCGGATAATGGACGGTGAGGCAGGATTTCCTCGAATATTCGGCCGTACGGGTCACTCTCAGACGATCCAGACCTAGAAGAAGGAAAATATCATGATGAGGAGCGACCCTGGTCCGTTTAATGAAAATAAAGAAAGTACACGGCGTGTACTTCCAGAGTACATGGCGTGCACTTCAGTTTTCCATACACTGAATTAACCAGCCTCTACCTCACCCTTACATAGCATGTGTGTGGCCCAGACATGGCCAACACATGGCTTCGAGCAGAAAAGGGAGTACATAGTGTGTAATCATAAAGTACATGGCGTGTACTTTAAAAATTTCTAGAAAATTCATTTTTCTCAAAAACATCCGAAAAAGGAAAAACGTTCCTGAAAAGAAGATCTGAGTTCTTACAATCTTCCCCCCTTAATGAAATTCATCCTCGAATTTCCCTAACGAGGCAGAGAAGAAGAAACCCAGAATAGCTCCGGCCAATACGATAGTACATCGGTCTCCCTCTCCCAGGTCTCGTCCTGTACTCGTCCGTGCTACCATGACACTCGTACCAAAGGAACAGACTCCCCGCAAAGAACATTCTGACTGCGATTGACAATCTAGATAGGATGCTCCTCGAATGACGCATCCGTTTCAAGCATGACTTCCCCAGGCTAAGAGACATGATACGGGTCTGAAAAAGTAATGTCGAAGATGAGAGATGTGGAAAACGTCGTACATGGCCTGATAACGCAAAGGTAGCTGCAACTGATAGGCAACCGACCCAACTCTCTCCAAGACTTCAATCAGCCCGATGTACCGCGGTGAAATCTTACCCTGTGTCTGAATCCTATTGTGTCCCAAACATGGTGCGACAATCAGGAAAACATGATCACTGACCTCGATCTCCAGAGGACGTCTCTACTGATCAGCATAAGACTTTGGCCGAGACTATGTTGTATCCATCCTTTTCCGAATCAGCTCCATCTTCTCTGCTGTCTCATGTACAAGCCGAGGTCCCAGCAGAGCTGCCTCTCCTACCTCCAGTCATCATAAGGGTGATCGCCATGGCCTACCGTACAAATCCCCGTATGGTGAAATCTGAATGTTCACCTGGAAACTGTTGATGTATGAGAACTCCAACAGAGGAATATGCTTCTTCCAGGAACTTCCAAAGTCAAGGATGCAAGCTCGGAGCATATCCTCATGCACCTAGAACATGCGCCCGGACTGGCCATCAGTCTGGGGATGGTAAGCTGTACTCAAAAGTACATGTGTACCCAAGGCCTTCTGAAGTCCCTACCAGAATAGAGAGATGAAGCACACATCTCTGTATAAAACAATAGAGAACAGAAATACGTGTAGAGGAACGATCTCTCTGATGTAAGGTCGTCCCAGATCATCGACAATGAAGGTCTCCTTGATTGGCACAAAAGTGAGAAACCTTCGTACCCTTGTCGATGACATCCCAAACATCATCATATCGCCAAGGCGATCTTGGAAACCCAGTCACGAAGTCCATCGCAACTTCGTTCAACTTCCACACTAGAATGGGTAACTGATATAAAATACCTGATGGTCGCTGATGCTCTTCTTTCACCTGCTGACAAGTGGAACAACTCATGACAAAACCAGCAACATCCTTCTTTATACCTGGACACCAGTACTGGCGATGAAGATTCTGATACATCTTGGTGACGGCCGGATGAACTGCCCAAAACGAGGAATGGAAATCCCACATCAGCTCCTCACGTATGTCTGTTGGCACCAATATGTGTCCCTGGAAATGCAAGATCTCATCCTCGCCCATTGTCCATCCATGAATAGGGTCCTCTCCTGACACACTCTCCCGCAAGACTAATCCTTCCGAGTCTTATAGCTGCATCATCTGTACCTGATCAAGTAGCATGGAGGTAACATCTACATAAGATAGAAAAGTCTATCCCCATATGTCATACACCTCCCGATGCATCTCAAAGAACAGAGCCATCAGTTACCACTCACTACTGGCCTCTTGAACTGCCTGAATCTGAGTTCTCCTTCTCAACGCATCTACCATAGTGTTTCCATTTCCCGAAATATAGGCAAGCTCGAAGTCAAAAGACTGAAGATACTCGACCGAACTGCGCTTCCTCAGATTCAGATCATGTTGAGTGATGACATACTTGAGACTCTTATGGTCAGTGAAGACCAAAAAGTGCTCTCCTAGAAGATAGGGTCTCCAACAGCGCAAGGCATGAACAATATCTGCCCACTCTAGATCATGAGTAAGGTAGTTCCTCTCATGTGGCCTCAACTGTCGAGACCCATATGCAACGACTCCATCTCCTTGCATAAGCACAGCTCCTAGCCCGATACCTGAAGCATCACATTAGACTGTATAGTTCATTCTTGGATCTGGAAAGAAAAATATCGGTGTTGACGTCAACCACCCTTTCAGCTTCTGAAAGGCTGAATCACAAGAATCGGACAAAAAGAACTTCTCCCCCTTCTTGGTCAGACATGTCAATGGTGCTTCTAAATGAGAAATGACCCTAATGAAGCGTCGGTAGTATCTAGCCAGCCTTAGGAGGATCCGTACCTTAAAGACATTCTTCGGATTCTCCTAGGAAACTATAGATCTCACTTTCTCTGGGTCCACTGACACTCCTGCCTCTGAGATGACGTGACCCAAGAAGTGAATATGATCCATCCAGATGTGGCACTTCGAGAGTTTATCATAGAGCCGATGCTCACTCGGTGTACTCAGAACGATATCCATATGTGTGTCATAGTCATTTCGAGTGTGAGAGTACACCAAGATATCATCCACGAAGACCACAATGAAGGAGTCCATGTAAGGATGGAAAACTCAGTTCATCAGTGCCATGAAAATTGCATGTGCGCTCATGAGACCGAATGACATGACTATATACTCATAAAGACCACACCTACTCCTAAAGGCTGTAAGAGGTATATCTGATGGTCTAACATGCAACTGATGATAACCGAACCTCAAGTCGATCTTCGAGAACACCCGGGCTCCTCTAAGCTGACCGAAAAGGCCATCGATCCTCGGAAAATGATATAGGTTCTTGACCTTCAATTGGTTCAGATTCCGATAATCCACACAAAGACAAAGGGTACCGTCTACCTTCTTCGCAAATAGGACAGGAGAACCCCATGGAGAAGTACTGGGTCCGATGAATCCCTTAGACTATAGCTCCTCCAACTGCTTCTTGAGCTCCTGAAACTCAGGTGTGGCCATCCTATAGGGAGGAATGGACACCGATTCCGCTCCCAGCACGAGCTCAATAGATAAGTCTACCTCACGCTCCGGAGACAAACCTGAAAAGTCCTCTGGAAAGACAACCCTGAAGCGATCCACCACTGGAGGAAATTCCAATTGTGGAGTCCCCTGATCATCAAGATAAAGTCTACCATTCTGAACTGTCACCCCTCTTAGGCCAAGATGCTCGAGTCCTGCCCGACTCACCCGAACGTCCCAATTGCCTCTATGTAGAAAAGGTTCACCCTCTGGTGAGATGAAACTGACTCTGTGGTGATAATAGTCAATGACTTCCTGGAAGGGAATCAACCAGTCCATGCCGAGGATGACATCATAGCCTGTCATCTCTAGGACATAGAGATCCCATAAGAAGTGATACCATGAATCCTCAAGAGGGAACTCTGAACACTGGTGTAAACTAGATGTCCTCATTCCCAAAGGTGTGTCTAGTGTCAACGAGTTGGCAAGAGAAAAGATACAGAGCCCAAGGCTCTCCACGACAACAATGGAGATAAAGTTATGCATAGAACCAGTATCAAAAAGGGATGAAGATAAATCTGAGTCTACTAAAATCGTACCTCTAACAGTGGAATGGTTGGGATCATGCTCTTGATGAGTCTGCTCCATGACGAAAAATTGGCTGATACTACAGCCATGTGCCCCAGGCTGACCACTCTAAGCTGAACCGTCGTGCTGGTGTTGAGGAACTGGTGGCTGACCACCACGGCCTCGACCTCTACCTCGGACCGAACAGCCTGAAGAACTCCAGTTTCCCGACTGGTGAGAAACTGGGGGGGGGGGGCTGCTCAAGAACAAGGAGTCATGGAAGAACCCCGGTCACCAGATGCTGGTGAGAAAACCTGACAGAAACGGTGAAGGTGACCCATCTTGCTGCAAGATTGGTACTCCACTATGTCTCTCTGGCACTGTGGCCTCGTGTGCCCTGTCCAGCCACACTGGTATCATGTCACTTGGTTGCATGATGATGCGTCTCTCTTCCTAGAATCATCACGTGTAGACTCCCTACGGCGCTTAATGCTATCATCTAGAGGAAAGATAACTCTGGAAGAAGAACCACCCTCGATCACAGCTCCGAGGTCCCTATGATTTAACTCTGCAATCAGTGCCTGGTTGACGATGGAAGTGATGTATGTCAACTAGAAGATGTTCACCTGTGAGCGGATCTCTTGCTGAGTCCCTTCTAGATCTACCTTTCCAAGAACACCTCACTCCCATTCCGAAGGGCTGTAAAATGTTGCAGCTCGGTGAAACGAGAGGAATACTCCATGATAGATAGAGTACCCTACTCTAATCTCATGAACTCCTAGGCTTGATCGGCCATCAGGGTCTCTAGGAATAAGTATTCGTAGAACACGCGTTGGAACTCCTCCCAAGTCATTTCCTGCTGTTGACCTGCCTGTGAGATCATGTCCCACCACCTATTGGCAATGTCTCGGAGCATGTAGGTGTCTAGATTGACCCGCCTCTCTGGATGCATCTCCAGATGATCAAAGATAGTCAGCATGGTTTCCAGCAATGACTCTGCAGCCTGAGGTCCTCTCTCCCCTGAGAACGTGGGAGGATACTGCTACTGGAAAACCCACGTCAAGTATTCCATAGTCGTGGCATGAGGTGGTTCTCCCTGGAAGGCCTGCATCATCCTCATGAAGCCCTCCCTAAACTACACATCAACACCCGCACCTGGTATGACAGCCAGTGCCAAGGCTGGCTCGACTGGGGGAACGGTAGGAAGTCCCTTATTAGCCATGTATGGCGTATGATCACTGTCTGACGTTAGACGTAAGACTGGAGGATGTCTCGAATTCATAGCTCTAAATGATCAAAAGAATGCCTTAGATCAAAAAAAGGACAGGGAACACAAGAGTACAAAACGGGAACAGGGGAAGAAAAACACAAATGATTGCAAAACACGAATACACGACATGTATAAAAACTACATGGTGTGTCATATTATGCCACTGACATGGGTGTGTACTCCTTCACTAAAAGTCATGTAACACCTCAAACTACATAGCGTGTTGACCCCAACACACGACGTGTACAAGAAAACTAGTCCCATGCCCGAGTCTCTTTACATGGCTAACCCACATGGTCTGACATTACTCGAGACTACACGGCGTGTTCTAAACAAAAACGGTGTGTACTAGACAAGGCTTTGGAGGCCCGTGTTGTTAAGAAAACGACCATCTACACGGCTGAACCATACACGACATGCTCCGAACAAACACGACATGTATAGGCCAAGGTGACACTATCCCGTGTTGTTCGTGACACGGTCGGGTACCTGTACACGACTTCACGGCGTGTTCCAAACAAACACGGCATGTGGAAAATAAGGTAAAGCGGGCTCGTGTTGATCGTGACATGGTCAGGTACCTGGACAGGACTACACAGAGTGTTCCCTATGGACACGACGTGTTCTACCCGTGCTTCCCCTGGCCCGTGTTGTTAGTGACATGACTGGGTACACGACTCTGAACTAATATAGCGTGTACCTACCATACACGGCGTGTTCCCGAAGTTACTTTCATGACACCGTGTTCTTCCCAAACGGTCAATGACACAGCCTGAAAACTACACAACATGTACCAAAAAATTAAACACCGTGTATTCTAAGTTTTTCTGGGCATTAGCTCAGAAACTGCCCAAAATTCCCAAAAATAATAAAAACACAGGAATGAGGTGCCAAATTCCAATCCGTAAGGGCCCATAACACCTCACGAACCATAATTTGGTGTTCATTTATAAGCAAAGAGCAAAACAACCAGTTTTCTAACTTGAAAGTAGAGAATCTATCAAGCATCTAACACAACAGCATGCATAATCTACACATAGTCTATCACAACAGCAGGTAACTGCTAATGCACCCTAGATGGCATGGCAAGAATGCATGGCATGTGATTTCCAAAAGTGCATATATGATGCATGAGATGGCATACCCTCATCTCATCAGATTGAGACAGAAATAGAACTGTAATATCAAAACAATAATTGCACAAGTCATGTGAATCACTCTAGGTGAAATTAGATCAACTATAAAATCTCAAAACCAGAAAACTGCCATTAATGAGGTAGTATGGATCTTCCCTGTTAATGGATTAGCTACTCCCAAGCACAACATAATGCTAGGTAATGAATCCTTCCTATCCCTGGATAAGGTCTCCAAATAGAAAATCAAGAGAAAAGAACTCCTTTGATACCACTTTGTAATGACCCGAATCCGGATCCCCTCCACTGGTGCCCCGTACCCGGTTCGCCACATGACCTAAAGTGTGTTTCCCCAAATTCCAGTGGATTCCGACTAGCAGCGAGGTCCTTGGTGAGTCAGTGGGGAAACTATTCCCTTATTTAGTAAAGTATACAAGGTAAGGAAGATAACAATCAAGAGTAGAAGCAATAACAACATACATAACAACGGAAACCAAACAATAGGAGCAATGAATACATATAGAAATGAAGATAATGATGCAGTAGGTAAAAGTAACCAAGGAAAGCATCAAACACAACAATGTTATGAAATAGAACTGAAACCAATTGCAAAATAAAACAATGAAATCTCCTCAGCACGCAAGCCACGACTCGGTCCCATGTTCCCCAGCTCCATTGTAATCAAGAACCTAAAGTAGAAGGGATATTTTCCTTATCTATAACTGGAGAAATATAGTTAGCTTGGGCCCAAAAGCATGGCCCAAACAGGGTGTGAGATAAAATCCCAGTAGGAAATAACCCCATGATTTTTCCCTAACAGTCAATTAATACATGATAGTAAATAAACAAGAAACAGTAAACATGAAAGCACATGCAGCTACAATCCACAGTTCTAACATATAAGGTACTCAAGTGAAAAACTAGTACCAAAAGTAAACAGGTAACCCTCTGGGTACCTCTCACCGCCTAACTCCTATGGTCCAACCTACAAAGCACTAGCAACCCTCTGAGAGGAACACATAGTCTCACCCCTCTGGTTCATCCAAAAAGTAGACTCTCTAGGGAAGCACTCACCAACAATTCCCCCTATAGTATCATATCATACAAAAAGATCTCTGGGGAAGCACTCAACATCTCATTCCCCCTATGGCCCACGTCAAGGAACTACAGACTCTCAGAGTAAGCACTCATCGTCAATCCCCCCTGTGGTCTCGCATCGTATTAAAAGACACTCTGGTGAAGCCCTTACATCGATTCTCCCTATGGTCTACTACGCTAGTCTCTCGCAGTCCAATGTGGAAAATTAAAATATGATCAGTGCACATGCATCATCTAATTAAACCGTAAGAACTACTTGGCTATCAACTAATGCTCAACAACATATCAAAGAGACAGTTCCTCTATCTTATAACTAGGTATGGCAACTGGAAAAACTCCCAACATGCATAACAGGCATGGAAAGGCAACCTAAGCACAAAATAAATTACTCTACTCACAAGAAATAACCTCTACTAAAGAAATCAAGAAAAGCAGGAAAACAGCAGGGGAAAAACAGGAAGCACCCAATACCCCATTCAAGGGTATTGGTGGAATTTTCACATAATATTCATCAACATTATATGGAAAGGAACAAACTACCTACCATGATCCTAGTAGATCGATCTACGTGAAACTCGATGAATGATTCCCCTTAGAACGACTAAGATCTGAGAAAAGGCACAAAAAGTTCATCCCACGATAACTTGGGAACAAGGAGGAATAAAAAAACAAAACTCAAGAAGAAGGAAGAAATCACCGCTACGATTCCAATGCAACTGACCATGCTTGAATTGGAGAACAGATGGTGAGGTGGGAGTTCCTCAAAAATTTGGTCGTACGGGTCACTCTCGAATGAACCAGACCTAAACGAAGGCAAATATCGTGATGAGGCGTGACCCCGGTCCATTTAATGAAAAACATGAAAGTACACAGCGTGTACTTCTTGAGTACAGAGCATGTACTTTAGTTTTCCATACTCTAAATTAACTGGACTCCAACTCACCCTTACACACCATGTGTGTGGCTTGGGTATGGCCAGCACACGGCTTCGAGCGGAAAAGGGATTACACGGCATGCACTCAGAAAGTACACGACATGTACTTAAAAAATTTCTATAAAATTCATTTTTCTCAAAAACTCTAGAAAAAGGAAAAACATACCTAAAAAGAAGATCTGGGTTCTTACATCTACTACCTCTGGCCCACCCTCTCTGGTGAAAGTGAGTGGGTGCTGCAGCTAGAATTCCATTGTCAGCTGAAACATACTCAGTGCAACCCGCCCTGGGTCCTGATCCATCATCTGCATTAAATGAGCCACATTTTCGTGGAACTGGTATTCTCTACCTTCATTGATCAACACATTTTCTTAATCCTATACTAGAGGATTGTTCTCAGTAATATCATCTCATTTCCCAACTGTCAAACAATGTCGTGGTGGAATCTCTCTACAATGCCAAGCACAAGATTTAGAACGTGTACCATAAAACATCACAACCGCAACAAAAGCTCTTCCCTAGCTATAGCCGCCCCAACCATCCCTACCGTGTCCATGATCCATACAGGGTAAAAAACCATGCTCTACCTACAAACCCACACAACATTTTACACAACATTTAAAACCCTTATATTTTGTTTCATAATAATCTCTTGGTGTCATAAAATGCATGATTCACCCTACCTTCTTGCATCACACACCCACCCCATGTGTTTTCCTAACATAATGAATGTCACCTACCTCTATAGGTGCCTACAATGATGCATGAATAAAATTTATTTTGCCATTAAAACACGATCCAAATATCATAAAATAGTCATATCAAACCACATGTGCATCACCCAATGGTGAAATATCAACAACTGTAACAACGCACAACCAAGATCATCATTTTCCTACCCAGGGTGACTTGAAAATTAACCCCATACTTAGGTTAGCTACTCCAAATCATGAGATCATTGCCAAGGACCGAAACATCCTAACACATGGCTACGATTTCAAAATAACAAGACCCCAGAGAAGGAGAATAAATACCTCATCTGATACCACTTTGTAACGTCCCCGACTCGGAAGCCACTAAACTGGTGCTCTGAGTCGGGTGGGGACATGACCTTAAGTACACCACCTCATACACCAAATGATGACGACTAGAAGTGGGGTTCTATGGGGTTATGTGGGGAGACTGTACCCCATTTTTATCAGAGTAATACACAACACAATAACCAAATAGAGGAAATAAATAACCAACAAACAAGGAAACAAGTACAACAACCATTTTCAACAATAAAATATGTCATTTCATACTACAGTGCAAGAGTGAACCAAAGCCCAAAATAAAGACAATGCCAAAATCCAAAAATGGTCCTGACTCCATGTCCAAATCCTCCACCAAGTGCTACCCATGTTCACTCACCTAACTAGCCAGGACCCTTTCCCTTGTCTTGACCAGCAAACATGATGTCTGCTCGGGTACCCAACGGTGGCTCGAGCAGGGTGTGAGTACAACTCAGTATGCCACCACCAATAGTGTCTAAAAAATATCCAGTATAAACAGTTGTGCATGAAAAAGGAAAATGAATGATAAATTCCAACTAATTATTTAATGTTTTATTAACTAGTTTAGAGCCCAGAGCCAATTCCACTTCCATTACCATTCATTTCACACCAGTTACCATCATTAACCATTTCATCACATTCCCACGGGTTAATCACATACATTATGTTACATGGGTATAATGCCAACAATCAGATGCAATAGGGTAAACACATCGTTATCCTATCTTACTAGGACTAACTCCCTCATAGAAATCATATCCTCTCCTCGAAGCCTCAGTCCGGGTGGATGCAACCGTTAGGAGAATATTTCTTCAGTCCCTTTTCCTAACCTGTGCATTTATGGTGGAGTTTATAGCATCAGTCTTCAATCGACCCATGGGATTCGATCCCCATGTCATATCCCACACTACTAAGCCTTTTTAACATTCTTATATATATGTAACCATCAACCATCCATACCATTTCCCTTTGGAAAAAACTATTCACAACACCCCATATTGGAATTCCGCATCATGCCTTGACCCATTAACTCATTACCATTTCATGTCATTTAACCATTCAACCAATTCCAATGTGTTATGCCTAACTCACTAAACATTTTACACTAATCCCATAACCCATCCCGTTATGGTCTTTAATCAATTTACACATTAACCCATTTAACCCATTCATCATTTCCATGAATCAACCATTCAACCCATTCCAACAACCCCTTGGGTTGTTACCAAGCCTTTTTGCATCACCTCACTTCTATTTCAAGTTCAACCAATCATGACAACATGTTCATTTACTTCTATACCTATAATTACAAGAAGGTCACTTGTTCAGATACAATCCCTAAGCCCCGGAAAAAGTAGGCACATCCCATGGATGGCCCCAATTAGGTCAAGTACATCCCAACACATCCCACGGGGATCATGAGGGTCCCATCTTCCAATTTAAACACCATTTATTCCAAACATGCCATGGTTATCCAAATCATAACCAAAGGTAAACAATAACAAAACCCAACAAGCACAATTTACACAAATTACTATGGGATATAACATATATACCACATACCTCATAACTGTGGTTGAATGCACCTTCAATAGAGTCCTTAGACCTCAATCCAACCATCCTTTGGATCATAAACCTAAAACTCACCAAAAAGATAGGTTTTTAGAGCATCAGAACGAGAGGGAGAGAGGATAAAAACCCTAAACCAAGAGAAAAACCAAGGATGGGATCAGCCTTACCCGGGGCTTCAATCCGCAACCAACGACGCTATAAACGGCCAATAATCGAAGGAGAACCACCCTTGGTAAGATTGGGTTGGAAAAGTTTGTCGCTAGGGTTGGGAGTGGAGGAGGAGAGGAAAATCCCAAGTTGGGATCTTAAATCCCGGAGTGGCAATTTTGTAAATTTTCTCAACATTAGGTGGTCGCACGGTTTGTCCGCATGGTTTGGCAAACCATGCGCAAATCATGTGCATGAAACTTCCAGAGGAAGAGGAGTCACACAGTTTAGCCACACGGTTTGGCAAGCCATGCGCAAACATTGTGCTCGATTCTGTCCAGAGGAGGGAGGGTCGCTTAGTTTCGCCTGGGTAGGCTGCACGGTTTGGCTGACCGTGCG
Organism: Viscum album; assembly: GCA_963277665.1. Taxonomy (NCBI): domain Eukaryota; kingdom Viridiplantae; phylum Streptophyta; class Magnoliopsida; order Santalales; family Viscaceae; genus Viscum; species Viscum album. Next base: position 551,225,108 of record OY728125.1, on the reverse strand, counting down.
CAGGTCGTGCGCCTCGGTCTTCTTTCCGAGAATTCCATTATTCCATGCCCCGAGCTCCCAGAACATCCCTAAGGCCACTCAAAACTTCAATAAACCTTTTAAAGTCCCAAAAGCAAGGGTTTAACCCAGAACACAATAAAACATACATTTCCAAAAACTGGGATCTAACAAGTTTGATCGGGGAACAGGAACAGATACACTTCCTCAACACATGACTTCAACTCCCATGTCTCATGTGTATCATTTCCATGCTGCCAAAGAACACATACTAGTGGAATAGTCTTTCCCCAAAATAACCTTCTCTTGGGAGTCCACTATTTTCATTGGCTTCTCAATAACTTACAAGTCAAGCTCTATCTCTAGTTCTTCCCAACACAACACACATGACAAATTCAGATTGTTTTTTTCAACTAGGAGACATGGAAAATGTAATGGATAGATGTCAAATGGGAAGGTATAGACAACATGTATGCCAAATTTCCAATATTCTCTATGATTTATAGAGGTCCAACATACCGCAACGTATGCTTCCCATTCATTCCCAATCGATGATGGCCCAGAAAAGGGGCCACATTCAGGAATACCCTATCACCCATAGAAAACTACAAGTCTCAACGCCTCCAATAAGAATAAGATTTATGGTTACTCTGAGATGTCAATAAATGTTCCCAAATCAATTTGACCTTCTAAGATGTCTCATGAAGAAGACTCTACTTCTACAATGAGGTCTCACCTACCTTTTCCCAACATAGGGGGACTGACCAGGACGACCATAGACTACCTCAAAAGGAGCCATTAGAATAGAGTATTGGTAAATATTATTATTAGAAAACTCAATCAATCCCAAATGGCTATCCGAGGATCCTCCAATGTTTCAGACAGATGCACGTAGCATGTCCTCCAAAATCTAATTTTCCTGCTCTATCTGACCATCCGTCTGAAGGTGTTATATCGTGCTCATCATAATCTGAGACCCCAAGGCCTTCTGAGGGCCTTCCCAGAACTGAGAAGTGAAACGAGGGCCTCTATCTGAGACAAGTGATGTTGAAATTCCATGATGCCTCACATCCTCATGAATTTAAAAACATCCATACTCTTCCACTTATGTTGTATCAATGATCAGAATGAAGTGGGGTAACTTCTTCAGATGATCAATCAACACCCAAATGGGTTTTTTACTTCGAGGTGAATGAGTAAAGACAACAATTAAGTCCATGGAAACATCATCCCACTTACAGGTTGGAATGTGTAATTGATAGAGAAAATTGGATGGGCTATGATGCTCTCCATTCACCGTCTGGCATGTGTATCATCTCGAAAAAAATTCTTCTACATCCTGTCGCATACCTAGCCACCAAAATAGTCGCTGACCATCGTAACACATCTTGGTGGAACTCGGATGGACATACCATTTATGTTGGTGGATATCCTCAATCACCACCTTCTACAGAGATGATGGCACTACTGAGTGGCCCTTGGAGCAGAATATTCCTTTTGGAGACGACGACCAATCAGTGGACGCCCCCCCATAAAAAAACTGTCTCGACCGCTAATAAAGCCTCTCACTAGGTTGTTCCAACTGAATGAACTCCAAGAGAGAAGGAGTCAACTGAACACTCACCAAGAATGAACCTCCATTGTGCTACCTAGTCTCTAGATGCATCTGAGAAAAGAGTCCAATCAAAGTTCACTCATCAATGGACATTCTCAAAGCCATCATTGGAACTCTTCTGCTCAAGTTGTTGGCCACTACATTACCCTTTCCTAGGGTTTAAGCAATGTCAATGTCGAACCCCATCATGTACTCAATCCAGCGACACTGCCTCAAGTTGAGGTCCTTCTCCGAGAAGATACATGCCATGCATTTGTGATCAGAGTAGACCACAAACTCTTCCCCAAAGAGATAGGGACAGGATGTCTTCAAAGAATGCATCACCACTGCCAACTCCAAGTCATGCGTTGTGTAATTCATTTCTTGTGATATGAGTTGGAAATAGCCATACCCCACCACATGATCATTCTGCATAAGCATTCTCCCATGATCGATAACTAACGTGTCGTAATAGACCATATATATCTTCCCAACCTCAGTAAAAATTATCACAAGGGTGGTAGTCAACCACAACATCAGATCCTGAAACAATGCCTACCATTATATTCCCTATACAAACTTCACCCATTTCTGGGTGAGCATGGTCATATGTGAAGAATGCCAAGAGAAATCCTAGAAAACTGCTTGTAATAACAAGACAGGCAATAGAAACTGCTGATCTCAAAAACATTATTCCGTTACTAGATGAATTGATAACACTAATCATCATGGATTCCATGGAAACCCCTTCTTTAAGATCAAATTCCCCAGAATCATCACCTCCTTGATCCAGAAAGTTCACTTTGTCCACTTTTCATGGAAGAGGTGATCCAGAAAAGTGACCAAGATGATCCTCAAGTGATGTTATTTTTACTCCTCATATCCAAAATATACTAGAATATCATCTATGAACTCCAGAATGAAGGAATCATGAAACTGATGGATCACCCTGTTCAAGAGTTCAATAAAGACATTTGGAGCATTGGTCAATCCAAATGTCATGACCAAATACTCAAAGTGGACGTACATGCTTTGGGAGGTTATCTTCGTCATATCTGACTCACTCACCTTGAGTTAATGGTATCACTAATGCTAGTATATTTTTAAAAACCACTATTCCCACTTCAACTGATTGAAAAAATCATCTCTTCTGTGAAAAATGTTATTTTTTTTAATTGTTAACTTATTCAGCTTCTGGTAGTCAATGTACAATCGGAGGGATCTGTCATCCTTTTTCGCGAACAACACAAGAGCGGCCAAAGGAGATATGCTCAGGAAAATGAATCCTTTTGATTCTAAGTCATCTAGTTGTATCTGTAATTCCCTTAGCTCGTTAGGGTCCATGCGATAAGACGAAATAGATATCTGTTGCGTTCCCAATGCCAGTTCAATTGTGAACTCCACACCCCACTCTGGGGGGAATCCTAAAAAATCATCCTAGAATAATTCCGGAAACTCATCCACTCTATGGGTTAGTGCACCTTAAGGGTAAGGAGTATTATCCTCTACTGTGAGAGACAATAACATGAATATATGACATCCCTACTCTAGAAATTGAGGTCATGCACGACCCAACTGAGGATCCCATTCTCCACAAAAAAAACCTGAAAACTCCCATCAGGTGTCATGAAACTCCCTCACCTCTTGTAGAAATCAATGTGTTCCTGGAAGTTTACTAGCCATTCCATGCCATGTATCAAGTAAAAAAGATTCATATCTAAGACCAAATGGTACCTGTCCATCTCAATCCCTAATACGAAGAGTGTACAAAAAGGATACCTAAGACCCCGCTCCTTCTGCATTCCCAGTGGCATAACAAACACCATCGCAAAAGATACCAACTCAGTTGGAAAATTTATCGAGTCCAAAATATGGGAAAAAATAAATGTAATCGAGGAAACAATATAAAAAATAGATGTTGTTATAGGACATGCGATCAAAATGGTACCTTGAACTGTCCATTGTACAACCATTGATACTACTAGTTCCATATCCATTACATGGAGATGTCTGGTATCTTCCTGAGGGTGATGACTAGTCTGTGGTTGTGACTTGAACTGGATATTCCCATAAGATGACCCATCCATACCACCGCTGTGGCCAAATAGAGATCACCCAGATCATGAAACCTCTTATGGTACTGGCACTCCCCTTGAATCCACTGACCCTTATGCACTCAGAAGTGGACGGTCCTCCCAGCAGAAGCACATAAAATGTCGCATACCTCTACACAGGTAACAAATAATTTATGTAAGTGCGAATATTGGTTTAATGTACCCCAACATCCCACGCTGGTGGAACCCGACTAATCTTTCATCAGAAGCAGAAGATGAAAATTTCGTGTAGGAGTGGATTGAACTGCCACCTCCTCTCTTCATGTGTTACTCCCGCTTCCTTTTTTTCTCTGATGAAATGCCATTTTCCACTATTGATACTGATCCAACGAAACCATCCTTACCATTTTGGTCAATCTCTACCATGCATGCCTGGTCAACGACCTCATCATTGGTCCTCGGCTTAAGAAAAACACCTGAGGATATATCTATAGTCGCAAGCCTTTCTCAAACCTTGGGTCTTTGTTTTCTCATTGGAGATGATTTCAATGGAATACAGATCCAACTAAGAGTAACGGTTGGCATATTCAATGATATAATGATTCCCTAGAATAATATTGATGAACTCTTGGGACCTGGCATATGCCAAGACATAGGGTAGTACTAATTATTAAATAAGGATTGGAAATCTCCCTAATGCATCTCCTCATTCTTCCCAGACAGAAGAACTGATTCCCACCACCTAGGACTAGGACCATCCAATTGATAGAATTTACAATTCACCCTAATCTCCTCATGTGTATCCCTGAACATGAACATGCCCTCGATATTCTCGATCCATTCCTCTAATTTCATGGATTTTCTACTGCCTCAAAATGTGGGAGGCGTATTTTTTAAAAACTCATGTGCCTTATCATTTATATGACTAGTCTCATCCTCTCTAACAAAATAAAGAATAGGATCTGGTAATTATCATAGAGCCAAGATAACCAGGATGACAGCCTTGACTAGCCTCTGTTCAATTGGTGTGGGATAACACTCTATATCTCCCTCTCGTGGGCGCATGAGAGCTTTCTGAGGAGGCTTTTTGATTCAAAATGAAACATTCAGAAAAACGATATGTAATACTGAAATTCTGAAAATTTTAATAAAATACATCAAATATAAATAATCTATACAGAACACAATATTAAATGAAACAACTACTCCTCCCCCTCCCAATGTCTCCGTGTGGTCTTTCTCCCACACATCACACCTAGAAGTGAATTGAATCAGTCAATTCTAACGTACCCTGGTGACTCAAGGTGTGACATGAGAGGTGAGGGTTAGGCACCCTACATGCCACCATAATCTTGAGCCCCAATAGTCCTTGATCTTATCTATCATGACTCATCCCATAATAGCAAGATAACCCAAAAACATTAACTACCTTTGATATCATTTTGTCTCGAACTGGATCTTGTTTCCACTAATACCACCACCAAATCCATACCATGAAAAGGTCTGATAAGAGTTCCCTATCACCACGGTCTAGAACAAGTGTTGGGGAATCAATAAATTAGTTTTAGGGATGATTTTCATGTGAATGAAATCAAAAAACCTTTAAAACAATCAATAATAAGAATCTAATATTTTCATGACAAGTTAGTCTTAAAAGAACAGAAATGAATCCATGGTTTTAGTCAAAGTACATGTGGTCCAAAAATGGATAATAAAACAGAAAAAAATTAGCCACTACGACACCACATGAAACGGGGTCATCACCCATCAGCCGCCTCCATGACACTGCACCAAGAGGGGACTACCAAGCCGAACCACCTTCACCTGAGGTTTTTCCCTTACACGATTCAAACATTGTAAAGTCCACTTACAAATAAAGAGTTTAAGTAGGTTCTAATACTATCAAAAGTAGGATACCCCCCTCCAATTTTTCCGAAGGTTATGTAATACAATGTTAATAGTATGCAGTTTCACTATGTAAAGAAAAATAATATGAATTCCATGTAGTGCAACATTCAATTGAAAACATTTCTTAAACTGAAATGTATTGAATGTTAAAACAATTAAATAAGACATGTTAGCTACTATAAATTTCTTCCAAAATCACCCAAATACAATCATAAATTCATCAAATCCAATGAGGAAAAATACCGGGAACCCCCCAAGGCAACTAGATAGTCTCGAGCCTTATTCACCTTGTAACTTGGTGAATCATAACCATACAAAAAACCATTCTCATTCAGGATCAACTAGTAGGGAACACATACATAACCTAGTGGTCCCCCATCATCATCCATATAGTTTAGTTAGAGTTTTTTTGATCCATTGTTTCAATAAAACTCGGTCAAAACCCATCCAGTTCACTAGCTACACAAGTACATATCCACCCACCTAGGTACCCAGGCATCCCCTTTTGCGCCAAAAAAATTTCAACCAACCAATAACATACCATTGTTGGTAAATAAACTACTAATGGTCACATAAAATTAGTACATTATCTACAAACACATTATACCACTTAAAACACACAATAATGGATTTTGATTTTTATTTAAAAAACTTCTCAAAATCATGTCTTGTATTGTTCACAAAAACTCATTGAAACCCCTACTTTCCACACCAAGTGCACACTATAAGATACCAAAACAAAAATGAATTCCAAATCCTTCCAATTAATCCCCCTAATCAATATTCAGGAATCCTCATATAATTAAAGAAGTGATAACATTGTAAAACCTCCATTTTACACAAACATGTCGCCTAAAAATTTATGTGTTTAACAAACACAATAAAAGTGGATTTTTTGTGAAAACCACCAAATGATATAGACATTAATTTTTTTTATCCCTAATACATTTCTATAAAATAAACTATGAAATTATGAGTTATCCATAAGTGAAGAAATGATATACTTATTTGTAAAACACCAAATTTCCCAAAAAGGTGAAACCAAATAATATTTTGCATTAAAAATATTACTAAAACCAATTTTCGCAGTAAAATTCAATTTCAATAAACATTAAAATACCATAAACATGGCACAATATGTCGCCAAATTTCACTCACAATGGAATCACCTACTAATGTAATGAAACATTCAATCCTTGGTGAAAAAACTCAAATGTACCACCATCACACCTTAAAGAGGGTAGGTCTTTCCTAAAATGAGAATATTGGACTAAAAAACCTGAGGATAAAAACCCTATCTTCTATTAATTTCGGAAATAATGTATAAGGTATGAATCCCTAAGAAAATTGAATGAAACCCTAATAAAAATGACGACGAATGATGGAGACCCACTTACTTAAGGGATCTGAAAAAAATCGCCTCAAATACTCTAGTAAATGAATATAAAAAACAAAAAAATATATTGGGGTTGGAACAAGGATGTAACACCCCATGATTTCATAGTATGTTATTTCTTCAGAGAAATTCAATAACTTGCACCACAGACAACCCCGAGTTCAAGCGAACCACGAGTTACCAAACATGTTGTTGAAAAGCCGTTATGAATAATATTAACTGAATTTTTAACTTTATATAATATTTATAATTTTAAAATCCATATTATGAGTTTCTTAGACATAATGTAAGAAAAAAATCATTTTTTCAGATAAAAGAAGTTTTTTTTTCAAGAAATGGAATTTTACCATCTTTTAATGGAGAACCTTTTTTAAATACAATATTTGAAACATTTATATATAAAAATTGACAAAATAATATTTTCATTAGAATCAAGACATAAAAATTTAGTTTCAATAAATGTTTGGTATTTTTCTGATAACATTTATATTTGGGTGAATAGTGAAAAATACTATATTTTAACTGAAAACAACATCTTTAATCAAAATATTTCAAAGTGTTCAATTATTAATTTTAATGGTTTGGAAGTATAATTAGATTATATTTTTACCATTTAACCCAATTTTGGTCATCTGTCATAATTTCACATTTCAACTGGACATAAAGAAGTGCCAATCTTTTGATAGTTATTAATTCTTAAAAACAGCTTTCTGTTTGGACAACGAAAATAAATTTTAACATAATTTCTGCCACTTATGTGTTTTGAATTTAGAAAAATGGATTCCATATTTGGAATTTGAATTTACAAATTGTTTAAATTGGTAACATTTATTTTTATACATTTTGAATAATTACTTCGATAAATATTTTATTTACCATGGTTAAAAGGTAAATCCGGTAAATAAGGGTAAAGAAATAATATTATAATAATACTAGATTATCCTAACACATGTCCTAATAATATTTTTTGATACATTTTCGAACATGGGAATCCTTGGGTCGAATTTGGGACCCCAGGAAGCCACTTGTAAGTGAAAATGACACTTTATAATAAATAAGTTAAGATAAATACAAAAATTTACAAAAGCATATATCTTTTAGTAAAACAATTTTTAAATAGATTTATATATGTTATCTCTTAGACTATAAATATTCATTATAAATATAAAATTATTTCCTATAGAATTTTATTTTATTTTTTTTAGATACAGAATATTTAAATTTATTTATTACACAATGATGATGAAATATTTTCATTATTAATAAAACAATAAAATAAATAGTATTATAAATTTTAAACAAATTATATTTTGAAAGTTTCGATTCCATACATGATTTTTATAGGTGAATAAGACATTTTAGGATTGACCAAATGAGTTTATTTGTAACTAATAATGTTGTAAGAACTTTATCAAAAATCAATTACCAAATAGTGTCAAAATTAACATAAAAGAGTATTTAAAATAAATATTATATTATTAATTGATATTCTATTCCTATAAATCTAAATATCGGACAAGAAACTTATATAATGAAATGTGTATCATTAATTAACCACATGGTGTTATCTTGGATTTTTATAGTATGTTTATTAACCATATAATATAATAATACAAAGAGACATGTTAATTGTCGAACTAATTAACTAAGAGTTAAAACTAGAAGATAAGGTTAATATAAAGACCCAAACCTGTATAAAACCCATTGGTTGAGTGGATTACGACCCCTCCCCTCATTATCCTATAAATAAGTCAATTTGGAGCCATTATAAACCGAATATGAATTTATTATAAAATGATATTTTCAGTTTTTCCTGAGGTGCCCCTCACACCTCTTATAGAAGGGAACTCCACCTTATCTTTAATTTATACCTTCAAAGCCTTTTAGATCTTCCAAAACCTTTCTAAATATCCTCCCAACATTCCTAACTTTATCCTAGAGGCCCTCCTTCGGTCAGAAAGCCAACCTAAGGATCAATTTAGATCAAATCAAAAGGAAGAACCCGAAGAAGAGGTAATGATTTCACGACCCTCATTCATGTTCCTTTCTTCATCCACTTATTCTTTCTTTTTTATTTCAATTATAAAATAATAACTACATTATCTTCTATAAAATGTGATGTTATTATAAATATGGTACTTCCATATTCAGTATTCTATCCATCCTTTGAATGACATGTCACCATACGTGTGTACATACGGCTTACGGTCTCCACGCCGTGGTGTAATTGTTATTAAAAACATTATTATTTGGATTGGTATGATAATGATTTTTAAATTATGTAAATGACCTATATTACATGATTATTATTCTGTATATATGATATACCAGGAAATTATATATTATTTTAATATCAAAAGATTGATATTGCCGCTCGTGCGTATATACAGACTAGTGTATCCATGAATGTGATAAGATTCATTCCCCATTATATCCATTCAAGACTAATTATTATTTGCTGATTAAAAATAATGTGTAAGGACATGATATAAATCTGGATATTAACAAGAGAAAACCCATCCATAAAAAACATAGCTTTTGTAAAAAAACATATAAAATAAAATGAGTATGTTGACACCTGAAATAATGATAATACTAAAATATTATAAACAAATAATTATTAGAAGATCATATATAAAATCATAATTTTGTATATGGTTATTGTATAATTTAATATAATTTTATTAACTATTATACAGGAGGTTAACATACCATCGTCTATGGAAAGGTACAAGGTAAGGGTTTATTTCACAATCTCTTCATTATTCGAGGTTGTTTATATATAATTATCTACTAGGACCTCTTTATAATCCACATCCATTATCCTTAAAAATTTATTTAAAATCATTCTTAATATTTTACAGACTATAGGGTATAGTCATTTATAACCTTGTTTGACTTTTTATATGATGTTTATAAAGGAATATTTCTTTCATTTTTCTAAAAAGATCCTTTTTATCCTTTTCGACAAAATTTAGGTATGAATGTATTTTTAACTTATACGGTGGGAGAAGATATTCTTCGCCGTTATAAAATCATCGAAGCTTCCCATAAAATATGATAATAATATTTTCAAATTAAATGTTTTCATTTATAATTATGTGAAACTTAAATTATTTCAAAAAGAGATTTTTCTCTCATATAGATTTGATTTTATCTATGTCAACATCATTTTAAATGTTTCAATGATTTATTCTTCTAAATAATTCTCATTAATGTCCATGTTTCAAAATTGTTTTATGGATTTATTTAAATGTAAATGAAAGTTTTAAAATTTTAATTACTTTAAAAAGTTTCAAAGTGGTATGGGACACTTTTATTCAAAAATGTCTGTAAATGTCTTCCTTTCTAAATTGTGCAACTTTTAAATGTTTTTGTAAAAAAGGATATTTCAATAAAAGTGTTTTTCAAATTATTTCACCTATGTCAAATCTTTTATTGGATTTTAAACTTGTTTTGTAGTAGATTTATTATGATACAAAATTTACATATTTTAATGAAGGTTTTGTGATATGTTTGACGGTGGATGTGTTATATGTATACCATTCATTTTTTATGGTTAAAGTATTGACATTTCGTATCCTAGTTTATATAGGAATGGTTATGTTATGATTAAAGCTTTTCATATGATGAATGTATTGGACATATTATGTGATGGGTGGAGCCCACTATAGCTCCACGATGCATCGGTATGTTTCATGAGACAACTAGACAGGGAATTGGCCGAGGCCTTTTACCAATTTGAGTTATGCTTTTGGGAGAGGCCTTAAACATTTTTAGCCATCTTCACTGAGGAATTTAAAAAATGTTTTAAAATGTATGACATTCTACATTCCCTCATTATTAAAATAATATTGATGATTCATTTGGTCATTTGACTAGCAGAATACCCATGGTTATGTTTTATTATGGCTTTATTTACTCAGCTCATATTATTTCCCAAAAAGTATTCAGGTTTATTATTGGTAAAGGAATGTGGTTTCAATTATTCTACATGCTTAATATTTATGCTATCTTCTACTGTATTGCTTACCCTTACTAAGCATTTGAGATCACCCCTTTCTATGTTTTATTTTTTCCAGGATTCCAAGAACTGTATTATGATTGATATGCAGGGTTAAGCTAAAGGGAATAATTTCCTTCTCAAAAAACTATTTACCATGTGTTTTATGTTTGAAATTGTAATGTAACGTTAATGTAGGTAAAATATTTCCAAGACTGGAAAACTGATCGGTCCTTCAGAAATTGATTCCTTGTAATCAGGCCAATTTTTTAAAATAATGCACCAACTCTGGGTAACTGGGTTTGGGGTGTTACAGTTCGTATCAGAGAAATTTTAGAAATAACCTTGGAAACTAGATTTATATAAACTCGGATTATAGAACATTACCCAAAGATAGACGTTGAGGATTTGAATAGAAGAACTTTCTAGAATTTTGGTAATGTATATATTTTGTGAGTTTTCCATGAAAATAAATCTCTGTATCGATACAAGTAGGTAGAGGAATCCCTGGCATATGTTTACCTAGGGGTAAAACCCGAAAACACCCATTTAAGCTAGACTTGAACAGGAACTGGTGCCCGATATTGAGCCTTGCTGCACTCTTGGTTACGACACTCCCAGGGGATATGAATAGGATAATTCTCATTTTCTTTACAAACCACTATGAAGGGTTAATGAGTATATACCACCTCAATGAAGAAATTATGATGATTATGGATTTTTTCCATAAACTATTTAATTGATGTTAAGGGTTTTACATGTTTGGGATTAGGTATTGTGATTCATAAACTAATCTAGTGTATTTCATTGTTTAGAAATGGGGCCCAGTAGAAGGAATAAGAACTCCAGCAATACCCATTATCCATAGAGTAAGAAGGATCATATCTTTCATGGTCTTAAGCCAGAATTTAGAAGGGAAATAGTCTCCCACATATTATCATCATATGAAGAAATAGTATCATGTGTTGATAAGATATGTATATAATTATTAGTGTCCTATGTATTTGAAGGGAATTCAGAGAAGAAAATGATGTTAGAGAGAAGGATAGATAAATAGAAGAAGCTAAAGAATGATTTTCCCATATGTTATAGATGTGGAAATAATCACCTTGGAAAATTCTCGAGGGGAATGGGTGTATTTTATAAGTGTGGAGAAAAAGGACACCATGTTCATGATTGCAAGGGTAAGAAAACGGTTTCAAATGTACAATTCTTCATCTGCAAGGAGTGTGGAAGCTACACAAATCAATGTTCAAATCATCAGAGTATGCCGCAATTGATTCTATTGGATAATAATAATGTTATGATACTACTAGTGATTAAAAGGAATGACTAGTATTCTTATGTTTTTATTAACGAATTATTTCATTTGAGTGTTCTATCAACAATGTACCGGTTATATGATATGTGGAGATAAATAAGGACTGTACTACAATACTATTTCATTGAGGATTTGAGATTATATGGTACAATGAAAAGTTACTCAACAACAAGTTAAACTTTTTTTTTAAAATACATGGTTGAAGTAAAGGTAATCCTTAATATAGTCTTGATACCGAGGTAGTAATTTTGCAATAAGATATGGTTGATTTTGATAAATTATATTGGTATTATTGACTACCATTGCACTGATTAATGGTTATTTTATTTCATCATTGTTGTAGTATTCAATGTTTTTGGATATAAGGAATATATCTAGTATTATATAACGAATAATGGGGCATGAATGTATTCAATAAGATTTTATGGTAATTCAGGGTTTTACCCTATTTTAAAATAATACATGATGAAGGTAATCACATGTTATTACGTGGAAAAATATCATCATTATATTTACCTTCCTTATAAATTGTGGAATGTGATTTTGGACAGAATTAATATGGATAAGTCGAAAGGTTCCAATGGATTATATTTGAAATTTGATACTATTGGTTTCAATAAAGCATTTCTGAAGATTATTTTTGGATTGTTATAAAAAGTGTAACCCAGAGGTCGGGCGACAACCTGTCGCTTCTAGCAAAGCCGCGAGACTTGAACACGCAACTGAAGGGTGACAAGGGTGAATCACCTACCACTAGACTATGTGAAGTCCTGGTATGTATAATGTATTATTTCTTAATAGTACGAAAAATTAATTAAAAATTCATTATTTTGGAACCATATACGATTAGGATAAATAAAATAGTTTTCAAATCTTTTGGAATGAAATATTAACTTGTGGTAGGAATAAGTTGAAGGATGAAACTATCCATGTCAGGTATATATATTTTTTTTATTAAATTCCTAATCTTTAGGGTAGGATTCATAAAACCAAAAATGTGTTACCCTAATACCTTATGATTATCCGATGATATTTTAAATCATCATAGATTGATGGCTTTGAGGCCCTCAATTTTACACTTCTTTGTGATTTATGACCTCAATGAATACCTAAGAATATTTATGTATTTACTCAAATTATGTGTCTCTAATTTCCACGAATGTTCTCATAATCGAGATCATAATTTGGTGGTGAACCTTTCATTTCTCTTTCCATCTTGTTTAGTCTGAATTTTATTAACCCAATTTCTGATGTGGGTTTTCTACAATGGTGTTATCCATTTTCATCCGTTTATTTTCGAAGAAAATTTCAAATTGAGAGGATGAAATTTATTGAAGGAGGGTATAATGTAACACCCCATGATTTCATAGAATGTTATTTCGTCAAAGTAATTCAATAACTTGCACTACACGCAACACTGAGATCAAACGAACCACGACTTACCAAACTAGCCGTTCAAAAGTGGTTATGAACCGTATTAACTGAATTTTGAAGTTTATATAATACATAAATTTTTAGAATCCATATTATGAGTTTCTTAGACATAATGTAAGAAGAAATTCATTTTTTTCATATAAAAGAAGTATTTTTTCAAAAATATGCAATTTTACCGCCGTTTAATGGCGAAACATTTTTAAATACAATATTTGAAACCATCGTATATCCAATTTTAAAAAATAAACTTCTTCTTTATAGTAAATTCATAAAAATTTAGTTTGAATAAATATTTGGTATTTTTCTGATGACTTTCATATTTGGGTGAATAGTGAAAAATATTATATTTTAACTGAAAACAACTTTTTTAATCAAAATAATTCATAGTGTTAAATTATTAATTTTAATGGTTTGGAAGTATAATTAGATTATAAATTTACCATTTAACCCAATTTTGGTCAGTAGACATAATTTCACATTTAAACTGAACATAAACAAGTGTAAATCTTATGATAGTTATTATTTCTAAAAACATGCTTTTTGTTTGGACAACATGAATCAATTTTAACATAATTTATGCCACTTCTGTGTTTTGAATTTAGATAAATGGATTCCACATTTGGAATTAGGATATCCATATTGTGTAAATAGCTAACTTTTATTTTTATAAATATTGAATAATTACTTCGTTAAATATTTTATTTACCATGGTTAAAGGGTAAATCCGGTAAATTAGGGTAAAAAAATAATATTATAATAATACGAAATTACCCTAACATTTGTCCTAAAAATAATGGATGATACTTGTATGACAATGGGAATCCTTGGGTCGAATTGGGGACCCCATGTAGCCACTTTTAAGTGAACATGACACTTTATAATAATTATGTTAAGATAAATACAAAAAATTACATAAGCATATATATTTTAGTAAAAAAATTTACATAGAGTTATATATGTTATCTCTTAAACTATAAATATTCATTAAAAATATAAAAAAAATTCCTACAGAATGGTATTATATATATATATATATATATATTTAGGCATTTAATAATTAGTTTTATTTATTACACAATGATGATGTAGTATTTTCATTATTAATGAACGAATCAAATAAATGGTATTATAAGTGATAAAAAAATATAATTTGAACGTTTTGATTCCATCCAAGAATTTTCTAGGTTAATATGACATGTTAGGATTGATTAAGTTAGTTAATTTCAAACTAATAAAGCTATTAGGACTTTATCAAAAATCAATTACCAAATATTGTCAAAATTGACATAAAAGAGTTTTTAAAATAAATATTGTATTATTAATTGATATTCTATTCCTAAAAATCTAAGGTTCGCCCAAAAGACTTATATAATTATAGTTGTATTATTATTGAACCACTTTGGGTTCTCTTGGATGTTTATAGTATGTTTATTGACCATATATTATAAATATATAAATAGACATGGTAAATGTCAAACTAATTAACTAAGAGTTAAAACTAAACTATATGGTTAATATAATGAGCCAAACATGTATAAAACCAATTTCATGAGTGGATTTCGACACATCCCAACCTTATCCTAGAAATAAGTAACTTCGGAGTCAATATAAACTGAATATAAATTTATTATAAAATGATATTTTATGTTTTCCCTAAGGTTCTTCTCACCCCTCTTATAAAAGGGAACTGCCCCTTCTCTCTAATTCACACCTTCAATGATTTTTGACTCGACCAACCCCTAATCAAATACCCTCTCAACTTTTCTCAATTCATCCAAGAGGCCCTCCTTTTGTCATAAAGCCATCATATGTAGCCATTGTTATCAAATTAAAAAGAAGAACCCAAACAAGTTGTAATGATTTCACAATCCTCTTTCAAGATCCTTTCTTCTTCCACTTCTAATTTCATTGTTATTTCCATTCAAAAATAATAAATCCAGTATCTTCTATATACTATGATGTTATTATAAATATGGTCCAACCATATTCAGTATTCTATCCATCCTTTGAATGACATGTCACCATACGTGCGTATGTATGACTTACCGTCTCCACGTCGTGGTGTAATTGTTATTCAAAACATTAGTATTTGGATGGGTATGATAATGATGTGTAATTGATGAAATTAATAAATATAACATGATTATTATTTTTTGTATATTATATAACATGAAATTATATATTATTTTAATATAAAAATAATGATATTGTCAATCGTGCAAACGTACGGACAACCGTCTCGACGAACGCGATGAGATTCATTCCCAATCATATCCATTCAAGACTAATTATTATTTGATTATTAGAAATAATGTTTAAGGACATGATATTATTCTGGATATTAATAAGAGAAAACCTATCCATTACAAACATATCTTATGTCACAAAACATATAAAATAAAACAAGTAAGTTAACATCTGAAACGACGATAATACTAACGTATTATTAACAAAGAATTATTATAAGATCATATATGATATCATAATTGTGTATATGATTATTGTATAATTTAATAACAGTGTTTTAACTATTATAAAAGAGTTTAACATACCATCGACTGAGGAAAAGTAAAATGTAAGGGTTTATTTCTCAATCTCTTCATTATCCGAGGTTGTTTATATGTAATTATATACTGGGACCTCTTTATCATCCACATCCATGATTCATAAAAATGTATTTCCAATCATTCTTAAAATTTTACAGATTGTGGGTCAATGTCATTTATACCCTTGTTTGAAATTTTATAAGATGATTATAAAGTAATATTTCCGTCATTTTCTAAACAATGTCCTTTTTAACCTTTTCGACAAAATTAAGGTAAAATTGTTTTTTTAACATATACGGTGGGTGCGGATATTTCCCCCCATTATAAAATCATCAAAGCTTCCCTTACAATCCTATAGGAATATTTTCAAATTAAATGTTTTCTTTTATAATTATGTCACTCATATATTATTTCTAAAAGAGATATTTCTCTCATATAGTTTTGATTTCATCTATGTCAACATCATTTTAAATGTTTTACTGATTTTTTCTTCTAAACTATTCTCATTAATGTCCATGGTTGAAAAATGATTTTAAGGATTTATTGAAATGGACATGAAATTTATAAAATTTTAATTACAATAAAAACTTACAAAGTGATATGGGACACTTTGATTCAAAAATGCTTTTAACTGTCTTCATTTCTAAATTCTGTGACTTTTAAATGTTTTCATAAAAAGGGACAGTTCAATAAAATAGTTTTACAAATCATTTCCATCTATGTCAAATCCTTTAATGGATTTTAAAATGTTTATGAAGTTGATTTTTTAAGATTAAAAACTTCAATACTGTATTGATGATTTTTTAATATGTTTGACTATGGATGTGTTATTTCTATAGCATTCATGTTTTATGGTTAATGTGTGGAAATTTTGTATCCATGTTCTTATATGAATGTTTATGTAATGTTTCAAACTTTTCATATGAGGAATGTATTGGACATAGTAAGGGATGGGTGGAGCCCGCTATAGCTCCTCGATGCATCGGTAGGTCTCATGAGACAACGAGATGTTGAACTGTCCGAGGCCTTTTTCCCAAATTTGATTTGTGGTTTTTGGCCAAGGGCTTAATCATTTTTAGACGTCTTGGCTGAGGCCTTAAAAATGTTTTAGAATGTATGGAATTATACATTCCCTCAATATGAAAATAATATTTATGTTTCATGTGGTCTTTCAACAAGTATAATATCCATGATTATGTTTTATTATGGCTTTATTTACTCAGCTCATACTCTTTCCAGAAAAGTATTCATGTTTATTATTGGTAAAGGCATGTGGTTTCAATTATTCTTCATTCTTGATATTTATGTTATCTTCCGCTATATTTCAAACCTTTAATGAGAATTTGAGATCACCCCTTTCTATGTTTTATTATTCCCAATATTCCAAGAAGTGTACTATGACTGATATGAAAGTTTATGCTAAAGGGAATAATTTTGTTCTCAATGAACTAGTTACCATGTGTTTTATGATTGAAATTGTAATGTAATGTTAATGTATGTAATCTATTTCCCAAGACTACTAAACTGATTCATACATCGGGACATGATTCCTTTTAATCAGGATAATGTATTAAAATAATGTACCGACTATGGGTAACTGTGGTTGGGGTGTTACAACAGATGGGAAGATGAATTAATAATTGAAATGGAGGGAAATGTGAAAAATGAAAGTGTTATGAAGGAATCAAAAAATCTTTTTAAATATGGACAAATTTTGAATGATTTAGATGTTTTGACCTAAACATTGAGGAAAAAGAGCTCCAAAAATAGGGAGAAGTAAATAAGGGCACATCTAGTTTTTGTGGTCTTAGTTGAGAGGTGGAATTACCAAAAAAACTATAAAACTAAAGAATATATTAAAAACATTAACTCGAAATGGGCTTCTGGGTGGCCCGACTCCTTAAATAAAAACCCAAATACACCATGATTATGGATTTATAAAGGCTCCAATTTGTTATGGTGGTTGTTATAGGTCAGGGATAAAAAGTATGAATTTGAATGGATGAAAATTTTATAAAAATGGACGAGTTATAAATGAAACCTTATTTATTTTTAAATATTGAATTGGGCTTACGGTTTGGCCCAAATTTTGAAAGCCCACCATTTCCCACAAAATGCATGGGAAACACCCAAAACAAATGAATAATGTAAATTAATAGAAAAATAACATTAAAATAGGTCATTCATGTTACAAGATGGATGTTAGTCTATGGAATATTCTGGATTATATTAATGCTTCCCGGAGTCGACAAATGTTTTTTGTAATAATTTAATTAGTGGAATGGAATTATATTTTGTGGGTCATGTATTCATATATCTTTAACCATGGAAGGGAGTTTCAATTATTAGTAAAAATTTAATTCTTAATATTATTTATATTAAGCCTTATCAAATATTAAAAGAATTTTGGTTGTGTCATATAGAGTAGATATTCCACACAACCAATCTAATGTATATAATTCCATCAATGTTTCCTTAATAAGGAAATACATTTAATATACAACACATGTATACATGTACGGTGGAAAATATTAGGATACTCACTTAACTTATAAGGATACTTCCATCTAAATTGTAGATATTAGAGAGAATGTATTGTGGAATCAGACAAATCGTCTAGGGAATGTACTCGGTATAAATTGAATATTTGAAGATGAAACCTAGGAATACTAATGAAAATATAATGAAGCAGTATCCAAATTTTTTCAATAATTTATATATTCCCTAATTGTCTAAATTAAATTATTAATGGGGGTAAATTTAATACATGATATTCTACTGTAGTAGTTAGATGCTACATCAAAACAATATTTCAAAATAGTTCCCTTAATAGAAACAGAATTCATGAATTTAATTAATATTTATAATTTAAATTTTGAAATTAATAATTAACTATATTGTTTATTTCACTATATCAATATTATATAAGTATAATGTTTTGATCTTTCTGATATATTTGACTATAATTTAAAAATCACTCTTTCCAGGAAAATTGTTATTTATATGACTTTGTTGTTATATAAGAATAATGTAGTGATATATAAACTATTTTAGGAAAATAATATGATTTTAGGGAATAAGATTTAAATATTTTTTTAAAAAAAATAACATATAAAATCAATGGAAAATATATTTTGAACATTTTAAATTGCTAAAGCAATGTAAAATATATATTTTCTATGTTTTAGTTATATCAAGTATTTCCAAGGGATATTTAGATTTGGATAGATTTTAATTCCTCATGAATTATATATAATTCATATAATATAAATTTAGGTAATTTTTTTCAAAATAAATGTTTTTTACATTTATATCAATTAAAATCATAAAAAATTATTTCTATAAAAGTTTTATCTATTTAGTTAGACATATTTAAAAAAAATATTCCTCACTATTAGAAACAAAATTAATAAAACAATTCTTATATTTGTAATAAGATGTATTAAAATTGTTCATTTTTAAAATATTCATATTTTTTATTAAAATAATTAAAAATATCTATAAATTAATTACAAAAATTTAAAATAAAATTGGAAAATTGTCTTTTACATTATGCTAAATTCCTCAAAACATTAAGAAACATGCTTCCAATTGAGGTTTTTACATTTTTCATCACTATTAAATGTTTCCCCTACAATTTTACACATTTTGATCCATTAAACCTTAATTAGTTCCATGGAATTATTGAAAACATAATGGGTTATTTCTGATTGTACCTTTCCCTCTAATATGAAAAGAATACATGTACCAAACTTTACAAAAAAACTAACATTCAATGTTATCCTTAATAAACTACAATTTTTATATTAATAAAATAATATCCCCCATTAATATTCCTCATTTCATTCATACTAAGAGTATTATATTAAAATATAATGTGACGTCATGGAAAATTCAATTCCCCAACTAGAGTATAATCAATTACATAGTATTATCATTAATTATATTCTTTTGAATTCGTTCTAGAGAAAATAATTTAATGATAACATTATAATTTGTTAATTTGATGTTCATATATTAAGGCTATTATAATTATTTATTCATATATATTATACATTAAAAAATTATCATTTTTTGAGCATTTTGTAGACTACCCCATCCACAATGTGACATATTTAATTTTTATACACTTTATTATAAGGTTACATGTATGGATGATAATAATGAATTTCTATTATATTAATGATATCATGAAGGTTATTTTTTATTAGATGTACAATAATATTATTTATATGAAAAAATATTAATCATTAGTTAGGTTATTTAATATTATTGTAATAAATATATAATGTATTATTAATGTAACTTAATTATTTCAGATCCATTAGTTATTCTTTTATTTCCTTTTAATTCTAAAATATCACACCAATAAACAACAAAATATTGTCGTTATACACTTGATGTAATAATATTATCAAAGGGTTTGGGGAAAGACCTTTTATTAGAAAGAAGATATCAGAATCCCTTTTGACCTGGGTAAGGGAAACCCAATACAGACCCGTAGGCCAAGAGGGATAACACTGAATACAAAACCCAGTGCAAAACCAATTACAGTGGTCTGAAAGCCTATATTCTAGTGCCCATGATCCTAGTGAGATAAAACCCATTACATAACCAAATCCAAAGGAATCCAAATCCCATATCCCATTTCCACACCCACCATCCATGAACATGGTCACGCCTATTGACCTGAATTGATGTTGCTCAGTCATCACAACCCTTGTCGTTGCATTCCAAATATAAGTCCATCCCATGAGAGAATTTACCATCACCCGCCCAAGAAAATTTCGGTTGAAATTATACCTGAGTGTCATTGCCACTAAATGAAGAAGATCATACAATCCATTCTACCACAATCAAAAAACAATGCTCCATTGAAGACCTACGGCAAGACGATGCACACCGAACCCCCATCGTCCATAACACCCTCCATTGTGGACCGCCAATGATGATAGGGAAATTTCATAAACCATCTTTTCATCGAATCCAACCATATCTATTCCAAATCACATATTTAGAACAGATCTGAAATTCTGACTAGATGTGTCTTTGGTACCTGCTCCGGCATGAACACACTGTCATGGAGGTAGATTAAAGGAATACAACTACAGTGGATACTAGAGAACAATGAAGCCACCACCATAGTTGTCTCTGAGAATCGCCATCTCCAATTAAAATTCATTCTTCAGTACAAATGCATAATAAAAGAGGAGAATCATGACCAGATATGTGGCCTCGCATTATAGAATTATATTAAAAATAATTCATCTCATAATCATCCAATAATCATTATAGGTTAATGTTTGGTTCTGTTTAACAAACTATTAGAAAACTACTGTAATGTTATTTCATGGATGACTATGATAACATAGATACCAGTATAATATGATTTAAATGTTAAAATAATTGTTTTCTTGGTTCTCTATATATTCTACCAATATCAAATTCATTAATTAATGAATCACCATTCATTCATTATAAATAACCAAAAAATAAATTTTATTGACATTATCTTCAATAATAATGTCTAAAAACTCATGAAATAAATTTGAAACACCATAACTTATGATAAATCATAAAAAACAGTAACATTAATTATCTATTTATAATGGAATTTGGAATAAAAATGACAATAGTCAACACTATTTTGAAACTAATACAAACAATCAAAACTATAAACACCAATGTTGAAAATTAGAAGACTTCATGTTGTGAATAACCATTTAATATTATTATATATGATAATATAAATTAGTAATGTTATGAATTATGAAACTAATATAACAATGTTTTTTTATAGGAGGTAAAAGTATATTCATTTAATTTATAACTACACTTAAGGTATTTTCTTATAAAATTAATCTCTGATAGACATAATTTGTATTATGAACCTAAATTACGTTATGTGTTGTATATAAAACCACGTTTAAATTTTATATTATATAATTCCATTATTAATCTTATAAATATTTTATGTTTAATTCCTATCTACCATGATTTTGTGATTAAATAGTTATCCAATTTATATGACTCGTTTTTACAACACAAATATTCAATATTTTTGACATTAGTTAAATTCACCATCTTTGTTCATTGTTATGGATCATTAATTTTAGTAGAATAGTTATTTTCACTATAATAATTTGATTTATGTGATTCATTGTTTTATATTTCTCTCCCTATTTAAAATTATATTTATTAAATATTTATATTTTCATGGTGGAAAATCATTGTATGATTTGGTAAAGAGAAATGGTGTTGTTATGTCACAACATGACCCAGTAGAGTCCAACCCAGGACTACCCCAATCCTTAAATCAATCATCCTAGGGATGGTGGATAGTTGTGATTAGTAATATCCCTCAAATGATTGGAATTATCCTAATGAATATGTAAACATGAACACATGTCCAAGCCCACACAATGCTAAAATTGAAAAAAAAAACTAGAAAAAATGCATGAATTCCACTATAATACCATATTCAGAGTAAAAAAATAAAGTACATAAAGTAGAAAAGAGGAAAACATGCCAACCAAAATCTATAATGATTCTAGCCTACTCTAAGGGCATGGATGAAAGATAAAAAATGTTCTTTGAAAAACCTGGGTCTGAGAAGCTCAAGATTATCCCCAACAACACTGTATCCAACCGAGCCACCTTCAAAATGGTTTTCATCTACATAAGACAAAGCATTTGTTTTTAGAGCCAATGCAAGGACGAGTATAAAAATAGTTGTTAGAAAACCAATAAAGAACAAACAAAAAATCACTTAGTATATATATATATATATTGATATAACAATAAATATATAATATAAACACTCAAATATACACACGAAAGATGCCATACCACTAGGAAATCATAGCCTACTACCATCTATACAATTCTATTTAAATAAATGATATTTCCAGGAGAATCAACACCAAGATCAATGTTGTCATTATAGACACTCATCAATTTTGTCAAGGTCATTGAGCTCATGCAAAGAAAATTCACTATTCTATGAATCCCCTTATACTTAGATAGCCTGACCCGCCCAGAACTATTAGGGGTCACCATAACCCAATATGGATTAACCCACTATATATGGTATCATATTCCAATGACATGACAAACCATATCGATACAACGTATTAGATGGAGGGTCAGAAACCTACTCAGGTTGGTAATATTGATTCCACAAACCTCACCTGGGGTATATATATAATAGAGGATCATAGTCCTACATCAGAGAGGGGAACAAAAAACAATATATGAGACTCATCCTCCCATGGGGATCAAAATACTCTAATAAATATGTAATATCTCTCCATACCCTTAGGGATATAGACTAGGGGAACACACTCCGCCAATACTAGTCCAGAATAATGAAATGATATTTAAAAAACTCTTTTTAAGGGGGTATATGTTTTGTACAAGGGGTTTTATCCCTGTTTCATCCCATGTGGTAAATCCTAACACAACATGTAATTATTTGAATACATGGCATGGAAGTAAGTTACACGACATGTAGAGAAATCCTGAGACCAGCCTATGTCTTGTTGGATGAGTATTTGTACCGATGTTTATTCCCATATACCAACCCAAGTACATTTGTCAATGTTCTTTTTTCAGAACACAGTGTCCCACTGGCTATGTAATTTTTTCTATGTCTGTGTAATTCTTGATGCACACACCAGTCCAACAGAAAGGGGTCACAGGCCATGTTTCCATGGTCGCACATCATGTGATCTGTTTCTTCATCCTATAACCCTTTCCACCATTGATACATCCCCACACTATGTTTAATCACAAAGTATATTCTACGTGGATTATGATTTTCTATGTCAATTAGGTTCTCTTTCTAACCTATTTTCATAATTAGATTAGTCTCCCCTAAAGAAACCAATAGATCATGGTTTATTTTTATCATTTATATCATTCCGGTCTAAAATATTTTTTTGTTTCAGCTCAAAAACTAACCCATCAATCCATTTAATCATCACCCATCAAAAACAGGATGACCAGAACCCTAATATTTATTCAAACCCACATCCTATCATCCTCTGTTGTTTCCTCACCTCTATCACACCATTAATCATGAACATCACTGATAGTACTGATCTGTTTCATCAATGAATGGTCACAAAACAATCGAATAATACGTATTCATTGAAAAACATGCCAAATGAATGCCACTGATAAACATGTAACGAACAATGGATGAATGAAAACAATCCCAAAATCATGACTAAAAAAACATGGATTTTTTCAATTTGACCTTGGTAAAATGTAGTAGGAAATGGAAAATTGATGAGGGGTAAAACTTAAAAAGAATATATAATTCCATCAAATTTAACTCTACTGATTTTGGGAATACCAATTCACTTGGTTTAATTGATCCACATTCATTTTGGATAATTAAATAGGGTGTAAAACACAAAATAAGTTATCCTACATGGATTTTGGATCAATAGTTGATGACGAACGGTTATGCACTACTATCGTTGATGAGATCCATGAACTCTGTTGGCATAATGATCATTGACCCAATCAAGATCTATATTTTTTAACCAATAATTATATTTAATGTAAGACTATATATCCATTTTTTAAGAACCCAAACCTATGAAAATCCTCCATACGGTATACTTATACGATATTCATTCCATATATTTCAAAATCAAAATAAATTTTATGTTAATTTATTTTATTAATTATATGCATGGAAAAAATATTTCGCAAATGGATCATGTCGATAATGGATATGTCAATCCTAAGGTATAACCCTCATACAAAAATCAATGGTGCCATCTTATTTTTTTCAATCCATCATTCAATAGTTATTACACTTTTTAAGGAAAACTGCATGCACATGCTATTTAATATATTTAAAATATTTCAAACATTTATTTCAGGAACACATGGCCTTGAATCACATTCCATCTATGATTCTAGTCTGGAATGTAATATATATAATATCTTAAACTAATACATGGAAAATATGAGTCATTAATTTCTCTACATCATATGAATTTTCATCTCAAAAAGATAAAAAACTAATAAAAATTGTGAGGGTACTGAGCATTCATCTTGGAATACCACAACTAAGTTATATCCAAAATATTCTCATTCTTTCAAAAAGAACACACTACAGTAATCGATTGACAATGAAGTATCCTCTCCATACGTTCCTTGATCTATTGTAGGTACTCTACATATGAGACTCTCTCCTCAATTTCCAGTTCATCCCAATCGATAAAAAGTTGTTGGACATGCTCATACATCCTCATGTGAATCATGGAAAATACATCATATACATGTACAAACAATGGAAATAAAACCCAGTAGTAAGACCCCTCTCTATCTCTATGATGTATCTAGAAAAAGACTAATGAATCACAAAGATAGCTTGACACCACAACCAAATATCATCAATCCACATTAAGGTGATACCATCAATAACACTTGGTCTCCCTCCCCAATATACATATGTCATATTATTCAATACTTAAAATAAATATAACATCACTGTGTATTCATCATCCCCTCCTTGATGAATTTCACCTTCTCTGTAATATACCACACAAACAAAAGGACCTCTGGTGCCGACTCTCCTAGACAATTCCAACAAATAGGAGGCCTATAGGGTCAACCATACGATGCCAAAAATCATTGAAAACTAATTGTTTAATATTATATGACATTATATGAAAACTCTACCCCTGGTTGAGGATCCTCCAAACTGCATCCAAGATCAACAAGCAAGAATACATCATATCCTCTAAAACATGAATGGCTCGCTCAGTCAAGTTGTCAGTCTGGGGATGAAAAATAATACTCAAACATAATTGTATCGCAAAGGCCTCTTATAGTCTTCTCTATAATCATGACATGAATAAACAATCATGGTCTGGAATGATCACATAATGAACGCCATTAACTCGAATAATCATCTACACATAGAGGTATCCAAAACGTTGTACTGAACTCTACTCATGAATAGCTAAAAATTGGGACCCCATTCTTAATCTGTCTATTATAAACCGGATTCCACTGAGAACCCTAGATTTACATGGTATCCCCATAATATAATCCATGGATATCCCATTCCACTTTCACTATGTAATTTCAAGGTGTTGAGCTAAACCAATTTGTAATTGGTGCTCTTCCCTCACCTGCGGACAAGTGAGGCATCGAGAGAGAAACTATACGACTCCCATCCTTATTCCATGATAGAAAAGTATATGCTGGTTATCCATGTACTTATTATTAACATCTATATGTATCGCGAATATAAATTCACAAATATCTAATACATTATTATCCCAAAATTTTAAAGTCATGACCATCTATACTAAAAACATGATTCTATGATCTATTCCTTAAGAATATCTATCAGTATCATGTAATATGTATATCATAGTACATATGGTCTCATAGTAGGTATATCAAAAATTTTAATCACTAACATACTGATAATGATACTGGTTAACAACCATCTTCTATATAAATCAATCAATATCCATGTCCACTACGAAAAACATACAGATTTTAACTACTTTGGCATGCCGGTCAAAAACATAGAACAAGATCTCCAATTGAGTGCATCGTCAAGTATGTTCCCCTTCCTATGAGTATAATTATTCATCATTTCATTGTCTTGGTATAAATCTTGAAATAACCTCTATCTAAAGTAAATATACTTATAAAAGAAGATATACTGGAGAATCTTGTGGTTAGAGTAGGCGATAAACCACTCAACCATCTGGTAGTGTTACCAAATATTAAGTAAAATACTACATGTAATAACTCATGATCATTGAATAAGTAGTTATAATCGTGTAGTTTCAACTGATGTGAAAAAATGACAATAACTGCCTACCTCTACATCATAACACAAAAAATTATAGTCCCTGACACATCATATAACACTACATACTTAACTCATTCATCAGGAAATATGGTTATGGGTTCTCTCATGATAATTTTATTTAAATAATTAATTAACTTCTAGAACCATTCTATAGACAGGAAAGGCTACCTCTTTGGGGTAAAATCTTCCCTGCATGCATCTACTCTAGATAAATTGGGTATATACCTCTGATATTAACCTACAAACCCATGGAAACAACACACCTCATAAACACTCTTGTTTGGCTCCTAAGAAACAAATTCTTCAACCTTCATAGGATCTACTACTACTCATTTCTATTAGATTATGTGTCCCAAAAACTGTACCTCCTAAGTCAAAAATTAGAACTAAGAGGGTGTCCCATAAACATTACTCTCTCAAAGTGCATCTAGGACCTTCTTTAGGTGTCTCATATGATCCTCCTCATATGTAATGTTCACATGGATTTAATTTATGAAAACAACTATGAACTGATCTAATAAAACCATAATGATATATTTCATGAGTCCAATAGAAACTGTTATGGCATTATTAACATTGAACTTCACACCCATGTATTAATAGTGACCATGGAAACATCAGGATGCCATCATTGATATATTCTCATCCCATAATAATTACTCGTGATAGCATGATCTAAGGAGAATATTTGAGAACCATCACATCCCTCTCAACTGAACAATGATTTAGTAAATAATTGTTAGTGAATATATATTATTCATAGTAACCAATTTCTAGCATCGATATTTGACTCATAAACTAGATATTTCATGTTCTTTTTTGGAAAACAACATTGTGTAACCAATGGAAAACATTGGGTCTTACAAATACCTTCTTCTACAAACCCACCAATGACTCCCTCAACAATATAAGATCTATGGGAGCCATTAGATATGCTAGTGTATATATCAATGTGATCCAATGATGTAAGTCAACATAGTAATCTATCTCTCGAAAAGGAGAGATGATTAGCATGACTTTAATATATACATACTCATACTTCACAACAGATATAGGAATCTAAAAAATGTATCATCCACTACTTGAAGGGTTATGGAAACTAACCGGTGAGTATTTGGATCACATTCATATTCTTGATCCCTTTCTTCTCTATGAAGGTTTCCTATTCACCCACAAAAAAATATCTCATTCCATTATTAATGAAACCCAAAATTATCTATCAAAATAGTTAATCTAGGCATGAACTATGGATATACATTTCATACGTAAGATGATTTCATAATTCCTCAACACTACTTCATATAAATCCATTACTATAATCATTACTCCACGCATAAGATGTCACAATGGTTTTTTGATTACAGTCATATAGTCACCACTTATCGGAGTATCTAACTACAAGGTTTTACCCAATGGCTCAACAAAAATCTCTACGTATTGAACTAGAAGTGTGTAAATGAAGGAATGACATGCACCTTTTTCTATTAGCTGTCTATATAATGTTTAAAAGTCAGAGATTGAATCTAGTATAATCCCTATAGCCTTATGGTCATACGACTCCACATATTATAGATGGCTTCATCACTGACCACTAATTCTATGATCTAAGAATGGAACACGTAGGGGTGTTGGTGGTAATAGGTCAACCCTATGACCACCTCATAATACTCTATCAACTTCTATTTCTCATAAACCATCCTATATAACACCGTGATACGTCATATGTGTCAACTTCAGAAACCCCTTGACCATCTCTTGATAAGTATTATGGAGGAAAATAATATTCTATGGTAGATCTCCTCAATCCTCACAGTCGAAACACTTCTTATCCCTGGCTGATTTGATCCATCATAAAAACCCTGTACTGGAGATTGTGTACCCTAGGGTCACCTCCTGAACTATCTGAGATGCTTATATCCCTATGAATAGTATTATATTCCTCCTATCGAGGCCTTATCTATTAGGTTCCCTCAAGAAACACCCACTACCAGCTCTAGCTCTACCAGTAAGCTCTCTAGTACCAAATACCACTCCCCACATTGGTGGGAATTGAGAGGAATATTACTGAAACACTAATATATAAGCATAAGGCCAGCTCAACGATTTGTGATCTAAAGAATTGGTCCCACACAATATCGAATGAGAAATGTAAGATATCAGTGAACCTCACTATGTAATCATCAATGGTAAAATTTACATGATGAAAATGTAGACGCTCCTTGATGTGTAGAGACTGCAATGTAACTAGATAGATCACATCAATAAGAAAATATCTATGTATCTATAGTAGAGGGGTTTCTCATCATATGATATATTCACTAAAATCAACCATCAGATATTAGGGACCTTGATTTTTATCATTGAGAGGACCACCATCAGATATGATAGTGTCCTCACATGGTGGAAAATACATATTACTAATTATAGATAGTCCTCATCCACCATGTGGTCTAGATTAACTATACAATTAGTAGGTTTCTCATATAGAACTCATGCAATTCGCCCATCCAGAATGCATCATTCATTGGAATTTCCAGTGCTATTTCCTCTTTAACGAGTGGTGTTAATACTCTTAAACCATTTACATATACTAACACTTGTACATTCCACTGTAATATATCCTCATCCCAGGGTAGATCATCCATGTGATAATGTAGTGGAATCATGGAAAGTTATATTTCTAGAGACGTCCAAAAATAAAATACTATGTATCATTGTCAAACTAGTATATCAAGGTATTTTTCTGAAGCTCATTTAAAACAAATCCATTTATATAAGGTGCATGTTCAAAAAATTTCATTGAGACAACTTTATATAAGTACTTAGAAGAAATAAAGGTGATCAGAGTCATGGTGAATGGATACGTCGACCTACAAACAAATCTATGTGTCCCTAGTCTGAAATAAGAAACCAGGACACTAAAAACTATTTCCCTTAACCTATATCATTGACACCCACCATTTGGTATAATCATCCTTATATATTACTCTGTCCAGACAATAGAAACCAGGGACTTACCGGTGACTACCGCAAGACTTCTTACAATAAGCTAGGGACTGGAAACCATCTTAGAGTAGGTATATCTCAATAAGTGTGGTGTTATACTAATGTTCCAATACACATGAAAAAAAATTTAATCCCACACAACTATTAAATGTATAAAAATTAAGAAATGCATGAACTACACTATAATCCCCAAACAATAGTGAAACAGTGACGTACTAAAATCCAAAAAAGGGTACAAATACAATCTCAACCTAAAACTATAATAAATTTAGCTTTCTCCTCGGAGAGTACTAAAGTCACAATCAATCTCCTAGAAAACATCTTGGTCTGAGAAGATCAATCTATGCTCCACCAACTCCACAACCTATAGGAACAACCGAAAAAGGGTCATCCTTTGTATAATATGTGACACATGTGGGAACAGTCCATGCATGGGTGAGTATAAAGAAACCCAGTAGCATACCCCAAAACACTAAACATAGGAAAAAATTATATTTAACTCAATACAATATTATAAAAATAAATTTATAATAGAAACATTGTGATATACTCATGAGGTAAACTATACCAACAGGAAGATGAAACTAACTACCAGCAACTAGATTCATCTCGATGTAGTTATAATTCTGGGAGAATCCACCCCAAAAACAAGATATCACAATAGTCTCTCATCCTAATGGTTAATTTCATTCCTATAACTATTTGATCGTTGAAACCTAGAGCTAGTGAAATACATTATTAAATTGGCATAGATACAACTTCAAATACTAAGGGAGATAATGTTATTTTTGTTTTGGAAAAAATAGATTACATACACCATACTCTTATTAAATTGGAAAATATAAAATAAAACATGATACATAATAAAATATGAGGTAATAAATACTTGAAATATTATTCAAATATTTCTCATTAGTAACCTGGGGAAAAGAACAATAATAAGGGAGAGTTCATATTACCAGTAATGGTATGTAAAGTTGAATCAAGAATGAATCATTGAGAATTGTCAACATGGAAAAGTAATAATTGAACACACATTGAATGTAATAAATAAACTCATATGGAATTGAATAAACATTATGGAAATTTAAATGAATGGATACAGATGACATTAAAATAAACAGATAAGAAATAATTAATAAGGAACAGATTTTTTAAATACATTCTATTTAATCAATGAACTAAAAATAAAATGAATCCACATATATGTTGACACATAATATCGGGGATTAGTAAATTCTTAGTCAAAAGGAAGTAAATTATTAATTATTGGATTCCATGTTTCCTCATTACATGGTAACCTTACCAAAATTATTTATTTTCATGATAGTTTAAACAAATATAATTTTTCAAATTATTCATCTTATGAGACTACCAATGCATCAAGGGGATTTCACAAACTTGTTCCCAACTCATATCAAACATGTTAATTAATCATCGAAAGAAATGTGAAGTTTTATTCCAATTAATTCATCCCATGAGACTAATGAGGTATCTGGGGGATATCTATAACTAGGTCCCACCCATATTTCGTTCCTTAAATGGTTGCCAACTTGTGTCTTTAATTTCCAAATAATTATCTAATAATCAATTTAAATTCACAGAAAAGCGCATATTCAAATATATGTATTGAATAAATCATATATATTTTTCAATATTTCCCTAAATAATCGAATAAATTCCAAATTTAAAACCTTATGAAAAATTATATAAAGTTAATTCAATACTAAAATACATAAAATATGATATCCATATTTATGTGAAATTCATGGTCAAATGATCATGGGTAATTGAATATTTTAAGGGTAAAAAAGAAATCAATGATGTGAATATCAATATTATCCATACCCAAATCAATCATAAACCATCCAGAGGATGAATAAATATGGTACTAATAAAAATATTCAATGTGGAGTAATATAATAGTTTTCTGTCATTTATAAATATAAATACTATAAAAAGATCCATTAAAACATTCATGAGGAAAATAACATTTTGATTTGAAACCCCATTTTAAATAAAATTCTTGAAAATCACTTTTGAAAACAATTTCATTACAAATTAATATTTTAAAAAATAAAATTAAGCTTCTACAATTTATGGTAGGTAAATCCAAACATGTAATTTGAGGTAAAATCATCCCATTTTAATGGTTAAAAGGTTTGAAATATTCCTTGATTGGAAAGAGACATTAATATTCCTATGATATGATTGTTTAAAGAAAAATGGTTAAAAATATGTTTAATAATTTTTTTTAAAAGGGAAATAATTTTGATTTTTTATATAAAACAATATTCGTAGAGTAAAATAGGTTCTCCAACTAAAGAGTGAAAAGATGATGGGTTATCTTGAAAACACATTGTAAAACATTTTGACTACCAATGTGTAGAAACATTGTATTAATACAAGAAAATGATATTAATAACAAGATGAGAGGTATATTAATAGTTTTATTGAACAATGTTCAAATAATTTTGATTAATTTAAATATCATAAAATGATCGTTAAAATATTTCATGAGGAAAATAATCATTTATCATTCTAGAGAGTCTCATACCACTTTGAAACAATTTAAATCAAAATCTTAATGATGGAATATATTTCTGTAAAATTTATAAATACTAGGAAGTTAAAATTATTAATGATATAATTTATTAAATTTTTAATTATATAAACCACAAAAAATAAGTATGTGGGGAACAAAATATTTATCTCGTGAGTGTAAAAACTGAGATGAAAATCCCTTAACTTGAATTTACTTTTTGGATGACCGTAATCTAAACCCATGTATAAGGGTCTTAAACATGTTACTAACTTATTGTAGAACAATATTTATATTTATTATATCATATATGATCATCTTATAATATCACGTTACTTATTTGTTAATAATCATTTATTATTTTCTCCATTTTCGATGGTAATTGTCCACTTTTTCTAATATGTTTTGACTTGTAAGTTGTTTTTAATATTACATAGATTTTGATTACTCAATATATATAATGTAAAAAATTATTTGATTATCATATATATTTATTATACAATTATTTATAATAATCCATAATGTTTTGGGATAATAAATGAAATGCACATTTCATGGAGATTGTACATCATACATACAGTTGAATGCTACATCCATATTTTATCATATTAAAATAATGAAATGTAAATGAAAAATGTTTATAATATAATTATGGTATTCTATTTATTTAATATATTATTCATAGGTGTGATAAATTAATCCAATATATGTTCCATGTATAACGTAAATGAATCACATCGCTTTGACTGGGCAGTAGTATACACTTCTACAAACACTGTTTTAGTATTTACACAAAATGAAAAGAACTAGTGAATGTGTTATAAAATAATTAAATAATTATAATGACATGATAAATATCATATAAAATATAAAAAAATATTTTCCATCATAATTACAAAACATTAAATGTGGTAGAATAAAAAGGGGCGATCATTGTTCCTTGAGGTGGTAGTTTTTCATACACTTAAATATTATGTTTGTTTTCAATTATTTTGTAACTAATTTTAGTTATCACCAAAGGGATTACATGGATGGATTAATTTATAAGGGTAATATTAATGTATGTGTGGATTAATTTTTAGGAGCTATTTTGGAAGATATTTCTTGAACCAAAATGGATTCACAGTTTTGAGAAAGGGGGAGGAGATAAGGCGTTTTTCTAGTAGAGGAGGACTAATACTCTGGTAATTTCTATAAAATGAATTCCACCAACTTTTTTACCCTTCAAGGTAGATACGATAATGGTCCATATTATATAAATGGGTTGAAATTGTATCAATAATTCTATGAAATGTATTATGGATGAGTCTCTAGGTTATTTGGGCCCTTAAGGTTAAGTTATAGTTTATTGTGAACTTTAATTTAACCATAACCATCATAATTAATTCTAATTACAATCACTAATATTTTTTGTATGAAACTATGTTTAACTTATTAAGAATTTTAAATTATTTTATTTTAAAATATGTAATCAATTTTTCAACATTATTGTCATTAAAGTGTAAAAAACTGATTTAAAATTTATCATGTTGATGAGACAACAACAAAGGGGTGTAACATAAAAACTTCCAAAAGATTGCTATGTTTTTATAATAAATTTTAAATTAGAATTGATTACAATTTCCTAAAATGGTATAATTGATAAAAATTTAATATTATTAATCATGAAAAAAATTTAATTATATAATTGAACATTTATTGATTCTTCTTTCCATCATAGAGTCCAATGAATGGAAAAGTGGAATACCTTAAGCACAATGAGGGTCACCCTTTGATGAACATCAAAAATTGTAAAAGGCATGGACAAGAAACCCATTTGGAGGGAGTCGCGCATGTATCCTACTTCCCACGAATGTCACCTGCATGCCACCTATGGGTTTCGCAAGTCACTTGCTCTCCCTTTTCTTTTTTTCTCCCAACGTTCCTAGTGGCCTATAAAAAGCCCTAGTGGGCCATCCATTTCGAGGAAGAATTTTTCAAAACTCACATTTAAGCTCTGTTTTCCCAATTCGTTGTCTGAAATCTGCTGAAGACTTTTAAGGTAGTTCTTTACCCATAATGGAAGCCCTATAGAGGACGAATAAGGCCTAAGTGTTAGAACCCATCAACACTTTCACGCCTAAGTGTAAATCCCCTAAGGGAAATTAAGACACTTGCGTGCCACCTTTCCCTCTCAACCGAACTTGCACACCACCCTTCTGGAATCCATTAGGGATGATTATAAGGGTTTGAGTTTAATGTCTCCCAAGTATTACCCTATAGATTCTTCATCGCCCAAAGTGACTCATGTCGTGCAAGTCTACATGCACGACCAGGACTTGAGAGCCAGAACAATACTTGCACACCTCCTTCCTCGTCACCTCCTTTCCACAAATCCACATATCCTTTTTAATACATAGACTTTATAACCCTCTTCAAATCCATTTATGGCATTGTTCCATTGTTTGATTCCATATCAGAAATGAATTATTTGAGTAAATATACCAAAACCATGTGACATACAAGCTTTATGTCACCACAGTTAGAGGTTTCATATAACCTCATCTTTTAAATATGATAATATCTCTTAACATGGGCCTCCTTCCCAGGAGTAAGCCCCAGTATCATAATTTCCATTCACCAGAGCCTCCTTCTCAGGAGTAAGCCCTAGTATCTTAATTTCCCTTAACCTAGGTCTCCTTCTCAGGAGTAAGTCCCAGTGTCAAGTTCCCTTAACCAGGGCCTCCTTCTCAAGAGTAATCCAACGGTCATAATTTACTTCAATTGGGAATCCTCCTCAGGAGTAATCCCCATATTAAAACTCCAAATATCCATAAAGAAAAAATACCTTTATGGACCCATCTCCTGAGATTCTTTCCTAACGTATGTCCTGGTCTTCATCTACTTGGGTTGTCATACATACTTAAGTGTCACATAATTTCTCATAACTGCATCTTTCGTGAAACCATCATCAAATTTACTGATACCTCTTGTTTCTCACACCGAGCATCTTTTACATTAGCGGAGGGTGTAAAAGTAATCATGTTATCACTTTTTGGGCAATTAACCATGCATAAACCCCATATTTCTTAACCCAAACTATATGGATTTTGATATATGACTTAAAATTAGAGTACGTAGGAAGAAATTATAAGGTTCAATCCCATCTTTCATTAATTATATTCTCTCCAATATGATGTTAAATTGTATCCTTCTTATCGAACTACATGAGTTCTGATTCCTTTTTAACAAGGATTCGTAGGTATCCCATCTGTGTACAATCCCAACTCTGAAATAATCCCTATATTCTTGAATGACAATAAATTTCAAGTGCCCCACTGAGTGGATTTAAAACTAGTATGGTCATCACAATGACCTAGATATTTCTATATAATGTATTGAAGGAAACCATTGACTAAGAATCTCCAATACATATGGACGATTCTCTATCGATTAATAATCTCAAATACATAAAAAAGATTCTCTAAAT
Organism: Viscum album; assembly: GCA_963277665.1. Classification (NCBI taxonomy): domain Eukaryota; kingdom Viridiplantae; phylum Streptophyta; class Magnoliopsida; order Santalales; family Viscaceae; genus Viscum; species Viscum album. Next base: position 551,188,983 of record OY728125.1, on the reverse strand, counting down.
ACCTTACATATCAATCATTGATTGCTAATTCTAAAAGGAAACTAATTTTATTACTTGGTGAATTAATATGGATTCGTGAACATGACATAAATCTATGAGACAGACCTGGAGTAGGCAATAATTCCCCTCAAAAAGGTGTGATGATCCTAACCTCCCATCCTCTTGACCAATTAAAATTCTTAAGCATCATCGGTCCACAACTAATGAGCACCCACCTTTGTAACTCTGATCCAAATGGATATAGAATCATTTGATGTTTTAGGTTCTATGAATAAACCCATTTGAAACAGATCGGATTGTTTGATCCTTAAAAAAACAAGGTCATCCCCATTTCCAGAAGAAAAAAAAATGGTGAATGTGACGTGATTCATTAACAAGGTTAAATGATGTTTTACTTATTTGTTAGGCCCCTATTTAAACTCAATAGGAGGACCAACAAAGAAATAAAACACATATGTGTTCATCGAAAAGATGTAGTCTGTCCAAACCTATCTTGATTGTGTCTTCTATATTTAACGGGAACTTTTTAGCAAGATCTCTATGCAACACAGAATGGATTCTTTAAAATTCAAACTTCTGAATTCCTCGACCGCTACTCCTGCGGGATCCTCGTTCACTCTGAGGATGAAATCACCTACTCAGCCTCTTCAATTATGGGTTTTCAATGCATTGGTTACGGAATACCGTCAACATTGTACCATCCCATCTCTGGAGGCTGGTCAATAAGCCCTCCAATTTAACAATTCGCCCGGGTTGTCCGGACAATGATGACTAGTGGACAAAAAGCAGGTGGAGCCAACCACCACCTCCAACCATTTCTAGTCGTCATCCCTATAACGAAACAACCATTACCTCCCATATTATAGGGAGGTGAATGAATAGGACACACAAGGACTCATTTCAAAAAGACAGAAATCCTTCCTGAGGAATCCCTCCTACAATCACCGCCAGACTCGATTGGTAGTGCACCCTCAACACGATGAGGGTATCACCTCTAGGTGTTTGACTCAGGTTCCTCAGACCCGATCATGCAATAAGAAGCTTCATAGGTGAAAATAGGCCAACATGGAACACGTTTTTACCTGTTCACCCTCCAGATATGTCCATCAATCAAACATGATATCAAACAATGAGCGGGCATTTACACCCATTCGTCCTGATTTTACTGCCCAGCAGACTCGTCTGGAAGTAACGCACGAATCCATCCAGGCAATTCCAGAAGAGTACTATAGGCAAGAACATACACTTGTTTATAATTTATCATCCAGTCAATAGTCTCATCTGACTGCAACCAAATAAGCTCTCCAACCAAATTTGGGGACCACCTGTAAACAGGCACACACACACCTGCTTATACTAATCAATTCTGTCAGTAGTCTCGTCTGACAATATTGAAGGATGTTCATCGTACATATTTGGTGAAGAACACTCAGCAAGAACATACACATGTGATTCATCAAGCTAACCAAAAATCTCGTTTGGTAGCACCTGAAGATGTCAATTAGAAATCCCCAATGAAAAACAAGAGGCAGACACAACTATCTGCCCCCACACATGAGTACATTCAGAATTCATTGGAAGGAAATAGAGGGTAGGAATAGGAACACACACCTACTCAAAACATGTAATGGACTTATATTCCCATTCCAGAATCTAAAGTCACCAAGCACATTCTATCAATGGTGAAAGAGCATATGTAATTCCATGCCCATATTCTGGATACCTGTCAGAATATTATAACAACTTCAGCAACATCATAGGGAAATGAATATAAATCTATCACTATCAGTGGAGTGACTCATCAACATGTCACTCCAGAGCATATACACAATTCTATTCTAGTCTAGGAGGGTCGTGGCGCATACTCCCCCATGTCATACAGAAAACATTGTTGGGCACATACACCCGATTTAAATGTGGATAATCAGCCTAACCTGACCATTTCTCTTGATCATGGAAATACACCTCCCCATAATAACCACTTTATTCATCAAGTGGTTTCCAATGTTAGTAAGAATGCATCCAAGAAAAAGACTCATCCATCACAGTTGAAAAATAAAGATCCAATCTACAATAAGGCCTTACACGATGATGGAGTTCTTGAAGCCCTCAGACAATTATCTGATAGACCTCAGGATTCTACTCCCTCATTTCCAAATTCCTAAAGTAACAATAATAATTCTAAAGTTCTTCATCAGAAATTTCCTCATTAAGGTTTTTTTCATGAAAATTTTGTCAATTACGATGTATCATCTTCAAATGAGGGCCAAGATAACCCTCTTCATGGCCAGAAGACCAAGGAGCCATAGGTTTCATCTTTTTCTGTAACCCACCACAGTGGTCCTCCCCATGATGATTAATTAATCTATGAAATTCCTCTCCACAGTAGTAATTCACATTTCCTAGAAAATTCTTCAATAGACAATGCAGTAATGAGAAAGCCCTGTTATCTTGAAGCAATTGAAAATATGAAACCAATCATGTTTGATGCCTTACCACTAGTAGGTGAAATACATTCTCAATACGAAGATATCTCGGGGTGTAGTTCATTATCTGAACCACCCCTAGGTCATTCATCTTCTTATTTGACGAATGAATTATCTACAAATCATGTTGAAACTGATGAAGAATTAAATATTCCCCAGATTTGGCCCAATCAGGTAGATGAATCTTCATCAATTGACAAAGAGAAATTTATGAATATGAGAAAACAACTGGAAAAAGATGGAAAATAAAAGTCATGTTTTGGCTATTAGCTGACTCTCATTGTGATATTCCAGAAACGTTGAAAAAATATAGTATTCACGATATTTGTCTCATCATATGGAAGATTATTTGTCACTTAATAGAGATAATATTATCTTATGATGAATATCAAAACCATGTCAAGAAAATAGAAGGGTTGCAACACCAAATTGACATGACATCTCTCTCAGTTTCCCGACATCCAAGGGTTGAAAAGCATGAGAGAGACCTTCAGCGTTAATGCCATGTCACATTAAAAAGGTTGTGTTAGTTAATTACCAATTCCCTATCAGGTATTCATATCAGGGGATGGGGTTTTTATGTATAATTGCATTTCACTCTTCTCTCAAGTCAAAAAAGCCAGCCAAAAGTGGTCTCATGCAAGGTTTTTGCCCATAGATGGCCACATCTAACTGGTTTTGTGTGTAATCAAAGACTTTCTCAAGAACATGCCTCAACTAGTTCTTCCCAAAGTCAGACAGATAAATAAAAAGTTTTCGAATAACTCTTACATCAATCAAAAGAGAATATCAAACAAACTTCTCCTTTAGAGCATGTGCATCATCAGGTGACAGAGGTCCTAGAAATAATCTAACGGTCATCTGAACCAGGTGATTTGAGTGGATGTAAGATGATGCATATTTCCAATTTCTGGACTAATGTCCACAAAATTAGGAGATTGTTTTATAATGTTTCAGATGTATCATCTTACGATCCACCTCAGCTTTCCAATCTCGGTACTCCTTTAATGCAAATATCAGGATCAATAGATAGGATTCGAGTAGTGGATCAGGAAAAACATGAACACCCCTAGTCCACCAGACTAGGGACTTTTTCAAATTCACAATCTTTTCCTCAGCGAAAGTTAGTCTTTTGTCGATTAGGGATGAATACACAAGAGGAACTCAGGGCCTAATTATCTGGAGATTTCTTGCAAATTACTGTTCATCAAGAAGTTAATGAGGGATCAAACAAACAAGAGGCAATGTCACATAAAGGACATGGAAGAAGACAGTATCACAGAAGCACAGAAAGAAGGGTTGTAATGCATTATGCATCGATAAATTTCATCAATTTCGTTGTCAGTAATCCCTCAAAACATGAGGATCCCTCAGAGGAATTAGATGAATAAGTTACAATTCAAGAATATGTTCACACAAAAACAAATGAAGAAGGTGTTCGTACCAGAAGACAGAGGGTTGCCCAGGGGAAAGACATTCCTTTTGGAAACTCCCTTCCATATTCCAGAAAGGCACATGCCAGGGAAAAGGGTAGATGTCAGGTTACATTACACCGTACCTCTGAATTAGAAAAATCACTCTCATTAGAGGAAAGTTTCGCACAACAAGAAGAAGAAATAAAGGAGTTCAGGAGGTTAAATATAGAACTACTTCAAGGTAATCTTCCCCCTAAGCATGCCAGTGTTAATCAATCAAGGTCATTTTTTTGAAGCTATAGTTATGGATCAAAAATAACCTATGTTACATGTGTAGCCTCCAAGGTCCAATCTTATGAGTCATACGTTACAACAACCGACAATAATACCATCATTGGAAGTACCGGTCACTACACCCATCTAAACTGCAGTTATTTCACCTGCTCAGGTCCAATCTCAACCTGATGTTTCTCAATAATTAATGACTACCATTTATTTATTAACAGCTCGTTTGGATTATATAGAAGGAAAGCATGAAAAAGTTGAACCAAAAAATAGAGCATACCTTGAATGGGTTGATGCAATTCCCCCCCCCCACTCAAATTTTTCGAATACCGCATTCCCAAATTTTAATGGTTCGGGAGATCCAGAACAACACATGAAACATTTTATATCACGTTGTGATCCTATTATGGGAACTCCTCAACAACTAGATGTAGTTAAGCTCGGGTGTTTTTTGCATTCATTACAAGGACCTTATTTTGTTTGGTATACAAGTTTGAAATCTCGGTTTATTACTTGGTGGGAAGATCTCCGTCAAAGGTTACTTTTTCAATTTAGCTCAAAATCTCCATAGACGACAGTTCTTGATCATACCAATTGTAAGAAAATGGAATACAAAACAGTTTCAGATTTCATTGCTCGCTGAAAGGGATTAACATATTTCTTAAGTTTAGCACTCCATAAAGAAATTTTTTTCCAATCTGTGCGGAAAATTAGCATGATGAATTGTGCGCACCTTTAATCCATGTGAAATACACAAGAGTGTTTCGAGACCATACTTCAATCGCTCAGCAGATTGAAGACAATATTATAATGACTAAGGCTAAAACTTGTGTAATTCCATAAGTTTCAGGAAGGAGAAATGGAATGCATAGAATGATACATTTACACATAAACAATCACCTGCACCTTCTTACACATCAAAAACATCATCATATCGAAGGGAAACACCTCCTGATCATCAATAACAACAACTGCCTCATCAATATTATCAAAGAGATCAAAGGCAGAAATAGTTTGAATATTTGAAGAAAAAAGTTTATTATTTCCGGAATGAACATGTTCCTGGCTACTTCATCTCAGCTCTGAAAAACAATCTGGTTTAGTTTACAAGGCCCAAAAGGCTGAACAATAAAGGATATGAAGACCTCCTAAACTATTTCCCATTTCATCAGATGATGGGGAATTACATTCAGAAGTGTTTTGTCTTCAAAGTCCTCTTGAAAAATATGGTGGACTCTGGATAGCTAAAACTAAAAGGTTCTTCAGCCTAGGTAGCATGTGTTACTACTACTGAACCAGAGGTAGCAGACGAGTGGAACAAATTAAAAAGTAAAAATGTGAAAAAATATGATGATTGGATGATCCTGAAAATGATCAACTGAACTCATGCCATTTTACGAACATAATTGAATCATCCAATTGTGTCTTCTAATATGAATGCCACAGAAAAACCCCATTCATAAGAAGAAAAATCCTCAAAGAAGCGGTGTAATTTGAAGAAAGAATATTAGTCAAAAGACGATGAGCTCGTGTCAAAGCTTATGTTGTCTTTGAATCTGGAAGATTTTATACCATCTTCTTCGAAAGCATAGGAACCGCCCCACCAAACCGCATTTCCTGAACTGGTTAATCAAGTATAATCTTCATCAGATGATGAATTGATCATTGGTTCTATTAACACGATTCATTTAACAGGTCCTTATGCCTCGGAAGATTTTTATTATGATGAGACTACGTTCCCTTTATCTAATATAGGAATTAAAAGAAAAGATAGTGGTCTAGGATACAGAGGTAGACATTGATATTACAAAAGACACTATTTCAATCCTACCCCTTCTAGAACTGTATATGCGGTAGAAACATGTGGAAACTCCCTTCAATGGGCTCGACAAGAACAAGAAATTTCTTCCACACATGGAAGATTCGGTCGTTACGCAGTTATTTTGGAAGACCGGTTAGAGGTCACCCCTTATTCCTCTCAGAAAATAGATAGACATAGTTGGTCTATTCTACAGAAGCAAGGAGTATTTCCAACTCCTGCCCCGGTACGGGATGCATATACTACCAAAGCATCAACATCCAAGGAACCTACAAAACCACATCTTCTTGATGGGTAACACAGACCTTTGGTCCAAAATAATGATGTCTTGAAACATTTAGCCTATGTACTAGCCAAGTTATCAATTCTTCATGCCTTAAATCTATCAAAAGTTATTCTAGAGGTGCTTATTGAGGCTTTGTCAAGTCCTCAATAATTCAAAACTGAAATTGCTACGGCTAAGGTCTTACATATAGAGAATGATCCTACAGAATTCCATTCAATGATATCTTTTATAGATGAAGATGAAGATGATATTATTCATGGACATATCAGACCTTAGTATCTATCTGGTAATGTCAATTATATTGACAACCGACGAGCTTTCATTGATAATGGTTCAGGAGTAAATCTAATTAATATTTGTACACTTCGTCAAATGGGCCTCACCGAATTTGATTTGTCTCCTTCTACATTGATGTTGCAAGGATACAACATGAATGAACAAGATCCTCTGGGAGAAATTAAACATAGAATTCATTTTAAAGACATTGTATCTAATTCAGATTTCACGGTTGTTTGTCAAGACACAACCTTCAACATTTTTCGTGGAAGACCATGTCTACATCAACATGTGGTCGTGCCTTCATCATACCATCAATGTATCAAATATTCATTCAATGGTCAAATTGGGAAATTTTATGGTGAAACTTATCCATTCAAAACATGTGAATCTCAATACATTGAGGCATAATTTTATCACGTGTAGGGAAAGGAAAAATTCATGGCAAAGAATGTTACAAAAATTAATGCTCCAAGTGGTTTGGAAAAGATTCTAGTAAACCCATTAATACATGTGAGTACAAATTATGTGTTACCTATCAGTCAAATTGATAGAATAGACATAAATCCAAACACTCTTGTAGAAGTCTCCATAATGCCAGTTATGGAAATTGAGCCAGACAGCATGGGAGAAATTGTTGATTCATCAAACAATGATGAAATCTTAGATGGAGATGTATTTATATCATCTACTGAAATCCAGAAATTCTATACACCATCAACCAGGTTAGAACAAGTTATATCAATGTTAGGGGAAAACAATTATGTTGATTCCAAATCCATCATCTCCTCTTTATCACCACAGAAAGACCCATCATTGTCAATAGGGTCAGAAATGGAAGCCTCTTCTCCACGATGTCCAAATTTTAACTTCTCCCCTGGCCATAGATGTTCTTATTCTTCATATAATAAGAAAGTAGAAATAGAGGAATTAACCCATATTAAATAAGTAGAGGAAGATCTCAGGGATGATCCTCTATCATTTGAAGAGGGTATCTCTACCATTATAGATGTACATAGAAAAATAAATCAAGGTACAAAAGAAGATCCATGCCCCACTTTAACTATTGAAACCATGACTCTTGAAGAGAATGAAATGTATACTTCATTTCTAAAGAAAAATTGAGATTTATTTTCCTGGAATTATTAATAAATTCTAGGTCTCGATCCCGATGTTGCCACTCATCATTTGGGATTACCAGAGGAACATTGAGGATTCAAGCAAGCAGCAATAAGAAAAAACCCAACTTATGCCTCCACAATTGAAGTTGAAGTTGATAATCTTATCAATGTTAACTTCAGCAGAGAAGTCCAATATCCCAAATGGTTGGCTAATATTGTCCTTGTGAAAAAAAATAATGGAGAAATTAGAGTTTTCATTGACTTCAGAGATCTTAATCGGCATTGTCCCATGGATGATTTTCCTGTTTCGATCACATAACTCTTAATTGATGCGACATCTGGCTACGAAGCTCTTTCCTTCAGGGATGGTTACTCTAGGTACAATCAAATACGAATGGACCCAGAAGATGAAGACTCTATATCCTTCAGAGCTCCTCATGGTTTGTTTTACTATCGGGTAACGCCCTTTGGCCTGAAAAATGCAGGTGCAACGTATCAACGTTCCATGCACCATATCTTCAAACCCTTTTTGGGAAATTTGTTGAATGTTATGTGGATGATTGGGTGGTTAAATCCAGACAACGTTCAGATCACTTAGCTGATCTCAAAACCATATTCAACAAACACTGACAACACAATTTGATGATGAACCTAAAATCTGCTTTCGGGGTAACCACAGGAAAATTTCTTGGCTTTGTTGTATTCCATCATGGTAACAAAGTTGATCCTAAGAAGAAAAAATCAATCCATAACTTGTCACATCCTGTAAATATGAAGGAATTAGGAGGACTTCATGGAAACATGCCACATATTTGGTGTTTCGTTGCCAATTTGGATGGAATGTTTTTACACTTCACTAGATTAATGAAGAAGGGAGTCACCTGCCAATGAACTAAATAATTTCACGAAGCATTTGATATACTCATGAAATATCTCTTGATACCACCGGTATTAATGACACATGTTGAATAAAGACAACTTATTCTCTATGTGACTACTTTAGAGTGATCACAAGGTTCCTTCCTCACCCAAAAGAATGATGTTGGGAATGAAAATAGCCTTTACAATATCAGTCGGACTATGCTTTAGGCAGAAACCCAATATTCAAGTATTGAAAAGTGCTTCCTAGCATTAATCATTGATGTTCAAAAATTGAAACACTACATGCAACATCATGAGGTCCAATTGGTTTCTCGCAATAACCTACTCAAATTTATACATAGTCGTCTGATGCTTACAGGATATCTGGCAAGGTGGGAAGTTATTTTGCTGTAGTTTGAAAAACAGTATGTGTCTCAAAGGGAAATAAAAGGCCATGCTCTGGCCGATTTCCTTGTTGAACACCCATCTGTAGAAGATATGTCTTTAAAAATTGAACATCCTGATTAGAAAATCTTCTCTATTCAAGATAATCCTCAAACATTGGAAATGTACTTTGATGGTGCCTCCAGAAGTCCAATAGGGAAGAAAATGAAAGATCCTAAATTCAATAATGTTGGGTTAGGAATCGTGCTTATTTCCCCAGAAAAGTTAGTACTACCATATTCCTTCATATTGTTGGAAATCAGTACAAACAATGATTCAAAATATCAAGCTCTCATTACAGGCATTGAATTAGCGCTTCAGGCACAGTTGAATCTTTTGATGGTAAAATGTGATTCAGATTTCGTAATCATACAAATCAATGGGGATTATTCCATGTGAAAAGAAGATTTATTTCCTTTATGTGACTATGTTAGATAGTTAATGGAAGAATTTCCTTCGGAACCGACATTTTCTTATGTCATGTGATCACAAAATTCCTAAGCTGAGGTAGAAGCTAATGTAGCCACTTCCTTGGAAGACCCAAACCGGGACGAAAAAATCATCATTATTGCCCACCGTCGTGTAGTTTCACCTTTTGTTCGAACCAGAACAGATGAAATCAATGAAATGAGTCCCATTTCTTCACCATAGGGCCATTATACAGGATGGATGACACCTTTTAAAAAATACCTTCAAAATGGAACACTCTCACTTGATAGAGCCAGGAAAGAACAAGTTCTCCGACGTGTGGTCAATTTTACTCTCTATCATAGCCCAGATCGCCAAACAATTCTCTACAAGTGAGGTTTTGATGGAATTATCTTTAGATGTATTGATGGTGATGAAACAATGGCTGTCATAAATGAAGCACATGGATGAGTTTGTGGCACCCACCAGTCTAGACAAATACTTTCTGATCAAATTAGAAGGCTTAGAAACTTTTGGCCTTCAATGGTGCATGATTGAGTTGATTTCACTAAAAAGTGCCAGTCATGCCAAATATGTTCCAACATCATTCATCAAACTCCGGAGATTCTTCAAATAGATAAATACTTCTGACCGTTTGCTACATGGGGAATGGATGTAGAAGGACCATATCCTCTCACTATAACTAAGCAGTTTAAGCCTATTCATACTGCTACTGACTTCTTTTACAAATGGGCAGAAGCAATACCTCTCAAAGAAGTCGGTGCTGAATGAATTGTTAGCCTTTTCAAGTATAACATCATTACTAGATTTGGTGTCCCTCATACCATATTCATGGAAAATGGCACTAACTTCTGTTCATCCAAGGTGATAAAGTTGTATCAATAATACAACATCAAATCCTACCATTCATCTCGGTATCATTTAGCGACCAATGGAAAAATAGAGGCCTTAAATAAGACTCTTTATAACGTACATCAAAAGATGGTGGATAAATATAAGAAATCATGGAATGATAAACTTTTTAATGCTCTATGGTCTTATCAGACTACCACCCACACTACTACATGTCAACTCCATATTCCTTGGTATATGGAATAGAAGCAGTCTTGCCCATTGAGGTTCAATGACCTTCACTCAGAGTAGCCAGTTGTGATCAGCCATCCACAGATGAACAATCTCAGAAGTGATTTGATAAATTGAAACGATTAGATGAAAATGATTGTTCTCCCAGCACCACTTAGAAGTCTATAAAAATCGAATAGCATGGGATTTCAATAAAAAAGATCTTCTTTGTTCATTTATTCAAGGAGAATTGGTATTGGTCCTCATAACAGAAATGATTCTAGAAAATAATCCTCCAAAGCTTGAGCCAAAGTGGGAATGGAGTTATTTAATACATTAGGTGTACTCCAATGGATCTTACTCTCTAATATCAATGGACAGAGAACTCATTGCGACTCCAACTAATGAAATATTCTTGAAGAAGTATTTTTTGTAACACAAATACATCCCATTGTCCATGCTGCAAGATATTAAACTGCATTTCCACCTATATCGTCCAACATGATGTTAAACTATATCCCATTCGGCCTCCAACATGATGTTAAGATGTGTATCGTCATGTGTGATGTTAAACTTTAAAAATTCTTTTATACATATTACATGATGATAAAATGTACATGCTCATCTATATGACATTTACACTTTGAAAAAGTCCCTTAATATGTGCTACATGATGTTAAACTATGCACATGTCCTGAAAGACTTTAAACTGCACAACAATACATCCTAGCTACATGAAACTATACTGTACAACACCCTTTGTCCCACATGATGTTAAACTGTGCATTGTTAGGGTTGATGCTACCTCTTGTTGCTCACACCGAGTATTACTCTCATTAGTGTAGAGTTAGCTTAAACCAGAACACCCCCTTTGGGCTACTAATCACACGTAAGTCCAAACACCATCATCGGGTCATTGTCCTCCAGTAAAAATCGATCACCGATTCATTCTCAATCAAACTACACAGACTTTGATCCTTGTCTTCTAGGCACAGTACTTAGGCAAACTCCTGAGGTTTAAGCCCAAAACCAATATCTTAACATCAGTTCACCTCCATCTCATAAAATGTCGATCCGTGATCCCCCAACCAATATCTTACCATTGGTTCACAATCGTCCATGCTATATGACGTAAAACAATACAATCCAACATTTTCATTGCTTCAAGACATTAAACTGCATAGCAATACATCCTAGACACATGATTCTAAACTGTGTAGCACCGGTCCATGCATATGACCTTAAACTATTCACACTTTTTTCGTATATGACAATTAACTACAAAAGTCTCTAACACCCTCACCTGAGAGAGATTCATTACTCACATTGATCTCCAATCACGTAATATTCCAAGGACTACGTGCATACATGTCAATTCCAAAACCTTTAATCTTGGGTCGAACCATCATTGCACTAAAGTCCCCTTTCACCCTTCTCTTGTATGAACCAAATCTGTACAGAGGATATTTCAAGAACTATGTATGGACTGATTCCCATCTCTATGCGATAATTAGGAACGTTCGAGCATCCCTCGAATCTAGCCCCAAGTATTTAGGACAAAGCCCAAACCCCACTTTCTGTCCCTTTCCTGAAAGGTCTCACTGCGAGCACAAGAATGTGGTATGAAATCGCTGGCCTTTATTCACATTAGGTTTATATGAAACACCCAATGGGTCTCCTTAATTATGGTCTGAGAACTATTCCCCTAAACTAATATCTCCTATGCTCTCATCCCAAATGACAGTAAAATGTATTGCAAGAGCTATATATGGCTTGATTCTCATCCTAATGAGATATGTAGTGAAGTCCAGCATCTCAATTCAGGACCAAGCCACAACATGATTATGGTCAACATTGGTCTATGTATCTCCTACATGCATTGGACAATACCCATTTTCATGTGTCATAATCCTAACATTAAATTCTTCTAGATATCCATTACCCTTTTTTTGACTTCTAGTCTCAAAATGTCTGATACCCAGGAATTCATTTTCCTAACCATGCAGCATGTTCCCTTAGGTGGACGTGCATAAATAGTCTACATAATGGACCTATCGGCCAAAAGATGATATTATATGACTATGCAGCCAATGTCGTATGATGGTCCTGCCTAATTCAACCCCTTATTGGGTTTGTAAAATATTGGTAAACATGATTCTTGGGGGGGAAACCTCTTTTGTCTTTATTGGTCATAATGACGATATGTAGGGATCTGCAAAAAACAGCCACCCTTTACATATTTTTCACATACTATTTTTCATGATTTGAATGTATTCAAGTCTATGGATTATATTTCCCTTCCCTATGATTGGTTTAGACCTTCGCATGAGTGACATTCATCCAATTCGTTGTCAATATTGATTGGGAATATCCTCTCCATATTCAAGTACCTCTCTCCATAGAGGAGGCTCAATGCTTTGAGAAATTTGAATCTCCATAAACATTGACTGGCTTTTAGGAATAGATAAGTAATATTTTTAAGAGTTCTTTTTCCTGACTATGCAGCACGTACCCTTATGTGGCCTTGCATAAGTAGTCTACATAATGGACATGTAAGCCAAAAGATGCAATTATTTGACTATGCAGCCAATTCCCTTAAGTGGCCCTGCATAATTCAACCCCCTAAAGGGTTTATCAAATAGTGGTAACATCACTCTTAATAAATACTTCCTCTAATGTCTTTTATCCCTTTTTCCATATCACCCCTTAGATTCAAAATTACATAAGACATATTTTACAGGATTTCCCACATACTTGAATGTGGTAATATGTTTTCAAAAAAATTATCAATGAATTGAGTCAATTTTAATATATTCAGTCAAATATATTCGACCATAAACATTATCCATTTTATGTCCAATATGCATGACATTAAACTGCCAACAAGAGACAAGATACTCATTAAATTGGGAACCTGTAAAAAGAACTCTGAACAAAATTCATGTCTCACCTCGCTAAACGTACATTTTGTATGATTTTGGAAATATTGAGCAACAAAAAGGTTCAATTTTTGGGGCGTTGTTTTTATAATCCTAGATAAAATCAAACTAAGAATTCTAGGCTCATTGGCTTAGTTAAAACCATTTAATTAATGTAGTCAGAAAGAGAATTTTGGTACAAATGATTGAAGATAAATTGTCTTTTTCATTAATAAAAAATATTATAAGAACATCCACATATAGGAGTATATTATCTTTTTCAAGAATTACAAGACGATTTCAACATAACTATTCATTTTATTTACGGCATCCCGAGATTTATCAGCAGCCACTTGAAGTTCATTCACTCGACCAGCTTCACTCTTTTCAGCTTGATGGAGTGATTTCTTGGTATCTACCATGACATTCCTACCATCCATTTTGAATCCTTCCAATGAATTGTTAAGTTGGTAAAGTTATCCAGTAACGACATCTAGTTATTGCTGAAGGTTCATCGGCTAGATAACTTTCTCCTTGATCTTATGCTTCAGATCCTTCAGCTTTGCAGCATGATTAACCTCATTGCGGGACACTACAGCCTCAGATTTTCTGATATTTGTTAGCAGCCTTGCTCTGGTCAGATCTTGACGAGACTTTTTCTTCTTCTCTATCATTAATATGAATTGTTTCATAGTGGTATGGAACTCTTGATATCCAAAACTGCCAAGTCCTATCATCATAAACAAGGATGACAGTCATGGGATCTTCGGAGGAAGCTCGTTAAGAGGCACTTCAGATATGATCTTTCAAATATTCTTACATGTCACACGACGTGATCATTGGAGCACCTTTTGTACCTCTGGATCTGATTTAGCATCGCAATCACAGCGGGATATAGACCAGGATTAATGTATGTAAGGATGTTCCATGTTCTACTCCTTCCCCCTAACCCTCGGTACATCACTTTCTACACTTTTTAGGGCTGAGGCTTAGGATACACATCCGGATCTAGCCACTGATGTTGATGGCCTTGCATTGTCAATTGAAAGCTTTGGTTAGTTTCAAAGTATAAAAAAGTATATTAGATATATTTTAAATTAAGTAGAGCCACACATATTATTATCTTTTACCCAACGATAGATAAGCAGCATAAGAATTATCCTCCTTGTCTATCCTAGCTTCAATAGGATTTTCAGGATGGATTTTAGGAAGCTCTGCCGAGTTAAGTGCCACTTGAGCTAGGGTATCTGGAATGATAGGGTTGTATCTAACCCCTTCAGTCATAGGCAGATCAGCAGCTTTCTCAAAAGGAACTAGAAATTTCTACCAATCATGGTCCGAGATGTAATAAAAAAATTAACAGGACAAAAGATAACACTCACACCCAAAATCTTCTATATCAATGGTATTTTCACATGATCTAATGTTTCTTTAAAAGACGTTTCATGTTTCATCATTTCATCAAGGGATATCCTAGATTATAGGTTAGTTTCACTAGTGGGAGCATTTTACATGTCTTCTTGGTGACCATACTCCTGTGACCTCTCACCCTAGATAACTTCCTCAGATAAAATTGCAGAGTCAGTTGCAAAGGACACCAAATGTTCTGGTGCAGGTGTTAAACCTAAAGAATCATATAATAGATGTTAGTTGATATTTTCATTCATCCTTCTATAAAGTATTGTTAATTTACCTGAAGCTGGCTCTTCTCTCCTTGCAGCAGCAACATGAGAAGTATTGGGAACAGACGCTGGCTCTTCTTCTCTCATTGTTTCTTCAGGAGCAGCCAAGTCAGAATGAATTTACGACTATTCACCAGCACCCTCCATCATTCTTAGAGTAGGGTCAGTACAATGACTGAATGGAGAAATTGAAGAAGCCCCTTCAATCCCAAGAAGTATGATCCACCTTTCATGAGTTAGGATTCATTACTATCCAAAGAACTTACCACTACTGAAGAAGCATTTAGTTGTGGAATTCATCCTTCAATTCCATAACTTCTTTGAGGTTTTTGGTTTGTTGACATCATCACTTCGAAATAAAGTTATTCTAGAGTGAAAAGCGTTGTATAACTCCTCATCCATGAAATGATGGTCTGGTGATACTTTTCCTGGATCACGAGGAGATTCAGGGACTCCAAGAGCAATGCCGCCAGGGCTGTACTGCGGTGAAGGGGCCTCAATATTACATTCCTTAACAAGCAGTAGGATAAAGAAAGTAATTTCATTGATTAAAAAATAATTTACTGAAATAATGATGCAATAAAAATAAGGAAGGCAATTTACATCTTCAGGAGCCACGTAATCATGCCACTCTTTGTCTACTGATGCACCAATCCCCTCAGTGGTGCCACAAACCATCATTTTAAACACC
Organism: Viscum album; assembly: GCA_963277665.1. Classification (NCBI taxonomy): domain Eukaryota; kingdom Viridiplantae; phylum Streptophyta; class Magnoliopsida; order Santalales; family Viscaceae; genus Viscum; species Viscum album. The sequence continues at coordinate 551,173,208 of OY728125.1, read as the reverse complement.
AGCTTAGTGATAGGAATGCAATCATCATTGGCATATATGAGAATTTCCATCTCTCTGATGCAAGCCCACACTTCATCAGGGTTATCCTAGAAGAGGATATCAGCAGAAGCCTGGAGATCCCCCACTCATGGGATATGTATTCCTTCTCATAAGTCCATCTAGATGGTTTCAGCATCACAATATAATATCCTCCATGTCTAGATAGCCTTTGGTCATAATTATCATTAATGTGCACCAGAAGGCTGCGAGGAGGGTCCTATAATCTGGGACGTCAACTTCTTCCCAGCTCCTGTAATGAAAAATAAAGGATAAGAAAATGAAACTTGTTGCTCTATAAAATTATGGAGACTAAATTTCCCCAATTATATAAATCGACACAAGTCAATTAAGTAGGTCTCTTGACTCTGGCTGGAGGATTGTATCTGGCATGAGGACGTTTTGACGCATGGCGTGCCTCATCATCCCCATCCTGGGAATCTGGTGAATTAGCCCTTGGTGAAGAACCTAGTGAATCAGCTCTGGGTGAGGAAGAGTCACCTTGAAGATGAAAGGTTTATTTCCAAAAACTTATCATTTTTCTCCACACCCGGGGGACATGAATATTCAATACCCCTACTAGGTATGATACTACCCAGTTCTCGGCATACCATGTAGTCAGTCGACTCACCGCTCTAGCAACTGGTAGATCAAACACTACCCAGGTCTTCTCTATAACTGTCAGCAACCATAGTTATTGAGAAACCATTGGATTCTACTCTGACCTGATGTTCATGAGAGGGGATACAGCAATATCCTACAGACATTTTAATTGGTGTGAAAATCTATATAGTGTATAGGCCTCACATATAATCTCTTCATCGATTATGGCGTCAAATAAGCCATCCCGGTAAGCCAGCATATATGACCTCAATTCTAGGATAGATGTTCCATCATCAACAAACTGAAAAGATGGAGTGTTTCTATAAGGAAATAATTGAATTTCTTGGAACATGATCAGCCTCACTTTCAGATCGTACGAATTGAGGGACAATGGAGAAATTCGGGAAAATTCCTGCACCGATGGCCTAAAAAACATCCAGGAACCTGTACTCCGCTCTGTACAGTTTATGTCCTAAAGTGAGTGGCTATCCATTCACACAAAACATGGAATAGTTCCACTATTCTCAAAAGAGTCTAACACATATATACATGAATTAAGCTCCTGTGAATCTTCTCCAAACTGGTATGGCCAACCAAACCATTTTTCTCTCAGCCAACTTGGCTGCAAAAACGAAGGTCCCTGGCCTAACCCCTCCCTTCAAATCCCTAACAGGAAGAAGATAAACACTGAGCCACAAGGATAAGAAGCCCGCAAGACATTTCTTTTCTGGGATTCATTGATTCACTTCATACCCCCACATTTTAAACTCTACCGCTTCTAGAGTTGGCCAGAACGTGCCAAGAGTGCCCCTCTTGTCTGATCTGTGGAAGTTGGAAGGATGAGTATAGGTGGGCCCCTTATCCATATTTATGACAAGAAACATGTCCATCCACTACATTGTATGGATATCTTATCTAGAGTGGTATTTCGTGGTTTTGGTATTCTTAATATTGTGGAAAATTTTCAATAACTCTCGAGCCAAAGCCAGAGTCTTCTCTGAATCATTCCAGGTCACCTTAGGGGGATGAACTCATCATACACATCTCCCAGAATTGGAGCCCCCGAGATTTTTTTAGACATCCCAATAGATGATTCCCGGTTCTCCATGAGTCATTTGGAAGGAATTGGGTTCTGTGCTGTAGTGGATTATTAGCTCCATCACAAAATCATCATTCCGGTAGACATATGTCTGCCCATCCCATCCAGCTTCATATATTGATTCTCCCTTCTAATCCTCGACACGAACCGTATAGGTTTGTCTCACCCAATATTCCCACGGCCAAGTCAACATCACAGCTCCTCTAGGATGGAAATCCCAACTCTTTTTCCATCCCTTGGATTGGTCCATCTGAGAATTTCAGAAAATTGAGGGATAGCAATGCGGCTGCAGCTCAGGCTTGTGAGGCTTCAGATCTAGAGCACATGGGCTATGATGAATTATGAATTCCTTATCCAATGTTCTAGAATTGAAAAATGTTCCTACAACTGAGACATTTTCCGAAGTGAAAGTTGTGTATTTCTAAAACCAGGAATGAGGAATATAATCCCTTGCCACTGGAATGTTGACTCTTTGCAGATGAACATGGGCATATAAAGGCATGTAGATGCTCTGTGGGATATTGGCATGACATTCATTCATGTACATAGCTAAATATGGGGGAGTTCAATCAAAGATATCATAATAATCATGGCCAATGACGTTCATCATATCATCTATTCTCTTACTGGCCAACTCATCAGCTGATCCAACTATTTAGGGATCCATTGAATCTACAGAATGATCAAACAATGAAGTTTAAATAAGTATGTTCATATGAAATATTTGTGAAGAAAACCAAAAAAAATGGATAAGGAATTAAGGCGTGCAACTGTTGTTCTGCATGTGTTGCAACATAAGTGTTGATGCGCATGTATTGTCGGGCATGTGTTGTTGTGCAAGTCAATATCCATACCGGAGAAGAGCAACACAAAGAAGAGCTGACGACCGAGAAAAGCAATGGACTTTTGTGATGAGAGATCAAAGGCTTTAGAGGTAGGATGTATTGTGCGAAGTGATTCCCATATATAAAGGCGATCCCACCACCCTGCGCACTGGAACCTTCGCGCCACAATCTGCGCGCCTAACACTTGTGCGCCCCTGAAACATGGTTTATTGTTTTCCACAGAGTCAAATCCTCATTCTTATTTCAGATACAACTCTGAGGGAGGACTTTTGTGGACGCTACTTTTCCATCACAGAGTCCAACGAATGGAAAAGGGGAATATCTTGAGCACAATGAGGGTCACCCTTTGAAGAGAAACAACAATTAATAGAGGCATGGACCAGGATCCCATTTGGAGGGAGTTGTGGAAGTATCATGTGCGCCACACAAGTCACATGTGTGCCACCTTTGGGTCACGTAAGTCACTTGTGCGCCGTTTTCTTTTTTCCCAAGGTGCCCAGGGGCCAATAAATAGCCCTTGTGGGCCCCCCATTTTGAGGAAGAATTTTCCAAAACTCAAATTCAAGCTCTGGACACCCAGGTCTTTTTTATGACGTCTTATGAACACTTCTAAGGTAATTCTTTACCTAGAATGGAATATCTAAAGAGGAATAATTAGGCCTTAGTGTTAGAACTCATCAAAAATTGCACGCCTAAGTGTCCATCCATTAAGGGAAATGAAGACACTTGCACACCGCCTTGGCCTCCCAAGGGAACTTGCACACAACCCTTCTGGAAGCCTATAGGGATGATACTAAGGGATTGACTTCAAAGACTCCCAAGTATTACCCTATGGATTATTTGTCTCCCATGATGACTCATGTCGTGCATGTCTACTTGCACGACTAGGACTTTTGTGCCAGAACAATACTTGTGCTGCTTTTTCTGAGACACCTCTTTTCCAGAAATCCACCAATCCTCTTAAAGAAATAGGCTTCAAAACCCTCTTCAATGCCATTTATGGCATGTTTCCATTGTTGGCTTCCATATTTTAAAGGCATTATGTGTGGGAATCTCCCAAAAATGCATGACTTACATGCTTTATTTCACCATAGTTAGAGGTTTTTTATAACCTAATCCTCTAAAGATGAGAATATCTCTTAACCTGGGCCTCCTTCTCAGGAGTAAGCCCCAGTCTCATAATTTCCCTTATCCTGGGCCTCCCTCTCCGGAGTAAGCCCCATTCTCCTAATTTCCCTTAACTTGGGCCTCCTTCTCAAGAGTATGCCTCAGTTTCATGTTATATTAACATGTTCCTCTTTCTCATGAGTAAGCCCCGGTCTTAATTTCCTTTAATTGTGTATCCTCCTCAGAAGTAAGCCCCATGTTAGAACTCTAAATCTCCATAAAGTACAAATACCATTATAGACCTTGCTCGTGGGTTTCTTTCCTAAATTAAGTTCTAGTCTTCATCTACATGGGCCTTAAAACATATGTAATCCCCACATCATTTCTCATAAATGAATATTTGATGGCATCATCATAAAATTTACTTATACCTCTTGTTTATTACACTGAGCATGACTCACGTGAGATTAAGGTGTAAAAGTAATCACAACATCTTTTTTTGGGCCATTAACCATGCATAAACCCCGTATTTCTTAACCCGAACTATGTGGACATTGATCTCTTCCATAAAAGTTGAGTATGTAGGAAGCCTTTATAAGGTTCAATCCCATCTTTCAAAAATTATTTTCCATCACATATGAAGTTGAACTGTATCATTCTTATCAAACTATGTGGGTTCTGATTCCTTTTTAACAAGGATACATAGGTAGCCTATCTGTGGGTATGATCCCAACTCTGAAATAATCCATGTATTTCTCAATGACAATAAACATCAACTGCCATACTGGGCGGCTTTATAACTAGTATGGTCATCATAATGACAAATAGATTTATAAATAATGTATTATAGGATACCATTGACTAAGAATCTATATTACATATGGATTATTCTCTATCGTTGAAGAACCTCAAATACATATAAAAGATCCTCTAAATCCCATACATATCAATCATTGATTGATAGGTCTAAAGGAAAACTCATTTTTATACTTGGTAAATTAATAAGGATTCGTGAACATAACATATATATATATGAGAGAGTCCCGGAGTAGGAAATAATTACCCTAAAAAATATGTGATGAGCCTGAACAATCATCCTCTCGGCCAATGCAAATTCTTAAGCCTTATCAGTCAACAAGTAATGAGCACCTACATTTTTAAAGTGGGACAAAATGGATATAGAATCAGTGGATGTTTCCAGTTCTACAAATAAACTCGTTATAAATCGATTGGAAGGTTTGAACATTAAACAAATATGGTCATCCCCATTTCTAGAAGAAACTAAATTATATTTATATTAGATGAAAATTATTATTGAATTAAAATTCATTATTTTCCACAATTCATTAAAAATGAAACATCCCCTAAAAATTCCATGAATTCCCCATATGCTATTTATTATTATTATTTTTAAAATAATAATATTATTTTGACATATATAGTTCAAAAAATTAATAAAAAGTGGATTATAAATGGGTTCTCCATTTAATGGTAGTAAAACTGCCTTTATAAAAATATATGTTTTTATGCCTAAAAGTCGGTTTGTTCAAATATTATGTCTATGAAATCTATTGAATTGATATAAAAATTTTTTTATTGAATATATAATATATATATTTCATCACAATAATCCACTAATAGTAATTAATTTAATTTTTAAAGATAGAACACATTTTGGTGCAAATAAATATATTTTTATAACAAACATTTCTTATTTATTTAATTGGTTGTTATATTCATTTCTAATCAATTTGTAACTAATGAATTATTTTTAATTTTTTTTTAAAAATATATTTGTATATGTTAGTGAATAATAACCATAACTACAAATTTAACAGCTTTGTTGTGTCTTATTGTATTAAATAATATTACTTTAATAAACTATTATTGTTTAGTTAAACCCATGTCTTGGGTGTAAAAAAATCTATTAAATATGTAACACCCTAAGCATGCATGATACATTTCCATTTGAATAATGAAATAGCTTTCATTGTACGCAACTTTGAGATTCTAACCCACCATGTCCAATCAAACTAGCTGTTATAAATAGTAATGCCCACATTCTGAAATGTTATAATTTTTTTTTCAAAATGGCCTTCATTTTTGAATTCATAATATCAAAATTATCTTAGAGTGATATTTTTTGTATTTTTTTGAAAACATTCAATATTTGATGAATAATGAAAAACACTACATTATTGGTTAAAACTGATTTCTTTATTTAAATGATTATTTATTTTATTTATATTTATTGTTGGTAAAAATAGATATAAAATACCTATATAAGATCAATGTAATTCATTGGATTCATTTAATGATATGTTTTGATATATAAACATTTTATTGATCTTCTTACCGTCTTTTACCCACCTCCTAGGAGCATTGGAAAATTTTAATAAAACATAATTTTACCACTTCGGTTAGTTTAATTTCAAAAATAAGACAGACATGATTGATATAAGTATGTAAAATGTTGTTCAATAAAATGAAATTAATTTTTGGTGAATGGTAACTTTTGACTTGTATTTAGCGTGATTAAAAGTAATTATGGGAATTAAGGGTAAAAATGATATCATAATTACCCTAAAAAATGTCCTAATTCTATTAGATAAATGATTATTTGACCAAAAAATACCTTAGGAATAAAATATGACCCCCTTTGGTACATTTGGATTAGATTAAGACATTCATTATTATTTTATTTAATGTAGAGTTAAAATTGTGAAATTCAAAATTTAATAACTAAACCATTTTTAATATACTGTTATACATAAGATAAATTAAACTATAAAAATAATTAGAAAGATAAAATGATTACATACATAATGGTATTTTATTTATAATTTTTAGAGATTAAATAATGTAATTTATTTATAACACAATGATGATGTAGTAATTACCTTATTAATGAAGGATTAAAATAATAGATATTATAAATATCCAAATAAATGTAATTTGATACTTTTGATGAATTTCACTAATTTTATAGTTTAATATGAAATTTTAGGGTTGATTAAATAATTTATTTTGTAGTTTTCATGTTGTTATAATTTTCACAAAAACCAAATACGAAATAGTGTCAAAATTGTCAAAATTGAGTTTTTAATACAAATACTATATTATTAATTGATATAATATTCCTAAAAATATAAGGTTCGGCCAGTGGAAATAGATAAGGTTATATGTATTAATTATGAACCACTAGGGGTTCTCTTTGCTTGTTATAGTTTGTTTATTACCCATATAATATAAAAATACAAAGAGACATGGTAAATTTCAAACTATTTGACTAAAAGTAAAATCTAAAAGATAATGTTTATATGGTGACCTAAACCTGTCTAAAACCTTTTTTGAGAGTTTTTAGACCCATACCCACATTTTCTTCAGAATAAATCTATTTTCGAGCCACTAGAAACTGAAAATGATTTTATAATAAAATAATATTTCAAACATTTCTTAAAGTGACCATCACCTTTTATATAAACCAGTACTTCAACTTCTCTTAATTTCACACCACCAAAGCCATTTTCCTCTGCCAACCCCTACCCAAATATCCTCCCAACTTTACTCCCTTCATCCTTGATGCCTTTTTTTGGTCTGGAAGCCGTCTTAAGGAGCTCTTTTTATAAAATCAAAAGGATGAACCTGAAGAAGAGGTATATATTTCATCACCTCTTTCAAGTTATTTCCTTCATTAAATTCCTATTTCTTTTTTGATTCTATTCTAAAATAATAACTTTAGTATCTTCTAAATATATTTATGTAATTATAAATATGGTTGTAACACCCTGATATTTTATGAAAAATATTCTTTTAATTACATTAATTTCTTGTTTTTTATGCTACACCAAGATTACCTTGTGCTATACGCAACACCGTATTAGCTTGCAGTATACGCAACACTATTCTTGGATCGTGTTACACACAATTTTGATAATAGTTATTCTACACAACATTGAGTATATATATATATATATATTCAATGTATTAATGAAATATGGTTTGATTATGTTATACGAAACAATTAAGGATTCTTGCACAGCATGAAACCCTAACTTGGCTTGCATTACACGCAATTGCGACCTTCCTCGATAGCGTATTTTGTACGCAATACCGGGGTTTACTAAACAACGATATATTATTATAATATTATTATGAACTAGCCCGTATGAATAGTATTAACTAAATTTTGAATCTTATAACATTATTATTCGTCTTAAACATTTTCTAGAACATGGTATAAGAACAAAATAAATTTTTCGGATAAAATAAGTATTTTTCAAAAAATGCAGTTTTGCCGCCTTTTGATGGCGCATCCACTTTAAATCTAGTTTTTGACATGTTTAGAAGTTCAATTTGACAAAATAAAATACTTATTTGGAATCATGAAATAAAAATTTACTTTGGAAAATTTTTTCATATTATTCTGGTAACTTACATATTTTGATGAATAGTAAAAACACACTATATTTTAATTAAAAACAAATTTTTTCATCGCAATAATTTATATGGATAAATTAAAATATTGAATGGTTTTAAATTATAAATTGAATATATTTTTACCATTTAATATAATTTATGTCATTATCATTGATTCAACCTTGAATTCGTTGGATAAATTAATTCAATCTTTTGCAATGTTTTAAAGAAAAACCTGTTTTCTTTCGACAATGGGATTAATTTTAATTTAATTTCTGCAACTTTTTTGTATTGAATTTGGAAAAATGGATTACATATTTGGAATCAGTGGATCCAAATTATGTTAATAAGCTACTTTTTATTTTTGGGAATTATGAATAGTAACTACGGTAAATTTTATTTACCATAGTTAAAGGTAAATCGGGTAATTAAGGGTAAATATAATATTATAAAATTACCCTAACACATGTCAAAAATCATATTAAATGACTACAAGTCGACCCATATCACCTAAGGGCCGTATTATTATCATTTAATGGACTTTTTTCCATGAAAATAATTTAATATTTATTAAAACCAAAGAATGTGACAAAATGTCACTTTCTTAAATCTTATAAGTATAATAATATTAATTTGGTGATAAACTTGATGAATCTTAGAACATGAATATTCTCCATAAATATAATACAATTATCTACTTCATAGGAATTTATTTAGAATTTTTAGGGATTAAATACGTATCATTAATTATGACACAATAGTGATGTTGAAATTATTTTATTAATTAAAATATAAAATAAATTGTTTTAAGAATATTAAAATAAATATTATATGAACTATTTAATGTGATACAATAATTTTCTAGAAACATATGACATTTTATTAATCTATTAAAGCTTTTAGATCGAACATATCTTCTGTATATATTTTATTTAAATACAAATAAATGAATAATGTCAAAATTGACACTATTGTTATTTTATAAAAATAACATATTATAAAATTGTTTAAAAATCACAAAAATATTTAAAAATTATAAATTAAAATTTATATGGTCGAAAATGTCATAAAGTGTCAAATTATGGAAAATTAACAACACATATGTAATTATTTATAATAATTTAAAATTTAGAATATTATTACCACAAATAAAATTAAATTGATAAATAAGGATAAATCAAGTTTATAATGTTTAAAATAAATTCATAACATGTATAAATTTTATTAGTTGAGGATATTACAATCCTATTTCATAAATCTTAGGATATGAGTCATTTTAGATGTTTTTAAGTGGGGTTGGGATTTAATATAAACTAATATTTCTTATTTTTCCAATGGAGCCCCTCTCCTCCCTTATAAAAGGGAACCTCATCCCTCTCCTCCTCACACCAATTTGAGCCTTCACGCTTGGCCAAACCCTACCTATTTCACTTCCCCACTTCCCTAGAATCATCCTAGAGGTTCCGGTATTCTTTAATGTCCAACCCTAGTGCCCTAAGAGGATGTTAAGAAGAGGCACGTCAAAAAGAGGTAATATCCATTACCGATCCTTTCTAAATTCTTTCTTCTACATCGTCTTATTTAGTTGTTTCATTATGAGGTAATAGAATCAGTATCACTCATATACTGATATGTTATTATAAATATTAAACAACCCTATTTCACCTCTTATCCATCCTACGGAAAACAAAATCATCGCGCGTGCGTACGTACGGAATACCGTCTCCACGATGTGATGCGATTCGTTCTACATGATCATCATTGCATAATGATTATATAAATGAATTTAATGAATGAATATGATATATATTACAGAAATAATATTCTGGAAATGAGGTATCTATAACCTAAATAGAATAATAAGAATTTATTCGACAAACACGCATAAGAACAAAAAATTAATAAACACCCGAATAACAAGTAGTAATGAAATATTACTAAAAATAAGCTAAGAATATGACCATATATGATATCATAACAATAAGTATGATTCTGGAATAAGTCAATGAAATTATTTAAATCATTATACAGGATGTTCGGACACTTACGAAGCAAATCAGAACTAAGGTAAGGGAAACATCACAATCTCATTTTTATCCAAGATTGTTTATACTTTGGTATTTACTGGGGTGTATTTTATCATCCACATCCATGTTTCCTAAATATGTAATATTGTTTACATCCACCTATAATTTTTTTAATCCAATTTTACCCTTCGGTGAGTTTTTAGTAAAAGATATGAAAGGAATCATTTGTCATTTTTTCGTACGAGGTACTTTTTGACTTTTCCGACAAAAGTATGAGAAGAATTTTTTTAACTTATACGGCATGAATGAATTTTTAAAACATTATTTCCAACAAGCTTCCTTTACAAGTTTTCATGTTTATTTTTAATCAACTTATTTTAGTTTAGAATTGTGTGACATGTTAAGAAAGGAAAAGTGTTTTTGAAGTAAAATTATATTTTTCTCAAGAATGGACTTCAAGTGTTTTATCAAAATTATTTTCCATCTAAGATAATATAGGGTTCTATTTCTACCCCTATTATTAAATTTATTTGATTATGTTGTGATGAAATTATTTTTATGAATTAATTTATCTTATATGAATTGTTTTATGATGTCATGATGTTTAAGAATCTCATTTTTATTACATGGGTTATGCAATGATGTATCGTTTATGATTTTTTGGCACACATAAGAATGGTTTCATTATGAGATGGGTGGGACCTATATCTCCCTCCAATGAATTGGGTGGAGATTTTATATCTCATGAGATAGACATGGCTGGAACGGTAGGTTAAACCGGTCCAGTGAAACAGGACTGAAACGAGGAGTGAAATTAGTTCAGAAATGGACATTGTCCACTAAGATAGTCTTGAAAAAGAGTCTTGACTAATAAGAAATGATTATATATGATTATGTGTTTATTCCACAAAGTTTCATGTTTTATGTTATGATTATTGGGATTACATTTAACTACTATGATTTTTCCCATGTTATGAAATTATGATTTCTTTTGCAGGTTAATATTTCCAAAATTTATGTTCTTATGTATATGATGTGATTGATATTTATTTTGATTACCCTTACTGAGTATTTGAGCTAACCCTTTTTTGTTTTCTTTTCCTCGGGATATAAAGAAATGTTTTAGGTATAAAAAAAATGAATATCTTTATTGGAGATGTTGAAGATCTTTCACCATGATTAGAAGATTATATTCGGAGTTTCCAAAGACACTAAACTATTACAGTCCTTATGTGTGTGTTTTTGTTACGTACTATGTATTCCGAAAAAGTAATATAATGTCCATGTACGTTAAGCTTCGGGTCTCTACATTTTGTATCAGAGGAAAGGTTTAGTCATCCTTTGGAAACTAGGATGCAAAAACATTAGTGAGATCCCTAGAGATATTTCTAAGGTATATCTAGGGATGTCTCTAAGGATAAGTATACGTATAGGTTATAGTCCTCAAATTACGCTAATGATCTTAGAAATTAACCTAAGATGTTAGATATTGAAGGTACTCCCCCTTTATTATATTGTTTCCCCTAGAATAATTTTTTCCTCTCACACTATTCTTTTTGGGTTTTAGACGATGGCTGGAACCCGAAGGAACCGTGTTGATCAATGTAATGGAAAATGCAATTATTGTACTCCGGAGAAAACAAATGTTATGGGATATGGAGTTCAAAATCTTATTTCTATACTTACAAAAGATATGAATCATTCTAGACTTACAAATGAGCAGAGAAGGGAACAACATTCTATTGAGTCCTTCATGAGAAAACATCCACCTTCTATCAGTGGTTCTTCTGATCCACTTGTTGCTGAACAATGGATCAGTACCACTGAATAGATATTTCAGTTATTCAATGTTCTAAACATGATAAAGTCATCTTAGCAGTATATCGTTTGGAAGGTGAAGCTGATCAATGGTGTAATCTTATCAAGAATACGAGGCAAAGATATGAAATTGAGTCCATGGAATGGGACGAGTTCAAGAACTTATTTTTCAATAAGTACTTCCCTTGTATTCTTCAAAAAAAGATTGAGAAGGAGTTTCTTGAACTAAAGAAAAAGGATGATGAATCTGTTGGTGTATACGAAGAGAATTTTACAAGGCTTGCAAGGTATGCATCTGGCTTTATCATCCAACCTGAATGTAAATTTGATCGATTCTTCAGTGGCTTAAAACCAAATCTTTGAAGGGAATTAGCTATAAGAGACTTCAGTAGCTATGAAGAAAATGTGCGATGTGCTATCAAGGTAAAAATGGAAGTTGGTGTTACTTATCCATCTAATAGTTTTGACATGAAACGAAAGATGGAGTTCAAGGAGAAATATCAGAATAATGGTGAAAAGAAGATGAATGTTTCCTTATGATAAAAGTGTGGAAAGAAACATGGTGGAGATTGTCTTAAAGGGTCAAGTAAATGATTAAAATGTGGAAAGGAAGGTCATCGGGCATTTGAATGCCGCAATGGTGGGAAGAAGATGCCTAATGATGCAAAAAAAGGAAGGGATACACAGAATGAACCTACTACACTTCAATTCTTCAAGTGCAAGGAAATGGGGAAATATGATAATAAATGCCCTAATCCAAGGGTTAGTGATGATCGACATGAGAAACCACTTAAGGCAAAGGACAAAGGGAAGTCACATGCAATCACCATTGGTGATGTTGAATATGACAACGATGTGGTGGAATGATTAAGTGTTTATGTAATGAGATTCCAGAATAATGTTGTATATAGTATCGTGGAATATTGGAATATTTATGTATTGGTCTATTGTGATTTTCAATAATTTTATGGCATCAGTAACCATGAAACGTGATTGAAATATTTTTGGAAAGCAGATGATATCCACATAATGAAGGGATAAAGAGAATATAATATGTTTGATAGCATTCATGAGCTCATGATTGATATAAGGACTAAGTGATATCATGGTTTGAGTATATAGAATTTTGAGGATTTTGGTATGTGGAAAGTGTTAACTTTTAACTGCATTCATGTTTTCACTAAGGTTCAATGGGTATTCATTATTCAAGAGAATACATGATTAAGGTATTCACATGTTTGTAATTTGACCAACAAGATATATCTTATGATATATGGGGGATAAATTATGGCATTCACGTGATCATTTTCTTTATACTATGAGCTTAGATTGAAGTATTTTAGAGAAGCCTAATGATTAGAATGGATTATGTTGGACATAAGTTAGTATTGTTTAAGGATAATTTTTTTGATATTGTTGATGGGATGTTATAGTAATATAGCATTAGAAAAAGGACAACCTACAGGACGGGCGACATCCCATCGCATCGGACAAGGCTATGGGAATTGAACCCACAACCGAAGTGTGACTGGCCTTTATCGCCTACCACTGGCCTATAGGAAGTCCCTGTTTAGTAGAAACTAGTTTGATTATATTAATTAGTATAATTTAAGTAGTATAAGTCCATTTTAGGAACCATGTATGATTAATCTCACTATAGATGGACTTACGTATTTTTTTGATAACATTTCTAACCTTTTGTTTGAGACAGATGGAATGACCCCTCATTCTATCACATGATCTGCTAACGCATCACGAATGACAAATTAAACTTCATTTCTTTAAGAGATGAAGTGGAAATTGTCCAAATAATGACTAACGGTGAGACTATACCAAAATCACGAAAGTATTTATTCTAATTCCAATTTCATCAACATTAGGGAAATGATCTTGAAAATAAATTTTTTTGTCCTAGTTCCCTTATATCCGATGAATCAGATGGTACCATAGATCATAAAAAATCAATAGCTTTGTGATTTTTGGCTTTTTCATAGCCATGTTCTCTACCACTCTCCATCAGAACTTGATGGTTATATTTTTCTTCCATATACATATTTTCACCTATATTCTCCTACGTGGAATCCCAGTGATGAGATAATTTGGGTAACCATTACATTTCATACTTTAGTTTCTAAAGCCATGTTTTGGTATTCCTTTTTACGATGTGGGTTTCTATTAAACAAACATTCAAGTAGTAAACCATTTATAACCCCGACAAATTTCGAGGGAGAAATTCATTTTAAGGGGGGGTAGAATGTAACACCCCGAGATTTTATGGAAAATATTCTTTTAATTTCATTAATATCTTGTGTTGTATGCTCCACCAATATTACCTTGCGCTATACGCATCACCGTATTAGCTTGTAGTATACGCAACACTATTCTTGGATCGTGTTACACACAATTTTGATAATAGTTATTCTACGCAACATTGAGTATATATATATATATATTCAATGTATAAATAAAATATGGTTGTATTATGTTATATGAAACAATGAATGATTCTTGCACAGCACACAACCCTGACATGGCTTGCATTACACGCAATCGCGACTTTCCTCGATAGCGTGTGTTGTATGCAATACCGGGTTTTACTAAACAATGATATATTATTATAATATTATTATGAACTAGCAGTTATGAATAGTATTAACTAAATTTTGAATCTTATAACATTATTATGTGTATTACACATTTTCTAGAACATGGTATAAGAACAAAATAACTTTTTCGTGTAAAATAAGTATTTTTCAAAAAATGCAGTTTTTCCACCTTTTGATGGCGCACCAACTTTAAATATAGTTTTGACATGTTTATAAGTTAAATTTAAAAAAATAAAATTCTTCTTTGGAATCATGAAATAAAAATTTACTTTGGATAAATTATTCATATTATTCTGGTAACTTTCATATTTTGATGAATAGTAAAAACACGCTATATTTTAATTAAAAACAACTTTTTTCATCATAATAATTTATATGGTTAAATTATAATATTGAATTGTTTTAAAGTATAAATAGAATATATTTTTACCATTTAATATAATTTATGTCATTATCATTGGTTCTACCATGAATTCTTAGGATAAATCAATTCAATCTTTTGCAATGTTTTAAAGAAAAACCTGTTTTCTTTCGACAACAGGATTAATTTTAATTTAATTTCTGCAACTTTTGTGTATTGAATTTGGAAAAATGGATTTCATATTTGGAATCATTGGATCCAAATTATGTTAATAAGCTACTTATTATTTTTGGGAATTATGAATAGTAACTACGGTAAATTTTATTTACCATAGTTAAAGGTAAATCGGGTAATTAAGGGTAAATATAATATTATAAAATTACCCTAACACATGTCAAAATCCTATTGGATGACTAAAAGTCGACGCATATTATCTAAGGGTCGGATTAGATTCATTTAATGGACTTTTGTCCTTGAAAATAATTTAATTATTATTAAAACCAAAGAATGTGACAACATGTCACTTTCTTAAATCTTATAAGTATAATAATTTTAATTTAGTGATAAACGTAATGAAACTTAGAACATGAATAGTATCCAGAAATCTAATACAACTATATACATCATAGAAATTTATTTAGAATTTTTAGGGATTAAATAATAAACATTAATTATTACACAATAGTGATGTTGAAATTATTTTATTAATTAAAATATCAAATAAATTGTTTTAAGAATATTAAAATAAATATTATATGAACTATTTTATGCGCTACACTAATTTTCTAGATACATATTTCATTTTATGAATGTATTAAAGCTTTTATTTTGAAAATATATACTATATATATTTTATTTATATTCAAATAAATGAATAGTGTCAAAATTGACACTATTGTTATTTTATAAAAATAACATATTATAAAATTGTTTAAAAATCAGAAAAAAAAATTTAAAATTTAGAACCTAAAATTTATATGGTATACACTGTCATAACGTGTCAAATTATGGAAAATTCACAACACATATGTAATAATTTATAATAATTTAAAATTTAGAATATTATTACCACAAATAAAATTAATTTGATAAATAATGATAAATCAAGTTGATAATGTTTAAAATAAATTCCTAACGTGTCTAAATTTTATTGTTTGATGATATTAAAATTCTATCTCATCTAAGCTTCATATATGAGTCATTTTGGTAGTTTTTAAGTGAGGTTGGGATTTAATATAAACTAATATTTCTTATTTTTCCAAAGGAGCCCCTCTCCTCTCTTATAAAAGGGAACCTCCTCCCTCTCTTCCTCACACCAATTTGAGCCTTTATGCTTGGCCAAACCCTACCCATTTCACTTCCACACTTCCCTAGAATCATCCTAGCAGTTCTGGTCTTCTTTAAAGACCAACCCTAGTGCCCTAAGAGGAGGCTAAGAAGAGGCGCGTCAAAAATAGGTAATATCCATTACTGATCCTTTCCAAATTCATTCTTATACATCTTCTTGATTAGTTGTTTATTTATGAGGTAATAAAATTAGTATCACTAATATACTGATATGTTATTATAAATATGAAACAACCCAATTTCACCTCTTATCCATCCTACGGAAAATGAAATCATCGCACGTGCGTACGTACGGAATACCGTCTCCACGCTGTGGTGTAATCTATTTTCCACCACCACCTTACTTGGATGGGTATAAGGGTGAAATTAATGAATATATATTATTATTTTAAAGTGGTTTTTATTTTGAAATAGTATACATACACTCCAATACAATTCCACAATCATGGGAACGATATCATCGCTCGTGCGTACGTACAGAATACCGTCTCCATGATGTGATGCAATTCGTTCTACATGATCTTCATTGCATAATGATTATATAAATGAATTGAATTAATGAATATGATATATATTACACTAATACCATTCTATAAATGTGGTATCTATAACCTAAATAGATGAATAAGAATTTATTCGACAAACACGCATAAGAACAAAAAAGTAATAAACACCCAAATAACAAGTAGTAATGAAATATTACTAATAATAAGCTAAGAATATAACCATATATGATATCATAACAATAAGTATGATTCTGGAATAAGTAAATGACATTATTTAAATCATTATACAGGAGGTTCGGACACTTACAAAGCAAATCGGAACTAAGGTAAGGAAAATATCACAATCTCATTTTTATCCGATATAGTTTATACTTTGGTATTTACTGGGGTGTATTTTATCATCCACATCCATGTTTCCTCAATATGTAATATTGTTTCCATCGACATATAATTGTTTAAATCCAATTTTACCCTTCGGTGAGTTTTTAGTAAAAGATATGTAAGGAATCTTTTTTCATTTTTCGTACGAGGTACTTTTTGACTTCTCCGACAAGAGTATGAGAAGAATTTTTTTAACTTATACGGAATGAATGGATTTTTAAAAGCTTATTTCCAATAAGCTCCCTTTACAAGTTTTCAAATTTATTTTTAATCAAATTCTTTTAGTTTTGAATTGTCTGTCATGTTAAGAAAGGAAAAGTGTTTTTGAAGTAAAAAGGATATTTTCCTCAAGAATGGAGTTCAAGTGTTTTATCAAAATTATTTTCCATCTAAGATAATATAGGATTATTTTTCTACCCCTATTATTAAATTTATTTGATTATGTTGTTATGGAATTATTTTTATGAATTCCTTTTTCTTATATGAATTTATTTATGATGTCATGATGTTTAAGAATCCCATTTTTATTACATGGGTTATGCAATGATGTATGGTTTATGATTTTGTGGCACACATAAGAATGGTATCATTATGAGATGGGTGGTACCTATATATCCCTTCAATGAATTGGGTAAAGATTTTATATCTCTTGAGATAGACATGGCTAGAATTGTAGGTTAAACTGGTCCAGTGAAACAGGACTGAAACGAGGAGTGAACTCGATTCGGAAATGGACTTTGTCCACTAAGATAGTCTTGGCAATGAGTCTTGACTAATAAGAAATGAATCTATATGATTATGTGTTTATGCCACAAACTATCATGTTTTAAGTTATGATTATTGGGATTACATTTCACTACTATGATTTTTCCCATGTTATGAAATTATGATTTCTTTTGGAGGTTAAGATTTCGAAAAGTTATGTTCTTATGTATATGATGTGATTGATATTTCTTTTGTTTACCCTTACTGAGTATTTGAGCTCACCCTTTTATGTTTTCTTTTCCCCAAGATATAAGAAAGGTTTTAGGTATAAAAAAATGGAAGATCTTTATGGGAGATATTGACGATCTTTCACCACGATTAGAAGATTATATTCCGAGTTTCTAGAGACACTAAACTATTACGGTCCTTGTGTGTGTGTTTTTGTTATATACTAAGTATTCTGCAAAAGTAATTTAATGTCCATGTACGTTAAGCTTCGGGTCTCTATAATGGTAAAACCATACTTTTTATTCTATCCATCCAATAAATGATAAAGTCAACATATGTGCGTACGTACGACTTACCGTCACCATGTCGTGGTGTAATTTGTTATTCAAACACTTCATTATTTTGGATGGGTATAATAAGGAATATAACTGATGTAAATAATAAATATAACATGTTAATTATTTTGTATATATGATATACCATCCAATTACATTTTATTTCATCATCAATATAATGATATTATCGCTCGTGCGTTTGTACTGATTTCCGTCTCCAAGAATGCGATGAGATACATTCCCCATCATAATAATTCAAGAATAATTTTAATTTTATGATTAAATTTAATTTTTATGAACATAATATCATTCTATATATGAATTAAATACATCATATCCATATCAAATATGTCATATGTGACCAAGCATATAATGAAAAATGAATCAGTTAACACCCGAAATGATGATTCAACTGAAATATTATTAAGAAATAAATATTAGAGGGTCATATATGATATCATATTTATGTATATAGTTATTTTATAATTTAATTAAAATGATTTTACTATAATAATGGTAGTTAACGGACCCTAGACCAGGGGAAAATACAAGGTAAGGGTTAATTTCACAATTTCTTTGTTATATGAGGTTGTTTTTATATAAATATCTATTGGGAACTCATTATCATCCAAATCCATGTTACTTAAAAATATATTTCAATAAATATTTACTATTTACTAAACTACGATTTAATTTCATTTATACCCTTGTTTTACTTTTTATAAAATTATTTTAAAGGAATATGTCTATCATTTTCCAAACAATGTACTTTATTACTGTTTTGACAAAATTAAGGTAGGAATGTATTTTTTTAACTTATACGGCGGGTGTGGTTGTTTTTTGCAATTATATCGTCGCTGAAGCTTCCCATACAAGCTTATAAGAATATATTCAAAATAAATGATTTCTTTTATGATTATGTGACTTTAAAATTATTTCAAAATAGAATGAGGTATTTATTTCAAATAGTTTTCATTTCATCAATGTCAACATACATTGTTGGATTTTAAACTTGTTTGATGTTAATTTATTATGATACAAATCTTCCATATTGTATTGAAGTTTTTTTATATTTTTGACTCTAAATGTGTTATTTTTACACCATTCATGGATTATGGTTAATGTATTGACATTTTGTTCTGCTAGTTGTAATATGAATGTTTATGTTTTGTTTAGAACTTTTCATATGAGGAATGCATTAAAAATAGTAAGTGACAGGTGGATCCCATTATATATCCTCGAATAATTAGTTGCTCTCATGAGACAAACTAGTGTCCTAGAATAAGGTCATGAAAAAATTTTATTTGTCTTCTTGGTTGAAGGCCTAAACTATGTGGTTATGAGGTCTGGCATTATGCATTACATCATTATGATGGTTGTTATTGATATTTCATTTGATTATTTGACTACTATAATATCCATGTGAATAATTAAATGGAATTATATTATTTTATCTTTTCCATATTATGATAAATTTTATTTTTAATGGGATTTTGTTTTAGTCTTATACATTTACTTAAATGTTTGTGTTTATTTTAGAATGTTTCTTATATATTGATATCCTGACTGAGCATCTCAGCTCGCCCCTTTCTATATTTTACATTTCCCAGGATGTGAAGAAGTATTTTTTGGTTGACCTATGTAGACAGGATAATGATATAAGTTTGTTCAAAATGGCACAAAATGTTGTTGTTGTTTTTATTTCATGATGTAATGTTAAAACTTTGAATATATCTAGTACTTTCAAGACTACTAGACTGATTTGAATTTCTTGATTTGATCCCTTGTGATCATGAAATTGTTATGTAATAATACACCGACTCTAGGTAAATGGTTTCAGGGCATTATAGTTGGTATCAATTAAATTTTAGTACAATCCTTGGAAACCATATTTTAAAAAACTCCTATTAGAGAACATTACCCTAAGATTGAATTTGAGAATTACTATAGAAGAACTTCCTAGAATTTTGGTATTGTAGAGATTTATTGAGTTTTCCAAGAAATCCATATCTGTTTGGATATGACCTGGTAGAGGCGGGTCTGGCACAAAAGTACGTAGGGGTAAAACCCAAAATCACCACTTTGAGCAAGACTCTAATGGGAACTGCTACACAACAACTGGCCTTCTTGCACTATTGGTTACGACACTCTCAGGGGATATGCTTAGGATAATCTTCAGTTTCATTAAAAACCATTATGAAGGGTTTTTATGTATATACATCCTCAAATAAAACATTTTTATGATTATGGATTATATCCATAAACTGTTCAATTTATGTTAAGTATTTTAAAATTTTGGAATTCTGTATTGTGATTCATAAAACAATCTAGTGTATGCAGTTTTTTGGAAATGGATCGTAGGGGAAATAATGGAAACCATATCAACTCACATAATCCATGTTGTGATTGGAATCATACTCAATATAATTATAGTGGAGTTGGTGAAGAAACAAGTGATGAGAATTTTATCACCATAATTGGACAACTCACTCAGGTTATGAATAATAAACTAACCCGTAAGGAGAAAACAAATCCACAATGCGGAGGATCAATGTAATATCACTTCATGAGGAAACAACCACCAAAATTCAATGGGTGTAAAAATCCACTAGTAGCTGGGAAATGGATAAATTCCTTATAGAAGACATTTCATGCATTGGGGAGTAGCGAAAGGAAAAACGTTCTCATGGTAGTTTGTCGCCTAACGAGAGATGCTAGTCAATTGTGGTCATTAATCCAAAACAAAAAGGAAGATGAAGAAGTATAGGACATGGAATACATGTAGTTTAAATATATTTTCATAGAAAAATACTTTCCTTGTAACCATCGAGCATATATAGAAATGCAATTTCTGAGAATTAGTTAAAAAAGGATGATAGTGTTGCAATGTATGAGTCGATCATTACAAGGTTATCAAGGATTGAATCATATTATATATGTAACCCGAGGAGTAAGATTGATTGAATCTTTTATGGGTTAAAACCATTTTCCCATCGGGCATTAGTCTCACAATCCTTCTCATCGTATGAAGATATTGTCTCATGCGCTATCAAGACAAAAAAGGAATTCTCTAAGTCATATGACTTTGATACAAAGCAAGAGAAAAATAGATCCATTTAACACTCTAGAAATTTAAATAAGGGGAATACTGGATAATTTGAATATCCATCCTTCGGTAAATGTGGGAAGAAACACCCCGATACTTACCTGAAGGGAATGGGAATCTGCTACAAGTGTGGTGAAAAAAGCCACCATTCTCATGATGGAAAGGGGAAGAAAGAGGTTGTCAATGTTGAATGATACAATTATAGAGAAAGGACGCATTATTCAAATGAATTTCCAAATCTCCAAGGGAACATAACTCTTAAAAATCTAAGCGAGAAAGGCCATGCTTATTCAATCACTACTACTGAGGTCGAAGCTCTGAAAGACATAGTGGCATGAAATTTAATGGTTTCCTCATGTTTATCCAATGGTATATTTGATTCCAGATTATTGCATTATTTCATATATTCCTTGTTTTCTATAGAAATTAGATATTTTCAATTAGACTTATCCTGGGATTTTTTAGTCAAAACATCTAAGGGATGTGTCATCGCAACAAATTTTTATGAACCAGTATGAATTAGAGGAAATAAATGTTCTTTATCTAATGATATTATCATTATACCCATGATTGAATTTGATATAATCCTCAGAATGGATTGGATTTCAGACCATGATGCCAAAATTTATAGTAAGAAGAAAAATTCTTCAATTTCTGATGATGATAAGGAGTACCATATATTTAGAGTATAAATGTCACCACTAGATTCTTATCTTGATCCACCCTAATATCATAACAAAATACAATTATTGGGGAGGAATAGAAGGAAATAACTATGGGCATGGAATGGATTGTTTAAATAGAGTATGGAAATATTATGAAAGAATATGTGGATGTGTTTCCATAGGTTTTTCATGGAAATACTCCAGAACAAGAAATTGAGTTTTCCATTGATCTAATTCCCGGTTCAAGACCCATATCGAGGACCCCTTTTATAATGGCCACTGTGGAATTAGTGGAACTAAAAAACAACTAGAGGAATTGAGTAATAATGAATTTATTCAACCTAGTGTTTCTCTATTGGGATCCCTTGTCCTTTTTGTTCAGAAGAAAGGCAGATCTATGAGGTTTCCCATTGACTATATTGAGATAAATGCTATAACAATAAGGGACAAGTATCCCCTACCTCACATTGATGATTTAGTTGACCAACATTATGGTTCACAATAGTTTTCAAATGTTGACCTTCGATCTGGATATCATCAATTGTGTGTAAATAAGGAAGACATTCCGAAAACAGCATTTCGAACCTGGTATGGGCATTACGAGTTTACAATAATTCCTTTTGGATTGACTAGCGTACTCTTTGACATAATGGATCTAATGAATATAGTTTTCAAGGAATATCTTATTGACTTTGTTATGGTATTTATTAATGATATCTTGGTATACTCCAAAAGCGATGCAGATCATGAAAATCACTTGCACATTATTTTAAAGACTCTTAGAAGAAATGAATTATATTGGACGTTTAGCTGGTGTGAATTCTTGATTCATGGTATTTCATTTCTCGGCCATTTTTTCATTAACGATGGAATCTCTGGTGATCCGTTAAATACCAAGGTAATACAAAAAATGGCAAGCACCAAATATTATAAATGAGGAACGTAGTTTTATTTGTTTAAAAGGTTATTTTCCACGTTTCATCCAGAATTCTTCCCGTTTGGATGACTCATTAACCAAGAACACTCGTAATGGTGTAAAATTTGTTTGGAAAAAAGATTGTGAACAATGTCTTGAAGAACTAAAGAGAAGATTAGTCAATGATCCAATCATGACTCTCCCATCAGGTAACGATAGGTTTTTTATTTATTGTGATTCTTTAAAAAATACTTGGTTTTGTCCTTATGTATAATGATAGATTTATCACCTATGTATCACGGTAGCTAAAAATTTGTGAGAAAAACTATCCTACTAATGATCTTGAGGTAGCAGCTGTATTCTTTTCTCTGATGATATTGAGACACTATCTTTATGGTGAAAATTGTGATATTTATATTGATCAAAAGAGTTTGAAGTATATTTTCTCACAAGAAGAACTCAAATGAGGAAAAGGTGATGGATTGAACTACTCCTGGATTATGATTCCAATATACACTACTACTCGGGGAAGGAAAATACAGTGGCAGATGCTTTGAGCAGAAAGGATCATAGAGATTTGAACAAGATGAGAGTTTAAAGGGATAATATTTTTCTATATCTAGTAAAGATGTATATGGGAATAACCATGAAAGCTGAAACATTAATGCTTTTTCAAATTGTTGCCAAACCATATTTACAAGGAAGGATAAAAAGATCTCAAACTTGTGATAAGGAATTTCAAATGAATATTAGATGTATGAATGATGGAAGATTGAGTGACTTCATATATGAAGATGTAATTTTGAAATTTGGGAAGAGACATTGTATTTCTAATATACCTGATCTAAAAATGTTATTGTTCAATGATTCTCATAGATCCATATTTACATTACACCCTCATATTACTATGATATATAGTGAATTGAAAGAACTTTTTTGGTTGGAAAAAATGAAGAGGGGGATTTCTGATTTTGTTTCAAGATGAATGATTTGTCAACAAGTGAATGTCGGAAGGCAACAACCTAGAAGATTCATAAAACTTCTTCCCATACCAGAGTAGAAATCGGATAATATTATGATGGACTTTGTCATCAGGCTACCAAAGACTACAAGAAGGAATGATGAAATAATTTTCACCTTTGATCATCTTAACAAGTAAGAAAATTTTCTTTTTATAATAGAATATTTACCCCTTGAACGTATGGCAAGACTATATATTAATGAAGTTGTAGGACTTACTGGAGTACCCATATTGATTTTTTATGATCGTGATCCCCATATAACATCAATATTCTAGAAACGTTTTTAGAAGGAGTAGGATACTGAACTTCGTTTGAGCTCTTCCTACCACCCTCAAACCGATGGAAAATCACAACGGACTATTCAAACCTTATAAGACAAGTTGAGATCTTGTTCACATGACTTTAAAGGTATGTGGGATCAATATTTTCCTCTGGTTAATTTTCATATAACAATATATTTCATTCAAGTATTCAGATGGAACCATATATAGATTTAAATGGAAAGGGATGTCACACACCAACATGTTAGGATGATGATTGTGAAAGAAAACTCGTACGCCCTGAACATGTTGAGGAATCAATGGAAAAGGTGAAGGTTATCCAAACCCACATCAAAGAATCCCAAATTTTGAAAAATAGAAATGTCGATAACCGAAGGAAGGATTGGAAATTTCCTGTTGGAGGGCATGTTTTCTTGAAGGTATCTCAATGGAAGGGTGTTATACGTTTCAGTAAGAATGGTAAATTGAGTCCCAGGAACATTGGACCATTCGAAATTCTAGAATGGATTGGAGTTGTAGATTATCGTTTTTCAGTGACTCAAAGTCTCTCTGAATACCATGAAGTATTCCACGTATCACTATTGAGAAAATACATGCATGAACCAGCGTATGTACTCACCTATCTATCTTATTGTGAAGAGCCAGTAAAAATCCTTCATACCAGAGAACTAGTGTTTATAAACTAGACCAAAGATCTGGTAAAAGTTCTATGAGGAAATAATCTGATGGAAGATGCAACTTGGGAACCCAAGAAACTTATGACGAAGAACCACCAATGAATTTTTATATATTAATATTCTATAAATTTCTAGTATGAAATTATTTTTAGGAGGGGTGAGTGTAACTCCTCAATATTCCACAGTAAATTTCCGTTTGAATAACACAGTATCTTGCATTATACGCAACTTCGAGATTCCACCACACTGTGACTAATCAAATTAGCTGTTATGAATAGTAATAATCACTTTTTGAAATTTCTAAATTTTATTCCTCAAAATGGACTTCATATTTGAATTTGGATTATAAAAATTAGCATAGGATTATTTTTTGATAATTTTCATAATACAATCAATTTTTGATGAATAATGAAAAACACTACGTGATTGGTTAAAACCAAATTTTTTATTTACATGATATTTTATTTTATTTAAATTTATTTTAGGATAAAATAGATACATATTACATATATAATATAAATTTAATTGATTGGAGACATTTTATATTATGTTTAGATATATAAAAATTTAATTGAACTTTTTACTGTCTATTAACTACCTCCTAAAAGCATTTCCATAATTCAATAAAACATCATTTTACCGCATCTATGAGTAGAATTTCAAATATCTGAGAGACATGGTTGATATCAGTAAATAAAATGTTGTTCATTAAGATGAAAATAATTTTTGGTGAATAGTTACTTTTGACTTTTATTTACCACAGTTGAAAGTAAATAGGGAAATTAAGTATAATACTGATATAATAATTATCCTAACACATGTCCTAATTCAATTATATAGGAGTAATTTGACCAAAAACAACCCTAGGAAAAAAAATATGATCCCTTTTGGCAGACATGGATTGGATTAGGACATTTATTGTTATTTTAATTAAAGAAGAGTTAAAAGTTTTAAATTCAAAATTTAATAACTACAAATTTTTTAATATAGGGTTATACGTTAGATAAGCTAGACTATAAATATTCATTAGAAATGTAAAATGATTTCCTACATAATGGAATTTTATTTATAATTTTTAGACGTTAAATATTGTGATCTATTTATGACACAATGTTGGTGCAATAATTACCTTATTAAAGAGAGATTAAAATAATTGATATTATAAATATCGAAATAAATGTAATTTGAGAATTTTGAAGAATTCAAATAATTTTATAGGTTAATATATCATGTTTGGGTTGATTAAATAATTTTATTTAAAAGCAATCATGATGTTATGATTTTTACAAAAAACAAATACCAAATAGTGTCAAAAATTGACATAATTGAGTTTTTAAAACAAATATTATATTATTAATTGATATAATGTTCCTAAAAATCTAAGGATCATAAAAATGAAATAATTAATATTATATATATCAATAATGAACCATTAGGGGTTCTCTTGACAAGGAATTGTATGTTTATTAACCATATAATATAAAAATACAATGAGACATGGTAAATGTCAATCTATTTAACTAAGAGTTAAATCTAAAAGGTAATACTAATATGGTGACATAAACGTGTCTTAAACCAATTGGTTGAGAGTTTTTCAACCCATACCCACCTCTGTTTATAAATAAATTATTATGGTACCATTAATAACCTAAAATGATTTTATTATAAAATAATATTTCAAGTTTTTCCTAATTTCATCCACACCTCTCTTATAAAAGGATACTTCCCATATCCAAATTTCACACCTCCAAAGCCATTTTTCTATTCAAACCCCTACCCAAATATCCTCCCAACTTTCCTCCATTCATCCTAGAGGACTTCCATTTGTCAAAAAACCAACCAATGGAGCGTTTTTTATCATATCAAAAGGAAGAACCCGAAGAAGAGGTAAATATCTCATCACATCTTTCATGTTATTTTCTTCTTCAACATCCTATTTCTTTGTTGTTTATATTCTAAAATAATAACACCATTATCTTCTATATACTGGGATGTTATTATAAATATGGTACAACCATATTTATTATTCTATCCATCTTATAAATGAAAATGTCACCATACGTGCGTACGTACGGCTTACCGTCTCCACGTCGTGGTGTAGTTGGTTATTCACACACTTCATTATTTTGGATGGGTATAATAATGAATATAACTAAGGTAAATAATAAATATAACATGTTAATGATTCAGTATATATGATATAATATCCAATAACATATGATATCAACATCAATATAATGATATTTTCTATCGTGTGTATGTACAGATTGCCGTCTCCATGAACGTTATAAGATTCATTCATCATCGTAATCATTCAAGAATAATTTTCATTTTATGATTAAAAATAATTTTTATGAACATAATATCATTCATTATATGAAAAAAATACATCCTATCCCTAAAAAAAATTTCCTAAATAACCAATCATATAAAGGAAAATGAATCAGCTAACACCTAAAACGATGATACTACTGAAATATTATTAACAAAGCAGTATTAGAGGGTCATATATAATATAATATTTAGGTATATAGTTCTTGTATAATTTAAAAACAATTATTTTACTATTATATAGGAGGTTAACTTACCATAATCCTAGGAAAAGAACAAGGTAAGGGTTAATTTTATAATCTATTGTTTATCCAATGTTGTTTTTACGAAAGTATTTATTGCGACCTCTTTATTATCCACATCCATGTTTCGTAAAAATTTATTTCAATATATTTTTACAATTTACTAGAATATGGGTTAGAGTCATATATAACCTTGTTTGAACTTTTTTAAAATGGTTTGAATGAATCTTTTTGTTGTTTTCCAAATAAGGTACTTTATGTCTATTCGGCCAAATTAAGGTAAGAGTGTCTTTTTTTAACTTATACGGTATATGTGACTATTTTCTTCCATTATATCATCGTCGAAGCATCCCAAAGAATCATATAAGAATATTTTCAAAATAAATTTTCTCTTTAATAATTATGTGTCTTTTAAATGATTACAAAATAGAAAGAGATATTTATTTCAAATAGTTTTAATTTCATCTATGTCAACATCCATTGATGGATTTCAAATTTTATTGAAGTTGATTTATTATGATACAAATATTTCATATTGTATTGAAGGTTTTGGGATATGTTTGACTGTAGATGTGTTATTTTTACACCATTCATGGTTTATGGATAATGAATTGAAATTTAATATGCTAGTTTTAATAAGAATGTTTATGTTATGTTTAATCCTTTTCATATGAGGAATTAATCGGACTTAGTATGTGATGGATGGATCCTGCTATAGCTCAATGATGCATCAGTAGGTCGCATGAGACAAACTAGTTTCTTGGAACAGGGCCTTGACAAAATCTTATTTGTAGTCTTGTAACAACACCCTAACTACGTGATTATAAAGACTGTCAGTATGTATTCATTCATTATGAAAGTGGCTATTGATATTGCATTTGAATATTTGACTAGTAGGATATCCATTTGAATAAGTAAATGGCATTATTTGGTTTTCTCATTACCATATTATACTGAATATTAAGAGTAAAAGGAATGATTTTTACTTATACATTGACATAAATATTTATTCTTATTTATGAAACATTCCACTCTATTATTATCCTTACTGAGTATCTGAGCTCACCCATTTATATGTTTTTTCCCAGGATGTGAAGAAGTATTTTATGGCTAACCAACAGAGATAGGATAAGGATATAATTTTGTTAAAAAGGGGACAAAATGCTATTGAAATTTTTACTTCACAATATAATGTAAAACTTATGAATGTTTCATGTACTTCTAAAGCTAGTAAACTGATCGGTCTTTCCGGATTTGATCCCATCTGATCATGCCATTTGTTGGGTAATAATGCATCGACTCTAGGTAACTTGTGTCTAGGCATTACAAAATAAGATAATTATTTCTTGTAAGGAACGTAAACATAGTGTTTACATTTATTTAATGCTATAGAATATGTTAATTTTCATTAAAATAGAAATTTTCATGAAAAGACTTGGTATATTACATTCCCCCATGCACTTGGTGTGGCGAGTTATACATGCTACCAAATAAAATGATCATAATTTATAATTTTGAGGTGATATATTATTTCCACCATAATTAAATTGTTTCCTCATAATGATAACACGAGCCTTTTATTCAATGGATTCATATTTAGAAATACTATTATTGAAAACCCCACATAGTCAATATGTTTTATATAATATATTATTTTAATGAGAGAAAATAAATTTCATGGTTCATGTAACAAGGTTACCTAGTTGGATATTATAACTGTGAAATGGAATCATGGATATAGATTAAAAATATAAAGATAATGTTCTGATAGAGAGTTATTTTGAACATGTTCAAACTAAATTTTTCACTAATAAAAATAATCTATAGATGTGAATAATGTTCCACGATATCATCAAAAATCATTATAATATGAAAATAGTTTGATCTTCAACCCTTTTTGTCTTGCAGTTGAGGAATTATTTCCCTCTATAAAAATATAATTCAATAAAAATTTCTATAAGAACGATCTTATCATTTGGTTTTACCTTCAAATATCTCTATTTTCATATTTTATGGTGACAAAATACAGAAATTTATAAAACCTTGTCCAATTATCAACTTAAACCATTTCATAAATCATTAACATTTCAAAAAATTTATGTTCCAGAATTTGGAAGGAATGTCAGTGATTTGGAAAAATGAATATATCATTATCTTTAATTCTACATGTTTTAGGTCTCTAATAATCACACTATAAATCTCTAAAAACATTCATCATGAATTCTCTAAATATATATTGATAAGTTGAATTATCGTAATATTTTTTTTGGGAAAATGTATTCAACCTTATTAATTAAGTAACACATGTTATTGAATAAATTACCCGAATTCAAAATTGTAGTTAACTACATAAATCATAGCATAATTTTTTTTCATCAAATCATTAATCAGTTCGTAGGTAGTCAGGACATTTCCAACCAAACCATTTCATTATCCAAATAGCATTATCTAAACATTATTAACATATTAAGGCTTCTCTTTACCTTAACCATGTATTTTCCAAAAAAATATATTATACTAAATAAATTTTCTTTGTACCATTCAGAATATGATCACAAATTTATAACAAAATAGTGTTGTTTTTCAATCCCAAAATATTCTACAATTCTTATACGGAGTACATCACAGATAAAATATTCCAAAATAAATAATTCATGAATAGTTATATTAATCATTCATCTTCGTCTACAACAATAGTATTGAATGACCATTATTTAGTAGAATCATTTGGGGTATATTCCACATATGCCTAAACAATTGATTTCCACACTGTCCCATATCCTTACAGTGGATGCATGACACATTATAGTATTTTTTATTTACCATGCAATCATTAACTTGGTGTTATTTTTATCTTCAAAAATAACAAACTCCCTTACCCTTAATGAATGTATCACAGTGTTTCTTTCCACCATTATCACATGTGTGAAAAAACATCTTTCACTTTATAACTATATATATATTTCAATATTCTATACACTTCTTTCCATAAATTTCCTATTAATAAGTATGTATTTAAGAATTCATTCCCACTTCATTATCACATGATACTATATCCTCATATAATGAGAATGTTTAAGAGACACATTCCCTTCTAAAATTTTTATTACGACTATAATGGATTTGATCTCTTTTATTCATTGGATCACGTCCATCGGTATTGTTCACAATGGATCAAAGATGTCACATTTATAAATAATGACATAATCTAGGTTAGAATATATAATAATGTATAATATCAAATCTACAAAAAAATATAACATAAATTGTAAAAAATATTTAAACCTAATCTCATTATCATAATAAGGGTTTCATTGGGGGTATCATAACATTTAAATCCTTTATAATGGTTTTTAAATAAAATTTTAACTATCATAATCGTATCCCCTCGGAATGTCAAACCAGGTGCATAGTAAGGCTCATTATTTTATAACAGGTTAACTCATGTCAGGCCCGTAAATCCTTATAATATTTATTATTTATAAGTACATCTATAATAGAACCACATACATATATAATATCAAGATATTGATATATTCCTAGTGATACCCACAAAAGTCAACCTTTGAAAAATTATAGTATGTTCTTATACACTTATCGTCAATTTCAATCAACGGAGTATGTTTTTTAATCTATGTATTCTAAATCTAGTTTACAAGGTTTTTGTTAATATTTCTATGATACCTACTATAACGGGCCACCCCAAAAATCTAAGGCCAGTGAATTAAATTATAACATTATCATAGATAGAATATTCAAATACTAATGGACTGAAAAGTTTAGTTTTTTAGAAAATCATATTACATACACCTTACCAATATTATGATGGGAAATATAAAATAAAACAATATTTGTAAAAATATAAAATGAAATTAATCCATTAAATATTACCAAAATTAATCGTATTCATTACCTGAGAAAATGAATTATAATAAAGGTCAGCTCAAATTATTGGTAAGGTTGTGTAAATAAGAAGAAACAATGAATTAGTGATAATAGTTGATATGTAAAGGTAATAACTGAACAACAATCCACATAATTAATACACTAATAAGTAAGTCGATATATAAAATTTAAAAATAAATAAATGGAATCACATTCCATTCGAATAACTATATAATAAAAATCAATATGGATGGCACAAAACATGAAGACAATCCATTTAAACATTGAAATTAAAATGAAATGCATTAATAGATTTTTGATCGAATAATATCATGGATAATTATATACCAAATCAAAATGTAGGCAATGTGATATTATTGGAAACCATGCTTCTAAGGTACATGGTTCCATTACCACAAAGTTCAAACTCAAGACCATTTATAATACTCTACGGTTTTGAAATAATTATTATCATGAGACTACCGATGAATCGAGGGACCTTCATTAACTGGCATCCAACCTGTATCATACTAGTTCATTATTTATAGAAAAATACATAAAAACTGTGTCAACATCTAATTCATCCCATGAGACTAATAATTCAACATGGAGATATCTATAACCAGATCATTCCCATAGTTTATTCTTTAAATGGTCACTAAACCATGTCCTTCATGTCAATGGTTTTATCAAATAATCAGTTCCTATTAATAACAAAGTGCCTTACCAAATTTCGATAAAAAAATAAATATATGAAAATAATTCACATATTTCAAAATAAAATAAAAATTATACACTAAATAAATAATGTTATATGGGTTTGTCCAAAAATATATACCAGATAATGTTAATGAATAATTACGGGAACTTAAATGTCAAATTATCAAGCGAAATTTCTTATTTCAAAGGGACTAAAAGAAATCAATGAACAAAATGTGAACACTATGATTGACCAAATAAATAATTAACCTCATATTTGATGAATAAATTTAGTATAAATACAACATATGCCATGACGAGTAAAATAATTGGTCGATGATGTTAATGAAAGAAAATAATTTATAAATATACTACAAAACACTCTTGATGAAAATATATTTTTGTTTTGATAAAACTGTCTGAAAAAACATTTAATATATAATATATTTTGAATGAATGTTTTTTAAATGATTCTTTTTAACCATGAATAGAATTATTTAATGATTTTATAGTGGATAAATCATTACATATCGTATGAGGTGAAAAGTTCATTTCCTTTTAACGGTAAAAAGTGTAAAAATTGAATTTGTTAGAAAATGATAACTAGATTCCTTTGAAAACAATTGAAAAATAAATAAAGGGTAAAACTTATTTTTTTAAAACCATTTTTAAAATGGAAAAAAAAATTTAAATAATTTACTATAATATGGTTTATAGAAAAAATAAATTCTCTGACTAAAAATAGAAAAGAAGATGGCTTCTCATAAAAATATTTTCTAAAACATTTCATGTACCAGAGAGTAGAAAATGGTTCTAATTCTTGAAAAAAGAAATGAATAGTTGTATGAGAGGAACATTGGTCGTATATTTTCATTGAATGTAAATACCAATGAAATATCATTAAATTTATTCTTATGAAAAATTATCATTAAACAATCCAATGTTTCCTACACCATTTTGAAACATTTTAAATAAAAAAATTGATGATGGAAGAAAATAAAAATAATTTCTAGATAAAAATAAGACAATATGATTAATTATATAATATATCAAAAGGGGTAGTATATACACCACACAAAAGATTTAAGTGGTGAACATGACATTTTGCTCATGGTTGTAAACAGTGAGATGCAAATCCCTTACATTGCATTTCATTTTTTGGTGAATGTCTATTAAACTCGTTTTTATGGGTTTTAAACTTGAAACCAACTTATTAGAGAATGATATTACTATTTATGATTTCATATAATATCATATTATAATATATTATTACTCGTTTCATAATAATTATTCATTATTTTCACTATTTTGTGTGTAAATTGTCTTGTTTTTATAGTATGTTTTGACTTATTACTTATTGATACTATTACATAGATTACGATGTTTCATATAAAAATTTAAATCTTGAAGAAATTATAATATATTTTTATTAGATTTTTATTTATAATAATCTATTTTTTTTTGAGATGAAAATTGAAATTCACCATTCAAGGAAATTGTTATGCCATACATATGCATCAAGAGTACTTCAATTTATTTTTCATATTTCAAGAATAAATAATAAATGAGAAATATTTATACTAAAATTAAATTATTATATATATGTCATATAATTGTTAAAGGATTATTAAAACCACCATTTATACATTTCATGTATACTGTGAATGAATCGCATTTCATTGAGGGGGTGTTAGTCCACAATTCCACAAAACATGTTCTCGTATTTACACTAAATAAAATAAAAAAAATGTATTTTTAATAAAATAATGATAAAATAATAATGAAATTATAAGTATCATATATAAAATATATAAATACCGTGTCCATAATAATTCCCTACCATTAATGGTGGTAAATAAGAAACAAACAATCATCGTTTCATGAGGTGGTAGTTCGTTTTTAACATTAGATGGAAGTTGTTTTAGTGTAAATAAAATCCTTTACATAAAAAAACTAGTATATTTAGTATTATAGGGGTTTTATGTAATAAATTTAATAATAATCGTTTAAGGGTTAGATAATGGAAATAAAACTAAAACTATAAAGGAAAGATGTTACCACGTCTTTGGGAATCAATATTTGGTAAGAACCAAAGGGTTACCTTTGATCGATATATTATAAAGATGAGGAATAAAGGAATATAATAGAGATTTATAGGATCTATTTGGGAATATATTTGTCGATAAAACGTTTCTTGAGTGGTGTGAGGTAGTTAGAGGCTATTATGCTATTTAATTTTGGAGGAGGAGTTCCACTATTGTATATTTTCAAAAATTAATTACACACACATTTTGAAAATATAAATTGGATCCAATAATGATCAAAACAATATATAACAGAGTATAGGAATGTTATATTTCAATAAAAATAATTTTTGAAAATTTTCTTGGTCATTTGGGCTTGTTTGAATAAGGTTTAGTCCCTTGGTAAGATTATTTTTACCTCAAAAGTTTTAATTAATTTTAATTACATTTAGAAAATTTTTTTTGTCAAAAACTAAATTTAAATTAATATAAATTATAAACAAATCATATTCTAAATATGATGTAAAATTTTCAAAAATCAAATCACATAATTTGTAGAATATAAATTAAAATTACACCCGCAGATGGGATAACAATATAGGTTTTTAAATTAAAAATCCCAAATTGTTTTTATATTTTTATGTTAAATTTCATGTGAAATTGATTCTAGTGGTCTAAATTAAAAAAATTTATAATATTTTATTTTTTATAACATTGAAACATTTTAAAAATATAATTTAATCTTTTAAATAAATTTGACAAAAAAGTAATTACGAATTAAAATTAATTATTGACTACTATTAATTATCAAATTTAACTTTATAAGAAAATTAAAAAAGAATATTAGGATAAATTTTATGATTATAATTCAAATTTGATGATTGTATTGACATATAATTTCAATATTGGTTCCCAATAGTGTATTTAAAATGTGTCCTTTATTAAAATTAGTAAAACTAATTTTATAAAAATATTATGTTTAATGAATTAAATTGGGTCTGTTCTAATCTTATGTTCATAAAATATATTGGATGAATAGAATAAATTTTTTTTAATATAACATATATATATGTGTGTGTGTGTGTGTTTGTATTTAAAATAACCCTTGAAAAGTAATTAATTTTTTTTATTAATTTAAAAAACCTTTGGGTGTTTAAAATTATGTTTTAATGAAAAATATTTCTAGTATATTCAATTGGATCTTATATTCGTTTCTAATAAATTATTTGTTAATTAATTCATTATATATGTCTATAAACCATATATTTTCATAAGTTAATTATTGTTATTTATAATTTCAAATGAATTATCTAGGTTAAGACATATTACATTAAAATAATAATATTTTAATAATATATAGGTGTTCAATTTAAACTTGTCCTTATGTGTAATGTTACCTATCGAATAAAGTATTTCTTGTGTGTTATAAAATATAAATTTGTGTTTAAGTAAATTCAATTCTATGTCCTATTTTTTATTTATTTTAAATCATAATTTTATTTTAATGTCTTGGGATATTACATTACTATATGTCCTTTCTAATATGTGGTATAAACAAAATAAAATAAATTATTATTACTTTATAATTTTGGTGTGTTAAATTCTCCCCACCATAAATAAATTAAATTCTCACAATTTAAACATGAACATGGTGATCAAGGGATTGATATTTGAAAATACATTTTGTGAAAACCCCACATTGTAAATTGGTTTTAAAAAACCACCTCTAAACATGAGTGAAAGGAAATTGCAATGGTCACGTAACTAGGTTCCCTAGCAGGAGAACATATTTGGTGATTGGAATAATGGATATAAACAATAAATATATCAATCCTTTTTATATAGAAGCTGTTGGAGAATATTCATAGATAATATTTGTCGACCAAAAAACAATAAACCATAGTTGTGAATATAGTTCATTGATATCATTAAAATGATGAAAATAGGAAAATATTTATTTCAAACCCCTTAGTCATTTAGATAATGAATACATTAACTCTATAATAATATAACAGAACTTATTTTTCTATAAACAAAATATTATCATTTGGTTGTTCCTTGAACTATTTCTACTTTTATTATTATATGGTGAAGTAATACAATAATATTTAAAAGCTAGCCCAATGATAAACTTAATCCATTTCATAAATGGTTCACTTTTCCAAAATATTATGAACAAATACATTATAAGTAAGGTCAAAGAATAACAAAGTTACACATCATTATCCTTCAATGTACATGAAGTATCTCATTAATCATTACACACCAAAATATTCAGCACCTACATCACGTATTCCCTTGAAATATGGAAATAACTTGAATTAAAAAAATTATTTATTTGGCAGCATGCCTTCTTAATTATAAATTATGTAAAAAATATTTAATTAGATATACTCCATAAATCCCAAAAAAAATTAAACTCTATCAATAAAATCATTAACATTTTTTTGATAAGTCAATAATCAGTTCCAAGGTAGTCGAAAAATATCAAAATCACCAATTTATTTTTCCAAACAATATTGTATCAAAATTAGGAATATATTAAGGCTTCCCTTTCCCTTAACAATGTATTTCCCAATAAGACATACTTTCTACTATATAAATTTTCATTGTAACATTAAATATATTATCTCAAGTACTTAATGGGAAATTACTGCAAAACAATCCTCACATATTACATAATTCAAATAAGAATTACATTTCTGATAAAATATTCAAATAAAAAAAATTCTTGAATAATAGTGTTAATTTTTCATGCTCATCTACCAATAAATACAGGAGCCAGTGGAAGACGGTCCGAATAAAATTAAATAAAAAAGGAAATGAGTGAAGCATACAAGTGGTTATTACATAAACGAGTGTGCATTACACCACACCTATCAGCCTCAACCAGTGGGGCACAGTAGTTTGGGGCCATGAAAGACCACATCTCTCTAGGATTAGTGAGCGCCCGCTTTTCCAGTGCATCGACCACGTGATTATCCTCCTGGTAGACATGTGAAATGTACACCCACATATATGAAAAATCACTAAGGCAACAAACTCACTGAGTAATCAAAAACCAAGGGGCCTGGGGTGTCTTGGTCCTCAAGGAATGAACTGCGGTGTGAGAGTCAGACTCAATACTTGTATAATTCCAATTAAACCAAATAGCGTACCTGATGGCACAGATCATTGCCCAAATATCAACTTTAAATGTAGTGCCAAATCCAATAGCGTGGTGGAAGCATCCTTTTACCAACCCATGATATGTGTGTAACACTCCTGCACAACCCGACGGTCCTGGTGCACCCAATGCGGCCCCATCAACATTTATATTGAGGAAAGGCCCAATGGGTGGGATCTATCAGATATACATTAGCATCTGAGGCTTGCATGGTCAACCCAAAACACCAATCATTCTCAGAATTTGATGATCTAAAACTGTGTTAGACAACACGCCATCCTGCACCAGGGAAGCATCATAAACATCTTTGTGAACCTCTACCATTCCATGTTGAACCATGGAGTGCGCACCATTGAACATTGCTGCGTTTTGGGCTTCCCAAATGGCTGCAATATCAGTAGAAATAACAGTAGCATAATTTATGGTATATTCCATTGACACTAAAGACATTGATTTATATAGTGTCCCATGTTCTTTTATTGGAATCATTACACATTGTAATATTCTTTCTTTCTCTGGAAATATCAAAATTAGAGGTCTTTTTCTTCACACTTATGAGAAACTATGATTCCCTTCAAGAATGTTCCAATGTGTTTCATTCCACTATTATCACATGTGGGAAAATAATTCATTCCATTATTCCCTTTATATATGTTCTCACCAGTCATCCTATTTTTAGTGTACATACATTCAAATACATATGACATGGATAATTATATACTCATCTCATTATCATATGATACAATGAACTCATATGATGAAAATGTTTGGGAGACTATTTCCCTTCGAAATATTTTCTTAAGACCATGGATGATTGGATCCTTCTTACAATATAAATCACTTCTTTTTTTTAGGTTAATATTCCTTCTACCGTGATACATTTCTAAATGCAAACACACACTACCATATTATATAACATCATGTATGTAACGAACCAAACATTTATTAAGGAATATTCCTCTAGATCTAATTAAATGTACTGTTATATAATATGGTTATATAAATCACATTCTCTTCTTCGGGTTTATGTTTTTGGATTTTAAAATACCGTTATGAATTTTTATCATTTCTAATAGAGACTTTTAATAGTGATCATAAGATTAGAATAAATATAGGGTTCAATAAAATAAATTTACTCACACAAAGGAAGATATGTCCTCATCAATTATGATTTCTCCAGATGAAGCACATTTTTTTCGGAGCTCAGAAAGGAGGTGGTTTCATTAGGATTCTCTCTAGTCCAATACCAAGATGAGCTTCAACACCTTATGCTCGAATGGATCCACCTACATGAGTGGTGGATGTTGATAGATATTACCACCAGAGTGATGTTATTCGAGCCACCCCAAGATTCTGTCACCATCGCACACCTTATCCTTAGGTCTTATGCTGGTGTTATAAGGGTTCATGTAACAAGACCATAGCACTATGATTATGTGCACTATTTTTGTTTTATAGAATAGTGAATATAAATTCATTTTATTTTTGTTACATTATAAATCGGTTTTAAAGCATAAATATTATTTTTAGTTAATATTGAATTAAGATATAAATTTTGATGAACTAGTGGGGTTTTAAATTAAAAAATATTTAAATAAAATATTATTAATAAATTAAAATTAAAATATAATAGATCATATAATTTTTAGGAAAAAATTTTATTTTTTATTAAGGTTTAAATGCCGTTGTTTTTCTTCAAAACAAACGAATTTTCAATAAATGTTGTTTTTTATTTTAAAAGTTAAAATTAACATATTTAGAAAATTATTGAGATAAAAAGAATATTATTTTTGGAATCAGGTGGTTATAATTATCCAAGGGTGAATTTTTCAAAAAAAATGAGACAATTGAATTATTGGGTAAAAATTAAATACCATTTAATTATATAATCTTTTTTATGACATCATAATGACCTAATTGTGATGTAATAGACTATTATAAATGGGTTTTTTAAACAATATATGTTTTAACAATAATATAATGTGATTTTAGGCTTGTTAGATTTATTTTTCGAGGCTATAGTGGACACTCCAATGATTATAAAATATTCTTACATTAAAAAATGTTTTCTGTGAGAGTGTGACTCACCACCACATAAGCAAGACTAATAAATTTAGATTATCATACATTTGAAATTTAAAATAATTGCTCCCACTTCACTTTGTAAAAAACCATGGTCAACAACCATGGGAAGGTTTTAGTTTAGATTAGATTATTGTGTGGTGTCCAAAACATAAAAAAACAATCTCTCTATTTTACTATATAATACCACACAATATCCCTAGTGCTCTTCAGTAAAATCCATTGGAGTTTTACAAACCCCTTCCATCCTCTCTCTATATTCCTCCCAAGGTGCCCCATGCTCCCAAAAAAGCCTCTATCTAGCCTCTCCCAATCCGTGGGGATTACACTTCCATTTAAGGTATTACTTCCTTTCCCATTTTATCAAAGTTTATTTATGTTATACCCTTTTAATTTAAATTAAAAATGTTGGGGTATGAATTCCCAACACCCATATATTTCCCTTATTATGTTTTAATGATTAGATACCCCTTTCTCGCTCAGTAAGGCCTCCAATGTACACCTTTTTCTATGAATAAATTTAGTAAGGGATTTCCCTCCCCTCATTTACATTCAAGAACATATTTAATATTATGCATCTAAATTACATTAAATATTTTGGAACAGGTATTTAAATGAACCATTAGTTTCCATTTCAAGTAAATATGATGAGATATCTATTTCTCTCTCATCATCAATTTTTATGAATTCTTATGTCATGCCGTTATGCTGCCGAAATTGAATCGTGATTTTCCAAGTAAAAGTC
Source organism: Viscum album (assembly GCA_963277665.1). Taxonomy (NCBI): domain Eukaryota; kingdom Viridiplantae; phylum Streptophyta; class Magnoliopsida; order Santalales; family Viscaceae; genus Viscum; species Viscum album. Next base: position 551,132,944 of record OY728125.1, on the reverse strand, counting down.
ATTGTGTAGTGAATACCATACTAATTTCTCTATCAAGGGTATTCACCATTATTAACATTTACTTATTTATTATATGGTTTCATTTATGAAATTCACGTTCCATTATCATGGAATAAATATGATTTTTAATGAATTCGTTTTGTATAATCAATACGGTATACTTATGCATGAAAAGAAATGGTTACGAAGGGTGTGCCCTGATAGCGCTCCAATGCATTGGGTGAAGATTAATATCATGATACATCTAGTTCAATAAGGTTTTACTCATTAAAATTCACGTGAAATGAGTTTTTACTCATTCTCCATGTGCATTGAACCTTGGATCATTCAAAAAAAAACATGTTAAATGTTGATGACACAATTCCATGTTATGATAATCATGCTATATCATTACTTTACGTTCATGTATCTCTTATGCTCCATTGATATACCAAATGGATAAACATTACTATATTCTTAATGTTATGCCATTTTTACACCCTTATGAGGATTTATAGCTCAACCTTATATTATGTATGTCATCAGGTTATCCCATGAAATGCTAAGTATAATGGAATTTTGTGCTCAGGTAAATGGAGTTTACCATAATGTTGTTGTGTTTTATTTTCTATGATTTTATGTAATGTCCTTAAGCCCCATAGACACTATACCTCTAGATCATCTATATTGTAATAAGTGAATATTTTATGTAATAAATTATGTATATGTTTTTAATAAAAGAAGGGTTTTTATAGTTGGTATCATAGGTTATGTTTAGTTATTTTTGGGATTGGGATTAGAAAACTCTAATGAATGCCTTATGGATAAGACTAAGTATTATAAAAACATCCCTAAATTAAATTGAGTATTGACTATGTGGTTTATCATTCAAATAAATCCCTATCTGTATATAATCATGGTAGTGGTATCTAAGGATTATATGTATCAAGGGGTAAAACCCAAAAACCCCACATTGAGCCAGACATGAACTGGAACTGCTGCATGACAATGGGCCTTCTTGCGCTCTTGGTTATGACTCCCTCAGGGGATATGGTTTGGTAAATTCATAAGAATAGTATAAAAAATTATTAAGGGAATAAAAATTCTCCTAAGACTATATGATGGTGGGAAATAGATCATGTATAACACAGATTCAAACCTATACATTCATACATTATAGAAATAAAGGTAATATATAAGTCACTCATTTTCTCTTTGGATTACCATTTATATGTTACCCCTAACTTTCCTTTTATTCCATCCAATTTCTGGTAATTGGAGGAAGTGGGATAAAAATTGATATGAAGATCAATGTGATGTCTATTCTAATGAGATGTTAGATATGATGTGAGCATGAATTGGGAACATTTTCACGATAATCTCTCAGTTAACTCAATTTTTGAACAGAAACACAGGTTAAGAGAAACATCCAACCCCCACCCACTATGAAAAAACAATTCACAATTGAGAGATTGATGAGACAAAGGCCTATAAATTTTAACGGATCATCTGATCCCTCAATCGTCGAACAATGGATCAAATCCATTAAGAATATATTCCACATACATCAATCTTCTAAAAAAGATATGTTACATATGGATACTTATCAAATTTAGGGTGATGTAGAAAAACAGTGAACATTAATCAAATATAAGTAGACTAAGGAGGAGATCAAGGCATTTTAATGGAAGGATTTATAGAAAATGTTTTTCGAAAAATATTTTATTCGCAACCATAGACTTATGATGGAAAGGGATATTCTTGACCTCACGAAAAAAGTGAAAACAATTCATCAAAGAATTTTAGGAGAACATTATAAGTCTTGTACAATATTCCTTTAACTTTTTCATTATCACCGAATACATGGTTTACTGCTTCACTAGTAGGTTAAATCCAAGCCTATGGAAAGACGTAGAAATATGTGACTTCGAGAGATATGTGGAAATTTTATGATGTCCCCTCAATGTCAAAATGATGATTGGGGAATATCAATGGTATAATAGGGATACAATGATTAATGTGGACGTAAATTCTAGTAGTCTGATGTTGCAAAGAAAATATAGCACCCCACTTTACAAAGGTGTAGAATAAAGAACCCTAGAAAATACCTGAAGGGTCTGAGGAAATACTCTAGGTATGGAAGAGAACGGCACCTTACCACAAACTATTGACATGAAAAACACGTGATTTTGACTTATGAGTGGAACGCTCCTGTCACGACTTGTCCTCAGGGCCCGTGCCGTGACTACCCCAAGCCCGCCTTCCATAGGCCAGGGGCTGGCGACTAGCACCAAGGCGTAAATCCTAAAAAAAAGAGAAGGCATTGACTTTGAAAAGAAAACAAGCACCACAGAGTAAGCAAGAATAAAAGTAAACACTAAGTAAAAACTGTAACAAGCTGTGGTGAAAGTAAAAGGGGCCGAAAATACAAGACCAACTATAAAGTACACCAGAATGGGAAAAACATCAACTGAAAGGGAAAGCCGCAGCGTCGAGCCATCCTCTGGAAGTCCCGCCTGAAGGGTGGGTATAGATAGCCTCCATAGCTTCTCAGTCCAGTTGTCTGCTCCGAGTACGTCCCGTCCAGTGGTCCACCTCCAGGTACCGTCCTGCTCCGCACGCCCCCACCACGATCAGCGCTGTCTGTCGTCTGCAACCAACACAACGAAGTGCGGGCATAGCCCGTGCAGGGGTGAGCATAAGCTACTCAGTAGGGACCCCGAGTCCCCCGAAGGTCTCCCAAAATCCACAGTGGATAATCCAAAAAGTAAAGATACAATCACAAAGTAACAACCGACACTTCTTAGGTATATGCCCATACATATACCTAAGTCATCAATTCCGTTCGGCTCCAACGTCCGAACCCAAGCACAACCCAGTCCACACATGAAGCAAAACGTATACCCACACAAGATAGAACAACACAATCCACAAAGGAGAGTAAATAGTAAATCCACACAGGATTGCTCAACACAATCCACAAAGGAGATTAAACAGTAAATCTACACAGGATAGCTCAACACAATCCACAAAGGAGAGTAACACAGAAGATTCAGCTCACACAAGTATACTTCTTCGAATGACGATATAGATGATCACTGATCCATCTAAGTCATCGGACCCACAAAGGATCGATAGGTAACCGACCCCCGTAATGACCCACACAGGATCGGGCCCACACAGGACCTGTAGGTGCTGGCTCACACAGAACCGCTGAGCGCTGACCCACACAGGATAGAACCCACACAGGATCGGGCCCACACAGGACCTGTAGCACTTATCCATGTAGGATCGCTGAGTGCTTTAGTCGTCGCAGTCCACTGAGGATCTCTGCATAGTCGTCGCCGCAGTCCACTAAGGATCTCTACACACCTGTCGCTGCAGTCCACTATGGATCTCTGCACAGCCGTCGCCGCAGTCCATTGAGGATCTCTGCACGTTCGTCGCTTGTCGAAATAACAGTCGTAGTCGCAGCCAGCTCTAGGGTTCCCGCACACAGCAAACTCTTTCGGGAGGGTCCGCTCCACGAGCCGAGAGGCTGATACATCAACTATCACAAAGTCCGATGTTGATGTATCCAAAATCTTCATACCGTCAACAGGAACTCAACGTCGCAGACGGCGCGTCAATCAGACGCCCGGTCTGAGAGTTATTGGCGTGTTCGTCCTAGGGGCCCGGTTGGTTTTTAAGGCATAACCAACCCGACCGTACTCCACATACATCCAAACCACAGGCGGAGTGTTCCAAAAGATCCGTCTCACATAGAGGAATTCAACAAAGCTGACGGCACGTCAATCGGACATCCGTAGCTCAAGATATGAGTGTTTCCGCTCCGAGGGCCCGGTTGGTTTCGTGTACAAACCAACCCGGCTGAACTCAAAGTATTCTAAAACCTTGAGTGAGATATACCAAAACGACCGTCTCGATCCAAGGATCGCGTGTTCTCTGATGGCGCGTCGTTTGGAGGCCCGTAGCTCCTGTTACGGATTTGACCGAAAATGGTCCGAAGATGGGGGGGTCCGGGCCCGGGCCGACCCGGCCCGACCCCCCCCCCCCTGGGTCGGCCGAACCGGGTCGCCCAACCTATTCCGACCCGGTCCTGTCCGGCCAGGGCGCGGCCCGGCCTGGCTCGGTTCGGCGGAGCGGCCGAACGGCCGTGCGCCGCGTGGCGCTGCCCCCGCGGTCTGGAGGTGCCGCGACCCGCCCGCGTGGGGCCGCGCTGGATCAAAGGATGCGGCTTTGCCGCGTCCGAGTGCGCCGGACCCGCGTGGCCGCGGGCGCCGCCGGCGGCTTCCGCGGGCCACCAGATTCTCTCTGGTGGTCCGATTCCATTCCCGTCTACGCCGCTGCTCCTCCCGGGACTCGTTCTTCCCTGCGGAACCATCAAATTTCCATTGCGGCACGTTCCGTCGTCGCCCATCAAATCCCCACAACAACGAAGAACGACGGAGGGTTGTCGGGCCATGTTCGTTTGGCTTGCACCCTCCGCGTTAGAGATAACCAACGGGAGAAATAATCCAACACATGAACAACAATTTTCATTAAATAAAATTGTTCATTTGAATCCAGTTCTTTAATTTAAGGAAACGTTGACGGGAATAAGGGAATTTCCAAAAAAAAAAATCCCTAACTCGACAAGTCGTCGCGCGTGGGCGTTCTTCGCGGAATTGCTCATCGCAGAAGGAGGGGTTCGTTGTGTCGCGGAAGGCATCGCGTCGTCGCGGAAGGGTGTCGCGTCGTCGCGGAATCCGGCGTTGCGTCGATGAACTCAATGGACCAAGAGACAACAGATTTCATTATAAATAATTAAATCCATGTTTTGTTAAAAACCACATAGGAGATTAAAAAGAAACCCGAGATCTCTTACCTCAAGCAGTTGGTGAAGCGTCTTCAAACTCCGAGGGTGACGGCGTTCTTCGCGTTCTTTGCGTTCTTCGAATTCTTCGCGTTCTTCACGAAGGAGGATGAAGGCTCAAGAACTCTGTCAAAACCTCTCAACGTGTAATCCTCCAAATGTTGTGTTGGTCTTATTTTATTATTACACCAACAAACGAAAAAGAGGTAAGTAACGACCCATTAATTCGTAGAATTAATTCAACGAAAGAAACTTCCCATTTAATTCCTGAATAAAACCGCCCAATTAAATGGTCTGTTAAGAAATTATGAAAACGCGTCAGTTGACTTTCATAATGACGGGTTTTCACGGGTGCGTTACATAGCGGAAATAAAACGGTGGGGCTTGTGCGGGCCCCACATCACAAATATCCTACCAAGGGGGTAGGATATTTCCGGATAGCATCCTATCCGGATAAACTCAGCTTAAGCCGCCTTTTAGTGGCTTCAAGTGGCTTCCAAGTGGCTTAAGTGAAATAAAATAAAGTTTGTTGATCAATTTATTTTATTTCTTAACTTCAAGCCCGAAAATTAAAAACCACACCTGAGCAAACACAACTCCGAAAGAGGCATTTCTAAAAAAATACCGGCGATGCGATTTCATCGGTGCCCTCAGAATTCGATTCCGGGCACCGGTTCAGAAGTTAGAAAAACCCACTCGTCCTTTCACTGAACGTACCTGAGCCAAACTTTGAAAAATGATTCCGGGCACACCGGGCCTCGGAATCAGGTGCCGTCAGAAACTGCGTTCTTATAAAATTCCAATGAAAATTAAGAAAAAAATTTCCTTGAAATTTACGGTTCTTTACATTACTCCCACCTCAGGGCTTTACGTCCTCGTAAAGATAGATCATAACTAGGGAAACAAATGTGGGTACTGAGCACGTGTCTGAGCCTCCCGCTCCCATGTGCTCTCCTGGAGGTTCCCGTGATTCCATCTGATGCGCACAAGGGGAATCGATCGCCCACATAGGACCCGCTCCTGTCGATCCTCTATCTCCAGTGGGACCTCCGCAAAATTCACCCCATCATCCACGTCTAGATCCCCATGGTCGATGATGTATGTGGGGTCGTGCACGTATCTCCTCAGCTAAGATACGTGGAAGACGTCGTGCACCCGGTGCAACTGAGGTGGTAGAGCCAGGCGATAAGCCACCTCGCCAATCCAGCTGAGGACTTGGAAAGGTCTGAAGAAGCGTGGAGACAACTTGCCGCCTCGGCCAGATCTCCGTAATCCACGTCGAGGTGAGACACGCAAGAAGACGTGGTTTCCATCCTCGAACTCTAGTGGCCTCCGCCTCCTATCAGCATATGACTTCTGCCAGCTCTGAGTTGTCCTCATCCGCTCCTGGATGACCTGGACCTTCTCTATCGTGGCCCAGACCATCTCTGGCCCCACAAGTGCTGACTCCCCAGGGTCTGTCCAGCACAAAGGAGATCTGCAAGGTCTGCCGCACAACGCCTCGTATGGTGCCATCCCGATGGTGGAGTGGTAGCTGTTGTTGTACGCGAACTCCACCAAGGGTAGGTGGTCCTCCCAGCTGCGACCAAAGTCGAGGACACATGTGTGGAGCATGTCCTCGAGAATCTGAATATTCCTCTCTGTCTGACCATCCGTCTGAGGGTTAAAGGCTGTGCTCATACGTAGCCGCGTCCTGAATGCCTCCTGCAACCCCTTCCAAAGACGGGAAGTAAAGAGAGCGTCCCGATTGGTGACGATAGCCGATGGCACACCGTGAAGCTGTACAATCTCCTGAACGTAGAGACGCCCCAAGCTCTCCACTGAGCCCTGCTCTCTGATGGGTAAGAAGTGTGACGAATTGGTGAGTCTGTCAACAATCACCCAAATGGAGTCGTGACCTCTGAAAGTGTGTGGATGTCCAGTCACGAAGTCCATAGATATCCCATCCCACTTCGACTACGGGACCTCCAAGGGTTGTACCAAGCCTGCTGGTACCTGATTCTATGCCTTCACCTGCTGGCAGGTGAGGCACCATGAAACGAACTCTTCCACAGCCTTCTTCATGCCCAGCCACCAGTGCTATCGTCTGAGATCCTGGTACATCTTCGCCACTCCAGGATGTACCACCAAAGGGGAAGTGTGAAACTCTCTCAGCACCTCCTCTTGTAAAGTGACTAGTACCAGGTTACATCCTCTGAAAAAGACGTCGTGATCTTCTCCAAGGGAGAAACCATCAGGTGCCTGTCCTGAGGATATATGTGCACGCCGTGTCTCACAGTCAGCGTCCCCACGCTGAGCCTCTCTGACCCGCTGTAGAAGTGGTGGAGAGACATTGAGAGAATGAAGGAAGGCTGCTCTGGCCCTATCCACAAAGGATATCTGCAATGTGGCTAGCTGCTCTTTCGCCTCCTCAAGTAGCTGGATGCCAGTCCTCCTGCTGAGGGCATCGGCTACCATGTTCCCCTTCCTAGCAGTATAGACTATCTCAAAGTCATAGTCCTGGAGGAACTCGAGCCATCGCCACTGTCTCGGGTTCAGGTCCTTCTGAGAGAAGATATACCTGCGACTCTGGTGGTCAGAAAATACTTTAAATCGCTCGCCCATCAGATAGTGCCGCCATGTCTTCAGAGCGAAGACCACTACTGCTAACTACATGTCATGGGTAGCGTAGTTATGTTCATGAGGCCTCAGCTGACGTGATACATAGGCAATCACGGCTTGCTCCTGCATCAAGACACATCCGAGTCCGGTACCTGATGCATCGCAGTGGACAACGTATCCAACTCCCTCCTCAGGAAACCTCAAGATAGGTGCGTTGGTCAATCTCTGTCTTAGCTCTTGGAAGCTCTGCTGACATCTGTCTGACCACAAGAAGGGTGTCCCCTTCTTCTTCAATGTTGAGAGTGGCGCCGCAACTCTGGAGAAGTCCGAAATGAATCTCCGATAGTATCCGGCTAGTCCCAATAAACTCCGCACCTCCGCCATGCTCCTGGGTGGCTCCCAAGCTAGTACTGGCTCGATCTTTGCGGGATCCACTACAACTCCTTCCTCAGAAATGACGTGCCCCAAGAAGTGGACTTCACGTAACCAGAACTGGAACTTCGAGATCTTTCCATAAAGCTGGTGCTCTCGGAGTGTGTCTAGTACAACCCGAAAGTGGTAGGCGTGCTCCTCCTCCATGGTCGAGTACACCAAAATGTCGTCGATGAAGACCACGACAAATCGATCAAGGTATGGCTAGAAGATCCTGTTTATGAGGCTCATGAACACTGCTGGAGCATTGGTTATGACGAAAGGCATAACCAAGAACTTATAGTGGCCATACCAACACCTGAAGGCCATCTTCTGCACATCCTCGTCGCGAACTCTGAGCTGATTATAGCCTGATCTGAGGTCTATCTTCGAGAAACAATGTGCTCCCTTGAGCTGATCGAAGAGGTCATAAATCCTCGGTAGTGGATACTTGTTCCTCACTATCACCTGGTACAGGCGATGATAATCGACACACAGTCGCAAGCTCCCGTCTGCCTTCTTGGCGAACAAAATCGGGGAAGCCCAGGGTGAAAAACTGGGTCGGATGAACCCCTTACCCTGCAAGTCCTCCAACTGTACCAGTAGCTTTCGAAGCTCAGCTGGTTCCATCCGATATGCTGGAGTGGATATCGGGGCTGTCCCGGGGTATAGATCAATATAAAAGTCTACCTCTCTGTGGGGAGGTAGTCCTGGGACGTCGTCAGGGAAGACGTCTGCATACTGATCCACCACTACAGGAAAACTAGGACTATGCACGTCCACTGCTCCTAGGATGAGGCTAGCCAACTGATGAGTGATGGGTTTTCCCCTCCTCTGCGAGAGTCCATCCTGTACTGCGAAGGCTCCCTTCTCACCAGTGAAGGTGAACCTGCTCCCATCGGTGTGCACACATCGCACCTTGCTCCTAATGCAGTCAATCTGAGCATGGACTATAGATAACCAATCAATGCCCAAGATGACGTTGTAAGGCCTCGAAGCCGCTACAAGAAGATCCCAGCTGAAGCTCTCACCTCCTAGAGTAAGCTCACACTGCCGGCACTAGTGCGTAATCGGCGAGTCTGCTCTCGTAGGGGTCTCTAGTTGTATGGATCGAGCCAACGGCTCTGTCGGAATCTTCGAGCTCCGAACAAGGGAAGCGGCTATGAAAGAGTGTCTCGCTCCTGTGTCTATAAGAACTGCAGCTAGGGTGGAATAGACACAGATCGTACCTCAAATCATCTCTGGAATGCCGTGGTCATAGTCCTCCGCTGCCTGGAGCTGTGCCTGTCTTTTCCCACCAGCTCCCAGTGGTCGGGGCAGACTTACTGGTGGTGGTGGTGGCAGAGCCTCAAAGCGTCTCCCACCACCTGTTGCTCGGCCAGCTCCTCTGCCTCGTCCGCCTCCTCCCTGCGGACTGCCACGGTCGACCCTCTTCCTCTGCCTGGGTGGCCCCTCCACCGTCTGATTCTCCTTAATATGGAGAGTCGGGCAGTCACGAGCCATGTGGCCCTACCCGCCGCACGCGTAGCACTACCTGCCTCTCGGAAGACTGGATCCGCGCTGTGTGCCCCGCACTGCTGAGCCAGTGTCCTGAGGTCGTCTGCCGGATGGTCTGGTTTTCCTGGAACCCTGAGTCATCCATCGGCCACCTGCTGCTGAAGACTCCGCTACCTGCTGCCCTGCGGTAGGTCTCGCTGTGGACTCAGCCAGAAAGCTCTCGATCAGAAGGGCCCGCTCCAGCACTCCTGCCTGGGTCGGGATGCTGAGGGAGATCAGCGATGCCCTGATCTCGTGTCTCAAACCCTGCTCAAAGGTCTGGGCCCGGAAGAAGGGGTCACGTACCATGTCGGTCGAGTAGCGAGAATGATCGGTGAACCTCGCAGCGTACTGGGCGACCGTCAAGCTGCCCTGCCGTAGATGAAGAAGCTCCTGAATGCGCACCGCACGGAGGGTGGCTGGGACGAACTCCTAGCGGAAGAGGCTCTTGAAGACCGTCCAGAGGAGAGACGCCTCATCGTGTACATGGATAATCAAGCTCCACCATCTTCCTACTGCTGTGTGCAGTAGGCTCGCTGTGAGGATCACCATGAGGTCTGCTGGTGTCCTCACTAGCCTAAAAACTCGAACGACCGCCTCCAGCTAGTCCTCGGCTGCCTGGGGGTCTGTCTCCCCACGAAACATGGGTGTTCGCTGGCGCTGGAACTTGTGCAGAGCTCCGAGGCGACGTGCATCATCAGCAGTCGGCGCTGGAAGCATCAGGGGATCGGTGTGTAAAGGTACCGCCGATGCCTCTGCTGTCAACGGGCCCTGTACCGAGGCCTCATCGCTCGGTGGGCTGTCGTCGCGCTCTACTCTCGGAACCCTAGCTAGCTGCCGTCGTTGGGCCATCCTGAAAAGGAAACAAGTGCACCACAGTCAGAACAGTATACCTGGTGAGCTGACACAAGTAATCAAAATGAATACTTGATACACACATGCAATCAATGTTTTCGTGCATTAAGTCGGAAATCAGAATTCAGGGTCCTTGTTTACGGATACGTCGGCCGCTGCACCAACACTGGACTCCCTGGACTGATAAAGACACCCAATACGCTAAACACTATTACTTCACATAGATGAAAGTTCAGATTCTGCAGTAGAACCAACCTACCTTTGATACCAATTTGTCAGGACCCATCCTCGGGGCCTGTTCCGTGACTACCCCAAGCCCGCCTTCCATAGGCCAGGGGCTGGCGACTAGCACCAAGGCCTAAATCCCAAAAAAGGGATGGAATTTCCATTGAAAAGTAAACAAGCACCACAGAGTAAGCAAGCGGAAAAGTAAACACTAAGTAAAAACTGTAACAAGCTGTGCTGATAGTAAAAGGGGCCGGAAATACAAGCCCAACTATAAAGTAAAACTGAAAGGGAAAAACATCAACTAAAAGGGAAAGCCGCAGCGTCGAGCCGTCCTCTGGAAGTCCCGCCGGAAGGGTGGGTACAGATAGCCTCCACAGCTCCTCGGTCCAGCTGCCCGCTCCGAGTACGTCCCGCCCAGCGGTCCACCTCCATGTATCGTCCTGCTCCGCACGCCCCCACCACTATCACTGTTGTCCGTCGTCTGCAACCAACACAACGAAGTGCGGGCATAGCCCGTGCAGGGGTGAGTATAAGCTACCCAGTAGGGACCTCGACACCGCCGGAGGTCTCCCGAAATCCAAAAAGGATAATCCACAAAGGAAAGATACAATCACGAAGTAATAACAGACACTGCTTAGGTATATGCCCATACATATACCTAAGTCATCAATTCCCGTTCGGCTCCAACGTCTGAACCCAAGCACAACCCAGTCCACACAAGAAGCAAAACGTATACCCACATAGGATAGCACAATACAATCCACAAAGGAGAGTAAAAAGTAAATCCACACAGGATTGCTCAACACAATCCACAAAGAAGATTAAGCAGTAAATCCACACATGATAGCTCAACACAATCCACAAAGGAGAGTAACATAGAAGATTCAGCTCACACAGGTATACTTCTTCAAATGACGATATAGATGATCACTGATCCATCTAAGTCATCGGACCCACAAAGGATCGATAGGTAACTAACCCCCGCAATGACCCACACAGGATCGGGCCCACACAGGACCTGTAGTCGCTGGCTCACACAGAACCGCTGAGCGCTGACCCACACAGGATCAGACCCACACAGGATCGGGCCAACACAGGACCTGTAGCACTGATCCACGTAGGATCGCTGAGTGCTATAGTCATCGCAGTCCACTAAGGATCTCTGCACAGTCATTGTTGCAGTCCACTGAGGATCTCTGCACAGCCGACGCCGCAGTCCACTGAGTATCTCATCACAGCCATCGCCGCAGTCCACTGAGGATCTCTGCACAGCCGTCGCTGCAGTCCACTGAGGATCTATGCACAGTCGTCGTTGCAGTTCCCTAAGGATATCTGCACAGCCGTCGCCGCAGTCCACTGAGGATCTCTGCACAGCCATCGTCGTAGTCCACTGAGGATCTCTGCACGGTCGTCGCTTGTCGAAGTAGCAGTCACAGTCACAGCCAGCTCTAGGGTTCCCGCACACAGCAAGCTCGTTCAGGAGGGTCCGCTCCATGAGCCGAGAGGCTGATACATCAACTGTCACAAAGTCCAAAGTTGATGTATCCAAAAGCTCCATACCGTCAACAGGAACTCAACGTCGCAGACGGCGCGTCAATCGGACGCCCAGTCTGAGAGTTATTGGCTTTTTCGTCCCAAGGGCCCGGTTGGTTTTTAAGAAAAAACCAACCCGACCATACTCCACCTGCATCCAAACATCTGGAGGAGTGTGCCAAAAGATCCGTCTCACATAGAGGAATTCAACAAAGCTGACGGCAAGTCAATCGTACGTTCGTAGCTCAAGATATGAATGTTTCCGCTCCGAGGGCCCGGTTGGTTTCGTGTACGAACCAACCCGGCCGAACTCAAAGTATTCCGAAACTTTGAGTGCTATATACCGAAACGACCGTATCAATCTAAGGATCGTGTTCCCACTGACGGAGCATCGTTTGAAGGCCCGTAGCTCATGTTACGGGCATTTGACCGAAAATGGTCCGAAGACGGGGGATCCGGGGCCGGGCCACCCGGCCCGCCCCCCCTGGGTCGGCCGAACTGGGCGCGGCCCGGCCGGTCGGACCAGCCTGGCTCGGTTCGGCCGAGCGGCTAACCCGCCATGCACCGCGGGGCGCTGCCCCCGCGGTCTGGAGGTTCCGTGACCCCCCCCCCCCCCCCCCCCCCCCCGCGTGGGGCCGTGCTGGTTCAAAGGACGCGGCTTTGCCGCGTCCGAGGGCCCCGGAACTGCGCAGCCGCGGGTCCGCGGGCGCCGCCACCGGAGTTGCTCCGGTGGTCCAATTCAGTTCCTGTCTGCGCCGCTGCTCCTCCCGGGACTCGTTCTTCACTGCGAAACCATCAAATTTCTGTTGCGGCACGTTCCATCGTCGCCCGTCAAATCCGCACAACAACGAAGAACGACGGAGGGTTGTCAGGCCGTGTTCGTTTGGCGCGCACCCTCCGCGTTAGAGATGAACAACGGGAGAAATAATCCAACACATGAAAAACAATTTTAATTAACTAAAATTGATCATTTGAATCCGGTTCTTTAATTTAAGGAAACGTTCACAGGAATAAGGGAATTTCCAAAACAAAAATCCCTACCTCGACAAGTCGTCGCGTGTGGGCGTTCTTCGAAGAATTGCTCGTCGCGGAAAGAGGGGTTCGTCATGTCGCGGAAGGCGTCACATCGTCACGGAAGGGAGTCGCGTTGTCGCGGAATCCGGAGTTGCGTCGACGAACTCAACGGACCAAGAGACAACATATTTATTTATAAATAATTAAATCCGTGTTTTGTTAAAAACCCCAGAGGAGATTAAAAAGAAACCCTAGATCTCTTACCTCAAGCAGTTGGTGATCAAAGATCGGGGCAGGGAAGAAAGTCTCGGATGAAGCGTCGTCAAACTCCGAGGGTGACGACGTTCTTCGCGTTCTTCGTGTTCTTCGCGTTCTTCGTGAAGGAGGATGAAGGCTCAAGAACTCTGTCAAAACCTCTCAACGTGTAATCCTTCAAATGTTGTGTTGGTCTTATTTTATTATTACGCCAACAAACGAAAAAGAGGTATGTAATGACCCATTAATTCGTAGAATTAATTCAGCGAAAGAAACTGCCCATTTAATTCACGAATAAAACCGCCCAATTAAATGGTCTGTTAATAATTTAAGAAAACGCGTCAGTTGACTTTCATAATGACAGGTTTTCGCGGGTGCGTTACTTAGCGGAAAATAAATGGTGGGGCTCCTGCGGGCCCCACCTCGCATATATCCTACCAAGGGGGTAGGATATTTATGGATAGCATCCTATCCATATCAACTCAGCTTAAGCCACCTTTAAGTGGCTTCAAGTGGCTTCCAAGTGGCTTAAGTGAAATAAAATAAAGTTTGTTGAACAATTTATTTTATTTCTTAACTTTAAGCCCGAAAATTAAAAACCACACCCGAGCAAACGCAACTCCGGAAGAGGCGTATCTAAGAAAATACCGGCACTGCGATTTCATCGGTGCCCTCAGAATTTGATTCCGGGCAACAGTTCAAAAGTTAGGAAAACCCGCTTGTCTGTTCACGGAAGGTACCCGAGCCAAACTTCAAAAAATGATTATGGGCACACCGGGCCTCGGAATCAGGTGCCGTCAGAAACTGAGTTCTTGTAAAATTTCAAGGAAAATTAAGAAAAAAAATTCCATGAAATTTAAGGGTCTTTACAGATCCCTTCAACCCTCAGTGCATTGTTCATTTCTTCAACTGAAAAAGAACCAGTGAACATTGCAAAGTTGTTCCCAATTCCATGGGTTTTTTTGAGGCAACCAACAACCTCAAAGGCAGCAAGGGATATAATTTCCCCTCCACTACTTCTGAAATGATCCCTGGAAATGAAGTGGTTCTAGGTATGCTTATTATTCATTCAAGAATAAAAAACATAATTTTTGATTTTGTTTCTAGGAATTATTTTATATCCTGAATTTTTAGTATAACAATCCCATCACAACTACAAATTATGGAAGTAAATATGTCGGTGAGAAATGAAAATAGGGCAATCATTGAATCCTGTGAATATAACTCATCCCATGTCCTAATTTTTGGATTGAACTTCCCAGTGAACCTCGTCTTACTCTCTTTGGTATAATTTTATGAAATTCTTGGAGAGGATTGGATTTCCTTATATAGAGACAACATAAATAGACGTGAGAGGGAAATCACTCTCCATATAGAGAATTGAACCCTGATTATGTACCAGTGCAATGAGGAGCATTGATCTTCTTTTGCACCATCATATCAAGTGTGGATATTACTACCCTATGAGAATGTGAAACCTTCTCAAATGATTGAGTCTATGGAAGAAAACATTCTTCAAAACAAGACTATTCTGGGGGAACTCACTAAAGTGATTCCAAAGGAATTTATTGGTCTTCCTCGTAGAAGAGATGCTAAAATCTCATTTGATCTTATACCTGAGGAGTTTCCAAATTCACAGACACTATATAGAATGGTTGTTTTTGAGAATGAGGTGTTGATGAAATCCCTACCCCGTCAAATCCGCACAACAACGAAGAACGACGGAGGGTTGTCAGGCCGTGTTCGTTTGGCGCGCACCCTCCGCGTTAGAGATGAACAACGGGAGAAATAATCCAACACATGAAAAACAATTTTAAATAACTAAAATTGATCATTTGAATACGGTTCTTTAATTTAAGGAAACGTTCACAGGAATAAGGGCATTTCCAAAACAAAAATCCCTACCTCGACAAGTCGTCGCGTGTGGGCGTTCTTCGCAGAATTGCTCGTCACGGAAAGAGGGGTTCGTCATGTCGCGGAAGGCGTCACGTCGTCGCGGAAGGGCGTCTCGTTGTCGCGGAATCCGGCGTTGCGTCGACGAACTCAACGGACCAAGAGACAACATATTTATTTATAAATAATTAAATCTGTGTTTTGTTAAAAACCCCAGAGGAGATTAAAAAGAAACCCTAGATCTCTTACCTCAAGCAGTTGGTGATCAGAGATCGGGGCAGGGAAGAACGTCTCGGATGAAGCGTCGTCAAACTCCGAGGGTGACGACGTTCTTCGCGTTCTTCGTGTTCTTCGCGTTCTTCGTGAAGGAGGATGAAGGCTCAAGAACTCTGTCAAAA
This sequence comes from Viscum album, assembly GCA_963277665.1. NCBI lineage: Eukaryota > Viridiplantae > Streptophyta > Magnoliopsida > Santalales > Viscaceae > Viscum > Viscum album. Next base: position 551,117,386 of record OY728125.1, on the reverse strand, counting down.
CCTCTAAACGTGTAATCCTCCAAATGTTGTGTTGGTCTTATTTTATTATTACGCCAACAAACAAAAAAGAGGTATGTAATGACCCATTAATTCGTAGAATTAATTCAACGAAAGAAACTTCCCATTTAATTCACGAATAAAACTGCCCAATTAAATGGTCTGTTAATAATTTTAGAAAACGCATCAGTTGACTTTCATAATGATAGGTTTCCGCGGGTGCGTTACTTAGCGGAAAATAAACGGTGGGGCTCCTGCGGGCCCCACCTCACATATATCCTACCAAGGGGGTCGGATATTTATGGATAGCATCCTATCCATATCAACTCAGCTTAAGCCGCCTTTAAGTGGCTTCAAGTGGCTTCCAAGTGGCTTAAGTAAAATAAAATAAAGTTTGTTGAACAATTTATTTTATTTCTTAACATTAAGCCCGAAAATTAAAAACCACACCCGAGCAAACGCAACTTCGGAAGAGGCGTATCTAAGAAAATACCGGCACTGCGATTTCATAGGTGCCCTCAGAATTTGATTCCGGGCAACGGTTCAAAAGTTAGGAAAACCTGCTTGTCTGTTCACTGAAGGTACCCGAGCCAAACTTCAAAAAATGATTCCGGGCACACCGGGCCTCGGAATCAGGTGCCGTCAGAAACTGAGTTCTTGTAAAATTCCAAGGAAAATTAAGAAAAAAAATTCCATGAAATTTAAGGGTCTTTACAGATCCCTTCAACCCTCAGTGCATTGTTCATTTCTTCAACTGAAAAAGAACCAGTGAACATTGCAAAGTTGTTCCCAATTCCATGGGTTTTTTTGAGGCAACCAACAACCTCAAAGGCAGCAAGGGATATAATTTCCCCTCCACTACTTCTGAAATGATCCCTGGAAATGAAGTGGTTCTAGGTATTCTTATTATTCATTCAAGAATAAAAAACATAATTTTTGATTTTGTTTCTAGGAATTATTTTATATCCTGAATTTTTAGTATAACAATCCCATCACAACTACAAATTATGGAAGTAAATATGTCGGTGAGAAATGAAAATAGGGCAATCATTGAATCCTGTGAATATAACTCATCCCATGTCCTAATTTTTGGATTGAACTTCCCAGTGAACCTCGTCTTACTCTCTTTGGTAGAATTTTATGAAATCCTTGGAGAGGATTGGATTTCCTTATATAGAGACAACATAAATAGATGTGAGAGGGAAATCACTCTCCATATAGAGAATTGAACCCTGATTATGTACCAGTGCAATGAGGAGCATTGATCTTCTTTTGCACCATCATATCAAGTGTGGATATTACTACCCTATGAGAATGTGAAACCTTCTCAAATGATTGAGTCTAAGGAAGAAACATTCTTGAAAACAAGACTATTCTGGGGGAACTCACTAAAGTGATTACAAAGGAATTTATTTGTCTTCCTCGTAGAAGAGATGTTGAAATCTCAATTGATCTTATACCTGAGGAGTTTCCAAATTCACATACACTATATAGAATGGTTGTTTTTGAGAATGAGGTGTTGATGAAACCACTATAAGAGAATCTGGATAAATTGTTTATACACCCAAGTGCTTCACCATGAGGTGAAACAGTCCAATTCATCAAGATAAAGGATGGTTCTAAGCACCTTTGCATTGATTACTATGATCTAAAAAAATGAAGATAATTAATAATTATCATCTTCCCTGAATTGATGACTTTTTTGATCTGCTATATGGATCACAATACTTTGACAATGTGGATTTTCAGTCGGGATATTACCTACTAAGGGTTAAAAAGGAGGATATCTCCATGACTACTTTTCATACAAGATATAGAAACTATGAATTCATATTAGTGCATTTAAGACACACTAATGCTCATGCTATCTTCAGGGTCTTGATTAATAGAGTCATTAGTGATTACCTAAAAACATTTGAGGTATTCCTTATAGAAAATATTAAAATATACTCCAAAACCAAGGAGGAGCATAAAGAGCATCTTTTCCCAATACTAGAGACCATGAAATAGGAGATTCTATATGCAAAGTACATCAATTGTGTGTTCTGGCTGAAGGAGGTCTCATTCTTAGGTCATGCCATCACAAGTAATGAGATATTAACAGATCCCTCCAATACAGCAGCAATTCAGTGATAGTTGGGGCCTACATTAGTAATAAATATACATATCATCCTAGTGTTAACTGGATATTATCGTGGATTTGTGAGAAATTTCTCATTATTTTAAAAACCTTTTTTCAAGAATACCTAGAAGTGATTCAAGTTTTATTGAAGTGTTTAATTCGAAGTGAGATTAAAGGATATGCAAAGGAGGTTTATCACTACACATGTTCTCACATTACCCACAAGTGGAGAACCTTTTGTTGTATTCATTGCTTCTTTGAATAAAGTCATGAGATGTGTGTTGATTCAAAATGACAAATTCATTGCCTATGCATCAATTAAATTTAATGTTCATGAGAAAAACAATCCATAAAATGATATGGAGTTGTCTGAAGTAATCTTCACTTTGAAAATTTGGCGGCATTACATCTTTGGGAGAAGTGTGATATATATATATATCAATAAATCCTGAAGAATTTATTCACATAGAAAGTTTTGAACAAGAACCAATGATGATTTTTAGAGATGATCAAGGACAATGACTGCACAATCCATTACCACCCTGGGAAAGAAAAAAAGGTTTAAGATTCTCTAAGTAGAATGGACACAAAGATTCTATCATTTATGTGAATTGAAAAGGATCCAATCTTATTATATTTGATTAATATATTCATGGGAATCATAAAAGAGGGAACATCATTAATTTTTTCACAACATATTGCTCAACCGGCTCTTTTAGAAAGGTTAAAGGATGTTCAAAAGAATGATTTGGGAACTCAAAAGAATGTGGAATATATCAGAAAAGTGAAATCCTCATAGTTCAATGTTAATGAAGATGGAATTGTGGATTTTGGTCCAGACTATGTGTTCCATCAAATCCATAGTTAAAGAAAGGTCTTCCAGATGATGCACATAGTTGGAATTTATCCATTCAACTAGGAAACACAAAGAAGTATCCAGATCGCCAAGATCATTATTTGTGTTACAACATCAAGAATGAGATAACCGAGTATACCTCAAAGTACCTGGTATGTCAGCATGTGAAGGAAAAGGGGCATATGTCTAAGGGGATGATGTAACCATTAACCATACCGTATGGTAATAGGATAACATCGCCATAGATGTTGTCACAGAACATCTGATGACTTCCAAATGTAACAATTCTATGTGGGTTGTTGTGGATTGTCTTACAAAGACAATACACATCATTGTAATTTTATAGTATTCCTCATTAGATCTACTGGCATAGATATATATCAGTGAATTTTTAAGGATGCATGGAGTACCACTATATATTATATCCGATCAATATCCAAGATTCACCTATATGTTTTAGAAGAGTCTTCAACATGCTCTAGATTCTGAGCTGAACTTAAGTACGACGTATCCTCCTCAAACAGATGGCTAATATGACAGGACTATTCAAACACTTTAGGAAATGTTGAGAGCATGCTCAGTGGACTTCAAATGAGGTTGTGGTCAACATCTTCTTCATGTAGAGTTCTATTACATCAACATTTTCTGTAACACCCCAAGCTTCTACGGTACGTTTCCCTTCGAATAATGCGATAGCTTGTGTTGTACGCAACCTCGAGTTCTAACACACACCACAACTAATTAAACTAGCCGTTTTGAATAGTAATACCTACTTTTTGAAATCATATATATTCTATATTTCAAAATGGAATTCATTTTTGGATTCGGAATATCAAAATTAGCCTAGGGTGAAATTTTGGTACATTTCGGATAACTTTCATATTTTGATGAATAGTGAAAATTTCTAAATTTTAATTAAAAACAACTTTTTTAATCAAAATAATTAATAGTGATAAATTATGAATTTGAGTGGTTTTAAAGTATATTTAGAATATATTTTTACCATTCAATTTAATGTTTATCATTGGACATAATTTTACAATTAAACCGAACATAAACAAGTGTCAATCTTTTGATAGTTATTATCTCTTAAAAACACGCTTTTTGTTTTGACAGCGGAAATTAATTTTAAATTAATTTCTGCCACTTCTGTGTTTTGAATTTAGGAAAATGGATTCCATATTTGGAATCAGGATGTCCAAATTATGTAAATAGGTATCTTTTATTTTTACACATTTTGAATAATTACTGCGGTAAATATTTTATTTACCATGGTTAAAGGGTAAATCCGGTAAATAAGGGTTAAAAAAATAATATTATAATAATACAAAATTACCCTAAAACGTGTCCTAACCTTATTGGTGGACACATACCCGACCATGGGCATCCTTGGGTCAATTTGGGGACCCCTTGGAGCCACTTGTATGTGGTAGGGACACATTATATTAATAAAGTTAAAATAAAAATAAAAATGGCATAAGCTTACATCTTTTAGAAGAACAATTTTTACATAGGGTTATACATGTTGGATTTTCGATTATAAATATTCATTAGAAATCTAAAAATATTTCCTACATAATGATATTTTACTTATAATTTTTAGACATTAAATAATTTATTTTATTTATGACACAATGATGATGCAGTAATTACTATAATAGTGAAAAATTAAAATAAGTGATATTATAAATTCCCAAATAAATATAATATGAAACTTTTAATGAATTAAACTAATTTTCTAGGATAATATGATATATTAGGATTGATTTAATTGACTTTTTTCGAAGTAATCAATCTGTTATGAGTTTCACAAAAATCAACTATTGAATAGTGTCAAAATTGACATAAAAGAGTTCTTAAAACAAATATTATATTATTAATTGATATTAAATTCCTAAAAATCTAAGGTTCGGCCAAGAGACTTATATTATGATAGGTTACTCATTAATGGACCACTTGGGGGTCGCTTGGATGTATATAGTAAGTTTATTAACCATATTATATAAAAATACAAAGAGACATTGTAAAAGTGAAACTAATTAACTTAGAGTTAATACTTAAAGATAAGGTTAATATAAGTACCCAAACCTGTCTAAATTCTATTGGATGAGTTGCTTTCGACCTATCCCCACCTCATCATTTGAATAGTCAACTTTGGAGCCTTTAGAAACCGAATATGAATTTATTATAAATTAATATTTCTAGTTTTTCCAAAGGTGCCCCTCACCCCTCTTATAAAAGGGCACTCCTCCTTCTCATTTCTTCACACCTTCAAAGCCTTTTGGTTCGGCCAAACTCTGCCCAAATACTCTCCCAACATCCCTCAATACAACCTAGAGGCCTTAGTTTGATCAGAAAGCCAACCTAAGGAGCCCTTTTGATCAAATCAAAAGGAAGAACCCGAAGAAGAGGTAATGATTTCACCACCCTTTTCTAAGTTCATTTCTTCTTCCACTTCTTCTTCCTTTGTTCTTACCATTATGAAATAATAACTCCAGTATCTCACATATACTGTGATGTTATTATAAATATGGTACAATCATATTCAGTATTCTATCCACCCTTTGAATAACATGTCACCATACGTGCGTACGTACGGCTTACCGTCTCCACGTCGTGGTGTAATTGTTATTCAATATAATATTATTTGGATGGGTATAATAATGATGTATAACTCATGTAAATAATAAATATAACATGTTAATGATTCTGTATATATGATATACCATCCATTTATATATTATTTTAATATCAAAAGAATGATATTGTCGCTCGTGCGTACGTACGGACTACCGTCTCCACGAACGCGATGAGATTCATTCTCCATCGTAACCATTAAAGCGTAATTATCATTTTATGATTTAAAAATGATGTTTAAGGACTTGATATCATTCTGGATATGAATAATATACAACCTATCCTTTACAAACATGTCTTACGTAACAAAACATATGAAAGAAAACAAGTAAGTTAACACCCGAAACAACGATAATACTAAGATATTATTATCAAATCAATATTAAAAGATCATATATGATATCATATTAATGTATATGATTCTTGTATAATTTAATAACAATTATTTCACCATTATACAGGAGGTTAACCTACCACAACCAAGGAAAAGTACAAGGTAAGGGTTATTTCACAATCTCTTCATTATCCGAGGTTGTATTATACGTAATAATCTACTGGGATCTCTTTATCATCCACATCCATGTTTCTTCGAAATGTATTTCAAAACATTTTTACTATTTACAAGAATATGGGTTAAAGTCATTTATACCCTTGTTTAACTTTTTATAAGAGGTTTATAAAGGAATCATTCCGTCGTTTTCAAAACAAGGTCCTTTTTAACCTTTTCGACATAATTGAGGTAAGAATGTTTTTTTAACTTATACGGCGGGTGCGGTTATTTTACGCCGTTATAAAAACTTCAAAGCTTTCCTTACAAGCTTATAAGAATATTTTCAAAGAAAATGTTTTATTTTATATGGATCTTAAATGATTTCAAAATAAAAGGAGATATTTCTTTAAAAAGAATTTTGATTTCATCTATGTCAACATCCTTTGATGGATTTTAAGATTATTTGAAGTTGATTTATTATGATACAAAACTTCTATATTGTATTGAAGGTTTTGTGATATGTTTGACTGTGGATGTGCTATTTTTATACCATTCATAGTTTATTGTGAAAGTATTGACATTTCGTATGCTATTTTTAATACGAATGTTTATGTTATGTTTAAACCTTTTCATATGGGAATGCATTGGACTTAATAAGTGACGGGTGGAGCCCGCTATAGCTCCTCGATGCATCGGTAGGTCTCATGAGACAAACTAGTGTCTTGGCACAAGGCCTTGACAAAATCTTATTTGTAGTCTTGGCACGAGGCCTTGGCTATGTGGTTATGATAGTCTGGCATTATGCATTCCAACATTATGAAAGTGGTTATTGATTTTTGCATGTGATTATTCGATTAGTAGAATATCCATGTGAATAAGTAAATGGCATTATTTCATTTTACTTTTTCCATACCATGTTGAAGTTCAATTTTAAAAGGCTTTTGATTTAGTAATGCATTGCCTTAAATGTTTATTCTTATTTATGACAGTTTCCGCTATATTGTTATCCTTACTGGGCATTTGAGCTCACCCCTTTTCAATGTTTTATTTTTCCCCAGGATGTGAAGAAGTAAATTATGAATGACCTGCAGGGATATTATGAGGGGATAGTAGTGTGGATTATGGAGACATTATGTTGTTGTAGTAGTTTTTCATTTTATGATGTAATGTAAAACTTATGAATATATCTAGTGTTTCCAAGGCTACTAAACCAATCGGTCTTTCAAGATTTGATATTTCTTGTGATCATGCCAATGTTATGTAATAATGCACCGACTCTGGGTAGCTGGGGTCGGGGCGTTACAGTTGGTATCAGAGGAAGTTTAGTACAAACCTTGGAAGCTAGATTTAGATAAACTCTGATTAGAGCACATAGACCTAAGATGAACTTTGAGGATTAGTATAGAAGAACTTCCTAGAATTTTGGTATTGTAGAGACTTTGTGAGTTTTCCGAGCAATACATCCCTGTCTGGATACGAGCAGGTAGAGGCGGCTCTGGCACAGATGTACCTAGGGGTAAAACCCGAAAACACCGCATTGAGCTAGACTCGAACGGGAACTGGTGCACGACAACGGGCCTTGCTGCACTCTTGGTTACGACACTCCCGGGGGATATGCTTAGGATAACTCTCACTTTCTTTACAAATCAATATGAAGGGTTTATGAGTATATACTTCCTCAAAGAAAACATATTTATGATTATGGATTATATCCATAGATAGTTCAATTTATGTTTAGTGTTTTATAAGTATGGGATTATGTATTTTGATTCATAAACTGATCTAGTTTATGACATTGTTTAGAAATGGCGCCTAGTGGAAGAAATGGAAACCGTATCAATGCACGCACTCCATGTAGGGATTGCCCTCCTGCTCAAGATAATTATAGTGGGGCTGGTGATGCAACTGGTACTGATCAGCTAATCACCGTACTGGGACAACTTACTCAGGTTATGAATAATAACCTTACCCGTATGGAGCACCCTGATCCGCAGCGTGGAGGATCAATGTTAGATCGATTCATGAGACAACAACCACCAACGTTCAATGGGAGTACAAATCCCTTAGTATCTGAGCAATGGATATTTTCCCTAGAGAAAATATTTCAGGCTTTGGGGAGTAGTGAAAGGGAAAAAGTTACCATGGCAGTTTACCGCCTCACTGGAGATGCTGATCAATGGTGGTCATTGATTCAAAACATGAAGGAAGATGATGAAGTATCAAACATGGAATGGAGGGAGTTCAAAGATCTGTTTTTAGAAAAATACTTTCCTCGCAACCATCGAGCAGATATGGAAAGGCAATTTCTGAGTCTGAGACAAAAGGAGGATGATAATGTCACAAAGTATGAGGCTAACTTTACAAGGTTAGCGAGGTACGCTGGTGATTATATTCGCAGCCCAAGAAGTAAGATTGATCGTTTATTTGATGGGTTAAAACCATTTCTCCGTCGAGCATTAGTCTCACAATCCTTTTCATCGTACGAAGACATTGTCTCATGTGCTATCAAGACCGAAAAGGAATTCTCTAAGTCTTATGACTTTAAAGCAAAGCAAGAGAAGAAGAGACCTGCTGATCAATCTGGGAATGGAAATAAGGGGAAGAAGGGAAAGGTTGAATATCCATCTTGTGGTAAGTGCGGGAAGAAACACCCCGGTGCTTGCCTGAAGGGAATGGGAGTCTGTTACAAGTGTGGTGAAAAAGGCCACCAAGCTCATGATTGCAAGGGGAAGAAGGAAGCTACCAACGTTCAGTGCTACAATTGCAGGGAGATGGGGCATTATGAAAATGCATGTCCTAAGCGTCAGGAGAACTTACCTCAGAAAAGGCCAAGGGATCCAGGCCAGGCTTATGCTATCACTACTGCTGAGTTAGAAGCTCCGAAAGACGTGGTGGCAGGTAATTTAATGGTTTCCTCAAGTTTAGCAAATGCATTATTTGATTCTGGATCATCGCATTGTTTCATATCTTCCCAGTTTGCTAAGAAAATTAGATATTTCCAATTTGATTTAATAAGGGAGTTGTCAGTTAAAACTCCTAAGGGAAGTATCGTTGCAACAAAGTTTTGTGAATCAGTCCCCATTAGAGCACATAAATTTTCTTTATCTGCTGATTTCATCGTCATACCTATGATTGAGTTTGATATAATCCTCGGTATGGACTGGCTTTCGGACTATGATGCGAAGATTTATTGTAAGAAGAAAGAGGTTACGATTCTTGATGATAATGATAAGGAGCACCTTATTTTTAGAGCAGAATCGTCACCACCTAATTCTTATTTAGATCCACCCCCAGTAGCTCAACTTAATTCAATTATTGGGGAGAAAGAGAATGAAGTAACTATCGGTGAGGAAAGGAATGTTCAAATAGAGGATATACCTGTTGTGAAATAATTTGTAGATGTATTTCCGGAAGATTTACCTGGACATCCTCCAGAACGAGAAGTAGAGTTTTCCATTGATTTGATTCCTGGATCAAGGCCTATATCGAAGACCCCTTATAGAATGGCTACTGTAGAGTTAGTCGAACTAAAGAAACAACTAGAGGAATTGAGTAATAAGGGATTTATTCGCCCTAGTGTTTCTCCATGGGGAGCCCCTGTTCTTTTTGTTAAAAAGAAAGATGGATCTATGAGGTTATGTATCGACTACAGGGAGATCAATGCTATAACGATAAAGAACAAGTATCCCCTACCTCGTATTGATGATTTATTTGACCAACTGCATGGAGCTCAATACTTTTCAAAGATTGACCTTCGATCTGGATACCATCAGTTGTGTGTGAAGAAGGAAGACATTCCGAAAACAGCATTTCGAACCAGGTACGGGCATTACGAGTTTACTGTAATGCCGTTTGGATTGACTAATGCACCCTCTGTATTCATGGATCTAATGAATAGAGTTTTCAAGGAGTATCTCGATGAATTTGTGGTGGTATTTATTGATGATATCTTGGTATACTCCAAAACCTACGAAGATCATGAAAATCACTTGCGCATTATCTTGAAGACTCTGAGGAGGCATGAATTATATGGGAAGTTTAGCAAGTGTGAATTCTGGCTTCAGGAGATTTCTTTTCTTGGCCATATTGTCTCTAAAGATGGAATCTCTGTTGATCCTTCTAAGACCAAGGCAATCCAAGAATGGCCAGCACCTACGAGTATAACTGAGGTACGTAGTTTTATTGGTTTGGCAGGTTATTATCGACGTTTCGTCCATAATTTTGCCCGATTGGCTAACCCATTAACGAAGCTCACACGTAAAGGGGTTAAATTTGTTTGGACAAAAGAGTGTGAAGAATGTTTCGAAGAACTGAAGAGAAGATTAGTCAATGCTCCTATATTGACTCTACCATCGGGGAATGATGGGTTCGTTATTTATAGTGATGCATCGAAGAAAGGACTTGGCTGTGTCCTTATGCAGAATGATAGAGTTATTGCCTATGCATCACGACAGTTGAAAATTCATGAACAAAACTATCCTACTCATGATCTTGAGTTAGCAGCTGTGATCTTTGCTTTGAAGATATGGAGGCACTACCTCTATGGTGAAAAATGTGAGATTTATACTGATCACAAGAGTTTGAAGTATATTTTCTCACAAAAAGAACTCAACATGAGGCAAAGGAGATGGCTTGAATTACTCAAGGATTATGATTGCACGATACACTACCACCCGGGGAAAGCAAACAAAGTAGCAGATGCTTTGAGCAGAAAAGACCATGGAGTTATGAACATGATGAGAATTGAAAGGGACCCAATTTTCATGGATCTAGAGAAGATGGACATGGGAATAACCAGGGAAGGTGAAACATCAATGCTTTTTCAAATGGTTGCCAAACCATCTTTACTAGAAAGGATTAAGAGTTCTCAGACCAATGATGAAGAATTCCAAAAGAAAATTAAAGCTGTGAATGATGGGAGATTGAGAGACTTTGTGTATGAAGATGGAATTTTGAAATTCGGGAAGAGACTTTGTGTTCCCGATTTACCTGATCTGAAAAGGGAATTGTTGGATGATGCTCATAGTTCCAATTTCTCTATACACCCTGGGAGCACCAAAATGTATAGAGATTTGAAGGAACATTTTTGGTGGGACAACATGAAGAGGGAGATTGCTGATTTTGTGTCAAGATGTATGGTTTGTCAACAAGTGAAAGCTGGAAGGCAACAGCCTGGAGGATTCATGCAACCTCTTCCCATACCGGAGTGGAAATGGGACAATATTACGATGGACTTTGTCATGGGGCTACCAAAGACTCCTAGAAGGAACGATGCAATATGGGTTATTGTTGATCGTCTTACCAAGTCAGCACATTTTCTTGCTATAAGAGAAGATCTACCCCTGGAACGTCTAGCAAGACTATACATTAATGAAGTTGTGAGACTTCATGGTGTACCCCTATCGATTGTTTCTGATCGTGATCCCCGTTTTACTTCAAGATTTTGGAAAAGTCTTCAGAAATCCCTGGATACTGAACTTCATTTGAGCACTGCTTACCACCCTCAGACAGACGGACAATCAGAACGGACTATTCAGACCTTAGAAGACATGTTGAGATCTTGCTCACTTGATTTTCAGGGTATGTGGGATCAATATTTACCTCTGGTAGAATTTTCCTATAACAATAGCTTCCATTCGAGTATTCAGATGGCACCATATGAAGCGTTATACGGAAAGAGATGTCGTACACCAACCTGTTGGGATGACGTTGGTGAAAGAAAACTTGTAGGCCCAGAACTGGTGGAGGAAACGGTGGAAAAGGTGAAAGTAATCCAAAATCACATCAAAGCAGCTCAAAGTAGGCAGAAGAGCTATGCCGATAATCGAAGGAAGGATTTGGAATTTCAAGTCGGTGATCATGTTTTCCTGAAGGTATCTCCGTGGAAGGGAGTCATACGTTTTGGTAAGAAAGGTAAATTGAGTCCCAGGTACATCGGACCTTTCGAAATTCTAGAACGAATTGGGGCTGTAGCTTACCGATTGGCAATGCCGCCAAGTCTCTCCAAAGTTCACGATGTGTTCCACGTATCTCTGTTGAGAAAATACATGCCTGACCCAACGCATGTACTCACCTATGAGGAATTAGAACTAGAACCCGATCTGTCTTATTGCGAAGAGCCCGTCAAGATTCTTGATACGAGAGAACAAGTGCTGAGAAACCGGACGACGCGTCTGGTAAAAGTTTTGTGGAGAAACCATAAGATGGAAGAGGCAACGTGGGAACCCGAGGAACTTATGATGAAGAACCACCCGAGTCTTTTTATGCAGTAATACCCTAGAAATTGCGAGGATGCAATTATTTGAAGGAGGGGAGAATGTAACACCCCAAGCTTCTACGGTACGTTTCCCTTCGAATAATGCGATAGCGTGTGTTGTACGCAACCTCGAGTTCTAACACACACCACAACTAATTAAACTAGCCGTTTTGAATAGTAATACCTACTTTTTGAAATCATATATATTCTATATTTCAAAATGGAATTCATTTTTGGATTCGGAATATCAAAATTAGCCTAGGGTGAAATTTTGGTACATTTCGGATAACTTTCATATTTTGATGAATAGTGAAAATTTCTAAATTTTAATTAAAAACAACTTTTTTAATCAAAATAATTAATAGTGATAAATTATGAATTTGAGTGGTTTTAAAGTATATTTAGAATATATTTTTACCATTCAATTTAATGTTTATCATTGGACATAATTTTACAATTAAACCGAACATAAACAAGTGTCAATCTTTTGATAGTTATTATCTCTTAAAAACACGCTTTTTGTTTTGACAGCGGGAATTAATTTTAAATTAATTTCTGCCACTTCTGTGTTTTGAATTTAGGAAAATGGATTCCATATTTGGAATCAGGATGTCCAAATTATGTAAATAGGTAACTTTTATTTTTACACATTTTGAATAATTACTGCGGTAAATATTTTATTTACCATGGTTAAAGGGTAAATCCGGTAAATAAGGGTTAAACAAATAATATTATAATAATACAAAATTACCCTAAAACGTGTCCTAACCTTATTGGTGGACACATACCCGACCATGGGCATCCATGGGTCAATTTGGGGACCCCTTTGAGCCACTTGTATGTGGTAGGGACACATTATATTAATAAAGTTAAAATAAAAATAAAAATGGCATAAGCTTACATCTTTTAGAAGAACAATTTTTACATAGGGTTATACATGTTGGATTTTCGATTATAAATATTCATTAGAAAGCTAAAAAGATTTCCAACATAATTATATTTTACTTATAATTTTTAGACATTAAATAATTTATTTTATTTATGACACAATGATGATGCAGTAATTACTATAATAGTGAAAAATTAAAATAAGTGATATTATAAATGCCCAAATAAATATAATATGAAACTTTTAATGAATTAAACTAATTTTCTAGGATAATATGATATATTAGGATTGATTTAATTGACTTTGTTCGAAGTAATCAATCTGTTATGAGTTTCACAAAAATCAACTATTGAATATTGTCAAAATTGACATAAAAGAGTTCTTAAAAAAAATATTATATTATTAATTGATATTAAATTCCTAAAAATCTAAGTTTCTGCCAAGAGACTTATATTATGATAGGTTCCTCATTAATGGACCACTTGGGGGTCGCTTGGATGTATATAGTAAGTTTATTAACCATATTATATAAAAATACAAAGAGACATTGTAAAAGTGAAACTAATTAACTTAGAGTTAATACTTAAAGATAAGGTTAATATAAGTACCCAAACCTGTCTAAATTCTATTGGATGAGTTGCTTTCGACCTATCCCCACCTCATCATTTGAATAGTCAACTTTGGAGCCTTTAGAAACCGAATATGAATTTATTATAAATTAATATTTCTAGTTTTTCCAAAGGTGCCCCTCACCCCTCTTATAAAAGGGCACTCCTCCTTCTCATTTCTTCACACCTTCAGAGCCTTTTGGTTCGGACAAACTCTGCCCAAATACTCTCCCAACATCCCTCAATACAACATAGAGGCCTTAGTTTGATCAGAAAGCCAACCTAAGGAGCCCTTTTGATCAAATCAAAAGGAAGAACCCGAAGAAGAGGTAATGATTTCACCACCCTTTTCTAAGTTCATTTCTTCTTCCACTTCTTCTTCCTTTGTTCTTACCATTCTGAAATAATAACTCCAGTATCTCACATATACTGTTATGTTATTATAAATATGGTACAATCATATTCAGTATTCTATCCACCCTTTGAATAACATGTCACCATACGTGCGTACGTACGGCTTACCGTCTCCACGTCGTGGTGTAATTGTTATTCAATATAATATTATTTGGATGGGTATAATAATGATGTATAACTCATGTAAATAATAAATATAACATGTTAATGATTCTGTATATATGATATACCATCCATTTATATATTATTTTAATATCAAAAGAATGATATTGTCGCTCGTGCGTACGTACGGACTACCGTCTCCACGAACGCGATGAGATTCATTCTCCATCGTAACCATTAAAGCGTAATTATCATTTTATGATTTAAAAATGATGTTTAAGGACTTGATATCATTCTGGATATGAATAATATACAACCTATCCTTTACAAACATGTCTTACGTAACAAAACATATGAAAGAAAACAAGTAAGTTAACACCCGAAACAACGATAATACTAAGATATTATTATCAAATCAATATTAAAAGATCATATATGATATCATATTAATGTATATGATTCTTGTATATTTTAATAACAATTATTTCACCATTATACAGGAGGTTAACCTACCACAACCAAGGAAAAGTACAAGGTAAGGGTTATTTCACAATCTCTTCATTATCCGAGGTTGTATTATACGTAATAATCTACTGGGATCTCTTTATCATCCACATCCATGTTTCTTCGAAATGTATTTCAAAACATTTTTACTATTTACAAGAATATGTGTTAAAGTCATTTATACCCTTGTTTGACTTTTTATAAGAGGTTTATAAAGGAATCATTCCGTCGTTTTCAAAACAAGGTCCTTTTTAACCTTTTCGACATAATTGAGGTAAGAATGTTTTTTTAACTTATACGGCGGGTGCGGTTATTTTACGCCGTTATAAAATCTTCAAAGCTTTCCTTACAAGCTTATAAGAATATTTTCAAAGAAAATGTTTTATTTTATATGGATCTTAAATGATTTCAAAATAAAAGGAGATATTTCATTAAAAAGAATTTTGATTTCATCTATGTCAACATCCTTTGATGGATTTTAAGATTATTTGAAGTTGATTTATTATAATACAAAACTTCTATATTGTATTGAAGTTTTTGTGATATGTTTGACTGTGGATGTGCTATTTTTATACCATTCATAGTTTATTATGAAAGTATTGACATTTCGTATGCTAGTTTTAATACGAATGTTTATGTTATGTTTAAACCTTTTCATATGGGAATGCATTGGACTTAATAAGTTACGGGTGGAGCCCGCTATAGCTCCTCGATGCATCGGTAGGTCTCATGAGACAAACTAGTGTCTTGGCACAAGGCCTTGACAAAATCTTATTTGTAGTCTTGGCACGAGGCCTTGGCTATGTGGTTATGATAGTCTGGCATTATGCATTCCAACATTATGAAAGTGGTTATTGATTTTTGCATGTGATTATTCGATTAGTAGAATATCCATGTGAATAAGTAAATGGCATTATTTCATTTTACTTTTTCCATACCATGTTGAAGTTCAATTTTAAAAGGCTTTTGTTTTAGTAATGCATTGCCTTAAATGTTTATTCTTATTTATGACAGTTTCCGCTATATTGTTATCCTTACTGGGCATTTGAGCTCACCCCTTTTCAATGTTTTATTTTTCCCCAGGATGTGAAGAAGTAAATTATGAATGACCTGCAGGGATATTATGAGGGGATAGTAGTGTGGATTATGGAGACATTATGTTGTTGTAGTAGTTTTTCATTTTATGATGTAATGTAAAACTTATGAATATATCTAGTGTTTCCAAGGCTACTAAACCAATCGGTCTTTCGAGATTTGATCTTTCTTGTGATCATGCCAATGTTATGTAATAATGCACCGACTCTGGGTAGCTGGGGTCGGGGCGTTACATTTTCCACTCAACCATCCATGTAGAACCTTGTGATTACTTAATAGGAATAGGTGTAGGATTCCTACATGTTGGGAAGAAATAGTTGACTGATAAATCCTCAGTCTAGAAATGGTCGAAGTAATGGTGGATAATGTTAAACAATCCAAGAGGACAATAAAGCTACCCAGAGTCGAAAAAGAGCTACGCTGATAATCCTCATGGAGACCTAGAGTTTGATGTCGAAGACATGGTATTCCTCCACATACCGTGATGGAATAGATTTATGAGAATTGGGATCAAGGGAGATCATAGTCCATGGTACATCGACCTTTTTGATATCCTTGGTCGCATTGCAGTAGGGGCCTATAGACTATCACTCTTACCAAACATATCTCCAGTATATGATTTATTCCATGTATCACTCTTAATGAATTAAATACCATAACCATAACATGTAATCAATACATAGGTGGTACCATTGGATAATTACCTCTATTATCAAGAGAAGATAATGAAGATATTAGATGTTGGGGAAAAAGTTCTACAAAATTAGACAATGATATAACAACCCTGATTTTTATTACACACTTAATCATGATGTATTGAATTAAATATTAACTTTATACAAAATAGAATGTTGATAATTCTAGTGTATTTGGGGCTTAGGAACATTACATAATAGCTTAGAACATAAAACACATAATTCTTTTATTTAAAAAATCCTTTAGATAACGACTACGCTCTCTCATACTTAGCATTACATGGGATAACCTGAGGAATGCATAAGAAAAAGTTGAGCTATAAAGCCCAGTAAGGGAATAAACATTGATTAAAATGAGGAATAAAATATATTTTATTCAATAGGGATATCAAAGGGTCATAATAGAAACATGGTCATAATTTCAAGATAATGCATGATAATAATAACATGGAAACGTGGCAACAACACTTAACATGGAATTAACATGAGCCAAGTCTAATTGCACATGGAGCATGAGTAAACCCTCATTTCACATGAATCACATGTATATCCTCTTTGCAAATTAATTATCATGATTCAACACCCATTTCACATGACATTTCATGACAATATACTTTACCCAATGCATTGGAGCGCTATCAGGCCGCACCCTTCTTAAACATTTCATATTATGCATATGTGTGCCACCTGGATCATGGAATCAATCAACTTCATAAGTTATTCTATTATAATGTAATGTATAATTAATACATTAACTCAACATTCAATATGTATTTGTGTATAGAGGCGAATACCCTTGATAGAGGCATTGGTATGGTATTAACTCCATAAAGATCTTGGCTTGGAAAAATGCGGTGCAATTTCGGCAGCATAACGACGTGACATAAGGATTCATAAAACATTTTGATGAGGGAAAAAATAATGTATCATCATATATACATGAACCAGATAGTAAGGGTATCATATAGATACATGTCCCAACAAACATAATGGAATTATATATGCATAATACAAAAGAATTACTTGGAAGTTATATAAGAGAGGGAAATCCCTCCATGAATTTTGGCATGGTAACGAGTGTACATGGGCGACATTAATGTGAGAGAAAGGGGTATCCCATCATCCAAACATAAAGAGTATATTATGGGGGAGGTTCTAAATCATACCCCAACATTTTTAATTGAATAAAAAGGTCATAACAACTTAAAGAAAATTGGACAAAATGAGAAAAAATGAAATCTCTTACTTGGAAGTATGATTGCAAAGTCCAGGAATAGGATTGAGAGAAGATTATTGGGATCTTGGAGAACCTTGGGATGATTATATAGAGATTAGGGAAGGGGTTGGTTGAACTACTATTCCTTTTAGTGAAGAGGATGTGGGAGCTTGTGTGGGTTTATATATGAAAGGAGAGGGAATTCATTATTATTTTGGTTTGGGACACCTCACATTAATCTAATCAAAACCATTAACATTCACAAGGTTTTTTCCCATGGTTTTTTCCAAAGGGGAGTTGAAAAAACATATTTTATAAGGGAAATGACCAATGTTCTTAAAATAATAGGTTTACTTCTGTGGAGGTGAGTCACACTCGCGAGGAAAACAATTTAAAAAGACGAAATGATTTATAAGCCTTGAAGGGTCCACTAATGCTTTGTAAAATAAATCAAAAAACTAAAATTCAAATTATTTTAATTGTAATACATATATTGGCCGACATTAATGTTTATAGTTTTTTATTACATCACAATTGGGTCATTTTGATGTCAAAAAACATTTAATATATTTAAACAGAATTTAATTTTTACCCAAAAATTCGATTATAACGAAAAATTATGAAATACTCACCATTAGATAATTTCAACATCCTGATTCCAAAAATACTTTTAATTTTATCTAATTAATGTTTTAAATATTTCAATTTTTACTTTTAAAATAAAAACCGATATTTACCCAAAACTGATGTGTTTTGACAAAAATAGCATTCAAACCTTAATAAAAATTACATTGCAATAATAAAATTATATGATCATTTATATGAACGAAAAATTAATTTAATTGTAATATTATTTTATTACAATATTATTTAAATTAAAAATCCATTAATTCATAAAAATAGATTTCTAAGTTGAATATTATCAAAAAGTATTATTTGTGCTTTAAAAACTATTTACAAAGTAACAATAATAAAATGAATGCACCTTAGTTATACAAAAAAATTTACATAGTCATAGTGCTAGGGTCTTGTTACATAATCCCTTATAATACCTCCATAATACCGAAAGGTAAGGTGTGCGATGGTGATAGACTCTTGGGTCGGCGCAGATGACATCACTCGGGCGGTAATCTCTGTTAACATCCACTTCTTCCATAGTCAGTTCCGCTCAAGATTAACATGTTGATGCTCTGCTTGGGAAAGGTTAAGAGAGAAGCCCAATGACTCCACCTCCATTCTGAGCTCTGACAAGTGGGCTTCACATGGGGAAAGTCTACTGGATGAGGCCATCGCTTCCTTTATCTTAGTTAATTGGATTTTTTAAAGCCCTATACTTATAAAAATTATGTGATCACTATTAAATGACAATATTAGCAACATTCACATTTCATAACGGTATTTTAAATTCAAGAAACATAAAATAAATTATGTTCACATTTTATATAACCATAATAAACATTTAATTAGATCGATATGAATTTCTTTTAATTAAAATTTGGGTTATTACAATCTTCTCCCCTTATGATATTTCACCCTTGAAATTTCATTTTCCCACTCTAAATCAAATGAGGGTAACTCTGCTTCATCGCTTCCTCGGATTCCGACGTCTCTTCTTCTAACTTATGGTTTCACCACAATACCTTGACGAGGGGAATTGTCTTATTTAATAAAAAACTTTCTCTACGATCTATGATGTTCATGAGTTACTCCTCGAAAAAAAGATCATCCTCTATCTATATTAACTGTGAAGAGAGTACCTGTGAAGGGTCTGGTATGTACTTCCTTAATAGGGATACATGAAAGATATTAGGTACTTTGGCCATCGTAGGTGGAAGAAATAGTCGATAGGACACATTCCCAATACGACCAAGAATATCAAAGGGGCCAATGTCCCCAAGAATTACTCCCCTTTCATTCCAATCCCCGCGACCTTATTCCATGGAGATATGTATGAAAATACCAAGTCTCCAACATTAAACTCGAGGTGTCATCAACAGTTATCTACATAACTCTTCTGTCAACTCTAGGATGACTTGATATCTTGCTGAAGGGTTTTCACCTTCTACACCATTTCATTGACCATTTCTAGTCCAAGCAGCTTACGTTCACTGACTTCATCCCAACATGCCCGTATTCATCACCACTTCCCAAGCAAGGCTTCATAAGTTGTCACTAGGATGCTCGATTAGAAACTGTTATTGTATGAGAATTCATCCAGTGGAAGATGTTGGTCCCACCCTCCTTTGACGTCTATAGAACATGATCTTAACATATACTTCACTATATGAATAGTTCGCTCAGATTGGCCCTCATTTTGAGGATTACAAGTCTTATTGAAGTTTAGTTCTGTATCCAGAGCATATTGAAGACACTTCAAAAACATAGATGTGAATCTTGGATCCCAATCGGATAAAATACATAGTGGTACTCATTACAACCTTTCCAATTCCCTGATATATATTTGTCCTCATTGATCCAATGGGAAATCCTCCCAAATTTTAATAATGTGTGCAGACTTTGTATGATGATCCATAACAACCCCGATTGTGTTGTTGCCTTTGGTTGTCTTTGGATATCTGGTTACAAATTCCATGGTGATGTTCTCCCATTTTCATGCTGGTATGGGCAATGGTTGCATCATCCCCTTAGACTTTTGACTCTCTGCCTTCACATTCTGACATAGAAAGAACATTGATGAATACTGAGCGATCACCTTCTTCATATTATTTCACCTATAATTCTGACACAGATCTTGATACATCATTTTATTTCCTGGGTGAATAGAGAAATTTGATCTACGTGCATCATCCAAAAGTTACTTCATCAGCTCTGGACTTGGAGGAACACATAGTATTTCCTCAAATCTCACAATTCCTTCATCAATATCATTGAACTCCAATGATTTCCATTTTCTGATACCTTCCACTTTGTTCTGAATACCTACATCATCTTTCAAAGTATACATTAAAATTTCCAAAAGAGAAGTTTGAGCAATAATTTGTGAAAGGATTGATGATGTTCCATTATTTATGAATCCCATGTCCATCTTCATCATGTCTAAGAAGATTGGATCCTTCTCAATTATCATAAATGATAGAATCGTTGGGTCCTTTCTACTTAGTGCATCTTCCACCATGTTCTCCTTCCCAGGATGGTATTGGATTGAGCAGTCATAGTCTTTGATTAGCACTAGCCATCTTCATTGGCTCATGCTCAACATTGTTTGTGTAAATATATACTTGGGGCTTTTGTGTTCTGTATATATTTCACACTTCTCCCCAAAAAGATAATGCCACCAAATTTTTAAAGTGAAGTTCATTGTAGCCAACTCCAAATCCAGTGTTGGATAATTCTTCTTATGAACATTCAATTGCCTTGAAGTATATAAAATGGCATAATCCTTTTTCATCAACATACAACTCAGGCCCTTCTTCAAAGCATCAAAGAATACCACCCCAAGTTCACCACTGGTGGGTAAAGTGAGCACAAATGCAGTGATAAGACTCCTTTTTAACTCCATGAAGGTTTCCTCGCATTCATCATTCTAATAAAACATTACTCCCTTATGAGTTATCTTGGTAAGAGGGTTGGAAAATCGTGAGAAATTTCTCACAAATCATCGATAATATCCATAGATCCACAAGAACCTACATATATCCATTACATATGTTGGCCTCAACCATCCCTCTATTGCATATGTCTTGGAGGTATTGATAGATATCCCATTTCTTATGATGATATGGCCCAAGAATAAAAACTCTTTCAACCAGAACACATACATGTTGAACTTTTCAAAGAGCTTATCCTTTCCCATGGTATCTTGTACAGTTCATCGATGATTATTCATGTTCCTCCTTGTTTTTTGAGTATATCTGAATATCATCTATAAAGACTGCAACAAAGTTGTCGAATTAATCACTAAATACTCTATTCATCAATTCCCTAATGATTATTGGAGAATTAGTTAGTTTGAAAGGAATTACTATGAATTCATAGTGCCTGTATATTTTACGAAAAGATGTCTTGGGGATATATTCCTTCTTTACCCTTACATGATAATAACACGACCAAAAATCCACCATGGGAAAGAATTGTGCTCTACGCATATAATCGAACAATTCATCGTGATTTTTTTTAATCTCACGATAATCGATGAAAAGGCACATTGACCTATATTTCTTCTTGACGAAGAGGACTGGTGTACCGCATGGTGAAGCGCCTTGGTGTATAAACCCTTTATCCAGACTCTACTATAGTTGTTTCATTAGGTCACTAAGATCCAAAATAGCCATTCTATATAGAGTCTTGGATATTTATCAATGACCCACATATAAGTTCGATTGAGAATTCAACATATCTTCTCGGAGGATGACAAGGCAATTCCTCAGTAAAAAATTCTGTGATTTCCCTCACAATTGGCATGTCTTCAAGGATGGTTTCCTCCTTTGACTCAATCATCTGATCTAGATACGCGTTCTCATATGGTAGTACTATCTATGCTTGAGATTATTGATCTATAGAAGATTCATCTTCCACCTTGCACTTGTATATAATCGGCGGTCGATTCTCCACATGGAGATTGATTTCCCTCTCCTCGAAATTTTATGTTGGCACTATATATGAAAAGCCATTCCATGCCAAGAATTTCATCACATTCCACCAGAGGGAGTAAAATGAGGTTATCCGCGATATTCAATTCACATATTATGATAGGGGAGGAGTTATATTCAAGGGATGCAATGATTGACCCATTTTCCATACTCACTGACATCTTTACATCCATGATTTGTGGTAGTGCTGGGATTGTTCGACTAAACTTTTGTTATATAAAATAATACATAAGACCTAAATCAAATATTATGATCTCTATTCTAGAATAAATAATTAGAATACATATCACCACTTATTTTCGGGTATCAATTCGGCAATAGTGATGGGAAAAGCCCCCCCTTGCTGCCTTGGAGGTTGTTCTTTGCCTCCGAAAACCCTTGCCTTAGGACACTAATTTTCCAGATACCCAGGTTTTTTGCAGTTGTAGCAATGAACAATGCATTGAGGTTTTAACAGAGCATTTCTCTCCTCTGTTGTAGCTGTGAGTTTTTCATGTCAGTAGTTAATAGATATGGGCCCTTATCTTACACACCTAAATAATTTCCTCATCCCCTTCAGGCAATTTTAGGGGTTCTTCTTTACGGATTGTTGGCATGTGGGGTGCTAGATATTCATAGCACCATTAGATATATCAATCATAACACCCTGATGGAATTCCACCATACACTTCTTATCCTCACGATACCCATGATATTCTTTGATCTCTATTTTGACCTTGGGTGCACATCATAAAATTCCCTCCTAGCTGTCAAAGTCATGGATCACAAATTCTTTCTGTTTTAAAGGTTTTATCCCACCAAAGAAGCGATCAACCATGATTTTGGGGTTAATTAAAAAGCCGAAGGAGTGTCGTGCAATCCTTGTGAAGCTTTCCTCATACACTTCTGACAGATTCATTTTCTTTTTGCGTGAGGGCAAGGAAGTCCCCTTCCTTTTTATGTCGTAGGGTACGCGGAAAATTTTAACGAAAAAAATATTCCGGAAATCCTTCCATTCCAATGCCTCGATATCCTATTTAGGTTTCATATTTTTGATCAACAACCACAATTGATCAGCTTCACCCTCCAAACAATAAATATCCAGTAGTACAATCTCTTGATCAGAACATTGAATGATATAGATGATCTTTTCAATAGAGTTGATCCATTGTTCGGTGATTGAGTGATTAGATGATCCATTAAATGTAGGAGACCTTTGTATCATGAAGCTCTCTATAGAGACTTTTTCATTATTGGGGGAGGGTGAACATTACCCTTGACCCATGTTTCTATTCAATTATTGAGTTATCTTAGATAGAAGTGTGACAATGTTCATGATTCCCGCACCCATCGGATTGGGAATCTCATTAGTATAATCATTACATTGATCATCACATCGATTGTTACCCCGAGTCCTCTTATTACCGGCCAGTGGCCGGAATAAAAGGAAAGATAGGTGTAACACCTAAATGGTATACCAAGGGAAAAATTGATGACTTATAAATAAATTTTATTTCCTTAACTTATGAATCCATAAGATTCAATCTATACTATTCATGACCAACTTTCAAACATATATTCATAGGGGAATTTTTTTCATTCCCTCAATAAGCGTTCAGAAAATACTTGTGAATTTATCAAAGAATTTCCCCTAGGAGTTTCATAACCAAGAGTGGAACAAGAAAAATTGTCATGCACCATTTCTTATATGAGTCTAGCTCATTGCGGTGTTTTTGGGATTTACCCTTAGGATACATTTGTGCTAGAGACGCCTCTACCTACTCATATCCCGATAGTGAAGTATTTTATTGATAAACCACTTACTCAGTACTCACCAATACTTAGGTATATTTTTTATTATACTTATTCTTGTCTCTATGTATTCACTAGTGTTTTATAATCCTAATACCATAAATAACTAAACCTCCATCTGATACCAACTATAACAACCCAACGTTTTATTACACACTTTAAGATGATTTATTACATAAAATATTCACTTGATACAATATATAAGATATAGAGGTATAGTGTCTTTAGGGCTTAGGAACATTTCATAACAGCTTAGAACATAAAACACACAACATATTTATTGAAAAATTCCTTTACATGACCACTACGTTCCCTCGTACTTTGTATTGCAGGGGATAAACTGATGACATGAATAAGAAAAGGGTGAGATATAAAGCCCAGTAAGGGAATAAACATGGAATAACATGAGGAATAAAATACATGTTAGATAATAGGAATATCAATAGAGCACTAGATAAACATAAACATAAAGGCATGATAAATAATGATAATCAGAACATAGAAATGTGGAAAAAACACTTAACATGGAATTTTCATGAGCCAAGGCTCATTTCGCATGGGGAATGAGTAAACCCTCATTGCACACGAAAAAGGAGTAAAAAATCATATCACTTTATTTATCATGAGTCAAAACCCTTTTAACATGACATATCATGATACTATACTTTACCCAATGCATTGGAGTTGTATCATGGCGCACCATTCATAAACATTTCATTTCATGCATATGTGTGCCTCTTGGATCATGGAATCAATCAACATGACAAGTTATTCCATGGTTTAGTAATGTGGAATAAATACCTAAATGTTACATTAAATATTTTTATGTGTATAATGGTGAATACCATTGATATAGACATGGGTATGGTATTCACTACACAATGATCTTGTCTTGGAAAAACGCGATGCAATTTTGGCAGCATAACAGTTTGACATAGGGATTCATGAAAATTGTTGATGATAGAGAAAAGGGTGTATCATCATATATTCATGAAATGGAAAGTAAGGGGGTCATATAGATACATGTACCAACTAATGTAATGGAATTTAGATGCACAATACAAAAGAATATCTTGGATGTAAAATAATAGAGAGAAATCCCTCATGAAATTTCGGCATGGTAATAGGTGTACATCAGAGATATTAATTAGAAAGAAAAGGGTCTCCCATCATCCAAACATTTATTGGACAGTATGGGGGAGGTGCGAAATAAAAACCCAACATTTTTAATTGAAAAAAGGGCATAAGAACATAAACGAAATTGGACAAAAAATGAGAAATGATGAAAAACATTACTTTAATGTGTGATACCAAAGCTTTGGGAGAGGCTTGAGAGAGTCTTCTTATAGGATTGGAGAACCTTGGTAGTCTTCTAGAGAGAGGAGGGTAGGGGTTGGTCTAACTCGAAAGGCATTGATTGAAGAGGAAGTGAGAGCTTGGGTGGGTTTATATTGGAAATGAGTGTGAATTCATTATTATTTAGGTTTGGGACACCTCACATTAATCTAATCAAAACAAAAAACACACCAATGGTTTTACCATGGTTTCTACAAAAGGGGAGTGGAAAAAAAATATTTTATATGACCCATGGCCGAACATATTAATATAATATGGTTTCTTAAGAGGAAGTGAGTCACGCTCTCATGGAAAACAATTTAAAAAGACAAATTGTTTCATAAGTCGTGAAGGGTCCACTAAATCATTGTAAAATAAATCAAACAAACAAAAAATCACATTATTTTATTGGTAAATTATATATTGTCTGAACATATTGTTTATATTAATTTATTTCATAACTATTGGGTAATTATGATTCCATAAAACATATTATATATTTAAACGGTTTATAATTTTTAACCAAAAAATCGATTGTCTCGGAAAATTATGAAAATTCACTGTTGGATAATTTTGATGTCTTGATTCAAAAGAAATATTCATATTATCTAAATAATTTTAAAAATATGAAAATATTTACTTTAAAAATAAAAATCAACATTTACCAAAAATTCATGTGTTTTGAAAAAATAGCTTTCAAACAATAATAAAAATTTCAATTGAATTTATAAAATCTTATGATAATTTATATTTTAAAAATTTTAATTTAATTATAATAATATTTTAGTTAATTATTATTTAATTAAAAAATCCATTATTTCATCCAAATAGATTTATTAATGGAATATTATCTAAAAATAAAATTTTTGCTTTAAAAATTATTTACAAAGTAACTATAATAAAATGAATGCACATTATTTATACAAAAATAATGTACATAGACATAGTGCTAGTGTCTTGTTACATAACCCCTTATAAAACCCACATAAAACCGAAGGGTAAGGTGTGCAATGGTGACATACTATTAGTGTATCTCGGATAGCATCGCTCGAGTGGTAATCTCTATTAACTTCCACTTCTCCCATAGTCAATTCGGCTCATGCTTAATGTGTTCATGATCGGCATGGGATTGATCAAGAGAAAATCCCAATGACGCCACCTCCTTTTTGAGCTCTG
Organism: Viscum album; assembly: GCA_963277665.1. Taxonomy (NCBI): domain Eukaryota; kingdom Viridiplantae; phylum Streptophyta; class Magnoliopsida; order Santalales; family Viscaceae; genus Viscum; species Viscum album. The sequence goes on along the minus strand of OY728125.1, from coordinate 551,090,593 downwards.
ACAAATGGGCTTCATATGGGGAAAGTCTACTAGATAAGGCCATAACATTCTTTGTCTGAGTAAATTGGATTTGTTAAATCCCCATATTTATACTAATCATCTGACCATTGTTTAACAATAATATTAGAAATGGTCACAATTCATAACAATATTTTAAAATCCAGAAACATAAAACCAATGATGTTCATATTTCATATAACCATAATAAACATTTAATTATATCAATAGGGATTTACATTAATGAATGTTTTGGTCATTACAATTTCCCATCCTGAAAATGTTATGGACGAACCATAAGTTTGAAGGAGCAATGTGGGAATCAAAGGAAGTGATGAAGTGGAATTACCCTTATCTGTTTTAGTGTGGGTAAACAATTGGAGGGAAAAATTTCTTATTGGCTGAATATTGTAACGATCCAAACATTTATTAATGAAAATTTCCTATAGATCTCATTAAATGTATTACTATGTATGATGGTTATAAAAACCATATTCACTTCATTGGTTTTATGTTTTTGAATTTTAAAATACCGTTATAAATTATCATCATTTCTAATACAGTTTTTGAAATGTGATCACATTATTAATTTAAATATAGGGCTTCAACAAATAAACTTTACTCAAAAGAGGAAGGAATGGCCTCGTCTAGTAGAATTTCACCATTCAAATCCCATTTTTGGGGGCTCAAAAAAGTGGTGGAATCAACGGGCTTCACTCTTGACCAAGCCCAAGCCAATCATCAACATTATTTGCATGAAGAGAACTTCTTACTGGATAAGTGTATGTTGATCGAGATTACCACCTGGGCTATGTTATCCAAGCCACCCAAAATGTCGATCACCACCACACACCTTATCATTAGGTCTTATGAGGTTGTTATAAGGGGTCATGTAACAAGACAACAACACTATGAATATGGGCATTATTTGTTTGTCAAAAAAAAAATGAATTTACATTCATTTTATTATTTTTACATTGTAAATGGTTTTTAATGAACAAATAATATTTTTATTTAATATTCAATTAAGAAATATATTTTTATGAATTAATGTATTTTTTTGTTTTAAATAATATTGTAATAAAATATTATTAATAAATTTATTTGTAATCATAAATATCCATATAATTGTTTTGTTATACAACAGTAATTTTTATTAGGGTTTCAAAGATATTTTTATCAAACCCCCTAAATTTTAGATAAATGTTGGGTGTTATTTTAAAATTAAAAATTAAAATATTTGAAAAATTATTTAGATAAAAATAATATTATTTTTAAAATCAGGACATTGAAATTATCCAATAATGATTTTTTCCTACCTTTCTTAGACAATGGATTTTATGGTAAAAAATTAAATACCGTAAATTATATAATATGATTTATTATATTATAATGACATAATAGTGATGTAATAAAATACTACAAGTTGTTTTTTCTTCCAATATATGTTTAAAATTAACATAATGTGATTTATAGTTTTTTTAATTTATTTTACTAACTGTTAGTGGACCCTCCTTGGTTTATAAAATATTTTAACCTTTTATAATATTATCATTGAGAGTGAGACTCATCTCGAAAATGAAATCCAAATATATTATGAAGTTAGGCCACTGGATTTATAAAAAAATAATTTACACTCCCATTTGGAAAAAACCATTGGCAAAAACCATGGGTTTGTTTGTGGTTTGGATTAGTTTAATGTGATGTGTCCAAAACCAAAATAATAATGAATTTCATCTTTTTTCTTATATAATGGTACCCAATCTCCCACTTATTCATCAGTCAAAGACTTTATAGATCAAAAAACTCATGTCATACACTAAATATAATCCATATACGGTTCCCAAATATCCTAATAATCCTATCTCAATCCTCTCCCAAGCCCTTGGGATCACACTTTCATTTAAGGGATTTCTTCCTTTATCATTTTTGTTCAATTTTCATTATGTAGTTATTCCATTATAATTTCAATTAAAATGTCGAGGTATGATTTATAACCTCCAATATACATCCCTCCGTACTTGTGAATGATTATAGACACCTTTAACTCTAATTAATTCCACTTATGTACACCCATTACTGTACTGATATTTCGTAAGGTATTTTTCTCCCATTATTTACAATCAAGAACTTATTTTATATTATGAATCTAAAATCAATTAAATATATTGTTAAATGTATCTAAATTACCCCCATTAATTTGTAATTCATTAAATATTATAAGATACCCCTTTCCCTATCATTATCTAATTTTATGAATTCTTACGTCATGTCGTTATTCTGCCGAAATTGCATGGCGATTTTTCAAGAAAAAGTCATTGTGTAGTGAATACCATTCCCACTTATCTATCAAGGGTATTAACCTTTATTCAAATTTACTAATTGAATATAGAGTTTCATGTGGGAATTTAAATATTTTCATCATCGAATAAATGAATATTTTTAATGTATTCATGTTTTATGATCGATGTGGCACAATTATTCATGAAATGAAATGATTAAGACGAGTGTGACATGATATCACTATAATGGATTAGGTAAATATTAATAACATGATACATCAATTGCAATGTGGGTTTAATATTTATAATTCAATTTCAATAAGTTTTTACTCATTCTCCATGTGCAATGATCCTTCTCTTATGAAACAATCATGTTAAATGTTGATGCCACATTTCCAAAATATGATAATCATGCTATATCATGCCTTTATGTTCATGTTTCTCTTTTAATCAATTGATTTTCCTATTTCCTAAAATGTAAAAATTCCTTCATTTTATGACTTGTTTACTCCCTTAATGGGATATATCACTAACCCTTTTCTTATGAATGTCCTTAGGTTATCCCATGCAATGATTAGTAAGAAGGAAAGTTTTGGACATGTAAAAGATGTTTTCAATTAAGATGTTGTGTTTTATGTCATAAGTTGTTATGTAATTTTCCAAATCTCCAAATACACTAGAGATATCGATATTATATCTTATATATATTGGTTATTATATGTAATAATTTATTTTATTTGTGTAACAAAGATGGGGGGTTGTTATAATGTAAAATATGAAAAGTATCAAAATATATAACACAAATAGAAAAAAAACTGGATATTTAATCTATAAATAACAAACATGGTTTCTTTTGGGGTATCATTAGTTTCAAATCCTTATTAATTGTTTTTATATAAAATTTGAACTATCCTAAAAGTATACCCATATAATTTCAAAATAGGTTCATAGTAAGGCTTGTGTCATATACCAGGTTACACTAAGTCAGGCCGGACATAACTTTTTTGAGAATCTACTCATAGGTACAGAAAATAAAAAACCATGTCCACTTGTAGTATCTAGATTGGGATGTATTTATAGGTAGACCAAAATAATCTCTACATCACAAAAAATAAGGATGTTCTTCTATATATATCTTCAATGTTTATATTATGATTATGTTTCCTAATAATGTTTTTCTAAATCTAATTTCTAATGCATCTCATTAACATTATCTAATCCCTACATTAAATCCCCAGCCCCAAAAACCCAATTTCTAAACATTAGTTAATTCCACTAGAATATATATATGATTAAAATCCAAATGGTCTAATTAGTTTTTAAATTTTATAAAACAAGATTACATTCACAAAACCCATATTACTTTGGAAAATTGAAAATAAATCATGATTAATATAAAATAAAAATAATTAATCATTGAAAACTTATTCAAATATTTATTCTTCAAAACCAATGGAAAATAAACACAATTAGGACGTTCTGAAATTCTCATTAAGGGTAAGAAATGAGGATTCAATAGAAAATAAGTGGGAACTGTAAATATGGAAAGGTAATAACTGAACACACATTCCATATAATCAATAAAATACTAAGGATGTTCATAAAAAATAATAGAAGATTAATAATTACAAAAAATTCCATTTAAATAACTAGGAATGTAACATCCCAACCCCAGTTATCCCAAAATCGGTGCATTATGTTAACACATTTTCATGATTACATGGAATAATATCCCGAATGACCAATCAGTTTAGCAGTCATGGAAAATAGATTACATACATGAACATTACATTATAATTTCTAACATAAAACACAATATATATAATCATTTTAGAAATCCATTATTCAGCTAGTTGAAACAAGCATATAAATCATAATACACTTCTTGGCATCTGAGGAAAATAAAACATAAGAAAGGGGGCTCAAATTCTCTACAAGGATAAGAAATATAATGTAAGCAATTATAAATAATAATAAAATTTTATAGAATGGTATAAAATCGAAATAATACCCATTTAATCATAAATATTCAGCATAATATATGAAAAATCAATCAAATAATTCAATTTAATTATTAACATGGATATTCTACTAGTTGAATAATCAATTGTAACATTAATCACTAATCTCATAATGATGGAATCCATAATGATGAAAATATTTACTAGAAAGTCAAGGCCTCGTGCCAAGACTCTAAATATGAATTTTTTAACGTCTTTATACCAAGATACTAGTATGTCTCAGTAGACCTACCGATGCATTGAGCGGCTATAGAGGGTGATTCCAGTCCGTTACAATGTCTAATAAATTCCTCACAACAATGTTTCGAAACATAACATAAACATTATTATTAAAACTAGAATAAAAAATGTCGATAATTTAGAAATAAAACGTGAATGGTATAAAAAAAGAACATCCACATCCATAAATATCATCACTCATTCAATAAATCATGTAATATTGTATTATAATAAATCATCCTCAATAAATAATAATATCAGGTAAAGGATGCTACCATAGTTTCAAATAATTAGAAATAATCATTGACAAATATATCAATTTTTAGTGAAATAATATAAAAGACACAAATTTCTAAAATAAGTAATTTAAAATATATTTTTGAATAAAATATTCCTATACCTCTTTGTAACATTTTAAAAGAATTTTCATTTTCAAAAAATCATGTCCATATAAATAAATCCTTAAAATCATTTTGAAAACATTAGAATTAAATTAAAATATTTAGAAAAATAAATCATTAAAACATTTAAAATAATGATCTTTTTGAGGATTACCTTATAAAAAACAATAAAATATTCTTCTTGAAATTTGTTTCAAGAAATATGAACACAGATTATAATTATGTCCTAGTAAATACTAATAGATAAACAATCTCGGATAATAATGAGATTGAGGAATCTACCTTTACCTTGCAATTTCTTTTAGTCGAGGGTACGTTTAACATCTTTTATAATGACCATAGTATGTTATTAAATAATACATGAACACTATTAATATTTATGATATCATATGTGATTCATTTAGTACTTTATACTACCCATTTGATAATAATTTCCATGTTAATGTGACAGTTCAGTTAATAACTTCTTTCATTATCATACGGGTTTTAACATGCTATTCTTGATAATATCACATATATAATTATTTACATACTTCAAGAATATAAAAAAATTATTAAAATTTTATATATATTCATAATATAAATATGTATAATAGATTGATACATGAAATGGAAAGACCATTCATGGGGACGGTAGTTCGTACGTACGCTTGAACATTGTTTCCGTTTTCAAAACATATATAAGGGAATTAAGTGAATGAGATATATGTGTTTATATATATCCAGTAGAATTATAATATAATATATTACATAATTATTAATAATATATATTTTAATAATCATCGTTGAATGGTGAATGTGAAAATTAATCTCATCTCGTCGTGGAGATGGTAAGCCTTATGTACACATGAGTGACGATATCATTCTATTGATGGTAAAATAATATGTAATTTGATGGTGTATTATATATATAGAATCAATAACATGTTATATTTATTATTTACATCAATTATACTCATTATTATACCCATACAAATAATCAATATTGAAAAAATATTAACCCACGACGTGGAGATGATAAGTCGTACATACGCACGTATGATGACTTTTTCATTCATATGTTGGATAGAATAATGAATATGATTGTAAAATATTTATAATAACATCACAAATTTTAGAAGGTACTAGAGTTATTAATTTTTTATGGGAAAAAATAATAAATAAGAAGTGGAAGAAATAAAAAAACATTGAAAGAGGTGATGAAATAATTACCTCTTCTTCGGGATCTTCATATTGATTTCAATATAAGGACTCCATAGGTTGGATTTGTGATCATTGTATGTCCCTTAGGTATAAATGATGTAGTTGGGAGGATATTTCAGAAGGGGTTGGAAATGACCAATGGTTTTGGATGAGTGAATGTATGATAAGGGGAAGTACCATATTATAAGGGAGGTGAGGGGCACTTTAGGAAATGTTTGAAATATTAATTTATTATAAAATGATTTTTGGTTTCTAATAGTTACAAGTGGATTTATTTTGAGGCTACGGTGGAGATGGGTCTCAATCCTCCCATCCAATAGGGTTTAGTCATTTTTTGGTCAACCAATTAACCATATAATTTAGATTTAACATTTTGATTAATATTTTAACATTTAACATGTCTTCTTCTATTTTTATATTAAATTGTCAATAAGATCACTATAAAATTACAAATGAACCTAAAAGTGGTTCATTAATGACATATATAAAATTAAATATGTTTTTGTCTCATTTTTATATTTCAATGAATATTATGTCATTTAATAAAATATTTTTTGTTTTAAAAACACATTTATGTCAATTTGGACACTATTTTGTAATTTATTTTTATCTATATTCATAAAATCATGAAGAATTCAAAGAAAATACATTGAAACATCCATAAAATGTCATATTAACTTAGATAATAAGTGTATGTCATTAGAAGATTAAATTTAAATTTATTATAATATTTATCATATCAATTATTTTAATCATTCATTTAAAAGGTAATTACTACATCATCATTGTGTCATAAATAAATTTAATTATTTAACATCCAAAAATTATAAATAAAATACAATGTTGTATAAAATATCTTTATATTTTCAATTAATATTTTCATTAGAATTTATCTTATGTTTAAATCTTTATTAAAGTTTTTTTAATTAATAAAATTTTAATTTAACACTATTAACACGTAATTAAATAAAGTATAATAAATATCAAAATCTTAGACATGTGGATCAAAATGGATCTTATTTCTATCATAAGGTTGATTTTGGTATATATACACTTATCCAATATAATCAGTACATGTTTGGGGTAATTTTAATATTATGTTTACATTTAATTAACCTATTAAATTTTAACAGAGGTAAAGAAAATTCAAAAGTTAGTGTTTACCAAAAACTATTTTAATCCTATAGAACCACATTTTACTTTCTCATTACAACAATGTATGTATTTTTTTTTGAAATTCAATTCACAAAAGTAGTAAAATTATGTTTTATGCAAATTTTTAAATGTATCTAGTAGGTGGGTAAATGTGCCTAGAAGGTGGGTAAAAAGGTGTTAAAAAAGTTCAATTATTTTTTATCTAATTCTGTTATAAAATAACTCAAATGAATTAAATTGTGCTAATATATTTATTATGTATTTATTTTGACTTTATGATACAGTTTAATTAAAAATAAATAATTAAATGAAAATTTTGGCTTCTATGTACTATGCAGTATTTTTCATTATTAATCCAAAATTTAATGTTTTCAGAAAAATAACAAAAATTTACCCTAAGATGATTATGATATTCAAAAATACTAAATGATGTATATTTTTAAATTTTCAAATTTATAATAGTTTCTAAAATTAATTTTATTATAGTTGACAATAGGACATAAAAAGTAGTACTTTTAAGAAAATACTTTTTCTAAATATATATCTATTTTAACAAAACATATACATTTCATTATAAATATGTTTTCTTTATGATAAAACAATATAAATAAAATTTAAATTTGATTTTTTACTATTTATATTACAATATTTAATTGATAAATAAATGTTTCGATTAAATAATTATAAAACTAATTTATTGTTTCATAGAAACTCTATATTGGCTATAATTCAAACCAACTCAATGTTGCTTGCAATATATTCTATTGAATTACCTTAAAGAGATAATGTTCAATGATTTCATGGGGTGTTACATTCTCCCCTCCATCAATTAATTGAGTCCTCATAATTTTATATTGTTCATGGAAAATAAAAGGTTGAATATAAGAAATACCTTTGTCGAAAACACACATAGAAAACAGGGTGTCTAAAATTTAGTATTAATGAGAGGAAAAGGGAAATGAAAAAGACACAACCAAATTAAGATTTCAAATAGGATAACATTGTTGGAAATAGAAATCAAATAAATGGAGGAAAAATGTAAATATTTATAGTGAGCGACTGAGGTCATAAACTACAAATAAGTGAACAATAAATTGATAATTGATGGCCTCAGAGCCACAAATATGTGTTGATTTAAAATATCATGGGTTCAAAAAAACAAATGTTCATAGAATTAAACTTTTTTAGATCATTTCAATTTTTTTTGAATTATGTTCTTCATATAATAAGGAAAAAAATACATGACAAATAGAGTTCTATCATTTAACTGATTTCTACCACAAACTCATCTTTCTCTCCCCATGATAATAGAACTAAAGTATACTCTATTAAACCTTATTGTATAGGGTTTCAAAAAATGAATTTATAATTAATCTGTGATACTTTTTTAAGATTGATATTATACAATCTAGGACATCATGTCGGCCAGAGGTAGGTGGTGAACCCTTGTTTCCCTTTGGTTGCAGGTTCAAGTCTTGCGGCCTCGCCAGACACGACAGGTTGGCACCTGACCTCCAAGTTATACTTTTTATAATAATAGAAAAAATCAATAGAAAATTTTTTAACATTAAACAATAGTATCAACTATCAAACACAATCCATTCTAACCATTAGACTTATCCAAAATACTTATGTCCAAACTCACAGTCTAAATGTTATACAGAAGGTCACTTAACATACAAGTGAATACCTTCATAGTTTATTATCATAAGACATGGTAATAAATTGAATTACCATAAAAACATATTGAATAGGTTCATTCTTCGATATTCTTTATATAAAACATATAATACTATATATACACCATAAATTCAAAAAAAATGAAAACTCTTAATAATGATGGAATGTATCAATTTTTAAACAAACAATTATTCAGTTCCAAAGATGTCAATAATACGCAACTTACATTATCCAAATCACGTATCTCTTATTACAAATTCATTACCCCATACTCTAGAATATTTTATGTTTTATCTTCCTCTCAAACATATATTCTCCAAAATATTAAACCTGCTATTGAGTCACTTTTATTGGCACCACACATTCTCAAATCCTAAATAAAATAGTACTGAAGTACAATTACTATTTATTTCTATAATTCTTATAATATGTATATCATTGATATAACACTAAAATGAAATAATTCATCAGTGAAGAAGGAAAATTACTTTAATTATTCGAAATTGACTGTAGTAACAGATTATGATTGAACTTTATCTCGTTGATTCTTCTGAGCTATATTTCCTTGATGCTTAGGACATTTATTTTCATAATTCCATATTTCACTATAGTTGAAACACCAAATATTAGTATTTTCATCATTCCCTTTACATTTTTATCTAATGAACCTTTTATCCACTCTTATAAAAAACTCCCATTCCATTCATGTATTTACCATGGCGTTTCCTTCTAGAGTCATCACATATGGGAATGTCCTTCATTATATTCTTCCCCTTATCCATCATTCTCTTTTTCATTATATTCTACTGTGTCTTCCCTTCAAAGACATAAGTTTAATATAATAATTTACTTAACTTCTTATAACATGATAATATTTCTTCATTTGGTGAGAATAATTGGGAGATTATTTCTCTTCTAAATGTTGTCTTAAGACCATGAAATATATTATCCTTCTTACTCATTAGATCATATGAATCATTGGATTTCTCATTCCTTCAGTTGGGTGCCATTTCTAAATGATGATATATAGTTGATTAGATCATATCATAATGTATAATCCATGACCAACGTAATTTATCAACATTAATTGTATATTTTCACACATCGTAATCCTATAAATGGATTCTTTTATAACATATTTATCAAAAATATTTTATAATGGTTTGTAAATAATATGTGAATTATCCTATGAATATCCCCTAGGAGTGTTAACCCACGGGCGCTATAAGGCACATTTTCATGTACTAGGATACCACAGGTCAAGCCGAAAACACCTTGTCGGAGTTTTTACTCATGAGTACATCTATGGAAGAACCACGCCCTCTTGTACTATCCATACATGGATGTATTTCATAGAAATCTCACATAATATCTACTTTACCCAAAAAATTTGATGTTCTTTTATTTTAATCCTCAATGTCTATCATAGGGTAATGATATCTAATCAGAGTTTTACTAAATCTAGTTTTCAAGGATATTGCTAAATATTATCTAATACTAACTGTAATACCCCAACCCTTGTTTGCCCAAAATCTGCTAGCTTATTTTAATACATTGTAATGATTATAAAGAATCATGTTTCAAATAACTGACCTTTTTATCAGTCTTAGAGAATAGATTACATATATGAACTTTACATTACAATTTCTAACATAAAATACCACATATATAATCATTTTAGAACTCCATTATTATCCTAGATTAAACCTGTACGTAAATCATTATAAACTTCATGGATTCATAGGAAAATAAAACATATGAATTAGGTGACCTCCAATTCTCAGTAAGGATAAAAAATATAGAAGAATCTGTAATAAATAATCAAAAACCTTTATGTCAAGTTATAAAATTGAAATAAAAGCCCTATAAGCATAAAAATAATCATAATATAAAATGATAAATCAAATAATTCCATTTAATTATTCACATGGATATTATACATATTCAATAATCACATGTAACATTAATAAATAATCTTATTATGATGGAATTCATAATGTCAGACCTCTTAACCAGAAATTCATGGTCGTGTTCCCAGACTCTAAATATAAATTTTTATCAAGTCCTTGTGCCATGATAGTAGTTTGTCTCATTAGTGATACCAATGAATTTAGGAGATTTAGCAGTCTCCTCTTGTCACTTACTATTTCCAATTAACTCAACATATAAAAATGATGAAATATAACATAAACATTCATAAAACAACTAGCATATGAAATTTCAATAATTTAACTATAAAACAAGAATGGTATAAAAATAAAACATCCTCATTCAATAATATCATATATCATTCAATACGACATAAATTATTTTGTCATAAAAAATCAACCTCAATCAAGAATAATATCCAGTAAAGGATGTCAACATAGTTGAAAATGATAAGTAAAACTCTTTCAGAAAAATATCCTTTTTTGTGAAATAATTTAAAAGTCACACATTTATAAAGGAATTAATTTAAAATAGATTTCTAAATCAATGTTTTCCATTCCCCTTTGAATATTTTTAATGTAATTAACATTTTAACACAATCATGTCTATATAAATAAATCCTTAAAATCGATTAAAAAACATGGAAATTAATTAAAATGATTTAGAAAAATAAATCATTAAAAAATTTAAAATTATGATCTTGAATAAGATTAATTTCCAAAAAACCATTAAATATATATTTTGAAAACATTTTTATGAAACCATTACATGGAACATAAAATATCCCAATAAATACTTACACATAAACAATCTATGATAATAATGATATTGGGGAATCAGCCCTTACATTGAACTTTCCTTTAGTAAAGGGTACATTTATCCTTAAGTATAATGACCATAGTATTTTATTAAATTATAATAGAACCAAATTATTATTTATGATATCATATATGTTTCATTTATAACAATATACTACCCATTTAATATTAATTCCTATGTTAAAGTAACATTTTTTTGTAATAATCGTTATCTTTATCGAATGTGTTTTAACTTGTTATTCCTGATCGCATTAACTAGAACATGATTTAAATAGATCCAGAATATAAAACAAGACTTATTAGTCATATATATTTTCAGAATATAAATATTTAATATATATATATATATATATGAAATGGAAACAACGTTCATGGAGGCAACAGTCTGTATGTATGCTTGAACGTTGTTTCCATTTTATTATCATATAGAATGGATGTAAGGGAATTAGATATATATATATATATATATATCGTGTAACATTATTATTTTATATATTACATACTTATTAATAAAATAAATTTTTATAATCATCGATGAATGATGAACATGGAAATGAATCTTCAGGCGTCGTGGAGATGGTAATCCGTACATATGAATGAGCAACGATATCATTATATTGATTGTGAAATATTTTGTAATTAGATGGTATATTTTATATAAAAAACCATTAACATGTTATATTTATTAATTTTATCAATTATACTCATCACTATAAACATCCAAATAATTATGCGTCAAATAACAAACTAGACCATGACGTAGAGACGATACTCTATACGTACGCATGTATGGAGACATAGTCATTCACATTATGGATAGAATAATGAATATATTATTACCATAATTATAATAATATCTCAGTATGTAGAATGAACTAGAGTTATTATTTTGGTATGGAAACAACAAAGAAAGAGGAAGCGGAAGAAGAAAATAACATTGAATGAGGTGATAAAATAATTACCTCTTCATCTGGTTCTTCCTTTTCATTTGAACAAAAGGGAACCTTAGGTTTTCGTTGGGATAAAAGTAAGGAATCGAGTTTGAATTGAGGGTATAAGGGAGGAGATTTGAGTAGGTGTTATCTGGGAAAAGTTATTTTGGAGTTGTGAATTTATGAGGAGGGGAAGTACATTTTTATAAGGGTGGTGAGGGACACATTAGGAATGTTTGGGAATATTAATTTATTATAAAATAATTTTCGGTTTATAATAGATAAAAATGGATCTATTTTGATTATAATTTGGTTTTGGGTATAAATTATCTCAACCAATTTGTTTTAGACATTTCTAGGTAATCATATTATCCTTATCATTTTTATTTAACGCTTATCAAAATAGTTTTTCATTTTCCATGTGTTCTAGTATTTTTATATTAGTTGGAAAATAATTATAATATAAAATGAAAAGAGAAAATAAAATTTTTAATTAATGACATATATATTGTTATTTAAGTCAATTGGCAGAATTTTATATTTTTATGAATCTTATTTAATTTAATAAAATATTGCAATTTTTAAAACTCATTTATGTCAATTTTGAAACGATTAAGTAATTTATATTTGTTAAATTCTTAAAAAAATATTTCATTGAAAAAATACATTTAATAATCCCCAAAAAGTCATGTGAACCTATAAAATTCTTTTATGGCATCAAAAGTTTCAATTTACATTTATTTTAATGTTTTTTATATCAATTATTTAAATCTTTCATTAAGAAGGTAATTACTACATCATCATTGTGTCGTAAATAAAATTAATTATTTAATGTCTAAAAATAATAAATAAAATTCAATGTTTTAGTAAATCTCTTTATATTTCTAATGAACATTTATAGTCGAATTCATCTTATGTATAAGTCTATATTAAAAATAGTTTATATAATAACATTTAAATTAAACACTTTTAACCCTTATTTAAATAAAATATAATAAATTTCCTAATCTTTCTAAAGTGGATAAAAAAGGATCTTATTTTTTTCCTAATATTGTGTTTTGTTGAAATAATCATATCCAATAGAATCAGAACATGTGTTGGGGTAATTTTTATATTTTTATTACCTCTAAATACCCTATTAACTATTAAATGTTGTAAATAAAATTAAAAAGATACTATTCATCATAAATTATTTTCTTCTTATTGACCCACATTTTACTTACTTATTACAAATTTGTATATAGGAGTTTTCAAATTCAATTCATAGAACCGGTAAAATTAGGTGTTTTGAAAATTTGCAATTGTACCTAAAAGGAGGGTAAATGTGCATTTAATGTGGGTAAAAAGATGTTAAATAAAGTTCAAAGAATATTTATATCTAATTATATTATAAAATGAATCAAACGAATTACATTTGAATAATATATTTATTGTGTATCTATTTTGAAATCAAGATTAGTTTTCATTAAAAATTATTATTTAAATGAAAAACTCTGATTTTATGTACTATGTAGTATTCATAAAAAATCAAATGTTTTTAGAAAAATACGAAAAATTCACCCAAATATAATTTTGATATTCTGAATGAAAAAATGAAGTCTTTGTTACCAAATAATTTTTTTAGGAGTCTATAAAAATACTTTTATTATTTTTCAAAAAAGGACATAAAACGTAGTACTTTTAAGAATACAGTTTATCAAAATATATAACTATTATAACAAAACAGAAACATTTAATTAAAAATATTTTCTATTTATGTGAAAACATTATAAAAAATTTATTTTTTATTAAAATTTTCATATTACCATATTTAACTGATAAATATATATATCATTTAAATAATTATAAAACTAATGTGTAGTTTTTCAGAAATTCAATCTTGCATATAACATAAGCCAAGTCAGTGTTGCATGCAATTTAAGCTATGAAATTACATTAAAGAGATAACATAATATGAAATATTGGGGTGTCAGAAGTCATGAGAATATCAATTTTCGAAATTATGAAACTGATTCATATGCCATATAATCAACAAACTGAAAATCAAATGCATCCCCAGATATGTCGTTTCATAATATAATTGTTAAATAAATACTGAATCAAAGTGAATGGAATTTATAAATATTATATGTTTTTTTCTTAGGTACATGGTACATTTACCATCATGATATATTATTAAGGGAATTTAGACTAATATAATTTGGGTAAAATGTTATTTCTCATCAGACTTCTGATGCATGGAGGGGCTCTCATTAACAGGCCCGCAACCCATATCATATTAGTCTACTATGATTAGAAACAAATGCAATGTGTTTTTTGTAAACTAATTCATCCCATGAGACTACTGATGCATCTAGGGGATTTCTATAACTATGAACCATCCAAATGTATTTACTTAAATGGTCTAAAACATGTATCTTTTGATGTCAAATGAATCATCTAAAAATTGATTTAAATTCCTAATAATGTTCCTAATCAAATATCCCTATTGAATAAATAATTTAGATATGTCAATATTTACACAAAAAAAATTCAATGTATACATCGAATGAAACAAGGTAATTAGTTCCGGAAAATCACTTCCATGAGATGTCTTATGAATATTTTTGGGATATTAAATGTTAAATGATTTTAGGAAATTGAATATTTCTAGGCAGCTAAAATATTTAAAGAAAGTAAATATAACATCTAACATTTTACAAATTAATAATACACCATCAAGGAGATGATTAAGGATGGAATCAATATAAAATATCCCAAATGTGTTAAAATAAAGGGTTATTAAAATTTAAGAATATAAAAACTATAAAAATATCCTTCAAAAACATTTGTGTTGATAATATTCTATAATTTAAAAAAAACATGAAAACCCATTTCATTGATAATCACTTTTGAAAAAATAATTAAAATTATCCCTTTAAAACATACGATGTAATATTCAATTAAATGATGTCAAGTAAATACATACATTCCATACCCAGTAAAAGGAATATTTGTTTTTCACTGTAAAATGTAAAATCATTTCATTTGGAATGTAGTAAAAGTATTCCATTGAAAAAATTTGTAATATATAAAAATGTGGAAAATTATATTACTAAATCACTATGAAAAGGATAAAAATATTTTTAATACATGATAATAAAACATTATTGTTTAAAGATAATGGGTTTTCTGAGTATAGGGAGAAATGGTGTTGGGTTTTCTTAAAAACAATTTCTAAAATATTTAGAGTACCGAAGAGTGGAAAAAATTATACGAATAATTGAAAATTTTCATTAATAAATATTTTAGGGTAGTATGTATGGTTTTATTGATCAATGGTCATTTAATTTCGTTTTATGGATGTAATATTAACAACTTATTAAAATTATTCATAAGGAAAATAGTAATTAAAAATTCATAAGTGTCGCAAACCACTTTGAAACATTTTATATCATAAGCCTAATAGAGGAATAAAATTAACGTAATTTTCTAAATAAAATAATAATAAAATTATTAATGATAAAATATATAAAAATTTATAGTAGATAAACTATATGAATGAAGTAAGCGGTGAACAATGCATTTATATCCCCTATATATGAAATTGAGATGAAAATCTCTTACCTTACATTTCGTTTTGGATTGAACACCCATTAATCATTTTTAAAAGGGTTATAAACCTATTACTATGTTATTAAATAACCATGTTAAAATTTATGACCTCATATATGACCATCATAAAAGATCTAATCACTCATTTATAATTATCATTCATTATTTTCACTAGTTAGAGTGATAATTGTCTAGTTTATATAGTATGTACTGACTTGTTACTTTCTGTTAATATTTATTATACCATGATTTAATAATCTCAATAATGTAAAACATGATTTAATTTTCATATATATTCATTATAAATGTCCTTATAAAAATACATAATGATTGGGGATAATAAATGGAATGCAGAGTTCATGGAGACGGTAGGTCCTACATATGCATGAACATGACATCAATTTTGTTATCGTGTTAAAATAATGAAAACTAATTGATAAATAGGTATGTAATATTTAGATTATTATATTTATTCCAGATATATTTTATAGTTTTAATAAAACCATTTTTTATATGTATCATGTATAGCTTGAATGAATCACATTTCTTTCAGGGGGCAGAAGTCCACACTTACACAACTGATATTATTGTATTTTAACAAAATTAAATGGAAAATGGTATGTGATATAAAATAATTAAATACATATAACAACATTATAAATATCATATATAACATATATATATATAGTATCCATCATAATTCCCAACCATTAATGGTTGTAAAGGAAAAAAGATCAATCATCATTTCATTAAGAGGTAGTTCACCTTACACATACACACTATGTTCGTTACTGATTAAATATATGTGTTTATGATATTATCCATAAAACATAGCGTATAACACCCTAGTATATTTAGTTTAATGGTGTTTCTATATTATCATTGAATGATAAGATTTTATGGGGAAGAGAATGGTAATAAAACTGTAGAGATTATGGAATGATGGTACCTCTTCTTTGGTTAATTACTTTTCGTTTATAAAAAAGGTATTTGTTAGACCGATTTATTAAAAATGAGAGTGTAATAGTATTTGGGTAAGAATATTTAAGAGCTATTTGGGTTGATATTGGTGGATCCAATGTGGTTTTAGTAGTGTGTGGAAGTTAGTGGATAAGAGGAATATTTATAGTGGAGGGGATAAATTTTGGAAAATGAATTACAGTCACATTTTATCCATTCAATATGTATAAAATAATGGTATAAATTCAATAAAAGTGATTATGGTGTCAAAATATGTACATCCATTGGAATTTGGACATGTTTATAGGTTATTTGGGAACTCATGATTAAGGAATTATATCTTGTTAACGTTAATGCCACCTTAGTATTTTCAATTAAATATGATTAATTTCACTAACATTATTGATTAAAAACAATATTGACATTATTAGTCATAAAAAATTAATTTTATTACCCTAATTGAATCCATTTTTCCAAATTCCAATATCATATGTGGTGGAAATTAGTTTTAAATTAATCATTCAGATATAACGACAATGTGTGTTTTTAAAGTAAAAACATCCAAATGTTTTCTATGTTTTCATATTTAATTTATAAGACCGTAACATTCCACATTACATAATACTGAATTATGTTAATAATTCACATTGGGGATCTTTTCAGGTTTAAGGATTTAGATAATTAGGACATAATTTATACATAACATCTTGAATATTACAAGTAGACACTTCTACCCATTATCAATTTTTTTTAAACAAAAACTCATCAAAAAAGAAACATGTTTTGTTTCATGTTTTAGAAAAATGAATTTTCTTTGATCCCATACACAACCATATTTATCTTTACGTCCTTGAAAATAATTTCAAAACAAGGTATGAGCATAAAAATCTCATTAAGGGATATATAAAGATGGAAATTAATAGTGTTTCAAATCAACATGTAAAAAAATGAATACTTTTTTCTTAATGTTATACTTTTCAAATTAAAAAAGTATAAAAACACTTCACTGAATATAATCTTATTTCTTACCCTTTTTTAACTGAAATATTACAATATATCCCCTAGATAGAAACTTATGGAATATAAGGTAACATGGGACATAAACATACATAAATGGAATAACCATATGGTCTACTTCCTCACATATCACTAAATTGAATAGCCATACGACTGACTACTATACCAAATTAATTTAAAATTATAACGTAACCACATTTCCTTGCTTTATCACTAAACCACCCATCATTATGTTTATCATGTAACCATTCATATTTTGTTTATCATGTAACCACATGTCAAATGTCCAAGTACCATTACATAATCATAACACATATAATATTGAAAATATAAATATTTCACTCATATCACGTCATTTCTAATAAAAAGAAATAATTTGGAGATACTGATGTACTCAATACATTTCAAAATTCATTTTCAAGGAAAAAAACCAAAACAGGGAAAATGGATTTCTTTTACTTTTAAAAAAATTAGTAAGTATTATAGAGGAAGAAAAACAATGATTATGTTGGTTGAGAGGTTATTGTTGTTGTGTACATTTAGGAAATTCCTTTTCCATTTAGTAAAATACATTATTGATAAAATATTATATTAGAATGAATGTAAAATTCAATGGAGATTATTATATACCATGTAAAATATGGAGCTGTATATTATCAAAAAATGCCTCAATGAATAGATATGGAGATGATGTCTCTTAACTAGAGTATGATTCGTCATGTATGATCCTTTTTCTTCATGAATTATAAAAATATGTTAATTTTTTACCTTCTTTATAACCTTTTTCATTTTTATTATTCCTTTTATATCACTCATTACCATTTTATAATTACTACATCGTTATTTAAGTTAATATCATCCGTTTTGTCGATTTTAGGTACTTGTCTAGAAAATGATATTTTTATAATTAAAAATTATCCATGTGGTAAAAAATAAAATATCTTCAGAACAGTATTCGTGATTTAAATTTCATATATACACAGTATATATTTATTTATAATATACCATAACATTTGGAGATATTAAATGAAATTCAATGTTTAGGGAGAAGGTATGTCGTACGTATACATGAACAATATTTTCATTTATTTGACATATAAATGAAATGAAAACAAATTGATAAATAATTATTTTATAATTATATTAAAATATCATATTATATATATATTACATATGTTCATTACCTCCATCAATTATATGTTCATTTTATGGCATGAACGAGTCATATAACTTTGAGGGTGCGATAGATATCACTTCCTCGAATGAAATTATCATGATTAAACATAAAGAAAAGAAGAACTGTATGTTGTAAATATAATTAAATAAGAAAAGAGGCAATATAAATATAATATATACATATATAAATTATAATCCTTCATAATGGCCACCATGAGATGTGGTAGGGAAAATTTGAACATGCATTGTTTCGTGAAGCACTAGTTCAATGTACATAGAATTATTATGTCTTAATCCATTATATAGATGTGTGTGAAAGTGTAGTTTCAATTCTTCTCATAAAAAATTCCTATTATATTTAGGATACTAGTGTTTTTTAATCAAATAAGAAGAATATAAAACAGAGTTAATAAGTAAAATAATTGAAATGATTTTTTGAGAAGACACTACCTCTAAAACATGTTACATCCATTGATTTGAGTCAAAAGGAATTATTGAATTGAATTATTCCTAAGTTAAGAATTCAAGTATAAAACAAGGGATGTTGGGATATTTTTTGAGAATAGGTTTTATGAGCCAAGGGTATTGAGTGATGTGATTACGGGGATATAGGTTGTGGCCTTTTATAAGAGGGATGAGGGGTACTTTAAGAATATCTTGAAACACTATTTTATTTTTAATTAAATTTCAATTTAAAAAGTTCCAAAAATAATTTTATTAGAATATAGGATGAGTATTGTTTAATATCCATTCAACCAATTTATTTTAGACATATTTGGTTCCAATTTTTAATCTTATCCTTTCGATTTTATAATTATTTAAATAATTTAACTCTTACCATGTCTTCTTGTATATTCAAAATATGTGGTTAATATTGTTACAATAAAATTCCACTCTAACCACAATTTGTTCAATAATGCAATTTTAATTATTATATATGTCATTTCGATGAATCATATATTTTTATGACTATTATATCTTTTAATAAAATAGTTTTTGATTTAAAAAATAATTTATGTCAATGTTTATACTATACATATGATTACATTTTAAAAATCCATAAAAACTTCATTAATTCTAAAAAACATATTTAATTCAAATATAAAAAGTCATATTAATCCTTCAAATTAGTGTAAGGAATAAAAATTTTCAAAATAAATTTGTTTTTATATTTATCATATCATTTGTTTAAATCATTTACTAATATGCTAATCACTACATAATCATTGTGTCCAAAATAAATATATTTATTTGATGTCTAAAATTCTTAAATAAAATATAGTGATGTTGGAAATTGTTTTATCATTTTATTAACTATTTATATTTACAATTATCACTTATATAACACCATATAATTTCATTTTACTATAAGATACATGATTATGGTACATTTTTCTTTACATTAAATTAATTCTTATAAAATTTCTTTTTCACATGATAATTGCTCCATGGGGTCCCCAAATTGACCGAAGGATGAACATGATCGTTCATATATCATTAAATATGAGTATATCACATTTTAGTGTTGTTTTATATTATTATAATATTATTTTTTACCCTTATTTACCAGATTTACCCTCTAACCATGGTAAATAAAAAAATTACTGAAGATACAATTTATAATGTCTAAATATAAAATATATATACATACATAATTTGGTCCTCTTGATTCCAAATATTGAGTCCATTTCTTCAACTTCAACACACATAATGGGAAGAAATTAATTTAAAAGTAATTCCAGTTGTAAAAACAAAATGGCGTGTTTTTAGGAAGTAATAACAATCAAAAAATTTCCATATGATTATGTCTAATTAATAAGTGAAATTATATATAATGACCAAAATTGTATTAAATGGAAAAAAATTATATGATTAGACTTTAGAACAAATAAATAAGATAACCTAACCATACAAATAAATCAGATGCAAAGACAGTTTTGACATAAAATGCTGGATTTTTCACAATTCATTAAAAATGAAATGTATGAGAAAAATACCAAAAATATACACAAAATATATTTGTGGTACCTATTCTAAATAAGATTTTTATTTTTTAATATTTAAAATATATAAGTGAAAATAAAAATAGAATTAAAAAAATGAATATCTATTAAAAAGAGGTAAACTACCTTTTAAACATAATAGAGTATTTAGGCTTCAAATGTATTCACTCTCATTTTAAACCTCTAACATTTATTGAAAAAATGTAAAAACATTTCACAAACATGTTTAATCATAATATGATTAGTTCTATTAAATCTCTTTAATACAAATTAGAGGTGTTAACAACCAATTAAAAATATTATTATTATTATTATTATTATTATTTTCAATATAACTCAGCCTTAGGTGAAACATAAGATTTCGAACAAACCCACTGTTGCATGTCGGGTATGCCATCAAACATAGAATCCCATTTATTAAAAAATTAATATTTAATTCAAAAATATTAATAAAAATGAAAATTTTATATTCTTTATTTTCCTAGGATGTTACATATTTTCCCCCTTTTGGAAATTGTGTCCTCATAATTTTTTTTACTTATCAAATAAGTGCGGGTATTAATACCTCATAGAATTTTAGGATTCTCATGTTGCCTCTTCCACCATATGGTTTTTTCACAAAGATTTTACCTGATGAATTAAAATATTAAGCAAGACTCTCTATCTCTCTTAAGTCATTAATATGGATTGCCTATTCCTCATAAGGGAGATTCAATTCCAACTAAACTACATATGGACTGAAAAAATGAGATAGATCCAGCATATACTTCATCAATATTGAAACTTGAAAATTATTTTATACCTGAGATTAACTAAGAGGTAAAGCCACTCGGTATGAAACTGTTCCAACTTTTTCCCTAATTTCATAAGATCCAGTGATCCTCGGACTCAGCTTTCCCTTATTACCAAAACACATCACACTTATCCTTGGGGAATCATTAGGAAAAGACATTATCACCTCCCTATAAGGAAAGATAATTACATAGTTTATCTGTATAACGTTTCATTCAAGTCTGATTTATTCTCTTGTCCTTCTAAATTAGCAGAACTTTCTATGCCATAGATTACACCAATTCTTGTCCCATCATCATTCTTTCACCTACACCATCCCAAAAAGCTAGAATTCCACACCTATTTCTATATAATTCCTCAAATAGATCCATCTATATACTTGAATTAAAAGTGTCATTATAATAAAACACAACCAAATAAATATTTTAGTTCCAACTTCCCTTTTAATTCATTGAACATGCTCGTAGCATATTTTCCAATGCCTGAATTGTTCACTCTGACAACCCATATTATTAAGGAATAAAAGATGCACTGAAATTTAATTCATCACCCAATGACATGTGAAGGCCATTCCAAATGATAAAGGTGAACTTAGGATCATGATAAGATATATCGGTGATGGGAACTACTTGTAACATGGCTATATATTTAACCTACAATCTATAATGTTGATCTACAATGAATGTATCTCAAATAAGAAGTAAATGAGTAGATTTATTCAACTGATCAATAATAACCCATATTTCATTATTACCTCAAGATGTTTTCAGCAATCCCTCAACGATGTTAAATGATATATTTTACCATTTCCACTATGGCACCAGTAAAGGATGAAGAAACCCGTTTGGTAATTTTCACTCTGCTTTAACCTATTGACATTTCAATCACATGCCTATAAAGATACCAATATCTATTTGAATTCTTTCTCACCAGTAATACTTCTGACGATATCTGTCATTCTTAGTGCTACTAGGATGAGATGAAAATATAGAATTATTACCTTTGCATAACAAATATGTCATCAACTGTGAATCAAAAGGCACACATAGTCTCTTCTCAAATCTTAAAACACAATTCTTATCAATGTTAAATTTTTAAAACATACCCTTATGAACCAATTATACCATTTTCTGCAACTCAGTGTATTCCTTAAGCACTTTCTAAAATAGACCTGATAGAGATGATTTCTCTGAAACCTGAAACAAATCATAGTAATTCCTCGCACGAACAAAATCCAACCCGAAATTGATTTGATCTAAAACCTATGGATCTCATTCTAAATATATCAGGGTTAATGTAGCATTACACTTTTGAATCAAAGTGTCAGCCACTTTATATTCCTTTCTTGGATGGTAATGGATCGTGCAATCATAATCAAAAATTAATTCTATCCATATCCTCTTTGTCATGTTTAACTATTTCTATGTAAATGTATATATAAATTTTTTTTATTATTATCAATTTCACACTTTACGCTATAGAAATGATGCCTCCAAAATTTTAAGTAAAAAACAACATCAACTAATTACAAGTCATGTGTCGGGTAAATTAACTCCTGAGATATCCACTAACGTGATGCATAAGAAATTACATGATCATTATGCATTTGGACACACCCACATACATTCAACAAAGAATCACTACTGTTAAGAACTTCACCATTTCGGGAAGGCAAGGAAAAAAGTAGATCATTAACCAATCTTTATTTCAATTCTTGAAAACAATCATTGCATTCTTTTTTTACAGATACATTCAACACCATTTAGTGTTAACTTATCTAGTGTGATAGATAACCATGACAATGTTTCAAAAAACCTTCGGTAATAGCCTTACAAACCAAGAAAACTATGGATCTTTATGGCATTGGTAGGTCGTGGACACTCTTTAACAACATTTGTTTTAAAAGGGTCAATTGTTATGGCATATTTATAAAAATTACGACCAAGGAATGAAATTTTCTACAACAAAAACTCACACAGAATTTACCATACAATTTATTTTTTTTAAATATTACAATACAACCAGTAAACAACTTTTTTGTTCCTCTTTATGTTTGAAATATTCCCAAACATCATAAAAAACATAACAAAAAACACATCCAAGATCACACGAGATATTCTATTCATATAATCCATGAGTTCAAAAAATGCATTGGATATCCCAAAATTCATAACTACAAATTCATCATGGCCATATATAGTACGAAATGTAGTCTTCAGATGGTCTACTTCTTTTATATTCAACTAATGGTACCCAAACCTCGTGTCAATATTAGAAAAATTCTTAACTCCTTGGAGCTAGTCAATCAAATCGTCGATATGAGTAAAATGAAACTTGATCACAACAATGAAAACATTTAAGGCTCTATAATCATTGAAAAGTCTCATTGAACCATCTTTCATTATAAAAAACATGACAGAGACGCCCTAATGTGATATTCTAGGTCAAAGAAAACCATTACCTAACAACACCTACAATAGTTTCTTTAACTCTAAAAGTTAAATTTGAAACATTTAATATGGAGTTTTGAAATTGTCTTAGAATTTAGAAATATGTAAATGGTAAATTCACATCCCAATAAAGTATAATATCAGGTATCTCATCTGAAAAAACAACAGGATACTCATTTACTAGTAGCACATCAGTAATCTGAGTAGTTCCTTTGTTTTCAGAAATATGTGAAAGGTATCGTTCATTTACATCTATTTCTAGTTTATTATCTTACTGATTTGTCATCAGAGTTATGGGTTCATTCTTGATCACTTATTGATAGTCCTTTGGAATAGAAACTTCTTTATCTCTACAGTCAATCTATGCATGGTAAATAGAAAGGCATGAAATTTATAAACTCACATGAAACTCTACTAGAGGAAAAACAACAAGGATTCCAAGTATGTTCATTCCATGAATAAGGAAAGGATGATTCTTATAACCTTTTCCCTCAACATTTCTCCCAGGTGTTTTTACCATACGTTCTGGATTAATTTCATGAGGAGGAATTCAAAATTTACCTGAAAAATTTCATAGAAATTAAATAATCTGTAGATCCTAAATTAAACTACACTTTGGCATAATTTGAAAAACAATGTACCTGATAACACTTCATTTGATTTTCCCATATCAACCATAGCAGTAGAAAAATATTTTTCCACACATTTATACTTTTGATCTATATATTTTCAACACTATGTGTTTATCTTTGGACACACATTGGTATAATTACCAAAATCATTACAATTAAAACATCTCACCACTGTATTTTCATTTCCTTGTTAACCATATTCCTTACAGATAAGAGTAATGTGACCAGTCTTACCCTACCAGAATCTAATTCCATATATTAAGAGACATTATCCAGAATCCTTTTTACCACCCTTATCACATGATGGTAATTAAATTTTCTTACCTCTAGACTTCTTTAATAAATACTTTCCTTCTTCCCGCCAACTGGACCACTTCATTTACAGGTTTTCATGGAACACCTAATCATCCAAAAACTCAATTTATAATTTCTCAACACAGTTGACATGTTTTTCAAAGGTTCAGAATTCAACAGATGCTAATGCCTTTCGATATCGAGGATTCAATCTAGAGTAAAACCTATTTATATTATCATCAATATATCAGATACCATTTGGAGCATACCCTGCCAATCGAGGGAACGTTTCTTCCTATGCAGCCCCTGAGTCATCATCCTACCTCAGTTCCATGAATTATATTTTCATTCTATTTCAAAAATCATTAGGAAAATATTTCTCAAGAATGATTGATTACAATTAATCCCAACAAAGAGCATCAATCTCCTCACTGTCCTTAATATTTTTAACCATCGACCTCCACTAAACAGATTCTACTTTAAAACTATTATAAATAAGACTAATCATTTAATTTTCTATACAAACCATGACATATAAAATCTTTTCCAACGCTTTGATACACCCTTCATCGTTCAGAGGTTCAGATGATAATCTGAATGATGGAGGATGTTTCCTCATGAAATTATCTATTAATAACATGTCCCTCCATGGATTATCTGGTTGATCTCAGGCATGTAAACAACCACAATTTATCACCCGAGTAAACTGAGCCATCACATTAACAAACTGTTCAGTTCAAATTCTGACCATCTCAGGATGCTGATTTCATAGGTTATACTTATATATATATATGTCTTCCAAACATAGTTGTCTTGTTTCCTCTATAGAAAAGCATTTTGACCAAAAATATATTAGATAAATAAACATGTTAATATTTAAATGCTATATCATTTCAACTTGACCATAATCTAAAAATAATTTATAGATATCCTATTAAATAACTAATAACTCTTAAATTTATCTAATCCAACCTCTGATACCAACTGTAAGGCCAAATCCAAAAACATTACAAAATCTTCATTTATTTTAATAATTCACATCAAAGATCTTTTCAGGCTTATAGATTAAGAGAATTAAGTTATAACTTATACATGAAAACTTAAATATTCCAAGTAGACACTTCTACTCACCTTATATTTTTTTATAAAACAAAAACTCTTAAAAAATAAAACATGTTTAATTCCATGTTTTAGACGACATTAATTTTTCTTAATCCCATCCTTGACTCTATTCATCATTAAGTCCTATGAAAAGACATTTCAAAACATGCGATGAGCATAAAAAGTTCAATAAGGTATTCATAAAGATGTAAATCTATAGGTTTTTTAAAACAACATGTAAACAATGAATACCTTTTCATAAAGTTATACTATTCACGTTAAATAATTAGAAAAAAAAACTTCTCAGAATATAAGATCATTTCTTACCCTTTTTGTAACAAAAATATTAACATATAGCCCATAGTTAGTAAAATATTACTTATAAGGTAGCTTGGGTAAAAAACATACGTATATGACATAATCATACATTTGAATTCCACATATATCATTAAGTGGAATAGCTATACGACTGAATTCCATACCCAATGCATTGGAGGTTCTAACGTAACAACCCATCCTTGGTTTATCACAGATCCACCCAGAATTTGGTTAATCACGTAACCACCCATCATTGGTTTATCACGTAACCACTCGTCAAATGTCTAACAACCATTATATAATAATAACACAAAAAATATTACAAATATCAGCATTTCAGTCATAACACATCATTTCCAATCACAATTAATATTTTCAAGATATTTTAATTCTTAATCCATTTCAAAAACAATTTTAAATACCAAAAATACCAAAAAGGGAGAAATGGTTTTTTTAATTTAAAAAAATATTAAAGCTTATAGCGGAAACCAAATAATGATTACTACGGCATAGATGTTTTTCTCACTGTATACGTTAAAAACATTCCTACTATCATTTATTAAAACAATTTGTAGATAAAATTTTCCCTTTCAATTAGTGAAAAATTAAAATGGGTTTATTATAAACCACTTTAAAGAGGGAGGCATATATTTTCAAAACATTCCCCAATGAAAGGACATAGAGACGAAGTCCCTTACATTGAGTATGATTTGTCACATATGTTCCTTGTTCATCCTAAACAGCAAAAAAGGATAATTTATATTTTTTTAAGAACCTTTTTCAATTTTATTATTCATTTAATATCACTTATTACCGTGTTATAAAAAATACATAATTATTTATGGTTATATTTGTCATTTTCTTGATATTAGGTAGCCGAGTCGAAAATGATCTTGTTATAATTAAAAATTAACCATCTGTTAGAAAAATATTATCTACTGAATAGTATTCATGATTTAAACATCATATATATCAATTATATATGTATTTATAATTGTCCATAACATATGGGGATAAGAAATGAAATGCACCATTCATGGAGATGGTAAGCTGTATGTACACATGAACGCTGCTTTCATTTATTTTTCATTTTAAAGAATGAAAAATAAATGATTCATTGGTATATTATAATTCCATAATAATATCATATGATATATATGTTTCATAATTTTACTAATGTCATCCTTTATAGGTTCCATGTATGGCCTGCACGATTCATATCACTTTGAGGGGGCAATAGTCTACACTTCCTCTAATAAAATTATCGTGTTTACATATAACTAAAACCACAAAGGTATGTTGTAAATAAAAATTAAAAAAGAATATGGAAAATAAAAATAAAATATATATCGTACATAAATACATTACCATCTTAATGGCCAACATGAGGGGTGTTAGTAAAAAATCAAACAATCATTATTTCGTGAGGCAGTAGTTTACAATACATCGAACCAATATGTTTGTATCAATTAGATGAAGGTGTGTGTAATCATAGTATGTATCCTTCTTATAAAAAAATCCTTATATATTTAGGATACTATTGTTTTTATGTAATCAAATTACAAGAATAGAATAGAGGGTGAATAATTAAAAAGTGGAAAGGAACTTTAGTGAAGACACTACCTCTAAAACATGTAACACACTTTGATTTGATACAAAAGGCATTATTGAATTGCCTTATTCATTCGTAAACGATCCTTGGAGGA
The DNA here is from genome assembly GCA_963277665.1 of Viscum album. Lineage (NCBI taxonomy): Eukaryota > Viridiplantae > Streptophyta > Magnoliopsida > Santalales > Viscaceae > Viscum > Viscum album. Next base: position 551,061,913 of record OY728125.1, on the reverse strand, counting down.
TGAAAGAGATGTTAGGAGCATATTTTAGTAGAAGTTTGATGAGGAATGGGGAATGAGAGGTGTGAGACAGGGGTTAGATGTGGTAGCCTTTTATAAGAGGGAGGATGTGTAATTTATGTTTTTATTTAATGATTATTTTATTATAAACTGAATTTATTTATCAAAAGGGAGAAAAATCATTTAATTCTAAGAAAATATTAGGATGGTTCGAAATCCTATAAACAAAAAATCAGGGTTTTAATAGGTAATAATTATCCAATGATTAACATGTGTTTATGTCTAAATAAAAATTGAAATTTCATCCAATAAACCAAATTTGAATAAATTTTAATAAAATAATCTAATTACACATAAAAACTAATTTAAACGATAATATATCCAAATAAATAAAACAAATGAAAAGAATTTTTTGACTTAAAATGCAGTATTGTTCACTATTCATTAAAAATTTAACTTATTCCGAAAAATATGAAAAATTTACCAAATTTTAATTTTGTTGTCCCTCTATTAAATAAAAAGTTTATTCTGTCAAATGGAATATATAACAGTGAAAAAAACAAGTATTAATTAGGGTATTCCTTCAAAATATGGTAAAACTTACTTTTAAAAATAATAGAGTATTTATTTTTAATATTGGATACATTATCATTTTAACACTATAAAATTTATTGGACAAATGTAGAAACATTTAAAAACATGTTTAATAATAATATGGTAAGTTCTGTTCATTCCCACTAATACAACGACATGGTGTTAACTATGATTTAAAAATAAAATTATTATTATTATTGTTATTATTATTATTATTTTAGTATAACTCATACTTGAGTGCTATATAAGATTTTATTGAAACCCATTGTTTCATGATGGGTACTGCATCGAACATAACATCCAATTTAAAGAAAAGTTAATATGTCATCCTCAAATATTAATATATATGAAAATTCCATTTTCATTATTTACCCTCGATGATTAAAAAAGTCAATGTGAAATTGATTAAAATTTCCTCGATTAAATTAATGAGTAATTTTTTTTCTTTTTAAACATTATTACCATATAAAAATTTAATTTAACCTTATAAATAAAATAAATAAATTCATTTTTTAATTAAAATAAATTATTTCCCAGTCCATTAAAGAAATAGAACACCACAAAAAACACCAAAAATTAATTTAAACGTAGTTTTTATTTTTTTATATAAAATATGAAGTTTATTTTTGAAATATATAGTCTATAAAAGATACATAATTGGATTTAAAATGGGTTCTCCCTTAAAATGTGGTAAAACTAACTATTTAAAAAAAATTATTTAAAAAGATGGGATTGTTCTTACCTTATGCATATAAAAACTATTGGAATAATATAAAAATTTATTTATAGAATATATAATATATAAATTTCATTAAAATAATCCAATAATATTATTTAATTAAGTTTATTAAGGTGAAACTCATTCATGTACATACAAAAGGTTTTTATGAAACATACTTCCTTAAAATTATATTAGTTCATATAATAATTTCTAATCAATTTGAAACTAGTGAATTGATTTTATATTTTTATAGAAAATAGAATTCATAAGTTAGTTAATATTATTTGCGTCCTCTAATTTAATAGAGAGGATAATTATTTTAATATTAAATAATAATATTTTAATAATATAATTTTGATCATTTAAAACATGGTACTGCATGAAATGAAAACTATCGAACAAAGACATTCATGCAAGTACGAAAATTTGACTTATTGTTAAATTGCATTGAAAACTGTATAATATATCAAATTTATTTAAATTAGTTGTTAAAATTTTAATTCCTCATGGTACTACATATCCTTACATTCATGGTGTTTCATGTTATGCATGCCACCAATAGTATGTTGTTTCTTTATTAATTTGGGGTGTTCCAATTGGAACCAACCTAATTTAGATCACTGGTCTAAGAGGATCCGAATACATAGATAAGGTTCACCTAGAAAAAATCAGGGACACTATGTCACTAATCTAGATTAATGGAATATGTAGGAGATTATTTCCCAATGACAACACGAACACTATCGATACGTCCTGCTAGATAGAGGATCAACACAATGCTCATGGAGGTCCTTGTAATTCCACAAAACCAACATATGGTGTAAATATGTTAGAGTATCACACACATGTCTCATAGAGTGACCCTAAAACCCTATTTGATAAAAATACTCTAGAGGGGATCACCGTCCTATGATGTGAATGCAATGGTTCACTGTACAATCGAGGGAATAACCAAGGGAAAGAATTCAACCAAGAATTGTCCAAAATACAAAATGAATAGCTAAAAACAACATTTATTGGGTTAAAGAGTGTGTACAATGGGTACACGACATGCACAACTTTCTCTATGCCTTTTGTTTTAGTATATCCTCACACACCATATTAAAATATGTATTAACAATGTGCAGGTAAGGTATATGGTCTGTAGTGATCTTCTAGAACCTATGCATGTGACACTAGCTATGTGTGTACAAGAGGCCATTTCATTGTATAAGTCCTTGTTGAGGTTGATCTTTCTAGTTCTAAGTACATAGTTGTCCATAAGAACTTCAGTTTTGGTTTTTTCAATGTAATTTCTAAAGTACAGGCCTAAAAACCATGGATGGGTCACACACTATATGATATGTTTGACACGTTGTGTGATCCTTAGATTCATCCCATAATCCTAAACACCAAAAAGATGGAGACACATTTCATGTAATATTAATGTACATGAAATGATGATTGGGATTTTATAGATCCACTATGATCTCTTGAAGGACAAGATACACATTACTGAAGCCTCTAACCTTTACTGAACAAATAGATTAGTGGTGAGCCGATCAATTCTATCATCTTCGGTCAAAATTCGAGTTCTGATATTCTTGAAAACCAATCCATTTGGAAATCCTATATTATCATTCCATTAATGTGAATAACAGAACCAAAAAATTCATTCTAATAGTTCTCTCATCATCCCCCTCTTTCACATCACCTCGATCACACTATTGATCGTCAACCACGCCAAGGCTTTTGAATCTTGCACTGCGGAAAAGAAACACAATGATCGAATACCCAGTTCATGTAGAACCACTATACACAAGAATTCCTTTGATGAATCTTCCAATAATGGTGGAATAAAAAACCCCAGAAAGGGGGAACAAACCTTAGCCTTTTAATGCTCTTCTTTATTCCTTGTCACTGAAAATTGGAAAATAAAGATGAATAATCTCTAATAGCTAATATAATTCAAGAAATCTATTTCTACCAATGACTCCCATACAAAATTATTTTTCTGGATGTGATCGATTTTCATCAATGAGTAATGAATATGATGGAAAAATCAAAATGAATCATCATAGTTTGAGTCTGAATCTATTATTTTGTAAGGTTTTTTCTCTCATTATTGATGAGATCCATGAACTCTATTGGAAACAAAATCCAAGATATAGTCCAGATATATTATCGTTGAATATTAATGCTCTCCAAAACTCATCTAGATCACCAAGGATTGAGCGTCCAACCGTAAGTAAATCATCATTAACATATATTTATATGAGAGTTCGTCACTGTGTTGAATAAAATAAAATAAATCTTATTAATTAATTTATATTATTTTTTTATGCATGAAATAACCTATTCACAAATAGCCTAGAAAGATAGTGTTTAGTTAGTACCTATGTAAAACACTCATTCTAAATTTAACGTTTCCCTTCAATTTTTGTTCAATGCCACCATTGGGGAGTTATAATAATTTTTTTTATGAAAATATTGTACTAGTGCTATTTTGTATATCCAATGTATTTGCAAATTTTAGATCAGGGACTCTAGGCCCTAGAATCTGAAATTTTTTCAATGCATAGATGTAAAAATAAAATATATAATATCTAAAAATAATACATGGAAAATTTGATTCATAAAAAATTTCTTGATTTTTTTGATAGTATAATTAGGTTTTGGTGGTTCCATAGATTCACCTAGGATTAATCATCCCAAAACGGATGGATGTCCAATGAAACAATTATGTACTTAATTCATGACGAGCATGTCTAATAATCAAATCCTCATGGGAGACTCTTTGGGGTGATATTATTTAGAATAACAAGACGATCATAATCACCCATGATGATGTATTTTCCATAACATTGCCTTGGATTTTTAAAAATTAAATAAGTCAAATCAAATTACTATCTTCCATGGGTAACATAGAAGAGTTTTTGTACCCTCAACACTATATGTATTTGAATATTTCTCATCATGTTACTATGATGATTCCCTGGACATCCATGTTTATTACGTGATATTTTACTATTCAGCTACATTATTTTATTGAATGGGGAAGTATTTGATGAATCTATTTTAAATTATACAAATAACTGTATATTGTTCAAAATGTTCATCCTCAGGGAATGTGATAAATGATTGTAAGGCGTCTTTTGGTTAATTCATTTGCCATAAAAAATTGATGTGTTGGGACAAACATTATATAGACCCTTGATACATCGACAGGTATCACGAGACAAAATGGTTTTGGTTTTGGTGTATTCCACATCCCATGTGGCTAAATTGTCTTAGAATGAGTCATTGATGGTTGATTATTTATTTTTACCTATATTTTTTCCACATATAGAAGATAAATAATTATTTTTATCCATGTTTCCATTTATTTTCATTGATATAGTATTCAATTGTCTATAGTAGATTGTGGATTTATGTTGTTCATTTATTCTTTCCGTATCATGTTTACCATGATTATTTTATTTATTATTACCCCTGTATGATATTTATTAATGAAAATTACATCTCACCATTAATTATTATACCTTAACAGATAATCTTGGTGGCAGACTATGTGTAATTTACAAAGTAATATAGCAAGATATAATCAAGTTATATAAATATGTATTTAAAATATCTTTTGTTTTTCATGTGTAATATATGTATATATATGGTTATCTGGGATTGGAAAATTGTTTAACAATTGAATATCAATTTTACTTTTTACCAATTATGTCTTATAAATGACGGCTCAAGGTTCTAGTTTCTCAGATTTTACGACTATAAATAATAAGGTTAAATTTATTATACATTAAAAAATGAATGTAGATTAACATATGTCTCAAATAATTTTTGAGATTCATGGACCTTTCATAAAATAATTATTAAAGAGAAATATATTCTAATTGAGAAAGATTTTTATATCAAATTTAATAGTATAATGTGGATTCTTGATTATGTGTTCTCAAACTACATGATGGGTAGTGTGAATCTTACCAATGATATCATAGGAATTGGTGAAAAAGTGGTACAGTTTGGAAATGATATATATGTAAAGATCATTGGGAGTGGTATGACTCATGTAGCAAGAGGATAGTTGTATAATACTATATTTATTTTTATTAATTACCTTATGTGTAATAATTTGAGTATAATTTATTTACGTTACACTATATTAAATGTTATATTCAACTATAAAGTATATAATATCAATTGAAGTGTGGGAATATCACTTACTCAAGGATATATAATGAATGGTTATATTTATCATGTGGATATCAATGTGTTATTTCTACATAATAGAAATGGGGGTAATTGTTTTTTGGATCCACAAATGTGGTTATATTCATTAAAAGAGTATGGTGAATATATTAAAGTTGATTGTTTTTATATAAATTCACAGAAGGGGAAAATGAATTTTTTTTCATACCTTTAGGGATATATAGTTAGAACACTTTAACTTCAATAGGAGATACAATATATATTATTATGAATCTGTTTCACCCCAATACATTTTGACCAATCATTTGGGATGTATATTATAATGATAGATATATTATCTCATTTTTAATTACTAAATAAACATGGTATATTCATTGTTTATGTTTTCATAAATGTAATTTTCATAAAACATTAAATGATTATGAAAATGCAATGACAATGAAACATGAAAAATAATGATGATCATGTGGTCCAATTGTATCAACCCGATATGTTTTGGGAAATATTCTTTTTAATTTCATTTATGTATTGTGTTATATGCCACACAATGATTAGCTTGCTCTATACGCAACATCGTATTAGCTTTTAGTATATGCAAACACTATTCTTGGCTTCTATTGCACAAACTTTCTTGTTATTTCGAATAAAATTAGTTTTACACAACAAAAATTAAATATTTTGATCAATGTATAACTTAAATATATTATACTCAACACCAAAGGAAGCTATCCCTATATGAATCCCTGAATTTTCATGCATTACACGCAAGAGCGACCTTACTTGATAGTGTGTGTTATACGGAATTCTGAGTTTCACTAAAAGAGATATTGTTATAATATTATTATAAACTACCCGTTGTGAATAGTATTAACTATATTTTAAATTTTATAATAATATCATTCATCATACACATTTTCTAGATAATGGTATGAGAAGAAAATAATTTTTTCGGGTAAAATTGGTATTTTGAAAAAACTGATATTTTGTTGCCGTATGATGGCGCACCAAATTTAAATATAATTTTTAAAAAGTTTATAAGTTAAATTTTACAAAATAAACTTCTTATTTTATATTATCAAATATAAATTTATTTTGGATAATGTTTTCATATTTTTCGGATTACATTCATATTTTGATAAATAGTAAAAATATGCTAAATTTTAATTAAAGAAAACATTCTTCATCAAAATAATTTATATGGTTAAATTATAATATTAAATGGTTTTAAAGTATAAATAGAATATATTTTTACACATTAATATAATTTATGTCAATATCCTTAATTTTACATTGAATTTATAGGTAAAAAGATTTCAATCTTTTGTAATGTTTTGACTTTTAAAACTCGTTTTCTTAACAACGGGATCAATTTTAAATTAATTACTGAAAATTTTGTGATTCAAATTTTGAAAAATGGATTTCATATTTGAATTCAGTGGGTTAAAATTATGGTAATATGTTACATTTATTTTTTAGATATTATGAATAGTAACTATGGTAATTTTTATTTACTACAGTTAAAGGTAAATCTGGTAATTGAGGGTAAATATATGATTATAAAATTACCATAACACCAGCCAAAATTTTATTGGATGAATAAAAGTCGAGCAATATCACCTAAGGGTTGGAATAAAATCATTTCACGGGATTTTTACCATGAATAGTATGTAATTATTATTAAAACCAAAGAAAGTGACAACATGTCACTATCTTATATCTTATAAGTGTAATAATTTTAATTTAGTGATAATAATCATAAAACATAGAATATAAATATTCTACAGAAATCTAATACAATTATCTACATCATGAGAATTTATTTATAATTTTTATGGATTATATAATTATCATTAATGATGACACAACAGTGATGTAGAAATAATTTTATTGATTGAAATATCAAATAAATGGTTTTAAAAATATTAAAATAAATATTATAGGAATTAATTAATGTTCTCCACAAATTTCCAAGAGGAACATCACATATTAGGAATCTATTAAATATTATGGTTCTAATATATTCTATGCATGGATTTTATTTAAAATCAAATAAATGAATAGTGTCAAAATTGACACTATTGTTATTTTATACAAATAAAATATTATAAAAATTATATAAAATCCCAAAAATATTTAAAAATTATAAATTAAAATTAATATAGAAGAAAATTTCATAAACAATCCAATTATAGAAAATTCGCAACACATAGGTAATTATTTATAACAATTTAAAATTTAGAATATTATTACCACAAATAAAATCATATAGATTAAATAAAGATAAATCAAGTTAATGAGGTTTAAAATAAATTCCCAAAATGTATAAATTGTATTGATATATGAGATTAAAACCCTATCGCATATCATATTCTATTTGAGTAATTTTTGTGTTTTTTAAGTGGGGTTTGAATTTATTATAAATTAATATTTTTAAGGTTTCCAAAGGTGCCCCTCTCCTCTCTTATAAAAGGGCACCTCCTCCCTCTCCTCTTCATAACATTTGGAGCCTTCAGCATGCCAAAACCTATAAATTTATTTTCTCCACTTCCCATGAAACATAATACATGTCCTGATATTCTTCAAAGACAAACTTTAGTGCCGTAAGAGGTGGTTTAGAAGAGGCGCATCAAAGAAGAGGTAATATCCTTTACCAATACTTTCAAATTTATTTATTCTTATACATAATCTTCTTTATTTTTTTCATTATAATGTAAGGAAATAAGTATCACTAATTTACTGATATTTTATTAAAAATATGAAACTACAACATTTCACATTCTATCCATCCTACAGAAAATGATATCACTGCACGTGCGTACGTACGGAATACCGTTTCCATGTTGTGATGTAATCTGTTTTCCACCAACACCTTACATGGAAGGGTATAATGGTGTAAAAAAGAAATATATATGGTTATTATAACATTATAATAATTTTGAGATATTCTATCATCCACTCCAATACCATTCAATAATTATGGGAATGATATCATCGCTCGTGCATACGTACGGATTACCGTCTCCATGACGCGATGACATTAATTCTTCATGTTAAATATTCAAGAATGATTATAAATTATATATTGAATAATAATGAAATATATGACAAAATAATGATACTTGATATATATATATATATATCTGTGTGTGTGTTTCATCTACTTACTTCTATTTATGTCAATAAGGAATGAAAAACAGCGTTCATGCGTACGTACGACCTACCGTCTCCGTGAACGGAGTATTTCATTCCATTTATCGATCTATTATATATATATTCGGAATATATATTATATATTAATCATGATTTACATTCTGGAATTAAGTAATCATGATCGAAGTAATCATATGAATAATTTCATGTCCAAACACGAAAGATAAATGAAATGATTTTACCCAAAACGCTGCTTTAACATGAAATTGACAAATGAACAGATAATATAAAGTTCTAAGTGAGTCATATATGATATCATAAATATTATTATGGTTCTGTTATAAGTTTATAATATGTTTAAAGACACTATACAAGAGTATCGGACACATATAGAAGAAATTGGACATAAAGTAAGGGATAATTTTGCAATCTCATTTTTATCTAAGATTGCTTATACGTACATATTTACTGGGGTTATATTCACCATCCATGTCCATGTATTATAAAAATATATTCATAAATTATTACTATTCGTCCATGTCTGTTTAAAGTCATTTTTACCCATTTTTAATATAAATATGTGGTATGGAAGGAATATTTCTTTTTTTACCATACGAGGTACTTTTTGACATTTCTGGGAAAAGTATGAGAAGATTGTTTTTTTACTTATACTGCATGAATGAATTTTTACATTTTCATAACCCCTTATTTCCATAAAACATAATTTTCATGATTTCATTATTATTTTCAGAGAAAATATTCTCATTTAAAATTGCATTGCATTTTGAGAGAAGAAAATGATTTTGAAGAAGAAAGGATTTTTTCCACAAAAATTCATTTCACGTGTTTTTTCGAGACGATTTTCTATATAAGGTGACATTATTTAATATGGTCATGTGTCAAGTATAATGTCTCTATTATTTACATGGTTTTATTTTTTTATGATGAAATGATATCCATTTTTTTATGTGGATTATGATATGATGGGATGATCTTTATGAAATCCATTTTATTTTTTGGGTTACGAAGTATGATTTATGTTTATTTTGTGGCACACATAAGAATGGTCTTAATATGAGATGGGTGGGACCTATATCTCCCTCCAATGCATTGGGTAATGATTTATATCTCCTGATATTGACATGGATAGAACGTTAAGTAAAATTAGGCTCAGTAATACATGGATGGAACGACAAGTAAACCTGCATCTGTAATGGAAATTGTCCACTAGGATGGTCTTTGAAGCAATTACTTCGCTAATATGGATATCATAACATGTACTTAATGGTTTACCACAATTATATGTTTTATTACCCTGTTATTTTATCATGATTATTGTATATTTATGATCTATGCCTTATGTACTGGCAAGATTTATGTCATTACTCATGATTTTGATGTTTTATGTTCATGGTTTTACATTAAAATTTTTATGGGTTGTTTTATGTTATCCATGTTTGCCCATACATAGAATTTGAGCCCACCCTTTATATGTTTTCATTCCCCAGAATTTAATGAAAATTTTAAGGTAAAAAAATAAAAGGGGAGGATTGTTATGGGAGATGTTGATGATAATTCACCATGATTAGAAGTCTATGTTTTGAGTTTCCAAAGACACTAAACTAATACGATCATTGGGCATCTGTTTTTTATTAATTATTTTGAAAAAGTAATTTTATGTCCATGTACATCAAGCTTTGGGTCTCTACAGGTGGTATTATAGCGAAGGTGAAGTTATCCTTTGGAAACTAGGATGCGAAAACTTTAGTGAGATCCCTAGAGAATTTTCTAAGGTATGTTTAGGGATGTCTCTAAGTTTATATATATATAATGGTTATAGTCCTATAATTATGGAAAAAATAATAGAATTAAACCTATGATTATAGATATTGAAGGTACACCCCCTTTAATACATTGTTTTCCTTGAATGATTTTTTCCTCTTACACTATTCTTTTTGGGTTTTAGATAATGGATGGAACTCGAAGGAACCGTTTTAATTATCAACTCACTGGAAAATGCAATGATTTCCCTCATAAACCACCAAATGTTAAAAGAAAATGGAGTGCACAATATTATTTCTATACTTTCATAAGCTACGAATCATTCTGGACATCCAAATGAGCAGTTAAGGGAACATTATTCAATTGAGTCCTTCATGAGGAAACGTCCACCTTCTTTCAGTGGGTCTTCTGATCCACTTGTTGCTGAACTATGGATTAGTACCATTGAAAATATATTTTCTAAACATCTTTGTTTAGATCATGAAAAAATTAATTTTGGATATTTACTGTTTAGAAGGTGAAGCAGACTAGTGGTGGAATCTAATTAAGAATACAAGGTCCCAAGATGAAATTGAATCCCTGGAATGGGATGAGTTCGAGAACTTGTTTTTTAATAAGTAATTCCCTTATATTTTTTGAACAATGCTGGAAAAAGAGTTCCTTGACCTTATAAAAAAGGATGATTAATCTGTTGGTATATACGAGTTGAATTTTACAAGGCATTCAAGGTATGCACATCGCATTATCATCCAACTTGAAAGTAATGTTGATCGATTCTTCAGTGTCTTAAAGAGAAGTCTTCGAAGGGCATTACATATAAGAGACTTCAATTGTTATAAAAAAATTGTGTGTTGTTCTATCATGGTAGAACAGGAAGTTGGTGTTACGTATCCATCTCATGGTTTGGAAAAGAGACTAAATATTAAGTTCAAGTAAAAATCTCAATACTATGGTCAAAAGTTGACAAATGATTCGTTTTGCTACAAGTGTTGAAAGAAACATGGTGGAGATAGTCTTAAAGGGACTAGAAAATGTATTAAGTATGGAAAAGAAGTTCATCGAGCAATTGAGTGTCTAGTTAACGGGAAAAAGGTAACTAATGATGTGAATGGATAAAAGACTATAGAGAATGAACCACCAAAACACCAACGCAACAAGTGCAAGGAAATGGGGCATTATGCTAACTAATGCCCTAATCTAGGTGTTAATGATGATCGAAATCAAAAACCTCTTAAGTAAAAGGACAATGGGAAGCCACAAGCGATCACTATTGGTTATGTTGAGTGTGAAAATGATGTGGCAGAATGATTAAGTTTTTATGTAAATGGATTCCAAAATAATGGTGTGGAATATAATTTACAGTATCATTGAATATTGGAATATATATGTAATGCTTTATTGTGGTTTTCAATAATTTTAAGGTACTAGTAACCATGATAAGTGATTGAAATATTTTTAGAAAGAAGATGATATGTGCATAATGAAGGGATAAAGAGAAAATAATATGTTTGATAGTATTAATGAGTTAATGATCGATATAAGGACAAAGTGATATCATGGTTTGAGTATATAGATTTTTTGGGATTTTGGTATGTGGAAAGTGTTAACATTTGACAGCATTCATGTTTTCACTAAGGTTATATGGTAATTTATGCTTCCAATGAATACATGATTAAGGTATTCCCATGTTTGGAATATGAACAACAAGATATATCATATGGTATATGGGAGATAAATTCTTTTATTCACATTCTTGGTAGATCACCTTTCTAGTAATCATTTTCCTTATACAATGATCCTGGACAGAAGTATTTTGTATAAGCCAAAATATTGGAATGGATTAGGTTATACATCATATAATATTGTTTATGTCTATATCTTTTTCGATATTATTACTGGAATGTTATAATAGTATAGTTTTAGAAAAAAGACAGCATGCAGGACGGGCAACAACTCGGCGCGTCGGACAAGGTTGCGGGAATCGAACCCATAAATGAAGTGTAACAGGGATTTATCACATACCACTGGCTTTTAATAAGTCCCTGGCTCGTAGAAATTAGTTTAATTTTTCTAAGTGGTATGATTGAAGAAGTATATGTCCATTTTTGGAACCATATACGATTAACCTCACCATAGATGCACTTATGTATATTTTATATCTTGTTCTAACCTTTTTGTGATCAAGAAAGATCGAATGACCTATCATTATATCGAATGATTTGCTATTACTTCAAGGATGACAAATTCAACCTAATTTCATTAAATACAAGATGATTTGGAAATTTTTCATTGAATGACCAATGATGATATTACCCTGAAATCAATTAAGTATTTCTCCTTATGAAAAAATTCAACAACTTTAGGTAAATGATCATGAAATCCAAAAATGTTGTCCTAGTGCCCTCATATCTGATGAATCAGATGTTACTTTAGATCATCACAAATTTATGTCTTTGTGATTTTTGGATTTTAATAGCCATTTCCTCTTCCACTCCTCATCAGAAGTTGAGGTTATATTTCTTTTCCATATCCATGTTTTCACTTATGTTCTCGTCTATGGAAACCCAGTGATGAGTTAATTTGGGTAACCTTTATGTTTCTTACATTATTTTTTAACACTATTTTTTAGTATTCCTTTTTACGATGTGGGTTTCTATGAATGAAACTTACAAGTGGTAAACGATTTATAAACCTGATGAATTTTGAGGGAGAAATTCATTTTAAAGGGGGTAGAATGTAACACCATGATATTTTATGAGAAATATTAATTTTAATTTCATTTATTTCATGTGAGGTACGCAACACCATGATTATCTTGCGCTATACGCAACACCGTATTAGGTTGTAGTATAAGAAAACACAATTCCTGGCTTGTGTTGAACACAATTTCAAAATCTTTCAAACAAAATTCAGTTTACACAACACCATGTATAGATTTTGATCAAGGTATAACATAACTCTATTATACAGTAGAGTAATGGAAGCATTCCCTACACGCAACCCTGACTTGGCTTCCATTACACGCAAGAGCGACCTTTATAGATATCGTGTGTTGTACTCAATACCATGTTTCACAAAACGAGATATTTTTATAATATTATTATGAACTAGAAATTATGAATAGTATTAACTAAATTTTAAATTTTATAACATTATCATTCATCTAACACAATTCCTAGATAATGGTACGGGAACAAAATAAATTTTTCGGGTAAAATAAGTATTTTTTAAAAAATGTAGTTTTGTCGCCTTTTGATGGAACGCCCATTTTAAATCTAATTTTTAACAAGATTATAAATTCAATTTTAAACAATAAAATTATTATTGTGAATTGGGATATAAAAATTTAAGTTAGATAACGTTTTGATATTTTTCTAATAACGTTCATATTTTGATGATAAGTAAGAATCCGCTAATTTTAATTAAAAACAACTATTTCCTTCAAAATAATTTATATAGTTAATTTATAATATTTAATGGTTTTAATGAATAAATAGAATATATTTCTACCCATTAATATAATTTATGTCATTATCATTAATTTTACATTGAATTCATAGGTAAAAACATTCCAATATTTGGCAATGTTATATCTTTTAAAACCCATTTTCTTAACAACAGGATTAATTTTAAATTAATTACTCCAACTTCAAGGTTTTTAATTTAGAAAAATGCATTTTATGTTTGAATTCAGTGAGTTCATATTATGTTAATAGGTTGCTGTTATTTTTTGATATTATGAATACTAACTTCGGTAATTTTTATTTACTACCGTTAAAGGTAAATATTCTAATTAAAGGTAAAAATAAGATTATGAAATTAACATAACACCGGCCATAATTTTATTGGATGAAAAACAGTAAACCCATATCACCTAAGGGTAATAATAGATTCATTTCATGGAATTTTTACCGTGAAAAAATGTAATTATTATTAAATCTAAAGAAAGTGAAAACATGTCACTCTCTTATATATTATAACTGTACTAATTTTAATTTATTTATAAACATTATAAAAAAATGAATATAAATATTATAATGAATTCTAATATAAGTATCTACATCATGCAAATTTATTTATATTTTTTATAGATTAAATAATTATTATTAATGATGGCACAATAGTGATGTAGAAATTATTTTATTGATTGAAATTTCAAATAAATGGTTTTAATAATATTAAAATAAATATTATATGAAATAATTAATGATCTCCATAAATTTTCTAGATAAATATGACATATTAGAAATATATTAAATAATTGTTTTGAATATATTCTCTTTTTGGATTTTATTTAAATGCAAATAAATGAATAGTGTCAAAATTGACACTATTGTAATTTTATACAAATAAGATATTATAAATTTTTTTAAAAATCAAAAAAATATTTAAAATTTATAAATTGAAATTTATATATTCTAAAATGTCGTATAGTATCCAATTATTTACAATTCACAACACATATGTAATTATTTAAAATAATTTAAAATTTAGAATATTTTTACCACAAATAAAATTAAATAGATTAAATAAAGATAAATCAAGTTGATAAGGTTTCAAATTATTTCCCAACATGTCTAAAATTTATTGGATAATGATATTACAACCCTATATCCTCTAATAATTGAATGGATTCATATTTTGTGGTTTTTATGAGGGGTTTTAATTTAATATAAATTAATATTTTTTTGTTTCCAAAAGTGCCTCTCTCCTCTCTTAAAAAGGGAACCTCCTGCCTCTCTTATTAACAATATTTGGAGCCTTTATGCTCTGAAAAACCCAGTTTATTTATTTTATACACTTCACTAGAAACCTAATATAGTTCTTGATCTTATTGAATGTTCAACTTTAGTTCCCTAAGAGGAAGTTTAGAATAGGCGCGTCAAAGAAGAGGTAATATCCATTACTGATTCTTTCAAATTTATATTTTCTTCTAATTACTCTTTTTTATTTGGGTCATTATAAATTAATAAAATAAGTATCAATAATATAATTATATATTACTATAAATATGAAACAACCCCATTTCACCTTCTTTCAATCATACGGAAAACTAAATCACCACGTGTGCATACGTATAGAATACAGTTTCCACGCCGTGGTGTAATCTGTTTTCCACCACCCCCTTACATTGATGGGTATATTGGTGTAAATAATAAATATTTATGGTTAATATAACATGATAATATTCTTGAGATATTCTATCATCCACTCCAAAACCATTCAATAATTATGGGAACGATATCATTGCCTGTGCGTTCGTACAGATTACCATCTATACAAAACGATGAGATTCATTATTCATGTTAACTATCCAAGAATGACTATAAATTATATATTGAATAATAATGAAATATATTAAATAATAAAGTTATTATATATATATATGTCATCAACTTACTTCCATTCAAGTAAATTAGGAAAGGAAAACAATATTGATGTGTTTGTATGACCTACTATCTCCATGAACAGTGTACTTTATTCCATTTATCGATCTATTATTTATATATATTATGAATATATATTACATATAATCATTATTTACATTCATGAATTTTGTTATCATGATCTAAGTAATCATATGAATAATTTCAAGTCAAAACACGGACGATAAATGAATGTATTTTACCCAAAACACTTCTTTAACATGGAATTGACAAATGAACAGGTAATATAAAGTCTTAGTTGTGTCATATATGATATCATAAATATTATTATGGTTCTATTATAAGTTAATAATATTTTTAATGCCACTATACAATAGTCTCAGACACATACAGAAGAAACTGGACATAGGGTAAGGGATAATTTTTCAATCTCATTTTTATCCGAGATTGCTTATACGTACGTATTTACTAGGTTTATATTTATCATTCATGTCCAGGATTTATAAAAAAAATTCATAAAGTTCTTAATATTCTTCCATTTATGATTAAAGTCATGTTTACAACTTTTTGACTTTTAATATGTCCTATGGAAGGAATACTTATTTTTTTACCATACGAGGTACTTTTTGAATTTTCTGGAAAAAGTACGAGAAGGTTGTTTTTTTAACTAATTTGGCATGAATGGATTTTTATGTTTTCATAAACCCTTATTACCATGATTCATATTTTACAAGATTTCATGAATATTTTCAACAAAAATGTTTCTTTTAAAATTGAAAAATATTTTGAGATAAGAAAATGATTTTAATGAAGAAAGGATATTTTTCTCAAGAATTAATTTCAGGTGTTTTATTGAGACTATTTTCCATCTAAGATGACATTATTTAATATGTTAATGTTTCAAGTATAATTTCCCTATTATTTACATGTGTTGATTTTTCTTATGATGAAATGAAATCCATATTTTTTATATGGATTATGTTATGATGGGATGATGTTTATGAAGCCCATTTTATTCTATGAGTTAAGATGAATGATTTATGTTTATTTTATGGAACACATAAGAATGGTTTTATTATGAGATAGGTGGGACCTATATATCCCTCAAATGAATTAGTTACTAATTTATATCTCATGAGATAGACATGGCTGGAATGGTAAGTAAAATCTGGTTCAGTATTACAGGGCTGGAATGATATGTAAACCCAGTTCAGTAATGGACTTTGTCCACTATGATGGTCCTGGCAGTAATGCCTTGTCTAGTATAGAAATCATAACATGTGATTAATGGTTTTCCAAAATTACATATTTTATTCCCATTCAATTTTATCATGATTAAAGTTCCTTTATGATCTATTCCTTATGTACTACCATAATTATTTCATTACTCATGATTTGGATGTTTTGTGTTCATGGTTTTACGTTCACATGTTTATGAGTTGTTTTATGTTCTCCAACTCTACCCTTACTGAGAATTTACCCTCACCCTTTATATTTTTTCATTGCCCAAGATTTTAATAATGGTTTTAGGTAATAAAACAAAAGGGTAATATCTTTGTGGGACATGTTGAAGATCTTTCACCATGATTAGAAGACTATGTTACGAGTTTTTAAAGAAACTAAACTAATACAATCATTGTGAGTCAATTTTTTATTAAGTATTCCATAAAAGTAATTTAATTTCCATGTACGACAATCTTTGTGTCTCTACACTGATAATGGAACTGAATTGACTTACAAAAAAATTTAAAAATATCTATTAAAAATTACAATAATGAAAAATGTGTCAATGGTGAGTATAAATTAGTTGAATGGAAATATGAAATGAAATATTACTATGATAAATTAATTGTATAATATAATTTTTATTAAAACTGGGATCTCTCACCAATATTGGAATGATTTATTAAATTTGGACAAGTACAATCTAAATTGAATGTCTCTGGGGCATACAAATGGAATATTGTATATAAAATTGGGAATAGAAATAAAAACAAATTGAAATACATTAGTGTATGTCTTCGCAACTATTTAATTTGAAATAATGATTTAGGTCAGGAAAATCATGGGGATAATTTAGATAATAAAATAAGTTTTGGATACTCCTTATAGTGAAAGGCCAGTAATTTTTTAAAAAAATCAACGAAGTACATGATCATGGGATGTGAATGTGTTTTAGTATAATCTAAATGTTAGTTTGGAATTTTTTTCTCAATCAATGATAAAATTAGAAGATGATATAATTATAGTTTCACAAGAATCCAAATCTCATATAATTGGTGCTCATTTTAATATCGAATAAAAGGAATAAAATGGTTAAGATTTTAGTAAAAATGTAACTCGAATAAGAAGAATTTGAGATAAATTCATTAAATAAAACATTTTTAGGGAAAATTGATATCTAATTAAGGCATGAAAAATGATAAGAATGATGAAATATTCTCTACTAGTATATGTAGAAATAGCTTTATTAAAAAAAAATTAATGGGTTATTTTTATGGGAAATACATGAATAAGAAAGCTACAACCAATAAATAAAACATATAACGAGAGAGATAGTAGATAGATCAAGAAATAAGAATATTATTAGTACAAAATGGGTCTTTAATGTAGTTTACATGAACACAAAGTGTTATCCAAATAAATGTTATACTTGAATAAAAATAGTATTATGAAATTTATAGAGTTTATATTGATGAAATATTTTCACAAATGGAAAATAATGAATCAGGTGGATTTTTATAAAAATTTCACATTACAATGAAAATATATGTTTAAAAAATGGATGCGAATGAATCAATTCTAGATATAAATAGAAATGAAGAAGTTTATTCATAAAAACAAGAAGGATTTCGTATTAGAGATGATGATTCAAAGGATCTCATAATAAAATGTTTTTTTATAATATAATTCAATAACTATTTTATTGTAATTCATGGATATACATGTATCTTAAAAAGTAATATTTTAAGCGATGAGGTATTAATTCCAAAATCATCATAAAATTTATTGATTTAGATAGTTCATAATGCTAATGTATGTAGATGATATCATATTTTGTGTAAACAAGAGGGATTATATTGGCATGTTTCCTAATTAATGTGTTCATAATTTTAGATGTTTGGAATTGGAGAGTTAAAATAATATAACAACTATCATATAACATACATTTACATTACTTCACTTTTTTAGAATAATTTACTCATTACAAAAATAGACAGATAAATACCGTATTAAATTTTTACTTTGGAAACTTGGAAATAGAAGCACTGTAACAATAGTGAAATAAATTATCTCCCACTAGATTATAAATTATATTTACCCTTTTGAGACACATAATACAATATACATATTGTAAGGCCCTACAAATTTAAAAATAAATTTAATAGAAAATGTGTTGCACAAAAAATTAGACTATGAAAATACCCTTTTATATGTTTATCTAAGTAATATTGTTATATGTTTTACATGAAACATAATTTTTTCCACCTATATTAATTGAATTTCAAAAAAAAGACAATCCAGGTTGCGTTCATTATGATATCTAGAGTGTGACAGGATCAATATAAATATTTTAATAGTAACTTACCCATATGAATAGTAATGTTACTATTATTAATATTAATATACCAATATGAATAGTTATATGAACCTTATGAATAGTAACCTCACACATGAATGTATAAATAAAATTTCGGCACGTTATATATGAGATATAATTTTTAATTTTATATAGTTAAGTGTTTATATTTTTGTGAGTACCAAATATTTAATTTCAATTTAATAATGAATAAATTTATTTAAAATTAAATTAATTTTAATAAATGTATTAATAAATCAATATTTAGTTTTCCTTTTAATTTATGATAATTTAATATGACCTTAGTTAATTATCAGGGTGTTATATAATCAATTTTAATTTTAAAGACTATATTTTTCTAGTAAATAATGATTTATTTTAAAAATTAAATATCTATTATTTATAATTATTTTCTGAAAAAATGGAGTTTAATTTTGAATTAAAAACATCACAAAAGGGTTAAGGTGATTTTTTGGGATATTTCAGAAATACGTGAATTTTGGGTGTATAGAGAAATACGATAATTTACAAAATAAGCTAAATAAATGAATTTATGCATCATTTGTGAGTCATGGATTATATAAATAGAAAATGATGATAACTAATACATACTTTTTAAAATTTTAGGTCATGATAATCAATATTATTCAATTACTTGGGATAAAATAATGACAAAATATAATAAACTAATTAAAAAAAACCCCTCCTCTCCCCCAGTATAAAAACCACAACTCAGTCCCTATTCTCTTTAATTCTATATGTGATTAAGAATCTCAATTTTCATCCCAAATAAAATTTCATACTCTATCCCCCCATCTAGGATTACTTGGTTTTTCTAAATGTCCAAAACTGCTTCCCATAAGTAGGTTCTGAAGGGGGATATTTGAAGAGGTAAACCCTCTTCCCTTTTCTTTTAATATCTTTTTTAATTTAATTTATTTTATTAAACCAACTTTATAACAGATAATTATAAATATAGTATCACTTATATAGTATAATCATTTCAATTTAGAATATTCTCCATCTTTCTACTTACACTAACTCTTTTATGTAAAAAACGAATTCATGTTTCAAGAGGTGAGGATTTACATCTTTCATGGATGATAAACCTTCATTATTAAATTTACCCTTATTTTATATTCAAGAAAATATTTTTATGGTTTAGAAAAATATAATTTTGATTTTATAATCTATTTAATATTCTATTAGTAGTATATGGACATAATATTAATTCATACAAAAAAACAAGTTTGTAATAATGAAAATATTGAAAAAATAATCTAAATGATTGACATTAATGTTTTATCTAATAATTAATCCACATACCATGTAATAAAATAGTGAATATAACCATTTTAACTACTATATTTTCATTAGAAATATGAAAATTCAAATTTGGGGAATTTTAACTATTCTACATGACCATCCATACTCATATACAAGTATGTCGATCATGAAACCAAGGAAGTGAATGCTCCCGAGTGATAAATGTGCATCTTTTAACTCATATGAAAATCCAAAACTGAACTAGATAGAAAAATAATAAGTAATATTAATTTATATAAGTTTTATAAGTAATTAATGGATTTAATTTAATTTTTAAGTACATTAAGGTCAAGTATAAAACATATTCAGACAAAATGTAAGGGTTTACCCAACTCCCTACAATTTTTTTGATATTTTTTATTCACAACTATATCATGGATATGGTGTATGAATACCTACCATAGATGTATCATATCATTAATATCTTAAATTTTATTTTTTTTAAATGTATCATTTCATTGTAATTAGTTTTATGTATTATTATTCGATTGATTACAATGTGATAAGGGGTTCTACTAGAACCTTCATTTCTTATTCAGTTTATTCCATCAAGTATCCTTACAAAAATGAAATTCTTATTAATTAGTGTTAATATATTCTATATTCTATTGGTATATTCTAAAATCATATATTCAGTTAATTTTATATTTTGTTTATTAGGATTAAATGTTATAAAATAGTTCCCCTATCAATTCTTCCTGATAAACAAGCCCAATTATAGAGAACATCTCAAATTCATACCAAATTTCAATTTCATTATATATTTTATTTTAAGAAATAACAATTTTTTAATACAAAACAATTTATCCTGAAAAACTAACTTGGTTAATTTATTGTTTTATGAAAACAAACTAGCCAATCTGCTTTTAAAATATCATTTAAATTTTCCTTTAATAGTACTAAAATGATATATTTCAAAGCTTATATAGAAACAATTTTTTCATGATATTAATTCTGTGGAAAAAATTTATGACCAATATATAATTTCAATGCCCTTACATTTTCATGTATATTAAATTGTTGTTTAAAATTTTATTTCATGGAAAATTCGTATGATTATCCAAAATAACCCTTCTTTCAAAAGTAAAAATGGAATTTTCTCATCTCAATTTATCTTTTATGATATATATGCCATGTTCACCACATAATCCATGTATGTGGGGTATGTATTACCTTTGTTATATCATATCAAGATTATCTTATTTCACAAGATGTTATAAGAGATTATGATTTGAATGTTTCACTATGGTATGGGAAAATATTGAATGTTTAAGGATTATTTACACAATAATGTTTCATTAGAATCATTTAAAAGTATCTTCATCTACATCAACCTCCATTATTTAATATTTTACGTAATTTTGTTTTATTTATTTTCATATAATCAAAAAGATTTTTTTTATGTTTTTATGGTTAGTTTGATGGTGGATGTGCTATTTTGATATCATTCACCGTATCACTATGAATGGTTAGTGTTTATGTTTAATGATTGGGTAATTATAATTACATTTCATATGTTAGTTTCAATATAAATGTATATTTTGTTTATATTGATACCCATTAATATGTGGAATTAATTGGATGTAATTGGTGATTAGTGGTGACCGTTATGGCCCCTCAATCCATTAGTAGGTCTCTTGAAACAATCTAAATTCTGTTTTGGTCAAATATATACCCATTTTATAAATTTTCAGCATGAATCCATGAAAATAATAGATTTTTTGGAATGAATACATTTCAATAATATATTATGGAATGAATACTATATAGATTCCTAGAATGAAGACTTGATTTTGTTTTTTAGATATCTTTATTATGTATTTCCTTCATTATTAACCTAGTAATTAAAAGTCCATGTAATTATTCATCTGGTATAATATCCATTACTATGTTTTATTATAGAATTATACATTCATATTTTATTCCATCCATTTTTTGATCAAGTATATGTTTAATGGAAGAATTTTTTGCTTCTCCACATGCCTAGTTTTTATGTTTTTTAAGAAATCTATTTTATTACAGACCATTACTGAGAAACTGAGCTCACCCCATTCTTATGTTTTTAGCCCCATTTTGAGAAGATAAATATTATAAAGTACTTTCATAGATAATATATGTGTTATGTATTTTACAATGGAAATTAAAATTTTCTTTTCCTTCCTAGTGGTAATGTTGAACTTATATATGTATCTTTTTTTTCAAAATAATCTAAAATATCTATTCCTTTTTAATTTGATTCCATGTAATCGTTCCAATGAAATAAAATAATGCACCGACTTCAGGAACTGGGGTCTGGTTGTTATAGTTTTTATTAGAGGAAGTTTATTATTAACCATGGGAACATGATTTTGAAAACATTAATTAGAAAACATAACCCAAAGATATACAATGAGTATAAGAATAGTATAACAAACAATTAATTTTTTTTTGGTATATAGTATGTTTGGTTTCATTGTAAGTACATCCATTTTTGGATACTACATGTGGGTGTGGTTCTTGCACAGATATATATATGAGTGACAACTATGAAACTATTTTCATGAACTAACTAGGGGTAACATGTTATAGGATAGTGAGGATTACTGTACACCTAGTGTGATAATCTAGGTGGATATACAAAAGATAATTCACATTTTAGGTACCATACATTATGAAGTAATTAAAAGTAAATTTTTCCTCAGAGAACCAATGTTTATGATAATGATATTATCTATGCATATGATTTCAATTTTTTCAATGTATTTTTCTTTTTGAGATTATAAATTATGATTCATACATATATATATTTTATATTATTATTATATAAAAGGAACCTATTTGAAGGAATGGAAACCACATGAATGTAAATTTCTAATGTAGTGGTTCCCCCATGCTATATAAGGATGTTGGTAATGGAGCTCTCACTAGCAATGATCTACTTGTATCTATTCTATGGAAACTAAATCAGGTTGTGAACAATAACCATACCCATATGGAGCATCATGATCAAGAATTTGGAGGAGAAATGATAGAATTCATCATGCTTTAACAACCTCCATCATTCAATGGAACAAAACCCCATTTATAGTTAAATAAAAGATAAGTCCAATAGAGAATATATTTGTAGATTTTGGATGTAATGATTGAGAGAAGGTAATAATAGATGTATAACATCTCTCATGTGATGTATATCAATGGTCGGTATTAATTAAAACCATAAAGGAGGATGATGAAATATCAAATAATGAATTGATGAATGTTAAGTAAATTTTCATATAAAAATACTTCCCTAATGAACAAATTGAAAATATAGAGAGAAAATTATTAAGTCTGATATTTAATGAGGATTAACATGTTTATAATCAAGAGGCAATATTTATAAGGTTATAAAGTCATTCCATAGACTAAATATGTAATGTAATGTGAAATATTGATCATTTCTTTGATTTCGATAATCCAATTCTATAAAGGGCATTAATCTCCCAAACCGTCTCATCGTATGATTATATTGTATCTTAAGCTATCAAGACAAAGAAATAATTCTATAAGTCATATGTTTTTTAAGGTAAACATTAGTAAAATATGATGTTAGGTAAAAACATAGCTAATGGGAAATGAGAAATAATGATTTTCCAACAAGTGGTACTTGTGGAAGGAAAAACCATATTATATGGTTAAAAGGAAAACAGTTTTGGTTTGAGTGTTTAGAAAAAGGCCACCATGGTATATATTTCTAGTGTAAGAAATAATTTCCTAGTGTTCAATGATTCAATTGTATGTATATAGGTGTTTCATCTGGAATTGGGAATGACCTCAGTGGTTTAATGTTCAAACATTCCAAGCGGTTTCTAACGGGTTTGTTCATAGAACCAGAAACATCAAATGATTCCATATCCATTTGGACCTACTTTCCAATGGCATGCGCTCATTAGTTATGCACTGATGAGGCATAGGAATTTTCATTGGTCGAGAGGATGGGAGGTTGGAATCAACACACCTTTTTGAGGGGAATTATTGTCCACTCCGGGAATCTCTTTATAGATTTAAGTTATGTTCGTGAATGCTTATTAAATTACCAAGTACAAAATGAGCTTTCCTTTAGATCTGAAAATCAATGATTGATATGTAGGGAATTTAGAGAATCTTGTATATATATTCAAGGGTCTTCATCGATAGAGAATCGTCTGTATTTGATAGAGATTCATACACAATGTTATCCTTTAATACATTATATAAAATTCTATTGGTCAGTATGATGACCATACTGGTTCTAATGCCATTTAGTGGGGCACATGAAGTTTATTGTCATTCAGAAGAACATAGATTATTTCAGAGTTGGGATCGTACCTGCAGATGGGCTACCTAAGAATCCTTTATTTAGAAAAGGAATCAAAACCCACGTGGTTCGAGAATGGGAGTATGATGTTTATGTATGATTGATGGCTCAAAGAAATATGTCATTATTACTTTTACACTCTAAGCTCACGCGAGTCATGATTTGTGTGAGAAACAAGAGGTATTTGTGAAACTATAAAATTTGTGCCATGAATGATTCGATCATAGAAATTTTTTTGGGGTTATGTATGTATGACTTCCCAAATAGATAGGGATCGTGACTTATTTCAATGAATAAGTTCTGGGAATAGTGTCCATAAAAGTATATGTGCTTTTATGGGGATTTGGATACTCTAACTTGGGGCTTACTCCCGAGGAAGATTCCCAAATTAGGGGGGGGTCTAATTATTGAGTTTTACTCCTAAGAATGAAACCCAGATCCAAAAGTAGATTAAGACTAGTTCAGAGAAATTAAGACTGGGGCTTACTATTAAGGTGGAGGCCCAGGTTACATGAATTTTAAGATTGGGGATTATTCCTGAAAAGGAAGCCCGGGTTAAGGGAATTTTATAATTATAGGACTTGGGGCTTACTCAAACGAAGGATTCCCATATTTGAGATTGGGGCTTACTCGTGAAAAGGAAGTCCAGATTTGAGAAATTATGGTTGGGTCTTACTCCTGAGAAGGATGCCCAGATTTTCGGAACTTTTAGATTGGGGATTACTCCTATGGTGGATGCCCAGATTATGGGAATTGGTGCTTACTCCTAAGGAGGATTCCCAAATTAATTTGGACTTAGGGATTTCTCCGAAAGAGGATGCCCAAATTAATGAGAATTTGTACTGGGGATTACTTCTGAAAAAGGAGGCACAGGTTAAGGATTCTCTCATCTTAAAGGATGAGGTTGAATGAATGAAATCTCGAACCTTAGTGATGTAAAGATGTCTAAATCACTATGTTTTGAGAGATTTACCACATAATTCTTTTCAAATAATGAAGCCAACAAGGAAATAATGCCATGAATGGCTTTGGAGATAATCCTGAAGGCTTAGACTTGAAGAGGATAGGTGGATAGGTATAAGAGGGGTGAAATAAGCAAGAGGGCCACCCAAAAAGAGAGGGGTGGGCGAGTCCTGATGGGCGTGCAAGTACTGTGTAGGTGCGCAAGTCCTGGGAATGCAGGTATACCTGCGCGACACTTGGGTACTTGCGGGACTTTTAACCCTTGGGGAAATACTTCGGCAAGACTTGGCTAAAGACCTTTGTACTATCCTTAGGGGCTCCCAGAAGGGTGGCGTGCAAGTTATAGTGAAGGAGAAAAAGAGGCGTGCAAGTGCGGCCATTTTCCTTAAGGTTTGGAAACTCATGCGCGCAAGTGTTGATGAGTTTCAACACTTAGGCCTCCCCCGCCCCCTCTATAGATCTTCCGTTCTAGATAAGAAATTACCTTAGAAGTGGTTGGAAGCTTTGAGAAGACACTAGGGCGCCGGGAGCTCAAATCTGAGGATCTGGAGTTTTTCCCTCCTCGGAATGGGGGGACCAATATGGGTATTTATAGGCTGGAAAATACCCTGGACGAATTTCAAAGAGGGCGCACAAGTCACCTACGTGACCACTGGGCGGCGCACAGGTACACTTGCGCGACCTTGGTGGAACTTGCGCGGCCCAAGTGCTTTTGAATCTTGTTTCATGCCTTTGTAAATTTTTTATGTTTCGTCAAAGGATGAATCAATTTGGGTTCAAGGTATTTCCCTTTACATTCATTTGGTCTCTGTGATGGAAAGGAGCGTCAAAAAAAGTCCTCCCTCAGATTTGGATCTGAAAGAAATGAGGATGTGACTCTGAGGAAAGAAGACAAACAAAGGAAAAGATGGTGCACAGGTGATGAGTGCACAGATGGAGTCACGCAAGTGCGAATCGCACATGCTTCATCATGCAGGGGTGCTACCTGGCCTATAAATACGCGGTCATTCTCGCACAAAGCGACAGTATCTCGAATTTCTTTCTCTCATCGAGCAAGTTGGTCTCGTTGCGCAAGTTCCTTGTTACCCACTGTTTCACTGCTGTCGCGCTACTGTAGAGGTAATAGGACTTGCGAGGTGATACTTTCATGCCAAAAACTACCATGACACATCCATACAGGCGCGCAAAAATTTGACTTTCATTCCTTAATGCCTTTTCCATTTTTTCCAAAATTTCATCAAAACATTTATGAAAAAATCATCTTACATAATAGTTAATTATTCGACTTTTGGGCATACTCAATGGCTCCCAAGAGAATCAGAACTCCGAATGAACTAGAAAGAAAGCGACATGATTATATGATGAGCATCATTGGCCATGATTACTATACCATTTGCGACAACACTCTCCCATATTTGGATAAGTTCTTGAAGAAGTATCGTCGTAATTTTCCACAGATCATCTACTTGCCTCGGTATGGGTATGGTCATCTACAAGGAGTCAACGTTCCAGATGCAAATAACTATATTCCTTAGATGAAACTGCATTGTTACTCCTCCATTTCAGTTATACTATTCATTAAGAGCAACAACAATGGTGTGAAATTTCAAATTTTCCTTCCATGCCATTTCCTTGAAGATATGAAAATGGAAATCCCGTGGGATGAAATTTTTTCTGCTGCCTGTTGGTGGAGAGATAGAACAATATCTGACTCTCCAAATGGCTCATTACTTCTAATGATCCATTCTCAAATCCATGTATCCATCTTCCAAGTCTCTTGGATAGAAATAGAGTCACTATTTTATCAGTAGAATTTTTTTTCAAACCTCACTCAAGAACATCCTTTTACAATTGTTCCAAGAAGAGCTGGTATCATTTCATCTCTTATTGTATCCAGTTGATTGACTGAATTCTAGGTGGATATTGGTTAATCTCAGGATGTCGTAAATCAAATGAAGAATAATGCTGAAAGTCTTTTGTAATTCTTGAAAAAGAGAAGATACTCCTGTCTGTGGATGTCCTTCTAACTCATGTGCATCAATGAAAAAAACTTTCACCTTCAATCATTTGTGCTTTCATTATTTTTCTACCTGCTTTAAATTATTACCTAAGTCAATGGGCCTAGTAAGCATAGTTTGATTTCTTTCTAGGATTATTATAAATAACCCTAAAAACATTTAATCTTTTCATTTCTCAATATTACCTAAATCATACGAAATGTATATTTAGTGAGTTGGGAAATTACTTTTATTCAGAGTTCCCTTGCCTTTTGTGGGAAGTTTAAAGTCACATACGTCGTACAGAAAAAGGATAATGTTTAATGTTGATTTAGCTTTGACCGAATGGATTAAAATTGACTCGATTCCATGATAATTTATCTAAAAACATATTACCATGTTCAAGAATGGGGAAAAATTTAAACGATTACTTATGAAATTTTGAATATGATGGATGAAATGAAAAAGGGATAAAAGGTATTAGAAGAAGTAGTTACCATGAATGAAGTTACCATTATTTAACAGACCCTTTAGGGGGTTTAATTCTGTAGGGCCACCTAAGGGCATTGGCTGTATAGTCAAATAAGAGCATCTTTTGGCTGACAGGTTTGTTATATAGACTACTTATGCAAGGCCTCGTAAGGGAACATGCTGCAAAGTCAGGAAAAATAACTCTTAGAATTTTATATTTCTACTGCTAAAAATCCAATGAAAGTTTATGGAAATTCAAATTTTAAAAATAATAGAGTTTGCTGTATGGAGAGAGGTACTTGAAGATAGAGAAGATATTTCCAAAAAAAAATTGTCTAATAACTGGATGAATGTTACTCATACGAAGGTTTGACCCATGCGCTGGGAAGGTAAATATAAACCATAGACTTGAATACTTTCAGATCATGAAAAAGAAAAAGGGATAAATATGTTAAGGATGGCTATTTTTTGCAGATCCCTCCAAATTGTCATTAAGACCAATAATGAAAAAAGAGGTTTTCATCCCATGAATGAAGTAACCATTATGTAACAAACTAGTTAGGGGGTTGAATTTTTAAGGGCCACCTAAGGGCATTGGATGCATAGTCAAATAATATCAAATTTTGGCTGACAGATCTGTTATGTAGACTGTTTATGCAAGGCCGCTTAAGGGCACGTACTGCATGGTCAGGAAAAAGAATTCTCAGAATTTGTAAATTTTGTGAATAGATGTTAGGAAAAGGATTATAAAGACTTGAAAATATTTATGGTTAGGATTATGACACATAAAAATGGGTATTGTTCAATTTATGTAAATATACATAGATTAATGCTAACCATAATCACGTTGTGACTGGGTCCTGAATTGAAATATTGGACATCACTACTTATCCCATAAGGATGGGAATCATGCCATACAAAGTTCTTGATATACAGTTTAACACCATGAGAGATGAGAGTATGGGAGATCTTAGTTTAGGGTCATAGAACTCATACCATTATAAGAAATACACAATGTTTGTTTTCATGGTGACTTTTTATCCAGGGGACTGAAAGTGGAATTTGGGGTTATGCACAAAGACATGGGGATGGATTCGAGGGATACTCGAATGTTCCTACGTATCCCATAAGGATTTGAATCAAGCCCACATAGTTCTATAAATATCCTCTGTACAGATTTGGTTCATACATGTGAAGGCTGAAAGGGGACTTTAGTGCAATGATAGTTTGACCCAAGATAAAAAGTTCGGGCATTTCCATGAATGCACGTAGTCGTTGAAATGTAACATGATTGGAAGTAAATGTAAATAATGATTCCCTCATCAGGTGGAGGTATCAATGAATGTTGTAGTTTATTGTCGTACAAGGAAAAAGTGTTGTACAGTTTAACGTCGTATAACAAGGATGAAGGTGAACCAATGTAATGATATTGATTCTGGGGGCGGTTTCACGAATCAAGATCATATGAGATGGAGGTGAACCGATGTGAAGAGATTGGTTCGGGCTTAAACCTCGGGAGGTTGCCAATGTACCCATCCTAAAAGGCCAGGATCAAAGTCAGTGTAGTTCAATAAAAGAATGAATTAGTGATCAAGTTGTTCTTGGAGAAAATGGCCTAAATAATGGTGTTGCTACTTACACATGGTTAGCGGCCCAAAGAGGGTATTATGGTTGACGTTTTCTCTAAGCTCACGTGAGTCATACTCATTGTGAGAAACAAGAGGTAGCAACAACCCTAACAATTCATAGTTTAATTTCATGTAGGACATATGATCGGACTATGTAATTTAATGTCTTGTAGTCAGGATTATTGGTACTACACAGTTTAGTGTCATGTAATAGAAAACAAATACAGTTGAACGTCATGTAGGATGTATTAAGGGATTTCTATACAGTTTAGTGTCATGTAGTTAGGACGATGGGGACAATATAGTTTATTTTAATGTTGGACAAAATGGGAACTGTGCAGTTTAATGTCATGCAGTAAGGAAAAAAGAGGACATAGTTTAATGTCATGTTAGACGTATTATGGATTTGTTCACAGTTTAACGTCATGTTGGACGAAAAGGGATGATACAGTTTAGTGTCATGTTGGACAAACGTGCAAATAGTTTATGTTCATATGCATGAATCGTTGTTGTATATCTTAACATCATATAGCAAGGATGATGAAGGGGACATAGTTTAATGTCATGTTGGATGAAAGTGCAAATAGTTTAAGGTCATATGCATGGACCATAATGGTGCAGTTTAACATCTTGCTGGACAGGAAGCATGCAAATAGTTTAAGGTCATATGCATGGACCATTACTGTATAGTTTAACGTCACATAGTAAGGATGATGAAGGGGACACAGTTTAATCTCATGTTGGATGAATGTGTGAATCGTTTAAGGTCAAATTCATGGACCATAATGGTGTAGTTTAACGTCTTGCTGGACATGAAGCATGCAAATAGTTTAAGGTCATATGAATGGACCATTGTTGTATAGTTTAATGTCATATATCAAGGATGATGAATTGGACACAGTTTAATGACATGTTGGACGAAGGTGCGAATAGTTTAAGGTCATGTGCATGGACCACAATGGTGAAATTTGACGTCTTGCTCGACATAAAGCATGTAAATAGTTTAAGGTCATATGCATGGACCATTGCTGTATAGTTTAACGTCATATAGAAACGAAGATTAAGGGGTATATTGTGTTTATACAAAATACATATACATAAATCTGTCATTGGTTGGAGTAGTGATGATTTATCCATACATTGAGATTAAAGAATAAGCTCCGTTGGAGTAGACCTTATGTATTGAATAAGGTCCTTCCCACATTGGTTCAAGCATGGGAGGGTTATTTCCTGGTATCATTGGAGTTCTGAGAACCAATACCAATTCTCCCTGAATGAATGAATGAAGAGGATGTTTTTTGTTGAAAGATCATGCTTTTCGATTCTGATAGACTTACAAGAGGTGCAAGGTGCACAATCGTTTCTCAACTAACCGTTACAATTCATCCAATCATTTTTGAGATTGTTCATCTGTAGATAATTGATCACAAATGTCCACTTTGAGCGATTCTAATTTAACTTCATTGGGTAAGACCTATTCCGTTCCATATACCAGTGAATATAGAGTTCACCATGTTACAGTGCGGGTGGTGGTCCGATAAGCCCATAAATCATGAAAGAGTTTATTAGGCCATGACCTCTTATCATTATCCACCATATTTTGCAGTATGTTTGAAAGAGTCATGTTGAAGGATTCTATGTGGACATTGGCGGCTCCATGATACCGAGATGAAATATTAGATTTAATATTGTATTCATGATTCAACTTCCTCACCTTAGATGGAAAGAAGATCGTTCCATTTTCCATCAATAAGGTATGAGGGAAACAAAATCTGGTAACGATATTAGACTTGATGAAACTAACAATTCTTTTAGAACTAACTTATTTCAGAGGTATTGCCTCTGCCCATTTGGAAAAAAAGTTAGTAGTAGTAAGAATATACTTAAACTGATTGGCTATAGCTGAAGGGTAAGGTCCCACCACATCAATTTCCCATGTGGAAAATGGCCAGCAGTATTTTGCTGTATGAAGAAACTCTGGGGGCTAATGAATGAAGTTGTCCTGAACATCGAATGAATGAAACTTCGTTGTGAAATCAACACAATATTGTATCATTGAAGGCCCAAAATATCCACGCCTTCGAATTTGATCAGATAGTCTATGTCCAGACTAGTTAGCACCACAGACTCCTATATGCACTTCTTTTGTGACAACCATTGTCTCTTCCCCATCAATATGTCTGAAGATAACTCCATAAAAACCATGTTTGTGGAGAATTTTCATTGGGTGATCTCGACTATCATAAAGAGTGAAATTGACCACATGTCTCCGGACTTGTTATTTATTGGCTCTATCAGGTGGAAGTGTTCTATTTTGAAGGTATTCAATGATAGGTGTCATCCATCCTGTATTATGACCATAAGGTTCAGGAATGGGACTAATTTCATTGATTTCTTCTGTTCTGATTTGAACATAAGGTGAAATTGTACGACGGTGGGAAATACTGATGGTTATCTTGTCCCAATATGGATCAGCTAGAGTTGTGGCTATATTAGCCAGTGCATCAGCTTGTGCATTTTGTAACCACGAGACATAAGAAAATGTCGGTTTTGAAGGGAATTCCACCATTAATTATCTGACATAATCATACAAATGGATTAGTTCTACTTTTCTGATGCCATAATCCTTGTTGGCTTATTTGATTAACATGTCTAAATCACCTTTCACCTTTATGTTATTCACTTGTGCTTGAAGAGTCTACTACAAGCCTGCGATGAGAGCTTGGTATTCTGCTTCATTATTTGTATCGCCTCCCAAAAATGATAAGGAATAGGGTAACATTTCCTTTTCTGGAGAAATGAGCACAACTCCTAACCCAACTTTGTTGAATTTAGGATTTTCCATTTTCCTCCCTGTTGGACTTATGGAAGCTCCATCAAAGTAAATTTCCCATGTTTGAAGATTATCTTGAATAAAGAAGGCTTCTTCATCAGGAAGTTCAATATTTGAAGATGTATCTTCTACTGAAGGGTGATCAGCAAAGAAATCAGCTAGATCTGGGCCCTTTATTGTCTTTTGAGACACATACTGGATATCAAATTACTGCAAAATAAATGCCCACCTTGCCAGATGTCTTGTAAGCATTGGAAGACAAAGAAATAATTTGAGCGGGTTATTACAAGATACCAAGTAGACCTCGTGATGTTCCAGATAGTGTCTCAACTTCTGAACTACAAAGATTAAAGCTATGCAGCACTTCTTAATACATGAATATCAGGTCTCTGTTTGAATCATAGTCTGACTGAGATAGTAGATGCTATTTTCATTCCCAGCATCATTCTTTTGAGAAATAAAGTCACCCAATGAACGCACCAAAGATGTCACATAGAGGATAAGTGGTATTCCTTTAATAGGTGGCATTAATACTAGTGGACTCAAGAGATACTTCTTGGGAATATCGAATGCTTCTTGACATTCTTCAGTCCAGTTGTAAGTTACTCCCTTCTACATCAATTTGGTGAAGGGTAAAATTTTTCCTGCCAAATTGGTAATGAAACACCGAATATTATCTACGTTTCCTTGATGTCCTCTCAATTATTTCAAATTTCGAGGAGGTGACATACTAAGGATTGACTTTGTCTTCTTATGATCGACTTCAATACCACGATGGCGTACAACTAAACCATGAAATGTTCCTAAGGTTACCTCAAAATAAAATTTTAAGGGGTTCATCTTCAAATTATTTTGTCGAAGTTTGTGGAATATTATTTCCAAATCATCCAAGTGATTAGAACGTTGTTTGGATTTAACCACCAAATATTCCATGTAACATTCAATTAAATTCTTTAAAAAGGGTTTGAAGATACGATGCATGGAAAGCTGATATGTTGCACCTGCATTCTTTAGGCCAAAGGGCATTACCCGATATCAGAACACACCCTGATGGGCTCTGAAGGATTTAGATTCTTCATATTTCAGATCCATTCTGATTTGATTATACCTGGATTATCCATCCATTAAGGAAAGTGCTTCATATCTAGCTGTTGCGTTAATAAAAACATCTGTAATCGGAACTGGAAAGTCATCCTTTGGACAATGCTGATTAAGATATCTGAAATCAATGACAAATATAATTTGTCCATTCTTCTTCTTCACAGGGACAATATTAGCCAACCATTTGGGATATTGAACTTCTCTGATGAATAAATCCTTGATAAGCTTATCCACTTCAGCTTAAATTTTGGATGCATAAGTTGGGTGTGTTCTTCTGGCAGCCTGCTTGAATCCTCGTTGTTCTTCTCGAAAATCCAAATGATGAGTAGCGACATCAGGATCAAGGCCTGGCATCTCTGTATTGTTCCAGGAAAATATATCTTGATTTTGATTCAAAAATTAAATATACCTTTCATGTTCTTCAAGAGTCATGGATGCACTAATTAAATTGGGGCGTGGATCTTCTTTTGTACCCAGATTTATTTCTCTGAGTTTGTCCTCGGTAGTAGAGATACCCTCTTCCAATTCTGGAGGAGCATCCCTGATATCTTTTTCTTCATCTTGAACATGTGTTATTTCTCCTTTTTCTACTTTCATATTATATGATGAAGCAGAATTTTCATGATCAGAAGAAATGTTAAAATTTGAACATCTTGAAGAAGAAGCATCCATTTCCGACCTGATTGATGATGGAGGGTCTTTCATGGGTATTATGTAAATGATGATGGATTAAGAATCAACATCATCATTAACCTCTGACATTGCTATAAATTCTTCTAGCCTGGTTGGAGAAATATAAACTATCTAGATTTCAGCAGATGAAATGAAGAAATCTCCATTTGAGCTTTCATCAATACTTGGTGAATCACCAATTTCTCCCATGATGTCTAGATTAATTGTCGTAATTGAAATTATGGAGGTTTCCATAATAGTATTTGGATTTGAGTCTATCCTGTCAATTTGACTGATAGGAAACACATAATCTGTACTCACATGTGTTAATGGATTTACTGGAATATTTTCCAAACCATATGGAGCCTTAACTTTGGTAATCTCTCTTGTTGTGGATTCCTCCTTTCCCTTAATGTGATTTAATTCTGCCTCAATGTATTGAGACTCACATGTCTTGAACGGTTCCTTATCACCATACAATGTCCCAACATGACCATAGAAACAATACTTGAGACATTGATGGTATGATGAAGGGATAGCCACATGTTGATGTTGCCAGGGTCTTCCAAGCAAGATGTTGAAGGCTGAGTCTTGATCAACAACCATGAAATCTGAATTCGACACAAGATCTCCAAACTGAGTTCTGAGTGTAATATCACCCAGTGTTTCTTGTTCATTTTTATCATATCTTTGTAACATCATAGTAGAAGGAGATAAGTCATATTCCTTTAGGCCCAATCGAGGATGTGTACCAATGGGCATGAGGTTGACTCCTGAACTATTATCAATGAAAGCACTTCTGATATCTAAACCATTGACCTTGCTAGATAAATAAAAAGATCTTATATGTCCATGCACGACATCATCTTCATCATTATCTGTGAATATTATCCCTGTGTGGCCTTCTTATAATATTATTCTCTACAAGGTAGGCTTCAGCTGTAGCAATTTTCGTTTCAAACTCCTAAGGACTTGAGAAAGCCTCATGGAGTGCCACCCGAAGATCCTTTAATAAATTCAATGCATCCAAAATTGATAACTTTCCAGGGACTTGGGCCGGGGGTTTCAATACATCATAGTTTTGATCCAAAGCTCTGCGTTTCCCAACAGGAACATGTGGTTTAGCAGGTGCATTGGAAGATTATAATTTAGAACTTGACGCATCTTGTATCGGTGTAGGAGTTGGTAATAATCTTGGATTTGTAAGATTAGACCAAATATGTCTATTTACATGCTGAGAGGAAGAAGGTGGAACCTCCAACTGATCCTACAAAATAACTATGCCACGACTGAATCTACCTTGTGAGGATGATCTTTCTTTTTCTTATTGAGCTCGTTGAAGGGCTTTCCCACGAGTTTCAGCCGCATACAATGTTCTATCAGGAGTGTAATAGGAATAGTAGCCTCTGAATGATCCTTGTTTTCCTCTATATCCTGAGCCTCTGGAACTTCTTCTGATTCCTCTATTTGAATCAGGGAATGCAGGTTCATCGTGATCGAAACCATGTTTGGCATAAGGATCTGTTAAGTGAATCATATTAATAGAACCAAAGATTAACTCTTTATCCGATGAAGAGTCTTCCTGACTAGCCAATTTAGGTTGTGCCGTTTGATGGGACGGTGACCATGGCTTTGAAGTAGATGGCATAAAATCTAACAAAGACAAATTGGGCTTTGACACATACTCATCTTCTTCTGATTATAATTATTTCTTTAAATCATTTCATTTCTTTGAGGATTTTCCCTCTGATGAATATGGTTTTGTTGTGGCATTCATGGAAGAAGACATAATTGGTTTCTTCAATTGTGTTCAAAAAATAGCATGAGTTC
Organism: Viscum album; assembly: GCA_963277665.1. Taxonomy (NCBI): domain Eukaryota; kingdom Viridiplantae; phylum Streptophyta; class Magnoliopsida; order Santalales; family Viscaceae; genus Viscum; species Viscum album. Next base: position 551,025,369 of record OY728125.1, on the reverse strand, counting down.
GGTTTATCATTTTTCTGACCATCCAATCATCATATTTTTCTGCATTTTTGTTCCTAGCTTCTTGCCACTCACCTTCCTCCTCTGGATCTGTAGCAGTAACACATGCAACCTAATCTGAAGAACCTTTCAGTTTGACTTGCCCCGAGTTGACCATTTTTTGCAGGAGGTCCTTGAAGACAAAACACTCCAGAATGGGATTCCCCAACATCTGATGAAAGGGGAAATAATTGGGATTGTCTCCATCTACTTCCTTTTTTGGCCTCTTGGGCCTTGGCAATTGAACCAAATTATTTTCCAGAGCTAAAGTTAAATAACCAAGAAATTGTTAATTTCAGAAAGAGTAAATGTTTCTCTTAAAATCCCCAAAATTTTTTCGTCTTTAATATCTTTTATCGTCTTGATGAAATGAACCTTGTTGTTGGCGCTCAGGAGGTGGATCCCTTCAAGAAGATGAAGGTTTTGAAGTAGAAGCAAGTACAGGTGCTTGATTAAGCATGATTGTAGCAGTCTCTGCCCTACCCATTCTCCTTCATAGAGATGATGGAATTACACGAGTGTTGTACATTGTCTTTATAAGATAATTTTCAATCTGTTGAGCAATTTAAGTAAGGTCTAGAAACCCTCCTGTGTATTTCACAGGGATCAACGTCGTTCGTAACACATCACACAGATTTTCCATACATATTGGGAAACAATTTCATGAGAGGGTGCTAAGCTCAGGGAATATGTTAATCCCTTCCAGCGAGCAATGAAATCTGAACCCATTTCATTCACCCTTTTCTTATATTTTGTAAGATAAAAAACTGTTGTATTTGTCAACGTTGAGATGAATTGAAGGACTATTTGTTGAAGATCCTTCCATCTAGTAATTGACCGGGATTGCAAGCTTGTGTAACAGACAAAAGCTGGTCCTCGTAAGGACTGTACAAAACACCTGAGCTTAACTGCTTCTTGTTGCTGAAGGGATCCCATCATAGGATCACAACGAGAAACAAAATGCATTATGTGATGATCTGGGTCTCCCGAACCATTAAAGGTTGAGAATGTGGCACTTGCAAAATTTGATGAGGGGGGAATTGCATCAACCCATTCAGGGTAAGTTCTCTTTTCTGGTTGAACTTGAGCTCGTTTTCCCTCTATAGCTTATAACCGTGCCGTTAATGACTCAATAGTAGTTATTATCATTTGAGAAACATCTGGTTGAGCATGGACCGGAACAGTTGCAATGACTGGGGCTTGGACAGATGTGTCAGCTGGTACTGCAACCAATGGCAGCACTACTGATTGTTGTTGCACTTGACCAGTATGATTAGACCTTTGAAGGTGTATTGGTAAAGGAGGATAGTATTGATCCATCTCAGTAGCCACAACAAATTCCTTTGGCTGACTGACTCCAGCACACTTAGGAGGAAGACTACCTTGATGTAGTTCTGCATTCATCCTCCTTAATTCCTTCATTTATTCCTCTTGTTGTGAAAATATTTTCACTAATTAGAGAGATTTTACTTCTCCATAGGAAGGGTATGTAACATGATTATTTCATTTCCCCTTGTTGGATCCTTTTCGGAGAATGGGAAGTGGGTTATTTGAAAGAACACCCAGATTCTGGGTAAGCCTTTCATTCCGTGTATGCACACCTTCTTCATTTGTGTCTGTGCGTACAAATTCTTGAGCAGGAACCTCTTCATCTGATCCCTTTGAGTGAACCTCATCTGGTGAATCAGAAAAAATGGCATTAATGACATTAATTGATGCATATTTCATTGCATCCCTTCTATCAGCATTTCTTCGATATTGTCTTCTTCCATGTCCTCGATGAGACATTACCTTTTGTCGATTTTATCCCTCATGAAATTCTTGAAGAAAAGTAATTTTGAGGGAATCTCCTAATAATATGGATCTTCATTCATCTTGAGGATTCATCCCTAATCGAGAGAAGACATACTTTCTCTGAGGGAGAGACTGAGGATTTGAAAAAGTCCCCAGTCCGGTGGACTGCGGATGTTCCTATTATTCCTGCCAAACTCCTTGAATCCTATATATTGATTCTGAGGGATGGGTTAAAAGAGTCCCCAGTATGGAAGGTGGGGGTGGTTAATGACATTCTATATCTGAGACCTTCTTGTAATCTCTCTTGATCATGCAGACTTTATTCCAGAAATTGGTTGTATGCATCAACCTGCATCCACTTTAATCACCCATATCAAAAGACCATTGGATGATTTCTGACACTTCTGTCACTTGATGATGTGCATGATCCAAACGAGAGTCCTATTCAATATTCTTGTTCGCTTGATGTAGGAGTAATTCAACAACTTTTTATTTGTATTTTAGATTTTGAGAAGAACTAGTTGAACCATGTTCTTGAGCAAGCCTTTGATTACAAACAAAGCCAATTGACTATGGCCGGCCATGGGCAATAACATTGCATGAGACAAATTTCAGCAGGCATTGCTGACTAGAGAGTACAGTGAAATGTAGTGCTCCAAGGGCATCCCAACCCCAGATATGAATACCAGATGGGGAATTGGAAATTAACTGGCGCATTCTTCTTAGTGCACCAAGGCATGGATGCTGAAGGGCTCTCTGCTACTTTTCAGCCATTGGATATCGAGAAACTGAGAGAGAAGTGAAGTCAATTTGGCATTTTAAGCCTTCTATTATCTTAATATGATTTTCATATTCATCATAAGATAATATTTTCTTTTTCAACTGACAAAGAGTTGTCCATATATTAGGAGGAATATCATGAATTCAATCTTCCATCAACATATCTGGAATTTCATAATGAGAGTTAGTCGAAGGCCAAAACATGACTCGAACCTCACCATTAGCCAATTGTTTTCTCAAATTCAGTACATCCTCTTTATCATTCAATGGAGATTCTTCTACCTGATTGGACCATAGCTGGTGATTCAGTATTGATTCATCGGATTCAACAAGATCAGTAGAGAATTTTCTGATCAAACTAGAATATGTATGACCCAGGGGTGGTTCGGCGAATGACCTACAGCCTGGGCTATCTTCTAATTGAGAAAGTATTTCACCTACTATCGGTGAAGTAGAAGACATGACTGGATTCATATTTGAAAGTGCCTCAAGATAAGAGGTCTTTCTCGTCACTACATTGTCCATTGTAGCATTTTTCAGACAATGTGCATTATATCTGTGGATAGGACTTTTGTAGTTAAATTCATCATCATGGGGAGGACCTCAAAGGTGGGTTACAACAAAAGATGAAACATTTTTCTCCTTGGCCTTCTGGCCACACAGAGGGTTCCTGTGGATCTCATCTAACGACAAAACATCTAGATCGACCGAACATTCATGAAGCAAGCTTTCATGAGGAAGTGTCTGATGAAGACCTTCAGAATTAATGTTACAAATATTGGGAAATAAGGGAGTGGAATATTTAATTCCCACAGATAATTCTATGAGGGATCAAAAACTCCAGCGTTGAGCAAGGCCTTATTACAAATTGGCCCTTGATTTCTTGACTGTGCTGGAAGGGACTCTTTTTAGATGCCTTCTTACTCAATTTATGAACCACTTGTTGACGAATGTGGTCATTATGGGCAGGTGTTTGTACCTTCTCATGAGAAATGATCAGGTTTAGATGATTATCTCCACTCAAATCAGCTGTATGTTCCTGAATTGTATGTTCATATTATATGGGGGAGTACACCCCACAACCATCTTGGACTGGAACAGAGGTGTGTTTCTATTCCAGAGTGAACTGTTGATGTGTCACTCGACTGGTAGGGATAGATTTATGTGTCTTTCCCTCAAATGTTGTTGAAGCTGTTATAATATCCGTGCAAGAATCCAGAATATGAGCAGGGATTTGCTTCTCATCTTTCACGATTGATAGAATATGCTTGGTGACTTCAGCTGCCGGAACGGGGATATACGTCCATTACGCATTTGGAGTAGGTGTGTGTTCCTTCTCCTGTCCTCCTTTTCCTATCAATCAATCCTGACAGTACTCAAGTGTGGGGGTAGAGAGTTGAGTCTGCCTCTTGTTTGTCATTGGAGCTTTCTGACTAACTTCTCCAAATGCTACCAAATGAGACTATTGGTAGGATTGATCAATACTAGCTGTTGTATGTGCCGGATGATTGCTCTTCGCAAAACGTGGTTAACGAGCTTCCTTCAATACTGACAGATGAGGGTGCTGGCAGGATTGATGAGTGTAAGCAGGTGTATGTACATGTTTACCAGTTGTCAACATATTTGGTTGGCGAGATCCATCGTATGTAGTCAGACGAGTCTGTTGACTAGATAATGATTTATAAGCAGGTGTATCTTCCTTTCTATAGTACTCCGCCGAAATTTCCTCGCGGGATCGTCATACTGCTTCCTGACGAGTCTGCTGGCTAGCTGATGATTTATAAACAGGTATATGTTCCTATCTATAGTACTCCTCTAAAATTTCCTGGTGGGATCGGCATGCTTCTTCTAGACGAGTCTACTAGACCACGGGTTTTAAATGGACGGGTGTGTGTGCTCGCATGTTACTTGCCACCAAGTTAGGTTGGTGGACTTCTCTAAAGATGGAAGAGATGAGAACCTGCTCACTGTTTACCTGATTTTGTCTCTGGCGGTTCGTCTTGCCTTCTAGGGTTCGAGGAACCTGAGCTGAATGCCTGAAGACGATACCCTAATCATGTTGAGGGTGCACTGCCACATGAGTTTGGCAGTGATTGTTGATGGGGGCCCTCGGGAAGGACTCTGATATCCTTGAATTAATGCCCAAATTGACATGCTCATTCACCTCCCCAGAATATGGGAGTGAATGGTGGTTGTGTTCCGTGGATAACGACCTGGAACAGTTGGACAAGGTGGTTGGAACCACATGCTTCTTGATCGTTGGGCGTCGCTGTCCAGACGACCATGGTGAATTATTTACTTGGAGGGATTATCGATCAGCCTCCAGTTTCGGAATAGTACCGTTTTGAGGGTACTCCTTAACCAGTGCATTTGATTCCTAACGTTGAAGACGTTGAGTAGGTTATGTCATCCTCAGAGCAGATGACAATCCAGTAGGAGTAGAAGTAGATGCATTTACCATTTAGTTTTTCATAGTAGAGTCATTCACAGACGTGAACTTAAGAAAATCAATTCTTGTAATGCAGAAGATCGTAGAAAAGAGTGCAAGTTTGATATAACAGGCGTAATCAAGATATGTTCGGCCACTATATCTTTTGGATGATCACAGATGTTATTGATTTTTTATTGGCCCTTTCATTGAGTTTAAATAGGGGCTTAACACAATAGGTAAAACATCACATTAACTTGGTTAAGGATTCACATCATGTTCACCATTTTTTGTTTCCTCTGGAATTGGGAATGACCTCATTGGATTAAGGTTCAAACATTCCAAGCAGTTTCTAATAGGTTTTCTCATAAAATGGGGAACATCCAATGATTCCATATCAATTTGGACCTACTTTCCAAAGGCAGGCGCTCATTAGTTATTCACTGATGAGGCTTAAGAATTTGCATTGGTCGAGAGGATGGGAGGTCGGACTCATCACACCATTTTTAGTGGAATTATTGTCTACTCCAGAATCTGTCTGTAGATTTATGTTATGTTCATGAATCCTTATTAAATTACCAAGTATAAAATGAGCTTTCCTTTAGATCTGAAAATCAATGATTGATATGTAGGAAAATTAGATAATCTTTTATATTTATTCAAGGTTCTTCGTCGATATAGAATCATCTGTATTTGTTAGAGACTCATAGTCAAAGGTATCCTTTAATACATTATATAAAAGTCTCTTGGCCATTATAATGGCCATACTGGTTTTAAAGCCACTCAGTGGGGCACTTGAAGTTTATTGTCATTTTGAAGGAAATATATTATTTTAGAGTTGGGATCATACCCGCATATGGGCTACCTACGTATCCTTTATTTAGAAAAGGAATTAGAACCCACGTAGTCTGATAAAGGGAGTATGATGTTTATATGTGATTGATGGCTCAAATAAAGATATCATAATTACTTTTACACTCATTGCTCACGTGAGTCATGCTCGGATTGAGAAACAAGAGGTATGAGTGAAACCAGACAATTTTTTCCATGAAAGATGAAATCATAGAAAATGATGTTGGGCTTATGTATGTTTGACTTCACAAATAGATAGATATTGGGACTTATTTTAAAGAAGAAGTTCCAGGAATAGGGTCCATAAAAGTATATGTTCTTTTATGGAGATTTGGAGACTCTAACTTGGGGCTTACTCCCGAGGAAGATGCCCAAATTCGGAGGGAGATTATTATTGGGTTTTACTCCTAAGAAGGAAACCCAGGTCAAAAAGTAGATTAACACTGGTTAAGAGAAATTAAGATTGGGGCTTACTCCTAAGGAGGAGACCAAGGTTAAAGGAATTTTAATATTGGGGATTATTACTGAAAATGAAGCCCAATTTAAAGGAATTTTAGAATTTAGGGACTTGGGGCTTACTCCTAAGGAGGGTGCCCATATTTGAGACTTGGGATTAATCTTGAAAAGGAACCCTATATTTGAGAAATTATGGTTGGGGCTTACTCCTGAGGAGGATGAACTGATTTTCTAATCTTTGAGACTGGGGCTTACTCCTAAGAAGGATGCCCAGATTAGGGGACTTGGCGATTACTCCTAATGAGGATACCCAAATTAATGAGGACTTGGGGCTTACTTTTAAGTAGGATGGCCAAATTAATGGGAATTTGGACTGGGGATTACTCCTAAAAAAGGAGGCCTAGGTTAAGGATTCTCTCATATTAAAGGATGAGGTTGGATGAATGAACTCTCTAACCATAGTGATGTAAAGATGTGTAAATCACTAGGTTTTGAGAGATGTTCAACAGAATTATGTTCAAATAAAGAATCCAACAAGGAAATCATGACATGAATTGATTTGGAGAGATTCATGAAGGATTAATCTTGATGTGGAGAGGTGGATAGGTATAGAAGGGGTGAAATAAGCAGGAGGGGAACCCAAAAAGAGAGGGTCACTCAAGTCCTGATGGGCGTGCAAGTACTGCGTAGGCGTGGAAGTCCTGGTCGCGTAGGTATACCTTCACGACACATGGTTACTTGCGCGACATTTAACCCTTGAGGTAATACATGGGCGAGACATGGATCAAGCCCTTAGTACTAACCCTATGGGCTTCCAGAAGAGTGGCGCGCATGTTCTTGTGATGGAGCAGAAGAGGCGCGCATGTGTGGCCATTTCCCTTAAGGGTTGGCCACTCAGGCACGCAAGTGTTGATGAGTTTCAAGAATTAGGCCTTACTCACATCTTTAGATCTTCCGTTCTAGGTATGAAATTACATTATTAGTGTTTGGAAACTTTGAGAAGAGACTAGGGCACCGGGAGCTCAAATCTGAGGTTCTGGAATTTTTCCTTCCTCGAAATGGGGGGTCCCACAGGGGTATTTATAGGTTGGAGAAGACCCTGGTCAAATTTCATAGAGGGCGCGCAAGTCACATGTGCAACCACTGTGCGGCACGCAAGTACACTTACGCGACCTTGTTAGAACTTGCATGACCCAATTGCCTTTGAATCTTAATTTATGCCTTTGCCAATTATTGATGTTTCATCGAAGGATGAATCACTTTTGGTTCAAGGTATTTCCATTTGCATTACTTTTTACTCTGTGATAGAAAAGAGTGTCAACAATAGGGCATTATGAAAATGATTTCCATAAATTCCAAGGGAACATACCACTAAATAAGTAAAGGTATCCTAGAAACACTTATACTATAACTACAATCGAAGAGGAATAATTAAATTATTTGTGTACTTTTAGATTCATGAATTATTATGTACTACATTAGTTATTCATTGTACTAGAAACATGCTTGTTTTATAAATTTCTAAATGTGAATAATTTTTTGTATATAAAATACATTACGTAGTTTTTGGGGAAAATCTAATGTTATGTGACATTTCTTCTTAATCTGTGGACATTAATGTTTTTACTATCATAATTTATATGATGGTTATGGTTATCTATATATGGAATGGATTAAAAATAAATTATTATTTTTGATAAACTATTATAACCTTTTTCATTTCAGTTAGCATTTAATGATAGGGTGAATGAATTATGGATTGTTTGATCCATGCTATTCGTGTATAAGCATTCATCATGAATACCCAAATTTTGTTTTATGAAGTGATGTGGAGACTGATTAATGAACAAACCATCTATTATATTATTACATAAATTAAGATTGTTTTTAATGTGCTTATTTGTAAATTAAAATAAAGCCTCAACTCAAGGAATATAATTTTGGAATAAAAATATCTTCTATTGAATTTCATCTATTAAAAATCGATGGACTTTTAAAAAATCATAATTTTATGGAATTATGATCTTAATCTATTAATGAAAACATTCTCAATTGTTCTCCATCAAAACTTTGTGGTTAGATATCTCATCCATATCGATGTTTTCACATCATGATAATGATATCATATTCGAAGGTGTAATTTTTATGAAGACTGTTTCATTTTTTCCCCTTCCTCTTATTAAGAGGATGTTTAACAAACCCCATTTTCAATGTGGGTATCCCACCAAGGAATTTTCAAGTGGAAATTTATATCTTTCGAACTACAAATTGCAGGGATGAAATTGATTGAAGGGGGGAAGAATTTAACAGCCCGAGGGTTTACAATTAAATTTAATTAAATTTTTGAAGCACACTACACTGATGATCGGTGAAACCACACATTGTTATGAAAATTATATAAGTAATATACTAATATCATATCCACGAAACTTAATTTTTCCACCACTATGAATTGAATGTTTTAAAAACAACATAAATGGTTATGTTTAATAAGATATTTCTAGTGTGATACAATCATTATAATAATTTATGAATACAAACATATCCTTATGAATAGTAATATGTCCATAATTAATAGTAACATATCCCATGAAATTATAAATAAAATTTAGGCACCATATAAATGAAAATGAAAATCTTAAAAATTAATTTTTAAGTGTTGGTAGGTTTGTGAGTAATAAATATTTTATTATAATTAAATAATTAACAAATTTATGTAAAAGAAAATTTATTTTCCTACAATGTATTTAGAAATCAATATATTGTTTCTCTATAATTTTAGGATAATTTAATCTGAACTTAGTTATTTTTTACTGTGTTATAAGTCAATTATAATTTTAAAGACTTTAATTTTTAGGTAAATAATTATTTTATTTAAAAATTAAATTTCTTTTAATTATAAATTTTTTTGTGTAATTTTTTTTTTCATTTTCTATTTTACATGTTGAAAAATGGTTAGAGTAAATTATTTGAATTTCTCTAAAATACAAGAATCATTGTGAATAGTGAAATGACATAATTTACGAAATGTGCTATATAATTGAGTTTCTACATCCTTATTGAGTCATTGATGGCATTAAATTTTCATTGGTTCGAAATAACATTTATGTATTACTGTTTTAGGTCTTAATAATCAAGACTATTAAAAGCGATGATCCAAAATAACAAAATAATGATTAAAATAACCGAATACCCTCGTCTCATTCACTATAAAAACCACATATCACTCCATCTTCTCTTCACTACTATAACCCTTGAGGCTTCTAATTTTTCTGCAAAAATAATCTTCCATAGTCCCTCCCCACTTCCCAGAGCCTTTGGTGATTTCAAAAGACCAAAACCCTTTCCTTTATGGAAGTGATCAATGAGGTTATTTCAAGAGGAAAACAATCTTCCTTTTTCTTTTAATTTCCTTTTCAATTTTTTAAATTGTATTATCTTACTCTAAAATTTTCTACCCAAATGATCATTATAAAAACATTATAAACTATATAATAAATATATGTCATGTTAATGGATGATTTATCATCAATATTCTTACTCACACTCTTTTATTTTAGAAATGAAATCATCGGTCGTGAGGTGCTGATTAACAGCTATACCATGCGATGAACCTTCGTTCTTTATTTCCCCTTCATGTATTTTTAGGAATCCCTTTTTATGGTTAAAAAATAATAATAAAAATTTTATGAAAATTTTAATTTTTTATAACTAGTATTTGTATATAATGTTAATTAAATGACAAAACAATATCATAATAATGTAAATACCACCAAAATAAGCTACAATATTTTCAATAATGTTATATCTAATAATTCATCCTCATACTATGTAAAAAAGTAACTATATGATTATCAACACTTCTTAATGTTTATTAATTATATATAAATTTATTTCTAGCTAATTAAATTCATTCCATGGGTAATTCTTAACTGATATACAAGTATATTGATTGCGAAAACCAAGGAAACAAACACAATTGAGTGATAATATTGTATCTTATAACACATCCATATAGTCATAAAAGAACTTATTAAAATTATAATAAATAAATTTCATTTATATAATGTTCCTAATTAATTAATTAATTAATTAATTTGATTATCTCTGATGTTAAGGTCTTCTACAGAACACATTCAGACATAATAAAATTGTTTCTAATCTCACTACCATTTTTTGAGATATTCATTATTCAAAATTATTTCTGGTGTATAATGTATTTATACAGACATTGATGTATTATATCATTTATATATTTATCTTTATTGTATTAAAATTTTGATTTTAGTATTATTAATTTTTGATAAAATGATTCGATTGAATACAATGTGGTAATGGATTCATCTCCAACATTCATTTTTTCTTTCGATAATTCATTCAGCATACATACCGAAATATAAATATTATTTATTATTGTGTAAATTTTATATATATTGTTTGAATGTTCAAAAATCATTTATTCTTTAAATTTCATATATTATTTATGTTTATTATATTCCTTAAAATAGTTACCTTCATAACTCTTCCTGATAAAAAATCCCCAATCACACGAAACTCATAAATTCTTAAACATTTTCCAGTGAACTATATATTCTATTTTAATCTATAAATATTTTTTTAAAATAAAAAATTACATCATGAAATGATATCTTGTATTATTTCTAGTTTTAGGAAAATAATCATTCCATTCCGCATTAAAATCTATTTATTATTTTCCTTAAACAACACAATATTTCTTTATTTCTAAAGTTTCTTTAAAACAAACATTTTACAATAATTTAATATAGTGGGACAAAATTTATGCTTCAAATATAATTTCAATTTCCATAAATTTTCTTATCTAGTGTATAGAAGTTTATAATATTATTTCTTGATAAATACAAATGATTTACAAAATAACTCTTATTTCCAAAGTAAAAATAAAGAAATTTTCTCATCTCAAATTATCTTTTATGAGATATATGCATTGTTCTTCACTTATTTCTTGAATATGGTGTATATAATAAACATTGGTATATTATATAAACAGTGTTTTTATTCATATGATATTCTAAGGGATTTTTATTTTCAGTTTTCAATGTTGGATAATACACATTGGAATGTTTAAGGATTATTTCCTCCAGAACTTTTCAAGCGTATAATTTAAAATTACCATCATCCATGGAATCATCCTTTGTTGAATATTTTTCATCATTATGATTTATCTATAATTATATCATCTAAAATATTTTTTCAATGTTTTTTGAATAATTTTATTATGGATGTGGATTCTTGATACCATTCACCATATTATTCTGAATGGTTGGTGATTATGTTTAATGCATGGGGTACGATAATTACATTTCATAATTTATTTTCAATATTAATGTATTTGTTGTTTATTTTTATCCACATCCATATGAGTAATGTGTTGGACTTATTATATTATGGGTGGGGCCAACTATAGTCCCACGATGAATTGATAGGTCACATGAGACAATCTATATATTATATTGGTTGAGGTCATACCATTTGATAGATTAATGGAATGATGCATTAACAATAATAGATTATGGAAATATATCATTTAAAATAATAGATTTTTACATGAATCTTTGATAAATGATTGCTATAAATCCTTGAATGTTTTTTATATATCCATTATTTTGATATTCCATCATTATTATACTAGTAATTTATATTCTATTTGATTATTCTACTATTATAATTTCCACGGTCATGTTTTAATATGGAATTTTTCATTCATCTTTTATTCCATCCCTATTATTCATAAGTAAATGATTAAAGGCATATGTTTTCATCTTGTCAACATGACTAGTGTTAATGTTTATGATTAATTCAACTATATTACTTACCCTTACTGAGTATTCGAGCTCACACATTCTATATATTTTATTTCCCCCTTTTTGGGAAGATGAATATTATAAATGACTTGTAGGGATAATATGGAGTTATAGATGTCATCAATTTAAATTATATATTTTTTCCTTTAGTTTTCTAATATTCATCTTATTTTTATATCTAGTCTTCCAAAACAACAAAAAATCGATTCCTTTGGGACTTAATTCATTGTAATCATACCATTGACCTAAAATAATGCACCAGCTCCCAGCTTCTGGGGATGGGGAATTACACATATCTTTATGTATTGGGGATATGAAACACAAAAAGTTGTAATCTCAGATGCTTAGTAAGGGTAAAAAATGGAGACACATATGAATAATCTTGAGAATAATTGTTGGAGAATGGGATCATAACATTTAATGATTATACCATGCATATGAATGATCATAAACATGAATCAAGGAATAATAATTAAATGATAATAACACATGGATCATTATGGAATCCTGAACATCAGACATGACAGTATGACATAGTAATAAGACATTTCTTTTTGGAAGACACGTTATCATATATATTTGTTTCCATATTAGTCAATGAATTACTAGAAAAGAAATATCAGTAGTATGAGTTAACTCCCCATACCATCATGGTAGTCGTTGGTCAATCCTATGACCATATTTGTATTTAATGTTTACTTCCAATAACATCATAAAGACAGATGAATAAAACTGAACTGAGTTCACTCACCATTCTGGCCATATATATCTCTAGAAATGTATATATTTAACCAATGCATTGGAGTAAAATATAGGCCCCACCCATCCCATAATAAAATCATGAAAATGTGTGAAAAAAGATAATAAAAAACCTTATATCATAAACAATGAAAGGAAATTGGTATCACAAAAAAGTAATCATATCAAAAAACTATGAAAAAAAGTTATAGTTTTGATAATTACTTCATCAAGGAATAACCCACGAAAATAAGAGGTTTTAATAAGAATATAACCTATTCATGTGAAACAGGTTTTGAAAACATAATTCCATAAATATGTAAACCATTTATGAAAAAAAATTCATAATGAAAACATTGGATAATTTCCTAAAAAGTCATGAGTAACACAACAGATTTCATCTCACAAGGAAAATATTATGTAATGACCTTTTTAAAAAATTTCATGTGGATGATATCTTTTCTTATCTTAAATATATTTATTAAAACAGAAAACATTTTTTGAAAACATTTTTCATCGAAAAGAAACATTGAAACATATAAAAGATGATTTGAAAATGAAAAATTCTTTATAAAAATTATTTTCTCTAAAAATGTGCTTCATATATCATTTTAAAGACATTATTTGAAAATATTTTTAAAGACATAGTGTTGGATTAAAACATAGTTCTCACTAAAGAGCGAAATGTGGTTATATAATCATAAAAAATAATGAAGTACAAATGATTTTAAAAATGGACACAAATAAATGAATATATCATGACTATCCAGATGAGATTATGATTCATGAGTGTTCTAAATTGTTGGATCATATGACTTCATCAATGATTAAATAATCATAAACAATCTCGATAAATTCTGAGATGGTTGTAATAAACTCTTACGGCTTTTTAACTTTGATTCATAATTCCCATTAATAAAATAAAATTACATGAATCTTATAGTATTGTTAAAAATGATAATCATGATATAAGACTTATAATTACTGTATATAGACCTCATAAAAAAATACAGTTGTATAACAATACAATTGTCTCACAGAAGAAAAATTGAGACACAATTACCTTAATGATTAGGTAAAATTTGAATCATAAATCCCCATGAAATAGATATAAAAAATGGGGTTTTTAAAAACCATAAATTTAATTATTATAATAATATAATAATATCATGGGTAGTATATATGACACACAAATTAAATGATGGGTGAATAAGGCATAACTCTTTAAGAAATAAAATCGAGACTAGAAATACCATTATCTTATACCATGACTCTCATCATATCCATTAAATGATTTGGTAAAATAAATATAGTTTTACTATAAATATATCACATAACCATATAAATTTATATAATACCAAATATTATTTTCTTATTACATGGAATTACCAGTTTATTAATAATTCCTTGTGAAATTTATGTTTCGGGAATCAATCGTTGTGTTTTTATAATTTGTATTGATTTGATATTTCATAGAGCCTCATTATAAAATCATGATTTCAAGAATTATAATATATTTTATATTATCATTATAAATATATTTATAATAATATTTAAATGATATAAATATTAAATGGAATACACTATTCATGGAGACGGTAGTCCGTATGTACATATGAATGCTGTTTTTGTTTTTATATCTTATTAAAAGAAAGAATTTAAATAAAATATATATAATAATGTTTATATTATTATAATTATTGTTTCATAAATATAATATATTTTTATTAAAGTAGTCCTTAATAAATTCCATTTAATTTGTGAATGAATCACATCGCTCCGAGGAGGAAGAAGTCCACACATCCACAAACAATGTTATCATGTTAACAAAAAATAGAAATCATGAAGGTATGTGTCGAATAATAATTGCATAAGAATAAATAAACCATAAATAATATATATATATATATATATATAATTTGGAAATATAAATCCCACCACTATTTCCAATAATGAATTGGGGTAATAGAAGAATGAATGGCATCGGTTCGTGAGACAGTAGTCTGCCGTACATAGATACAATGATTATGTATCACATTTGATGGAAGTGTGAATGAGTGTAGCATGAAACAATAACAAACAAATCCCACTCTGTTTATTATACTGATGTTATGATGAAACATAAAAAAATAATTTTTGAGGTGGTGGGGAATAAAAATAAAACAAAATATCTTTTGGAAGGACATTACCACTTCTTTATGTAACTCTTTTCGGTTTTCACTTAAGGGATTCCTTGGTTGGATTTCATCCAAAATGGAGGATTATATAATGAAGGAAGATAATTTTTGAGGATATTATGGAATGGATTTTTCTTTCCATGGGGATTTAGATGTCTGATTAGTGACATGCTGAGTGACATTTTATACTGGATGAGGAGTGAGAGTCTTGTAAATTAATAAAGGAAAACAAAATTGAGATGTCTACCACACATAATTTTCCACCAATAATTCCATTTAAAATAAAAATTGGGAAATTGTATAAATATTTATAGGAAATTGTTTTTTGACATTTTTCTAGTTCATTTTTCAACTAATGTTACAGTTTAACATCAATGTAATCCTATTTTTACCATTGTCACTATAATTAATTAAAATTACATTGACTAATTTTCATTATAAAAATATATGTAAACCATATTAGACATTATAAATTATTATTACAAAAAATATAGAATTTATTTTACCAAATTATAATCTCGAAATGGTATTAATTAATTTAAAATTAATCTCAATGAAATGTTTTGAATACGGAGTTTTTTAAGTGAAAATGATTAAAAGCCTGAATTTTTTTTATATCAAATTTATACATTATATTGGTTCTAATGACCACTATTGGATTAAATTATGAAACCTATATCAAAATAACCATTAATAAATTAAAATAGAATTTATCTATATAAATAAATTAGATTAAAAACATATATTGAATAAAAATTCATTACTTTTCACTATTCATCCAAAAAACAGAAATTTTTTAGAACACCCAGAAAATCATCCTAAGATGATTTTTAAATTATGAATTAAAAATGATGGTTACGTCATCAATTTGTTTTTCTAAAATTATTTGTATTAATTATTTTATTTTTCATAAAAGTACCAAAAAAAGAAGTTCATTGGATAAAAATATTGTTTTCAAACATCAAAATAATATACAAAAAATTATTATAATTTGTTATAAATATTATATATATATATATATATAACTATAAATAATAAAATTTAAAAATTAGTTATTAATTTTAATATTACTTGGTTTAATGGCTATTTTATAACTGTCCCATTTAAATAATCATAGTAGTAAAATGTTGTTTCATAGATACTATGTGTTTCATGTATCACAATCCAAGTTAGTTTCACATGCAGTGAAAACATATCATGTTTTATAATATAAAAAAACTAACATAGATTATAGTGAGATAGATGATGTTAGAAAAAATTACATTATTCAAAAAAGGGTTTCTAAAAACATAGCGTGTTACATTCTACCCCCCCCCCCAATGAATTTATCCCTCTAATTTCCTCTATATGATACAAAAAATGAGGATCATTATAACTCATCATATTCTCATGCTCCCATGAAAATTCATATAACTATTGATTTCACAATAAAAAATTGAGAAGATAAGTGGTCATCTTTGGTTGAATATATTAATTATGATCCATAATTTCAACATGTTGTAGCTTATAAGAAACACCATGCTCCATTGGTATAACATCTGTGTTTAGTACATTTTAATGTTCTGGTATATGATTCCTTATGAATGATAGAAGGAAAAAATCATGGACTTGAGATAGTTTTTTGAGAATTTCCACATGATAGTCTATAATCCTGATATGATCAACAATTTCAAGGGGGATGATATACCCAGGGCATAATTTCCCATTATTCCTGAATATCATAACCTTCTTATAAGGAGAGATTTTTAGAAACACATTCCCAATATCATTAAATTCCAGATCTCATTAGTATTTACCAATAGAATATTTTTGGTGACTATGAGCTACCTTGATATGATGTTGAATGATTCTAATGGTCTCAACCATTTCATTAGTGATCTCATTTCCCAATAGTTCCCTTTATCTAACATAATTTTATCCTTTTGTATATCTACATTTATTCACATTGAGGGATTAATAATGAGAAATCATAATCCTTGTGTAAATTTTTTTATTGTAAGAAAACACATCAACATGAATTGGTCGATCCCAAATACAATATAAATCTAATGAACATGATTACGACATATCCTCAAAAGTATGAATTTTTCATTCATACTAACCATTAATAAAAGGAAGATATGAAATGATGGAAATCAATTTTTTGTTATGTTCTTGTAGAAGTATTTTCTAGAACATTGAGGTAATCCTTGGATTCTAGTCAGATACAATAGAATAAGGAGCTCAATGCAACCTTAACACATCATTTATGTATATCATTGAATGGTAATCTAGAGATATATATTCTATGATAGAAATGATGTTTTCGGACTTAGATAGGTAATCGACTACCAACCATAAAGGATTATACCCTTTAGATGGTTTATGGAGTCCAAAAACAAATTTCGTAGTGATGTTCTCCCTTTTCCATTATGGTATGATTAACTAATGAAACATCCCCCTAGAATATTTCATTAAGCCTTAACATAATGACATATATGAACCGAGATACAGACTCTATGATATATCTCTTCATTCCATCCCCTCAAAAGTATTCTTTCATGTATCTATTCATCTCCAAACCTCTAGGTCGAATAGAGATTGATGATAAATTATACTCCTCTAATAGTTAATCCTTCAGATCTAGTATGGTTGGAATAAATACATTTTTCTTAAACCACATCATTCCACACTGATCAAGTTTATAATCCAAAGCATTTCTAACCATATTTCTTATCCATAAATCTTCTTTCTCACCCACTTTAATATTCATTTGGATAATTGGTTAAAAATTCAATTGATAAGATTATGTTTTTTACATTCCAATAATATTTTTGTATCTCTCCTTTCCAAACATATAAATACTTGATATTCTAGGATCATCAACAAGGATAATCTAGCATTATTGTAACACCCTAGGTAAATAATGTATATGTACTTTTTATATTTATCCTTATTTGTGAATGAAATTATAATATTAATTTAAAGGGAACGCTATGTTGGATGGGTTCCCCATTACGTAACAACGATTTCCTTTGAAAACATATGTCACACTCTAATAGTAAAATAATATTATTATAAATGGTAGTTAACACCTAGCCGTTGTAATGATGGGAATGAAAAGAACTAACTACAAAATTATTATATATGTTTTTCAAATATTTTTTATTTTTAAAATAAATGTTAGAGGATTAAAAATGCTAATGAATCCAATTTTAAGCGTAAGCATTCTAATATTCTTTAAAATGTCGATTAACCACCTTTTGATGGAGAACATCTTTTAAATCCAGTTTTTGAAAATTTAATGTTTTATATATGACAAAATAAAATTCTTCTTTAAAATTGGCACATCAAAATTTACATTGTGTAAATTTTTTTTTAATTTTATGATAATGTTCATTTTTAATGAATAAGTGAAAAATGTTGTATTTTTATTCAAAACCACTTTTTAATCTAATTTATTTTTATGATTAGATCATCTTTGGAATGGGTTTTAAAGTGAAATTAGAATATATTTTTAACATTTAATCCAATGGTGTTCATTGGATTTAATTTCACTTTGAAATTGGACTTAAACTAGTGTCAATATTTTGATATATATTGTTTCATAAAAACACGCTATTTGTTATGAAAGCGAGAATCAATTATTAAATTAATTAATGTAAATTATATGTTTTGAATTTTGTAAAATATAGATCATTTTTGAATTCATAATATCAAATATATCTTAGGGTGAATTTTTGGTATTGTTTTGAAAAACATCAATTTTTGATGAATAGTGAAACCACTAAGTGGTTGTTTAAAAACTGATTTTTTGTTTAAATAATACATTACCACATCTGTGTTTTTAATTTCAAAAATATGACATACATGTTTTTCATTATTATTTAAAATTTGGGTCAATGAGATTAAAATAATTTTTTGGTGAATAGCAACTTTTATGTTTTATTAATCACGATTAAAGGTAATTAGTGTAATATAAAGTAAAGATAATGCTATAATAATATGAAATGACCTTGACAAATGTCCTACCATTATTGGATGAGTCTCTACTGACCACTAAAATCCATGGGTCAACTTGGGGACCCCATGGAGCCACTTTGTTAGGAAGATGACATTAATAACTTTTTATTTAAAGTTAAAATTAAAATGTCACAAACATGTGTTGTTTTTCTAAAACAATTTTGACATGAGGTTATACATGTCATATTTTTGACTATTAATGTTTATTATAAAGATAAAAAGATTTCATACAGCAAGATTTTTTTTATAATTTTTAGACACTAAATAAATTAACTTATTTATGACACCATGATGATGCAGTGATTACCTCATTATTTAACTATTTAAATAAAATTAAAAGATAATCTAAAATCTAAGACCTACACTTGTCAAAAACCTATATTATATGTTTATTTCAAACTATAATCACCTTATACTCTAAATATATAATTTTGGGCCCTTTAAAATACGAAAATCATTTTATAATAATGTTACTTTTCAAGACTTTCCAAGAGTGCCCCTCCTCTCCTCTTATAAAAGGACCCCACCTCTACCACCATACCCACACCTCTCAAGCCTTTGGCTTGGACAAACCCTACCCATTGTTTCTGTCCACATACCTCCCTTACTCCTAGAATCCTCACATTGGGCATAAGGCTTTCCAAATAATCCTTTGATCTCAAATCAAAAAGAGTTACACGATTTAAAGGTATTGTCTTCTCTTATGTTCTTATGTTTTATTCTGATTCTACAATCCTGTAAACTCTTTTTATTACTTTATTTTGTACAAAAACCTGTATCTTAAATTTAATAGGATTTTTTTATGAGAAGTATTAGAGATACACCTACACACACTTTCGTCTAATGGTTAATGAACATACAGTTTCTGTGGTTAGTGATTTTCTACCTCAAGAAACGATGGTTGTTAAATATTCTTTTAACACCTTTAATGGTGGCCATTATGATGTCACTGTATTTTATATATGATATATATGGTATTTATTTTTACTATATGCTTCTGTATTTTATATTTAAAACATACCTTTATTCTTTGCATGTTGTGCAAATGCGATAATTTCATATGAGGAAGTGTGGACTACCGCCCCCTCAAGTGATGTGACTCGTTCATGCCATACATGGAATGAGTGAAGAATAAAATTAATAAACATATGTGACCTATATAAAATATATATTATACTGGAATTATAATATATATATCTCTCTCTCATTTATTTTTAATTCCATTAATATGACAAAAAAATGAAAGTAGCGTTTATGCGTACGTAAGGCCTACCGTCTCCATGAACGGTGCTTTTCATTTCTTATGTCCAAATGTAATGGAATAGTATTAAATTAATATTTACTGGATATATATGATATTTTAATCATTAATAATATTCTGGAAATGATTTACTTATAACTACATGGGCAATCATTTTCAAACAAGTTCATTTTTTTTACTCATGTACCAAACATCGACAAAAATGTCTGATATGAACAAACATTATTAAACAATTATTATAACATTATAATATGTTATATGAACTGAATAATAATCTTTAAAGTAGGTACTTAAGAAATTATAAATTGACCACTGTTTATTATTCGGGAATATAATGAAACGAACAAGACAAGTCGAACATGAGGTAAGGGATCCTACCCCTCTCTTTCTTTTTAAGTACACTCTTTTATGTAATTCCTTTTAAGCTCATATTTCTTATGATTGGGATGTTATTTTATATTACTCTTACTTTAATTTTTTATGTTCATATTATGAGAGACCATATTTTCTCTCATCAATCCATTTAGGATGTTTTTAGTGGCACCGTTATGCTGCCAAATTTTCGTAAGAGATCCAACCTCACTCTTTTTTTAAGTACTTTCCTTTATGTCACTTCTTTTATGCTCCTCTTTGTTATGTTGGGGGATGCTCTTTTATATTACTCTTTCTGTACATTTTAAGTTTATATTATGAGATACCCTATTTGATCTCATCAATCAATTTTAGTATGTTTTAAGTGGCGTCGTTAGGCTACTGAGTTTTCATAAGGGATTTTTCATCTCACCTTTATTCGCGTGAGATTTATGCTACATTTTCCACCATTTCCTTTGAGTGGTATATTTACTGCCCATTATTATACACACATTGTAATATACTTTTGTTTATGGGTATTTACATCAATATTTTATTGTCTTTCATTCATGGGGTGTATGTTTCGAAAGATACCCAAGTCGGTAAGGGAACCTTTCACCCACCTCTTTTTAAAAGACTTATTTTGTTATGTCTTTTAATTTACATATTATTATGTTGGGATATGTTCTTATATATCCTTATGGATGTAAAATTTATTTCCATGTGATGAGATATCCATTTTTTATCATCAACTCATTTTATGAATTTTATATTGACAATGTTCGGCTGTCAAAATTTTACAAGGGAACATCTTAACCCAAATTAGATTTCTTTGGGTTCAACTTGTAGTTATTGATTATTTCATCCTATGAATATGTGTGATGGACTATTATTTATTTACACTTAATTTCCACTTATATTTGGTGTATTTATATTTGTCACACATAATTATGAGATTGATTTATCCTTAATTTAAGGATACCATCTTTATAAGGGATTTTATCTCATTTTGCATTTCTATTGAGACTTCATTGTTGTTATTCACCAATTCACACTTATATGGTGTATATAATCTCTTTTGACATATTATATCATGAATCCATTTATTCTTATGATATTATAATGTTCTGAATAAATGTTATTCCTCAATTATTTGTTTTCAAGTGTCTCTCATTTTGTTAAAAACCCTTTAACTTAAATATAGTTTTAAATATTTTAATGATTTATTCTTATAAATATTTCTCATTAATATTCATGTTTCCAATATGGTTTTAAGGATTTACTTATATGGATATTAATGGTTTAAAATGTTAAAATCATCAAAGTGGTATGGGACACTTTGATTCAAAAATATCTTTATTTAATGTTTTAAATGGTTTTGAAAATGGTCTTTAGAATGGATTCATTATTTCAATATCTTAAAATGTTGTATTGTTATTTCAATGTGGGAATTTTATCTTTCCTTGGTGCTTAAGTTAGGTGCTATGATTATTTTATTGTTCTTGGACATTATTTATGAAGACGGGTGGTTCCGTGATAAACCAAGGGCAGGTGAGCCCGATATAGATCTCCAATGCATTGGGTGACATGAAGGGGATAAACTATAAGGTTTCTTCAAAGAGATTTAGGAAATATACTGTGATGGGTATTCAAAACGTAACCATGAGGGTTACTCCCTACGTAAGAATGTTATGAATGCCTCAAGTTACCTTTATATCTTATGATTTCTATGAGTTATTCGTAAATATTATGATTTCATGAGGTATGTTAAATTGCTTATGCTTTTTGAATAAAGTATAATTTCATTGATTCTTATGTATACATGGACTAATTTTTTCTTTCCATTTTTTTATAACCCTTAATGATCATTTTATGCTCATCCCACGTTTTTTTGGAAATTTTTTTCCGAGGGCATAAAGTTTAATAGGGTCAAGGATGGGATCAAGGAAATATCAGGCTGTCTAAAAAAAGGAATTAGACATGAATCTTTTGTTCAAGAGTTTTTATTTTTGTGAAGAAAAGTAATCTGAGTAGATGTGTCTACTTTTTAACCTTTGAGATGTAATATTTATGTCCTAATTCTCTAAAACTCTAAACCTGAAAAGATCCTCAATGTGAATTATTCATTTAATTCAATAATAAGTAATGTTTAAGGCTAGGTCCTTATAATTGGAATCAGAGGATGGTTTAGATAAATTTATAGGTTATAGTGTTAAGTGACAAGTTTTTTATAACCAAAATGGTTATTATATTAGATAGAGTCATTGTTATTTTTGAAGGCTGGAATTAGTTTGAGATAACTTGGATAAGTATATCTTAGTGTTTATCTTCCTCTTTAGTATATAATGATTTTTTTGATATACTCACACTGACATTTCTGGTTTTAGTAAATGGATGGATCTAGCAGGCACCAAAGTGACAATGGGTTTGAAGGAAACTGTGGTGGTTCTCTGATTAAATGACTGTATGAAATGGGGGATTCAATGAGAAATATCATAGTTATTCTAAACAAACTATCAGGTGTCATGATAAACCACTTTAACCATGGTGTGTTCTCTAATACATCATGTAAGATAGAACCAACTCGACATGGATGTTCAGTTAATAATTATAAAGGTAACCATTAGGGTTTATATTATCGTATCTTTTGAGGTAATTATGGGTTACTATACGTTATGATGGAATATGAACGACATGAGATAAACTTGAGGTTAATTTATGTTATGGTTATTTTTGAAGATTTTATCTTGTTTTGGAGAATGTTATAAGAATTATATAGTTTTGGAAAAAGGACAACACGCAGACCGTGTGACAAACCGTCACGTCACACAATGTTTCAGGAATCGAACCCACAACCAAAGTGCGACTGGTATTTATCGCCTACCACTGGACTATGTGAATTCCCTGGTTAGTTTGACTAATTATTTTTTAGTTGGATGATTTTATAAATCAAGAGTAAGTTGATTTGGGGTTATCTATGGAAATCATTAACCTATCAGGGAGGATATGTGATTAGGTTAATTACTTTTCAGTATCATACTTTAAGAACAACTGATGTTATATGGAGATTAATTTTAATTTGTACCTTGGGAGACTGTTATTAAATCCTTCAAATATTTGGGTTTCAATATTAGTTGGTTTTACTTTTAATAATTTTATGGATAGATGTTTATTGAATAGTCTTTTTTGAACTTTGGGTTTTGATTGACAAATTTTGGAGATTAGGAGTAGTTTTTCTTTTTGTAAAAAAAATATCCTTTTGGGTATTATCTGATCTCATACTAAACGTTTTTGTTTGGTTTTGGTTGAAATCTAAAGACATGGGAAATATATAGTTCTCTTTTGTGGATTAGGTGATTATCTAGAAGTTGATTATAGTACTATTAATGTGAACAAGGCTTCCTAAATACTCATAATTTGGGGAATGTATGAGTTTGTGTAAGAAATATATTAAAAGGTGAAAGTCAACAAGACAAGTAAGTATGTTTCCTTAAGATCAAAAATAAATTCCTCAATGAAAAGTAACTTAAAACAAAAATGTTGTCTATTAACTTTTCCAACTGTGGAATCGAATACTGTTTAACCCACCACAAGTTTGTGATTTTCTTGTGGTTAACTTTCCCCTAAACATGTTTTCTATCACTCTCCCTCAGAATATGACCCTTTGCGTTTTCTTCCATATCCATGTTTTCCTTCGTGGAATCCTAGTATGGGTTAACACAGGTGACCTCTGTAATTATCTTTCATTCTTTTAAAGTGATTGTTTTACAGACTCTTGTTCTGATTTGGGACATTTAATGATGATTACAAGAGCAATTTTAAAATTGAGAGGATAAAATACCCAAAAGGGGGGAAGGATGTAACACCACAGGTAAATAAAGAATATGTCATTTTCATATTTATCCCTATTTGTGAATAAAATGTTAATATTAATTTAAAGTTAACGTTATGCTCAATGGCTTACCCAATACGCAACAACGAGTTCCTTTGAAATCTTACGTTGCACTCTAATAATAAAATAATTTTATTTTAAATGGTAGTTAACACCTAACTGTTGTAATGACAGGAATGAACAGAACTAACTACAAAATTATTATATATGTTTTTCAAATATTTTTACTTTTTACAATAAATGTTAGAGGATTAAAAATGCGAATGAATCTAATTTTAAGTGTAAACATTCTAATATTCATTAAAAGGATTAACCACCTTTTGATGGCGATCCTATTTTAAATACACTTTTTGACAATTTTATGTGTTATATTTGACAAAATAAAATTCTTCGTTAAAATCAGGACATGAAAATTTACTTTGTGTAAATTTTTTTTAATTTTAAGACAATGTACATTTTTAATGAATAAGTGAAAAATGATGTATTTTTATTCAAAAAATCTTTTTAATCTAATTTATTTATATCATTTGATTATCTTTGGAATTTGTTTTAAAGTGAAATTAGAATATATTTTTACCATTTAATCCAATGGTGGTCATTTGAATTAATTTCACTTTGAAATTGGACTTAAACTACTGTCAATCTTTTGATATATATTGTTTCATAAAAACACGCTATTTGTTCTGACAGCGGGAATTAATTATTAAATTAATTAATGTATCTTATATGTTTTTAATTTTTTAAAATAGAAGTCATTTTTGAATTTGGAATATCAAATATAGTTTAGGGTGAATTTTTGGTATTTTTCTGAAAAACTTCAATTTTTGATGAATAGTGAAACCACTAAGTGGTAGTTTAAATACTGATTTTTGTTTAAATGAAACATTACCACTTCTGTGTTTTGAATTTCAAACATCCGACATACATGGTTTTCATTAGGATGTAATATGTGGTTCAAAGAGATTAAAATAATTTTATGTTGAATAGTAACTTTTAAGTTTTATTAATAGAGATTAAAGGCAATTAGTGTGATTTAATGTAAAGAAAATGTTATAATAATATGAGATGAACATGAAACATGTCCTTCCATTATCGGATGATTCATGGCCGACCAAGACAATCCATGGGTCATCTTGGGGACCCCATGGAGCCACTTTGGTAGGAAAATGACATTAATAACTTTTTATTTAATGGTAAACATAAAATGTCACAAACATGTGTTGTTTTACTAAAACAATTTTGACATGGGGTTATACATGTCATATTTTTTACTATAAATTTTCATTATAAAGATAAAATTATATCCTATATCAATATTTTTTTTTAATTTATAGACATTAAATAAATTAAATTATTTTTGACACCATGATGATGCAGTGATTACCTCATTATTTAACAATTTAAAAAAATAAAAGGATAATGTAAAATATAAGACCAACACTTATCAAAAACCTATTGTATGTGTGTATTTCAAACTATAATCACCTTATCCTCGAAATATATAATTTTTTTCCCTTCAAAATACGAAAATAATTTTATAATAATGTTATTTTCAAGACTTTCCAAGAGTGCCCCTCCTATCCTCTAATAAAAGGACCCCACCTATACCACCATACCCACACCTATAAAGCCTTTGTCTTGGCAAAACCCTGCCCATTTTGTCTCTCCACATCCCTCTCTTACTCTCAGAAGCCTCAAATTGGGCAGAAGCCTTTCCAAGAAGGCCTTTCATTTCAAATCAAAAAGAGTTACCCGATTTAAAGGTAGTGTCTTCTCTTATGTTCCTATGTTTTATTTTTCTTCTCCAACCCCCTAAACTATTTTTATTAATGTATTTTGTAACAACATCGGTATCTTCAATTTACTAGGATGTTGTAATGATAAGGATTATAGCTACACCAACACACAACGTCGTCTAATGGTTAATGAACATACTGTTTCTATGGTTGGCGATTTTATGCCTCACGAAACGATGATTGTTCAATATTCTTTTAACACCCTTAATGGTGGCCATTATGATGTCATTGTATTTTATATATGATATATATGGTATTTATGTTTACTATATTCTTCTGTATTTTATATTTAAAACATACCTTTACTCTTTGCATGCTGTGAAAATGCGATAATTTCATTTGAGGAAGTGTGGACTATCGCCCCCTCAAGTGATGTGACTTGTTCATGCAATACATGGAATGTATAAAGAATGATATTAATGAAAATATGTGACCTATATAACATATATATTATACTATAATTAATATATATATATATATATGTCTCATTTATTTTTAATTCCATTAATATGACAAAAAAATGAAAGTAGCGTTTATGTGTACGTATGACCTACCATCTCCACGAACAGTTCTTTTCATTTTTATCTCCAAATGATATGGAATAGTATTAAATGAATATATACTTGATATATATGATATTTTAATCATTAATACTATTCTGGAAGTTATTTACTTATAACTACATGGGCAATCATTTTCAAACAAGTTCATTTTTTTACTCATGTACCAATCATCGGCAAAAACGTCTGATATAAACTCACATTATTAAAAAATTATTATAACATTATAATATGTGATATGAACTGAATAATAAATTTTAATGGAGGTACTTAAGAAATTATAAATTGAACAATGTTTATTATTCGAGAATATAATGAAACGAACAAGACATGTCGGACTTGAGGTAAGGGATCCTACCCCTCTCTTTCTTTTTAAGTACACATTTTTAGGTCATTCCTTTTAAACTCATATTTATTATGATTGGGATGTTATTTTATATTACTATTACTGTAATTTTTTATGTTCATATTATGAGAGACCCTATTTTCTCTCATCAATCCATTTTGGATGTTTTTAGTGGCACCGTTAAGCTGGCGAATTTTCATATGATATCCAACCTCTCTGTTTTTTTTAAGTAATTTACTTTATGTCACTTCTTTTATGCTCCTCTTTGTTATATTGGGGGTTGAAATTTTATATTCCTATATCTGTAAATTTTATGTTAATATGATGAGAGACAATATTTTATCTCATAAATCCATTTTTGGATGTTTTACGTGGCGTCGTTAGGCTGCTGATTTTTCGTAAGGGATTTTTCATCTCACCTTTATTACTGTGAGATTTATGCTACATTTTCCACCATTTCCTTTGAGTGGTATATGTACTGCCCATTATTCTACTCTTTGTGTAATATAATTTCATTTATGAGTATTTACATCAATGTTGTATTGTCCTTCTTTCATGGGGTGTATGTTTCGAAAGATACCCAAGTCGGTAAGGGAACCTTTCACCATCCTCTTTTTAAATGAATTCTTTTGTTATGTCTTTTAATTTACATATTATTATGAAGGGATATTTTTTTATATAACCTTGTGTATGTAAAATTTATTTCAATGTGATTAGATACCCTTTTTGTCCCATAAACTCATATTATTAATTTTATAGTGATGCTGTTATGCTGTCGAAATATTACAAGGGATATTCTTAACCCAATTTCAATTTCATTGGGTTCAACTTGTTGTTATTGATTATTTCATACTATTAATATGTGTGAATGGAATTTGATTGTTTACCCTTAATATCCACTTATATTTGGTGTATTTATATTTTTCACACATAATTATGAGATTTATTTTTACTTAATTTAAGGATACCTTCTTTATAAGGGATTTTATAGCATTTTGCATTTCTATTGAGAATTCATTGTTGTTTTGCACCAATTCCCTCTTATATGGTGTATATAATGTCCTTTGACATATTATATCATGAATTCTTTTATTCTCATGATATTATAAATTTCTTAATAAATTTTATTCCTTAATTATTTGTTTTCAAGTGTCTCTCATTTTGTTAAAAACCCTTTAACTAAAATATTGTTTTAAATGTTGTAATGATTTATTCTTATAAATATTTCTCATTAATATCCATGTTTCAATATGGTTTAAAGGATTTATTTATTCGGATATTAATGGTTTAAAAGTTTAAAATGTTCAAAGTAGTATGGGACACTTTGATTAAAAAATCTCTTTATTTAATGTTTTAAATGGTTTTGAAAATGGTTTTTAGAATGGATTCATTATTTCAATATCATAAAATGTTGTATTGTTATTGAAATGTGGGAATTCTATCATTCCTGGGTGCTTAAGTTAGGTTCTAAGATTATGTTATGGTTCTTGGGCATTATTTATGAAAACGGGTGGTTCCGTGATAAACTAAGGGTGTGTGAGACCGATATAGCTCTCCAATGCATTGGGTAACACAAAGGGGTTAAAATTTAAGGTTTCTCCGAAGAGATTTAGGGAATATACTGTGATGGTTATTCCAAACATAACCATGAGGGTTACTCCCAACGTAAGAATGTTATGAATGCCTCAAGTTACCTTTATGTCTTATGATTTCTACTAGTTATTCATAAATCTTATGATTTCATGAGATATGTTAAAT
This sequence comes from Viscum album, assembly GCA_963277665.1. Classification (NCBI taxonomy): domain Eukaryota; kingdom Viridiplantae; phylum Streptophyta; class Magnoliopsida; order Santalales; family Viscaceae; genus Viscum; species Viscum album. Next base: position 550,996,299 of record OY728125.1, on the reverse strand, counting down.
TGCTTATGCCATATGAGTAAAGTATGATTTCATTGATTCTTATGTATACATGCACAAATGTTTTCTTTCCATATTTTTATAACCTTTACTGAGTTTTGTATGCTCATCCCAAGTTTGTTTGAAATGATTTTCACAAAATATAAAGTTGAATAGGTTCATGGATGGGATCAAGGAAATATCAGGCTGTCTAAAACAAGGAACTAGACATGACACTTTTGTTCCAGAGTTTTTATTTCTGTGAAAAAATGGAAGATGAGTAGATGTGTCTACTTTATAACCATTGAGATGTAATAGTTATGTCCTAATTCTCTAAAACTCTAAACCTGAAAAGATCCTCAATGTGAATTATTCATTTAATTCAATAATAAGTAATGTTTAAGGCTGGGTCCTTAAAGTTGGTATCAGATGATGTTTTAGATAACATTAGAGGTTAGTGTGTTAAGTGAAAAGTTATGTATAACCACAATGGTTATTATATTAGATAGAGTCATTGTTATTTTTGAAGGTTGGAATGAGTTTGAGATAACTTGGATAAGTATATCTTAGTGTTTATCTTCCTCGTTAGAACATAATGATTTCGTTGATATACTCACACTGACATTTCTGGTTTTAGTAAATGGATAGATCTAGAAGGAACTAAAGTAACAATGGGTTTGAAGGAAACTATGGTGGTTCTCTGATTAAGAGACTGGATGAAATGGGGGATTCAATGAGAACTATCGTGGTTATACTAAACCAACTATCAGGTGTCATGATCAACCAGTTGAACCTTAGTGTGTTCTCTAATACATTATGTAAGAGAGAACCAACTCGACATGGAATTTCAGGTAATAATTATAATGGTAACCATTGGGGTTTATATTATCCTTACTTTTTATGTAATTATGGGATACTATACGTTATGATGGAATATGAACGCCATGAGATAAAATTGAGGTTAATTTATGTTATGGTTATTTTTAAAGATTTTATCTCGTTTTGGGGAATGTTTTAAGAATTATATAGTTTTGGAAAAAGGACAACACTCAGACCGTGTGACAACCCATCGTGTCAGAAAAAGCTGTGGGAATCCAACCCAAAACCATAGTGCGACTGGTATTTATCGCCTACCACTAGACTATGTGAAGTCCCTGGATATTTTGACTAATTAATTTTTTTAGTTGGATTATTTTATGAATCAAGAGTAATTTTATTTTGGGTTATCTATGGAAATTATTAACCTATCATGGAGGATATGTGATTAGGTTAATTACTTTTCAGTATGAGACATTAAGAACAACTAATTTTATTTGGAGATAAATGTTAATTTGTACCTTGGGAGACTATGTGATTAAATCCTTCAAATAATCGGGTTTCAATCTTAGTTGGGTTTACATTGATGAATTTTATCGATAGATGTTTATTGAATAGTCTTTTTTGAACATTGGGTTTTGTTTGACAAATTTTGGAGATTAGGAGTAGTTTTTCGTTTTGTAAAAAAATATCCTTTTTGGGTATTATCTGATCTCGTACTAAACATTTTTGTTTGGTTTTGGTTGAGATCTAAAGACATGGGAAATATATAGTTCACTTTTTTGGATTAGGTGATTCTCTAGAAGTTGATTATAGTACTATTAATGTGAACAAGTCTTCCTAAATACTCATCATTTGGGAAAAGTATGAGTTTTTGTAAGAAATATAGTAAAATTTGAAAGTCAACATGACAAGTAAGTATGTTTCCTTAAGATCAAAAATAAATTCCTCAATGAAATGTAAAATAAAACAAAATTTTTTTCTATTAACATTTCCAACAGGGGAATCAAATACAATTTAACCCACCACAAGTTTGTGATTTTTTTGGGGTACATATTCTCTTAAACATGTTTTCTATCACTCTCCCTCAGAACATGACCCTTTTCTTTTTCTTCCATATCCATGTTTTCCTTCATGGAATCCTAGTATGGGTTAACTCGGGTGACCTCTGTACTTCCCTTTCATTCTTTTAAATTGATTGTTTTACCGACTTTTGTTCCGATGTGGGATTTTTAATGATGTTTCTGAGCCCAATTTTAAAATTGCGAGGACGCAATTCCCAATAGGGGTAAGGATGTAACACCCCATTTAAATAAAGAATATGACATTTTTATATTTATCCCTATTTGTGAATAAAATTTTAATATTAATTTAAATCGAACGCTATGCTCGATGGCTTACCCAATACGCAACAACGAGTTCTTATGAAATCTTACGTTGCACTCTAATAATAAAACAATTTTATTTAAAATGGTAGTTAACACCAAGACGTTGTAATGAAGGGAATGAATAGAACTTACTATAAACTGATTATATATGTTTTTCAAATATTTTTACTTTTTAAAATAAATGTTAAGGGATAGAAAATACGAATTAATCCAATTTTAAGCGTAAACATTCTAATATTATTTAAAATGTCGATTAACCGCCTTTTGATGGAGAACTTCTTTTAAATCCACTTTTTGAAACTTTTTTGTGTTATATTTGAGAAAATAAAATTATTCTTTAAAATAAAGACATCAAAATTTACTTTGTGTAATTTGTTTTTATTTTTATGATAAAGTTCATTTTTAATGAATAAGTGAAAAGTGTTGTATTTTTATTCAAAACCACTTTTTAATCTAATTTATTTATATTATTAGATCATCTTTTGAATTAGTTTCAAAGTGCAATTAGAATATATTTTTACCATTTAATCCAATGGTGGTCATTGGAATTAATTTCACTTTGAAATTGGACTTAAACTAGTGTCAATCTTTTGATATATATTGATTCATAAAAACAAGCTATTTTTTCTGACAGCTAGAATTAATTATAAAATTAATTAAAGTAAATTATATGGATCGAATTTTGGAAAATAGACATCATTTATGTATTTGGAATATCAAATATATCTTAGGGTAAATGTTTGATATTTTTCTGAAAAACATCAATTTTTGATGAATAGTTAAACATCTATGTGGTAGTTTAAAAATAGATTTTTTCATTAAATGAATCAATATGACTTCTGTGTTTTCAATTTCAAAAATCCGACATACATGGTTGTCATTAGGATATAAAATTTTGTTCAATGAGATTAAAATAATTTTGTGTTTAATAGTATCTTTTATGTATTATTGATCGCAATTAAAGGTAATTAGTATAATTTAAAGTAAAGATAATGTTATAATAATAAGAAATTACCTTGAGACCTGTCCTACCCTTATTGGATGAGTCATGGCTGACCTATAAAATCCATGGGTCAACTTGGGGACCCCATGGAGCAACTTTGGAAGGAAAATGAAATTAATAACTTTTTATTTAAAGTTAAAATTAAAATGTCACAAACATTTGTTGTTTTATTAAAACAATTTTTACATGGGGTTATACAAGTCATATTTTTGAATATAAATATTAATTAGAAAGATAAAAATATTTCCTATATCATGATATTTTTTTTAAAAATTTTAGACATTAAATTATTTAAATTATTTATGACACCATGATGATGCAGCGATTACCTAATTATTTAACGATTTAAATAAAATGAAATGATAATGTATATTCTATGACCTACACTTGTCAAAAACATATAGTATGTGTGGATTTTGAACTATTATCACCTAATCCTAGAAATATATAATTTTGGGACCTTTAAAATCCGAAAGGAATTTTATAATAATATTTCTTTTCAAAACTTTTTAAAAGTGACCCTCCTCTCCTCTTATAAAATTCCCCCACCTCTACCACCGTACCCACACCTCTCAAGACTTTGGACCGGCAAAACCCTGAACATTTCGTCTCTCCACATATCTCTATTACTCCTAGAGGCATCACTTTTTTCATGAGTCTTTCCTAGGAAGCCATTGATCTCAAATCAAAAAGAGTTCCGATTCAAAGATAGTGTCTTCTATTGTGTTCTTATGTTTTATTTTCATTCTCCAACCACCTCAAATCTTTTTATTCCTTTATTTTGTAAGAAAAACGGTATCTTCAATATAATAGGATGTTTTTATGAGAATTATTAGAGCTAAACCTATAAAAACCTTCATCTAATGGTCAAAGAACATATTATTTATGTGGTTGGCGATTTTCTGCCTCACGAAACAATGATTGTTCAATGTTCTTTTAACACCTTTAATGGTGGCCATTATGATGTCACCGTATATTATATATGATATATATGGTATTTATTTTTACTATATGATCCTGTATTTTATAATAAAAACATACCTTTATTCTTTGCATGTTGTGAAAATGCGATAATTTAATATGAGGAAGTGTGGACTACCGCCCCCTCAAGTGATGTGACTCGTTCATGTAATATATGGAATGTATAAATAATGAAATTAATGAAAATATGTGACCTATATAACATATATATATTATAGTGGAATTATAATATATATATGTATCTCATTTATTTTTAATTCCATTGTTACGAAAAAAATGAAAGTAGCGTTCATGCGTACGTACGGCCTACCGTCTCCATGAACGGTGCTTTTCATTTTTTATCTCTAAATATTATGTAATAGTGTTAAATGAATATTTACTGGAAATATATGATATTTTAATCATTAATACTATTCTGGAAATGATTTACTTATAACTACATGGGCAATCATTTTCAAACATGTTCATTTTTTTTACTAATGTACCAAACATCGGTAAAAACGTCTCATATGAACTAACATTATTAAAAAATTATTATAACATTATAATATGTGACATTAACTGAATAATAATCTTTAAATGAGTTCCTTAAATAATTATAAATTGACCAATATTTATTATTTAGTAATATAATGAAACGAACAAGACAAGTCAGACTTGAGGTAAGGGATCCTACCACTCTCATTCTTTTTAAGTACACTCTTTTATGTCATTCCTTTTAAACTCATATTTATTATGATTGGGATGATATTTTATATTACTCTTACTATAATTTTTTCTGTTCATATGTATAGAGACCCTATTTCCTATCATAAATCCATTTTGGATGTTTTTAGTGGCGCCGTTAGTGTAACATCCCAAGTAAGTAATGAATAATAGATATTTTTATCTATGTCTATTAATGATTAAGATAGTGTTTTAGAGGCTTATAATGAAAATAAATCCCATCTTAAGCATGGAATACACTAATATTTTTAAAAGATTGTTTTACTTCCTTTTGATGGAAAACCATTTTTAAATCTATCTTTTGACAATTTTATAAGCTATGTTTGTCAAAATAAACTTATTCTTTATGATTGGGACATCAAAATTTACTTTGTGTGAATTTTTGGTATTTTTCTGACAATGTTCATTTTTTAATGAATATTGAAAAATACAGCATTTTACATCAAAACTTCTTTTTAATCAAATTTATTTATATGATTATATTATATTTTTAATTGGTTTTGAAGTGAAATTAGAATATATTTTTACCATTTTATCCAATGATGGTCATTGGAATCAATTTCACTTTGAAATTAGACTTAAACTGGTGTCAATCTTTTGATACTTATTGTTTTATAAAAACACGCTATTTGCTCTGACAGTGGGAATTAATTATTACATTAATTAATGTGACTTATATGTTTTGAATTTTTTAAAATAGACTTCATTTTTGAATTCTGAATATCAAATATAGCTTAGGGTGGATTTTTGGTAATTTTCTGAAAAACTTCAATTTTTGATGAACAGTGAAACCACTAAGTGGTACTTATAAAAAACTGATTTTCCATTTAAATGAAATTTTTCCATAATTGTGTTTTGAATTTCAAAAATCCAACATACATGGTTGTCATTAAGAAGTAAAATTTGGTTCAATGAGATTAAAATAATTTTTTGGTGAATAGTGACTTATTAAGTTTTAATCGCGATTAGTGGTAATTAGTGTAGTATAAGGTAAAAATAATGTTTTAATAAAATAAGATGAGCTTGAAACATGTCCTACCCTAATTGGTTGTGTCATGGCCGACCATGAAAAGCCATGGGTCAACTTGGGGACCCCATGGATCCACTTTGGTTGGGAAATTACATAAATAACTTTTTATTTAATGTAAAAGTAAAAATGACACAAACATAATATGTTTTACAAATACAAATTTTACATGGGGTTATAAAGATCAGATTTTTGATTATAAATAGTAATTGGAAATATAAAAAGATTTCCTACATCATAGTAGTTTTTTTATAATTTTTAGACTTCATATAAATTAAATTATTTATGACATCATGATGATGCAGCAATGACCTCATTATTTAACGATTTAAATAAAATGGAAAGATAATGAAACATATATAAAACCTAAAAATGGCCAAAACCAATTGGATGAGTGGATTTAGAAGCCTTATCACCTTATCCTCGAATTATAGAAATGTGGGACCTTTTGAATCCGTAAATAGTTTTAAAATAAAGTAACTTATATTTACTTTCCAAAAGTGCCCCTCCTCTCCTCTTATAAAAGGCCCCAACCTCTACCTCATTTCACACACTCCTAAAGCCTTTGGATTGGCCAACCCCTGCCCATTTACTCTATCCACATCACTCTCCTCATCCTAGAGGATTCCCTTTGGGAAGAATCCTTTCAACGGAAGCCTTTAGGTTCAAATCAAAAGGAGTTACACTTTTAAAGGTAATTCATTCTCTCATGTTCATTTGTTTTATTTTGCTTCTCCATCCCCCTAAACTCTTTTTATTTACTTATTTTGTAAAATAACCAGTATCTTCAATATACTAGGATGTTGTTATAAGATTTATTTGAGCTACACTCTCACACAACTAAATCAAATGGTTAAAGAACATACGGTTTCCGTGGATGGCGAAATTCTGCCTCCCGAAACGACGATTGTTCAATACTCGTTTAACACCTTCAAAGGTGGCCATTATGATGTCACTATTTTTATATATGATATATGATATGTTTATGTTTTCCTTAAGATTTTGTTTTTTTCATTTTGGGCATACCTTTATGGTTTCCATTATGGGTAAACACACTATCTTCATTTTAGGAAGTGCGGACTACCGCCCCCTGAAAGTGATTTGATTCCTTAATACCATATGTGGGATGTGTAAAGGATAAAGTTAATGATCTTATATATGTTATTATACTTTAATTATAATATACTCTTATATCATTATGATTCCATTCCAGAAAATACGAAATAGAAATGGAATTAGCGTTCATGCGTACGTACGGCTTACCGTCTCCATGAACGGTGCATTTCATTTCTTACCTCTAAATGTGATGTAATATTATAAATACATGTATATGATGAATATAAATGATATATTTTTTATCCAAATAATTAATATCATTCTGGATATAATGAAACTTTGACCAAATTAACAACATGTAAGTGTAAGAAGTCTATTTTTGACTTAAGAACCAAATACCGACAAAATGAACATTATTAACTTAAATGATTACATGATGTTCATAACATGGTATAAAAGGAATAATGAACTTGAAAAAAGGTTCTTAATCAAGTAGATATTAACTCAAGATTATTATTCAGGAGATTAAAGAATGGTCGGGTCAAGTCGGATACGAGGTAAGGGAACTTCTTAACACAATTTCCATTCTTTGGGATAATCTCCTACTTTAAAATTACATCATGATATTATTATATCCTATATTTTATTTGTACTTTCTTTATGTGTAATTGTAGTGAATTCAAATAATAGATCTATTTTATTTAAAAAAATGATCTTTGTATGGGACTTCGTCTCAATCTCCTTTCATTGAGGCATATTTTGGTTTTATACACAACCTTCTTTTATACGATGTATAAACCCCTTTGACTTTTACGTTTATTCAAAAGGAATCTTTTTTATACGAAGCATTTACTAAACGACAAAAGGGAATGTTTTTGTCGTACGTATGCGGCGACAACGACTTCTCCGCCGTCATGACCTTTATTTGAGTTTCGGCTTCCACTACAAGCCATACCTTCTTTTTAAAAGAAAAATAAATACCATGTTTTAATTTTCTTATATTTTGGTATTGAAAATGGTTTTCACAATGTTTTTTGTGTTGTATTGATATCTTCTGATTGAAATGTAGAAATGTTATGTTTCCTTTATGCATGTTTTATGTGATACGATTATGTTATGGTTCTTGGGCATTATTATGAAGACGGGTGGTTCCGTGATAAAGTAAGGGCGGGTGAGCCCGATATTGCTCTCCAATGCATTGGGTAACGCAAACGAGTGAAACGTTAAGGTTTCTCCGAAGAGATTTAGGGAATATATTGTGATGGGTATTCCAAACATAACCAAGAGGGTTACTTCCTACGTAAGAATGTTATGAATGCCTCAAGTTACCTTTATGTCTTATAATTTCTATGATTTATTCATGATTTGATGAGGTGTGTTAAAGTGCTTATGTTTTATGGGTAAAGTATGATCTCATCCTTATGTATATATGTACCCATGTTTCCTTTCCATATTTTTATATCCCTTACTGAGCTTTTTATGCTCATCCCAAGTTTTTTTGAAATTTTTTTCACAGGTCAAGGGAAAGGTACATGATATGATGATAGTGTCAAGGAAGTGTCAAGAAAGAATCCATGTTTATTTTAAATATGTTTCCCTTGATGGGAATGAAGAATACTATCTTTATGTAACCGCTTTGTTTTAATGTGGGTTGTAATGAATGTTTTAAGATATAATTCTCTAAAACTCTAAACCTGAAAAGATCCTCAACGTGTAATCTTGAGATAACTCAAGATTAAGTAAGGTTTAAGGATGGGGCCTTATAGTTTGTATCATAGGTCGGTTTAGATAACTTTAGGAGTTAGAATTCTATTAAATTATTATCCAAAAATATTTTTTTTGAAATGATATAGCATTTGAAGATTACCATGTTGCTTCATCTAAGACATGTTTGTTCAGAATGGTTTTCCGCAGAGGAAACAGGGAAGCAGTGCTAGGAAGGCATAAAGACGGAAATAACCTTCCGAATCAGCATCTAGAAATGCTCAGAATTGGAACTGAACAGTTTGTTGTAGTAATGGCGCAGTTGACTCAAGCGATAAATGGAGGTGGTATCCATGAACGAGATCAGCCAGATCAACGGCAGAGGAACATGTCAGTGGTGGAATATTTCATGAGGCAACACCCACCATCATTCAGAGGATCATCTGACCCAGTGCTAGCTGAAGGGTGGATTAATTCACTGGAGAAGATTTTTGATGTCATTGGGTGTTCAGACAATCAAAAGTTTAGTCTTCCTATTTACCGTTTGGAGGGTAAAGCAGATTAGTGGTGGTCTATGGTTAAAAATATCTGGGACGCCGATCAGATTGATGCTCTTAACTAGGATGAATTCAAAGGTATGTTTCTTGAGAAGTATTTTCCTAAGGCTATTCGACTTAGGATGGAAAAACAATTCTTGGAATTGAGGCAAGAGGAAGACTCAGTGGCTGCCTATGAAGAAAGGTTCACTCGATTGGCAAGGTATGCTCCAAATTTTATCTGAGATCTTGATAGTAAAATAAATCGTTTTACTCAGGATTAAAGCCAAAATATCGAAGGGAATTAGCTTCTCGTGAGTTTAAAAGTTATGAAAAGCTTGTTCGATGTGCTGAGAAGGTGGAAATGGAGTTTTCCGATGACCAAGTGTTCTATAAAAACCAGCAGAAGAAGAGACCGAGGTGGCAGGATAAAGGTAAGAATTCTTCAAAAAAGTCTTATGGTAAGAGAACTAAGTTTCCAGATTGTGATAAAAGTGGAAAAAGTCATGCTGGGGAATGCCTTCTGAATTCTGGAAAGTGCTAACGATGTGGTAAGATGGGACATAAGGCTCGTGATTGCACTGAAAAGGATCAAGGTGAAGGTAAGAACAACTTTGATTTACAGTTACTGAAATGTTATAAGTGTAATGAGATGGGTCACTATGCAAACGAGTGTCTGACAAAGAGCTTGAGTGATGGGAAGCAGTTAGACTACAAGCAGAAAGGGGTGGTGAAATCCTTTTCAACTACTTCAGTAGATGTCGGGCCATCAAATGAAGTTGTATCAGGTACCTTGTTTGTTTTTTCATATTATACCAGTGTGTTGTTTGATTCGGGGTCTACACATTCTTTCATCTCTGAAACCATTTCTAGTAAAATGGGAATACCATCTCAAGAAATGACTCCTGAACTTTTGGTAAAAACACCTGGGGGAAATGTTGAGGCAAATAGAATTTATAAGAATCTTACTATCCTTATCTGTGGAAAGAACCTACTTGCAAACCTTATTTTTCTACCTCTAGTAGAGTTTGATGTTATCCTGGGTATGGATTGGCTCTCTATTTTCCATGGTAAGATTGACTGTAGAGATAAAGAAGTTTCTTTTCAGAAAGACTTTCAGTTTTTTTACAAGAATGAACCCTTACTTTTGATAACATATCAAGAGGCCGAGAAACATGTAAAAGATAGAAATGAATGTTACCTTGCACACGTCGTTGAAAATAAAGGAACTGTTCAGATTAATGATGTGCCAGTGGTAAATGAGTATTGTGATGTTTTTCCTGATGAGTTTCTTGGAATAATACCAGATCGGGAAGTTGAGATTACTGTTGACTTAGTTCCTGATGCTAAGCCAATTTCAAAACCTCTTTATTGAATGGCACAAATTGAACTTTTAGAGTTGAAGGAGCAATTGAAAGATTTATTAGAGAAGGGTTTCATTCGACCTAGCACATCACCATGGGGTTCTCCTATTTTATTTGTTAAAAATAATGATGGTTCTATGAGAATTTGCATTGATTATAGAGCCTTGAATAACATCACTATTAAGAACAAATATCCTTTTCCTCATATCGATGATTTGTTTGATCGGCACCAGGGAGCTTAGTTTTTTTCAAAGATTGACCTGAGATCGGGGTACTATCAGCTGAAGGTAAAGGAGGCAGATATTCCGAAGACCGCGTCCCGTACGAGATATGGCCATTATAAATTCGTATTAATGCCTTTTGGGCTAACCAATGCACCTGCTGTATTCATGGACTTAATGAATATAATTTTCCATGAGTTCTTGGATAAGTTTGTGGTGGTTTTCATTGATGATATTTTGGTGTTTTCTAAAAGTAAAGAGGAGCATGAAAGACATTTAAGGGTTATCTTGCAAACATTAAAAGAAAAGAAATTGTATGGGAAATTCAGCAAGTGTGAGTTTTGGTTGCAAAAAATTTCTTTCCTTGGTCACATTGTTTCTAAAGATGGAATAATTGTTGATCCTGCAAAAACAAAAGTTGTGGAAGAATGGCCAAGACCCACAAATGTAACTGAGATTCGTAGCTTCCTTGGATTGGCAGGCTATTACCGAAGGTTTGTTAGAAATTTTTCATGGTTATCTAGTCCAATGACTAAGCTAACTCGGAAGGGTGTTAAGATTATCTGGACAAAAGAATGTGATGATTGTTTTCAGGAATTGAAAAGAAGATTGGTGAATGCTCCAATTTTGGCACTACCTTCCAGGAATGGTGAGTTTTTTATATACAGTGATGCTTCATTGAAAGAACTTGGTTGCGTCCTAAGGCAGAATGATCAGGTAATTGCTTATGCTTCACGACAGTTGAAAACTCATGAGGTAAATTACCCAACACATGATTTGGAATTAGCTGCTGTTGTTTTCACTTTGAAAATTTGGAGGCATCATTTGTATGGAGTAAAGTGTTAAATATATACTGATCACAAAAGTTTAAAGTATATATTCACTCAGAAAGAGTTAAACATGAGACATAGGAAATGGCTAGAATTAATCAAGGATTATGATTGTACAATTCATTACCATCCGGGAAAAGCAAATAAAGTGGTTGATGCTTTGAGTCGAAAAAGTAATGCTTTATTAAAAATGTTGCGTTTGGAACGTGATCCTTTGGTTAAGGATTTGATGAACATTGTCATAGAAGTTGTTGGTGTAGGAAGTCCTTCTGTTTTCTTTCAGGTATCAGTGAGATCTTCTCTATCAGATAGAATCAAGCAAGAACAGAAGCAAGACAGTGAGTTGCAGAAAAAGGTAGAGCTGGTTCAGAAAGATAAGTTTCCTGAATTCAACATTGATAATGATTTTGTTTTGATATTTGGGAAGAGATTGTGTATGCCTTGTGATTCACAGATGAAGAGAGAGTTGTTATGTTAAGCTCATAGTTCTCCGTTTTCAGTTCATCCGGGCAGTACTAAGATGTATAGAGATCTGCGGGAGTATTACTGGTGGGATGGAATGAAAAGAGATATTGCTGATTTTACTGTGAAGCGTTTGACTTGTCAGTAGGTTAAAGCAGAGTGGCAGTTACCGAAAGGTATGATTCAGCCTTTACTAGTGACAGAGTGGAAATGGGAGAATATATCCATTGACTTTGTTGTTGGATTACCGAAGACATCTCGAGGTAATAATGCAATCTGGGTTATTGTTGATCGCTTGACCAAATCTGCTCATTTCCTTGCTATACGAGATACTTTCTCTCTTGATCAACTTTCCCGTTTGTATCTTAAAGAGATAGTTAGGTTATATGGAGTTCCACTCTCCATTGTATCGGATCGTGATCCCAGGTTTACTTCTAACTTTTGGAAAGGCCTTCAGAAGTCGTTGGGTACTGACTTAAATTTTAGTACATCTTTTCATCCTCAATCAGATGGGCAGTCAGAACGAACAATTCATACATTGGAGGATATGCTACGAACTTGTTCTATGGATTATCAGGGAAGTTGGGACCAACATATTTCTTTGGTTGAATTTTCATATAATAACAGTTTTCATTCCAGTATACAGATTGCACCATTTCAGGCATTATATGGGATGCGGTGTCGAACCCCAGCTTTCTGGGATGAAGTGGGTGAAAGGAAGTTGATGGGACCAGAATTGGTAGAAGAGATGGCAGAAAAAGTTCATCTGATTGAGAAACACATGAGAACAGCTCAGAGCAGGCAGAAGAGTTATGTGGATAACCGGAGGAAGGATCTATCTTTCGAGGTAGGTGATCATGTTTTTCTCAAGGATTCTCCTTGGAAAAGTGTGATTAGATTTGGTAAGAAATGAAACTTGAGTCCAAGGTTCATTGGACCGTACAAAATTCTGGAGAGAGTTGGATCAGTTGCATACCGAGTGGCTTTACCTCCGAGTTTATCTCAGGTACACAATGTTTTTCACGTTTCGATGTTGAGAAAGAATATGCCAGATCCATCTCATGTTTTTAGTCCAGAGGTAGTTCAGCTGGAGGAGAATCTATCTTATGAGGAACAACCGGTCCAGATTCTTGACCACATGGAGCAAGTGTTACGGAATGAGGTGATTCACCAGGTAAAGGTTTTTTGGAAAACCCATATGATTGAAGAGGCAACATGGGAATCTGAAAATGAAATGAGGGATAAGTACCCCCATTTATTCGATAGGTAAATAAATTGTGGGGACACAATTTTCGAAAGGGGGGAAGGATGTAACATCCCAAGTAAGTAATGAATAATAGATATTTTTATATATTTCTATTAATGATTAATATAGTGTTTTAGAGGCTTAAAATGAAAATAAATCCCATCTTAAGCATGGAATACACTAATATTTTTAAAAGATTATTTTACTACCTTTTGATGAAAAACCATTTTTAAATCTATCTTTTGATAATTTTATAAGCTATGTTTGTCAAAATAATCTTATTCTTTATGATTGGTACATCAAAATTTACTTTTTGTGAATTTTTGGTATCTTTCTGACAATGTCCATTTTTTAATGAATATTGAAAAATACAACATTTTACATCAAAACTACTTTTTAATCTAATTTATTTATATGATTATATTATCTTTTGAATTGGTTTTGAAGTGAAATTAGAATATATTTTTACCATTTTATCCAATGATGGTCATTGGAATCAATTTCACTTTGAAATTAGACTTAAACTGGTGTCAATCTTTTGATACTTTTTGTTTTATAAAAACACGCCATTTGCTCTGATAGCGGGAATTAATTATTAAATTAATTAATGTGACTTGTATGTTTTGAATTTTTTAAAATAGACTTCATTTTTGAATTCGGAATATCAAATATATCTTAGGGTGGATTTTTGGTAATTTTTTGAAAAACTTCAATTTTTGATGAATAGTGAAACCACTATGTGGTATTTATAAAAACGGATTATCCATTTAAATGAAATTTTTCCATAATTGTGTTTTTAATTTCAAAAATCCGACAAATATGGTTGTCATTAAGAAGTAAAATGTGGTTCAATGAGATTAAAATAATTTTTTGGTGAATAGTAACTTCTAAAGTTTTAATCGCGATTAGTGGTTATTAGTGTAGTTTAAGGTAAAAATAATGCTTTAATAAAATAAGATGAGCTTGACACATGTCCTACCCACATTTTTTGTGTCATGGACGACCAAGAAAATCCATGGGTCAACTTGGGTACCCCATGGATCCACTTTGTTTGGGAAATGACATAAATAACTTTTTATTTAATGTAAAAGTAAAAATTACACAAACATAATATGTTTTACGAAAACAATTTTTTACATGGGGTTATAAATGTCGGATTTTTGATTATAAATAGTAATTGGAAATATAAAAAGATTTCCTACATCATATTAGTTTTTTTATAATTTTTAGACTTGAAATAAATTAAATTATTTATGACATCATGATGATGAAGCGATGACCTCATTATTTAACGATTTTAATAAAATGGAAAGATAATGAAAAATCTAAAACCTAAAAATGTCCAAAACCAATTGGATGAGTGGATTTCGAAGCCTTATCACCTTATCCTCGAATTATAGCAATGTGGGACATTTTGAATCCGAAAATAATTTTAAAATAATGTAACTTATCTTTACTTTCCAAAAGTGCCCCTCCTCTCCTCTTATAAAAGTCCCCCACCTCTACCTCATTTCACACACTCCTCAAGCCTTTGGCTCGGCCAAAACCTTCCCATTTACTCTCTCCACATCCCTCTCCTCATCCTAGAGGATTACCTTTGGGATGAATCCTTTCAAAGGAATCCTTTAGGCTCAAATCAAAAGGTGTTACACTTTTAAAGGTAATTCATTCTCTCATGTTCATTTGTTTTATTTTCCTTCTCCAACCCCATAAACTCTTTTTATTTACTTATTTTGTAACCAAAAAATTATATTCAATATACTAGGATGTTGTTATAAGATTTATTTGATTTAAACTCTCACACAACTACATCGAATGGTTAAAGAACATACGGTTTCCGTGGATGGCGAAATTCTGCCTCCCGAAACGATGATTGTTCAATACTCATTTAACACCTTCAAAGGTGGCCATTATGATGTCACTATTTTTATATATGATATATTATATCTTTATGTTTTCCTTAATATTCGGTATTTTTTTCATTTTGGGAATACCTTTATGGTTTCCATTATGGGTAAACACGCTATCTTCATTTTAGGCCGTACGGACTACCGCCCCTGAAAGTGATTTGATTCGTTAATACCATATGTGGGATGTGTAAAGGATAAAGTTAATGATATTATATATCTTATTATACTGGAATTATAATATACTCTTATATCATTATGATTCCATTCCAGAAAATATTAAATAGAAATGGAAGTAGCGTTCATGCGCACGTATAGCTTACCGTCTCCATGAACGGTGCATTTCATTTCTTACCTCTAAATGTGATGTAATATTATAAATACATGTATATTATGAATATATATGATATATATGTTATCCATATCATTAATATGATTCTGGATATAACGAAACTTTGACCAAATTAACAACATGTAAGTGTAAGAAGTCTATTTTTGACTTAAGAAACAAATACCGACAAAATGAACATTATTAACTTAAATGATTACATGATGTTCATAACATGGTATAAAAGGAATAATGAACTTTAAAAAAGGTTCTTAAGCAACTATAGATTGACTCAAGTTTATTATTCAGGGGATTAAAGAACGGTCGGGTCAAGTCGGATATGAGGTAAGGGAACTTCTTAACCCAATTTCCATTCTTTGGGTTAATCTCCTACTTTAAAATTACATCATGATATTATTATGTCATATCTTGTATTTGTACTTTCTTTATGTGTAATTATAGTGAATATAAATAATAGATCTATTTTATTTAAAAAAATGATCTTTGTATGGGACTTCGTCTCAATCTCCTTTCATTGAGGCATATTTTGATTTATACACAACCTTCATTTATACGGTGTATAAACCCCTTTGACTTTTACGTTTATTCAAAAGGAATCGTTTTTATACAAAGCGTTTACTAAAAGACAAAAGGGAATGTTTTTTCATACGTATTCGGCGACAATGACTTCTCCGCCATCATGACAGTTATTTGAGTTTCGGCTTCCTCTACAAGCCATACCTTCTTTTTAAAAGAAAAATAAATACCATGTTTTAATTTTCTTTTATTTTGGTATTGAAAATGGTTTTCACAATGTTTTTTTGTGTTGTATTGATATCTTGTGATTGAAATGTGGAAATGTTATGTTTCCTTTATGCTTGTTTTATGTGATACGATTATGTTATGGTTCTTGGGAATTATTATGAAGATGGGTGGTTCCGTGATAAAGTAAGGGCGGGTGAGCCCGATATAGCTCTCCAATGCATTGGGTAACGCGAAGGAGTGAAACATTAAGGTTTCTCCGAAGAGATTTAGGGAATATACTGTGATGGGTATTCCAAACGTAACCAAGAGGGTTACTCCCTACGTAAGAATGTTATGAATGGCTCAAGTTACCTTTATGTCTTATGATTTCTGTGATTTATTCATGATTTGATGAGGTGTGTTAAAGTGCTTATGTTTTATGGGTAAAGTATGATCTTATCCTTATCTATATATGTACCCATGTTTCCTTTCCATATTTTTATATCCCTTACTGAGCTTTTTATGCTCATCCCATGTTTTTTGAAATGTTTTTCACAGGTCAAGGGAAAGGTACATGATATGATGATAGTGTCAAGGAAGTGTCAAGAAAGAATCCATGTTTATTTTAAATATGTTTCCATTGATGGGAATGAAGAATACTATCTTTTTGTAACCACTTTGTTTTAATGTGGGTTGTATTTCATGTTTTAAGATCTAATTCTCTAAAACTCTAATCCCGAAAATATCCTCAACGTGTAATCTTGAGATAACTCAAGATTAAGTAAGGTTTAAGGATGGGGCCTTATAGTTGGTATCAGAGGTCGGTTTAGATAACTTTAAGAGTTAGAATTATATTAAATGATTATCCAAAAATATTTTTTTTGAAATGATATAGCATTTGAAGATTACCATGTTGCTTCATCTAAGACATGTTTGTTCAGAATGGTTTTCCACAGAGGAAACAGGGAAGCAATGCTAGGAAGGCATACAGAAGGAAATAACCTTCCGAATCAGCATCTAGAAATGGTCGGAATTGGAACTGAACAGTTTGTTGCAGTAATGGCGCAGTTGACTCAAGCGATAAATCGTGGTGGTATCCATGCACGAGATCAGCCAGATCAACCGTAGAGGAACATGTCAGTGGTGGAACATTTCATGAGGCAACATCCACCATCATTCAGAGGATCATGTGACCCTGTGCTAGCTGAAGGGTATTTAAAGCACTGGAGAGGATTTTTTATGTCATTGGGTGTTCAGACAATCAAAAGGTTAGTCTTGCTATTTACCGTTTGGAGGGTGAAGCAGATCAGTGGTGGTCTATGGTTAAAAATATCAGGGATGTCGATCAGATTGATGCTCTTGACTAGGATGAATTCAAAGGTATGTTTCTTGAGAATTATTTTCCTATGGCTGTTCGACTTAGGATGGAAAAACAATTCTTGGAATTGAGGCAAGAGGAAGACTCAGTGGCTCCCTATGAAGAACGGTTCACTCGATTGGCAAGGTATGCTCCAAATTTTATCCGAGACCTTGATAGTAAAATCAATCGTAAATATCGAAGATCATTGGCTTCTCGTGAGTTTAAAAGTTATGAAAAGATTGTTCGATGTGCTGAGAAGGTGGAAATGGAGTTTGTCGATGACCAAGTGTTCTATAACAACTAGCAGAAGAAGAGACCGAGGTGGCAGTAGAAAGGTAAGAATTCTTCAAAAAAGTCTTATGGCAAGAGAACTAAGTTTCCATCTTGTGATAAATGTGGAAAAAGGCATGCTGGGGAATGTCTTCTTAATTCTGGAATGTGCTACCGATGTGGTAAGATGGGACATAAGGCTCGTGATTGCACTGAATAGGATCAAGGTGAAGGTAAGAACAAATTTGATTTACAGTTAGTGAAATGTTATAAGTGTAGTGAGATGGGTCACTATTCAAATGAGTGTCCGACAAAGATCTTGAGTGATGGGAAGCAGTTAGACTACAAGCAGAAAGGGGTGGTGAAATCCTTTGCAACTACTTCAGCAGATGTCGGGCCATCAAATGAAGTTGAATCTGGTACATTGTTTGTTTTTTCAAATTATGCCAGTGTGTTGTTTGATTCGGGGTCTACACATTCATTCATCTCTGAAACCTTTTCTAGTAAAATGGGAATACCATCTCAAGAAATGACTCCTGAACTTTTGGTAAAAACACATGGGGGAAATGTTGAGGCAAAAATAATTTATAAGAATATTCCTATCTTTATCTGTGGAAATAACCTACTTGCAAACCTTATTTTTCTACCTCTAGTAGAGTTTGATGATATCCTGGGTATGGATTGGCTCTCTATTTACCATGCTAAGATTGACTTTAGAGATAAAGAAGTTTCTTTTCATAAATACTTTCAATTTGTTTACAAGAATGAACCCTTACTTTTGATAACATATCAAGAGGCCGAGAAACTTGTATAAGATGGAAATGAATGTTACCTTGAACACGTCGTTGAAAATAAAGGAACTGTTCAGATTAATGATGTGCCAGTGGTAAATGAGTATCCTGATGTTTTTCCTGATGAGTTGCCTGCAATAATACCAGATCGGGAAGTTGAGTTTACTGTTGACTTAGTTCCTGATGCTAATCCAATTTCAAAACCCCCTTATCGAATGGCACAAATTGAACTTTTAGAGTTGAAGGAGCAATTGCAAGATTTATTAGAGAAGGGTTTCATTCGACCTAGCACATCACCATGGGGTGCTCCTATTTTATTTGTTAAAGATAAAGATGGTTCTATGAGACTTTGCATTGATTATAGAGCCTTGAATAACATCACTGTTAAGAACAAATATCCTTTGCCTCATATCGATGATTTGTTTGATCAGCTCTAGGGAGCTTAGTTTTTTTCAAAGATTGGCCTGAGATCGGGGTACCATCAGCTGAAGGTAAAGGAGGCAGATATTCCGAAGACCACGTTCCGTACAAGATATGGCCATTATAAATTTTTAGTAATGCCTTTTGGGCTAACCAATGCACCTGTTGTATTCATGGACTTAATGAATAGAATTTTCCATGAGTTCTTGGATAAGTTTGTGGTGGTTTTCATTGATGATATTTTGGTGTTTTCTAAAAGTAAAGAGGAGCATGAAAGGCATTTAATAGTTATCTTGCAAACCTTAAAGGAAATGAAATTGTATGGGAAATTCAGGAAGTGTGAGTTTTGGTCACAACAAATTTCTTTCCTTGGTCACATTGTTTCTAAAGATGGAATAACTGTTGATCCGGCAAAAAAAAAGTTGTGGAAGAATGGCCATGACCCACAAATGTAACCGAGATTCGTAGCTTCCTTGGTTTGGCAGGCTATTACCGAAGGTTTGATAGAAATTTTTCATGGTTATCTAGTCCAATGACTAAGCTAACTCGGAAGGGTGGTAAGTTTATCTGGACAAAAGAATGTGATGATTGTTTTCAGGAATTGAAAATAAGATTTGTGAATTCTCCAGTTTTGGCACTACCTTCCAGGAATGGTGAGTTTGTTATATACAGTGATGCTTCATTTAAAGGACTTGGTTGCGTCCTATTGCAGAATGATCAGGTAATTGCTTTTGCTTCACGACAGTTGAAAACTCATGAGGTAAATCACCCAACACATGATTTGGAATTAGTTGCTATTGTTTTTCTCTTTGAAAATTAGGAGGCATCATTTGTATGGAGTAAAGTGTGAAATATATACTGATCACAAAAGTTTAAAGTATATATTCACTCAGAAAGAGTTAAAATTGAGACAGAGGAGATGGCTAGAATTAATCAAGGATTATGATTGTTCAATTCATTACCATCTGGGAAAAGAAAATAAAGTGGTTCATGCTTTGAGTCGAAAAAGTAATTCTTCATTAACAATGTTGCATATGGAACGTGATCCTTTGGTTAAGGTTTTGATGAACTTTGTCATAGAAGTTTTTGGTGCAGGAAGTCCTTCTGTTTTGTTTCAGGTAACAGTGAGATCTTCTCTATCAGATAGAATCAAGCAAGCACAGAAGCAAGATAGTGAGTTGCAGAAAAAGGTAGAGCTGGTTCAGAAAGGTAAGTTGCCTAAATTCAACATTGATAATGATTGTGTTTTGAGATTTGGGAAGAGATTGTGTATGCCTTGTGATTCGCAGTTGAAGAGAGAGTTGTTATTTGAAGCTCATAGTTCTCTGTTTTCAGTTCATCCGGGCAGTACTAAGATGTATAGAGATCTGTGGGAGTATTACTGGTGGGATGGAATGAAAAGAGATATTGCAGATTTTACTGTGAAGTGTTTGACTTGTCAGCAGGTTAAAGCAGAGCGACAGTTACCAAAAGGGATGCTTCAGCCTTTACCAGTGCCAGAGTGAAATGGGAGAATATATCCATGGACTTTGTTGATGGATTACCGAAGACATCTTGAGGTAATAATGCAATCTGGGTTATTGTTGATCGCTTGACCAAATCTTCTCATTTCCTTGCTATACGAGATATTTTCTCTCTTGATCAACTTTCTCGTTTGTATCTTAAAGAGATAGTCAGGTTACATGGAGTTCCTCTCTCCATTGTATCAGATCGTGATCCAAGGTTTACTTCTAACTTTTGGAAAGGCCTTCAGAATTCGTTGGGTACTGAATTAAATATTAGTACAGCTTTTCATCCTCAATCAGATGGGCAGTCAGAACGAACAATTCAGACATTGGAGGATATGCTACGAGCTTGTACTATGGATTATCAGGGAAGTTGGGACCAACATCTTTCTTTGGTTGAATTTTCATATAATAACAGTTTTCTTTCCAGTATACAGATGGCACCATTTCAGGCATTATATGGGAAGCGGTGTCGAACTCCAGCTTTATGGGATGAAGTGGGTGAAAGGAAGTTGATGGGACTAGAATTGGTAGAGGATATGGAAGAAAAAGTTCAGCTGATTCAGAATCACATGAAAACAGCTCAGAGCATGCAGAAGAGTTATGCGGACAACCGGAGGAAGGATCTATCTTTCGAGGTAGGTGATCATGTTTTTCTCAAGGTTTCTCCTTGGAAAAGTGTGATGAGATTTGGTAAGAAAGGAAAGTTGAGTCCAAGGTTCATTGGACCGTACGAAATTCTGGAGAGAGAGTCCAGAAGTAGTTCAGCTAGAGGAGAACCTATCTTATGAGGAACCACCGGTCTAGATTCTTGACCACAGGGAGCAAGTGTTACGGAATAAGGTGATTCACCAGGTAAAGGTTTTGTGGAAAAACCACATGATTGAAGAGAAAACATGGGAATCCGAAAATGCAATGAGGGATAAGTACCCCCATTTATTCGACAAGTAAATAAATTGCGGGGACGCAATCTTCTAAAGGGGGGAAGGATGTAACATCCCAAGTAAGTAATGAATAATAGATATTTTTATCTATATCTATTAATGATTAAGATAGTGTTTTAGAGTCTTAAAATGAAAATAAATCCCATCTTAAGCATGGAATACACTAATATTTTTAAAAGATTGTTTTACTTCCTTTTGATGGAAAACCATTTTTAAATCTATCTTTTGACAATTTTATAAGCTATGTTTTTCCAAATAAACTTATTCTTTATGATTGGTACATCAAAATTTACTTTGTGTGAATTTTTGGTATTTTTCTGACAATGTTAATTTTTTAATGAATAGTGAAAAATACAGCATTTTACATCAAAACTGCTTTTTAATCTAATTTATTTATATGATTAGATTATCTTTTGAATTGGTTTTGAAGTGAAATTAGAATATATTTTTACCATTTTATCAAATGATGGTCATTGGAATCAATTTCACTTTGAAATTAGACTTAAACTGGTGTCAATCTTTTGATACTTATTGTTTTATAAAAACACACTATTTGCTCTAACAGCGGGAATTAATTATTAAATTAATTAATGTGACTTATATGTTTGGAATTTTGTAAAATAGACTTCATTTTTGAATTTGTAATATCAAATATAGCTTAGTGTGGATTTTTGGTAATTTTCTGAAAAACTTCAATTTTTGATGAATAGTGAAACCAATATGTGGTACTTATAAAAACTGATTTTCCATTTAAATGAAATTTTCCCATCATTGTGTTTGGAATTTCAAAAATCAGACAAACATGGTTTTCATTAAGAAGTAAAATGTGGTTCAATGAGATTAAAATAATTTTTTTTGTGAATAGTAACTTATTATGTTTTAATCGCGATTAGTGGTAATTAGTGTAGTTTAAAGTAAAAATAATGCTTTAATAAAATAAGATGAGCTTGAAACATGCCCTACCCTCATTGGTTGTGTCATGGCCGACCACGAAAAGCCATGGGTCAACTTGGGGACCCCATGGATCCACTTTGGTTGGGAAATGACATAATAACTTTTTATTTAATATAAAAGTAAAAATAACACAAACATAATATGTTTTACAAAAACAACTTTTACATGGGGTTATAAACATCAGATTTTTGATTATAAATAGAAATTGGAAAGCTAAAAAGATTTCCTACATCATAGTTTTTTTTATAATTTTTATACTTTAAATAAATTAAATTATGTATGACACCATGATGATGGAGCGATGACCTCATTATTTAACTATTTAAATAAAATGGAAAGATAATGAATCATCTAAAACCTAAACATGGACAAAACCAATTGGATGAGTGGATTTCGAAGCCTTATCACCATATCATAGAATTATAGCAATGTGGTACCTTTTGAATCCAAATATCTTTTTAAAATAAAGTAACATATCTTTACATTCCAAAAGTGCCCCTCCTCTCCTCTTATAAAAGGCCCCCACCTCTACCTCATTTCACACACTCCTCAAGCCTTTGGATCGTCCAACCCCTGCCCATTTATTCTCTCCACATCCCTCTCCTCATCCTAGAGGATTCCCTTTGGGAAGAATCCTTTCAAAGGAAGCCTTTAGGCTCAAATCAAATGGAGTTACACTTTTAAAGATAATTCATTCTCTAATGTTCATTTGTTTTATTTTGCTTCTCCAACCCCCTAAACGCTTTTTATTTACTTCTTTTGTAACAACACCAGTATCTTAAATATACTAGGATTTTTTTATAAGATTTATTTGAGCTACACTCTCACACAACTACATCAAATGGTTAAAGAACATACGGTTTCCGTGGAGGGCGAAATTCTGCCTCCCGAAACGATGATTGTTCAATACTCATTTAACACCTTCAAAGGTGGCCATTATGATGACACTATTTTTATATATGATATATGATATGTTTATGTTTTCCTTAAGCTTCTCTTTTTTTCATTTTGGGCATACTTTTATGGTTTCCATTATGGGTAAACACGATATCTTCATTTTAGGAAGTGCGGACTACCGCCCCCTGAAAGTGATTTGATTCGTTAATAGCATATGTGGGATTTTTAAAGGATAAAGTTAATGATATTATATATGTTATTATACTGGAATTATAATATACTCTTATATCATTATGATTCCATTCCATAAAATACGAAATTGAAATGGAAGTAGCGTTCATGCGTACGTACGGCTTACCGTCTCCATGAACGGTGCATTTCATTTCTTACCTCTAAATGTGATGTAATATTATAAATACATATATATGATGAATATGTATGATATATATGTTATCCAAATCATTAATATAATTCTGGATATAACGAACCTTTGACCAAATTAACAACATTTAAGTGTATGAAGTCTATTTTTGACTTAAGAACCAAATACCGACAAAATGAACATTATTAACTTAAATGATTACATGATGTTCATAACATGGTATAAAAGGACTAATGAACATGAAAAAAGGTTCTTAAGAAAGTAGAGATTAACTCAAGTTTATTATTCAGGAGATTAAAGAACGGTCGGGTCATGTCAGATACGAGGTAAGGGAACTTCTTAACCCAATTTCCATTCTTTGGGTTAATCTCCTACTTTAAAATTACGTCATGATATTATTATGTCCTATCTTGTATTTGTACATTATTTATGTGTATGTATAGTGAATACAAATAATAGATCTATTTTATTTAAAAAAATGATCTTTGTATGGGACTTCGTCTCAATCTCATTTCATTGAGGCATATTTTGGTTTTATACACAACCTTCTTTTATACGGTGTATAAACCCCTTCGACTTTTACGTTTATTAAAAAGGAATCTTTTTTATACAAAGCATTTACTAAACGACAAAAGGGAATGTTTTTGTCGTACTAATGCGGCGACAATGACTTCTCTGTCGTCATGACCGTTATTTGAGTTTCGGCTTCCTCTACAAGCCATACCTTCTTTTTAAAAGAAAAATAAATACCATGTTTTACTTTTATTTTATTTTGGTATTGAAAATGGTTTTCACAATGTTTTTTGTGTTGTATTGATATCTTGTGATTGAAATGTGGAAATGTTATGTTTCCTTTATGAATGTTTTATGTGATACGATTATGTTATGGTTCTCGGGTATTATTATGAAGACGGGTGGTTCTGTGATAAACTAAGTGATGGTGAGCCCAATATAGATCTCCAATGCATTGGGTAACACGAAGAGGTGAAACGTTAAGGTTTCTCCGAAGAGATTTAGGGAATATACTGTGATGGGTATTACAAACGTAACCAAGAGGGTTACTCCCTATGTAAGATTGTTATGAATGCCTCAAGTTACCTTTATGTCATATGATTTCTATGATTTACTCATGATTTGATGAGGTATGTTAAAGTTCTTATGTTTTATGGGTAAAATATGATCTCATCCTTTTTTATATATGTACCCATGTTTCCTTTCCATATTTTTATATCCCTTACTGAGCTTTTTATGCTCATCCAAATTTTTTTTGAAATTTTTCTCACAGGTCAAGGGAAAGGTACATGATATGATGATAGTGTCAAGGAGGTGTCTAGAAAGAATCCATGTTTATTTTAAATATGTTTCCATTGATGGGAATGAAGAATGCTATCTTTATGTAACCACATTGTTTTAATGTGGGTTGAAATGCATGTTTTAAGATCTAATTCTCTAAAACTCTAAACCTGAAAAGATCCTCAACGGGTAATCTTGTGATAACTCAAGATTAAGTAAGCTTTAAGGGTGGGGCCTTATAGTTAGGCTGCCAAATTTTCGTAAGACATCCAACCTCTCTCTTTCTTTTTATGTACTTTCCTTTATGTCTCTTATTTTAAGCTCCTATTTGTTTTGTTGGGGGATGATATTTAATATAAATATTTCTGTAAATTTTATGTTAATATTATTAGAGACCATATTTTATCTCATCAATCCATTCTATGATGTTTTATGTGGCGCCGTTAGGCTGCCGAGTTTTTGTAAGAGATTTTTCATCTCTCCTTTATTCTCGTGAGATTTATGCTACATTTTCCACCATTTCCTTTGAGTGGTATATGTAATGCCCATTATTATACTCTTTGTGTAATATAATTTCATATATGTGTATTTATATCAATTTTTTATTGTTTTTCATTCAAGGGGTTTTTGTTTTGAAAGATACCCAAGTCGGTAAAGGAACCTTTCACCCTCCTCTTTTTAAAAGACTTCATTTGTTATGTATTTTAATTTACATATTATTATGTAAGGATAAGTTCTTATATATCCTTATGGATGTAAAATTTATTTCCAAGTGATTAGATACACTTTTTGTCTCATCAACTCATTTTATGAATTTTAAAGTGACGCTGTTAGGCTGTCAAAATTTTACAAGGGAACTTCTTAACCCAGTTTCGATTTCTTTGGGTTCACCTTGTAGTTATTGATTATTTCATTATATGAATATGTGTGAAGGACCTCGGATTGTTTTACACTTAGTATACACTTATATTAGGTGTATTTATATTTGTGACACATAATTATGAGATTGATTTATCCTTAATTTATGGATACCTTCTTTATAATCGACTTTATCTCATTTTTCATTTCTATTGAAGCTTCATTGTTGTTATGGACCAATTCACTCTTATATAGTGTATATACTGTCCTTTGACATATTATATCATGAATAATTTTATTCTCATGATATTATAATGTTATTAATAAATGTTATTCCTCAATTATTTGTTTTCATGTGTCTCATTTTGTTAGAAACCCTTTAACTAAAATATCATTTTAAATGTTTTAATGATTTATTCTTATAAATATTTATCATTAATATCCATGTTTTAAATATGGTTTTAAGGATTTATCTATATGGGTATTAATGGTATAAAATGGTAAAATATTCAAATTGGTATGGGACACTTTTATTCAAACATATCTTTATTTAATGTTTTAAATGGTTTTGAAAATGGTTTTTAGAATGGATTCATTATTTCAATATCTTAAAATGTTGTATTGTTATGCCAATGTGGGAATGTTATATTTACTTGGTGATTAAGTTAGGTGCTATGATTATGTTATGGTTCTTGGGCATTGTTTATGAAGACAGGTGGTTCTGTAATAAACTAAGGGCAGGTGAGCTCGATATAGCTCTCCAATGCATTGGGTAATGCGAAGGGGTTAAACGTTAAGGTTTCTCTGAAGAGAATTAGGGAATATACTGTGATGGGTATTCCAAAAGTAACCATGAGGGTTACTCCCTACGTAAGAATGTTATGAATGCCAAATGTTACCTTAATGTCTTATGATTTTTATGAGTTATTCATAAATCTTATGATTTCATGAGGTATGTTAAATTGCTTATTATTTATGAGTAAAGTATGATTTCATTGATTCTTATGTATACATGGACTAATGTTTTCTTTCCATATTGTTATAACCCTTACTGAGCTTTTTAGGCTCATCCCAACATTTTTTGAAATGTTGTTCACGGGAAAAAAGATGAATAGGGTAAAGGATGGGATCAAGGAAATGGCAGGCTGTCTAAAACAAGGAACTAGAGATGACTATTTTTTTCAAGAGTTTTTATTTTTGTGAAAAAAATGGAAGCTGAGTAGATGTGTCTACTTTGTAAACTATGAGATGTAATAGTTATGTCCTAATTCTCTAAAACTCTAATCCTAAAAAGATCCTCAATGTGAATACAGTGAGGAAATACAGTGATCAGTCATAATCTATTATCATATCTCATAATCATATATAGTTCATTTTCAACTCCTTCTATGTGAATATATATTTCATTATTTTATGATCAAAAATTATATCACACTATTCACAACAATGATAATGCCTTAATATCATTAATGAAAAATTAGAACCACTAACTCCAAATAAGGGTTTGGGTAATTTTTCCCATGAATCATCATTTTTCATGAGTAAAATTATATAACCATGTTATTCTACATAAAAATGTATCCCAATCCCTTCTTCTATGTTTATCTATAGATTTTAAACACTTTTCCATTCTAGGTTAATTTAATCATAGATGCACTGAATAATCATATCTCCTGTTCTATACAAATGTTTCTTCAATTCCATTTTCAAGAGGATCATGGAACCCTTTATGAGTAATCATGTTCATATGATTAGATAGTCATGACAAAATCTCCATAAACATTTGGTAATATATTTCTAAACCAATATTCTATGGATCAAAGTCATTGTGCTTTGTCTAAGACCACATTAAATAGCTTTCTTCTTTGATGGATCAACATATATACACCCTTTTGATAATATATGTCACAATCACGAAATTGTTTTGAGAAATAGTTCACTCATTGTAAATTTCGAATATTGATTCCCCTTCCTTGGGGACTTTAGTAAAATTCTATAGTGGTATTAATGATCTTAAATATTATTTTAAAATAGAATAATATTATCTATAATAACCACCAAAAATTGATCAATGCAATCTCTACATACTATTGTAATAAAATCCCTATATATATAAGGGGAATTAATAATATTGAAGGGAATCACAATATATTCAGTTTCTATACCTTTTATGGAATTTTTTATTGGGTGAATCCTCTTTCTATACACTCGATTGGTGATATCATGAATGAACATCAATATTGGAGATGTATTGAGATCTATGAAATTGATGAAACAACTTATCCATACCTGGAAGGGGATACTTATTTTGGCTCATGATCTTGTTCCACTAATAATATTCCATATATAGTCTAATTGATCTAAAATTATTTGTCCCAAAAAAAATATTTTCACCGCAATGTGACACACTTAGACAAATGAATCCATTATCATGGATTTCATGTATATTCCTCTTCAATTCCTACAACTCAATTCTGACTAATTAAATGGGAGTATCATAATTTAGTGTGGAACAAGTAATGAGCTATATTGAGAACACAACTTCATGTTTTTGGTGATGGATATATAATTATTCTGAAAAATCAACCATAAGATTCTAAATAATAGGCATATCATCAATGTTGATTTTCATTGAAAATGTTTGAGTTAAATAAACCTAATTAATGGGAATTAATACCCATAAACTAGAGTAATTCATATAGGATGTTAATCACAATTGTTGAATAGTTATAAGATAATAGTTTGGTTTTAAATAATAAACATAAAATCCTTTCCCCGATTATTTATGTGGGATTTTGGAGGAGAACTAAAATCCATTCATATGATGACATAAAATTCAACCAAAGGAGAATGAAATTATTTATAGGAAGAACAGTCCCATACACATCAAATGTTGAGGAGTCCTAGAATTGAGATGAAATCATTATACCTTTAGATGTTTTCACTTATTTTTCTACATATAATAATATTTTTGGAATATCAATACCCTTACACAATTTTATAGATATGGAAGCTGTTCTATCTATAGATTAAAATTATAAATTAACAATTCTAGATTGGATGGTATGTATACATTTCACCATTTCATTTTCTCACACCTCATCAAAAACATTGATGGCATGAGATTGAACCATATACCACCATATAATATGTTGCTAACAATGATCATCATCATTAACATTCTCATTTGGGAATGGGTTAGCATAATCCTTATTCACCGTACAATTGTATCACAGAAGCCAGGGTGGTTCACTCTGTGGCACTTTTCTACCATCGCGTTGTTACCAAACATCTTCCCATAAAATTGGTAATCGAATTCCCTGTGATCATTCCTTCCTCTCATAAAATAATATTTATAGTCTTTAATAATATTCCATCCATGATTCATCAAAAAAATTGAGAATAAAGGAAATATCATCTTCTTATCTACATGTTTTTTATATTTTCCATTGAACTATATATTATTTTTCCTTCTCAAAAAACCAAGAGATTTATACATAACTCGAACATCCACTTCAACCAAGATTATAAAACCACTAATATCTTCATAGCTACTTAATAATCCAAAGGAAAAGTCCCTTCTGATACTTGTATTTAATACACCGAAGAACCTATCAACTTTACATTCAAGTGGGATGATAATACCGTAGGCATACCTCACAAGTCATGTGATATTAACCTAGTTGGTACAAAAATATTAATCATACATTTTGATTAAATCAATATACTTCTTCTCCAACTTTATACAAAAATACATGGAATGTATGTAACACCCCAAGCATCTACGGTACACTTCTCTTGGAATAATGCGATAGCGTGTGTTGTACGCAACATCGAGTTCTAACACACCACAACCAGTCTAACTAGTCGTTATGAAAATTAATACCTACTTTTTGAAAGTATATATATTTTATATTTCAAAATGGACTTCATTTTTGGATTCAGAATATCGAAATTATCCTAAGTTGAATTTTTGGTATTTTTCTGAGAACTTCCAGTTTTTATGAATAGTGAAAAATACTAAAAAAACATTTTTAATCAAAATAATTTATAGTGATAAATTATATTATTTAGTGGTTTTATAGTATAATTAGAATATATTTTTACCATTTTATCCAATGGTGTTCATTATAATTAATTTCACTTTGAAATTGGACATAAACAATTGTCTAACTTTCGATATATATTGTTTCTTAAAAACACGCTATTTGTTGTGACAACGGGAATTAATTATAAAATTAATTAATGAAACTTTAAAGTTTTTAATTTTGTAAAATAGAAATCATTTTTTAATTCTGAATATCAATTATAGCTTAGGGTAAAATTTTGGCATTGGTCTGAAAAACTTCAATTTTTGATGAATAGTGAAACTACTAAGTGGTAGTTCAAAACCGAATTTTTCATAAAACATAATTTTACCGCTTCTGTGATCGAAATTTCAAAATTCCGAGACACACAGTTAATATTAAGGATTAAAATTTTGTTCAATTAGATGAAAATAATTTTGGTGAATAATAACTTTTTTACTTTTATTTGCCAGGGTTAAAAGTAAATAGGGTAATTAAGGGTAAAATGGATTTTAATTTTACCCTAACACATGTCCTAATTCAATTGGACACGTGTATGTCGACGAAATAATCTTTAGAAATAATATATTATCATTTAGGTGAACTTGTATTAGATTAGGCCATTTATTATTATTTAATTCAAAGAAGAGTTAAAAGAGTTAAAATCAATGTTTATTTACTAAAAAAATTATAATATAGGGTTATACATAAGATAAATTCGATTGTAAATATTCATTAGAAATATATAAATATTTCCAACTTAATTATTTTTTATTTATAATTTTTAGATATTATATAATTTAATTTATTTATGACACAATGATGATGCAGACATTACCATAATAGTGAAAAATTAAAATAATTGATAGTATAAATACCCAAATAAATATAATTTGAGACTTTTAATGAATTAAAGTAATTTTATAGGATAATATTACATATTAGGATTTATATATTTGACTTTTTTAGAATTAATCATTCTGTTATGAGTTTTACAAAAATCATTTATTCAATAGTGTCAAAATTGACATTAAAGAGTTTTTAAAACAAATATTATATTATTAATTGATATTAAATTCCTAAAAATCTAATGTTCGACCAAGAGACATATACCATGATAGGTGTATCATTAATGGACCACTTTGGGGTCTCTTGGATGTATATAGTATGTTTATTAACCATATAATATAAAAATACCAAGAGACATTGTAAAAGTGAAACTAATTAACTAAGAGTTTATACTTAATGATAAGGTTAATATAGTAACCCAAACCTGTCTAAATTCTATAGGATGAGTGATTTTCAACCTATCCCCACCTTAACCTTTAAATAATCAACTTTGGGGCCATTAGAAACCGAATATGAATTTATTATAAAATAATATTTCTAGATTTTCCAAAGGTTCCCCTCAACCATCTTATAAAAGGGAACTCTCCATTTTCATTAACTCACACCTTAAAAGCCTTATATATCGGCCAAAATCTGCCCAAATACTCTCTCAACTTCCCCCACATCATCCTAGAGGCCTTCCTTTAGTCATAAATCTATTCTAAGAGCCCATTTGATCAAATCAAAAGGAAGAACCCGAAGAAGAGGTAATGATTTCACCACCCTTTTCCAAGTTCCTTTCTTCTTCCACAACTTCCTTCTTTATTATTACCATTCTAAAATAATAACTACAGTATATTATATATACTATGATGTTATTATAAATATGGTACAACCATATTCAGTATTCTATCCATCCTTTGAATAACAGGTCACCATACGTGCGTACGTACGGCTTACCGTCTCCACGTCGTGGTGTAATTGTTATTCAATAAATTATTATTTGGATGGGTATAATAATGATGTGTAACTAATTTAAATAATAAATATACCATGATAATTATTCTTTATATATGATATACCATCCAATTATATATTATTTTAATATCAAAATAATGATATTGTCGCTCGTGCGTACGTACGGACTACCGTCTCCACGAACGCGATAAGATTCATTCTCCATTGTATCCATTCAAGTATATATCTAATTTTATGATTAATAATAGTATCTAAGGACTTGATATCATTCTGGATATGATTAAGATACAAATTATCCATGACAAACACAGATTACATTACAAAACATATAAAAGAAAATAAGTAAGTTAACACCCAAAACAACTATAATACTACGATATTATTAAAAAAATAAATGTTAAAAGATCTTATATGATATCATATTCTTGTTTAATTTAATAACAATTATTTCACCATTATACAGGAGGTTAAACTACCCCAACCATGGAAAATTACAAGGTAAGGGTTTATTTCGCAATCTATTCATTATCTGAGATTGTTTATACGTAATAATCTACTGGGATTTCTTTTTCATCCACATCCATGTTTCTTAAGAATTTATTTCAAAACTTTTTGCTATTTACAAGAATATGGGTTAAAAAAATTTATACCCTTGTGTGAATTTTTATAAGAGGTTTATAATGGAATATTTTTGTCATTTTCCAAACAAGGTTCTTTTTAACCATTTCGGCGTAATTAAGGTAAGAATGTTTTTTTAAAATATACGGCGGGTGTGGCTATTTTTTGCCGTTATAAAACCTTCAAAGCTTCCCTTAAAAGCTTATATTAATATTTTCAAATAAAATGTTTTATTTTATAAATATATGAATTCATAATTGAAAGGGATATTTCTCTAAAAAGAGTTTTATTTCATCTATGTCAAAATCCTTTGATGGATTTTATGCTTATTTGAAGTTGATTTATTATGATACAAAACATCTATATTGTATTGAAGGTTTTGTGATATGTTTGAATATGGATGTGTTATTTTATACCATTCATGGTTTATGGATGATTTATTTACATTTCGTATGCTAGTTTTAATACGAATGTTTATATTATGTTTAAACCTTTTCATATGGGAATGCATTGGACCTAATATGTGACAGGTGGAGCCCGCTATAGCTCCTCGATGCATCAGTAGGTCTCATGAGACAAACTAGTGTCTTGGCACAAGGCCTTGAAAAAATCTTATTTGTAGTCTTGGCACGAGGCCTTGGCTATGTGGTTATGATATTCTGGCATTATGAATTCCATCATTATGAAAGTGGCTATTTATATTGCATTTGATTATTCTATTAGTAGAATATCCATGTGAATAAGTAAATGTAATTATTTCATTTTATTTTTCCCATACTATGTTGAAGTTCACGTTTAAAAGGCTTTGGTTTTAGTTATACACTGCCTTAAATGTTTATTCTTATTTATGAAAGTTTATGCTATATTGTTATCCTTATTGAGCATTTGAGCTCACCCCTTTTCTATGTTTTATTTTTCCCATGATGTGAAGAAGTAAATTATGAATGACCTGTAGGGATATTATTAGGGGATAATAGTGTGGACTATGGAGACAATATGTTGTTGTAGTAGTTTTTCACTTTATGATGTAATGTAAAACTTTGTGAATATATCTACTGTTTCCAAGGCTACTCAACCAATCGGTCATTCGAGATTTGATCTTTCTTGTGATCATGCCAATGTTATGTAATAATGCACCGACTCTGGGTAACTGGGGTCGGGGCATTAGATTTGGTATCAGAGGAAGTTTAATACAAACCTTGGAAGCTATATTTAGATAAACTCTGATTAGAGCACATAGACCTAAGATGCACTTTGAGGATTAGAATAGAAGAACTTCGTAGAATTTTGGTATTGTAGAGATTTTGTGAGTTTTCCGAGAAATACATCCCTATCTGGATACGAGCAAGTAGAGGCGGCTCTAGCACAGATGTACCTAGGGGTAAACCCTGAAAAAAACGCTTTGAGCTAGACTCGAATGGGAAATGGTGCACGACAATGGGCCTTGCTTCACTCTTGGTTACGACTCTCCCGAGGGATATGCTTAGGATAAATCTCATTATCATTAAAAATCATTATGAAAGGTTTATAAGTATATACATACTCAATGAAAACATTTTTATGATTATGGATTATATCCATAAATAGATCAATTTATGTTAAGTGTTTTATAAGTATGGAATTATGTATTTTGATTCATAAACTGATCTAGTTTATGCCATTGTTTAGAAATGGCACCTAGTGGATGAAATGGAAACCGTATCAATGCACGCTCTCCATGTAGGGACTTCCCACCTACTCAAGATAATTATAGGGGAGCTGGTGATGCAACTGGTGTCGATCAGCTAATCACCATACTGGGACAACTCACTCAAGTTATGAATAATAACCTTACCCGTATGGAGCAACCTGATCCGCAGCATGGAGGATCAATGTTAGATCACTTCATGAGGCAGCACCCACCAACATTAAATGGGAGTACAAATCCATTAGTAGCTGAGCAATGGATAAGTTCCCTAGA
The DNA here is from genome assembly GCA_963277665.1 of Viscum album. Taxonomy (NCBI): domain Eukaryota; kingdom Viridiplantae; phylum Streptophyta; class Magnoliopsida; order Santalales; family Viscaceae; genus Viscum; species Viscum album. The sequence continues at coordinate 550,961,859 of OY728125.1, read as the reverse complement.
TAAAATATTTCAGGCTTTGGGGACTAGTGAAAGGGAAAAAGTTATCATGGCAGTTTACCGCCTCACTAGAGATGCTGATCAATGGTGGTCATTGATTAGAAACACGAATGAAGATTATGATCTATTAAAATTAAATGGATAGAGTTCAATGATCTATTTATAGAAAAATACTTTCCTTGTGACCATCGAGCAGATATGGAAAGGCAATTTCTGAGTCTGAGACAAATGGAGGATGAGAATGTTGCAAAGTACGAGGATAACATTACAAGGTTAGCAAGGTATGCTGGAGATTATATATGTAACCCAAGAAGTAAGATTGATCGTTTCTTTGATGGGTTAAAACCATTTCTCCATCGAGCATTAGTCTCACAATCCTTCTCATCGTACGAAGACATTGTCTTATGTGCTATCAAAATCGAAAAACAATTCTCTAAGTCTTATGACTTTAATGCAAAGCATGAGAAGAAGATATCTGCTAATCAATCTGGGAATGGAAATGAGGGGAATAAGGAAAATGTTAAATATCCATCCTATGGTAAATGTGAGAAGAAACACCGTAGTACTAGCTTGAAGGGAATGGGTGTATGTTACAAGTGTGGTGAAAAAGGCCACAAAGATCGTGAATGCAAAAGAAATAAGGAAGCTAGAAATGTTCAATACTACAATTGCAGAGAGATGGGACATTATGCAAATGAATGTCCTAAGAGTTAGGGGAACTTACCTCAGAAAAGGCCAAAGGATCAAGGCCAAGCTTATGCTATCACTACTGCTGAGGTAGAAGCTCCGAAAGACGTGGTGGCTGGTAATTTAATGTTTTCCTCAAGTTTAGAAAATGCATTATTTGATTCTGGATCATCACATTGTTTCATATCTTCCCAGTTTGCTATGAAAATTAGATATTTCCAATTTGATTTAACAAGGGAGTTGTCAGTTAAAACTCTTAAGGGAAGTATCATTGCAAGAATGTTTTGTGAATCAGTCCCCATTAGAGCACATAAATGTTCTTTATCCGCTGATCTCATCGTCATACCTATGATTGCGTTTGATATAATCCTTGATATGTATTGCATTTCGGATTATGATGCTAATATTTATTGTAAGAATAAGGAGGTTACGATTTTTGATGATAATGATAAGGAACACCTTATCATTATAGCAGAATCGTCACCACCTAATTCTTATCTAGATACACCCCCAGTAGCTCAACTAAATTAAATTATTGGGGAGGAAGAGAATGAAATGAATGTGGGTGAGGAAAGGAATTTTCAAATAGAGGATGTACCTATTGTGAAAGAATATGTAGATGTGTTTCCGGATGATTTACCTGGACATCCTCCAGAATGAGAAGTTGAGTTTAACATTTATTTAATTCCTGGAACAAGGACTATATCGAAGACCCCTTATAGAAAGACCACTGTATAATTAGTTGAAATAAAGAAACAACTAGAGGAATTGAGTAATAAGAGATTTATTCGCCCTAGTGTTTCTACATGGGGAGCCCCTGTTCTTTTTGTTAAAAAGAAAGATGGATCTATGAGGTTATGTATCGACTACAGGGAGATCAATGCTATTACAATAAAGAACAAGTATCCCCTACCTCACATTGATGATTTATTTGACCAACTTCATGGAGCTCAATACTTTTCAAAGATTGACCTTCGATCAGGATACCGTCAGTTGTGTGTAAAGAAGGAAGACATTCCGAAGAGATCATTTCGAACCGGGTATGGGCATTACGAGTTTACTGTAATGCCTTTTGGATTGACTAATTCACCCTCTGTATTCATGGATATGATGAATAGAGATTTCAAGGAATATCTTGATGAATTTGTGGTGGTATTTATTGATGATATCTTGGTATACTCTAAAATCATTGAGGATCATGAAAGTCACTTGCACATTATCCTGAAGACTCTGAGATGACATGAATTATATGGGAAGTTTAGCAAGTGTGAATTCTAGCTTCATGAGATTTCTTTTCTTGGTCATATTGTCTCCAAATATGGAATCTCTATTGATCCTTCTACGACCAAGGTAATCCTAGAATGGCCAGCACCTACGAGTATAACTAAGGTACGTAGTTTTATTGGGTTGGTAGGTTATTATCGATGTTTCGTCCAGAATTTTGCCCGATTGGAAAAACTATTAATGAAGCTCACACATAAAGGGGTTAAATTTGTTCAGACAAAAGAGTGTGAAGAATGTTTCAAATAAATGAAGAGAAGATTAGTCAATGATCCTATATTGACTCTACCATCTGGGAATGATGGGTTCGTTATTTATAGTGATGCATCGAAGAAAGGACTTGGTTGTTTCCTTATGTAGAATGATAGGGATATTTCTTATGCATCACGACAGTTAAAAATTCATGAGAAAAACGATCCTACTCATGATCTTGAGTTACCAGCTGTGATATTTGCTTTGAAGATATGGATTAACTACATCTATGATGAAAAATGTGAGATTTATACTGATCACAAGAGTTTGAAGTATATTTTCTCACAAAATGAACTCAACATGAGGCAAACGAGATGGCTTGAATTACTCAAGGATTATGATTATACGATACACTACCACCCGGGGAAAGATAAAAAGGTGGAAGATGCTTTCAGAAGAAAAGATCATGGAGTTTTGAACAATATGATAATTGAAAGGGATCCAATTTTAATGGATCTAGTGAAGATGGACATGGGAATAACCAGGGAAGGTGAAACATCAATGCTTTTTCAAATGGTTTCCAAACCATATTTTACTAGTAAGGATTAAGAGTTCTCAGACTGATGATGATGAATTTCAAAATAATATTAAAGCTGTGAATGATGGGGGATTGAGAGACTTTGTGTATGAAGATAGAATTTTGAAATTCAGGAAGAGGCTTTGTGTTCCCGATATACCTGATCTAAAAATGAAATTGTTGGATGATTCTCATAGTTCCAATTTCTCTATACACCCTGGGATCACCAAAATGTATAGTGATTTGAGGGAACATTTTTGGTGGGATAATATGAAGAGGGAGATTTCTGATTTTGTGTCAAGAAGTATGGTTTGTCAACAAGTAAAAGCTGGAAGGCAACAGCCTGGAGGAGACATGCAACCTCTTACCATACCGGAGTGGAACTGGGACAATATTACGATGGAATTTGTCATGGGTCTACCAAAGAGTCCTAGAAGGAACGATGCAATATGGGTCACTGTTGATCGTCTTACCAAGTCAGCACATTTTCTTGTTATAAGAGAAGATCTACCACTGGAACGTCTAGCAAGACTATTTATTAATGAAGTTGTGAGACTTCATGGAGAACTCCTATCAATTTTTTCTGATTGTGATCCCCGTTTTAATTCAAGATTCTGGAAATGTCTTTAGACAGCCATGGATACTGAACCTCATTTGAGAACTGCCTACCACCCACAAACAGATGGACAATCAGAACGAACTATTCAAACCTTAGATGACATGTTGAGATCCTTCTCACTTGATATTCAGGGTATGTGGGATCAATATTTACCTCTGGTAGAATTTTCCTACAACAATAGCTTCCATTCGAGTATTCTTATGGAACCATATGAAGTGTTATATGGAAAGAGATTTCACACACCAACTTTTTGGGATGACGTTGGTGAAGGAAAACTTGTAGGCCCAGAACTGGTGGAGGAAACGATGTAAAAGGTGAAGGTAATCCAAAACCATATCAATACAGCTCAAAGTAGGCAGAAGAGCTATGCTGATAATCGAAGGAAGGATATGGAATTTCAAGTCAGTGATCATGTTTTCTTGACGGTATCTCCATGGAAGGGAGTCATACATTTTGGTATGAAAGGTAAATTGAGTCACAGGTACATCGGACCTTTCGAAATTCTAGAACGAATTGGGGCTGTAGCTTACCGATTGGCAATACCTCCAAGTCTCTCCAAAGTTCACGATGTGTTCCACATATCTCTGTTGAGGAAATACATTCCTGACCCAACGCATGTACTCACCTATGTGAAATTAGAACTGGAACCCGATCTGTCTTATTGCGAAGATCCCTTCAGGATTCTTGATACGAGAGAACACGTACTGAGAAACCAGACGACTCGTCTGGTAAAAAAATTGTGGAGAAACCATAAGATGGAATAGGCAACATGGGAACCCGAGGAACTAATGATGAAGAACCACCCAAGTCTTTTCATGCAGTAGTATTCTAGAAATTTTGTGGAAAAAATTATTTGAAGGAGGGGAGAATGTAACACCCCAAGTTTCTACGGTACGCTTCTCTTGAAATAATATGATAGTGTGATTTGTATGCAACATCGAGTTCTAACACACCACAACCAATCAAACCAGTCGTTATGAATAGTAATACATACGTTTTGAAATTATATATATTATATATATTCAAAATGGACTTCATTTTGGGATTCAGAATATCGAAATTATCCTAAGTTTAATTTTTTGTATTTTTCTAAAAACTTCAAATTTTATGAATAGTGAAAAATACTTAAAAACAACTTTTTAATAAAAATAATATATAGTGATAAACTATATTATTTAGTGGTCTTAAATTATAGTTAGTATATATTTTTTCCATTTTATCCAATGGTTTTCATTATAATTAATTTCACATTGAAATTGGACATAAAAAATTGTCAATCTTTTGATATATATTATTTCATAAAAACACGCTATTTGTTTTGACAGCGGGAATTAATTACAAAATTAATTAATGCAACTTTTATGTTTGGAATTTTTTAAAATAGACATCATTTTTGAATTCGGAATATCAATTATATCTTAGGATGAAATTTTGGCATTGTTCTGAAAAACTTCAATTTTTGATGAATAACGAAACTACTAAGTGGTAGTTAAAAAACTGAATTTTTTATAAAACATAATTTTACCGATTCTGTGATTGGAATTTTGAAATTCCAAGAGACACGGTTAATATAAAGGATTAAAATGTGGTTCAATGAGATTAAAATAATTTTTGGTGAATAGTAATTTTTTACTTTTATTTACCACGGTTAAAAGTAAATAGGGTAATGAAAGGTAAAAATGATATTAATATTACCGTATCACAAGTTCTAATTCTATTGGGAAAGTGTATCTCGACCAAAAATAACCATAGGAATAAATTATTATCATTTTGGTCCACTTGGATTAGATTAGGACATTTATTATTATTTAATACAAAGAATAGTTAAAAGAGTTAAAATCAATGTTTATTTACTAAAACATTTTTAATATAGGTTTATAAATAAGATAAATTCGATTGTAAATATTAATTAGAAAGCTAACTTGATTTCCTACATAATTATATTTTATTTATAATTTTTATATATTAAATTATTTAATTTATTTATGACATAATGATGATGCAGTAATTACCATAATAGTGAAAAATTAAAATAATAGATGTTATAAATACCCAAATATATATAATTTGAGACTTTTAATGAATTACACTAATTTTCTAGGATAATATGACATATTATGATTGCTTTAATTGACTTTTTTTGAAGTAATAATTCTGTTATGATTTTTACAAAAAACAATTTGGGAATAGTGTCAAATTTGACATAAAAGAGTTTTTTAAAACAAATATTATATTATTAATTGATATTAAATTAATAAAAAACTAAGTTTCATACAAGAGACTGATATCATGATAGGTGTATCATTAATGGACCACTTGGGGGGTCTCTTGGATGTATATAGTATTTATATTAACCATATAATATAAAAATACAAAGAGACATTTGTAAATGTGAAAGTAATTAACTAAGAGTTAATACTTAATGATAAGGTTAATATAGTAACCCAAACCTATCTAAATTATTTTGGTTGAGTAGTATTATACCTATTACCACCATAACCTTTATATAATCCACTTTGGAGTTATTAGAAACCGAATATGTATTTATTATAAAATAATATTTCTAGCTTTTCCAAAGGTGCCCCTCACACCTCTTATAAAAGGGCACTCTCCCTTTTCATTAACTCACACATTAAAATCCTTTTGGCTCAGCCAAAATCTGCCCAAATACTCTCTCAACTTCCCTAAATTCATCCTATAGGAATTAATTTAGTCATAAATCTATCTTAAGATCCCTTTCTATCAAATCAAAAGGAAGAACCTGAAGAAGAGGTAATGATTTCATCACCCTTTTCCAAGTTCCTTTCTTCTTCCACTTCTTCCTTATTTGTTATTACCATTCTAAAATAATAACTCCATTATATTATATATACTGTGATGTTATTATAAATATTGTACAACCATAATCAGTATTCTATCCATCCTTTGAATAACATGTCACCATACGTGCGTACGTACGGCTTACCGTCTCCACGTCGTGGTGTAATTGTTATTCAATAAATTATTATTTGGATGGGTATAATAATGATGTGTAACTCATTTAAATAATAAATATAACATGATAATTATTCTCTATATATGAGATACCATCCAATTATATATTATTTTAATATCAAAAGAATGATATTGTCACTCGTGCGTACGTACGGACTACCGTCTCCACGAACGCGATAAGATTCATTATACATTGTATCCATTCAAGTATAATTCTCATTTGATGATTCATAATAGTATATAAGTACTTGATATCATTTTGGATACGATTAAGATACAACATATCCCTGACAAACATAGCTTACGTAACAAAACATATAAAAGAAAACGTGTAAGTTAACACCTGAAACAACGATAATACTAAGATATTATTAAAAAATCAATGTTAAAAGATCATATATGATATCATACTATTGTATAATTTAATAAAAATTATTTCATCACTATACATGAGGTTATCCTACCCCATCCAAGGAAAAGAAAAAGGTAAGGGTTTATTTCGTAATCTTTTCATTATCTGAGGTTGTTTATACGTAATAATCTACTGGGATTTCTTTATCATCCACATCAATGTTTCTTTAGAATGTATTTCAAACATTTTTACTATTTACCTGAATATGGGTTAAAGACATTTATACCCTTGTTTGAATTTATACAATAGGTTTATAAAGGAATCTTTCAGTCGTTTTCCAAACAAGGTACTTTTTAACCTTTTCGGTAGAATTAAGGTAAGAATGTTTTTTAACATATACAGCGGGTGCGGCTATTTTCCACTCATATAAAATTTTCGAAGGATCCCTTACAAGCTTATATAAATATTTTCAAATAAAATGTATTATTTTATAAATATATGATTTCAAAATAGAAATATATATTTCTCTAAAAAGAGTTTGATTTCATCTATGTCAAAATCCTTTGATGGATTTTACGCTTTTTTGAAGTTGATTTATTATGATACAAAACTTCTATATTGTATTGAAGGTTTTTTGATATGTTTGACTATGGATGTGTTATTTTTATACCATTAATGGTTTATTGATGAATTATTTACATTTTTTATGCTAGTTTTAATACAAATTTTTATGCTATGTTTAAACCTTTTCATATGGGAATGCATTGGACATAATATTTGACAGGTGGAGCCCGCTATAGCTCCTCGATGCATCTGTAGGTCTCATGAGACAATTGAGTGTCTTGGAAAACGACCTTGACAAAATCTTATTTTTAGTCTTGGAACGAGGCCTTGGCTATGTGGTTATGATAGTCTGGAATTATGCATTCCATCATTATAAAAGTTGTTATTGATATTGCATGTGATTATTCGATTAGTAGAATATCCATGTGAATAAGAAAATGGAATTATTTCATTTTATATTTTCCATACTATGCTGAAGTTCAAGTTTAAAAGGCTTTTGATTTAGTTATACACTGCCTTAAATGTTTATTCTTATTTATGAAAGTTTCTACTATATTGTTATTCTTACTGGGCAATTGAGCTCACCCCTTTTCTATGTTTTATTTTTCCCAGGATGTGAATATGTAAATTATGAATGACCGGCAGGGATAGTATGAGGGGATTATAGTGTGAACTATGGAGACAATATGTTGTTGTAGTAGTTTTTCACTTTATGATGTGATGTAAAACATTATGAATATATCTAGTGTTTCCAAGGATACTAAACCAATCAGTGTTTCGAGATTTTATCTTTCTTGTGATCATGCCAATGTTATGTAATAATGCACCGACTCTGGGTAACTGGGGTCGGGGCGTTACAATGTACTTGCTGAAAAAATAGTACATTAACTCTTATAAATATATGGTTTGAATTTCATCATTATTCCTTGTATTCTTGAATAGATTCCACCATTGGTCCACTTTATTTTCTAATGGATAAACCGCTAGAATGACGTTCTCATGTTCTAATCACTATAGAATAAAGAATATCTTTTTAGTGTTATGTATCCATTGTTCAGATCAAATTGGAGTAGAAGGCATGGTGAATGAATGAGGAAGTTAACTCATTATTGACTCAATATAATGTTGTTCCCAATATTTCTCATCTATGAGTCCAATATAATTCAATGATTGATAATGAAGTGTGATCATATAAATGAGGTTTTTCATTCCATCTCTATATTATTTAGATTATATAGAGAACAATCATTTTATTTCTCATCACATTCATCATTTAGGTAGTTTCTTTAGGTTACATTCATTGACTATAACCAATCATCATTGAGTAATAATCAGTATTCATAGTGGGGAACCACAAACACAGGAAAACCCTCTAATATGATGTCTATATTATAACAACTTCTTCAATATTTTACATCTTTTGTTTACACTATTTTATTCATAGATATCTTATATATAAATCTGTCATTATGGTCTGATGAATTATTATTAAAATCTAAATCATATCCCCCCCGAGTGTGAAAAAAAATTGTCCATCAATGCCCATTTTCATGTAGCAGTTTCCGAACGACTTAGCTCAATATGTATTTTTAGGGATCCAAACCAATATTTAAATTTATATCAGATCCACAACCACTTATAAAATACAAATATATACTTAGTAATATGAAATAACTCACTCTATCTATTACAAAAATTCTAATAAATTTTCAAACACCTTTACTCATCCTTAGAAAAATCCATATAAAACTATTCTTAGGGTTCCTACTATGTTATTATTCATCATTGTCTCCAAATGTTAACTGTAATTTTTATATGATACTAACTATAGAGACTGTAACTTATTATATATAATTATTAATCCATTTTGTGGAGTACATAATACATTAAAAAAATATATTCAAAAATATTGAAATAGTTTAGTGCCTTTGAAATCATGTTAATATAAACACTAATAAATAATTGAGCTATATTATCTTCTACTATGATCTACATGACTATAAAAAAACAAATACACATCATACATAATACATATATTTATAACATGGGGAAATGAAAAAAAATTTGTAGACTGCAAATGCTCATTAAGGGTAATAATGCATGATATTTATGCATATTAACGATAAGAATGGTATGAGAATGTGAAAATAACATTATAAGATCACACCATGAATGATAAATATCATAAACATGAGTCATGGTTAAATTTTTTTTTACATAATAAATTAATAATAAGGGAATAAATATCATAAGTAATGGAGGCATTAAATAGGAATAAGACATAGAATTCTTCAAGAAAAAAAGCATATAAAATGATTTCCATAATATTTAAGGAATCGTTTCCAATGCCATACTAGTTGTATGTTTTCCCTCCCCATTACATAATGGCAGTCATAGTTCACTCTGATGACCATATTAGTGTTCAAGGTTCACCCCAAAGACAATATTAGGGGACAAATTCCAATACCAATATGAGTTTTGTCCCTCTTCCATCCATCTCAATCTCATGGGATATAAATCATTACCCTATTCATTATTGGGAGATATAGAGACCACCTATTTTTAAAATGATATCATACAAATATATTCCACATGATCATAAAAAACCATCATATAATAACCCATTAAATTTAATGGGTTTCAGAAACATGTAATATTATCATAATGTCGGTAAAAGAGAAACCTGTTATCTTCATTTCATCAAATTATAAGCCATGAAAAGAATAAATTTTCATATCAATATATCCCATGTAAGAGAAATGGTGTTCATAAACACGATGACATGAAATCTCAAACGATTCAGAGAAAAAAATGAATATAACAATTGGATTATATACCAAACATAATTAGTAAGACTAATAGATTACATATTAGATGTTAAATTCTTTTGAAATATTTTTTATTAACATTTCATGAGAAAAATATAATTTCTATATTTTTCTGAACATTTAAGAATTGTAAAAATTTTTCATTGATAAAAAACATGAAAACATATCGAAGAAGATTTTAAAACTATAAAATATATTTCAGATCATTTTTCCTTGAACAAGATCTTAAAATCTCATATTACAAATTTAATTTAATTTTTTAAAAGCATTGATTTTAATAAAAATTATATCTGGCCAAAGAGAAGAGTGGTATTATTTTCCTAAAAACAAAGTTCAGTACCAAATAGTAAAAAAATTGTACTAATATGTGATTATATCATGAATAAAAATTGGAGAAAATAATTCATCAATTTTATTGAGAGATGTATTATTATATGACATTAATTAAATAATAATCATAAACAATCCCGATAAATAATGAGATTTCTATAATATATTCATGAAACTTGGAAACATTGAATCAGTCTCACCATGTAATAGAATGAAATTAAATGAATCTTAAAATATTAGTAAGTATAAAATATTTATTATATAAAATTAAAAACTTCTGAATGTACACCACATTAAATAATCTAGGGGCATAACCAAACATGTGTCTCAATGATGTAAAATAGAGACAAACCTATCTTAGGTGTTTGTTAACATTTAAACCTTAAATCTCTATTAAATATATGTCATAAAATTTGTGTTAAAATACATATAAATTTAATTATAATAATCATTTAACACAATCATTTGTATTATATACACAAATGAAATAAATAAGTGGTGAATGCGGCATAAGTATCATTGAAATAAAAGTGAGACTAGAAATATTCGTACCTTATGTCTGGACTCTCATTGTTCTCAATCAACCTACTAGTATAATAAAAATAAGATTATTTTAAATCAATAACATTACCAAAAAAATTTATATAATACCATATATTATTTAACTATGACTTTTTTTACTCTTTTATCAATAATGACATGTTAATATTATGTTCCGATTAATAACTAATTTTTTCATACGTGTTTTCATTTATTTTGTTTTTAGTACTGATAATTATATAATGGAAACATGAATGTAATAATTAAATGGATATAATACATATTTATTATATATTTATTTTAATTATATAAAAAATATATAATTATTAAATAGAATAAACCACTCATGGAGAACGTAAGTCGTACGTATGAATAAACGTGGATTCTATTTTAATATTATATTAAAAGAAATAAATTTTATGAAATATATATATATATATAATGTAATTATGGTTGCCTTATTATATCATATATATATCATATATTTTTATTAAACTCAATCTTAATACATTCCTTGTAATGAGTGAATGAAACATATCGCATTGAGGAAGAGGTAGTCCAAATGACCACAAAATAAGTTATTATGTTTAAAAAAAATTAAATATGTATGTATGTGTTGAATAATAATTCAAGGAGAATAAACTATTAATTAAAAATATATCTAATATATAAATCTAATTTCCATCAATATTTCCAATCATTTATGGTGGTTGTGGAAGAATGAGTGACATTGTTTCATGAGGCGACAGTCCACCATACACACAAATTATTTTTTAATATACCATTTAATGGAAGTGTGTGTAATTATAATATGAAGCAATAAAATAAAATATATATATATATATATTTCATAATATGGTTTTCATTTAACCATGTAAAATTATTATTTAATTGGGGGTATAATGAAAATAAAACAGAAGAGCATGTTGAATGATATTACCTCTTCATTACGTAACTACTTTTAGATTGTACAAAAGGGAATCTTAGTTAAACTTTTGGAAAAAGGGAGGATTATATTTTGATGTGAGGGTTGTTTAAAGAAAAATTGGGATGATGTTTTCTAATCTTTAGGACTTTATATGTGTGAATAAGTGAGGTGGTTGCTAGGTTGAATTCCCTTTTTATAGAGGATGAGGTGTGACATACTTCTAACTATAAAAAGGAAAAATATATTGAGAGGTATCTCTTACATCAGGTTAAATAAATAGTTATCCACTTTTAGGAAAACATTACATGGTGGAAATATGTCATAAAATAAATTGTAGACATATTTCTATGTTATTTTACCACATAATTTAATGTTTCACCACTGTGTAATCTTGTTTTTACCTAAATTGATTTAATTAATTTTAAATAGATTCAGTATTATTTTGATTAAAAAACTAATCTAACAATTTTATAAATTATTAAGAATTATTAATACATATATATAATGTATTTTTTTAATAATTAATAGATAATTGTAATAAATTAATTTAAAATTAATTTCACAGACGTGTTGCGATAATGGGTTTTGAATGAAAATGATAAAATGTTTGAAATGCCTTTATATTAATTTCCAATGTGAAATGGGTTCCTATAACATAAAATTGACTAATTTATTCACAATTTATATAATTAATGTTAAAACAAAATTTAAATATAACTAAACTATATAAATAAATTAGATATAAAATCATTTTTTAAATAAAATTCAGTTTTTTCACAATTCATCAAAAACTGACTATTTTCAGTAAAATACATAAAATTCTCCCTATGATATTTTGGAAATTATAAATTATAAATTATTTTAATTTTATCAAAAATCAATATCTAAAATTTTATAAAAAATTAATATCATTATTGTTTACAAAAGGACAAAAATAGTAGTTCATTTGAGAAAATTGAATTTTTAAACATATAAAGTCTTTACCATAAATTATTTGTGTTATTGACAATATATTTTAATTATATATTTAAATAAAAAATGATGTTTAAAATTTAGTTATTAATATACATATTACTAAGTTTACTGTCTATGTTACAACTATCTTATTTAAGTAACAATAATAATAAATTTATGTTTCTTATAAATTCTGTGTTACATGCAACAAATGACAAGTTGGTGACTGATTTTGCACAGGATTAACTTGTTGTAGAATATAACATAATAAAACAAATAAAATTAATTTATTCCAAAAATATTCTCATAATAACTCAATGTGTTATACCTGCATTCATTTTATTTATCTACATTAAAATGAAAAAATCATTTATCTCACTGGTGTAATATTATTGAGTGGTAATGATAAAGTTTATAATAGAATAATTAAAATTAGTTTAAATTATAATAGTATAGGGAATGAAAGATGGGAATTTTGGTGATGATAATGGAATCAACACAACATTTTATAGAAATACATTGATACTTTACTATATCTTACCTTAACCTTGTCAAATATATTCCAAGATAAGTGACTATCATTACAGTCTCATAATTGTCCAATGGTAGAAAATATCTATGAAATGATTGTGGGAAGGAGGTACATTCAATGAACATTAAATAATTTCGTGGCTTTTAGATCTAGGAAACATCTATATGTGTTTTCTTATTTATATATGGACTAGGATAATTATACATTCGATAAAAAATGTATATGAGATATATTAATTAGATGAAATGTATTTTAATGCCTAAGTAGAAAATTCATAAAATGTATCCCCGAGTAAAGAATAGGTAGGATATATTTTGGCTGCCAATACTAGTACATTGTTAATGTGGATGGTTATGTTTTTATATATTCCTACATAAATGTTCTAACAACTGTTGTTAACTCAATGATAAAAGAATACTTTTATTGATTTTATAAAAAATTAAATACAAATTTCATTCACAACATATATTGAGATACATTATAAATTTATGATGGAAAATGTGATTGAAATAATTTAAGAATATGAGTTTATTGGTAATAATTATTAAATGGAATATATTTTAACCAAATAGTTGACTGCACATATTTTTGAGAATCACCGATTTAACCTTGGAGTATAACTAATCTAATGAAAATAATGATAATGGGTGGGATGAAATCCTGGGGGAATTATAAAAATATAATGTTTTGATCAAAATATATATGTATTATTGTATAAATTCACTATTTCAATTATAAAATACAATAATCTGTGACTCTCATAGGATTTTAGAATTTATTAATAGATTTTTCCAATGTTTTACATAGTGTTATTTTCATTATGCATGTACATTATCAGATCTAGAAAGGGAGAAAAAATTTTATTTATATTATAAACATAAGATAATTATAGAGTGTCTATATGAATATCATATATATAGTGTTCATTGATTGAAATAAATAAACATGAATGATTGTAAAGAGGATTAATAAAAAAATCAAATGTGGAAAATGTTGAAACCAAATTTTATAATATTGGATTTGATTCCAATTGGAAGTAAATATGACACTCTTTTAAGGATTTTAATTTTTTTTAATAATTTTAATGTCTATTGGACATGAATATTGATATACAGTAATGGTTTGGGATTTATTAATAATATATCATTATGTCCGAACATGGATTACACCATCTATGGAGTTGTATTATATTTAAAATGGAAAAGTCTTAACTTTAAGGATTCATTTTATATAAGTGTGGTATTCAAAATAATTCTCTGATGTGCGGTTTGTTATACCTCTCGTTCCCCTCGTTGTTTGATTTTCATGATCACAATCACCTTATTTTTTGTCTAACATTGTTTGAAGTGTTTTTTAATGATAGGAACAAGGTTGCCAAGAAAATGGCCCAAGAAAGAATCAAGAAGTGGACTGAATTTCAGTCCACCGGCCAACCGGTGTGATAGCACCGGCCAGCCGGTGGACCTGGCAGAGGCATTGCCCACTGCCAGGTTCCACCGGTCAGCCGGTGGCTCTGTCACCGGCCAACCGGTGGCAACCTGATACAACAGTGATGGCTACTGCCTCACCACCGGCCAGCCAGTGGCTCTATCACCGGTCAGCCGGTGATGCCTGGGCAGAAGGCCTTCTCAATCTCCAAGGCACCGGCCAACCGGTGGAGCTGTACCGGCCAGCCGGTAGCCCAGTCAAACTAGTCATTTGGCTTTGACCAGTCAACTCCCATTTGGCATCCAACGGCTCCGAGGCCCTTTACAACGGCTCCGAAGACACCCCAAGGGTTCCATGCCTATAAATAAAGGCCAAGGAAGCCCCGGACACTAACCGGAACTTAAACCAAGCCCAAGGACACTTTGTTGATCATTCGGCAATCCTCCGGCGAGCCACCTCAAGGAACCCCAAGTGCTCCATCCAATTCCACATCCAAGAGCACCACCAAAGAAGCTTGGAAGCGGCCTTGAAACTCTCCTATCAATCAAAGGCGCCCAAGGCTTCTCCAATTACGGGTTTTATTGTATTTATCTTTTTGAGCTTTCAAATTGGGTTTGTGCCTACAAACACCAACTCCTTTTCTATTCCTCTCTCTTTTGGGTTTCACACCACCTCTAAGGTGTGAAGAGGTTGTCAAGATTTCCTTTAAATAGCTTGAGACATAGGTGAGCTATCCTTCACCTATAAGAAGGATAGTGGGTTCTTGCTAAACCATTAAAAGCAAGTGGGTTCTTACTCAACCATCAAAAGCAAGCTGTAATAGGTCATAGTGCTACCTCAAAGCCTAGTGGGTTTCTTGCTAAAACCATTGAAAAGCAAGCGGTAGGAATCTCTCAACGGTTTAGTTGGGAGCGGAGACGTAGGCCGGGTTTTTGGCCGAACTTCGTTATCAATTTTGTGTCTTGCCTCATTTATTTCCGCTGCAACTTTCCTTTGATTTTTAATTTGTTAATCTTTTTTTAAAGGAAATTCACCCCCCTCTTGCCATCCTTCCCTTCTTTCTCCGCCTAACAATTGGTATCAGAGGAAGTATTTGAATAATTCCCTAACCGGTTTCAAATTAAAGATCCTTTTTGATGGCTTCTACCGCTTCAACCTCTTACGCCCCCGATGGCTTTTCTTTGGATCGTGCTACATTCTTTGATGGAACCGATTATAGTTTTTGGAAAACCCGCATGACCACATTTCCTAAAAGTATTGGCTATCCTATTTTTAGAATTGTTATGCATGGTTTTACCCTCACTTCTTCCGATGAGTCTAAGTGGACCACCATAGATATTAAGAATTTCGAGCTTGATGGCAAAGCCATGAATGCTCTACATTGTGGGATAGACCGAAATGTATTTAATTGTATTTCTACTTGCTCTACTTCTTACGATCTTTGGAAATTTTTAGAACTAACCTATGAAGGTACTAGCGAGGCTCCAAAGCAAGAATCCGATCAAAAGAAATAACCCGACGAAAAGATCAAGCCCGTTTACCCACCTCACAAGAAAAGGGCCAAGAAGAAGAAGAAGAAGGCTTTAAAGAAAACTTGGAGTGATAGCTCCTCCTTCTCTTCTTTCTTCTTGAGCGACCAAGGTACAAATTGCCTAATGGAAAAACACGAGGTAACTTCTTCCGATTCCTCATCCTCGTCCTCATCTTCAAATTCTTTTAATCATTTATCATATGAAGAACTTCAACATGTGCGAGACCAATTAGAAAATGGTTTTCATGAGCTTTCTTCAAAATTCGTTGCTTTGAAAAAGAATTTCAAAAAACTCTCTTCCGAAAAAGAACAACTTCTTAAAGAGAAGGAAGAGTTGACCCTTAAAATCCAAAATTTTCCCAATGTTGATTCCATGGAATCAACTATCAAAGATTTAAGGGAATCCGTAGCTAAGTTCACCCAAGGGGAACAAAATCTTAACCAACTACTAGGTTCCCAACGTATATCTAGAACCACCGAAGGGCTTGGCTATTCCAAGCAAGCTTCCTCCTCCCATGCACCTACCATTTTTGTAAGGGGGATCTCTCAATTTAAATTTTGTAATTATTGTAAAAAACCCGGGCACTTAATTTATGAGTGCAATTGTAAAAATGCCCGGTATGGTCGCCCCAAAAGTATTTTCTTTAATGATGAATTTTTTAGGAGAAGACCCGCCACTAGACAAGTATGGATTGAAAAATCCCTCTTAGCGAGTCTCTCCGGCCCAAAATTTATTTCGGTTTCAAAAACCACTCCCCGATGATTTGTTGTTTTTATTTAGGGGGAGTTAGGATCGTTTAAACCCTTTTAATTTCAATTTCAAAATTTTCTATTCAAACTTTCAATTTCAACACTTGGTTTCAATTTTTTCTTTTCAAAATATTCAATTCAAAGTGTTATTCAATTTTCGTTCCAAAACTTTCAATTCAAAGTGTTATTCAATTTTTCATTCAAAACTTTCAATTCAAAATTTTCATTTCAGAATTTTCGATTCAAAACTTTTAATTCATAACTTACATTCAAAACTTTCAATACAAATTTCAAAAATTTCATTTGGTTTAAAAACTCAATCTTGTTTTTCAACTGTTTCCCTCAATCAAGTTTTATGCCCCATTCTATTTTGATAATCACAAAGGGGGAGAATTTCTTGATTGATTGGGGGAGAAACCTTTTGATCATTCTTAGCATTTATTTTCAATTTATTCATTAAAAGCATGCCTTTAATTTTTGTTTTTACTTTAATTGTTTTGGTGATTGTGATCATCAAAATAGGGGGAGATTGTTGTATCTCTCGTTCCCCTCGTTGTTTTATTTTCATGATCACAATCACCTTATTTTTTGTCTAACATTGTTTGAAGTGTTTTTTAATGATAGGCACAAGGTTTCCAAGAAAATGGACCAAGAAAGAATCAAGAAGTGGACTGAATTTCAGTCCACCGGCCAACCGGTGTGATAGCACCGGCCGGCCGGTGGACCTGGCAGAGACATTTCCCACTGCCAGGTTCCACCGGTCAGCCGGTGGCTCTGTCACCGGCCAGCCGGTGGCAACCTGATACAACAGAGATGGCTACTGCCTCACCACCGGCCAGCCGGTGGCTCTGTCACCGGTCAGCCAGTGATGCCTGGGCAGAAGGCCTTCTCAATCTCCAAGGCATCGGCCAACCGGTGGAGCTGTACCGGCCAGCCGGTAGCCCAGTCAAACTAGCTGTTGGCTTTGATCAGTCAACTCCCATTTGGCCTCCAACGGCTCCGAGGCCCTTTACAATGGCTCCGAAGACACCCCAAGGGTTCCATGCCTATAAATAAAGGCCAAGGAAGCCCCGGAAACTAACCGGAACTTAAACCAAGCCCAAGGACACATTGTTGATCATTCGGCAATCCTCCGGCGAGCCACCTCAAGGAACCCCAAGTGCTCCGTCCAATTCCACATCCAAGAGCACCACCAAAGAATCTTGGAAGCGTCCTTCAAACTCTCCTATCAATCAAAGGCGCCCAAGGCTTCTCCAATTACAGGTTTTATTGTATTTATCTTTTTGATCTTTCAAATTGGGTTTGTGCCTACAAACCCCAACTCCTTTTCTATTCCTCTCTCTTTTGGGTTTCACACCACCTCTACGGTGTGAAGAGGTTGTCAAGATTTCCTTTAAATAGCTTGAGACATAGGTGAGCTATCCTTCACCTGTAAGAAGGATAGTGGGTTCTTGCTAAACCATTAAAAGCATGTGGGTTCTTGCTCAACCATCAAAAGCAAGCTGTAATAGGTCCTAGTGCTACCTCAAAGCCTAGTGGGTTTCTTGCTAAAACCATTGAAAAGAAAGCGGTAGGAATCTCTCAACGGTTTAGTTGGGAGCGGAGATGTAGGCCGGGTTTTTGGCCGAACTCCGTTATCAATTTTGTGTCTTGCCTCATTTATTTCCGCTGCAACTTTCCTTGGATTTTTAATTTTTTAATCTTTTTTTTAAAAGGCAATTCACCCCCCTCTTTCCATCCTTACCTTCTTTCTCCTCCTAACACGGTTATTAAAAAATATCATGTTACGAACACAAGGATCATGTAATTTATAAATGTCTATAGAAATTTTAAAATTACCAAATATATAATGTTCATTTAGCTAAGTCAAAATGAATGTACACGCCTCTCTGCATGATTTCATGATATGTAATGTTCTACTGAAGATGATACGTAAGTGGTCATAATTTTCTGTATATATATAATAGTTTTTATGCCATGGAATATAATCCACTTAATAATGAGTCATCGACACTTCCACTCAATGTATTTTGCACCAAAAAATTTAACTCATAAATTTCTTTAAAATTTTCATTCTAAACATGTCCTATCATTAAACGATAAAACCATATAATGATAATAGAGTCATTTCAGTTTTCACAACAATCCTTAACAAACCATGAAAAACATTTCAAAATGTTTTATATGAAAAAAAATCATTTCATTTGATATTTAAAAAAATATAAAATGGGAATTCTAATGAAAAAATGAAAATTAACTTGTGAAAATTAACATTTCAATAATATAGCTTCATTATTGGTGCATTAAATTATAATATCAGTTTATAAATATAATAAGTCAAATAATTTCAAAAAATTGTTAACAATATAAACCTGAATCATAGTTGTGGAATGGGTTAGGGATCAGAAGGTAAATAACAACATATTTCATAATGATTGAATGCACAATGTTAGGTATCAAAATCAAACAATCATGGCCTCATGTTACTATGTAATAAAACAATGGGATATTAATACCATAAAAGACATGTTAGTTTGTCTCATGTTCCCTATTAATGTGTGTAGGGTCTCTAAAATACCCCACCCATTACATACAATGCCCAATGTATTCATTGCTTAAAATAAATAAATAAATAAAATATGAAATCAACATTAACAATCATATTGAAAAATTATCATATGAATCAAAAAAATCCCTGGTCAATAATGATAATTCATATTTATAATATAACTCTTACCATACTTCTATCATGATGGTGGAAAATTAAAACCTTATGCATGTGAATGGATGACCTTCCATTTCCATGATTGTAATGTATTATATTTTTTTATAATGATATACTGTTTTTGTTTATAAAAATATTAATTTGATGGTAAAAAACACAAATATGTAATTAATATTATTATGGATATGATGGAACAAAAATCCCTTTTAGGATGGTCAACACAGTGATGTTTGTTTCAAATTATGATTTGAGCATCCTACAAACACCCAATATGGAAAAAATAGAATATGTAATTGTTTCTGACGCTTTCGCCGGGGCGCGCGCGCATCCGTCCGCGGGGGAGGGGGGCGCGCGGCTTTGTTGCCCCGCATTCCCGCTTTCCAAAGGTGGGCGGCATTCGTTCCTTGTTCAGGTACGTCTGCTCCTTGATCGAAACAGGATGATGGGATGTCGGTTCTTCCTCCTGTGGATTCCTCCTCAGAACTCGTCACCTAGTCCGGGTCTCCCTTATAGATTTAATACGTAGTTTGTGAAACTCTTCCCGGTGTCATGTTTCCATGGACACCGGTTAATTACACTGCTTCTGTCGGGACATTCCAAAGGGTCCAGTCAGGGCAGCAACCTTCGGTCAGGGGAGTAATCACGTTTGAGGCATCAGTAGCGTGTCTGGATGCTGGGGTACCTGGCATGTCTGTCTGTTATCCTCAATCATAAGGCTTCTCGAGGGCGTGGAAGCCCGAGGCATCCCACATCGAGCACAGGGAATTACATGTCATAGACACGTATCTGAGGTTTTCCTCAGCTTCCCATGTTCAACACAGGGTATGTTGCAAGATTAACGTCTAGCAGAGACGGTTGAGAATGAAATGGGACCATCGCAGGGGGGGCGACAGTGAAGTTGGGCTTGAGTCTTGAAGAGACTTCCTACGTATCCCCGTGGCAGGGAATCAAAGTCCGCGTAGTTCGGGATGGTGCCGGTAAACCGACGTGAAGCTGGACCTTAGTCCGAAGAGACTTGGGCTTGAACCTCTGGGAGGATTCCTACGTACCATGCCTTGACATGGATCAAAGTCCCCGTAGTTTGAATGATACAGTTTAACGTCATGCGGGACGATAATGAACCCTGGCGTGAATAAACGACGGGTGGGCTTGAACCTCGTGGAGGCTTCCTACGTACCATGCCTTGACATGGATCAAAGACCTCGTATTTCAGAATGGGTTTCGCCGGTGAACCGACGTGAAAGCAGACCTTGGTCCACTATTGGTGGGCTTGAACCTCGTGGAGGTTTCCTACGTACCATGCCTTGACATGGATCAAAGACCTCGTAGTTCGGATGAAAGTAGACCTTGGTCCACTGATGGTGGGCTTGAACCTCATGGAGGCTTCCTACGTACCATGCCTTGACATGGATCAAAGACCTCGTAGTTCAAATGGGTTTGGTCGCAATGGCTTACCACCGGACCGGGATGAGACCCGACGTGAAAGGGCGACGGGGGGTGTGTCGGTGAACCGACGTGAAAGTAGACCTTGGTCCACTGATGGTGGGCTTGAACCTCATGGAGGATTCCTACGTACCATGCCTTGACATGGATCAAAGACCTCGTAGTTCAGATGGGGAGTCTCAATGGCTTACCACTGGACCGGGGTACAGTTTAACGTCGTGCTGGACGGGGGTGAAACCCGACATGAAAGACGGGTGGGCTTGAACCTTGTAGAGGCTTCCTACGTACCATGCCTTGACACGGATCAAAGACCTCGTAGTTCAGAAGAAAGTAGACCTTGGTCCACTGATGGTGGGCTTGAACCTCGTGGAGGCTTCCTACGTACCATGCCTTGACATGGATCAAAGACCTCGTAGTTCAAATGGGTTTCGCCGGTGAACCGACGTGAAAGCAGACCTTGGTCCACTATTGGTGGGCTTGAACCTCGTGGAGGTTTCCTACGTACCATGACTTGACATGGATCAAAGACCTCGTAGTTCGGATGAATGTAGACCTTGGTCCACTGATGGTGGGCTTGAACCTCATGGAGGCTTCCTACGTACCATGCCTTGACATGGATCAAAGACCTCGTAGTTCAAATGGGTTTGGTCGCAATGGCTTACCACCGGACCGGGATGAGACCCGACGTGAAAGGGCGACGGGGGGTGTGTCGGTGAACCGACGTGAAAGTAGACCTTGGTCCACTGATGGTGGGCTTGAACCTCATGGAGGCTTCCTACGTACCATGCCTTGACATGGATCAAAG
Source organism: Viscum album (assembly GCA_963277665.1). Lineage (NCBI taxonomy): Eukaryota > Viridiplantae > Streptophyta > Magnoliopsida > Santalales > Viscaceae > Viscum > Viscum album. The sequence continues at coordinate 550,939,802 of OY728125.1, read as the reverse complement.
ACCTCGTAGTTCAGAAGAAAGTAGACCTTGGTCCACTGATGGTGGGCTTGAACCTCGTGGAGGCTTCCTACGTACCATGCCTTGACATGGATCAAAGACCTCGTAGTTCAAATGGGGAGTCGCAATGGCTTACCACTGGACCGGGGTACAGTTTAACGTCGTGCTGGACGGGGGTGAAACCCGACATGAAAGACGGGTGGGCTTGAACCTCGTAGAGGCTTCCTACGTACCATGCCTTGACACGGATCAAAGACCTCGTAGTTCAAATGGGGAGTAGACCTTGGTCCACTAATGATGGGCTTGAACCTCATAAAGGCGTCCTACGTACCATGCCTTGACATGGATCAAAGACCTCGTAGTTCAAAAGAAAGTAGACCTTGGTCCACTGATGGTGGGCTTGAACCTCGTGGAGGCTTCCTACGTACCATGCCTTGACATGGATCAAAGACCTCGTAGTTAAAATGGGGAGTCGCAAGGGCTGACCACTGGACTGGGGTACAGTTTAACGTCGTGCTGGACGGGGGTGAAACCCGACATGAAAGACGGGTGGGCTTGAACCTCGTAGAGGCTTCCTACGTACCATGCCTTGACACGGATCAAAGACCTCGTAGTTCAAAAGAAAGTAGACCTTGGTCCACTGATGGTGGGCTTGAACCTCGTGGAGGCTTCCTACGTACCATGCCTTGACATGGATCAAAGACCTCGTAGTTCAAATGGGTTTGTCAGGGTCGGTGCTCACTCTAAGCCCACGTGAGTCATGCTCGGTGTGAGAAACAAGAGGTTGCAAGGACCTGACGATCACGTCGCGAAGGGTGCGTCCGTGAGAAGCGAAGAGGGGCTTACGCGTTGAGCGGCCCATGGTGTTGGGACTTACTCCAGGATGGAGGCCCATGGTGTTGGGACTTACTCCAGGATGGAGGCCCATGGTGCGACAAAGCGCGGGAAAGATGGACCTTGGTCCGACAGCGGGAGGTGCCTCGTTCCCTATCACGTTCCTCACTGACCTTGGTAGTGGGGGAGTACCGAGATGCACGGGTGCAATCATCCGTACCAAAGGTTAGGGATTTACGCTCTGAGGCGACCCTTCCCCTGCGAACATACACCACTCCGACAAGGAGGATCTCATTCCATGTGCGGAAGAGTTCCATTCCCGTGGAGACGAGCGGTGTAATGAATGCTCGAGCTGGGGGGGACCCTTCGTGAGGGAGACGAGGTCGGGTCACAGTTTAACGTCATGTGTTGAGGACGCGGTGCTTGGCAGTTTAACGTCCTGCATCTCGGACGAGGTGGGTTCACTCCACACCCCTAGGGCTTACATAACCGGTACCCTCTGGTCCTTGGGGAAGGGAAGGTACCAGTAAGGCCATGGTAGAGGGGGGTCGAGGGAGGAACCACCGAGGGGTCCACGTTAGCGTGGCTATGCGAAGAAGCAATAGCCGTTAGCGTGCCTATGCGATGAAGCATTGGGCGAAGCAACGCTACGGGAGGTGTTGTCCATGGGACTTTGAAATCACATCGTGCAAACCTGGAGGGTCGCACGAGAGGAGGGATCGCTAAGCAGAGGAGTGTGCTTTGCGAAGTGGGGTGCCTTGGCCTTAGCATGGGGCATAGGTGGGAGTGGGTGGTGCTTCGCGAAGTGGAACAGTGTTCGCGGAGCACTGCCTCGCGAAGAAGGAGTGGTTCGCGAAGCAGGGTCCTGCCAAGCAATGTGCTTCGCGATGCATAGTTATCCTGCCTTGGCATAGGGATTACTAGCATGGGTTGGGTGTTTCGCGAAGCACAAGTGCTCCGCGGCTGCCCGGGTTCCCTTGGGAATCCCCTTCCTTTGCGAACGCCCTTGGGCTTCGCGAAGGGCATCCCTCTCGGAAGAGGGGCTCAGGATGAAACAAATCAGAGTCGTCTCGCGAAGTAGAAATACCTCGCAGAGCTCATGATTCCCGGGGCAAAGCTTGCTTCGCGATTCAGGAGAGGATAAGCCGAAAGGTCGGGTTGTCCGTCTCCGGGACTCAGGGGGAGTCGAGTATTTATAGGGAAGGGGCGCCGCGATGCAGGGCTCGCGCGCCGCCTTCTGGGCTTTGCGGCGGCTCGCGAACGTCAAACCGGTTCGCGGAGGATTACCGCCTCCGGAGCTTCGCGGCGGCTCGCGAACGTCAAAAGGATTCGCGGAGGATTACCGCCTCCGGAGCTTCGCGGCGGCTCGCGAACGTCAAACTGGTTCGCGGAGGATTACCGCCTCCGGAGCTTCGCGGGGCCGCTAAGGTCGGGACGCTCCGCGGCGGGGCTCCGCGGACGGGCTCCGCGGCTGTGCTTCGCGGCTGTGCTTCGCGAGGCAGCGCGCCGGCTGCCTTTTTCGTTCCTTCCTTTCGGGCCATATTTTTGGCGCCAACAAATGCCCCCCCTCAGACTTGGAGCCGCGGAGGGCGAAGGGTCGAAGTCTGAGGGACAATCGCCAAAAACTGTCAGTGGTTCGCGATGCGTCTTCGCGAAGGGGGACCGCGATGCTCATCGGGGCCGCGGATCCGGACGCGTCGCGATGCTTCGCGTGGGTGAGGCGCGCCGCGATGCTCCGAGGTCATCGCCTATAAATAGGGGGTCCTCCCTCTTTTGTCTTCACGCGTCTTGTCTTTTTGTGCGCTCTCGATTTGGCGAAGCTCCGCGTACTCCGCGACAGCACTCCGCGAATCGAGCTTCGCGGCGAACCGCGAGTCTCCGACTCCGCGTCCGCGCCAAGCGAACCTCTGTCTGCCTTGGTCAGACTTCGCGGCTTCGTCTTGCGGCCGATCTTCGCGATCTGACTTCGCGGCCGAGCTTCGCGGCCGAGCTTCGCGACCGAGCTTCGCGGCCGAGCTTCGCGATCCAGTGGGAAAAACTTTTCTATGGGTCGACATTAAAGATGGCCCATCAAGAAGCTGTGCTGGGAGTGCTCGCAGATGCTGCCCGCCGGGATGAGATGGCCAACCGTCCAGGCTTGGGGGAAATGGTCCGAAGCCATTCAGACCACACTTCTCTGACAGATCTGCTGTCGGAAGGTCAGAAGGATTATCCACAGTGCAAAAAGTTGACGTTGTACGGCTTCAGGCTGAGGGATGACGTCTTCATCCCTGAGGCGGGAAGGGATGAACCAGCTTGTTGGTTCAGGAGCACACCGTGCCAACACCAATGGTTCAGGGCGGCCGATGGTCACGCACGGGAGGATTTCACACCCGTCACCGCCGATTGTCTCTACAATAATGTGAACGACATTGACGGGAGGCCACTGCAACCGGAGACATCCCCTCCTCTCTACCGCACCGTGCTGAAGGTGGCTCTGCAGGATCCGAAGAAGGGATGGTCCGATGAGTGGGACCTGCGCCAGGGCGGCAATTTTACCGACGACAGGGCCTGGGCCTACTGGGTAGGCGCCTCATGCGAGGAGTTCGAGGCTGAGCTGAGGAGAGTGGGATTGTACGAGGCGGCATGGGCCTCCCAGTTCCACATTTACCAGCCAAAGCAGCTGATGCCGGAACTGCTGAGTAGATGGTCGTCCAGGACCAACACTTTTCATCTGCATCACGGGGAGGTGGGCATCAGCCTGTGGGATGTCCACCAGGTTTCTGGGGTCCCGATCTTGGGGGCCATGTACGACGAGTTCCTCCCCGTCATCAGTGCGTGGGGAGATGCTGAGCAAATGCCACGGCTGGCGTCAGCGCTGATGGCGCTTGTCCCTGCAGACGACAAGGAGGCCGTGAGGGACGTCCACTTCAAGAGGTGGTTCAAGTGTTTCCTGAACTTTCCAGAGAATCGGGAGTTCCCTCCAAGGCCTCGAACTTGTCCGCGGGCAGCCCAGCGGGGTAAGGGGCACTCGTATTGGCGGGTTTTGGAGGACAGTCAATGGAAGACTTGGGGCTTCAGCGTCAGCACCGAGCAACAGCCAATAGTTAGGCTGGCGGCGTTCATCGCGGCTCTCATATGTGGGTGGATCCTACCAGTGAGAGATACAAGCATGGGGGTACGGCCCAGCTCGTTTATCATGGCGTCGATGCTGGCCATGGGGCAGCGGATCAACCTGGGGATCCCGATGCTCGCCAAGCTATACAGAATGCTGCGACGTATCAGCGAGGGCAAGAAGCCGCCAAGAATATGCGGGCCCTTCCACCTCCTGTATGGGTGGATCGCGGCGCACATCAGGGGGATTTACGAGTATCCAAACCCCATTTCGCCGCCGGGATCAGACTTTCGCCCTTCCATCCTGAACGCAGTTGGCAGCTTCCCATTCAAACTGGTCGTTCCGATTGTAACGCCCCGACCCCAGCTACCCAGAGTCGGTGCATTATTACATAACATTGGCATGATCAGAAGAAAGATCAAATCTCGAAAGACCGATTGGTTTAGTAGCCTTGGAAACACTAGATATATTCATAAGTTTTACATTACATCATAAAATGAAAAAAACTACTACAACAACATAATGTCTCCATAATCCACACTACTATCCCCTCATAATATCCCTGCAGGTCATTCATAATTTACTTCTTCACATCCTGGGGAAAAATAAAACATTGAAAAGGGGTGAGCTCAAATGCCCAGTAAGGATAACAATATAGCGGAAACTGTCATAAATAAGAATAAACATTTAAGGCAATGCATTACTAAAACAAAAGCCTTTTAAAATTGAACTTCAACATGGTATGGAAAAAGTAAAATGAAATAATGCCATTTACTTATTCACATGGATATTCTACTAATCGAATAATCACATGCAAAAATCAATAACCACTTTCATAATGTTGGAATGCATAATGCCAGACTATCATAACCACATAGCCAAGGCCTCGTGCCAAGACTACAAATAAGATTTTGTCAAGGCCTTGTGCCAAGACACTAGTTTGTCTCATGAGACCTACCGATGCATCGAGGAGCTATAGCGGGCTCCACCCGTCACTTATTAAGTCCAATGCATTCCCATATGAAAAGGTTTAAACATAACATAAACATTCGTATTAAAACTAGCATACGAAATGTCAATACTTTCACAATAAACTATGAATGGTATAAAAATAGCACATCCACAGTCAAACATATCACAAAACCTTCAATACAATATAGAAGTTTTGTATCATAATAAATCAACTTCAGATAATCTTAAAATCCATCAAAGGATGTTGACATAGATGAAATCAAAATTCTTTTTAAAGAAATATCTCCTTTTATTTTGAAATCATTTAAGATCCATATAAAATAAAACATTTTCTTTGAAAATATTCTTATAAGCTTGTAAGGAAAGCTTTGAAGATTTTATAACGGCGTAAAATAACCGCACCCGCCGTATAAGTTAAAAAAACATTCTTACCTCAATTATGTCGAAAAGGTTAAAAAGGACCTTGTTTTGAAAACGACGGAATGATTCCTTTATAAACCTCTTATAAAAAGTCAAACAATGGTATAAATGACTTTAACCCATATTCTTGTAAATAGTAAAAATGTTTTGAAATACATTTCGAAGAAACATGGATGTGGATGATAAAGAGATCCCAGTAGATTATTACGTATAATACAACCTCGGATAATGAAGAGATTGTGAAATAACCCTTACCTTGTACTTTTCCTTGGTTGGGGTAGGTTAACCTCCTGTATAATGGTGAAATAGTTGTTATTAAATTATACAAGAATCATATATATTAATATGATATCATATATGATCTTTTAACATTGATTTGTTAATAATATCTTAGAATTATCGTCGTTTCGGGAGTTAACTTACTCATTTTCTTTTATATGTTTTGTTACATAAGCCATGGTTGTTGTATCTTATTCATATCCAGAATGATATACAGTCCTTAAACATCATTTTTAAATCATCAAATGATAATTATACTTGAATGGATACGATGGAGAATGAATCTCATCGCGTTCGTGGAGACGGTAGTCCGTACGTACGCACGAGCGACAATATCATTCTTTTGATATTAAAATAATATATAAATGGATGGTATATCATATATACAGAATCATTAACATGTTATATTTATTATTTACATGAGTTACACATCATTATTATACCCATCCAAATAATATTATATTGAATAACAATTACACCACGACGTGGAGACGGTAAGCCGTACGTACGCACGTATGGTGACATGTTATTCAAAGGGTGGATAGAATACTGAATATGGTTGTACCATACTTATAATAACATCACAGTATATGTGAGATACTGGAGTTATTATTTTAGAATGGTAAGAACAAAGGAAGAAGAAGTGGAAGAAGAAATGAACTTAGAAAAGGGTGGTGAAATCATTACCTCTTCTTCGGGTTCTTCCTTTTGATTTGATCAAAAGGGCTCCTTAGGTTGGCTTTCTGATCAAACTAAGGCCTCTAGGTTGTAGTGAGGGATGTTGGGAGAGTATTTGGTCAGAGTTTGGCCGAACCAAAAGGCTTTGAAGGTGTGAAGAAATGAGAAGGAGGAGTGCCCTTTTATAAGAGGGGTGAGGGGCACCTTTGGAAAAACTAGAAATATTAATTTATAATAAATTCATATTCGGTTTCTAAAGGCTCCAAAGTTGACTATTCAAATTATTATGTGGGGATAGGTCGAAAGCAACTCATCCAATAGAATTTAGACAGGTTTGGGTACTTATATTAACCTTATCTTTAAGTATTAACTCTAAGTTAATTAGTTTCACTTTTACAATGTCTCTTTGTATTTTTATATGATATGGTTAATAAACTTACTATATACATCCAAGAGACCCCCAAGTGGTCCATTAATGATTAACCTATCATGATATAAGTCTCTTGGCCGAACCTTAGATTTTTAGGAATTTAATATCAATTAATAATATAATATTTGTTTTAAGAACTCTTTTATGTCAATTTTGACACTATTCAATAGTTGATTTTTGTGAAACTCATAACAGATTGATTACTTCGAACAAAGTTAATTAAATCAATCCTAATATATCATATTATCCTAGAAAATTAGTTTAATTCATTAAAAGTTTCATATTATATTTATTTGGGCATTTATAATATCACTTATTTTAATTTTTCACTATTATAGTAATTACTGCATCATCATTGTGTCATAAATAAAATAAATTATTTAATGTCTAAAAATTATAAGTAAAATATCATTATGTAGGAAATCTTTTTATCTTTCTAATGAATATTTATAATCGAAAATCCAACATGTATAACCCTATGTAAAAATTGTTCTTCTTAAAGATGTAAGCTTATGCCATTTTTATTTTTATTTTAACTTTATTTATATAATGTGTCCCTACCACATACAAGTGGCTCCAAGGGGTCCCCAAATTGACCCAAGGATGCCCATGGTCGGGTATGTGTCCACCAATAAGGTTAGGACACGTTTTAGGGTAATTTTGTATTATTATAATATTATTTTTTTAACCCTTATTTACCGGATTTACCCTTTAACCATGGTAAATAAAATATTTACCGCAGTAATTATTCAAAATGTGTAAAAATAAAAGTTACCTATTTACATAATTTAGACATCCTGATTCCAAATATGGAATCCATTTTCCTAAATTCAAAACACAGAAGTGGCAGAAATTAATTTAAAATTAATTCCCGCTGTCAAAACAAAAAGCGTGTTTTTAAGAGATAATAACTATCAAAAGATTGACACTTGTTTATGTTCGGTTTAATTGTAAAATTATGTCCAATGATAAACATTAAATTGAATGGTAAAAATATATTCTAAATATACTTTAAAACCACTCAAATTCATAATTTATCACTATTAATTATTTTGATTAAAAAAGTTGTTTTTAATTAAAATTTAGAAATTTTCACTATTCATCAAAATATGAAAGTTATCCGAAATGTACCAAAATTTCACCCTAGGCTAATTTTGATATTCCGAATCCAAAAATGAATTCCATTTTGAAATATAGAATATATATGATTTCAAAAAGTAGGTATTACTATTCAAAACGGCTAGTTTAATTAGTTGTGGTGTGTGTTAGAACTCGAGGTTGCGTACAACACACGCTATCGCATTATTCGAAGGGAAACGTACCGTAGAAGCTTGGAGTGTTACATTCTCCCCTCCTTCAAATAATTGCGTCCTCGCAATTTCTAGGGTATTACTGCATAAAAAGACTCGGGTGGTTCTTCATCATAAGTTCCTCGGGTTCCCACGTTGCCTCTTCCATCTTATGGTTTCTCCACAAAACTTTTACCAGACGCGTCGTCCGGTTTCTCAGCACTTGTTCTCTCGTATCAAGAATCTTGACGGGCTCTTCGCAATAAGACAGATCGGGTTCCAGTTCTAATTCCTCATAGGTGAGTACATGCGTTGGGTCAGGCATGTATTTTCTCAACAGAGATACGTGGAACACATCGTGAACTTTGGAGAGACTTGGCGGCATTGCCAATCGGTAAGCTACAGCCCCAATTCGTTCTAGAATTTCGAAAGGTCCGATGTACCTGGGACTCAATTTACCTTTCTTACCAAAACGTATGACTCCCTTCCACGGAGATACCTTCAGGAAAACATGATCACCGACTTGAAATTCCAAATCCTTCCTTCGATTATCGGCATAGCTCTTCTGCCTACTTTGAGCTGCTTTGATGTGATTTTGGATTACTTTCACCTTTTCCACCGTTTCCTCCACCAGTTCTGGGCCTACAAGTTTTCTTTCACCAACGTCATCCCAACAGGTTGGTGTACGACATCTCTTTCCGTATAACGCTTCATATGGTGCCATCTGAATACTCGAATGGAAGCTATTGTTATAGGAAAATTCTACCAGAGGTAAATATTGATCCCACATACCCTGAAAATCAAGTGAGCAAGATCTCAACATGTCTTCTAAGGTCTGAATAGTCCGTTCTGATTGTCCGTCTGTCTGAGGGTGGTAAGCAGTGCTCAAATGAAGTTCAGTATCCAGGGATTTCTGAAGACTTTTCCAAAATCTTGAAGTAAAACGGGGATCACGATCAGAAACAATCGATAGGGGTACACCATGAAGTCTCACAACTTCATTAATGTATAGTCTTGCTAGACGTTCCAGGGGTAGATCTTCTCTTATAGCAAGAAAATGTGCTGACTTGGTAAGACGATCAACAATAACCCATATTGCATCGTTCCTTCTAGGAGTCTTTGGTAGCCCCATGACAAAGTCCATCGTAATATTGTCCCATTTCCACTCCGGTATGGGAAGAGGTTGCATGACTCCTCCAGGCTGTTGCCTTCCAGCTTTCACTTGTTGACAAACCATACATCTTGACACAAAATCAGCAATCTCCCTCTTCATGTTGTCCCACCAAAAATGTTCCTTCAAATCTCTATACGTTTTGGTGCTCCCAGGGTGTATAGAGAAATTGGAACTATGAGCATCATCCAACAATTCCCTTTTCAGATCAGGTAAATCGGGAACACAAAGTCTCTTCCCGAATTTCAAAATTCCATCTTCATACACAAAGTCTCTCAATCTCCCATCATTCACAGCTTTAATCTTCTTTTGGAATTCTTCATCATTGGTCTGAGAACTCTTAATCCTTTCTAGTAAAGATGGTTTGGCAACCATTTGAAAAAGCATTGATGTTTCACCTTCCCTGGTTATTCCCATGTCCATCTTCTCTAGATCCATGAAAATTGGGTCCCTTTCAATTCTCATCATGTTCAGAACTCCATGGTCTTTTCTGCTCAAAGCATCTGCTACTTTGTTTGCTTTCCCCGGGTGGTAGTGTATCGTGCAATCATAATCCTTGAGTAATTCAAGCCATCTCCTTTGCCTCATGTTGAGTTCTTTTTGTGAGAAAATATACTTCAAACTCTTGTGATCAGTATAAATCTCACATTTTTCACCATAGAGGTAGTGCCTCCATATCTTCAAAGCAAAGATCACAGCTGCTAACTCAAGATCATGAGTAGGATAGTTTTGTTCATGAATTTTCAACTGTCGTGATGCATAGGCAATAACTCTATCATTCTGCATAAGGACACAGCCATGTCCTTTCTTCGATGCATCACTATAAATAACGAACCCATCATTCCCCGATGGTAGAGTCAATATAGGAGCATTGACTAATCTTCTCTTCAGTTCTTCGAAACATTCTTCACACTCTTTTGTCCAAACAAATTTAACCCCTTTACGTGTGAGCTTCGTTAATGGGTTAGCAAATCGGGCAAAATTATGGACGAAACGTCGATAATAACCTGCCAAACCAATAAAACTACGTACCTCAGTTATACTCGTAGGTGCTGGCCATTCTTGGATTGCCTTGGTCTTAGAAGGATCAACAGAGATTCCATCTTTAGAGACAATATGGCCAAGAAAAGAAATCTCCTGAAGCCAGAATTCACACTTGCTAAACTTCCCATATAATTCATGCCTCCTCAGAGTCTTCAAGATAATGCGCAAGTGATTTTCATGATCATCGTAGGTTTTGGAGTATACCAAGATATCATCAAAAAATACCACCACAAATTCATCGAGATACTCCTTGAAAACTCTATTCATTAGATCCATGAATACAGAGGGTGCATTAGTCAATCCAAACGGCATTACAGTAAACTCGTAATGCCCGTACCTGGTTCGAAATGCTGTTTTCGGAATGTCTTCCTTCTTCACACACAACTGATGGTATCCAGATCGAAGGTCAATCTTTGAAAAGTATTGAGCTCCATGCAGTTGGTCAAATAAATCATCAATACGAGGTAGGGGATACTTGTTCTTTATCGTTATAGCATTGATCTCCCTGTAGTCGATACATAACCTCATAGATCCATCTTTCTTTTTAACAAAATGAACAGGGGCTCCCCATGGAGAAACACTAGGGCGAATAAATCCCTTATTACTCAATTCCTCTAGTTGTTTCTTTAGTTCGACTAACTCTACAGTAGCCATTCTATAAGGGGTCTTCGATATAGGCCTTGATCCAGGAATCAAATCAATGGAAAACTCTACTTCTCGTTCTGGAGGATGTCCAGGTAAATCTTCCGGAAATACATCTACAAATTCTTTCACAACAGGTACATCCTCTATTTGAACATTCCTTTCCTCACCGATAGTTACTTCATTCTCTTTCTCCCCAATAATTGAATTAAGTTGAGCTACTGGGGGTGGATCTAAATAAGAATTAAGTGGTGACGATTCTGCTCTAAAAATAAGGTGCTCCTTATCATTATCATCAAGAATCGTAACCTCTTTCTTCTTACAATAAATCTTCGCATCATAGTCCGAAAGCCAGTCCATACCGAGGATTATATCAAACTCAATCATAGGTATGACGATGAAATCAGCAGATAAAGAAAATTTATGTGCTCTAATGGGGACTGATTCACAAAACTTTGTTGCAACGATACTTCCCTTAGGAGTTTTAACTGACAACTACCTTATTAAATCAAATTGGAAATATCTAATTTTCTTAGCAAACTGGGAAGATATGAAACAATGCGATGGTCCAGAATCAAATAATGCATTTGCTAAACTTGAGGAAACCATTAAATTACCTGCCACCACGTCTTTCGGAGCTTCTACCTCAGCAGTAGTGATAGCATAAGCCTGGCCTTGATCCCTTGGCCTTTTCTGAGGTAAGTTCTCCTGACGCTTAGGACATGCATTTGCATAATGCCCCATCTCCCTGCAATTGTAGCACTGAACGTTGGTAGCTTCCTTCTTCCCCTTGCAATCATGAGCTTGGTGGCCTTTTTCACCACACTTGTAACAGACTCCCATTCCCTTCAGGCAAGCACCGAGGTGTTTCTTCCCGCACTAACCACAAGATGGATATTCAACCTTTCCCTTCTTCCCCTTATTTCCATTCCCAGATTGATCAGCAGGTCTCTTCTTCTCTTGCTTTGCTTTAAAGTCATAAGACTTAGAGAATTCCTTTTCGGTCTTGATAGCACATGAGACAATGTCTTCGTACGATGAAAAGGATTGTGAGACTAATGCTCGACGGAGAAATGGTTTTAACCCATCAAAGAAACGATCAATCTTACTTCTTGGGTTGCGAATATAATCACCAGCGTACCTCGCTAACCTTGTAAAGTTAGCCTCATACTTTGTGACATTCTCATCCTCCTTTTGTCTCAGACTCAGAAATTGTCTTTCCATATCTGCTCGATGGTCGCGAGGAAAGTATTTTTCTAAAAACAGATCTTTGAACTCCCTCCATTCCATATTTGATACTTCATCATCTTCCTTCGTATTTTGAATCAATGACCACCATTGATCAGCATCTCCAGTGAGGCGGTAAACTGCCATGATAACTTTTTCCCTTTCACTGCTCCCCAAAGCCTGAAATATTTTCTCTAGGGAAAATATCCATTGCTCAGCTACTAAGGGATTTGTATTCCCATTGAACGTTGGTGGTTTCTGTCTCATGAATCGATCTAACATTAATCCTCCACGCTGCGGATCAGGGTGCTCCATACGGGTAAGGTTATTATTCATAACCTGAGTAAGTTGTCCCAGTATGGTGATTAGTTGATCAGCACCAGTTGCATCACCAGCCCCACTATAATTATCTTGAGCAGGAGGGCAATCTCTACATGGAGTGCGTGCATTGATACGGTTTCCATTTCTTCCACTAGGGGCCATTTCTAAACAATGGCATAAACTAGATCAGTTTATGAATCAAAATACATAATCCCATACTTATAAAACACTTAACATAAATTGAACTATTTATGGATATAATCCATAATCATAAAAATGTTTTCTTTGAGGAAGTATATACTCATAAACCCTTCATAATGATTTGTAAAGATAGTGAGAGTTATCCTAAGCATATCCCCCGGGAGTGTCGTAACCAAGAGTGCAGCAAGGCCCGTTGTCGTGCACCAGTTCCCGTTCGAGTCTAGCTCAAAGCGGTGTTTTCGGGTTTACCCCTAGGTACATCTGTGCCAGAGCCGCCTCTACCTGCTCGTATCCAGACAGGGATGTATTGCTCGGAAAACTCACAAAGTCTCTACAATACCAAAATTCTAGGAAGTTCTTCTATACTAATCCTCAAAGTTCATCTTAGGTCTATGTGCTCTAATCAGAGTTTATCTAAATCTAGCTTCCAAGGTTTGTACTAAACTTCCTCTGATACCAACTGTAACACCCCGACCCCAGCTACCCAGAGTCGGTGCATTATTACATAACATTGGCATGATCACAAGAAAGATCAAATCTCGAAATACCGATTGGTTTAGTAGCCCTGGAAACACTAGATATATTCATAAGTTTTACATTACATCATAAAATGAAAAAAACTACTACAACAACATAATGTCTCCATAATCCACACTACTATCCCCTCATAATATCCCTGCAGGTCATTCATAATTTACTTCTTCACATCCTGGGGAAAAATAAAACATTGAAAAGGGGTGAGCTCAAATGCCCAGTAAGGATAACAATATAGCGAAAACTGTCATAAATAAGAATAAACATTTAAGGCAATGCATTACTAAAACAAAAGCCTTTTAAAATTGAACTTCAACATGGTATGGCAAAAGTAAAATGAAATAATGCCATTTACTTATTCACATGGATATTCTACTAATCGAATAATCACATGCAAAAATCAATAACCACTTTCATAATGTTGGAATGCATAATGCCAGACTATCATAACCACATAGTCAAGGCCTCGTGCCAAGACTACAAATTAGATTTTGTCAAGGCCTTGTGCCAAGACACTAGTTTGTCTCATGAGACCTACCGATGCATCGAGGAGCTATAGCGGGCTCCACCCGTCACTTATTAAGTCCAATGCATTCCCATATGAAAAGGTTTAAACATAACATAAACATTCGAATTAAAACTAGCATACGAAATGTCAATACTTTCACAATAAACTATGAATGGTATAAAAATAGCACATCCACAGTCAAACATATCACAAAACCTTCAATACAATATAGAAGTTTTGTATCATAATAAATCAACTTCAAATAATCTTAAAATCCATCAAAGGATGTTGACATAGATGAAATCAAAATTCTTTTTAAAGAAATATCTCCATTTATTTTGAAATCATTTAAGATCCATATAAAATAAAACATTTTCTTTGAAAATATTCTTATAAGCTTGTAAGGAAAGCTTTGAAGATTTTATAACGGCGTAATATAACCGCACCCGCCGTATAAGTTAAAAAAACATTCTTACCTCAATTATGTCGAAAAGGTTAAAAAGGACCTTGTTTTGAAAACGACGGAATGATTCCTTTATAAACCTCTTATAAAAAGTCAAACAAGGGTATAAATGACTCTGACCCATATTCTTGTAAATAGTAAAAATGTTTTGAAATACATTTCGAAGAAACATGGATGTGGATGATAAAGAGATCCCAGTAGATTATTACGTATAATACAACCTCGGATAATGAAGAGATTGTGAAATAACCCTTACCTTGTACTTTTCCTTGGTTGGGGTAGGTTAACATCCTGTATAATGGTGAAATAGTTGTTATTAAATTATACAAGAATCATATATATTAATATGATATCATATATGATCTTTTAACATTGATTTGTTAATAATATCTTAGAATTATCGTCGTTTCGGGAGTTAACTTACTCATTTTCTTTTATATGTTTTGTTACATAAGCCATGGTTGTTGTATCTTATTCATATCCAGAATGATATACAGTCCTTAAACATCATTTTTAAATCATCAAATGATAATTATACTTGAATGGATACGTTGGAGAATGAATCTCATCGCGTTCGTGGAGACGGTAGTCCGTACGTACGCACGAGCGACAATATCATTCTTTTGATATTAAAATAATATATAAATGGATGGTATATCATATATACAGAATCATTAACATGTTATATTTATTATTTACATGAGTTACACATCATTATTATACCCATCCAAATAATATTATATTGAATAACAATTACACCACGACGTGGAGACGGTAAGCCGTACATACGCACGTATGGTGACATGTTATTCAAAGGGTGGATAGAATACTGAATATGGTTGTACCATACTTATAATAACATCACAGTATATGTGAGATACTGGAGTTATTATTTTAGAATGGTAAGAACAAAGGAAGAAGAAGTGGAAGAAGAAATGAACTTAGAAAAGGGTGGTGAAATCATTACCTCTTCTTCGGGTTCTTCCTTTTGATTTGATCAAAAGGGCTCCTTAGGTTGGCTTTCTGATCAAACTAAGGCCTCTAGGTTGTAGTGAGGGATGTTGGGAGAGTATTTGGTCAGAGTTTGGCCGAACCAAAAGGCTTTGAAGGTGTGAAGAAATGAGAAGGAGGAGTGCCCTTTTATAAGAGGGGTGAGGGGCACCTTTGGAAAAACTAGAAATATTAATTTATAATAAATTCATATTCGGTTTCTAAAGGCTCCAAAGTTTACTATTCAAATGATGAGGTGGTTATAGGTCGAAAGTAACTCATCCAATAGAATTTAGACAGGTTTGGGTACTTATATTAACCTTATCTTTAAGTATTAACTCTAAGTTAATTAGTTTCACTTTTACAATGTCTCTTTGTATTTTTATATAATATGGTTAATAAACTTACTATATACATCCAAGAGACCCCCAAGTGGTCCATTAATGATTAACCTATCATGATATAAGTCTCTTGGCCGAACCGTAGATTTTTAGGAATTTAATATCAATTAATAATATAATATTTGTTTTAAGAACTCTTTTATGTCAATTTTGACACTATTCAATAGTTGATTTTTGTGAAACTCATAACAGATTGATTACTTCGAACAAAGTCAATTAAATCAATCCTAATATATCATATTATCCTAGAAAATTAGTTTAATTCATTAAAAGTCTCATATTATATTTATTTGGGCATTTATAATATCACTTAGTTTAATTTTTCACTATTATAGTAATTACTGCATCATCATTGTGTCATAAATAAAATAAATTATTTAATGTCTAAAAATTATAATTAAAATATCATTATGTAGGAAATCCTTTTATCTTTCTAATGAATATTTATAATAGAAAATCCAACATGTATAACCCTATGTAAAAATTGTTCTTCTAAAAGATGTAAGCTTATGCCATTTTTATTTTTATTTTAACTTTATTAATATAATGTGTCCCTACCACATACAAGTGGCTCCAAGGGGTCCCCAAATTGACCCAAGGATGCCCATGGTCGGGTATGTGCCCACCAATAAGGTTAGGACACGTTTTAGGGTAATTTTTTATTATTATAATATTATTTTTTTAACCCTTATTTACCGGATTTACCCTTTAACCATGGTAAATAAAATATTTACCGCAGTAATTATTCAAAATGTGTAAAAATAAAAGTTACCTATTTACAAAATTTGGACATCCTGATTCCAAATATGGAATCCATTTTCCTAAATTCAAAACACAGAAGTGGCAGAAATTAATTTAAAATTAATTCCCGCTGTCAAAACAAAAAGCGTGTTTTTAAGAGATAATAACTATCAAAAGATTGACACTTGTTTATGTTCGGTTTAATTGTAAAATTATGTCCAATGCTAAACATTAAATTGAATGGTAAAAATATATTCTAAATATACTTTAAAACCACTCAAATTCATAATTTATCACTATTAATTATTTTGATTAAAAAAGTTGTTTTTAATTAAAATTTAGAAATTTTCACTATTCATCAAAATATGAAAGTTATCCGAAATGTACCAAAATTTCACCCTAGGCTAATTTTGATATTCCGAATCCAAAAATGAATTCCATTTTGAAATATAGAATATATATGATTTCAAAAAGTAGGTATTACTATTCAAAACGGCTAGTTTAATTAGTTGTGGTGTGTGTTAGAACTCGAGGTTGCGTACAACACACGCTATCGCATTATTCGAAGGGAAACGTACCGTAGAAGCTTGGGGTGTTACACCGATGGTGCTGAATAGGGTGTGGAGGGCGGACGAGTTCAACTTTCATCCCTTTCCACTGCCGACGGGAAGACTTACTGATGATGGACGGGGAACGGAAGAGCATCGGGCTTACCTCCTGGCCTTCCGAGGTGGAGTTTTGGTGGCTCGGATAGATCGTGAGCCGATCTGTGAACCGTACACCCCACACCGTTTTGCGAGGCAATTCCGGTGCCTCCAGCGGCTGACCCCGCAAGTATACTGGGAGGTGCGTCACGAGGAGCACCCGTGTGTGATGAGGCAGATGTGGCTCATGTTCACACGTGAGGATGGAAAGATGCAGATCACATTACCTCCACCCACCGCCGCCTTCGGCTTAGTGAAGGAGTACGCCATTAGATGGGAGGCCGCTTATCCTGGGGAGATGCTGAAGCAGCCAACAATCCGGGTCGGTGACGGTGGGCCTCCTTTATCTCGAGGTCGGGGTCGGAGGGCAGCTAGGGCCGCCCGTGGCAGCGGGGCTGCCATGGCAGAGAGACCCGCACCGGCCGAGGGTATGGCAGCAGTGGCGGATCCGGTGGTTCCGGGAGAGCAAGGTCATCCGGAGGGGCGGCCATCGAGGGGATTCTGTCGGGTATCCGCTCAGGCTCCGGGGAAGCGGCTGCGTCACATTGACATGGCGGAAGATGCTGTCTTTCCGGAAGCTTGGGACGTCTGGGACGTCAACCGGCAATTCCTCAGCCCATCTGAGATGTGGGCCCACCTGAATCGCCTCGGGATGAGACTGCCGGGCATAGGCCCAGTCCGGGCTGGATTCATGGTGTCTCCGGCGGAGGCGGAGCAATACTTGAACGAGCTGGAGGATTACATCCACTCCAGTGGTGCCCCTCGCCCAATGACAGACCGGGTGAGGGTACTGTTGAACCAGACGGTCCCTCCACAGCCATCGGCTGCCGATCTGAGGGAGCGCTTCCCCTTGCCGGAGGAATCAGGGGACTCTTCTCAGGGGGACGAAGCTGGAGGAGGGAGCCCGTTGGAGGAGGGCGAGGTCGGAGACCGAAGCTCAGAATCCGACGACTTCGCGGAGGCTCTCGAGGTAACATTCCGAACTTCTCTTCTTACAATCCCCTTTTTTTTGAATCCCTACGGACTTCTTACCAATGTTTGGGTCATGCAGGAGGAACTTGTTCGTAGGCCTCGTTCTCGCTCCTTGGCGGGTGACGATGCGGGACCTTCAGAACCCGCGCCTATGGTTGCGTCCAGTTCTGCATCTGGTGGGACCAGGGGGTCTGAGGTGGCTCCTCTGGACTCTCCAGCCCTTCCAACAGTATACGGGGGGCCTCGTCTTGGAGTCCCATCGGTACCGGTCCGGGAGCAGCGCTCGGAGGTCAATCTTCGTAAGTCTCCTCCACCGGTCTCTTCGTTGCCACACGTGGGCCATGTCGACTAACTTTTATGTCTCTTTCTGTCATATAGTTCTCCGACTGGCGTGGGCTGCTGCGGCGAGGCTGGTTGGGATGTCTGGCGGCGTCCCTCCCAGGGGCATGCCGGTGATGGTGACGATAGTCCCTTCACCTCCTCCAACTGTGGCGCACACCATCACTGGCGGGACCACCAGCAGGGTCATACCTGAATTCATCGAGGTGGACTCCGAGGAAGAGGATCAACCGGTCAGTCCCAGTCCTGTCGTGCCTGTGCCGGCGTCAGGTGTCGTACCAGATTCAACACCAGATGCGGATCCCGCTGAGGAATTCCTGCAGGCATATCCTGTGTACGAGCCCGCTGACCGCGCGGATTGGGATGAAACAGCCTCTGATGAGGAAGACAGCAGCATAGTCCGCCGCCGGTCATGGAAGCTGATCACGCGCTTTATCCGGGACACTCCCCAAGTGCAATGGCTGGCCGAAATGAATAGGCTCCGCTCACGGTTGCGCGAACTGTGTGCCGGGGGAGTGGATGCCCAACGCCCTCACGCGCTCATCCGAGACCTCATGGCTGAGAAGATCCGGGAGCATGATCGTGGGCTGAGCGTGGGATGGCAGCGGAGGAAGGCGACCAGCATCAGGAAGCTCCAGGAGGCTGAAGGCGAGGTCCAACAGATGCGGATCTGGGCCAACGAGCTTTCAGCCACTCTCGATGCACAGTCTGAGCTGGTCTTACGATTGAAGGCCCAGCTGGCAGAGGCTGAGGAGCATATGGAGCAGACCTCTGAAAGGATGGCTGTCGTCCAGGCCGAGGTGGAAAGAGCCCGGGCCAGGGTTGACGGATTACGCCCCGCCGCTGCTGAAGAGGAGCGGGAGTTAAATCAGCGGCAGCAGGCTCTGGACGCCGCAAGTCAACGGGTGGCGGAGCTGCAACGCTCTTTTGACGGAGTCAACCCGTCCATGGGGGATGTCAACCCCCGAGTATTGTAGCGAACTCGAAAAAAAAGCTTTTATTAACACTGTTGTGCTCCAACTCTTTCTTTCTCCTTTGTTTTGAGTTCCGTAGTACGCACAATTTCCACTATTGAATTGCCTTGTTGCATCCCTGCAATGTTTGTGGGACGTTTGACGACAATTCCCTCAAACCAGTCCAGATTCCCGAAAGATGGGGAAGGCTTGATCGGAGGAGGAACTTCCAGGATAGCCGAATTACCGTTTCTCCAACGTGCTCTTATGCACGATCGGGGCGACACCAGGGGCGCTTGGTAGTTGCACCACCGCAGAGGGAGCACGCCAGATGGGCGCATCGACCTGATCACGGATCATTCCTTCTTGGGACAGGGCCTCTCTGGCGAGGGTATCTATCTCTTCCCAATGGGATCTTGGGGCATCCTGAACTTGTTCAGGGTAAAATTGTAGCTACATAGTTCTCCCCGAGGGGTCAGGCCAGAGGGCTGGAAATGAGGAGGAACAGGATTTTGTGATTCCTGGGGCTGAACCCTAGGCGAAATGCCTGGGCGTCTCTATGTATCCCACGTGATGATGGGAATCAAGCCGCACGTAGTTCTGGAAGCGCGGTTTAACGTCGTACTGGACGAGGAGCGGCCTAACCGTGTTGGTACACATCCGGCCAAAACTACTAAGCCCACGTGAGTCGTGCTCGGTGTGGGAAACAAGTAGTAGTGGTGGGAATTTCCCGATGCAGAGAGGGGCAGGTTGGGGCAAAGGGATGCTCGGTGACTACCGGCCCAATGACACTAACACGATCATTCAGCGCATCTAGATGCGCGAAGAGAAAGAGCCGAGTATGGTGGAGTTCCACTTGAACATGAGGGAGTGGAAATGTGTGAATCATGACGCTCGAGATTCGGATCACGATGGTGACGGCGTGGCGATGGAGGACTACTGCTGACCATATTCGCAACACAGCATCCTATCGCATTAGCCTGAAATGGGGACAAACAAATGAGGGTCGACCGTTGACCATGTTCGAAACACGGGACCGTGTCACAAATGTTGTCGAACATCCGCAGGGACGTTGGCCCGAAACGATTGTAGGGCCCTTAGGTCCAGCATTCATGGAGAGCCCTTAAGCTTAGTATCCACGTCGTCCGAGGGTCCTTTTGGATGTGGAAGAGGATGAGGATCCAAATAGTGAGCTCACGAAGCTTGGTCATGGGATGAGGGGAATGTCCCTGTGAAAATCCCATGCTTCAGGCTTTTTGTCAAAACACATCTGAATACGTCAACGAAACGTATTAGAGAGAGGGAGCAGATTCCTTTCCCTTGGGGAAATCTTAGTTTATGGTCATAGAATTCGGAACATGGATTGGAAAAAGGGATCAGGGGACGCATAACATCACAACCTGACGTGAATGAGCTCGAGTCGAGGGACCGAACACCAGGGTTAGGCTGGGCCCGCGGGGAAATACCCGGGCGCTCCTACGTATCTCATAAGGATGAGAATCAATCCATACGTAGTTCTGGAGGGTGGCAGGGTAAGGTACCAGTGCCAGGGGAAAGGGGAAGTGCGGACGTGGCCCTTGCACTAAAATAAGCGGAATTTGATGTATCTTGTTTGTTCTTTGAGGTGAATGGTTTTTTTTTGTGAAGTGACAGGCCTAGAACTGTAGGTCGTGATGTCGCCACAAGAATCAAGCCGTGATGGGCGTTGACAAATGGCATGGCGCGTGGCCAGTACCCAACGTGATGTCCTCTACAGCGAGGTCACCACAATGCGGTGCCGTTTTTCGTCGTGCGGCCAGGACGATAATGTCACAGTTTAGGGTCGTATGATAGGACCAAGCATGCATTTTATCGTCATGCAGCGCAGACGTAGCAGAGACGATGCTAGGAGGGAAATGTGTGTAGTGTTATAAAACACAATTGACGGAGACATGATCCCACATCAGATTGTACGCCATTTGGAGGGTGAAACCTCAGGCCGAGGGGCCTATACAGAGGGGAAACAGGGAGAGAGACTGGCTTCCTGAATGGGTTGTACCCGGAGACAGGGCGTTTGGGCGGTCCTACGTGTCCCATGAGGATGGGAATTTGAACGTAGTCCCGAATGGGTCTTAGTTTATGGTCTTAGAGCTCGGACCATGGGAGCCCCAAAGGGCGCCAGATTGCAGCTTTGTCCCCCTAACATGCAAAGGTGCACTGAGGGATAGCGCCAAAAGTGTCGAGATTCCACCTGAACATGATGGGGTGGAAAATGATGTGAATCATGCAACCAACATTCAAGGACTGAAGGGGCTGGCGTGACGACAGAGGATTACTGCTGACCATGTTCGCAACACAGCATCCTGTCGCATTAGCCTGAAATGAGGACTAACAAAACGAGCATCGACCGCTGACCATATTCGCAACGCGGGATTTTATCGATTTGTTGTCCGAAACCCTGGAGGGCGTTGGCCCGTATCGGTAGGAGAGCCCTTGGGCATTGTATCCAGGCCGTTCTTGGGGGTCCCTCCGGGTGTGAAAGATGATGGAAGTCCGAATAGAGGGGAACACGAAGCTTGACAAGTGGAAGGAACTTGACCAAGTTGAATCTGACACTCTTGGTCCTAGACCAGAGTACTCTCAACACATGGGTGAACCACTACAGGGAGCCAAGGGACTCAACCGTGAGGGTGATCGAGAGATGGCAGATTCCCAGGGGAAGGGGGGGCATGATGCCCACAACCTTGTATCATACCTACGCACCCCCCTGCTGGAGAGGGATGGACCAAGTGGCCTAGGTGACCGGGAAATCAGGAGATCTCCCCGAGGTGGGGCTGGACCCGAATCTTATACATTCAGGTGGTCCTACGTATCCCATTAGGATGGGAATCAAGCCACACGTAGTTCTGAAAGGGTGCCTTTTAATGTCATGCAGGACAGGGGATAGGAGGACTGAACCTCAGAATGGGGGCGTGCGTGGTGCAGTTGTTGCGTACTTGACGTGAATGAGGACATAGTCCTACACTGCGCCACGCGGTCCTGTGATCAGGGTCCTGAAGGCAGGATTAGAGAGGTAAATTCGCTGAACTCAAGCCGGGTCCAAAGACAAGGGGTCTTGAACGTAGTTCCAGATGAGAGTCTTAGTTTATGGTCTTAGAGCTCGGACCGTGGGTGGTGACAACTCCCGAGCAAGCACAGAGGTCAACCCAATCCCTAAGCCCACGTGAGATAAACTCGGTGTGGGAAACAAGGGGGGGATCCTCATTGCAATACTTGGGGAATCCATTAAAGGGGAGTCAGCAGAGAGTTCCGAAGGACACCTTTGATGTAGCTTGTTCCTCAAACGCGCAGACGTGCACGGGGGAAAAGTACCAAGAGTCCCGAAATTCTACTTGGACAAGATGAAGTGATGAAGGGTGTGAATTGTGTACCCGGTATTTGGGCTTAATGGGTTGGCGTGACGACAGAGGAAAACTGTTATCCATGAAGGAAACACAGCGTCTGTATCGCGTTAGCCTGAGGTGGGAGCAACAAACGAGCATCGACCGCTGACCATATTCGCAACGCGGGATTTTATCGATTTGTCGTCCGAAACCCTGGGGGGCGTTGGCCCGTATCGGTAGGAGAGCCCTTGGGCTTTGTATCCAGGCCGTTCTTGGGGGTCCCTCCGGGTGTGAAAGATGGTGAAAGCCTTGATGCGGGGATATGCAAAGCCTGGAAAGCGGGTGCGGACGTGTCCGAGTAAAGCTTGGCATTCCAGGTAATGAACCAGAGTACTCTTAAGCACATTGGAGAACCGCCGAAAAAGAGGGATCGACGAAACAAATCAGCAGGGGGTGGGAGCATGGCGTGGTCATCACGAGACCGTCGTGAATGAGGACATAATCCCACACTGCACCATATGATCCCCTCATGGAGGAAGGATAGGCCAGGGGGCCAAGATGGGATGAGGATTCCCGAGGAATGGGGCTGGACCCGGATCTTGGACATCCGGGTGGTCCTACGTATCCCATCAGGATGGGAATCAAGCCATACGTAGTTCTTGAAATGTAGTTTAACGTCATACCGGACGAGGAGGGGAATAACATATCCCTAAGCAAGGTGTACAGTATGTCGAAAAACCGACTTGAGGACATAGCCCTACGCCATGTCGTACAATCCTATAAGATAGGTCCTGGGCCGCGGCCTGGAAAGGCCGAGGGGCCTGGGGCTGAGCCTCGGAAGGGGAGTCGTACGACATGGTACATGATCCCGACGTGAATGAGGACGTAGTCCTACATCACACCGTACGCTCCGGGTGAGGAATCCTGGGCTGTGGGCCCGATCACTGGCACCACCTGGGGAAGTTTGTCACCTCAGGATGGGGCAGAATGAATCACTGTTGACCATATTCGAAACACAGCGTTCCTACGGTGACCCGCATGGGGGCAACAAATGAGCGTTGACCGCTGACCAAATTCGCAACGCGGGACTTGTTTCGATTTGTTGCTTGAGAAACCCTCGGGGGCGTTGGCCCGTATCGGTAGGAGAGCCCTCGGGCTTTGTATCCAGGCCGTTCTTGGGGGCCCCTCCGGGTGTTTATCCATCCACGAAGGGGGCAAACACCTCCAGGGGGGAATGTGCAGCCGGGTCGAGGCTTGCTCGACGTGGGTCGGGGCAGAAATGTGCACCCTGCCGTGTCTTGACCCGAGGGGAAGATTTTGGCTTTTGGGTTGGGCCAACGGACGAGATGTCCGGGCGTTCCTACGTATCTCATAAGGATGAGAATCAAGCCATACGTAGTTCTTGAAGGCCATGCAGTTTAGCGTCATGCGGTGAGGACGTGGGAGGGTAGAAGAACGGGAGTGGGCGCATGGTGCGACCTTTACAATCGTTGCGTGAGTGGGGTTGCATGAGCGGGGCCAAGAAGGCCGACGCCCTGCTACACAAAGATCCTCCAAGGAGACCATTCCCAGGGGGAGTAGTGGAAGAGAGAAGCTTGGGGCTGGGCTCGAGACAAGGCGTCCGAGCGTTCCTATGTATCCCATGAAGATGGGAATCAAGCCGTACGTAGTTCTTGACATGCAGTTTAACATCATGCGGGACGAGGGGCGTCTCGTTCGGGGATGTGTGCGGCATGGTACATGATCCCGACGTGAGAACGTAGTCCTACACTGTACCGTACAATCCCGTAAGAGAGTGAGTCGGAGAGAAACGAGGGGGGCCTGGGGCCAGACCTCGGTGGAGACGGGGCCAGGGGCCCAAAGAGGCCGAGGGGCCTGAGGCTGAGCCTCGGTCAGGAAGAACTGACTGAATTGCAGTTTAACGTCTTGCAGTGAGGACGGAAATACAGTTTAAGGTCATGCAGGACCAAGTCGCAGTTTAGGGTCATGCTGGACCAATGCAGTTTAATGTCATGCAGGACCCTCTCGCAGTTTAGGGTCATGCAGGACCAGTGCAGTTTAATGTCATGCATGACCCTCTCGCAGTTTAGGGTCATGCTGGACCAATGCAGTTTAATGTCATGCAGGACCCTCTCGCAGTTTAGGGTCATGCAGGACCAGTTTTGCCCTAGGCGAAGTATCGCTTGAGGAATCTGGCATTGGTGGGGGGGGGGGGTTACACGCTCTCCATCTGTGGTCACCAAGGAGTATGCTCCATTGGGGTAAACCTTATGGATGATATAAGGCCCTTCCCATTTGGGTTCTAACTTGGGCGGTTTCCTACCGGGAATCATTGGCGCTCGCAGGGCCAGCACCAGGTCACCCTGTAGAAAAGAGCGGAGACGAACCTTCTTGTCAAAAGCTCTTGCCATCTTGTCCTGATGCCTTTCCAGATTGTGCAGGGCACGAAGCCGGTTCTCGTCCAGTGCCTCTAACTCAGCTAGATGGATCTCGGCTACCTCATCTGATGTCTGGTGATCATAAACTGTCGTGCGTAGCGACGGCAGCTAGATCTCAATGGGTAGGACGACCTCAGCTCCACACACCAGGGAATATGGGGTCACCTGGGTAGAGTTGCGAGTCGTCGTCCAGTAAGCCCAAAGGGCGTTGGGGAGCTTGTCCGGCCAACTCTTCTTGTTCTGACCAACCATCTTCTGCAGAATGTTAGAGAGGGTCTTGTTGAATGCCTCGATCTGTCCATTCGCCTGTGCGTGGTAGCGGGAGGTATGGTTTGACCGGATGTCGTACTTAGCGTACAATTTCTTCAATTCAGCTGCTCGGAAGTTGGTGCCGTTGTCAGTGAGGACGGCGTGAGGGACCCCAAACCGGTGGATGATGTTGGAGCTCACAAAGTCGACGACGGAACGGGCCTTGACCTCTTTGAGCGGAACTGCTTCTGCCCACTTGGAGAAGAAGTCTGTAGCAGTCAGGATGAACCTACACTGGCGGGCTGTTGCCGGCGGGTACGGTCCCACTACATCGAGTCCCCATACCGCAAATGGCCAAGAGTACTTGGTGGGGTGGAGGGGTTCTGGCGGCCGATGCAAGAAGTTGGCGTGCACTTGGCACGCGTGGCATCTCTTGGCGTATCCAATACAATCATGGATCATGGAGGGCCAGAAGTACCCTAGCCTCCGGATTTGATGGGACAGCTTCGGCCCAGCTTGATGGGCGCCACAGGAACCGGCGTGAACCTCTTGCATAACTTGAGGTATCTCTGCTCCTTGGATGCAACGGAGGAGGACACCATCAAAACTCCGTTTATAGAGGGTCTGCTCAAGACTGGGGCCGCTCTGGAGGGTAAATTGAAGTGCGCGGCGTCGGATTCGCTCGCGCTCGGCCAGGTTGTCCGGGAGCTGGCCATTTTGGAGATAATCGACAAAAGGTGCTCTCCAATCGGGGGTCGTTTCAACCACTGCGTCTGACGAACCCGGGACTCCTGATACGGAGGGTCCGACGGTGAGATGACTTACCCGTAGGCTATCACGGTCCTCTTGGGTGACGGGAGTAATGACTCTACGGTGGGCCACGTGTATGACCAGATCATCTTGCTCGGGTTCTGCGAGCGATGCGGCTAAGCCAGCTAGGGCGTCCGCTTGGCCGTTCTGCGACCGCGGGACATGGGTAACCTCTAGCCGAGGAGAGAACTGGGCCATTAGGAGGAGGGTGTACTCCAGCAACGGTGCAAGCTCTGGCTTCCTGACGACGTAGTCGCCATTAACCTGTTTGATTACCAGTTCAGAATCTCCCTTCACATGTAGATGGGGTACATGGATCTCAAGGGCCAACTCGAGGCCGGTGATGAGAGCTTGGTACTCTGCCTCGTTGTTCGTACAACCTTCTGACAACAGGAAGGAGTACGGCAGGATGGCTTGCGTCGGGGTAATGAAAACAATACCCAGACCCACTCTGTTGAGCTTGGGGTCATTGAGCCTTCTACCAGTGGGGCTCCGGGAGGCGCCGTCGAAATGCATTTGCCAACACGGGACAGCGTGATCGACCGAGAGGATCGTCTCGTCGGGAAAATCCAGGTCCAGGGATTGATCCGCGGAGGTTGGATGGGCAGCTAAAAAGTCTGCCAATGCCTGTCCCTTGATGGCCTTTTGAGGCACAAACCTGATGTCAAACTGCTGGAGAATCACCGCCCACCGTGCTAGCCGGCCGGTCAGCATGGGGCGGTTCAGGATGTACTTCAGCGGATCCACCCGAGAGATCAATTGCACCTCGTGGTGTTGCAGGTAGTGTCGCAACTTCTGCACGGCGAAGACGAGTGCAAGGCAGCTCTTTTCGATAAGGGAATATCTGACTTCCGTATCGAGAAGCATGGGACTGAGATAGTAGAGACTGTTCTCAGTGCCCTCGTTATTCTTCTGGGCGAGCAGCGCGCCGAGGGATCTCTCCAGGGCGGTCACATAAAGGACCAGCGGCTTTCCAGAGACGGGTGGCATCAAGACCGGAGGTTGGAGCAGGTACTGCTTGATTTCCTCGAAGGCGATCCGGCACTCCTCATCCCATTCGTAGGCGGCGCCTTTCTTCATGAGCCGAGAAAAGGGCTTACACTTGCCGGCCAGGTTCGCAATGAATCGGCGTATATAGGCTAAGTGGCCTTGCAAGCCTCGAAGCTCCCGAATGTTGCTCGGGGGAGGCATTTGGCTGATGGCCTTGATCTTCTCCGGGTCGATCTCGATACCTCGGTATCTGACAACAAAGCCCAGAAACTTCCCGGAGGTGACCCCGAAGGCACACTTCAGTGGGTTCATCTTCAGGTGACGGGAACGGAGGAAACCGAACACTTTCTCAAGGTCTTTGAGATGGTCCTGGCGCTGATATGATTTGACTACTAGGTCATCCACGTAGCATTCCACCAATGTCCCGAGGATCGGTTTGAATATGCGATGCATGGCCCTTTGATAAGTGGCACCTGCATTTTTCAAACCGAATGGCATTACCTGGTAGCAAAAGGTGCCCTGGGGAGCCCTGAAGGCAGTGGACTCCTCATCTTCGGGGGCCATCCGGATCTGGTTATACCCGGAATACCCATCCATGAAAGAGAGGGCTTGGAACCCGGCCATGGCGTCAATCAACAGCTCTGTCACCGGGAGTGGGAAGTCATCCTTTGGGCAGTGGAGATTGAGATCGCAGAAGTCGATGCAGACTCTAATCTGCCCATTCTTCTTCCTGAATGGCACAATGTTGGCGAGCCATTTGGGGTACTGGACCTCTTTGACGAAGTTGGCCTTGATTAGCTTATCAACTTCGGCCTCAACCATAGCGCCATGGGAAGGGTGCATTTTCCTGGGCGGCTGCTTAAACCCACGATGTTTTACTGGGAGGCCCAGACGGTGGACGGCCACTTGGGGATCCAGCCCTGGCATCTCATCGTAACTCCAGGCAAACACATCGCGGTGCTGTTTGAGGAAGTCTACATACTGCTGCCGCTCCTCGAGGGACATGGCCGCACTGATTAATGTGGGTCTTGGATCTGCCTCACTACCAAGGTTCACCTGTACCAGCTCATCGACCGTGGTAGAGACGCCTTCTTCAAAGGCTGGGGGAGCATCCTCCAAGTCTTCCTCCCCAGCCGTGGGGGGATTTCCCGTGACGGAAGGTACTTCCGGGCTCTCAAGACCCGAGGGGCAGCTGGTGCCGGCTTGGGCAGCAGCGGTCATCACATCAGGAGACTCACTCGTCGTGGAGACCATAGCAATGAATGCATTTGACCCTATCCCATCCGGACTTCGGCCTAAGGGGCCACGCTTGATGATATCAAAGTAGTGGTGACGTGTCGTCCAGAGTCGGTTGATTCCGGCCCGGCGAAATAGACACGTATGGCGCACCGCCGTTGTCATGAGCTTGACATCCCGGTACCGTACAGGGGTAGGAGATTCTGGGATGACCCGAGCCTGGTTGATGTAGGAGTACGAGGTGATTTTCCGCCGTCGCTTGGACGCGGGAACATGCCTTCCTTGCGTACCCGAAACAACGAAACATTGTCCCATGTCGGGGGTCGTGGCCTCCAACCGGTGGATAGGGAGGATGTAGGCGTCGTCCATGCTCGCCCAGGGATCACTTGTGATTGGGGCGGGCTCATCCTCGCTGACCAGGATCTGCTTGTCCTTACTTTTGTAATAACCCGCATCCAGATAGCGGGCCTCACAAGAAGCGAAAGGGGACGCGTCTCCTTGGAGCACGCCTACTCGACCGTTGAGCGAGTACTTAAGGCACTGGTGATACGACGAGGGAACCGCTGCATGCAGATGGAGCCATGGCCTGCCCATCAATGCGTTGTAGGCGGTGTCCTGAGAAACAACCATGAACTCAGTGCTGGCAATTAAGCCACCGAACTGGGTCTTCAGACGGATCTTGCCGACTGGGGTTTGCTATGTACTGTCGTATCCCTGGATCCTGAGGTCAGAGGGAGTCAAATCACCTTCGGACAAACCCAGCTTTCGCAGCGTCCGGGTTGGAATTAGATTGATTCCGGAACCCGTGTCAACGAGGCAGCGACGGACTTCCACACCGTTAAAGTGGCCAGTGATATACAGTGGGCGAATGTGCCCCTGTATAGGGGGGTCTTCATCTTCACCAGAGAACGAGATAACCGCCTGACATTCGGCGTTTTCAATCGTCTCGGTATGGAAGGCCTCTGCGGCTGCCACTTCCGTCTCGAACTGGAGGGGGCTCCTTAGGGCCTCGGCAAGTGCCTCGCGCATCTCGGATGACAAGCGCAGGGCCTCAAGGATGGAAAGCCTCGCCGGAATTCCGGCTAGGTGCTTTAGGACATCATACTTGCGTGCCAAACGTGAACCTCTGCTTACAGGGGGTTTTTCGGCATTTGGAGGCATAGCGGGTCCTGCTGGATGAACTGGCGGTCGGCTAGCACTGGGTACATCCTGCTGCCTGCTAGTAGAAGCCTGGAGAGTAGTCGCCGGGCTAAGATCGAACAGCGGGGGCTGGCCCGTCGCCGGGCGAGACTGGCTGTGATACGAACGAGGCGGCTCTCCCTGATCCAGCAACACGAACGACGGTGGAGGTAGAGCCAAGGGCGCTGGATGGGTCTGCGCATGCGGAGATCTGCGCTGAGCCTGCTGCCTGGTCTCGGTAGCGTGCACGGCTTGGTCACAAGTGCCTGCTGACATACCTCGGTGACCGGCGCGATTGCGATTCCGCTGACGTCGACGTCGGCTGGGAACGTTAGGGCGGTCTGCCTGGGGTTCCCCCTCGTCGGGGGTCATATAGGGCTTTACCAGCTCCACGGTGTTAACCGAAGCGTACCCTTGACTGTCACTCGAAGAGTCATCCACCGCTGGGCGGATTCTTGGGGAAATGCCCATTTCGGGAGGCATAAAGTCGCCGAGAGTGCGGGACGACGACGGCACTGGCGGTGCACGTTGCTTCTTCTTGCGTCGCCGCTGCTTGCCTTTTTGGGCAGAGGTCGACTGTGAAGACGATGTTGAGGCGCCAACTACTTCTTCTGAAGGTTCCGACTGCTTCAGGCGTGCCCGGATGATACCCTGGGCACGGACGACAGTTTTTCGAGCCATCCAGTTGTCGTATTTCTGGGACCCGCGGCTAGGGACCTGCTGCCACTCACCCTCGCTGTTACTGCCGATTTCCGATCCCGCAAAGACGCCTGCCACCTGCGCTGGCACTGGGCCCAACTTGACTATGTTGTTGTTGACCTGGTCCTGAAGCCAGTCTTTAAACACATAGCATCGCTTGATGGTGTGCCCCAGGATCCGATGATAAGGGCAGTAGTTGGGGTGATCAGTGAGATGCGCCTCTGCCGGCCTCCTGCACTCAGGCAGACGCACGATCCCTTGCTCTAGAGCACTTCGGAAGTAACCAGGGACCTGATTTTCGTTAAACGAATAGGTATGGTACTTTATTTCCGGATAAGGGCCCCTGGGGGCCTGATCCTATCGAGGGGCCGGAGGGGCCTGCCGAGGGGGCGGCGCCTGGTTGTCTCGCCTAGGTGGCGGTGGCGCGTTGCGCGGGGGAACCTGTCGGTTCTGAGGCGGTCGCTGCTGGCCAGGAGCCTGTGCTTGAGGTGGAGGACCTCTGCGGGGTTGCGGGGGTGGTGCCGCCGGTAACAATTCTAGCTGCCTCGGGGCTTCTATTTGAGCCACTGCGGCGGGTTCAGCCCTGGCGGCCCTCCTGGCTGGGATCATAGGGGGCAGCAAACGTGCCTGACTAGCCTGTTGCAGGGCCTCCTCGAGGCGCTGGGCCTTATCCGAGAAGTCTCTGAACCCCCCCAGGGTAGTTCTGGGTAATCAAGGAGGGTACCAGCTCTGTCTTTACGTTCCCCACACACATCGTCAGTAATTGCTCCTGAGTCAGCGGCATATCGAGAGAATACGTAAGTCCTTTCCACCGGGCGATGAAGTCTGCAACCCGCTCATCAGGACTCTGTTTGCACTTAAAGAGGTCCGCGATGCTGGTCTTCCGCGTGGTGGAGCTGAACTGGTACAAGAACTGCCGGCGAAGATCCTCCCAGCCGGTCACTGACCCGATGGGGAGCTGGCTGTACCAGACGAATGCCGGACCTTCCAACGTCTGTACAAAACATCGGAGCTTAGCGGCTTCTTGCTGAGCCGGAGTCCCCAGCATGGGGCCACACCTGGAAGAGAAATGAGCCAAGTGCTGGGCTGGGTCCCCTGTCCCGTTGAAAGGCGAGAAAGTGGGGTTCCCAAAACCCGGAGGCGCGGGCATATCATCCACCCACGCGGGATAAGGCTTGCCATCCAGTGGGACCGCCACCTGCTGTGTCTCCAACGCCTCGAGGCGGGCTGTGAGTGCCGCAATAAGGTCCTCCGGGTGGGGGTCCCTGTCTTGATGGGGGTCCCTAACCACAAGCGCATTGCCAGGTTCTTCAACACGGTAGACGGATTCTGCTGCTCGCGGGTTGACTGGTGGGACGACCTGTTGGGCGACCGGGGGAACCCGGGTTGGGTTCTTCAGATTGCCCCGTCGCTCAGGGGGGTTTGGAGAGACGTATCGCGCCCTCTTGCCGTACGTTCCGGCTTCCGCCCTGTCCGCGGAAGTAGCATGATCAGGGTTGCCCGGAGGCATCTCACCGGGGGGAAATTGTTCCTGCCCCTGCTGTCCCGGCCTGGGATTACCGTAGTCGGGTCGTCGCTCTGCGGCGCGTTCAGCCAAGAGTTCGTCGACCAGCCTCTTCTGCTCAGCAAGCTGCTGGCGCAACGTGGCCTTCTCAGGGTCTTCGTCCGTTTTCTGCACGGAGGCGGATGGATCGGAGTGCCTGACTATCCCGACATGCTCCTTACCCTTGCCAGTGCTTCGACCGAGTGCCAGTGACTTGGTGGGTACGGGGAGGCCTAGCAGGTTCCTTTGCTGACGGGTGACTCTCCCTGATGGGTCGAGCAGTGGCGGTACGCCTTCGGATGGTAAGTCCCCATCAAGGAACTCAAGCTCATCTTCTTTATCCACAACGTCGGCCATGTGGACTGTGACCCCTCTTGAGGGCATATCCTCAATGTCGCATAGCGAATCGGGCTGTCGTCGGATAGGGTCGAAGAGGAGAGCGGCATAGCGTCCCCAACCACGGACTTGCACATGGGGGGTGGCTTCCCTGACGATCTTGCGGAGTGCCTTGAAACTCTGGATGCATTTTCGTTGGAGGGCACTCTGGTGATCGGGCGACTTGGGGTGCTGGGCCACAAGGAGCGCCGCTGCATCAACTAGGCGGCACTGTTTGCCAATCTCCTCAAAGTGCTCTCGACTCCTGGGGTACACTACCCGTTCCCAATGGAGGCGGAAGTGCGTCGCCCACAGGGTCCGACAAAAGCATCCCACTTCTTCAGGGGTAAGCGACTCGGGTACGCGAAAATTTAGCGTCGCCGTGGGCCAGAACTTCTCTGGGAAGTAGTCCGCTGCAAGAATACTCCAGAAGCTCCTGGGTTCGTCCTCGGGGTTCGGCCCTACATTTCCCCACTCATCAACCGGGGGTGGCTGAGGGACCGGTAGCGGTACCGAGACAGACCTCTGGGATAACAAACTCGGCGGTGGAGAATACGGCGAGCGAGCAGACTGGCCACCGTACTCTGGGCCCTCCTCTGAAGAGCGAGGTGACCTGACCACAATGTCACGATAGGACGGGCTAACAGCCACTGCTTCGGGTACGGGAATTGCCGTTACCGGTGTCCGGTCATGTCGTGGCTCTACCACCGTTGACCCCCAAAATAGCTCCTCTTCATCCCGAGTAGAGGTAGAGGGCGCTTCGGGTGACGGTGGCGGTGACTGCGCGGTTGAAACCTGCGGAATTCCCAGGATTTCTTCCACCTGGATGTACCTGCGGAGAGAGACGGGAATCCGATGGACCTCAAATTCCGGGAGAACGAGGCTGACGCGTCTGGTTCCTGCCCCAGTCCTTGACACAGAGGAGCTGGGAGAAGGTTCCATCGCTGAATCGCATTCCTCTTCCGAATCGGAGAAGCCAGCAGGTTTGATCCCCCCCTGGGCCTTCCCAGGATTCTTCTTGTGGCGGCGACGACCCGCTCTTCTGCCCCTGGGTGGCTCTTCGGGACAGGGTTGACCCCTATCAGGCAGCCCTGGGGCGGCACTAGCGCCGTGGAGGAGAGGGCCCCCACTTGAGACAGCCGGGGTGCTGGGGGCACCAGGGCAAATATCAAAGGGTACATGGGGAGGACCTCCATGAACAGTACCCACGTGGGCGGGACTTCTATTGGAACCGGCAGGAGCATGGGGAAGGCCTCCATGGTCGGTGCGAGTGGAGCGAGGCTGACCTTCACTCCTTGAGTTGCTGGGGCGAGAAGGATCTTCGCCAGTCAGAGAGAGGACGTAGGGGGGGCCCCACGTCGAAGGACCGGATGGACGGTGCCTTCAAAAGGATGGACTTCATACCCTGTACAGCGGGCGCGGGAAATGTTTCCGCGCTGAGCATCACTGCCCCGGGGCAGGTCTTCCTGCAGGATGGGGGCAGCACGAGGCATGCCTCCACGACGAACCGCGGAGCGGGGAAGGCCCACGCTCTTTGGAGTAGTGGTATGGGGAGGACCTCCGTACGGAGTGGCATCACCGTGGGTTAGTTCGCGACGATCATCACTGGGGCCTGCAACCCGGAGCGTCAACCCGGCCTGCCCATGGGGCGGCTGGGGTCTCAATCATGGTTGGGCGAAGGGGTGCCCCTGCTCAATGTAGGCGGGGGCTTCATAATGTACGTCGGCGGTGGCTCGGGCCACCATAGCTGTCGATGTGGACGCGGCTAGGCGAGCGTCCTCAGCCCAGGC
This sequence comes from Viscum album, assembly GCA_963277665.1. Taxonomy (NCBI): domain Eukaryota; kingdom Viridiplantae; phylum Streptophyta; class Magnoliopsida; order Santalales; family Viscaceae; genus Viscum; species Viscum album. Next base: position 550,905,927 of record OY728125.1, on the reverse strand, counting down.
CCGACGCTGACGTCGGGTCAGGCGGGCCGGTGCAGGTGGTGCAGGGACATAGTCTGCCTGTTCTTCCTGCGGGGCCGGACGGCGGCGCTGACGTGACCGGACGGGAGCTCTCGCCTGGGGGCCCTGGGTCGGGGCCCTGAGCGGGCTGAGCCGGACAACACCTGCCTCTTCAGCGTAAGGCGAAGAGTCGTCAAGGCGTTCCAGGGATAGGCTCCCGAAGCGATTGAATGTCTGGGTGGGGAGCGGAGGCTCCCTGCGCGGCCTGTTGGGGCGGCGTTGACGGCGGGGCCCGGAAGCCTCCAGGTCCAAACGGGCCATATCCCTGGTCGGGATGACCCCTTGTTCCTCATACCTGCGCACGAGGCTGTTGATCACCCTTCGTTGGATGACCTCTGATGGGGAAATGGGACGTGGACGTCCCGCATCCCGTGACGTGGCAGCCGTCGTGGCGGTAGTGGCGCCATGTGGAGTGGCCGTAGTGGTGTTGCCCCTGCCCCTGCGCGGGCGAGGAGCGGATGGTGACCGCATCTCTGCAATAGCAACCTGGTTCCTGGAAAACGAAGGGATCAACTCATCAGTAATGAGAGGAAAAGGATTGACAGCCAGTGCCCCAGCGTTCTTCCATCCTCCATGTTTGTGAGAAGGATCCACGCCAACACGCTGCAGAGCGGAGTGCCCCACGTTCTACTACCCCGACCTCTGGTGAGTTCCACGACAGGCCCGCCATTTACTTGGCGGGACCATGCAACGGATATCTGGATCCGGTGACACGTCAATCTACTGGTGTCTCGAACGCTACTAATCTCCATGCTGAGGAGAAGAATTTCACGTCGGGTTCACCATTTCTGTTTCCGACGCTTTCGCCGGGGCGCGCGTGCATCCGTCCGCGGGGGAGGGGGGCGCGCGGCTTTGTTGCCCCGCATTCCCGCTTTCCAAAGGCGGGCGACATTCGTTCCTTGTTTAGGTACGTCTACTCCTTGATCAAAACAGGATGATGGGATGTCGGTTCTTCCTCCTGTGGATTCCTCCTCAGAACTCGTCACCTAGTCCGGGTCTCCCTTATAGATTTAATACGTAGTTCGTGAAACTCTTCCCGGTGTCATGTTTCCATGGACGCCGGTTAATTACACTGCTTCTGTTGGGACATTCCAAAGGGTCCAGTCAGGGCAGCAACCTTCGGTCAGGGGAGTAATCACGTTTGAGGCATCAGTAGCATGTCTGGATGCTGGGGTACCTGGCATGTCTGTCTGTTATCCTCAATCATAAGGCTTCTCGAGGGCGTGGAAGCCCGAGGCATCCCACATCGAGCGCAGGGAATTACATGTCATAGACACGTATCTGAGGTTTTCCTCAGCTTCCCATGTTCAACACAGGGTATGTTGCAAGATTAACGTCTAGCAGAGACGGTTGAGAATGAAATGGGACCATCGCAGGGGGGGCGACAGTGAAGTTGGGCTTGAGTCTTGAAGAGACTTCCTACGTATCCCCGTGGCAGGGAATCAAAGTCCGCGTAGTTCGGGATGGTGCCGGTAAACCGACGTGAAGCTGGACCTTAGTCCGAAGAGACTTGGGCTTGAACCTCTGGGAGGATTCCTACGTACCATGCCTTGACATGGATCAAAGTCCCCGTAGTTCGAATGATACAGTTTAACGTCATGCGGGACGATAATGAACCCTGACGTGAATGAACGATGGGTGGGCTTGAACCTCGTGGAGGCTTCCTACGTACCATGCCTTGACATGGATCAAAGACCTCGTAGTTCAGAATGGGTTTCGTCGGTGAACCGACGTGAATGCAGACCTTGGTCCACTATTGGTGGGCTTGAACCTCGTGGAGGTTTCCTACGTACCATGCCTTGACATGGATCAAAGACCTCGTAGTTCGGATGAAAGTAGACCTTGGTCCACTGATGGTGGGCTTGAACCTCATGGAGGCTTCCTACGTACCATGCCTTGACATGGATCAAAGTCCTCGTAGTTCAAATGGGTTTGGTCGCAATGGCTTACCACCGGACCGGGATGAGACCCGACGTGAAAGGGCGACGGGGGGTGTGTCGGTGAACCGACGTGAAAGTAGTCCTTGGTCCACTGATGGTGGGCTTGAACCTCATGGAGGCTTCCTACGTACCATGCCTTGACATGGATCAAAGACCTCGTAGTTCAGATGGGGAGTCGCAATGGCTTACCACTGGACCGGGGTACAGTTTAACGTCGTGCTGGACGGGGGTGAAACCCGACATGAAAGACGGGTGGGCTTGAACCTCGTAGAGGCTTCCTACGTACCATGCCTTGACACGGATCAAAGACCTCGTAGTTCAGAAGAAAGTAGACCTTGGTCCACTGATGGTGGGCTTGAACCTCGTGGAGGCTTCCTACGTACCATGCCTTGACATGGATCAAAGACCTCGTAGTTCAAATGGGTTTTGCCGGTGAACCGACGTGAAAGCAGACCTTGGTCCACTATTGGTGGGCTTGAACCTCGTGGAGGTTTCCTACGTACCATGCCTTGACATGGATCAAAGACCTCGTAGTTCGGATGAAAGTAGACCTTGGTCCACTGATGGTGGGCTTGAACCTCATGGAGGCTTCCTACGTACCATGCCTGGACATGGATCAAAGACCTCGTAGTTCAAATGGGTTTGGTCGCAATGGCTTACCACCGGACCGGGATGAGACCTGACGTGAAAGGGCGACGGGGGGTGTGTCGGTGAACCGACGTGAAAGTAGACCTTGGTCCACTGATGGTGGGCTTGAACCTCATGGAGGCTTCCTACGTACCATGCCTTGACATGGATCAAAGACCTCGTAGTTCAGAAGAATGTAGAACTTGGTCCACTGATGGTGGGCTTGAACCTCGTGGAGGCTTCCTACGTACCATGCCTTGACATGGATCAAAGACCTCGTAGTTCAAATGGGGAGTCGCAATGGCTTACCACTGGACCGGGGTATAGTTTAACGTCGTGCTGGACGGGGGTGAAACCCGACATGAAAGACGGGTGGGCTTGAACCTCGTAGAGGCTTCCTACGTACCATGCCTTGACACGGATAAAAGACCTCGTAGTTCAAATGGGGAGTAGACCTTGGTCCACTAATGATGGGCTTGAACCTCATAAAGGCGTCCTACGTACCATGCCTTGACATGGATCAAAGACCTCGTAGTTCAAAAGAAAGTAGACCTTGGTCCACTGATGGTGGGCTTGAACCTCGTGGAGGCTTCCTACGTACCATGCCTTGACATGGATCAAAGACCTCGTAGTTCAAATGGGGAGTCGCAATGGCTTACCACTGGACCGGGGTACAGTTTAACGTCGTGCTGGACGGGGGTGAAACCCGACATGAAAGACGGGTGGGCTTGAACCTCGTAGAGGCTTCCTACGTACCATGCCTTGACACGGATCAAAGACCTCGTAGTTCAAAAGAAAGTAGACCTTGGTCCACTGATGGTGGGCTTGAACCTCGTGGAGGCTTCCTACGTACCATGCCTTGACATGGATCAAATACCTCGTAGTTCAAATGGGTTTGTCAGGGTCGGTGCTCACTCTAAGCCCACGTGAGTCATGCTCGGTGTGAGAAACAAGAGGTTGCAAGGACCTGACGATCACGTCGCGAAGGGTGCGTCCGTGAGAAGCGAAGAGGGGCTTACGCATTGAGCGGCCCATGGTGTTGGGACTTACTCCAGGATGGAGGCCCATGGTGTTGGGACTTACTCCAGGATGGAGGCCCATGGTGCGACAAAGCGCGGGAAAGATGGACCTTGGTCCGACAGCGGGAGGTGCCTCGTTCCCTATCACGTTCCTCACTGACCTTGGTAGTGGGGGAGTACCGAGATGCACGGGTGCAATCATCCATACCAAAGGTTAGGGATTTACGCTCTGAGGCGACCCTTCCCCTGCGAACATACACCACTCCGACAAGGAGGATCTCATTCCATGTGCGGAAGAGTTCCATTCCCGTGGAGACGAGCGGTGTAATGAATGCTCGAGCTGGGGGGGACCCTTCGTGAGGGAGACGAGGTCGGGTCACAGTTTAACGTCATGTGTTGAGGACGCGGTGCTTGGCAGTTTAACGTCCTGCAGCTCGGACGAGGTGGGTTCACTCCACACCCCTAGGGCTTACATAACTGGTACCCTCTGGTCCTTGGGGAAGGGAAGGTACCAGTAAGGCCATGGTAGAGGGGGGTCGAGGGAGGAACCACCGAGGGGTCCACGTTAGCGTGGCTATGCGAAGAAGCAATAGCCGTTAGCGTGCCTATGCGAAGAAGCATTGGGCGCAGCAACGCTACGGGAGGTGTTGTCCATGGGACTTTGAAATCACATCGTGCAAACCTGGAGGGTCGCACGAGAGGAGGGATCGCTAAGCAGAGGAGTGTGCTTTGCGAAGTGGGGTGCCTTGGCCTTAGCATGGGGCATAGGTGGGAGTGGGTGGTGCTTCGCGAAGTGGAACAGTGTTCGCGGAGCACTGCCTCGCGAAGGAGTGGTTCGCGAAGCAGGGTCCTGCCAAGCAATGTGCTTCGCGATGCATAGTTATCCTGCCTTGGCATAGGGATTACTAGCATGGGTTGGGTGTTTCGCGAAGCACAAGTGCTCCGCGGCTGCCCGGGTTCCCTTGGGAATCCCCTTCCTTTGTGAACGCCCTTGGGCTTTGCGAAGGGAATCCCTCTCGGAAGAGGGGCTCAGGACGAAACAAATCAGAGTCGTCTAGCGAAGTAGAAATACCTCGCGGAGCTCATGATTCCCGGGGCAAAGCTTGCTTCGCGATTCGGGAGAGGAGAAGCCGAAAGGTCGGGTTGTCCGTCTCCGGGACTCAGGGGGAGTCGAGTATTTATAGGGAAGGGGCGCCGCGATGCAGGGCTCGCGCGCCGCCTTCTGGGCTTCGCGGCGGCTCGCGAACGTCAAACCGGTTCGCGGAGGATTACCGCCTCCGGAGCTTCGCGGCGGCTCGCGAACGTCAAAAGGATTCGCGGAGGATTACCGCCTCCGGAGCTTCGCAGCGGATCGCGAACGTCAAACCGGTTCGCGGAGGATTACCGCCTTCGGAGCTTCGCGGGGCCGCTAAGGTCGGGACGCTCCGCGGCGGGGCTCCGCGGACGGGCTCCGCGGCTGTGCTTCGTGGCTGTGCTTCGCGAGGCAGCGCGCCGACTGCCTTTTTCGTTCCTTCCTTTCGGGCCATATTTTTGGCGCCAACAGTAATTAAATATGTCATTAAATTTATATAAGTGAATGTTTCATGTATAACGTATTAATCCAATAATTTTTTCTTAAGAAAACAAATAACTGATAAATGTTTTTCATATGTGAGATAAAGTCCATACCGTACATGTATAGACTCAAGGTAAGGTTTTTCATCTCAAAACATCCTTTTTGAGGCACAATCTATTTTAGGGATCAAATTTCTATTAAATGGTGTATATAATGAAATATGAATATCTAATGTCTCTTATTATTATTATTTATTGTATTTGACCTTGAAATTCATTTTATATATCTCTCTCTCCCTCGCTATCTTTTTAGTGATTTTTATTATGACACTTCATAAATGGTATGGGACTTCATCTCAATTTTATTTAATTGAGGCACATTGTAATATTATGCAGCCTCATATTTTATATTTTATATATACTACCTAAATTATGTGAAATAGCATAGATAATTAATATATCATTTTTCTATATGAATTTGAATTAATTCATCCAAGTGTATTTGAAATGAATGTTACCTCATGGTGAGAGATTTCTCATCTTACTTTATTTTCTGTGAGTTGTATTCCATATTCCTTACTTATCTATTTTTTAGTATACATAATAACCCTTTATTTATTTTATATCATTAAAATATTTATATTCTTTATATTTAATGTTTAATTTATATTTTATTTCATTCATGCTGCTTATGATTCCAAATTTTCTAAAGTGGTAACTGTTTTTTTCATAATCCAGTAATTTTTTGTTTATGTTTTAGAATACCTTGGTTGATTTTTTTTTTATACCTTAAGGAAAATATATTTTCATTACTATTAATTTAATATGATTGTTTACACTTTATTGTACATTTTCGTTTCGTCGTGGCATAAAAAAATGAGATTTTTTAAGAAAATATGACTTCATTATTATCTTTAATCGATAATAAATTTTTTTACTTATCAATGTTTTCTAAAAAAAATTCTAAAATATTTTTTAAATTTTATAAATGATTAGTTAATGATATTTTTACTCATGATATAGTTTTTAAAAAATTGAATGAAAGGAATAATATTATAATTTTCGAAATGAGGAACTTTTATCCTTTTTGAAATAGTGGGAATGAATCTTTTTTAACAAATCCAGAATGTATTAAATAACCTATCATCATAAAAAATCAATTAAATTAATATTATTTTTTAAATTTTATTAAATAAAATTAATTTTATAATTTTTATAATTTTTTTTATTGTAATGATGAAATTTCCAAAAAATAATGACATTTCCTTAAGTAATATTCCATTTTATGTTTTAAAGACTTTTTTATCAATAATGACAAATATTTATTAAACGCATTTGATATAAATTATGTATATATTCCACTCAATTATATACGAAAACTATTCCCCATAATGATATTAGGGTAATACATGGGTTATGTTCATCACTCAAATTTCATTATTTTTAAAATTCCCTTTCATCATTATTCATAATAAAATAGTGATGTTTTGTTTTATGTTATGCATTGATTCATCATGAAACTAATAATTTGTTGAAACTAAGACTCATAATTACTTGGTTGTAATTTATGTATGCTTAGGATAAAAATCATATAAAAATATGTTTAAAATGATTGTGTCAGTGTGAAATTTAAAAAAAATTAATTGTTATTCATTAAAATTCAGATCATCCTCACAAACGAACTAAGTTTAAGACCCTGACAATGATATAGAGAACTCTTTACTCTTCTTATGTAAAATGAATTACCTAATCCTATAAGAAAAAAATTACCTCCTCTAAATGAGAAATACATCCTAAACTAATTAATAAATATTAATTACCTCCCATTCATAATAAATCTCTATGACTAGTACAATTTAGATAACCAATAATGATCCATTTTTTAACTATCTCCCCATAGTCTCAAATTATAGGATCCTCTTGAAAAGATATCATTTTTATCTTCTTCTTGTTCTTCATTTTCTTTATAATTAGTACCTCTCTATTAGCCTAAAAGAAACCATAACCTTACCTTCTTTGTGATCTTCATATTTTTTTGGATAAGGATAAAAAATCTCTATACATTGGTCTACAAAAACTCAATCAACAAATTAATATAAAATTATCAATTATCATTTTAAATATATAACATTAATACCGAATAATATTCTTGATTCATCTTTATCATAGAATTATAACCATCATTATTGCATAATTTCATCATCTTTAGAAAATTTTGAGGTCAGTTGCATTACAATATATATATTTAGTGGTTATGTTCTTTTGAAAATTCTTCTTCAGTAATCATAATATAGTGAAATCTATCCATAATAGAGAAATATCCACATTCCATTGGAATAAAAAAATTAGAGAACATAAAATCCATGGGGAAATAATATTTATAAAAGTGTGACATATCAATTAAGGGTGAAATCATGTACCCATGATTTTATTTCTATAAAATATTATTTTTCATTGAATAATATTAGTTTGTTAAATTACATCAATGAGAAATCCGGTCAATATATTTCAAAATAATGCATCACTGAAATTACACGGTGTGGTGGCCCCTATATTACAATGTAATTTCATTCCAATAGTCCCAATATTATTCACATTCATTCGAAAGAAATTCAAAAAGTATGGTCTAATTTTTTCATGATTCCTCTGTTCATTTTAGAGGATCATTCAAATGATATTTCAATAAAATCCAAAAAAAAAATGGTTCATCATATTTTTTCAAAACACTGATATTTGTTCATCCTTCTCGTTCTGTACTATATGAGTTTAATACATATAAATGTATGTGTATTTTATAATTTTCAAATTACTGAAAGGGTAAGTATGCAACTATAGTGGAATGTTTCATTTTTGTCCACCTTATTTCAATTTTTTGTTTGCTGATCATTTTGATATGTAAATGATTCTTGTAATAGTAATCTACTTAGGTAGTGACTAATGATACAAGAATAACCATATTAAATTTTGGGATATAACTTCATATTATTTATCTTATAAATATCATATTAAATCTAACTACTGAACTTTTAATGTTGAGTCATAGATCTATCATAATCTTCTAGAAATCATCTCATTTGAAGAGTACAAGTTCATCAACATTGATATAATTAACAATTATATCCAGTGTTCTGTAAAACTATTAATGGTTTTGTATTTTTCTTAAAGAATCTGTGTGATATCATTAACAGTTTCTCATTTTCTATATTTTTTTTTGTTTAATGTCTTGAATCATATAATTCATCTCATGATTATAATTATATTTTCGATTACTATGTACAATTAAATCATAAATAGAAAATTTTTATTTCCTTATCATAACTCCCTCTTTATTTATTTCTTCATGTGTATCCTTATGATCAACTTTGAGAGCAATGGAATGCTAAAATAAGTATATTAATCATGATCTTTCTCACTTTTTTAGTTTTTCATTGAAAAAAAATCACTTTTTCGTTGAGGACTTCACTATATGAAATATTCATTGCCATCAATTCCACTAATCCATAAACTTCTTGAGAAGGAATTCTGTATTAAATATATAAATAATATTTGGAAATATCAATACTGTAACACCCGAGACTTTTATGTTATATAAATCATCAAAGGAATCTTTTTCTACACAACACTTGCTTGGCTTGCTTTACACGCAATCGCGACCTTCCTCGATAGCTTGCGTCGTACGCAATACCGAGTTTCACTAAACAACAATATGCTATTAAAACTAGCCGTTATGAATAGTAATAACCACTTTTTGAAATTTTATAAATTTTATTTTTCAAAATGGACTTCATTTTTGGACTCAGAATATCGAAATTAGCCTAGGGGTGAAATTTTGGTATTTTTCTGAAAACTTTCAATTTTTGATGAATAGTGAAACCACTAAGTGGTAGGTTAAAAACTGAATTTTGCATAAAACTTAATTTTACCACTTCTGTGAATGGAATTTCGAAAATCCGAGAGACACGGTTAATATCAAGGACTAAAATGTGGTTCAATGAGATGAAAATAATTTTTTGGTGAATAGTAACTTTTTTCTTTTTTTACCGCGGTTAATAGTAAATTGGGTAACTAAGGGTAAATATGATATTAATATTACCCTAACACATGTCCTAATTCTATTGGACAAGTGTAATTCGACCAAAAACAATCTTAGGAATAAAATATGACCATTTAGGCCCACTTGGATTAGATTAGGACATTTATTGTTAATTTATTTAAAGAAGGGTTAAAATAGTTAAAATCAAAGTTTAATAAGTAAATCATTTATAATATGGGGTTATACATAAGATAAATTCGATTGTAAATATTCATTAGAAATCTAAAAAGATTTCCTACATGATGGTATTTTATTTGTAATTTTTAGACATCAAATCAGTTAATTTATTTATGACACAAATATGATGCAGTAATTATCTTATTAATGAAATATTGACATAATTTATAATATAAATACCAAAATAAATGTAATTTAAGACTTTTTATGAATTCCACTAATTTTCTAGGTTACTATGATATATTAATGTTGATTTAATTAACTTGGTTCGAACATATAATTCTGTTATGACTTTCACAAAAATCATATATCAAATAGTGTCAAAATTGACACAAAATAGTTTTTAAATCAAATATTATATTATTAATTGTTATTTTATTCCTAAAAATCTATGGTTCGGCCAAATGACTTAGATAAGGATATATATATTAATAATAAACAATTTGGGGTTCGTTTGGCATGTTATAGTAAGTTTATTAACCATATAGTGAAAGAAAACAAAAAGACATGGTAAAAGTTAAATTATTTAACTTAGAGTTAAGTCTAATTGATAAGGTTAAAATAATACCCTAAACTTGTATAAATCCTATTGGTTGATAGGATTTCGGCCCATCCCCACCTTATCTTCGAAATAAGACCCTTTGGAGCCATTATAAACCGATTTTGACTTTAATATAAAATAATATTTTGAGATATTCCTAAGGTGCCCCTCTCCTCCCTTATAAAAGGGAACCTCCTCCCCCTCCTCCTCACACCAATTTGAGCACTCAAGCTCGGCCAACCCCTTCCATTTTCCCTTCTCCACTTCCCTAGAAACATCCTAGAGGTTCTGGTCTTCCTCAAAGACAAAGTTTAGTGCCCTAAGAGGAGGTCTCAAAGAGGCGCTTCAAAGAAGAGGTAATTACCGTTACCAATTCATTCATCTTTATTTCTTCTTCCACTTCTTCTTCTTAGGTTGTTTCATTATGAAGTAATAACATCAGTATTACTCATATACGGATATGTTATTATAAATATGAAACAACCCTAATTCACCTTCTATCCATCCTACGGAAAAATGAAATCACCGCGTGTGCGTACGTACGGAATACCGTCTCCACGCCGTGGTGTAATCTATTTTCCACCATCACCTTACAAGGATGGGTATAATGGTGTAATGAGTAACTATATATGATTATTATGAAGTAATATTGATACTGAAATAATATATATATATACTCCAATACAATTCCACGATCATAGGAACGATATCATCACTCGTGCGTACGTACGGAATACCGTCTCCACGATGTGATGCGACTCGTTCTACATGATCTTCATTTCATAACGATTATATAAATGAAATGAATGAATGAATATGGTATATACTACACTAATACCATTCTGGAAATGAATTATCTATAACCTAAAGATAAGAATAAGAATTTATTCGACAAAACACGCATAAGAATAAAAAGTTATAAAGACCCGAGTAACAAGTAACAATGAAATATTACTAACAAGAAGCTAATAATATGACCATATATGATATCATATCAATATGTATTATTCTGGAATAATTCAATAACATTATTTAAACCATTATACAGGAGCTTCGGACAAGAACAAAGCAAATCGGACCTAAGGTAAGAGAAATATCACAATCTCATTTTTATCCGAGATTGTTTATTCGTAAGTATTTACTGGGGTGTATTTTATCATCCACATCCATGTTTCATCAAAATTTAATATTATTTCCATCCACCTACAATTTTTTAAATCAATTTTTACCCTTCGGTGAGTTTTTAGTAATATGTATGAAAGGAATCTTTTGTCGTACGAGGTACTTTTTGACTTTTCCGACAAAAGTACGAAGAATGTTTTTTTTAACTTATAAGGCATGAATGGATTTTTAAAACATTGTTTCCAAGAAGCTTCCTTTACAAGTTTTCATGTTTATTTTTAATCAAATTCTTTTATTTTAAAGTTGTATGACATGTTATGAAAGGAAAAATGTTTTTTTGAAGAAGAAAGGATATTTTCCTCAAGAATGGAGTTCAAGTGTTTTATCAAAATTATTTTCCATCTATGATAATAAAGGGTTCTATTTTTATCCCTATTATTACATTGATTTGATCATGTTGTGATGGAATTATTTTTATGAATTCCTTTATCTTATATAAATTGATTTATGATGTCATGATGTTTCAAGAATCCCATTTTTGTTACATGTGTTATGCGATGATGTATGTTTTATGATTATGTGGAACACATAAGAAAGGATTCATTATAAGATGGGTGGGACCTATATCTCCCTCCAATGCATTGGGTAAAGATTTTATATCTCATGAGATAGACATGGCTGGAACAGAAGGTTATTTCGGTTCAGTGATACAGGACTGAAACGAGGAGTGAACTCGGTTCAGAAAGGGACTTTGTCCACTAAGATAGTCTTGGCAATGAGTCATGACTAACAAGAAATGATTTTCCATGATTATGTGTGCATGCCACAAAGTTTCAAGTTTTATGTTATGATTATGGGGATCTCATTTTCACTTCTATGATTCTTTCCATGTTAAGATATTATGATCTCTTTTTCAGGTTTTGATTTTCATAAAGATATGATATGATTTATATTTCCTTTATTTTCCCTTGCTGAGCATTTGAGCTCACCCTTTTATGTTTTCTTTTCCCCAGGTCAGGAAGATGGATATTAAGTAGAATATGCTAAAAGGGACCCCAGATATGATGAAATAAATGGGAGACACTGTAGAAGATTTATGAACCAGTTGTTTATGTTTCCCAGTTTCTAAAGACACTATACCTATACGGTCCTTTGTGGTTTTGTCATATGTTGTAATAAGTGTGCTTCAATTTCGACGTATTAACAATGTATGTAAAGTATGGGTCATTATAGTTGGTATCAGAGGAAAGGTATAGTCAACCTTCGGAAACTAGGATGTGAAAACCTTAGTAAGAACCCTAAGGATAAGTCTAAGCATAGAACACAATCTTAGAAATGGCCATGAATAACCTAGGATAAGACCATAAGCATGAAATTTTTTTTTCTTGAATTATGTGGTTTCCTATTATAATTAGTGTTGGTCACACTATTCTTCTTGGTTTTAGTCAATGGCTGGATCCCGAAGGAACCGTGTTAATGCGGAATGCGATGGGCAATGCAATGATTGTCCCCCTGAGCAACCAAACGATATGGGAGCTGGAATGCAAAATCTTGTAGCCATGCTCACACAACTTTCTCAAGCTATGAATCATGCAGGATTTCCAAACAAGCAATGGAGGGAGCAACATTCTGTTGAATCCTTCATGAGGCAGCGTCCACCTTCTTTCAGCGGGTCTACTGATCCATTAGTTGCTGAACAATGGATTAGTACTACTGAAAAGATATTTTCAGTTCTTCAATGTTCTGAGCATGATAAAGTCATCCTAGCAGTGTATCGTTTGGAAGGAGATGCTGATCAATGGTGGAATCTTGTTAAGAATACGAGGCAAAGGGATGAAATTGAGTCTATGGAATGGGACGAGTTCAAGAACTTATTTTTCAATAAGTACTTCCCTCGTATTCTCCGAAAAAAGATGGAGAAAGAGTTTCTTGAACTGAAGCAAAGGGATGATGAATCTGTTGGTACCTATGAAGCAAATTTTACAAGACTTGCAAGGTACGCTTCTGGTATTATTATCCAACCTGAGAGTAAGATCGATCGATTCATTAGTGGCTTAAAACCAAGTCTTCGAAGGTAGTTAGCCATAAGAGACTTCAATAGCTACGAGGAAATCGTTCGATGTGCGCTCAAAGTCGAGATGGAGATTGGAGTAACCCATCAGTCACATGGGTTTGATAAGAAGAGGAAGATGGAATTCAAAGGAAAATCTAAAGAGCACACGGAAAAGAAGATGAGCTTTTCCTTATGTTCAAAGTGTGGAAAGAAACATGGAGGGAGTTGTCTTAAAGGGACAAGTAAATGTTTTAAATGTGTAAAAGAAGGTCATCGGGCATTTGAATGCCGTGATAATGGGAAGAAGATGTCTAATGATGCAAAAAAGGAAGGGATACACAGAATGAACCTACTACACTTCAATGTTTCAAGTATAAGGAGATGGGGCATTATGCCAATCAATGCCCAAATCCATGGGTTGATGATGATGGTCGACGTCAACAAACTCTTAAGGCTAAAGACAAAGGAAAGTCACATGCAATTTCTATCAGCGATGTGGAGTACGATAACGATGTGGTGAAAGGTACACTTACCATCCACTCTAAAGTAGCAAATGTTTTATTTGATTCTGGATCCACCCACTCTTTTATTTCTGAAGACTTTTCTAAGGGTATCACCGTATTACCTCAACAATTAGATGTTGAGTTAGCTGTGACAACACCTAATGGCACATCAATCGCATCAAAAGTTTATAATTCTTCTCCGATCGAAGTTTGTGGGAAAGTGCTTCCTGAAAATCTTGTGATCCTTCCTTTAGTGGAATTTGATGTGATTCTTGGCATGGATTGGCTTTCTCTACATGGATCTCATATCGATTACCAAAGAAGGGAAGTCACATTTCATATTCCAGATCAATCTACGATCGTCGATCAATGCAAGGATAAACATAACCTTCCAGTGGAAATTTCTTCCATCTTATGGGTATTGATTCCACTAAATGAAGGTTATTTATCTCAAATGGTTGGTGAGAAACTCACGATTAAGAATATGCCGATTGTACGGGAGTTTGATGATGTCTATCCGGAGGAATTGCTGGGTCTTCCACCAAATCGTGAAGTTGAGTTTTCAATAGAACTCGTACCGGGTGCTTTGCCTATTTCAAAGACACCTTATAGAATGGCCCCAATTGAGTTGCAGGAATTGAAGAAGCAACTCCAAGAGAATCTTGATAAGGGATTCATACGCCCTAGTGCGTCACCTTGGGGAGCACCTGTTCTATTTGTTAAGAAGAAAGATGGATCAATGAGACTCTGCATTGATTATCGAGAACTTAACAAGATCACTATCAAGAAAAAATATCCTCTCCCACGCATTGATGACTTATTTGACCAACTACGTGGAGCTCAATACTTTTCCAAGATTGATCTTCGTTCAGGGTATCATCAATTAAGGGTCAAAAGGGAGGATATACCAAAGACGGCTTTCCGTACAAGGTATGGACACTATGAATTTATAGTGATGCCATTTGGTCTTACTAATGCCCCTGCAATCTTCATGGATCTAATGAATAGAGTCTTTAGAGACTATCTTGATCAATTTGTGGTAGTATTTATAGACGATATTCTTGTCTATTCAAAGAGCAAGGAAGAGCATGAAGATCACTTGAGAATTATATTGAAGACCCTGAGAAAGGAGAAGATTTATGCCAAATTTACCAAATGTGAATTTTGGCTTCAAAAAGTTACATTTTTGGGTCATATAATCTCAAAAGAGGGGATATCTGTGGATCCAGCAAAAACAGAGGTTATCGAAAGATGGTCAAGACCAACAACAGTAACTGAGATCCGAATTTTTCTTGGTTTGGCTGGATATTATCGACGTTTTGTAAAAGATTTTTCATGATTATCTAATCCAATCACCAAGTTGACTCGGAAGGGAGTTAAGTTTGTCTGGACAGAGGAATGTGAAGAGAATTTCAAGGAGTTGAAAAGAAGGTTATCCAGTGCACCTGTGCTCACACTGCCTTGTAGTGGAGAAAGGTTTGTGATCTACAGTGATGCATCCAAGAAGGGATTGGGGTGTGTTCTTATGCAAAATGATATGGTGATAGCTTATGCCTCACGACAGTTGAAAATCCATGAGCAAAATTACCCAACACATGATTTGGAGTTGGTTGCGGTAATCTTTGCATTAAAGATTTGGAGGCATTACCTTTATGGTGAAAGGTGTGATATTTATACTGATCATAAAAGTCTAAAGTATATTTTCACACAAAAGGAGCTGAATATGCGCCAAAGAAGATGGTTGGAGCTGATTAAGGATTATGACTGCTCAATCCATTACCACCCTGGGAAAGCAAACAAGGTGGAAGATGCATTAAGTCGACAAGACCATGCTAGTTTATCCATGATGAGGATCACAAAAGATCCAATATTTATGGATTTACAAAGGATGGATCTTGGAATTATAATGGAAAGGGAAAAATATTATCTTTCTCAAATGAATGATCAACCATCTATATATGTGAAGATTAAAGAGGCACAGAAAGAAGATGTCGAGTTACAAAAGAAGGTGAGAAATGTTCCGGAATTCAACCTTGATTGTGATGTGATAATAAAGTTCAGGAATCGGGTTGTGTTCCTCCCATCCCTGAATTAAAGAAGGATCTGCTGGATGAGGCTCATAGTTCTTCATTCTCTATTCATCCTGGAAGCACGAAGATGTATAGGGACCTGAAAGAGTACTTCTGGTGGGATGGCATGAAAAGAGATGTTGCTGAATATGTCTCTCGATGCTTGGTTTGTCAACAAGTTAAAGCTGAGAGACAAAAGTCTAAGGGGATGTTACAACCATTACCCATACCCGAATGGAAATGGGAAAACATCACTATGGACTTTGTCACAGGACTTCCTAAAACATCCAAAGGCAATAATGCTATCTGGGTAATAGTTGATCGTCTTACAAAGTCTGCACACTTCATTGCTATTAGAGATGATTTCTCTCTAGATCAGCTTGCCAGGATATATGTAAAGCAAGTGGTACGATTGCATGGAGTACCACTTTCTATTATATCTGATCGAGATCCGAGATTTACCTCGAAGTTCTGGCGAAGTCTTCAGCATACTCTGGATACAGAGTTGAGTTTCAGCACTGCTTATCATCCCCAGACAGACGGTCAGTCTGAGAGAACAATTCAAACCCTAGAAGATATGTTGAGATCTTGCTCTATGGATTTCAAAGGAGGTTGGGATCAACACCTACCTTTGGTGGAATTTTCTTATAATAATAGCTTTCACTCCAGTATTCAGATGGGTCCTTATGAAGCTCTCTATGGAAAGAAATGCAGGACTCCAACTTGCTGGGATGAAGTTGGGGAAAGAAAGCTGTTAGGACCTGATCTCATTGATGAAATGGAAGAAAAGGTCAGATCTATTCAACAACACATAAGAGCAGCTCAGAGTCGACAGAAAAGTTATGCTGACAACCGAAGAAAAGACCTAGAGTTTGAAGTGGGTGATAAAGCGTTCTTATGAATATCTCCCTGGAAGAGGGTTATGAGGTTTGGAAGGAAGGGGAAGTTGAGCCCTAGATATATCGGTCCTTTCGAAATACTGGATCGTGTTGGGAAGGTAGCTTACCGATTGGCGCTTCCACTGAATCTCTCTCAAGTTCACGATGTGTTCCACGTATCTCTCCTGAGAAAGTACATACCAGATCCTTCACATGTACTCAGCTCAGAAGTCGTACCGCTGGAGCAAGATCTTTCTTATGAAGAACAGCCGATAGAGATTCTGGATCCTAGAGAAAAAGTCCTACGAAACAAGACCACTCGCTTGGTGAATGTTTTATGGAGAAACCACCAACTTGAAGAAGCTACATGGGAGCTTGAGGATATGATGAGGGAGAAGTATCCTCATCTGTTTGTTGCAAAGTGACGAATTTCGAGGGCGAAATTCTTTTTAAAGGGGGTAGAATGTAACACCCGAAACTTTTATGTTATATAAATCATCAAAGGAATCTTTTTCTACACAACACTTGCTTGTCTTGCTTTACACGCAATCGCGACCTTCCTCGATATCTTGCGTCGTACGCAATACCGAGTTTCATTAAACAACAATATGCTATTAAAACTAGCCGTTATGAATAGTAATAACCACTTTTTGAAATTTTATAAATTTTATTTTTCAAAATGGACTTCATTTTTGGACTCAGAATATCGAAATTAGCCTAGGGTGAAATTTTGGTATTTTTCTGTAAACTTTCAATTTTTGATGAATAGTGAAACCACTAAGTGGTAGGTTAAAAACTGAATTTTGCATAAAACTTAATTTTACCGCTTCTGTGAATGGAATTTCGAAAATCCGAGAGACACGGTTATTATCAAGGACTAAAATGTGGTTCAATGAGATGAAAATAATTTTTTGGTGAATAGTAACTTTTTACTTTTTTTACCGCGGTTAAAAGTAAACTGGGTAATTAAGGGTAAATATGATATTAATATTACCCTAACACATGTCCTAATTCTATTGGACAAGTGTAATTCGACCAAAAACAAACTTAGGAATAAAATATGACCATTTAGGCCCACTTGGATTAGATTAGGACATTTATTGTTAATTTATTTAAAGAAGGGTTAAAATAGTTAAAATCAAAGTTTAATAAGTAAATCATTTATAATATGGGGTTATACATAAGATAAATTCGATTGTAAATATTCATTAGAAAGCTAAAAAGATTTCCTACATGATGGTATTTTATTTGTAATTTTTAGACATCCAATAATTTAATTTATTTATGACACAAATATGATGCAGTAATTATCTTATTAATGAAATATTGACATAATTGATAATATAAATACCAAAATAAATGTAATTTAAGACTTGTTATGAATTACACTAATTTTCTAGGTTACTATAATATTTTAATGTTGATTTAATCAACTTGGTTCGAGCATATAATTCTGTTATGACTTTCACAAAAATCATATATCAAATAGTGTCAAAATTGACACAAAATAGTTTTTAAATCAAATATTATATTATTAATTGTTATTTTATTCCTAAAAATCTAAGGTTCGGCCAAATGACTTAGATACGGATATATATATTAATAATAAACAATTTGGGGTTCGTTTGGCATGTTATAGTAAGTTTATTAACCATATAGTGAAAGAAAACAAAAAGACATGGTAAAAGTTAAATTATTTAACTTAGAGTTAAATCTAATTGATAAGGTTAAAATAATACCCTAAACTTGTATAAATCATATTGGTTGATAGGATTTAGGCCCATACCCACCTTATCTTCGAAATAAGACTCTTTGAAGCCATTATAAACCGATTTTGACTTTAATATAAAATAATATTTTGAGATATTCTTAAGGTGCCCCTCTCCTCCCTTATAAAAGGGCACCTCCTCCCCCTCCTCCTCACACCAATTTGAGCACTCAAGCTCGGCCAACCCCTGCCATTTTCCCTTCTCCACTTCCCTAGAAACATCCTAGAGGTTCTGGTCTTCCTCAAAGACCAATTTTAGTGCCCTAAGAGGAGGTCTCAAAGAGGCGCTTCAAAGAAGAGGTAATTACCGTTACCAATTCTTTCATCTTTATTTCTTCTTCCACTTCTTCTTCTTAGGTTGTTTCATTATAAAGTAATAACATCAGTATTACTCATATACTGATATGTTATTATAAATATGAAACAACCCTAATTCACCTTCTATCCATCCTACGGAAAAATGAAATCACCGCGCGTGCGTACGTATGGAATACCGTCTCCACGCCGTGGTGTAATCTATTTTTCCACCATCACCTTACAAGGATGGGTATAATGGTGTAATGAGTAACTATATATGAGTATTATGAAGTAATATTGATACTGAAATAATATATATATATACTCCAATACAATTCCACGATCATAGGAACGATATCATCACTCGTGCGTACGTACGGAATACCGTCTCCACGATGTGATGCGACTCGTTCTACAAGATCTTCATTTCATAACGATTATATAAATGAATTGAATGAATGAATATGGTATATACTACACTAATACCATTCTGGAAATTAATTATCTATAACCTAAAGATAAGAATAAGAATTTATTCGACAAAACACGCATAAGAACAAAAAGTTATAAAGACCCGAGTAGCAAGTAACAATGAAATATTACTAACAAGAAGCTAATAATATGACCATATATGATATCATATCAATATGTATGATTCTGGAATAAGTCAATAACATTATTTAAACCATTATACAGGAGCTTCGGACACGAACAAAGCAAATCGGACCTAAGGTAAGGGAAATATCACAATCTCATTTTTATCCGAGATTGTTTATTCGTAAGTATTTAATGGGGTGTATTTTATCATCCACATCCATGTTTCATCAAAATTTAATATTATTTCCATCCACCTACAATTGTTTAAATCCATTTTTACCCTTCGGTGAGTTTTTAGTAATATGTATGAAAGGAATCTTTTGTCGTACGAGGTACTTTTTGACTTTTCCGAAAAAAGTACGAAGAATGTTTTTTTTAACTTATAAGGCATGAATGGATTTTTAAAACATTGTTTCCAAGAAGCTTCCTTTACAAGTTTTCAAGTTTATTTTTAATCAACTTCTTTTATTTTAAAGTTGTATGACATGTTATGAAAGGAAAAATGTTTTTTTGAAGAAGAAAGGATATTTTC
Source organism: Viscum album (assembly GCA_963277665.1). NCBI lineage: Eukaryota > Viridiplantae > Streptophyta > Magnoliopsida > Santalales > Viscaceae > Viscum > Viscum album. The sequence continues at coordinate 550,886,100 of OY728125.1, read as the reverse complement.
CTCAAGAATGGAGTTCAAGTGTTTTATCAAAATTATTTTCCATCTAAGATAATAAAGGGTTCTATTTTTATCCCTATTATTACATTGATTTGATCATGTTGTGATGGAATTATTTTTCTGAATTCCTTTATCTTATATAAATTGATTTATGATGTCATGATGTTTCAAGAATCCCATTTTTGTTACATGTGTTATGCGATGATGTATGTTTTATGATTATGTGGAACACATAAGAAAGGATTCATTATAAGATGGGTGAGACCTATATCTCCCTCCAATGCATTGGGTAAAGATTTTATATCTCATGAGATAGACATGGCTGTAACGGAGGGTTATTTCGGTTCAGTGATACAGGACTGAAACGAGGAGTGAACTCGGTTCAGAAAGGGACTTTGTCCACTAAGATAGTCTTGGAAATGAGTCATGACTAACAAGAAATGATTTTCCATGATTATGTGTGCATGCCACAAAGTTTCAAGTTTTATGTTATGATTATGGGGATCTCATTTTCACTTCTATGATTTATTCCATGTTAAGATATTATGATCTCTTTTGCAGGTTTTGATTTTCATAAAGATATGATATGATTTCTATTTCCTTTATTTGCCCTTGCTGAGAATTTGAGCTCACCCTTTTATGTTTTCTTTTCCCCAGGTCAGGAAGATGGATATTAAGTAGAATATGCTAAAAGGGACCCTAGATATGATGAAATAAATGGGAGACACTGTAGAAGATTTATGAACCAGTTGTTTATGTTTCCCAGTTTCTAAAGACACTATACCTATACGGTCCTTTGTGGTTTTGTCATATGTTGTAATAAGTGTGCTTCAATTTCGAAGTATTAACAATGTATGTAAAGTATGGGTCGTTATAAATACATTCAAATATATAGAAAATAATTCTCTGGATGATTATTATTTATTATTACCATAGAACATGCTAGGACACATCATAGAGAGTTTTATAACATTTCAATATCGAAATTAAGAAACTATGATCCACATGTTAAATTTTCCTTTTTCAATTTTATATTTGAGTACTAAAATTGGATCTTCATAATGACTTCATTATCCTATAAATAAAAGTCTCTAATGAGCCTTTTCATTTCATTTAATTTTATTTCATTTGATATTTTCTTTTCTAAAGAATCACATTTATGGGTTCTTATATCAGGAGAGAAAATTATAATATATAGATTATATGAAATGATAGTCCATGGACCCCTTTCTTCAATCACTATAACCTTCACAATATAATGATATTTTCGGAATATTTGTATTTTCATTATAATTTATTTTTTTTATAAATTCCAAATATTTATTCAATAATTACATTAACCCATTAAAATTATTCCTTAATGGATTCATTTGGTTCAATAATTTGTTTCAATTATGTATTATAGAAAAATTATTTAACAATTACTACATTTGAGTAAGCTTCATTGATATTGAAATTCTCTTCCCATATTGAATTTTATGTTTTACAAGACATTATGATCATTTAGATTTTATATAACACAAATACCCAAGAGCATTGATTAAATTGGTTAAAACAAATACATCTTTATAGTATTATTCTTTGTGTTCTCAAAATTATATTCATTTATTAATTTCATGAATGTTATTTGATAATATAAATGTTATTTGACATAGTTTAGTTCTTTTGATATTTCATTCAATTTTGGATGTTATTTAAAATTATTAATGTAATTAATTTATGATATAATATATCTAAAAAATCGACCAATGTGAATATAAAACACAAATTCAAAATCTGAATAATTTGTTACATAATAGTCCCACAAATTTTCAGTAATCTAATTGGAGTATAAATTTAGGTAATATCAATCATAAGAGTCATATATCAAGGATTTTATTATGTCATAATTTAATCCAATAATATTTTTATCAATGATTATTAATTTATTAATGGATTAATTGATCTATAAATAAATAATAACACAATTACCGAGAAGAGTTTATGATTTGATTTATAAAAAAATTTAATGATTAATTGTTCATATATATTATTATAGTGTTATATACAATGTTCATAAATATTTATGATATCCTATTATTATGCTTCCACTTCAGAATAGTAAATCAACTAGTGTTTAAATTTACTGATTATTCTATTATTCCCTTAAATTCTACTTAATTTCTTCTATAAAAGAAATTTTCTATTGTATTTATTTTATTTGTGATATGTGGTCAGTTTCTAGCAACTAGTTGAGTTATTATACACCCCATGATAATGAAACTATATATTCTATTTAATAGATTGTCACTAACCTTCAAAAGGGTCAGTGTGTACCACTATATCTCGTCTTGAGATTCCCATATTTAAATAATTTGGAATTATATAAAATATAATATTATTTACCACATTATGGAATAAAAAAATCCTCATGAAATAATAATATCAAATTAAATGGAACTCTATAAATCAATGATTCTTTAATACCTAGTATCAATAACCTATGCTATAATTGATATTAACAATATATCTAAAAATATCATTGTTTTTTGTACCACATAAATCATGAAACAAACATAACTATATATACCTATATTTTAAAATGTAATACAAGCCAATTGTAATTCCTCTGTCTCAAGTATTTATGAGATATATTCATTAGCATGTTATGATTTCTACTATATTATATCCATCTTTTAAAAATCTATGGAGCTAAATAATTTCTCTAAAATACCAATGTAGAAGGAAATATGTATTTTTACTATGGAATATCCATTTCTTGCAATGTTTCGTAAATTCATTCCAATATATTCTAATTCTATAATTATCAATCAATAATTGTTTTTGTCAATACGATTTACTATGGTATAACATAGGGAAAGCTAAGGGAAAATTTTTTATTTTGTGAATGAAACTACTCTCACTTAATTTGAAATTCATAAAACTCAATAAATCATATTACATATGATTTCAAAAGTATTTTTGAATTATTTTCCTTATCCTTTACCTACAATCCCAACCCCAAAATATTCAGCTATATTATTTATCATATTTAAACTGAAAAAAAAAATTTAATTTTCTTTAAAATTTGTTGAAAAATAATGATAAATTAATACTTATGATATTTTTATAATGATATTGAATTTTTCTTGGAATATTGGAATTTCTCTTATAGTGACCAAAATAGAATGGTTTATAATTTTTTCCGTTTGGGTTTTTGGTTAATATTATAGAAAAAACATCATAATATTAATCATTAAAATTAAATAATAATGAATGAGATAATTAATAATTGTATCTGAAGTTAAGGGTTAAATTACGATATTTACAAATCAAATTATATAAATAATTTATTCATGTTATTTTGAATATTTTGATGATCAATAGAAAATGTGAAGAGATTGAATAGTATGTAGATATTTTCATGTGTAATCACTTAAATGGAATTATTGATTTATGTAATGTTCATAATGATTAATTTTAAAACATATGTATTAATTACTAGACTATGAATATGATTATATTGTCCCTAAATAGTAGTAATTTAATAATTTTTATAGTCTATATAGAATAATGACATTTCCTTAAGTAATATTCCATTTTATGTTTTAAAGACTTTTTTATCAATAATGACAAATATTTATTTAACGCATTTGATATAAATTATGTATATATTCCACTCAATTATATACGAAAACTATTCCCCATAATGATATTAGGGTAATACATGGGTTATGTTCATCACTCAAATTTCATTATTTTTAAAATTCCCTTTCATCATTATTCATAATAAAATAGTGATGTTTTGTTTTATGTTATGCATTGATTCATCATGAAACTAATAATTTGTGGAAACTAAGACTCATAATTACTTGGTTGTAATTTATGTATGCTTAGGATAAAAATCATATAAAAATATGTTTAAAATGATTGTGTCAGTGTGAAATTTAAAAAAAAATTAATTGTTATTCATTAAAATTCAGATCATCCTCACAAACGAACTAAGTTTAAGACCCTGACAATGATATAGAGAACTCTTTACTCTTCTTATGTAAAATGAATTACCTAATCCTATAAGAAAAAAATTACCTCCTCTAAATGAGAAATACATCCTAAACTAATTAATAAATATTAATTACCTCCCATTCATAATAAATCTCTATGACTAGTACAATTTAGATAACCAATAATGATCCATTTTTTAACTATCTCCCCATAGTCTCAAATTATAGGATCCTCTTGAAAAGATATCATTTTTATCTTCTTCTTGTTCTTCATTTTCTTTATAATTAGTACCTCTCTATTAGCCTAAAAGAAACCATAACCTTACCTTCTTTGTGATCTTCATATTTTTTTGGATAAGGATAAAAAATCTCTATACATTGGTCTACAAAAACTCAATCAACAAATTAATATAAAATTATCAATTATCATTTTAAATATATAACATTAATACCGAATAATATTCTTGATTCATCTTTATCATAGAATTATAACCATCATTATTGCATAATTTCATCATCTTTAGAAAATTTTGAGGTCAGTTGCATTACAATATATATATTTAGTGGTTATGTTCTTTTGAAAATTCTTCTTCAGTAATCATAATATAGTGAAATCTATCCATAATAGAGAAATATCCACATTCCATTGGAATAAAAAAATTAGAGAACATAAAATCCATGGGGAAATAATATTTATAAAAGTGTGACATATCAATTAAGGGTGAAATCATGTACCCATGATTTTATTTCTATAAAATATTATTTTTCATTGAATAATATTAGTTTGTTAAATTACATCAATGAGAAATCCGGTCAATATATTTCAAAATAATGCATCACTGAAATTACACGGTGTGGTGGCCCCTATATTACAATGTAATTTCATTCCAATAGTCCCAATATTATTCACATTCATTCGAAAGAAATTCAAAAAGTATGGTCTAATTTTTTCATGATTCCTCTGTTCATTTTAGAGGATCATTCAAATGATATTTCAATAAAATCCAAAAAAAATGGTTCATCATATTTTTTCAAAACACTGATATTTGTTCATCCTTCTCGTTCTGTACTATATGAGTTTAATACATATAAATGTATGTGTATTTTATAATTTTCAAATTACTGAAAGGGTAAGTATGCAACTATAGTGGAATGTTTCATTTTTGTCCACCTTATTTCAATTTTTTGTTTGCTGATCATTTTGATATGTAAATGATTCTTGTAATAGTAATCTACTTAGGTAGTGACTAATGATACAAGAATAACCATATTAAATTTTGGGATATAACTTCATATTATTTATCTTATAAATATCATATTAAATCTAACTACTGAAGTTTTAATGTTGAGTCATAGATCTATCATAATCTTCTAGAAATCATCTCATTTGAAGAGTACAAGTTCATCAACATTGATATAATTAACAATTATATCCAGTGTTCTGTAAAACTATTAATGGTTTTGTATTTTTCTTAAAGCATCTGTGTGATATCATTAACAGTTTCTCATTTTCTATATTATTTTTTGTTTAATGTCTTGAATCATATAATTCATCTCATGATTATAATTATTTTTTCGATAACTATGTACAATTAAATCATAAATAGAAAATTTTTATTTCCTTATCATAACTCCCTCTTTATTTATTTCTTCATGTGTATCCTTATGATCAACTTTGAGAGCAATGGAATGCTAAAATAAGTATATTAATCATGATCTTTCTCACTTTTTTAGTTTTTCATTGAAAAAAATCACTTTTTCGTTGAGGACTTCACTATATGAAATATTCATTGCCATCAATTCCACTAATCCATAAACTTCTTGAGAAGGAATTCTGTATTAAATATATAAATAATATTTGGAAATATCAATACTGTAACACCCGAGACTTTTATGTTATATAAATCATCAAAGGAATCTTTTTCTACACAACACTTGCTTGGCTTGCTTTACACGCAATCGCGACCTTCCTCGATAGCTTGCGTCGTACGCAATACCGAGTTTCACTAAACAACAATATGCTATTAAAACTAGCCGTTATGAATAGTAATATCCACTTTTTGAAATTTTATAAATTTTATTTTTCAAAATGGACTTCATTTTTGGACTCAGAATATCGAAATTAGCCTAGGGTGAAATTTTGGTATTTTTCTGAAAACTTTCAATTTTTGATGAATAGTGAAACCACTAAGTGGTAGGTTAAAAACTGAATTTTGCATAAAACTTAATTTTACCGCTTCTGTGAATGGAATTTCGAAAATCCGAGAGACACGGTTAATATCAAGGACTAAAATGTGGTTCAATGAGATGAAAATTATTTTTTGGTGAATAGTAACTTTTTACTTTTTTTACCGCGGTTAATAGTAAATTGGGTAACTAAGGGTAAATATGATATTAATATTACCCTAACACATGTCCTAATTCTATTGGACAAGTGTAATTCGACCAAAAACAAACTTAGGAATAAAATATGACCATTTAGGCCCACTTGGATTAGATTAGGACATTTATTGTTAATTTATTTAAAGAAGGGTTAAAATAGTTAAAATCAAAGTTTAATAAGTAAATCATTTATAATATGGGGTTATACATAAGATAAATTCGATTGTAAATATTCATTAGAAAGCTAAAACGATTTCCTACATGATGGTATTTTATTTGTAATTTTTAGACATCAAATATGTTAATTTATTTATGACACAAAGATGATGTAGTAATTACCTTATTAATGAAATATTGACATAATTGATAATATAAATACCAAAATAAATGTAATTTAAGACTTTTTATGAATTCCAAAAATTTTCTAGGTTACTATGATATATTAATGTTGATTTAATCAACTTGTTTCGAACATATAATTCTGTTATGACTTTCACAAAAATCATATATCAAATAGTGTCAAAATTGACACAAAATAGTTTTTAAATAAAATATTATATTATTAATTGTTATTTTATTCCTAAAAATCTACGGTTCGGCCAAATGACTTAGATAAGGATATATATATTAATAATAAACAATTTGGGGTTCGTTTGGCATGTTATAGTACGTTTATTAACCATATAGTGAAAGAAAACAAAAAGACATGGTAAAAGTTAAATTATTTAACTTAGAGTTAAATCTAATTGATAAGGTTAAAATAATACCCTAAACTTGTATAAATCCTATTGGTTGATAGGATTTTGGCCCATCCCCACCTTATCTTCTATATAAGACCCTTTGGAGCCATTATTAACCGATTTTGACTTTAATATAAAATAATATTTTGAGATATTCCTAAGGTGCCCCTCTCCGCCCTTATAAAAGGGCACCTCCTCCCCCTCCTCCTCACACCAATTTGAGCACTCAAGCTCTGCCAACCCCTGCCATTTTCCCTTCTCCACTTCCCTAGAAACATCCTAGAGGTTCTGGTCTTCCTCAAAGACAAATTTTAGTTCCCTAAGAGGAGGTCTCAAAGAGGCGCTTCAAAGAAGAGGTAATTACCGTTACCAATTCATTCATCTTTATTTCTTCTCCCACTTCTTCTTCTTAGGTTGTTTCATTATGAAGTAATAACATCAGTATTACTCATATAAGGATATGTTATTATAAATATGAAACAACCCTAATTCACCTTCTATCCATCCTACGGAAAAATGAAATCACCGCGCGTGCGTACGTACGGAATACCGTCTCCACGCCGTGGTGTAATCTATTTTCCACCATCACCTTACAAGGATGGGTATAATGGTGTAATGAGTAACTATATATGATTATTATGAAGTAATATTGATACTGAAATAATATATATATATACTCCAAAACAATTCCACGATCATAGGAACGATATCATCACTCGTGCGTACGTACGGAATACCGTCTCCACGATGTGATGCGACTCGTTCTACATGATCTTCATTTCATAACGATTATATAAATGAATTGAATGAATGAATATGTTATATACTACACTAATACCATTCTGGAAATGAATTATCTATAACCTAAAGATAAGAATAAGAATTTATTCGACAAAACACGCATAAGAACAAAAAGTTATAAAGACCCGAGTAACAAGTAACAATGAAATATTACTAACAAGAAGCTAATAATATGACCATATATGATATCATATCAATATGTATGATTCTGGAATAAGTCAATAACATTATTTAAACCATTATACAGGAGCTTCGGACACGAACAAAGCAAATCGGACCTAAGGTAAGGGAAATATCACAATCTCATTTTTATCCGAGATTGTTTATTCGTAAGTATTTACTAGGGTGTATTTTATCACCCAAATCCATGTTTCATCAAAATTTAATATTATTTCCATCCACCTACAATTTTTTAAATCAATTTTTACCCTTCGGTGAGTTTTTAGTAATATGTATGAAAGGAATCTTTTGTCGTACGAGGTACTTTTTGACTTTTCCGACAAAAGTACGAAGAATGTTTTTTTTAAATTATAAGGCATGAATGGATTTTTAAAACATTGTTTCCAAGAAGCTTCCTTTACAAGTTTTCATGTTTATTTTTAATCAACTTCTTTTATTTTAAAGTTGTATGACATGTTATGAAAGGAAAAATGTTTTTTTGAAGAAGAAAGGATATTTTCCTCAAGAATGGAGTTCAAGTGTTTTATCAAAATTATTTTCCATCTAAGATAATAAAGGGTTCTATTTTTATCCCTATTATTACATTGATTTTATCATGTTGTGATGGAATTATTTTTATGAATTCCTTTATCTTATATAAATTGATTTATGATGTCATGATGTTTCAAGAATCCCATTTTTGTTACATGTGTTATGCGATGATGTATGTTTTATGATTATGTGGCACACATAAGAAAGGATTCATTATAAGATGGGTGGGACCTATATCTCCCTCCAATGCATTGGGTAAAGATTTTATATCTCATGAGATAGACATGGCTGGAACGGAAGGTTATTTCGGTTCAGTGATACAGGACTGAAACGAGGAGTGAACTCGGTTCAGAAAGGGACTTTGTCCACTAAGATAGTCTTGGCAATGAGTCATGACTAACAAGAAATGATTTTCCATGATTATGTGTGCATGCCACAAAGTTTCAAGTTTTATGTTATGATTATGGGGATCTCATTTTCACTTCTATGATTCTTTCCATGTTAAGATATTATGATCTCTTTTGCAGGTTTTGATTTTCATAAAGATATGATATGATTTCTATTTCCTTTATTTGCCCTTGCTGAGCATTTGAGCTCACCCTTTTATGTTTTCTTTTCCCCAGGTCAGGAAGATGGATATTAAGTAGAATATGCTAAAAGGGACCCTAGATATGATGAAATAAATGGGAGACACTGTAGAAGATTTATGAACCAGTTGTTTATGTTTCCCAGTTTCTAAAGACACTATACCTATACGGTCCTTTGTGGTTTTGTCATATGTTGTAATAAGTGTGCTTCAATTTCGAAGTATTAACAATGTATGTAAAGTATGGGTCATTATAGTTGGTATCAGAGGAAAGGTATAGTCAACCTTTGGAAACTAGGATGTGAAAACCTTAGTAAGAACCCTAAGGATAAGTCTAAGCATAGAACACAATCTTAGAAATGGCCATGAAAAACATAGGATAAGACCACAAGCATGAAATTTTTTTTTCTTGAATTATGTGGTTTCCTATTATAATTAGTGTTGCTCACACTATTCTTCTTGGTTTTAGTCAATGGATGGAACCCGAAGGAACCGTGTTAATGCGGAATGCGATGGGCAATGCAATGATTGTCCCCCTGAGCAACCAAACGATATGGGAGCTGGAATGCAAAATCTTGTAGCCATTCTCACACAACTATCTCAAGCTATGAATCATGCAGGATTTCCAAACGAGCAAAAGAGGGAGCAACATTCTGTTGAATCCTTCATGAGGCAGCGTCCACCTTCTTTCAGCGGGTCTACTGATCCATTAGTTGCTGAACAATGGATTAGTACTACTGAAAAGATATTTTCAGTTCTTCAATGTTCTGAGCATGATAAAGTCATCCTAGCAGTGTATCGTTTGGAAGGAGATGCTGATCAATGGTGGAATCTTGTTAAGAATACGAGGCAAAGGGATGAAATTGAGTCCATGGAATGGGACGAGTTCAAGAACTTATTTTTCAATAAGTACTTCCCTCGTATTCTCCGAACAAAGATGGAGAAAGAGTTTCTTGAACTGAAGCAAAGGGATGATGAATCTGTTGGTACCTATGAAGCAAATTTTACAAGACTTGCAAGGTACGCTTCTGGTATTATTATCCAACCTGAGAGTAAGATCGATCGATTCTTTAGTGGCTTAAAACCAAGTCTTCGAAGGGAGTTAGCCATAAGAGACTTCAATAGCTATGAGGAAATCGTTCGATGTGCGCTCAAAGTCGAGATGGAGATTGGAGTAACCCATCAGTCACATGGGTTTGATAAGAAGAGGAAGATGGAATTCAAAGAAAAATCTAAAGAGCACACGGAAAAGAAGATGAGCTTTTCCTTATGTTCAAAGTGTGGAAAGAAACATGGAGGGAGTTGTCTTAAAGGGACAAGTAAATGTTTTAAATGTGGAAAAGAAGGTCATCGGGCATTTGAATGCCGTGATAATGGGAAGAAGATGTCTAATGATGCAAAAAAGGAAGGGATACACAGAATGAACCTACTACACTTCAATGTTTCAAGTATAAGGAGATGGGGCATTATGCCAATCAATGCCCAAATACAAGGGTTGATGATGATGGTCGACGTCAACAAACTCTTAAGGCTAAAGACAAAGGAATGTCACATGCAATTTCTATCAGCGATGTGGAGTACGATAACGATGTGGTGAAAGGTACACTTACCATCCACTCTAAAGTAGCAAATGTTTTATTTGATTCTGGATCCACCCACTCTTTTATTTCTGAAGACTTTTCTAAGGGTATCACCGTTTTACCTCAACAATTAGATGTTGAGTTAGCTGTGACAACACCTAATGGCACATCAATCGCATCAAAAGTTTATAATTCTTCTCCGATCGAAGTTTGTGGGAAAGTGCTTCCTGCAAATCTTGTGATCCTTCCTTTAGTGGAATTTGATATGATTCTTGGCATGGATTGGCTTTCTCTACATGGAGCTCATATCGATTACCAAAGAAGGGAAGTCACATTTCATATTCCAGATCAATCTACGATCGTCTATCAATGCAAGGATGAACATAACCTTCTAGTGGAAATTTCTTCCATCTTATGGGTATTGATTCCACTAAATGAAGGTTATTTATCTCAAATGGTTGGTGAGAAACTCACGATTAAGAATATGCCCATTGTACGGGAGTTTGATGATGTCTTTCCGGAGGAATTGCCGGGTCTTCCACCAAATCGTGAAGTTGAGTTTTCAATAGAACTCGTACCGGGTGCTTTGCCTATTTCAAAGACACCTTATAGAATGGCCCCAATTGAGTTGTAGGAATTGAAGAAGCAACTCCAAGAGAATCCTGATAAGGGATTCATACGCCCTAGTGCGTCACCTTGGGGAGCACCTGTTCTATTTGTTAAGAAGAAAGATGGATCAATGAGACTCTGCATTGATTATCGAGAACTTAACAAGATCACTATCAAGAAAAAATATCCTCTCCCATGCATTGATGACTTATTTGACCAACTACGCGGAGCTCAATACTTTTCCAAGATTGATCTTCGTTCAGGGTATCATCAATTAAGGGTCAAAAGGGAGGATATACCAAAGACGGCTTTCCGTACAAGGTATGGACACTATGAATTTATAGTGATGCCATTTGGTCTTACTAATGCCCCTGCTATATTCATGGATCTAATGAATAGAGTCTTTAGAGACTATCTTGATCAATTTGTGGTAGTCTTTATAGACGATATTCTTGTCTATTCAAAGAGCAAGGAAGAGCATGAAGATCACTTGAGAATTATATTGAACACCCTGAGAAAGGAGAAGCTTTATGCCAAATTTACCAAGTGTGAATTTTGGCTTCAAAAAGTTGCATTTTTGGGTCATATAATCTCAAAAGAGGGGATATCTGTGGATCCAGCAAAAACAGAGGTTATCGAAAGATGGTCAAGACCAACAACAGTAACTGAGATCCGAAGTTTTCTTGGTTTGGCTGGATATTATCGACGTTTTGTAAAAGATTTTTCACGATTATCTAATCCAATCACCAAGTTGACTCGGAAGGGAGTTAAGTTTGTCTGGACAGAGGAATGTGAAGAGAATTTCAAGGAGTTGAAAAGAAGGTTATCCAGTGCACCTGTGCTCACACTGCCTTGTAGTGGAGAAAGGTTTGTGATCTACAGTGACGCATCCAAGAAGGGATTGGGGTGTGTTCTTATGCAAAATGATATGGTGATAGCTTATGCCTCACGACAGTTGAAAATCCATGAGCAAAATTACCCAACACGTGATTTGGAGTTGGCTGCGGTAATCTTTACATTAAAGATTTGGAGGCATTACCTTTATGGTGAAAGGTGTGATATTTATACTGATCATAAAAGTCTAAAGTATATTTTCACACAAAAGGAGCTGAATATGCGCCAAAGAAGATGGTTGGAGCTGATTAAAGATTATGACTGCTCAATCCATTACCACCCTGGGAAAGCAAACAAGGTGGCAGATGCATCAAGTCGACAAGACCATGCTGGTTTATCCATGATGAGGATCACAAAAGATCCAATATTTATGGATTTACAAAGGATGGATCTTGGAATTATAATGTAAAGGGAAAAATCTAATCTTTCTCAAATGAATGTTCAACCATCTATATATGTGAAGATTAAAGAGGCACAGAAAGAAGATGTCGAGTTACAAAAGAAGGTGAGAAATGTTCCTGAATTCAACCTTGATTGTGATGGGATAATAAAGTTCAGGAATCGGGTTTGTGTTCCTCCCATCCCTGAATTAAAGAAGGAGCTGCTGGATGAGGCTCATAGTTCTTCATTCTCTATTCATCCTGGAAGCACGAAGATGTATAGGGACCTGAAAGAGTACTTCTGGTGGGATGGCATGAAAAGAGATGTTGCTGAATATGTCTCTCGATGCTTGGTTTGTCAACAAGTTAAAGCTGAGAGACAAAAGTCTAAGGGGATGTTACAACCATTACCCATACCCGAATGGAAATGGGAAAACATCACTATGGACTTTTTCACAGGACTTCCTAAAACATCCAAAGGCAATAATGTTATCTGGGTCATAGTTGATCGTCTTACAAAGTCTGCACACTTCATTGCTATTAGAGATGATTTCTCTCTAGATCAGCTTGCCAGGATATATGTAAAGGAAGTGGTAAGATTGCATGGAGTACCAATTTCTATTATATCTGATCGAGATCCGAGATTACCTCGAAGTTCTGGCAAAGTCTTCAGCATACTCTGGATACAGAGTTGAGTTTCAGCACTGCTTATCATCCCCAGACAGACGGTCAGTCTGAGAGAACAATTCAAACCCTAGAAGATATGTTGAGAGCTTGCTCTATGGATTTCAAAGGAGGTTGAGATCAACACCTACCTTTGGTGGAATTTTCTTATAATAATAGCTTTCACTCCAGTATTCAGATGGGTCCTTATGAAGCTCTCTATGGAAAGAAATGCAGGACTCCAACTTGCTGGGATGAAGTTGGGGAAAGAAAGCTGTTAGGACCTGATCTCGTTGATGAAATGGAAGAAAAGGTCAGATCTATTCAACAACACATAAGAGCAGCTCAGAGTCGACAGAAAAGTTATGCCGACAACCGAAGAAAAGACCTAGAGTTTGAAGTGGGTGATAAAGTGTTCTTATGAATATCTCCCTGGAAGAGGGTTATGAGGATTGGAAAGAAGGGGAAGTTGAGACCTAGATATATCAGTCCTTTCGAAATACTGGATCGTGTTGGGAAGGTAGCTTACCGATTGGCGCTTCCACCGAATCTCTCTCAAGTTCACGATGTGTTCCACGTATCTCTCCTGAGAAAGTACATACCAGATCCTTCACATGTACTCAGCTCAGAAGTTGTAACGCTGGAGCAAGATCTTTCTTATGAAGAACAGCCGATAGAGATTCTGGATCGTAGCGAAAAAGTCCTACGAAACAAGACCACTCGCTTGGTGAAAGTTTTATGGAGAAACCACCAACTTGAAGAAGCTACATGGGAGCTTGAGGATATGATGAGGGAGAAGTATCCTCATCTGTTTGGTGCAAAGTGACGAATTTCGAGGGAGAAATTCTTTTTAAGGGGGGTAGAATGTAACACCCGAAACTTTTATGTTATATAAATCATCAAAGGAATCTTTTTCTACACAACACTTGCTTGTCTTGCTTTACACACAATCGCGACCTTCCTCGATAGCTTGCGTCGTACGCAATACCGAGTTTCACTAAACAACAATATGCTATTAAAACTAGCCGTTATGAATAGTAATAACCACTTTTTGAAATTTTATAAATTTTATTTTTCAAAATGGACTTCATTTTTGGACTCAGAATATCGAAATTAGCCTAGGGTGAAATTTTGGTATTTTTTTGAAAACTTTCAATTTTTGATGAATAGTGAAACCACTAAGTGGTAGGTTAAAAACTGAATTTTGCATAAAACTTAATTTTACCGCTTCTGTGAATGGAATTTTGAAAATCCGAGAGACACGGTTAATATCAAGGACTAAAATGTGGTTCAATGAGATGAAAATAATTTTTTGGTGAATAGTAATTTTTTACTTTTTTTACCGCGGTTAAAAGTAAATTGGGTAACTAAGGGTAAATATGATATTAATATTACCCTAACACATGTCCTAATTCTATTGGACAAGTGTAATTCGACCAAAAACAAACTTAGGAATAAAATATGACCATTTAGGCCCACTTGGATTAGATTAGGACATTTATTGTTAATTTATTTAAAGAAGGGTTAAAATAGTTAAAATCAAATTTTAATAAGTAAATCATTTATAATATGGGGTTATACATAAGATAAATTCGATTGTAAATATTCATTAGAAAGCTAAAAAGATTTCCTACATGATGGTATTTTATTTGTAATTTTTAGACATCAAATAATTTAATTTATTTATGACACAAAGATGATGCAGTAATTATCTTATTAATGAAATATTGACATAATTGATAATATAAATACCAAAATAAATGTAATTTAAGACTTTTTATGAATACCACTAATTTTCTAGGTTACTATGATATATTAATGTTTATTTAATCAACTTGGTTCGAACATATAATTCTGTTATGACTTTCACAAAAATCATATTTCAAATAGTGTCAAAATTGACACAAAATAGTTTTTAAATCAAATATTATATTATTAATTGTTATTTTATTCCTAAAAATCTAAGGTTCGGCCAAATGACTTAGATAAGGATATATATATTAATAATAAACAATTTGGGGTTCGTTTGGCATGTTATAGTAAGTTTATTAACCATATAGTGAAAGAAAACAAAAAGACATGGTAAAAGTTAAATTATTTAACTTAGAGTTAAATCTAATTGATACGGTTAAAATAATACCCTAAACTTGTATAAATCCTATTGGTTGATAGGATTTCGGCCCATACCCACCTTAGCTTCGAAATAAGACCCTTTGGAGCCATTATAAACCTATTTTGACTTTAATATAAAATAATATTTTGAGATATTCCTAAGGTGCCCCTCTCCTCCCTTATAAAAGGGCACCTCATCCCCCTCCTCCTCACACCAATTTGAGCACTCAATCTCGGCCAACCCCTGCCATATTCCCTTCTACACTTCCCTAGAAACATCCTATAGGTTCTGGTCTTCCTCAAAGACCAATTTTAGTGCCCTAAGAGGAGGTCTCAAAGAGGCGCTTCAAAGAAGAGGTAATTACCGTTACCAATTCTTTCATCTTTATTTCTTCTTCCACTTCTTCTTCTTAGGTTGTTTCATTATGAAGTAATAACATAAGTATTACTCATATACTGATATGTTATTATAAATACGAAACAACCCTAATTCACCTTCTATCCATCCTACGGAAAAATGAAATCACCGCGCGTGCGTACGTACGGAATACCGTCTCCACGCCGTGGTGTAATCTATTTTCCACCATCACCTTACAAGGATGGGTATAATGGTGTAATGAGTAACTATATATGAGTATTATGAAGTAATATTGATACTGAAATAATATATATATATACTCCAATACAATTCAACGATCATAGGAACGATATCATCACTCGTGCGTACGTACGGAATACCGTCTCCACGATGTGATGCGACTCGTTCTACATGATCTTCATTTCATAACGATTATATAAATGAATTGAATGAATGAATATGGTATATACTACACTAATACCATTCTGGAAATTAATTATCTATAACCTAAAGATAAGAATAAGAATTTATTCGACAAAACACGCATAAGAACAAAAAGTTATAAAGACCCGAGTAACAAGTAACAATGAAATATTAATAACAAGAAGCTAATAATATGACCATATACGATATCATATCAATATGTATGATTCTGGAATAAGTCAATAACATTATTTAAACCATTATACAGGAGCTTCGGACACGAACAAAGCAAATCGGACCTAAGGTAAGGGAAATATCACAATCTCATTTTTATCCGAGATTGTTTATTCGTAAGTATTTACTGGGGTGTATTTTATCATCCACATCCATGTTTCATCAAAATTTAATATTATTTCCATCCACCTACAATTGTTTAAATCCATTTTTACCCTTCGGTGAGTTTTTAGTAATATGTATGAAAGGAATCTTTTGTCGTACAAGGTACTTTTTAACTTTTCCGACAAAAGTACGAAGAATGTTTTTTTAACTTATAAGGCATGAATGGATTTTTAAAACATTGTTTCCAAGAAGCTTCCTTTACAAGTTTTCAAGTTTATTTTTAATCAACTTCTTTTATTTTAAAGTTGTATGACATGTTATGAAAGGAAAATTGGGTTTTTGATGAAGAAAGGATATTTTCCTCAAGAATGGAGTTCAAGTGTTTTATCAAAATTATTTTCCATCTAAGATAATAAAGGGTTCTATTTTTATCCCTATTATTACATTGATTTGATCATGTTGTGATGGAATTATTTTTCTGAATTCCTTTATCTTATATAAATTGATTTATGATGTCATGATGTTTCAAGAATCCCATTTTTGTTACATGTGTTATGCGATGATGTATGTTTTATGATTATGTGGCACACATAAGAAAAGATTCATTATAAGATGGGTGGGACCTATATCTCCCTCCAATGCATTGGGTAAAGATTTTATATCTCATGAGATAGACATGGCTGTAACGGAAGGTTATTTCGGTTCAGTGATACAGGACTGAAACGAGGAGTGAACTCGGTTCAGAAAGGGACTTTGTCCACTAAGATAGTCTTGGCAATGAGTCATGACTAACAAGAAATGATTTTCCATGATTATGTGTGCATGCCACAAAGTTTAAAGTTTTATGTTATGATTATGGGGATCTCATTTTCACTTCTATGATTTATTCCATGTTAAGATATTATGATCTCTTTTGCAGGTTTTGATTTTCATAAAGATATGATATGATTTCTATTTCCTTTATTTGCCCTTGCTGAGCATTTGAGCTCACCCTTTTATGTTTTCTTTTCCCCAGGTCAGGAAGATGGATATTAAGTAGAATATGCTAAAAGGGACCCTAGATATGATGAAATAAATGGGAGACACTGTAGAAGATTTATGAACCAGTTGTTTATGTTTCCCAGTTTCTAAAGACACTATACCTATACGGTCCTTTGTGGTTTTGTCATATGTTGTAATAAGTGTTCTTCAATTTCGAAGTATTAACAATGTATGTAAAGTATGGGTCGTTATAAATACATTCAAATATATAGAAAATAATTCTCTGGATGATTATTATTTATTATTACCATAGAACATGCTAGGACACATCATAGAGAGTTTTATAACATTTCAATATCGAAATTAAGAAACTATGATCCACATGTTAAATTTTCCTTTTTCAATTTTATATTTGAGTAGTAAAATTGGATCTTCATAATGACTTCATTATCCTATAAATAAAAGTCTCTAATGAGCCTTTTCATTTCATTTAATTTTCTTTCATTTGATATTTTCGTTTCTAAAGAATCACATTTATGGGTTCTTATATCAGGAGAGAAAATTATAATATATAGATTATATGAAATGATAGTCCATGGACCCCTTTCTTCAATCACTATAACCTTCACAATATAATGATATTTTCAGAATATTTGTATTTTCATTATAATTTATTTTTTTTATAAATTCCAAATATTTATTCAATAATTACATTAACCCATTAAAATTATTCCTTAATGGATTCATTTGGTTCAATAATTTGTTTCAATTATGTATTATAGAAAAATAATTTAACAATTACTACATTTGAGTAAGCTTCATTGATATTGAAATTCTCTTCCCATATTGAATTTTATGTTTTACAAGACATTATGATCATTTAGATTTTATATAACACAAATACCCAAGAGCATTGATTAAATTGGTTAAAACAAATACATCTTTATAGTATTATTCTTTGTGTTCTCAAAATTATATTCATTTATTAATTTCATGAATGTTATTTGATAATATAAATGTTATTTGACATAGTTTAGTTCTTTTGATATTTCATTCAATTTTGGATGTTATTTAAAATTATTAATGTAATTAATTTATGATATAATATATCTAAAAAATCGACCAATGTGAATATAAAACACAAATTCAAAATCTGAATAATTTGTTACATATTAGTCCCACAAATTTTCAGTAATATAATTGGAGTATAAATTTAGGTAATATCAATCATAAGAGTCATATATCAAGGATTTTATTATGTCATAATTTAATCCAATAATCTTTTTATCAATGATTATTAATTTATTAATGGATTAATTGATCTATAAATAAATAATAACACAATTACCGAGAAGAGTTTATGATTTTATTTATAAAAAAATTTAATGATTAATAGTTCATATATATTATTATAGTGTTATATACAATGTTCATAAATATTTATGATATCCTATTATTATGCTTCCACTTCAGAATAGTAAATCAACTAGTGTTTAAATTTACTGATTATTCTATTATGGCCTTAAATTCTACTTAATTTCTTCTATAAAAGAAATTTTCTATTGTATTTATTTTATTTGTGATATGTGGTCAGTTTCTAGCAACTAGTTGAGTTATTATACACCCCATGATAATGAAACTATATATTCTATTTAATAGATTGTCACTAACCTTCAAAAGGGTCAGTATGTACCACTATATCTCGTCTTGAGATTCCCATATTTAAATAATTTGGAATTATATAAAATATAATATTATTTACCACATTATGGAATAAAAAAATCCTCATGAAATAATAATATCAAATTAAATGGAACTCTATAAATCAATGATTCTTTAATACCTAGTATCAATAACCTATGCTATAATTGATATTAACAATATATCTAAAAATATTATTGTTTTTTGTACCACATAAATCATGAAACAAACATAACTATATATACCTATATTTTAAAATGTAATACAAGCCAATTGTAATTCCTCTGTCTCAAGTATTTATGAGATATATTCATTAGCATGTTATGATTTCTACTATATTATATCCATCTTTTAAAAATCTATGGAGCTAAATAATTTCTCTAAAATACCAATGTAGAAGGAAATATATATTTTTACTATGGAATATCCATTTCTTGCAATGTTTCGTAAATTCATTCCAATATATTCTAATTCTATAATTATCAATCAATAATTTTTTTGTCAATACGATTTACTATGGTATAACATAGGGAAAGCTAAGGGAAAATTTTTTATTTTGTGAATGAAACCACTCTCACTTAATTTGAAATTCATAAAACTCAATAAATCATATTACATATGATTTCAAAAGTATTTTTGAATTATTTTCCTTATCCTTTACCTACAATCCCAACCCCAAAATATTCAGCTATATTGTTTATCATATTTAAACTGAAGAAAAAAATTTAATTTTCTTTAAAATTTGTTGAAAAATAATGATAAATTAATACTTATGATATTTTTATAATGATATTGAATTTTTCTTGGAATATTGGAATTTCTCTTATAGTGACCAAAATAGAATGGTTTATAATTTTTTCCGTTTGGGTTTTTGGTTAATATTATAGAAAAAACATCATAATATTAATCATTAAAATTAAATAATAATGAATGGGATAATTAATAATTGTATCTGAAGTTAAGGGTTAAATTACGATATTTACAAATCAAATTATATAAATAATTTATTCATGTTATTTTGAATATTTTGATGATCAATAAAAAAGGTGAAGAGATTGAATAGTATGTAGATATTTTCATGTGTAATTACTTAAATGGAATTATTGATTTATGTAATGTTCATAATGATTAATTTTAAAACATATGTATTAATTACTAGACTATGAATATGATTATATTGTCCCTAAATAGTAGTAATTTAATAATTTTTATAGTCTATATAGAATAGTTGTGATGTGTTATGTAATTTCTAAATAATTATATAATTTACTTTTTTTAGATATATTAACGTAATATATATATTATGATTGGTGATATAAAGCTAATTTATACCAAGAGATATTCAATAAAACATCATTTGGACAAATCTAAAAAGGGAATAATCTTGATGAAAATTATTTTGTTGTATATTTATTATATAGATCATGTTTATGGTACATTTAAATACATGATGAATTCCCGCTAACATAAAATTAGAGAACACTACCAGATGAAATATTGATTTATTGAATCAAGGAATCTAAACTTCTATATTACATGAAGAATCACATAAAATGTTAACTATATAAATTATATTAAAATGTTGTTCCAAATATATTTCATATGGACTTAATAATTCTAATAAATAAATTTTACTTAACATAAAAATTGATAATTCTACCCAATTTTGTGTAAACTTTATACATGATATATGTTGGAGGCTTTATTTTAATGATGAGGATGAACCAAGTGGAATGAAAATAATTTTATTTTCTCTATATGGAATAATTTTTTTGTTTTTATTGACAATTCTGTTAACAAAAATCAATATTTTTTGAGAAAGAATACATAATTATAGTTAATAACATTGGTGGAAACAACATATAAATATGATTACACAATAAAATTCAATAAAAAATAAAAACAATTCATTGGTTAAAGGTATTTTGTTATTGAGAAAAAATTAATAACTTCTAGAAAATCATATAAAGGATACGAACATGTCGTTTTTCATGGATTCATTACAAGAAGAATACATGAATGTATTAGATGAATTAAATATTTTAAAAAATAACATGTAAGAGGGTTAAGATTCCATTTCCTTGGAATATGAATATATAGAAAGTATTATATTAATTAAGAGAATTAAAATTCAATATCGATATTTTTTAGAAATCAAATCATTCCAATAACAAAATTGATGATCACCATTTATATATATATATATATGGATTATTGGATGTAAATTTTAATTATTAAATTCAAAGAAACATTCTTATCACATAATGATTTTATCTTTCCCTGTTATTTAATCTATTTATTGTTCCAAATACATGGTCATGAATTTCATTTGATTTTTTAGAGAGGATTTGTAATTCTCATGTTTTCATGAAGATTTAATGGTATAGGGTAAACCATTATGTTGCCCCTATATATGGGGACTGTCATTTTATTTTTACATGCTTTAATTTTCAACTCATAAAGCGAATGGTTGGGTCTAAACAATGAAAATCTCAATAGAAACTATATGGGTAATTTTGGGCCAAATGACACTAGTGCATTATTAATAAAAACAATTTCATAATTATATTTTATCCTTAAATATATATATTTAATGATTTTCATTTTCTATTCATATCTTTTTTAACTAGGTGAAAATAACCTAAAGCATCCAGATATATCTAGATTTAATATCATTTTTTGGTTCATAGTTTTGTATTTCATGCAACATTTCAATAGTTACATTAGTGTGAAATTACTGAATGTCCCTTGAAATAATTAATTTCATGACACCTATCAGTTATATCCCACATCACCCAAATGCCTCTAATGGATGAAACATACCTGTAACCATCTCCTTGGATTCTATTAGAATATATTTTAAGTTTTTTTCATGAATTTCAAGGGGAAGCATGGGATGTAAGGGGAAAAACTAAACCTAGAGACCATGTATTTTGGGATATGTTTGGTTATGCTACAATTCTTTGTATATATGCGATATAGATTCATTATATTAAACATTTGGGGAATAATGAGCTCATCTCCCATGCGAGTAGGAGAGAAACTATGGAAAATAATTATAATGTTATTGGTCAATAGGATATTTTTGTATTTCATAATGGTTATAGTTGGACCTTCCTTTAAAGATTTTGATTCTCCTCCTCATGGGAGGGTGATTAAGAAAGGGATAGTAGATCATGATTCAACAAATCAATATGCAGTTGAAGAAAGGTCCAATCTGTGAAACTTTTCAATCACTGCATGGGTGTTGACCCTAAGAAGTGAATAATTCTATAAATTCAGTGACCTTAACAAAAAATTATCATATCTTTGAAGCTTTGATGATTAAAGTATGTCATCGATTAGAACATGATATTATCTTGTTGTCTTTCCCTTCGATGAATGTAAGAAGCATTTAACAACCCAAGAATTTATAGAATAATACTTTTTCATTTCTATTTATATTTATAAATAAGATATTATTTTTAAATTAAAGGAGATTCTTTATCCAATATCATACTCAATGCTCAGTAACATGTTCTTTGAAATCTTATGTTGCACACAAAGTTGAGTTATAAAGAGAAATAATATAATATTATTATTATTTTAAATGGTAGTTTACACCTTGTCGTTTAATTTTAGGGAATGAATTTAATTTACTATATTATTATTTTACATTTTTATTAAATGATATTACATTAATCTAAACAATATTATAGTCTTCTAATAATAATTAATATAGTTTTAAGCATGAAATACTCTAATATTTTTAAAAGGCCATTTTATCACCTTTTGATGGAAAAACATTTTTAAATATACATATATCACTTTTATAAGTTATATATATAAAAATAAACTTATTATTTAAAATTGTAACATCGTAATTTACATTGGATGCAATTTTGATATTTTCTGATAAAGTTCAATTTTTAATAATTATTGAAAAATACTGAATTTTAATTCAAAAACTACCTTTTCATGTAATTTATTTATATACATATGTTGTACATTTAGTTGATTTTAAAGTATAATTGGATTATATTTTTATCTATTAATCCAATATTGGTCATTTGAAGTAATTTCACATTGAAATAGGACATAAAAACATGTTAAACATTTTGTAGTTTTTACTTCTTAAAAACATGTTTTTTGGTTTTGACAATGGAAATTAATTTTAATTTAATTAGTGAAAGATTTTTTATCTAAATTCGGAAAAATTGATTCCATATTTGGAATCATTAGGTCTAAATTTTGTAAATTGTTACCTTTTATTATTAAACATTATCAATAGTAACATCAGAAAATATTTTATTTACCATGGTTGGGGGGTAAATCTAGTAAATATAGGTAAAAAATAATATTATAATAATAATAAACTACCCTAAGACATGTAAAAAACCTATTGTATCAGATATGTTCTACAATATTAATCCTTAGGTTTATTTTAGGTCCCTATGGAGCCACTTGTGTTTGAAAATGACATTTAATTTACATTTAATTTAATGTTTAGGAAAATATACCATAAACATATATATTTTACTATGAAACATTTTGTATGGGGTGATATAAGATATATATTACAATATAAATAGTAATTTTAAATCTAAATAGATTTACTAAATCATTTTATTTTGTTTATTATTTTTAGAAATTAACTAAATTAATATATGCATACACATTTATGATGTACTGATTACCTTATTAATGAAAAATGATACAAATAAATGGGATTATAAATATTAAAATAAATTTATTCTGGAAACTTTTATTCCATCCACTAATTTTATGGATTATTATTAATTTTTACCTTTTTATAAATAAATTATTTTGGAAAGAGTCAAGTTGTTATGGATTTTTAAAAGGACATGAAATGAATTGTATAAACATTGATATAAATGACTGTTTTTAAAAATTTATATTTTATTAATATATATAATATTTATAAAAATCTAATATTCTTCCAAATTAATAACATAATGTCTAAAATTTCATAAAGGTACCACTAGAGGTTCTATTGTAATTCTATAGAATCTACATTAACCATATAGTATGAATATAGAGGAAGACATGATAAGAGTTATATTAGATAACTATTAATTTAATCTAAATTATATGGTTATATTGGAGACCAAAATCTGTCTAAAACCTATGAATTTAAATTATTGCAATCACTCTTTACCTTATATTCATGTTATATTATTTTCAGACCTTTTTAAATATAAATTCAGTTTATAATAAAATAATCTTTCAAACTATTCCTAAAGTGCCCCTCATTCCTCTTATAAAAAGGAATCACATCAAACCTTACTCACACCTCTCAATCCCCCATTGTCTCATCCATCCTCTTACAAAATAATCTCCCAATATCCATATCTTCCTTATATAAGCCTAACCTTGGGAACAATGTAATTCAATAATTTCTTTTAACAGAATACAAAAGGGGTTACCAGATTTTAGGTAATTTCTTCTCTCAAGATTCTATCATTTATTTTCATTATCCAACCCCTTAAACCTTTTTTATTCAATTAAATAAAAACAAAAAATATCATCAATATACTATGATATTTTTTAAGATATTTATTCAAACTACACTTACACAAATCTCCATCTAATGGATATGAATTTATAGTTTCTGTGTACGGCAAACTACTGCCTCATGAAACGATGATTGTTCAATTTTCACTTACCACCTCTCATGGTGGCCATTATGATGGAACTATTTTTATATATGATATATATTACATTTTTTTATTTTTCATTAATTTTATTAAAATAATACATTTATTCATTTCATAATGTGTAAATACTATAATTTAATTTGAGGAAGCATGGACTACCGCCCTCTCATAGTGAGATGACTCATCCATTCCATACATGGAACATATAAAGGATGGATTTAATGAAATTATGTAATTTATATATCATATTATATTATAACATAATTATAAAATAATTATATATCGTTTAGTTTTGATTCCTTTTAAAATGAACAATAATTAAATGAATGTAGCATTAATGCGAATGTACGGATTACCGTCTCCATGAACAAATGCATTTTGTTTCTTATCTCCAATTTTTATGGAATATTATAAATTTATGTACTATGGATATATATATATATATATATATATGATATTTACGATATTTAAATCATGAATTTCATTCTCGAGATAATGGACGTTTGACCTCATGGACAATGGGTAATTATAACAAGTTCATTTTTGACTCACGTTCAGAATATCGACAAAAAACCGATAATAACGTAAATAATTTTTTAATTTTTATACCATGTTAATAAGTTATATAAATGGAATAATTAAAATTAAAATGTTATTAATCAAGTATAAATTAAATTATGTTTTTTATTTAGAAGGAATAAAGAGCATACATGATGAATTGGACGTTAGGTAAGGGTACATTTCCCCATCCTATTTTTCTCCAAAGGCTTATTTTATGATATGAATTTTAATTTACATATATTTATGTTTGGATATGTCATTATATATCTTTATTAATGTAAAAAATATTCCCCAATGATGAGATACCCTTTTATCTTCTATCAAATCATTTTCTAAATTTTTATGTGACGTCGTTAGGTTGCCGATTTTTCATATGTGAATTTCTAAACTCAATTTCCACCCAATTGGGATTTATTCATTATTCATTGACTATATTATGCCATGGTTAGGTGTGGAATCATTGTTTAATTATTTATGTTGTAATTCCCACTTCCCATTCTGTGGATATACATTTGAAACACATACTCTCCCAATTGATAAATTCATACAGAATTTATACAAACATTGTAAGGGAAATATTAACACAATATCCATTCATTGAGTCAAATATCCAAGTCATTGGTTTTTTAGATAATATGGTTTAACTATATTTGATTGTTTTACACATAATATCCACTTATATTGGGTTTTTTTACATTCTTACACACAATTATGTCATTGATTTATCATTAAATAAATTATACTATCTTTTTTAGGGACTACATATCAATCTAATTTTATTGAGGCATATCTCAATATTTTGAACATTTAATAACCTATAAGGTCTATATACAACCATTTAGAAATTTTATATCATGTATTTCCCTATTTTAGTGCTATTTAACGTTTTATTTGATTTTATTATTTAATTATCTTTATTCAAGTGCATCTCCAGTGTCACAAGACTCTGTAACAGAAACATAATTTTAAATGTTTTAAAGATTTAATCTTCTAAATCATTATCATTAATTTCCATTTTTTCAAAATGTTTTTACAAATTTATTTATATGGACATATATGTTTGAAAATTTTAACTCCCAAATTTCATTTAAATGTTTCAAGGTAATCTATGACTCTTGGAATAAAAAATTATTTTTAATAAATGATATAAATGGTTTTGGAAATGGTTTGAATATTTCAATATCATGAAATTATTTATTGTGATTTATGAGTTAAATGATGATAAATTCAATATTTTACGTGTTATGATAATGTAATGGTACTTGGAAATTTCATGGTTAGTTACATGATAAACCAAGTATGAGTGGTTTCCTGACAATCTTATGGAGGGTGAGGTCGAGATAGCTCCCCAATGAATTTGGTAACATGACGTAGGTAAACATTAATGTTTCTCCTATGATATTTATGGAATATAATATGATTGGTATTCCAAATGTTACTCCAAATGTCTCTGTGAATACTAAAATTTATGTATCCTATTGATGGCATAATTTACAAGTATGATTTGTGGTTTCTATATATTATTCATATGTATTATGATTTAGGGAGGTATTTTAATGTGATTAAGTTGTATGAGCGAAAATTATGATTTTATTGATTTGTATGAATGGGTTAAATAATGATTTCTTCCATTATTTTATAAAACATACTATGATTTTAATTATAATCCCATGTTTTTTAATGTTTTACACAGGTTATAAAGAAGGGTAATAGAGAGGAAGATTTCAGGAATATTTATATTATGAAAATAAATCTTTTTTATTTAAAGAGTTTTATTGTTGTTAAAAAATTAGTTAGAGTAGAAGTGTATGCTTTTTAATATTTGAGATGTTATGTAATAGCTATGGCTTAATCCACTAAAACTCTAATCCTCAAAATATACTCAATTTTAATTATTAAATAAATTAAAAATTATGTAATGTTTATGGGTGGGGCCTTATAGTTGGTACAAGAGGTTGGTTTAGATAACTTAAGAGTTTTGCGTTTTTTAAGCTTATGTGATATAACAATAATAGTTAGGATGTCAGAAAGATTCACAGTTTTTTAGATAAATTGTATATGTTTTAGATAACATCAATATGTATATCGCAGTGTTTACCCTCCTCATATGATAGTGTTTGATGATTTTAATCACATACTCACACAGACCTTTTTTTGTTAAATTCCTAGTTCTATAAGGCAATAAAGAAACAATGTATGTGAAGGAATCTTTGGTGGTTTTGTGAATAAGCTAATAAAATAAATGGGAGCTACAATGAGAGCTCTTATGGTTATTCTTAACCAACTATTTATAGTCATGATTTACCAATTGAACATTTGGTATATTTCTAAGGCATCATATATCATAGAAACGAATCCCTATAGTAGTTTAGGTAATAATAATAATTGTACATAAATTAAAAAACCTATGTGTCAAGGATGTGGAATGAATCCCTTAATAAAATTTTTCGAAGGGACAAGAAAATGTTATAGATGTGGTAATAAAATTCATAAAGCAATAACCTATCATGAAAAATTGATGAGTACAATTGAATCCAATAAATGGAATGATGTACTTTCTGAGGGATAAATGGAATGATTTTAATTTTGTGTGCATGATCACTATAGAAATATATTTCTTATGAATAATGTTCAAAAATGAGATCTGTAAGACTGTACAAATATATGTTTAATAATTCCTAATTCCATTTCAATTAGGGATGAGGAAACTAACAATGAGATATGAATTCTATGGATTATTTCTTAACTAATGTTTTGACATTATTTAATCATATGATATGATTCATTATTTTGTTTTTAGAAAATAATTATAAAATAATAAGATTGAAAAACAGGGATAATGTATCAAGAAGAATTTTTTATGATTAAGATGTCTATAATTATGGAAATAATGAGTTATGTTGGACCTATATATGATGATATATTTATAATTATAAAAGATTGTATTATATTGAAAGAGTTCTAGTAATTGTATCCCTTAATTTTCTTATATAAAAATTTTAATTGAGTAATAAATATCTTTTCTTATGTGGATATAGTTATAAAGAACCATTAGGGTTTATATGATCCTTGAATTTCAGGCAATTAAAGGTTATTATTTTTTGCAAAGAAATATGCATGGTATGAGATAACCTTTGAGGTTAAAATATGTTATGGTCATTATTTATGATTTTATCTAATTTTGAGTATGTTTAAATAATTATATAGTTTTTGTAAAAGGAAAACCTATTGTAAGGGTGACAACCCATTGCATCCAGCAATACCGTAGGAATCGATCCCAAAACCGAAGGGAGACAAGTGTGCATTGCCTACCACTGGACTATGTGAGGCCCCTTGTTAGTATGACTTATTCGTTTTAGTTGAAAGATATTATTGAACAATAATAAGGTAATTTTTGATGATTTATTGTATCAAATGTATATCCTTAATATAAGGAGATTATTTTCCTGATTAAATTATAAATTTTATCTTAGAAGATGTTTTCACTTTAGGGTACACTATATTCTTAAAAAGAATAGAAAACCATGGGATTTCATTTGAAGAGTAATGGTCAAATTCTATTATGGAATAATCTATGTTTTAATTTTGAACTTAAAGCAATTCAAGTCATTAATGGAAATGATTAACCTAAATTGGATAATAGTTTATTTGGTTAGTTACTTTTTAGTATGAGAAATTAAGAGTAGTCGATGTTATTTGGAGATAAATGTTATTATTTTCTGTGGATGACTATGTGATCAAATTATTCAAGGTTTAGGGATTGAATCATAGTTTGGATTATTTTGATGAATTTTCAGGACATTTTTTACTGAATGATATTTTTTTAATTTTGGGTATTTATTATTGAATTATAGAAATTAAGAGAAGTATTTATTTATTAAAATGATTATCCTTTTTGATGATTATCTAAACTTGAACTAACCATTTTGGTTTTGGTTAATGTTTAAAGACAAGTGAAATATATAGATCATCTTTTGTGGATTATGTGATTCTCTAGAAGTAGATTCTAGTGATTTTTATGTGCCCAAGTCATCTTTAATACTCATCATTTGGAGAGATGTTGGGGTTTTGGTAGAGATTTAGTAATGGATGAATGTATATGTGACAAGTATGTTTGTTTTATTAAGGTCATAGTCAAGATCATAAAAATTTTACAAAACTTTATGAAAAGTATATTAAAACAAAAATATATTTTGTTTAATTTTTCTACTGGGGAGTCAATGACCGTTTAAAATATAACAAGTTTGTGATTTTGTGGTTGTTATTTTTCTCTTTATCGTGTTTTCTATCACCCTCCATCAGAACATGGCGGTTAGTTTCTCATCCATATCCCGGTTTTACAACATATAAAAATAGTATGGGTTATCTCAAGTGACCTTTTTTCTTATCCTTACTTGTTTTAAAGTGATAGTTTTATTTACACATAATCTGATATGGGACACTCAATAATATTTCCAATCCTAATTTTAAAATTGCGACGACGCAGTTTCTAAAAGTGGGGATGGATGTAACTACTTAGGCATATATAGACTAATAATTTTTAATTTATATTAATATTTATGAATAATATATTATTTTTAAATTAAAGTGGAGGATATTTATGATAGTGTACTCAACATGAAACAATTGGTTTCTTTGAAATATTAAGTTGCACACAACATTGATTTATTCCAAAAAATAACATGATAACAATATTATTTTAAATTAAATTAAATTCCATGTCGTTTTATTTTTTGGATTTAACAGAATTAACTATATTAAGGTTTTATATATTTATTAAACATTTTTACATTTTACTAATTTATATTATAGGCTTCAAATAAAATGAATATGATTTTAATCATTAAATACTCTAATATTTTTAAAAGGTCCTTTTTTCTCCTTTTGATGGAGTACCATTTTTAAATCTTGTTTTTTGACACTTATATATGTTATATTTGAAAAAATAAAATCATTCTTTAAAATTGGAACATTAAAAATTTAATTTGGATGAAATTTTTGTATTTTTCTAATAATGTTCATTTTTAATGAATAGTGGAAATACTATATTTTAATTCCAAACTGCCTTTTCACCTAATTTATATATATATTAAGATTATTATTTTAATTGGTTTTAGATTAGAAATGGATTATATTTCAATACTTTAAAAAAATGTTGGTCATTTGATGTAATTTAATTTTGAAATTGGATATAAACACATGTTAATCTTTTGGTAGTTTTTACTTCTTAAAAACACGTATTTTGTTTTTGAAAACAAAAAATAATTTTAAATTTATTACATATAATTGTGTGTTTTTAATTTTTAAAAATTGGTTCTATATTTGGAATCAGTATGTAAAAATTATGTAAATAGGTACCTTTTATTTTTAGTCATTTTGAATAGTAACCTCAGAAAATATTTTATTTTCCATGGTTAAATGATAAATCTGATAAATAATGATAAACTGAAATTATAATAATTAAAAAAACCCTAACACATTTCATTACCCTATTTTATGATATATGTCCGACCATCAGAATCCATGGGGTGATTTTAGGACCCCAATGAGCCACTTTTGTGTAAAAATGACATTAAATTACTTGTAATTTAATGATAAGGAAAACATATCCTAAACATGTATCTTTTACTAAAACAATATTTATATGATGTTATATAAGGGATATCTTTGACTATAAATATTCATTAGAAATATAAATAGATTTCATTTATCATGGTATTTTTTTATAATTTTTTTAAATAATATAAATAAATATATTTATGACCTAATGATGATGTAGTGATTACCTTCTTAATGAATGATTTAAATAAATAAGATTATAACTATTAAAAAAATATATTTTTAAACTTTTTTTGCCATACAAGAATTTTAGGGATTATTATAACTTGTTGTATTTGAATTAATATGTTTATTCAAAATAAATAATTTATATGGATTTTTAAAAAGTCATTATATGAATCGTATAATAATTGAAATAAATGTGTTTTTTAAACAATTAGTATTTAAAAAAATTATATAATAGTCCTAAAAATAAAATACTCAGCCAAATAGCTTAAATAATGTTTAAAATGTCTTTAATGGACTACTTGAGGTTCTATTATAATTTTATAGTATCTATATTAACTATATATTATGATTACACAAGAAGACATGGTTAGAGATAAATTAAATAAATACATGTTAAATATAAAAGATAAGTTTATATTTAAGTACACAACATGTATAAAACCTAATTATTGAAAGGATTTGAACAAAAAACACTTTATCATTGAATTAAATGACTTGGGGACCTTTTGAAATCGCAAATCAGTTTATAATAAAATAATATTTCCAAACATTACTAATGTGCCCCTCCTTCCTCTTATAAAAGGGAATTACCTCTAACCCTTACTCAAAACTCTCCATAACCATTGTCTTGACCAAAATCTACCAATATATTTTCCCAACATATATATCATATTATTAGTATCATTTCTTTGTGCCGAAAGAAATTTAAGAATGCCTTTTAGCTCAAATAAAATAGAGTTACCCCATTTGAGGTAATGTCTTCGGTCAAGCTTCATTCATTTATTTCCATTCCACAAAACCATAAACACTATTTATTGAATAATTTTATAAATTATAGTAACATCAATATACTATAATGTTGTTATGAGAAGGATCCATACTACACATACACACAATTACATCCAATGGATACGAACCAACTGTTTCTGTATATGGCGAACTACTGCCTCACGAAATGATGATTGTTTGATTTTCCCCTACCACCTCTCATTGTTATCATTAATATGGAACTATATTTATATTTGATATATATTATATTTATTTTCTATATTATTCCATAATTTTTTTAATTGATAACTTTACACATTCCATAATTTGTAAATATGATAATTTCACCCGAGGAAGCACAAACTACCACCCCCTCAAAGTGAGATGAATCATTCATGCCATACATGGAATCTATAAATAATGTCATTAATGAAAATATTTAACATAAATATAATATGATTTTATAATTGAATTATAATATAAATATTATTTTTCATTCCATTAAAAATGAAACAAATGAAATGAAATCTGAGTTAATGCG
Organism: Viscum album; assembly: GCA_963277665.1. Classification (NCBI taxonomy): domain Eukaryota; kingdom Viridiplantae; phylum Streptophyta; class Magnoliopsida; order Santalales; family Viscaceae; genus Viscum; species Viscum album. Next base: position 550,853,546 of record OY728125.1, on the reverse strand, counting down.
TACGTACGACTTACTGTCTCCATGAATAGTGCATTTCAATTCGTATCTCCAAATGTTATTGTCTATTATAAATACTTATATACTGGTTAAATATGATATATATGATATTTAAATAAATAATATCATTCTGGAGATAATGTACTTTTCACCTCATGGGCAATTTATAAATATAAAAAGTTCATTTTTTTACTCAAGTACTGAATACGACAGAACGACTGATATTAACTTAAACAAATATGTAATTTTTATAACCTAGAAATTAGTGATATATATAGAATAATAAACATGAAAAAATTTCTCATTGAAGTATAAATTAACTTATGTATATTATTCAGTAATAACAAGGAACATAGGTGAAAAATCAAAAGTAGGGTAAATGAACATTTCACCCTCCACTTTTAGTTGAAGACTTATTTTTTGTTATGTATTTTAATTTACATTTTATTATGTTATGATATGTTATTAGATATATTTGTTTCTATATATTTTATTTCTACATAATGAGAGACCCTTGTCTCTCCCATCAAATAACTTTTGTAATTTTTATGTGACGCCATTAGGCTGCCAAATTTTTGTAAGGGAAATTCTAAACTCGGTTTCTACTCATTGGGTTTTACACATTCTTCGGTGATTATATTATTCCATGATTATGAGTGGAATCACTTTATATGTGTTTATGTTTTAATTTCCTCTTCAATTTTTTTGGATATAAATTTTTTACACATAATCACCCCATTAATAAATTCTTACGTCATTTATACGAACATGGTAAGGGAAATCATAGCTCAACCACTATTCATTGAGATAAATTTCCATGTCATTACTTTTTTCCAAGAATATGTGTGAATGACCTCTTATTGTTTTACACTTAATATCCACTTATATTGGGGTGTATTTATATTTGTCCATCAAAATTATGTCATTGATTTATCCTTAATACAATGATATTATATTTGTAAGGGACTACGTCTCAATAACATTTTAATGAGGAATATCTCGATGTTGTGAACATCAAAATATCCTATAAGGTGTATATTAAACTATTTTGACATTTTATATCATAATTTATTATATTCTGGTGATATTTAAATATTCATTAGATGTTATTCATTAATTATTTTTCTTCATGTGTTTATCATGTGTTAAGAGACTCATTGAATGAAACATCAATTGAAATGTTTTGAGGATTTATTCTTGTAAATATTCTTAATTAATGACAATTATTTCAAAATGGTTTTAGGGATTTATTTTTATAGACATATATTTTTCAAAATTTTAACTCACAAGTTTTATTTAAAAGTTTCAATGTGGTATGAGACTCTTTGATTAAAAAATATATTTATTAAATGTTTTAAATAATTTGGGAAATGGATTGTAAATTTCAATATCATGAATTTGTTTATTGTGTTTTATTGGTTTAATGAAGATATATTCAATATTTAACATGTAATAATTATGTAATGGTGCTTGGAAATTTGATGGGTGGTTACGTTATAAACAAAATATCAGCGGTTCTACGATAAACTGAGGGCGGGTGAGCCCGTGATAGATCTCCAATGAATTGGGTAACATGACATATGTAAACGTTAATGTTTCTACTATGATAATTTGGGAATATATTGTGCGGGGGATTCAAAACACAACTCCTTATGTAGTTGTGAAAGCTAAAATTCATGTATATTAGGGATTCAACTAGTGACATTTATGATTAATGATTTATATGTGTTATTCACAAATTATATGATTTCATGTGGTATGTTAAACAGAATATGTTATATGTGTAAAAATTATGACTTCATGGATTTGTATGAATTGATTGAATAATGTTTTATTTATTTATTTTACTACTCGTACTAAGATTTTTATGCTCATCCAATGTTATTAAAATGATTTTCATAGGGTATTTTGAAGAATAAGTGAAAATACGAATTCATGTAGATTTATAACAGGCAACACATTATTGTTTATGTAAGGGGTTTTATTGTTGTGAAAAAATTGTTTATATTAGAAGTGTCTACTTTGAAATAGTTGTGATGTAATGTAGTAATTCTGGCCTAATTCTATAAAAATCTAAACCCGAAAATACCCTCAATGTGAATTCATGATTTTACTCATGATTAAGAAAATGTTTAAGGTAAGGGCTATATACAACGTTTTTGGAGCATGGGATCAATTTCCTTGAAACCTGGATTCTTATGTCTAAAAATAATGGGATTGGAATTTTGAACCCACTGATGTCTGAAGCACACATGATAGAATTTTTATAATCATATGTAAGATTAATTTGTTTTGTTGGAATCAAATAATTTAATGGTACATTTCCTTTTATGTGGAGAACCTACTCCTATTGGATAAGAAAATTGATAATCCATATTTGGGGAAATATGCCAAAGTATTGGTGGAGGTTGACATGAATTGAACTTTGTTTGGTAAATTTGTCTTGGAAACAAGGGATGAAAACATGAGCCTTCATATACATTATGAAGGGAGGTCTATATTATACATAGGTTATAGTCACTTTTTATATCTACATTCTGATAGTAACAAAGAAAAAGGGTGAAATGTTTTCACGGTTAAAGAACATGATGATGGTATATTTATAAGGATGAAGTGGAAGGTTATCATACCTAGAACCTCAATAGAGGATGATCAACCTGGTCATTCTATAAACCAATCTAATGGTATTTGGGAACCTCTAGCTAAGGTCTCTATAAAAAATGTTGATGGGGAGGTGTAACTGGGGACACACTAGGTATTGTGAAACCCATGGAACCTACCAGAACAAAAATAAAACTGGAGCCTCCTCAAACAGATACAAAACGGGTACCTGCTGGTCCAGATATGGAACCGAAGATTGAATCTAATAAGGAAATATCATCGGTCATGATGCACTCATGTCATCCTAATGTTACATAAATAATATTTTCGTATTATTACCAACCTACTACAATGGTTGGGTGGGGTCAATATTCCCCTATACACACTCCAAAAGTTGGTAAAGAACTCACAATGTGAACCACATCACCTAAGGAGCCTGTTTTTCATCCCTCTCCTGATAAGAAGGGGACATAGTCTGAGATTCATCCTGTTATGATTATTTTAGATGTTCTTTGTAGTCATCTAACCATTCCTACTGATTCAACTGATAATGTTCATGGTGGTAAGAAAAATTAGTCTTCCCCAATAAGGATGAAAATGTAGGAAGGAATGATTAGAAATACAATATTAATTCCTCTAGAAATGAGAAACCCTTCCTTCATGATCCGGATAACAAGGATTCCTGGAATGTCCCTCATTTAGAGGGTATATCTAAGAACTTTTAATACCGTAATATGTACAAACCACTGAATAGTAAATATTGGTTGGATGGTACTAGTGTTGTGGAAACCTTTGAAAAAATGGACAATCAAGAAGTTCTAGAGGAAGAAAAAATCAGTCCTAAACTAGTTGAACATGTTAAAATGGTTATCATATTAGTGAATGAATAAAATGATACGTTAGATAAGAGGAAGGGTAAGGGGAGAAATGGAAAAGGACACAATTATGTGGCCTAGTGTGGAGGTCCATAAACATGGAGCAATCATCCACCACAATGAAGATACTCTATTGGAACATTCATGGTCTTGGGAATCATCCAATTTACAAGGCCCATAGACATATTATCATGGTCTACAAACCACAACATATAAGAATTTTGGAACCCAAGATGCTCTTTTGTTTTTAGAGAGGCCTCAAATGGGCCTCTCTTGGATATAATTGTTTCTTTCCAAACCTCTATGACATCAACATGGACCATCTCTGGGACATCAATCATGACTTCCTACACATCTCATCAATTAGTTCCTAATAAGAATGCATGTCGGTTTCTCATGATGCTTGGGGTTGTCCCATCATTACTTTTTGACTACGCATCAATGTCAAACATCATATGTAGCGAGTTATGGTATGAACATGAGGATATCACTAGAAGATTATAACAAAAATTGATACAGTTGGGAGATTTTTATATCGTTTTAAAGCCTTCTGATAAAACTGGAATAAACTTCACCATAGTTTATTTATATGAATATTCTTCAGGCATTGGTAAATGTAATGTTGTTTAAGTTTCCCTTCTAGGAACTGGTTTATCATGAAGCCTATTTACACAAAATGGAAGGCACGTAAGAAAAAACTATACATACTTTATTTACAAGTATTATATGAAAGAATTAATGGCATATCTCTTCACGCCATGCCTAACCATCAATCAAATCATAACCCAATAATTGTGTAAATTTTCACTCAAACTATTAGGCCATATCCCATATTATTTATCTTTATAAATTGATGGATCACCACTCATGGATATAGAGAGATCGTTTTTCAATCCTAGAAATTTGACATCTTCACTAGCCCACATAATATTTATGTTGAGAAGTTGTGGCATGTTAAAATACTTTCAAGATAATGGAGCAGATACTTTTTTTATAATATGGATTGTAAGATCAAGATTGTTGAGGTATAGTTATCATGCTTCCATATGCAAAATCAACACCGTAACAGCCCCTCTCGGGAAGTAATAGAATAATTATGATGGCTTGATGACCTCCTCAATTTGAATGAAGGGCTTTACCAAATAAAATTAAAAGTTTTATGTATAAAATATGGATATAGTAACACCAATAAAATTCACATACTACAAAATGAAATGAAGGTAAGGGTCGAGATGAAGGATGTCATTGTTAATGGGTGTATTCACACTTCATTAAGTTCAATTTCAAGTGTCGTGGTGGCCCAATTTATGGATCATTATATTAATTATGGGATTTATAGCTCCCAAAAGATGGTTTGTATCATTTCCCCTTACAATTACAAACATAAAAATTGTCTCCTCAACATAAAACCCATGAAGTAGGGTATAAAAGAAGAAAATTTATCTCTTATCATAGAGAGAGTTTCTATAACTAATGGGTTTACCAATAGAGTTATTATGTGATACTGGGAGTTTTTTCAGGATGACATGGTGGCTACAGTTATGGATTTTTTCAGCCATGCCTCGTATACCCATGTCTGTAACTAGTGCTTCATTTCTATTATTTATAAAAAATAAAATTTAGTTGAAATTCGAGTATTTAAGATAGTGTTTTTTGGAAAAACATTCCCAATGATATTTGAAATATTTTAATCACTATATTGGGATGGATGATTAAAGAACATATTAACCGAAATCAGTTTGGGTTTGTTCTTTTTAGAATCATACAACATTACTTATTTACTACATCTAAAAGTATCAACATAATGAAAATAACTTTAAAAGGCATGGTTTTCTCTAATGACTGACACATCAAAGGATTTTGATACTATAAATTGGTGATTTATTTTTAAATACCCCAGAAGGAATTTCATTTCCAATGATTTTATCAGATTGATTTACAACATTCTCAACTCTGCATTACTATACATTTTTTTCAAATGATTTCCAGGGGTTAATTATAATGAAATAGGGGTGTTCTTAAATGAGACCCTCTTTTGGGGATCCAATTTTCTCTTGTTGAGGATTACATGAGTAGATGTTTCAATGATCACACCTTCTTTGTGAGTTATAAACAAATTAATCAGGTTATAATAATACCACACAATCTAATTTTCATTATGATGATGACATTATTCAATTTAGGAAGACCTAAAAACAGCATTGGTTCTACTAAGGTTTGTTTAATCAAAATGAATAGGTGGATATTCCAACCATTTTCTGTGGTAATTCTTTCAACATTTTTTGAATTGGGAAACCGACTAGAAAACAAAAAAGAATTGAAAGAATACAAGGGGTGAGAAAGGGACCACTCCCTTTAAACTAATGCGGGATTCCATTTTTTGAAAAATATAGATACTATTATGTTGAGAATATATACATTGAAATTATCAATATTTTTCTTGTTGGAAGAGTAAGAACATGTCACATTCCGGAATGGATGGCCTCATCAACCCAGTTATCACATCTTTGTTTGTGAATTCCTTTGATCTCTACAAATGTATACAAAATATGCTGAATAACATTAAATATTTGATCAGAAAAAAACTTATAGACATGATCTATGCATTAATGTAAACAAATAAGGGTGGCTTTCTAGATTTTACTAATCCTTTTAACATGGGAGGCCTTGGGGAAAAGGCCTCAAAAACATCAATGTTATCTTGATTAACATGTTCCCATTAAATATTTTGGTTTCCAGTGATCCCTTGAATTATTTTTTTCATGAAACTTTAAATAGGTAATTTTAATTGTACATCCACACTATTTAAAATCCTATTTATGAAATTCCCTCCAGCATACATATAATTATATCATTAAATACTTTATGTGGATAGTTTGAAAGGACTGTAATCTTAATTGTTGGCATACCCCTTGGCTAGATAGCACGATTTATATCAACACTATACATTCCACAATTTTTAAGATGGCTATGGACAATTCTACTCATCGAAATTATTCTCTAGTTTACATCATTTCCCAAAAATCTATGATGGAGGTAAAGAATTATTCTTGTCTTGATAAGGATACATGGATTTGAAAGCCCAAAATAATAATGGATATTTCAATACCAATGAGTATTATATATTTTAGTGTGATGGAACCCACAGACCTCCAAAATGATTAACTTATTTTAAGGAACCATTTCTTCAACCATCAATTATGATACTTATTTAGTGGTTATAGAAAACCTGGCTTCCAACACATGAGCAATTATAGATAGTAGGGGAAAAAATTGCTTCTTTATAGAACCTATGTATGTGAGATGAGGAATTTACAAATCATTTATTTATAGAATGTGTTCATACCAAGAAGATGTGGAAGAATATTATATATTTGTTCTATTTTGATGTCCAGTCATGTATTCACCTATTCAACTTCTATCGTGCACTAGTGGGAGCATAATGTGTTCACATGTTCATAACCTGCTACTTGTGGAGGATTCTTCGACCTTTGATGTAATATAGTATACATGAAATAAATACCTTTTAGTAATCAATATGAATTTTTAAATGCATGTTTCATTTCCATTCAACAATATATAAATTATTCTTTTGTGGATTAATCAGTAAAAATTCATAATTTCATTGATGACCAACAAACAATCATGTTGCTTGGGGTTTCCAAAAAAACTAGGAGGCCTCTTCATTTAAATTTTTTCCACTGCATTCCACTGAACTCCCATGAATTAGTGTTAACATTGATGTAGCAGTTTCTGGATCACTTTGATCATAATGATTATTTGGGGGGGTTAAACATACAGTGGATTTATCAGAGGCTTCTTCCACCACTTCATGGGAAATGGTACTACTTTTGAAGCTAATGTTGGGGTTGTTATCACTGAAATCTAACATATTGTCTAACCCAATTAAACACACTTATGGATTGAATCAGACTCACAACATGTGGTGAATGCTTTTAAAACATGAACCACTGATGATCCATAGAGAATCATCCTATAATGGATTTCATTCATCAATTATTTTAGAAACCTATAGATTTATGTATAATATTTTTATAGGGAAGGTTATTATGTTGTTGGTGCTCTCTTGATGTGGAAAATTGTAGATCTGAGTACCATGTGGTCTTTATGGATACCTGATTATTATTCTAGTATTGTGGATGATTACATGTGGGGTGTGATATACTCTCGATCTAGTACTACCCCTAGTATTGATTTTTTTGTACTTTTTCTTTTTAATTACTAATTTTAGGGCTGGCTCACTTGGACCCTGGAGCTTTGGGTTATAATTGAGTTTTTCTTAATGATTTATTTGGTAAGTGCCACCACTCTCATGATTTCTGTATCACATGTTTAAAGGGAACCTAATCATGCCGCAAATTCTAACTCTAAGAGGTAAATTTTGAATCTTAGTACCATGTGGCCTTTTAGTATAGCATATTTTTGTTCCATAATGCCACCTTATGAGATGTGGTATGTGATATACACCTGATATTATAGTACCTCTTTTATTTAAATTTATTTTTATATTGTTTAATTTTAATTAATATGATTAGTTCTAGATCACTTGGAACCTCAATCATTGCAGTATAATTCAGGTTTTTAAAATGATTCATTTGGTAAGTGCCCCCACTCTCTAATTTTTGTATATTCAACCTTGATTTGATGGTTTTCATTCTATAAAAAGGATATGGTTACCTGGTGCTCATGTTGGACGAACCCCAATGCATGGGTTTGGGTTTAACCTTATTTATCATAGAACCTAGGGGTTTTCAATCTAATAATGAGATCTATTCAAGTGGATTTCATTTAATCTGATTTTTATTTCCTTGTTTTATTTTGGATTCTCCATTTATAGTTTTTAAACTAAGAAAAAATAGTTCCATCCTTATTTTTCACTAACAATGGACATATAGTTATTTATATTTGTGTGGTTTGGATTTATTTTCCCTATTTTTGGTTATTTTAATCATTGAAAATTGGATTGTGGGTGTATTTATTCTATGTGTTTTTTACAATTTCTTTATAAAACAAATTATATGATTTATAAAATTGAGTAATTTTTTCTATTCGAAAAATCATTTACTATTTCAAGAAAAAACTAGTTCTTTAAAGGGTCTCTTCCTATATTGATGAACTACATGATTCATTGGTTTTAATTTCATATTCCTTTTTAAATGGTTTAATGCATATTAGTTATAGTGAAACAATAAATTATGTCTGACTTTGGTATTTCATTTTCATGATAGGACTTTCATGTAATTGATGTATATTTTGAATTGAATGTATTTGTTTAAGGAATTAGTCAATGTTTTGGTTTTAATAATGGATTATCTGGTTTTAATCACTTATCCCTGGACATAAAGGCCCATTAAGAAACATCTACAGTATTTTATTGGTTTTTTTTCTTAATGAGATCTTGTGTCTTTGTTGGAGCTGTAATGGTATATGCCTTCTTGATATGTTATATTATTTGTTTTTAGTGATTGAGGTGTTCAGAGTAGGTGTGAAGGACGTATGGAGAACATTAGTTGCAAAAAGAATAAATCTAATAGATTTCATGATGTGTAAACATTTAAGACAATGCCTAAGACTATGATAAACTGTGTAAAAAATTTACAGTATGTGAATGACGGTTTCCGAACATGTAATATATCATTGTTTTAAAAATTAACAATATAATTAAGTGGTGATGTGTTTTTCTATTGAAACCAAACCCATGGAATTACATGATGTGAATAAGGATTTCAATTCATGTAGTACTCTGATATAATGAAACTTTAATATTATTTTCATCCAAATTATCATTTATTCAGTCATTCCACCTTCTTCTAATCATCTTTGATGATTCATAGGCCCCCAAAGTTTCTTTTATGATCCATTCATCCCCCATTGATGTGTTGATCTCATTGGTTGTTTATTAGTGATCTATATTGAATCGATGGTGAGTTCTACTCGTTATCCTGCATTTTCATCCATTATTCTTTTTGGTATATATTGTGGGTGTGATTATTGGGTTTTGGGTGAATTTGGGTGGTGTTAGTGAACATCATCTTATGTGGTATAAGTTGATACATGATTCTCATGATAAGATTGTTGTTTTTATGTATTCTACCTTTATCGCCAGTGCACCGTGAGTTGAAAATCCTTTTTTAGGTTAGGATTTCCTCATTTATCATTATTTGTAAATTATGCCAAGAGGTATTTATTTTTTTATCTATTAATTTTGTTTTTAAAGTATTATTCAAACATAATGAATTGGTTAATGAAAATAAAATTAGAAATGGGCTTTGATTCTCATACTTTTTAATCTTTGATATTACTTTGGATATTTTTATTTTTTGGGATAGATTCCATTATAGAAATTTTGTTTTTAGGGGCCTTGGTTGCATTAGATATATATACTATGATTGTATAATTTTCTGTGATAGTTGTGATATCAACACTAATAGAAATTAGTTAATTAATTACTTTCATGTAATTAAATTTTTCCCTGTGATTCTGATTTGGGTGACAATGAACCAAAAATAAAATGGTCTCTGATAATATCCCCTTTGGAAATTGGTAAATGAATATAGATGTGTTGTAATGTAAGGTCGTGCATATGGGATGATGTGTGTGGATAGGGAATGTGGGGCTGGTAGTTTATGGGTCACGATTTTGGGGTGGTGAGGTGATGGGATGTTGAGCAATTTATGGAATGTTGTTTCATTATTCTCTTTCTCCAAGTAGTGTTGGAATAAATAAATATTTTTTTAGTAATGATTGAAAATGAATGGGTTGGTTTGGATAATTTGATGTAAATATTTTCAGGAAAATGTAAATTATGAGTTGTGGAGTTAAATTTGGTTGACACAAAATAATAAAATGAATCAATGTAAAAATTGTAGGAAATGTAAAGATGCATTAGAATATTAGGACTCTTCAAATTCTAAAATGACTTTACAAAATGATAATAAATGCCTTTATATGTGGTGATAAAGGAGATAGTGTTGTGAGTTGGTTGTTTTTGTGAGGACCCAATGGTTGGGATTGACTACATGGTTAATTAATATAGATATATATATATATATATTCATATTAATTATATATGAACCCCACCCCCATTGAGAACAATGTGTCAAACACCCACATTTTCACATGGGTGTATCATTCACAACACCCTAGTGGGAGGATGAACAACTATACATGCACTCCTCCCAAGTCCTTCATCTAGGTGAGGTATGAATTGAACAAGATGTCATGGCTATAGGTTATTTAGTGCATTAGATGGTGGTTGTGGTATCCCATGTTTCTTGAGGATGAGTTTTGATATGGTGTCTTTAGGTATCTTCAGAATGAGTTGTGATGTGCATTCTAAGGTTCCTTTGGGATGAGATGTTATGTGAAGTTATGCGTTGTGATTCCTAGGAGTGTACTAGATTTATGGGTCATGTGGCCTAGGTTTTTTTGGATGGGATATGTTTTGGGGCCCATGTGTATGTGGGGGGAGGGCGATTTGACTTAGGGTATTTATAATATGTGGGAGCACCATTAATTCTTCCATTGGTGTGTGAGAGAAGATAATAATAGTTAATGTGGTGTGGGGTATCGTATAATATATATGTTTTACTTAATATTAAATGACATAGAATTAATTATCTGTTGAGTCTTCCTTGGTAAGGTTGGGATAGTTATTATAACTATTTAGGTGTTGTTTGGTTCAACTCTTTTCCCACATGTGCATCAGGGTCATTCTTTCCCAGGTGCGTGAGAGACTTGATTTTTTTTCTAATGTGTATACTCTTCTAACCACAATATGTATATGAAACTATATTTAGGTATTCAAGAGGATTTCATAGACCATGTAGGACCTTACAATCTCGGATCCTTGATAGTTTCTAGGTCATCACATTATCATTACTTTTTGGTGTATACATTGGAGACTTCTATTTGTATCAATTTTATTTATACATTCATGTGTGAATGATTAGGTTTGTCTTTCATATTATGTATTGGCGTTTTTTGTAAGTGATTCTTCTTATCTCCCAATCCAATATTCCTGTAGAGGTTAATTCCTATCATACATGATATTATCATAAACTCAATGATAGTCACCAACCCGGGGCCTGCTGGAGTTAGGACTTGGGGGTCATTATCTCATATTCTTTATTGCCATCCTAAGAGGGGTATCCTTTGAGGGAGTGTATCAAGAAAGAGTGGTCTTAATGGGATGTTTATAGATAATATTGAGTTAGTAGTTATGCACAATGAGGATTACATGAGTTTGTATGTTAGTAGTACTTGTTGACCTTGGTATGTGACATATTCCAGGGAGACCGACAATGATACAAGATTTTTAGGCACTCCATGATCTAGTGCACAAACTCTTAATTTATTGAATGACCATGTGATGTTGAAATGCTTACAGGTTACAGACATATGAAAGGTACAAGAATTATAATGACTTGGATTTTTTTTAGAATTGGGTAGTTTTCTAGAACTTATAAACTATAAAATGTATTAAATGCATTAATGTTAAAGAAAATATATAATAAGGAAAATTCTACAATACTCGAGCATATGAAATCCTTGTTTTACTATCATATGTGGATCTAGGTCATCATCTCTATCTAGCCCAGGCATTTGGGATTCAATATGTTGATCTGGATGATTTTCATATGGTTGATCTGGTTGAGGAGTATGATCAGTGGAAGCGTATATTTTGTGCCTTCTACAGGAAGGATTTGGTGATGTTCATGTGTGGTGTTTCAGATGTGGAGATATAGGTATGTGTGAAGGATCATAATATTAATTTCAATTTGATCATGGTATCTTTGGAGTATGGGTTACCTTTAGTAATCATTCACATGTGTGGAGATTCATATTAGTGGTGGAAATTTTATATATGAGAGAGAAAGTAGACTACGGTTTTTTGGGTCAACTCCCAAAAGGAGTTCTATGTATAGTTACTTTCAATGACCATGAAGGAAGTAATGGGGAAGATCTTATTTCTCTTCATCATTGGAGCCTAACTATGCTTGGGGTGAGAATGAAGTTTAATGACCATCTTTATATTTCCCTTTATCTATTTCTAGATTAGAAGTCTCATGCATGATGAGTTATGGGGACATCCTGCTTTATATCTAGTATTTAGTAACTAATTTTCTATTCTCGATATATTTGGATGTTTAACAGAATGCATAGGTGAATGAGAAAAAGAACTCATGAGGAGATATTCCATACGAAGGGAACATGTAGGGTTCATCAAGGGGAATATTTGTTAGTGGTAGACCTCAAATGCCCAGACCTTTGAGGTTTCAAATGGTAGGGATTCAACTTCAATATCATCTCTTCTGAAAATCGGCTACCAAGGATTTCTAGGAATTTCATGGGGGCTTTGTGACTATTTTTGTGGATGTGAGGATCATGTTCATCGTTAGAGGTAGTTCGATGTGGTTTCTTCAGATTAGTTTTGTGGAAGTGAATAGGATCAATGTCAACCATAGTAGTAGTTAGCAAGGAGGATATTTCAGTTGTAGGTACAATTTATTTTTTGTCGTCTTAGGGGATATGGAGTAGGTAGAGGCTGGCCTTAGGATGATTTGTATTTAATGGAAAATGACCTGATCATGTCCATGAAGGTGGTATTCCATAGGGAGTTAGATGATATGGGCATGGTCTATTGCACCTAACGAAGGTAGAAATTCTATAAGACCCATAGATCATGAATGGTATGATTATAATTTATTATTCTTTTGGGTACATTTTAATTAATTGGGAACATCACTCTCCTTTGATGAAAAACACTAGAATCTTCTCTAATAAAATTTGTAGATTGGATTCCCATAACCATGGTGTTGACTACATTAGTCGGAAGGTAGACCAACTTGCTCAATTTGTGCTGGAAGTATAGATTGGTGATGGGGATGCATCAGTCCCATGGGATCTTTTCTTTCTATAGATGTATCCATATGATTTCATCCTTAGTATTGACTTTTTGTATATCATACGTGCTTTAATTGATTTCTATTGATGGAGAGTTATCTCATCAAGTGTTCGTGTCTAGAATATTGTCTTTATTTATGAGTGAACATTCAAGGGGGTAGTCTATGTGTGGATTCCCTTCTCTCCTTGTAGACCATTTTATTGATGGAATCTATAGACATTATGACATTTTTAGGTTCCCTGGTTCAACAGGTGTTTCATAGATGTTTCCATCCAAGGAGGTTGTGATACTATGCCACAACGTGATTTTGATTTTGGGATTAAATTATTTCTTAATGATTCTCTGATTTAAATGGAACCTTATCATATGGAACCTTATAAGTTGTAGGAGATGAAGATTCAGATAAATTATCTAATGTACAAGGATTTTATCATCATTGTGTGTCATCTTGTTGATCTCCAGTGTTGTGGTCCATGAAGAAAGATAGTAGTATAAGATTTTTTATAGACCATCGAAGGATGAATCAGGTGACCGACAAGAAATATTTCTCTCTTATTAAGATAGATTATCATTTCTACTAGTATATATGGGTGAGTTGCTTTTCAATGGTCAATTTGTGGTGTGAATATCACTAGTTAAGTGTGAAGGAGGGCGATATCCCGAACAATACCTTCCTGTATAGGTATGGTTACATGGAGTTAGTAATCATTCCATTTTATCAAATGAATACCCCAGTCATGTTCATGTTTATTACAAACTCAATATTTTGGGAGTTCATGGATATATTAATAATCATTTTAATCGATGATTTCTTAATCAACTAGATGTTAGAGGATCAGAGTGATCAATTTCAAACTATCTTGCACATTCTTCAACTCCACCATCTCTATGGAATGATTTCCAATAGTATATTTGGTCAAAGGGAGGTTAATTTCCTCGAGAATCTGGTGTCTCATTAGGTTGTGGAAGAATACCCATTGATGAAGGAAGTAGTTGTTTCATGTGAATAACCCGACTAAATGGAAAGGGTTTGTACATTCCTTGATCTCAAAGGATATTACCGGAGGGTTGCGCTTTATTTATCTTGAATAACATCACATTTTATCACATTGAACATGAATAAAGCATATTTTTTGTTTAGTTATAAGTGTTATTAAGTTTTCAGTTACTTGATGGGGAAGCTGTCCAGTGCTTTATTTTTCCATTTTCCAAATTAAGGGGTAATTTTTGGGTTCATTTGTGACACTATATGTATGTTCTTGGGGTGTGTCTTATAGAATGTTAAGGTGGTTTTCTAATATGGGTGTATGTAGTTATGTACCAATGAGAAAAAATATTCCAAACGCGATTTGTAGTATGCATCAATGGTGTTTTCACAGAAGTTGTGGTGGAATTACCTCAACTGTGAGATCATCTTTGTATTTACGAATCATAAGACCTATAGGTATATATATTCTCATCTTGATGTAAACATGAAAAAGTGGATGTCGATTATGTTTCTATAGGATTATGACTTTTAAATCTACCACCCCATATAGAAGAGTAATTTTATGGGTGACACATTGGACAAGATGTTTTGGAATTATTTTTTTGGGAGTCTGAGGATGTTCGGAGAGTAATAGAGGAGTTTGAAGCCTTTTACATTAATTGAAGGTTATATGGTGGTATATGATATTTGTTTTAGATGATGATGAATTCTACTATAATGAAATAGGTGTCAGAGTATCTCTGGGGAGTCTCGTAAGACGATTTTTTGCGTGATCATGTTGGCCATGGTGACTATCTGGAGGTATAGTCAGTTGATGTTTGAAACTGGATGTTTTTTCTTAAAAGATTGTTTGATTTGATGAAATGTGAAGGGATTTCTTTTTTAGTTACATATCACATCCTTGGAAGTACACCAATGAATTTCTACGATGTAACGTGGATTAAGAATGTATTTTTGGGGGCTTAGGATGAAATATGATGTGGTTTTCTTTATTGCCATGTGCTTGGATTCCCAGTAGGTAAAGGATTAACATCACATTCCTTGTGGTTTTCTACATCCCTAATATGTTCTCTATTGTAAATTGGATGAAATATGATTATATTTCATCAATGGGTTAACTTGATCTTTGGGAGGTTGTGATGTAATCTAGGTGATAATGGATCAGTCGATGAAATCACATCACTTCTTAGCGATCATGGAGTCAGGTTCAGTGGTTTCCTTGGGTAAGAAGTATGTGGATTAGGTGGTGTGATTGGATGAAGTTTATTGGTCCATTTTATAAGATCGTGATGCATGTCTTACATAAAAATTCAATAAGGGGTTTCTGATTTTTTTTGGAACTCAATTACACCTCAACACTACATTCCTCCCTAAGAAAGATGGGAAAACAAAATGAGAAATCCAGATGTTGGAAGATATATTGTGCGCATACGTCATAGAATTGCGTGGATATTTGGTATGAACATACCCTTAGTATAGTTTTTGTATAATAATATACATCACTCTTCCATTAACAAGGCCCCATTAAAGGATCTGAATTGAAGAATGTGTTGTTCTCCATTGTGATGGACATAGGTTGGGGAGATATCCATTCAGGGACATGATTTTGTGAATAGCACGAATGAGAATGTTCACAATGATCGTTATAGGATGAAATAAGAATAGGATTAGAAGGCATCTTATCCAGATTGTATGAAAGGTCCCTATGAGTTCAAGGTTACAGACCACATGTTTTTTAATGTTTCCCCTCAAAGTGGCTAGTGTAGGTTTGGAAGTCAGGGAAATATTTCTCCAAGGCTTGTTTGTCCGTATGAGGTATTTGGGAATTTTGGCCTACTGATTGGCATTTCAACCATTTTTTGAAAAGATCCATGAAATCTTCAATGAAATTCACCTTCATCAGTATCTTCACAATGACTCCCATGGCAGAGATTGGGGAGTGTTGGATATCAAGGATGATGTGATGTTTGCAGAACAAACAATAGTTATATAGGATCATCAAGAGAAGTCACTCCACTGATTTCACATTCCTTAGATCATGTGTTGTAGAGAAATGGTGGCTTGTAGTAATTTAATTATGAGTTTGTAATGCATATGTTTTCCCAATACCTATAGTCGTTTTAGAGTTTTCATCACCGTATTTTAATTTTTAATTGGATGTTTGAAACCTATTTTATGAATTGTGGTGTCTTCCAAGGATTGTGGTATGTGTGGTGTGTGGTGTGATGATGTATTGAATTATAAAATGGGTAGTACATGATCCCTATTTGAGGATTATAAAAGGGGATGTGATTAATCCCGTGACAGAGGGTTTTCTCCACCCAGAGTGGATTTTATATTGACATGGTGGACCAAATTTTCCAATTAATGTCTTTTTGGATAGTGAGGATTGTGTTTAATTAGAGAGATTTGTTTTTTTGTGTTGGCATGCTCAGTCAATGGTATCATTTTAGGTATGCTGAGATCCTTGAAATGTATCTCAAAATATGGTTTATGGGACCCCTTTTTATTCGTTATTGGTTTTAGATTCTAGAGGGAATGAATTATTTTAGTGGTATATGATGTAACAGTGTGTGTCGTCCTAAACTGATACATTTCCTTTTTGAGTTTTTTTTTGTGTTTAGAGGAGACTTTAAATATGAATGGTGAAGTTCAGTTGCTAAATTTTGGATGAACAATGATTTCACAACCTGTAAATGTTTTACATGATGTGAACGAATATTTGACAATTTATAAACATTTTACATGATCTGAAAGAATATGTCATGATGTATATAAAATTTACATGATTTAAAAGAGGGTTTCACATATAGTAATATATCAGTGTTTAAAAATAAATAATAATATGATGAGGTGTTTTGTTTTCTTGTGGATACCGAAACTCGGGCATTATAAGAGGTGATAGGGTATTATATGTCGTGCAATACCATGATATAGTGAAAATTTGGCGTTCTTTTTGGTCGTATTCAAAATCATTAAGATTTACCCCTTCTTCTATCGATTTAAGAGATTTGTAGGTTCCCCAAGGCGTGGTTAATTCCATTTTCTAGAAACTTTGATCTACTTATCCTAGTGTTTGTTTGATTGTTATCCATATATGATCTCTGGTGTGTTCTTCTCTCTTTTACCATTGTTTTTGACAATTAATCTTCAAGGGATATACTATGGTGGAGATTCGTTGGTTTGTGGTGCTTTTTTGTTGCATTATTGACTGACCATTATTAGAGAATAGGTTGATCAATGGTTCTCATGGTTCTGTTGCGGTTCATGGGTGTTCTTCTTCACCTGACCATGTGTAATGTGTTGGAAAGCTTATATAAGGTATGAATTTCCCCATTTCTATTTTTTTGTACATCATAAGGATGAATTTTTTATTGGTTATAAATAGATTTTAGATTTTCCAAGTTAATTAAAAATAATAATTTTTTAAATGAATTAATATAGGAAATGTGGTCTGAATCAAATTCTTTTATAGCTTTGATATTTTTTGTGATATTTTTATTGTCTGGGCATGATGAGCCACAAAACAAATTTTCATTGGTGGGGGAATTGTCTATACATGGTTTATCTATTTGAATTTATTTCTTTTATTGTTGTGATATCACCCTAAATGTAAATTGGATAGTTACATACATTTCTCTAATGAATTGAATTACACAAGTTTTTGGTTTGTGTGATAATGACCATAAAATAAAGTGTATTTTTGATAAAATACCCTTTGTAAACATGTAAATGATCCTTTATGTGGGTTGATGGGTGGTTTTTTTTATGGAATGGTGATGTGAGGATACGACATGTGGGGCTGATAGTTTGTGATACGTGCTATTTTTTTGGTGAGGAGATATATTGTCGAGCTATTTTTGGAATGTGGTTTCTCTATTCCATAAGTCATAATAATGATGGAGTGAATGAATAATAGTTTAATAGTGTTTGAAAAGGAAGGGATTGTTATGGATAATGGGATGAAAATTAATTTAATGGAAAATTAAATAATAGGTTGTGTGGTTAATGTGTTTAATTGTAAATTATAAAAATAATGGTTTTTAAATGTAGAAGAAATGTAAAGATGTATTATATTATCTGGTCTCTTTTCCATCTTAAATTACTATTTCAAATACTAATAAATGATTTTATAGGTGGTAGAAAAAGTGATGGTTTTTAAAGTTTTTTAATGATTAAATATCCCAAAGGATAGTTTTGAATACAGTTATTATATAAATATATTTCTACTTTCTTTTTATTTCTATATGCACCCCACCCATATTGATCACTTTATTCCAAATATCCACATTATCACATAGGGGATGCCTTTACCAACAACCTTGTGGGAGGATGGATGTCCAAACTCTTGATCATCCCTACTCCCTCTTCCAAGGGAGGTATGTATTTCACAGGCTATGCTATATGGAGTTTTGTTAGTCCATTATATGGTTGTTGTGGTATCGCATGTGTCTTCATGAGGAGATGTGATTTGGTGTCTCAAGGGCTATTAGGGTGTGTTGTGATGCAGTATCCAAGGTGTCTTTGGGATGAGTTGTGATGTACTTTCCCAGGAGTATTTGGGATGAGATATGATGTGATGTGATCTGTTTTGTGGCCTAGGTGAGTGTAGGTGGGATGGGTTGTTAGTCCCAGCTGTGTGTGGGAGGGATATGTTGTCAGGCCAAGGTGTGTGTGAGTGGTACATGATGAGGTATATTCAGAAGAAGTAGGGGAACCATGACATTTTTAGGGGTGTGATAGTGGATAATATATTGAAATGTGGTTCGAAGTACCCTATAATCCATTTTATTAACTTTATAGAATATTACATGGAATGTGTTGTCTGATGAGAATTCATTTTAGAGGTTAGGATGGGTAGTATACATGTATAGGTTATATTTGGTTATACTATTTTCGCACATGTACATTAGTATGATTCTTTGACATGTGTACAAATGTCATGAGTTTTTTTCTATTGGGTACACTCATATGCTCACCCAACATATATAAAACTATTTCTATGTTTTCAGGATGATTTTCTAGACTATTCCGGGCATTACAATATCAATTACGTTATTGTTGCAATGTCCCTATATTATATTTACTTTTTGGTGTTTACATTGGATATTTTTATTTGTATCAATTCATTTTATTCATCTATGTGGGATGGTTTGGTATTCTTTTGTATATTATTCGTTTGAGTTATTTGTCGATCATTCATCTTATCACTCAATCGTATATAATCATTGAGGGTAATGTGTCCAATATTTGAGATTTGTATACCCTCAATGGTAGTCAAAAACAAAGGGCCTACTAGAGGCTGGACACGAAGGGTCGTTATCACACTTTCTTCATTGACAACCTAGTAGGGGTATCCATTTAGAGATGGGGTCATGACATGAATTCATAAAAGACTCGCAAAATTAAACATTTTCTATTATTGATCTTGACTATTGGGAATTGATTCTAGAGGGGTAATTTTTTTATGCCTAGAAAAATGTTGAATGTTATTTCTTTCGATAATGGTTCTTTTTGTGGTTGATTATAGCATTTGGACTCATCACCCACTTTATTGAGCTTGGGAACCAAGGGGATTTGGAATATAATGACATCAAAAGTACCTCTCGGAATGAGGTTCCTTCAAAACTATTTTAATCATATGATAAAACTATCTATATACATGATGATACTAATTTGTTTACTTTTTTGAATATGTTATGGTCCTCCTTAGTTTATCATGTAGAATAAATGGTTTGTATAGTTCAATCATTGATCTTATGGGTATACTAGGATTTTGGGAGCATATTTTCCTTGGTCAAAATCCTTAACAATGGTTTATATTTAGTTTCATTTCCATTATGGTTTATGATGTTTCATAGATTTGGTTATTCCCTTATTCTTTTGTTCCATTACTACTTATCGACATCCAATTATCATGTGGTTTATTTCACTACAATTAAAATTAATTTATTGAAATTTATTACAATATATGAGTTTTAATATCATCTAAAAATGATTCTAAATGTGCTTCTTTCATGTAGGAAATTATTTCATTAAAATTAATTGAATTTCAATAAAGGTAATATGTGATATTTTTTTATGAAATGAAAATCAAGACTTTATAAAAGTATTTTCAAACTATAATTAATCGATTATATATTTAATTATTGTTCATTGGGTGTAGGGAGGATACAAACTGGGATACATTATATAACATATATAGTTATGTATGTTTTAGGTCGTGGATCATAGTTATCAGCCTCATACAGTCTTAATAGTTCGAGATTATCTCGGAGTATATGTGTTGGATGTTTAACTTGGATCTTAGGGTTGTTTGTTTTTATTATGGTCAACTATTCTTTTTTAACTTTTTTGTTAGAGTTATCTTCAATCTCTCCCAAATTTTTTATATTGTCTTTCTATTCAGTTTCACTAATTTAAGCTATAGATTTGTGATGTATGTTTGTTTTTTCTATGTTTCATTTTCCATATATTATATATAATATATTTATTTAATTTTCATTAAATATAACTAATATAAAGGTCATGAAATACTTTTGGTATAATTATATTATATGTTTAGTCATATATATTTATCGATATTATTAACTATAGAGATTATTTTAGGCAAAGGTACAAGTTTCCAACTAATGGAAGCCATGAGCATAATTTTGTCCATTATATGGATCAACATGGGTGTCTAGTTATGGAATTCATTATTTATTAGTTAAAATTTTGTTATATCAAAGGGTTATAAAGGGTTATATGTTATTAATAACATGGTGTTATTTGTGATGTAATGGCATATTGGATTAGGTGATTTCAATATAGAAGAGTTATGCGTGGGATGAGCCTAAATATTTTTCCTTATAATATCCCTCAAGTTACCATGTAGCACTAAATATAATGTTTAATATGAAATTCTATTTTCATTGGTTCCATTTTATATGGTTTAAAAATGTGGTTATTTAAATTTTTTTGATTGTGTATGTTGTGTACATTATTTTTATATTTTGGGGTTAAAATCGTAGAACACTGAAAGGAAAATAGATAGATTAAAATTTATGGTATAAAATGAAGAGAACATGGGTATGGTTATGTTTTATTCATAGTGAATATCCAATAGTGTCAATATGTCCTAGAAAAAAGCATGGCCAAACCATGTGTTAAACTATAACCTCTATAATTTTTTTGTCCCATTTCATTTTGGGATACCTTAATTTATGAATTATTATTTATTATTATAATATATTGAAATTTTTATGATATATAAATTCTCTTTTTTTGGATCATGATGTAGTTTTATTTTAAATTATTCAAATTTACATATTGAATGTTTCATTAATTTATAGAGTTGATTCAAAAATGTTTTAAAATTATTAGAATTCCTTATATATTAAAGACAATTTCAATATATGATTTATAAAATAATGACACAATTAAATAGTGGAATTTATAAATTAATAAATAATATTTGAAAATATATTTATTAAATTGTTGTTGAAATTATATATATATATTTAGTTTGGTCTTTTTATTTTGAACTAACTATATATTGTTCTAAGAATAATTTTAATGCATTTTTTAAAACTAGATTTTGTTTAAATCAATATTTTTAAAATAAAATATAGTTTATTTTGTGAAATATAAGTTTTAAATTTAATAGAGAACATTTTGAATCATGTTAAATTGAATTTGGTAATTTATATTAGTGATGAATTTTTAAATGGGATAGGGGATTTCTAAATTTTAATTTGAGTAAATATCAGGGCATGATAAAATTTATTGGATCTTTTTATTTACAATGTGTGTATATTAATTTTTTGGTCAGTTGTGGTTGTTCCTTTTTTTCTATGGATTTTACTTTTAATGTATATTGACTTTCAGTTCTTAAGAATGTTGTTTCATAAGATAAAACATTTTTATTTCATGGGAATGAGGAAGTGTTACTCATATGAATACTTGTCTGACCTCATTGACTTTCAGGATTAGACCATTCCTTATTGTTTTCATTATGTTTTACAACATTATTGTGAATTTTTAAAAGTCATTACCTCCTATGGCTCTCAATCATTGGTAATATAATTCAATATTATCTCGTCATGTATAATCTATATTATGGCATGGATATTTAGGGTATAAATTTATTCTTGGTGATCTATCTTTTTAAATGTATCTCTGTATAAGATTAATCAAGAAATATATATCCTCGTGCACCACATTACATATTTGAATCATTCATATTAATCATTATATAGAACCATAATATCATTTTAGGGACTTAATGTCCTTGTAGTTGTGATAATTGTGACACTGTAACTCTCTTTTTACCTATTATATAATATATTTAACAATCTCGAAAATTCGAATAGTGTTTTTTCTGGTTTTACCTTTATAATAAAATATTTTCATGTCTTGGTATAGGGGTCAGGGTTATAATGCATCATTTATTGGAACCTTGATGTGAAACTTATATAGGTTTTTTATATTTGTTTTTATTCATGGGTTTTCAATATGGGTAGCTTATCGTTCGTTACATTGTTTAAAAATCCTATTAGAAATCAAGAATGTCCTTTTTTCATAACTGAACTACCACACGATTCATACAACCCCTTTGAAATCCATTGGAAGGCTAGAAATTTTCTGTAATGTAATTCAATATGGTTGGAACATGGTACTTTCAATTACATGGCTTTGATGTTTCTCTAGTGTTTGGCACACTATAGGTTTATATATTTTTAAATTATGCATTTATACCATGAATCAATTTTTTTTTAAATATGTGAAATTCATAAAGTAATATTGAATGAATTAAACCTCTTACCCAACTATTTCACTCCTATTCGACTCTAAGGCCCAAAATACATGACACCCTCCTTTCTATATTCATTGAATCAAAATGAAGACGGGTTTTTGCATTATTATGCAGGGAATAATGTTCTAATTTCATAAACACACTACAATTAGTTATTTGATACATATATCAATGGTTTTCTATCTTCCATTATAAATTGGAAAACTAGGGTTCATGTTGGACGTACCCTAGGGTGAGGAGTCAGTTTAATCATTTTAATTCTATTTAAGTATTTTAAATCCCACAATTTCCCTCAATCTAGTTGATTTCATCAAAGGTTATGTGTTTCTATTTGGTTTATGATAGGTTGTAAAACATTTAATAATTTAAACATAATAACGCTATTTTATTACATTGTTGTATTGTTTATATAAACTAAATTTTCTAATGGTTTACTAATATGAATTTATATTCCATATTATGGGTGATTTCAAGTATTTTAAATAGGATTTTATTAGTATCTAGGCCATATATAGTTAAAAATTATTTCAAAACCCCAATATGTGTACCAAAATATTCCACAATAATTTCCGTATGAAATTTAATGTTAATTCGTAGGATAAATGGGTAACATAAAAAGGCTATTTGTGTGTTTATGAGTTTGTGTATTCCTTGTTTCCAAATTTAATTTTGTCACAATTAGGATGAGATATATTCTGTATCTTAACATATTAAATGTAGTTAATGATTTCTGATAAATTTCCTTCATATGTTTATCCATGAATAAAATTTCATTTTCGTCTAAATATTTTTTTTTATATAACTTTGATCTTTTTTATGGTTTCTTGATTGTATTTTCATTGTTTAAACCTTGGAATAAGTATGTAATTCCCCTTTGAGAATATATTAAATGAATTTCATTGTTTTAGTTCCTTAATGAGATTTCAAGGGTATACTGGCAATTTGTGGTACTGTATTATATTAGATTGAAGTTTTATTATTTACATAATGATTGGAATTAATTATATACTGTTAGTTTTCTTATCCATTAACTGCGTTGAAGGGTATTTGGTATGTTATTTGTTCATTTCTTGTTAAAATATCCCTTAAACACACACCACCAATTTAAATTATTATGTGAACATAGAGGCTTAAAAAAGTGATGCATACGAAAAAAATGGGTTTTCATCTTGCGAGAATGTGCCTAACGCACTGCGTGTTTTTCAAATTTTTCCAAACATTGCTTCCACATCAGCATGCCCTCCGGTGGATCCTTCGGCATCTTCGTCTCCCTCGCATGGACCTTCTATTTTTCTTGATATCCCAATAGTGCCTCTGGATCCTGCATTCCCTCATGTCACCCTTCGTTCAACCCCTCTTTCAGGGATGTTCTGTGCAGCCCGTTGACCTCGAATCCCTACTTACCTGATGTCCCTATGCCAACTCCAAAGGTATCGATGCTTGGATACTATGTTTCCCATGATATTTCGGGGTCAGAATTCATGATGTTGCAGCCTGCCTCAAGTGGACGCTGGTGGCATGGTTCGGAGGTGTGAAGCCGCCCCTTCAGGCCTTCCAGCGCTTTGTTCTCTATTGGGGTTTGGTTCATTCTGTGGAAGATTTTTCGGCTGGTGATCAGTTCATCACCAACAAGGTGTAATAAAGAAAATGCTTCAACATTTATTCTTTCATTTATGTGAGCTCTGATTCTGAAAAACACAGGTTTTATGGAATGCTCTTAGTCTTTTTGATCCAAGAAACCAGCCATGGATTGTTTGTGAGAAGTTTAACATCATGACTGCACGAGAGGAGAATAAAGGTAGGTGTCCATTCCAGAGTAATGCCAGCATGGACCTTTTCCAATTCATGGTGGTCAAGGGTCTCATGGACCTCACATACTCTGGTGATCACTTCACCTGGTGTAATAACCAATGGGGAAACCAAAGTTTGTAGAGTCTCCTTGATCACTACCTCACCAAAATTTAGTCGCTTCCCATGTTTGAAAATTATAAGGTTAACCATTTGGTGTGTGGATTCACTGACCACTCGACACTATTGGTCTCATTGTTCTCAAAGTAGGAGACCCATGGAAGATTCGTGTTTTATCGGAATTTTACCCTTTCGCCAGGCTACCAGCAGTTGGTGAAGGATATTTTGCAGTATCCCGCATAGGGGCACACTTGGATTGCATTTCATAACAAACTATGGTGGAATAAAAATGCGCTCCAATATTGGGCCCGATTGTTTCCCCCTATTGACAAGGACATGGATATGTTGATGGATAATATCATCTACCTTGAGGCAGGTCTCGAGGAGGTCTGGGACGATTAAGTGTTCGAGGAGCTATCTAACATGAAGGACTCCTTGGTTCAAAAGATCATGAAGTATGAGGGATTGGAAAGAGAGGAGGCACAAATCATGTGGCTGAGGGAGGGATACATGAATACTGCCTTTTTCCATGCCTGTATTAAATAGAGGATGTGGTAGGGTACTCTCAAAATTTGACTCGATGATGGTTCCTATTAAGACGATAGGGACACAGTGGGTGAACATGCACATCTGTTTTTCTCTAACCTATTGGCAAGTCCCAACCCTCGCATGGAATCTAATTACCCGGGGATAAGGGTGATATTATGGACATGATCCCTAACCAAGTTTCAACGCAGAACAATTTGATCTTGACTTATATTCTTGATGAGATAGAAATTTTTGCGTCTATGTTGGGGCTTTACCCGAAGAGTGCACCAGGTCCATATGGTTTCCCCGGAACATTTTATCAGAGCTGCTGGGATGTGGTTAAAGATGATATAGTTGTAGCGATCCATGATATTCTCAGGGGTGGGTATTTACTGAGGGTCAATGAGGCCACTATCCTAGTTCTTATACCCAAGATAAGAAATCCTACCTCACGGGCACTTTAGACTTGTGAGCATGTGCAATTGTCTCATCAAAATTCTAGCTAGCAACATCAACTCATGGATTGCAACTCAAAGGCCTATATGGGTCTCTTTGGAACAACATTGTGTTGGGAAGGGGCGTTGCCTCCAAGGGGTTATTGCCTTGGCCTAGGAGCTGTTCAGATATATTGATACTAAATCTCAAGAATGAAACATGGCTATTAAATTAGACCTGAGCAGAGCGTGTGATCGTGTCGGGTGGAGCATCATCAACATGGTGTTAAACGGTATGGGATTATCATCTTGGTATAATGACCTTATTTTCAGTTGTTTCAGCTCTTCATGGTTGACAATATCCTTTATGGGGAAGAGTCATGTTTTCCTCAAGTTGACACTATGATTAAGGAATGGAGATCCCCTCTCATGGAGCATATTCATTCTCTCCCAAGACATCCTAAGTCGGATCATCTAGAGAAGTGTACTACAAGGAAATATCTTGTCGTACCATTGGAAGATATGTTCTATTTCCATCTCTCATATCATGTTTGTGAATGAAACCATCATTTTCTTGAATACTAACAGATATTCAGTGCGTGGAAGTAACAATGTTTTGGAAAATATTGTCACTCGAGTGGGCATGTCATCCAAAAAGGGAAGATAAACTTGTATATATCCATAACATATAGTTACATGTGTGTCTCAACCCTAGGAAGAACCATTGATATGAAAAAAGGGGAATTTATTATGGGCTACCTGGGTGATCCTATCTCCTCTGGAAGGCTCCACATTCGTTATTTTTACCGCATTTTCAGTAAGATTTATAACCATGTCCAAAACTGTAAAAATCGATACCTATCCTTTGGAGGTTGTGTTTCACTAGTCAATAGTGTGATCTTGGATACCTTTGTCCAATCTATTTTTATTGTTTTTGTACTGTAAGGAGTCATTCCAAATATTGACAAGATCAGGGACAGATTCATCTGGGATGCTCTTGCAGAGGAAAAATGACATTTGGTGTCCTGGGGTAAGGTGGAAAGACCGGTGCAGGAGGGTGGTATTAAGGTTAAGAGTTTGGTTATAACTCTTTGATTCATGAATGCTAAATTGGCATGTCATGTTTTGGAGGACCATACACTTTGGGGGAAGGAAATGGAATGTAGATGGCACGGGATATCGGATAGAGATGCAAAGCATGGGTCCCCCTTTTGGGCCATGATTCTCCCTCTTATTCAGGACCTCCAACCCTTTTCCCACTGGATTGTTGGAGAGCGTTCAAATTCATTCTGGCACCATAACTGGTCAAGCTCTATCATCATCTTCCCAGGGTGTTCGGACACTAATATCTCCTTCAAGAAGGTGGCTATTCATCCTCCATTCATCTCGGATGCTCTGGACATGGACTAGAAGGATACTTTCGATCTCATTGATACCAATGGAGATCCTAATAGGTGCATATTCAACGAATCCAGTTCGGGAGACTTCTTCTCCAAGGATTTTAGGACAAATTCAACTTCTCAGAACCCTCCTAACAGTTGGAAAATAACATTGTGGATTATGAAAATTCCAAAAAAATACTACTTTCTCTCCTGCAGAATAAGGAACAATGCTATACAATTTGACGATAACATCAAAAAGTGTGGTATCAGTATCACATCCAGCTGTTGTTTTTGCAAGGATCACTAGGAGGAGAATGTAGAACAAATTTTCTTTGAATGCAGATGGGCGAGAAAGGTCTGGAGCTCTTTTGGTGAGTTTACTGGGGTTTCATTTAGCATCATGGATAGTACTACCTTCCTGGAGAGATTGTTTCATGGTTCGGGTGATACTGGTCCGGAGAGGAGGCTCGAGAGATCGTGCTCCACACTGGTTGCTGGTGTCTCTAGCAAGAGAGAAACAAGTCATAGTTTGAGGGGATCAAAACAACAGGTAGTTCAATCGTTGCTAGATCACAGAGCCCACTGATGGACTTGGTTAGGTTGTGCAGCAGCTGGCATGATTCTCCTTCCATCCACTGGCTTCTCCCTCCCAACCCTGCTGCTCAGTCGGGCGTCAACGGCTCGAGATCTTCATGGGTCTGATGGAATCCACCCTCCATGGGATTGAAGCTAAACATTGATGTTTCTTGCATATCAGGGATCATTAGAGGAGGCGGTGTTGTCCGTGACTTTGTAGGTGCTGTAATAATATCTTTTACTACTCACTTCGAAAGCAGTTCCCCTTTTCAGGCTGAGGCCATGGCATTGCTTACTAGATTATCACTCTTTCTCCAGGCCAATCTTGTCCTCCCAAGGGTGTAAATTGACTCCTTGATTTTGCATAAGCCCTTTGGTGGCAAGGGCCCTATTCCATGGTCAATCTCATATGTCACCAAAAATGATGGGGTATTTTGAATAGCAATATCAAAGAATTCAATACTTGGCATGAGGGAAACAATGTTGCAGACTATTTTGCATCATTAACCAGCTCCAGCCATGGTGTCTCCTGTTTCTAGATAGTGAAATATCTTATGCGAGAGGGGGATGAACTTGTTAGAGGGGATTCCCTTGGATTTTACTTCTTTAAACCGTCTTAGGATACTATTTGTGCTGGTTTCTCTCAGGTCTCTTCTTGTTCTTATGCTTACTTTTAATAAATAAATGATGATAATGATGTACATATGTGATGCATATATATGTTTTAATATTCATGGTATTCCATATATATCCTATGATCCATTCTATAACACTAACTAAAAAAATTAAATTATTTATATTTAATTATTTCTTGGACATTTGAATGGTTGTACATAGCAACACAAGCTTTTGAATGATTATATATGATTCGATCAACTTTCTTATGAGTATCCCTAGATTCCATGACCATAGATTCTTTGGACAACTCACATAAAGGTAGTTTATATTTATTTTTGTCTCTATAATGGTTTATGAAGTTTTATACTTTTGTTTATTCTAATATTTTTGGATTCCATTATTTCTCTTCTTCTAAAATATATTCTTATTTTCTTACTTGCGAATTTTCTTGAAACATTATAAAAATTATTCCATTTCATCGACTGTACCTCTCATCAAATTATCATTATAATAATGTTTTTGAATTTTAAATGGTACTGTGAAAAGAAATATGAAATTAATTTCTATGTTATCTATAAGCCATTTTTTAGGAAAACTATTCGTTATTGATATATTTTTAAACTATAATAAAATTATTATATGTTTAAATATTATTAATTTTTTGCATGGATGATACCTAATAATATCATTTATCATTATTATAATAACAATTCTTTATTATGACCATGATTATTTAAACTATCCTTGTTCTATCATCATTCTTCGAGTCACTCACATTTTGGGTGTTCTAATTTGAGACCTTAAGTAATGAAAATTTTAATTTTTCTCATGATTTAGTTTTATTTCATATATCTTATATCATAAATGTATTTGCATTTCATGCTCATTTTTGTCATAGGTTTAAACTCCAATTTCACCACACCAATTTAAAGTTATTGGTGTGTATTTTATAAGTATTATGTTTATTCCTTACTTTGTTATTTTTAATATTTATTTTTTTCATGGATATTCATCAAACAAGTGGGTCATGAGGGAATTCTGGATTAATTATTCAGACATATGAATCAAATTTGTTTTTAAAATTAATCATCTAGAGTGGTTCTTTATTTACTAGGAACTAATTACCATCTCTTTAGGAACTATATTACCCTTCAAGTGATTCTATGAATGATCATGGTTATTTGGCCATGATATCCTTTGGTGGTTCATCACAATCCTTATTATGGGATACATATAGTTTATTTTTTTATCTGAATGTGAGAACAAGACGCATGCATATTTCATTAATTATTTATTACATGGCATTATTGTAAATAATATGTTATATATATTAAAGAAAATAACAACACCCAAACCATGATATACAATGCTAGGATTAGATGATATGATATCCTAGCATATATATTTGATAATAAAAACATTATAAAAACCAAAATACACATTGTTTTGTAAATAATCTAAAAATATTGATTATTTAGTTAGATCTATAGGCCCTACCATCATTCCATGACATTCTAAAATAAAAAATCATATAAATAGTCAAACATGAAAATGATTCACGTAATAATTTACCAAAAATGCCTTACATGGAAAAGGGAATTAGAAATAAAATTCTTCAAATAAATTAAGGATTATCTAATGTATTGAAATGTATCAAGTAATAAATGAATAAAAATAATATGATACAAACATTTAATAAATTTTTTAAATGGTCCAAGTTCAATAAATGTTACTAATCCATTAAAATTAACTAATATTTGTTAAAATAATCTAAAACACACCATACAATGATGTCTTCAGTGAACTAAATTATGACATGAAATAATGTGAAGACAATAAAATGTAGCCTAAAAATCGGATTTCATATTATATGTTTTGTTAATATTTTATTTCCTTAAGTGAATACATATTATATAACATCATTATATTGAAAAAATATATTTTTGATTTATGAAATTTTTGTTTCAATATATCACTATCACAAAATCCTCACTATATTTATATTTAATTTAAATTACATTTCATTATATGTTAGTTGTCGTTAAACCATTTGTAAAATGTTTTCATGTAAAACTATTTACTAATTTTAATAAGTGATCATAAAAAATCTATAAAATTTTAGATAAAAATCATTCATGATAATTGATAATTATTCACGTATATTAGTATATAACACATTGGTATTTCTAAATGATGCGGATATTAATTTGATCCTAAATTGAAATCTAACAAAAATATTTTCCAATAAAAATCCCAATTATACTCATGATACAATGGAATTTTAAACGATTTCTTACAAATACAAGTACCTCAATAAAAAAATTGAACATACAAAAAGACACATATATATTCTTATAATCTTTACATGTAGAACATCTTTTATTTTAATTAGATATATAATATGTTTGTACAATATATTCAAACACATTTTTTTAAAGATTCTTCTCATTAGAATAAATATGATTGATGAATATGTCATCTAAAATTTATCCATCTATAAGTTAATATCATGTGATACTCAACTAGGTCTCACTTGAAAATTTATTAGACATAAACAATTGTGGTCATAGATTACCCACTATATCATATAGATGGGGAAATAATGTTTTCTTAACTAACACCTTATATTTAAAAAACATACACAATTAACATCATATTCGCTAAATATTTTAATATATCATAAAATGGCATCAATGTAAAATTTTTGATAGATATCTTATATGGTAAAACTCAATCTATAGAGATTAAAATGACATATAAACACTTTATTTACCTATTACATTATGTATAACCTTTTAGGTTGAATAATCACATGAGTATGTTTGGAGAATATGTCAAATTTTTGTCTCATGTGAGAACTATGAATCCATATATGATCCCCAAATCAAAAACATGTCTATAATTTAACTTGATTTTTTAAAACACATTATACATAATTGATTTACACCTAAATAATTAATTAAAAAATTGTGTCATAACATTAAAATATTCACCCTATTTATAAGATAAATATCATTTAGGATACAAAAGAAAATCATATACACTACACCAAATCCTATTGCATGTTAATATTAATGGAAAAAATTATCAAATATCATTATTTCACTGGAGGTATTTTCAATGAATATGGTGCATCAATATGTTACTCTAACTAAATCATCATTTAGTCGCACACAAAATAATTCAATATTATATTTGAAATATATTAAAAATGATATTGTTTATTTCAATTGATATATTTTGATCTCATTGTAATATTTCAATTTTATCCCATATTTAAACTGTTAAATGGTTCCAAAATTAAAAATTAATTCAATATAAACTAAATTAAATAATTTATATTTATGAAATATGTAAATTAATTGTAAAAAATAATAACTGCCTCTCAATATTCTACATCATTATTTATGTACATGTGAAATGGAAATCCAAAAAATTGACAATTTAAAATTGATAAAAAAAAATTGAATGAGATCTCTCTCAGATGAATATTAAATGCATAATTATTGTAAATTGTGTAACAATATTATTGAAAATAATCTAGTGAATTTAATCAAAAAATAATTTATATTTTAAAATTCTAAAGCCTCATTTTCTAATGGTAATGGAAACCATTAATGAATTAAAAATAGATATGAAACATGAAAGGGTATGGTTGGATCAATTCCAAAAAAATGATAAAAAATTGAAATTTTCATCAGTAACTTATACGGTTTCAGAATGTAATTGAACCTTCTATTCAAGTAAGGTAGCTCTTAGAATAAGATATAATTTAATAATCAATTCAGAATGATATGTCCTTCTTCTAATATCTATTTCAGCTTCATCAAAATTGATTGTATGTTTGACAACCCATTAAAATAGCTAATATATATGCATTTTTAATTATACTAGTTTTTAATTTTTTGTTATTTAAAAAATATACACATGAACTCTATGGGATTAGTTCCATTATGTAATGTAACCACCATAAAATTATCCAAAATCTCAACTAAATCCTCAGAGAAATTCTATGTGATAGGAAATATGTAAGACCAACATCATAACAAATTCATTAAATATTTAAAATTCATTTGTTCTAAACATATGTATTCAATTAATTTATTATATGAAAAAGTAATATTGAATAGTAATTATATTACTAGTGTAAGTAGAAATTTTTATATAATCACTTAATCAAATTTTTTATAATATTTTTAAAAAATAAACTACATATATATCATAGAAAGAATTGTTGTTTTTTACTGACCATTATAAGATAAATTTTTATAATATCATATCTTTGATGATATATAATCATTTATATTACTACCACACACTGATCAATAATAATTTTCTATATTGATATAGTATAAAAATAATTTTTCAATTACACATGTTATAAGAAAATGAAAAATTCCACACCCATGAAAATTGCAATTTCACATATATTCATCACATCCCTAAATTACCATATATTTAAAATTTTGAATATTTATATTTGTAGCACATATTTTATCTGTTTAATTATAGTTGGTTGAATGTTATTTAGTGTGACTCTTAGTCAATTTCATAAAACATATAATGATGGGGTGACTTTTTAACCTAAATATTTTAATTAATTTATAAACATAACATCCATTTTTCTACCATTTTCTGAATTAGATTTTAAAAATAATGGAAATCAAATTTTTTCGACATAACCCATAAAATAATAATTTCTATAATTTTTTAGTGCAAAACATAAAAACAATTTATTCATTTCCAAACATACACATTTTTGGGTTTGTTTAATTATTTTTATTGCATCTTCCATTCAATTAGTCATCTCCATTGATACATTCAAGCACTAAACACTCGATAGTAAAAAAAATATTATTTCCATGGTTACTCACAATAACACCGTCCCATTACCTAAATATATACGTAGACATAAAAATTCCAATGTTAAAATTTATTATGGTCAACATCATAATCTGAAATTGATTATATTTATGATTAATGAAATAAACATAAAATATTATATCTAATATACATGTTATTGTTATTTTTCTAGTTATATAGGTGTAAATATATTTAAAAGTTGAAATTATATATATTCTACAAAAATGAAATTCATTTATTTCATAGTTATTTGAATGATTTATAAATCAACAAGAATTGCTTCAATATATTTTTTAAAAGTCCATGAATTTTCAAGGAGATTATAGCTAAGTTTTATCTTTAAAAATTCAACATTTCTATTAAGCTTAAATATCATTAGAAAAAATTTGTAACAATATATTTTGTGTATAATTTATAGATATATTGTATTAAAAATAGAAATAAATATACTTTTAGAGGATAAAACAGAAAATTATAATTATTAGTGTTTTTAATTTATTCAATAGGTTCAGATGGACATATCTATAACAAAAATGTTTTCAAAACATGTACATAAACCAATTATATAATATTTGAAAAAGAATTTATATAATAATGATAAAATGTAAAAAACCCATACCTTATTTGATGATTTCTATCATATTTATTAAAACATGAGGAAAATCCCTTAATATAAATAAATAGCTCATTATCATTAATTGTATTAACTAGAAGAATGAATCATAATAAAATATTCATGTTATTTTTCACTCAACTACCCTTGGTATTTTATAATAATTATTTTATGAGATGGTGAAAAATAATTAGAAGTTTCATAAGAATATATATATAAATCTTTATTTAGAAATCATTTCTTACTCTTCTTTGTTTATCCTCTTTTATAGAGAAAATATTTTGATGCTCAGAGGATTGAGTGAAATAGGGTTTTATATTATAATTTCTAAAATGATGTTTTTATTTACTCAATGAGAAATAATAAATTAATGTTAAATAATTCAAAAAATATTTTTATCACATTAATTTCATCATATGATAACAAATTCACTATTTCATAGCATTATGTTTAACGTTTTTATGGAAGAATCACATATTACGTGAATATCCTATAAAATAATATACATTCTTAAACCCTTTAATATTCAATAAATATCCATATCATAAGTAGTGATTTTTTTATCTCTATTATAAATATATTTATATCAAATTCTTTGGATGTATCCCATATAGAATTATGAACATTATTAGAGATGTAATATGTATTTAGCACATATAATATATTTAAATGTATTGATTTAATTAAGGCATCCTAGTTTTTATAAACATTTCATCTTATCATAAATTAGTTATAAAAAATTGTAATTATGTAAAAATATATGTTTAGTCATACAGAAAAACCCATTTTTTAATTTACAATGAAAATTATGTGGGTTTTTTGAAACATTATAAAAAATCTACAATTATTTTAAAAACTTTTTCATAACCTTCTTAAAATTAAAATTATATGAAATGATTATGACTATGTATTTCCTAATAATAAGGGAATATTGACCACTATAGAAGAATCTATTCCACATAATCTATAATTAATATTTCATGACCTATAAAAAATTTTGTTATCTCCATAAACTGTTCCTATAAATATATCCCAAACCTCATAAAAATAACAATATACCTTTTCGTAAGACATCATTTATATCCCTAAGGAACATAATATATAAATCCTGAATATATTTACTATTTTTGTTACATTATCTATCTAAAATCTATCAATATAGGTGAATAGTTATTATTTTGTTCCCCCATATGAATATATATCTTGGTATTCACTAATATTGATGAATGAAACTCATTTCATTCAACTATGAATGTTCATACACTTATTCAGCCTATATTATCAAGGGATCAAATGTCATTATTAAAATGCTAAACTAAAAATCACTTCATTATTTGGGAAAACCTATAACATTATTCAAAATATATCCAACCACCCCATGAATTGGATAATGTCATAGTCTTTGTAAATAATGAATTATAGTTTTTCTCATTTATGTAAAATGTACCATATTTTCCATATATATGGCGTATTACTATGATACATGCATCCCTAGTATTCTAATAACGCTATTTTTGACATTTTGTCTCATATATCATTATTGAAAAGTACAATAAAAAATACACACATAAATATCCTTATTAAAATAATAACCCTATATAAGCCTAAACACATAATGATCTTCACATTTAGTCATGAACCATGCCATTCCACAATGATCATCGATAACAGATCAGATAGAGATTATATCCGAAATTTGTAAATTATTAATCATTATCATGATATATAAAATATATATGTGATTTATTAGTTTAAAATTCATTTCAATAACATGATATTATTTTATAAATTTAAAATCTTGTTTTGAAAAAACATACAAAACCATTTATATATATACAAGAACCAATAAAACCACATATTAATATATTGATACCTTAAAGTTCATTAGTCATATTATATCATTGGTTTTATAAAAACATGTTTCAATTCCATCTAACACCCACTACAACTCCACAGTTATCCGCAACATTTCATTTTATCAAACTAAGAAATAAACAATCATTATAAACTCCATTTGAAACCTCATATATTTTATTATTGATAAGTATAATACAATGAAATTTTAATTATAATACATTAAATTGAATATATACTGGTTAATTCCAAATTAGTTTCCCATAAAATTTCCAATATTATGATATGTTCATTCTTTTTGTGTTATGATGATTAAAAGAATAACATTTTATAGAATAAAAAATATATTTGAGAACATTTTTAATAATAAATAATATAACTCCCCAGCCATAAAACATTACATAATATTTATTTTTCATTCATAATTTTCTTTATTTCACATCAATGATCTTTTTAGGATTATATGTGTAGAGAATTAGGTCATAACTATTAGATTATATCTTAAATATTACAAAGTAGACACTTCTATTCTATCCAAATTTTTCACAAAAATAATACAACATAAGTAAATCAGTAATTATTTTCCGAAAAACATATTATTGAATTCATACATTATCATACCGTTCCTTATACTCTATGAAAAAAACATTTCAAAAACATGGTGTGAGAATAAAAAGGTCATTATTGGATATAAAATAAGGAAAGAAAACATTAGTCCATGAATAAATACAAATCAATGAAATCTTAATTTTCACTCATAATACATAAGCACATCAATATATCTCATGAAACCATAATAATTATGAATAACTCCTCTAAGGCATAAATCATAAATGTTAATTTTGGAATCTATAACAAACATAAATTTTAAATTTCACATCTATATAGGGAGTATCCTTCGTGGTCCCTTTTGGAACATCCATCACAATATATTCCCTAAATCAATTGGGAGAAACCTTAATGGTTCCTTGTTCTGGTTACCCAATGCATTGGAGAGATATCTTGGGCTCACCATCCCTCGGTTTATAATGGAACTACCTGTATACATAATCAATTCCCAAGAACCATAATATAATCAAAATACAAAAAACAAGAATAAAGTAAAGATTAAATATCCACATTGTAATCACAATTTATCATTTCAAGATATTGACATAATCAATGCTTTATCAAAAAAATTTTCTATACTGAAATTTTTAAAAGGTTATATAGTATTTATTTTCCTTAAAAAAATGGCTTAATTAGGAATCCTAATATCAAAAAAAGATTGGGGAAACGGAATGGTCGTTGTCACCATGTATGTTAAATAGAAACATTCTTTTTTGAGGTTTATTAAAACAAATTGTAAAAAATTGATTATTTTTTAAAAATGTTGAATAAAATTTTATAGAATAGTGTTATAATTAGATACATTATAAAATAACATCATATATAATCGAAAATATACGTCAATGAAAGGAGATTGATATAATGTCCCTTACCGTGAGTCTGACTTGTATCTTATATTATTTATATTCCTAAATTATAAAATCATGTTAATTTATACTGGCTTCAAAACCTTTTTAAAATTTGTTAATAATTTTATATTACATATCATCCGGATATAAAAATTACATTATTATTTATGTTCATATCAGTCGGTTTGCCGATATTGGGTACTATAGTCGAAAATGAACATGTTTGATGTAATTTGAACATATATCCAAAATAAAATAATATCAATAATGATATTAATGATTTAAATATCATATTTATTGAGTAAATATTTATTGATAATGGTCCACATCATTTGGAGATAATAAATTAAAAGCACCATTCATGGAGACTATAAGTCGTGCGTACACATAAATGCTAATTTCATTTATTTGTCATCATAAATGAATGAAAACAATATGATTCATAGGTATTTTATAATTCAGGTATACTATCTATGTAATATATATATAATAATTTAATTAATCACATACTTTATACATTCAATGTATGGTATTAACGAGTCATATCACTTTGAGGGGGATTGTAGTCTGCACATCCTGAATTGGAATTATCATATTTTCACATTATAGAAAGCATAAAGTTATAATGTAAATAAAAATTTACAAAATCATAGAATAAGTATAAATATAATACATATCAGGTATAATTATAGTTCCATACTAATGGCCACCCTGAGATTTGGTAGAAGAAAACTGAGCAATCCTTGTTTCATGAGGTAGTAGTTCAGTGTACATAGAAACAATACGTTCGTATCAATTAGATTTAGGTGTGTGTAAGTGTAGTTCTAATAGATAACATAAAAATGATCCCATAATATTTGGTATGTTTTCTTTGTTATATAATAAATTAATAATAAGAAAATAGGTAGTGAAGAAGTAAAATAAAAGAATGTATCTTGAGATAAGACATTAGATTTAAATCGAGTATCTTCTTTTGATTTGTGCCAATAGGTTTTCTTGATTTTTCTTCTACCAATTATAAGGCTTATAATAGGAATGAAGGGATGTTTTTAGTTTATTTTTTAGTATTCTTATGAGTCAAGTGGCTTGAGATATGTGAGAAAGTGGGTAGAGATGATGGCTTTTTCTTAGTGGGAGGGGAGGCACTTTAGGAAAGACATAAAATATTATTTTATTATAGATTCAATTTTGATTAAAAAATTTCCAAAACTCATTTCATTCAAATATGAAATTATTTTTCTTCAAATAAACTTTATTAAATAATATTTAGACTGGTTTGGAATACTTCTCTATTCTTCATTTTTTACCCTTATTTTTCCCTTTTTAATCTTATAGTGATATCATGCTATTTACCCATTCTGGGATAATGTAATTACCATATCATATCAAAATACACATAATAAATTAATTAATGGTATATTTGGACTTGTCTAAACCATTTTTCCAAATCATATATTTTTTAGAATTTAATATCATTTAAAAAACTATTTTATTTTTTATGTTGTGAATTATTTCATATTTGGACCCTATTTATTGTAGAATGTTTTTACAAATTAATAACAACTTGATTCAATAAAAAAAACATTTAGTCAATCCTATATTTTCATATTCACCTAGAGATTTCTTGTATAATCATAATTAGTTCAAAAAATAATTAATTTAATATTATTAATATAATTTATTTTAATCATTTATTAATAAATTAATGATTGCAACATCATTATATCATAATTAAATTTACATAGGTAATGTCTATAAATAAATAAATAGAATATCATGATTTATGAAATTTATTATATTTATGATTAATATTTATAGTGGAAGAGATAACTTTTGTAACCCCATATAAAAATTGTTTTAGTAAAAGATTATTTTCTATGTTATTTTTCACATTCCTTATAATTAATTATTATAACATGCCATTATCACTCCCAAATGGCTCTTAAATTCAAAAATATCGGTTTATGGATTAATATGGTCATCCAGATAACAAAAAATTTAAAGAGGATGTGTTTTATGGTAGTTTAATATTATTATAATATTCTTTTTACCATTATTTAATATATTTACCATTTAACCAGAATAAATAAAAATAATTACTGAAGTTACTATTCATACTGTCCCAAAATAAAAGGTATCTATTCATACAATTTGGACCTTATGATTTAAAATATAGAATCCATTTTTCCAAATTAATACATTAGAATAGAAGAAATTAATTTTAAATTATTTATTTGTTTTCAGAACATGAAAACATTATTTTTATAAGTAAAAACTACCCAATGATTAACATGTGTTTAGGTCCAATTAAAAAGTTAATTTACTTTCAATAAATAGAAGTGGACAAAAAAGTTAAAAACATTATTCAATTACACTTAAAAACCAATTTAAATTAAAATATAACTTTATAAATAAATTAGATGAAAAAAATTAATGAATTAAAATGCATCATTTTTCACTATTCATTAAAAGATAAAATTCATCAGAACAATAGAAAAATTTAATCCAAGGTAAATTTAGATTTTCGCATCTAATGAAGAAGTTTAATTTGTAAATTTTAACATATAAAAGTGACAACAACTATATTTAACAAGTGTTCTCCATCAAAAGGTGGTAAACCAGAAGTTTTAAAAATATTAGAGTTATTAGTTTAAAATTGGATTCATTCTCATTTTAAGCCTTGAAAATTTATGGGATAAATGAAAAAAAATTAAAAACATTTTTATTAATGTAGTAGTTATCTCTATTAATTCCCTCCAATTCAATGGATAAGTAATATATACTATTTATAATAAATATATTTTTATATTTTTTCTGTAGAACTCAACGTTTTCTACAACCTAAGATTTCAAAGAATCCCATTGTTGGGTATTGAGTATACTATTGGACAAAGTGTACCATTTAATGTTAAAATAATTTATTATTTATGATTATTAATAAAAATGAAAAGATATTATTCTTTAAAAACATGTGATCCCACATCATTCCCCCTTTTGGAAATTACATCCCCACAATTATATTTACTTACCAAATAAGAGGGGGAATTTATCCCTCATAGCATTTTTAGATTCTCCTGTTCCCTCTTAAACCATAAGGTATTTCCAAAAAAACATTACTTGATGAATTACCTTATTCTTCAACACTTGCTCTATGTTCTAAGGAATCATGACTGGATACTCTTTATAAGAAATATTCTTTTCCAACTCAACTACATATGGACTCAAAACATGAGATGGATCCTTGCATATAATTTTCAACATTAAAACATGAAAAACAATATGTACCTGGGATAAACATGGAGGTAAAGCCACACTTTAGAAAAATGATCCAAAATTCTTGAATATTTCAAAGGGTTCAATGAACCATGTACTCATATTTCCATTCATACCAAAACACATTAAACTTTTCCATGAAAAAACGTTGAGAAAAGAAATGATCACCTACCTCAAAAGAAAGATCCTTCCTCCAATTATCTGTATATAGATTCTTCTTGCACTAAGCTATTCTCATTTAAATCTGAATCTACTAATCTTTTTCTGCCATCTCTTCTACCAAATCTTTTCCCATCAACATCATTTCACCGAATTCATCCCAAAAAGAAAGAGTTCGACACTTTTTTCCTTATAATGCTTCAAATTGATCAATGTGTATAGTAGAATGAGAAATATTATTTTTATAAATACTCCAAAAAAAGAAGTATGTTGATCCAAAATTCCCTGGTAATCTAATCAAAAATACTGTATCAAATCCTCTAAGGTATTAATTGTTCATTATTACTGTATATGTGATTGATGATAAAAAGCTATACTAAAATTGAGTTCAATTCTAGGGTCATCTGATGGCCTTTCCGAAAGGTATAAGTGAACCTATGGTCATGATAATATAAAATGAAGATTAAAACTCAATGTAACATAACTACCTAAATAATATAAAATTGATAATGTTTATCTAGAGAATATGTTTCTCGAATCGGAAGAAAATGATAAAATTTAGTCTATCGATCAACAGTAACCCAGATTGAAATATTACGTCGATATGTCTTTTTTAATCAAACTAAAAAATCCATGGACACAATTTTTTTATCTCCACTCTAGCACTGGAAAGGAATGAAGAACCCCATTCAGTAACTGCCACACTACTTTAATATGTGTTCAAATCAAACATATCATGGTAAAGTCCTCAATATCACTTTTCATTTCATCCATCCAGCATTACTCCCAATGATCTCGATATATCTTTGAACATCCAGAATAAACGGAAAACAAATAAGTATCAACATCACATAATAAATCTTTCATCAACTCTGAATCATAAGGCACACCACATAAATTTTTAAACATAAATCCATAGTCCTTATGAATTTTAAATTCATGAAAAATAACCTCCTGAACCAATTCTACCTTTATCTGCAACTCACTGTCATCTTTTTATAATTTCTTAATCCTATCTGATAAATTTTATTTGACTACCACCTTCAAAAAATTGAGGAATTCCTTGAACCATAAATATATATACAAAAATTCATTAAATAAAACTCCATGAAATCATGATCCAAATGTATTATGGATAAAATCGAAATTCTCTTTCGACTAAATTCGTCAACCAATCTATTTTCATTTAAAGGATGATAATGAATCGTGCTATCATAATCTTTTATTACGTCCACATATCTCCTATGTCTCAGGATTAATTCATTTGGAGATAATATTTACTTCAATATTTTATTATCAATAGATATTTCACACTTCACTCTATATAGATGATGCCTCCAAATATTTTAAGCAAAAACAGAAGTAGCTAATTCAAAATCATGTGTAGGATAATTTAACTCATGAGTTTTTAACTGACGTAAAGCATAAAAAATTATTGGATCATTCTGCATTGGGACACAACAAAATAATTTAATGGAATTATCACTATAAATAAAAAATTTACCATTTCTAGAAGACAGTTCCAAAACTGGAGCAGTCACCAATCTTCTTTTCAATTCCTAAAAAAACAAAAAAAAAATTTTTTCAAGATAAACATTTCACCTTTTCAAGGTAACATATTTAGTGGGCTAGATAACCATCTAATTCAACTAACAATACTACAATAAAAACAATCTCAACCCAAGAAAACGACGCATATCAGTTAAATTTGTGGGTATTGTACATTCATCAACAAGATTTATTTTCGTATGATCTCCATTTATTCATTGTTTAGAAACATTTTGAATAAAGGATGAAATATATTTTATCCAAAAATTAGACATTCTAAATTTCCAATATATTTTATTTTCTTTTATGATCTTTAAGATAGCCCATAAATGACAAACAATGTACTCTTTACATTTCGAATAAATGAAAACAACATTAATAATCACAACCACAATGTTACCCAAGAAGTCTAGAAAAATTTTATTAATGAGATCCTTTAATACATTAGGCAAATTGTGGTACATAAAATTCATAAATTAAAATTATTAATAGCCATATCATGTATGAAATGTAGTCTTCGAAATTCCTAATTCCTTTACATTCATCTGATGGGACCTCGACCTCAAGTCTATCTTCCAAAAATACTGAGCTCCCTAGATATAATGAATCAAATCATCAATATGAGGAAAATGATACTTGTTCTTAATAGTAATGTCATTTAAGTCTCTATAATCCATGAAAAGTCTCATTTAACCATATTTATTTTTAATATATATGACATAATCACCCCATGGTGATGTTCTAGGTCGAATGAATTATTTATCTAATAAATCATGCAATTGCTTCATTAACTCTAGAAGTTCAATATGAAAAATTTGACAAGGGGATTTTAAAATTGGATTAGAATCAGGAATTAAGTCAATAGTAAATTGAAAATCTTGATCACGTATTATATATGGTAACACCTTAGAAAAAATGTCAATATACTCATGTAACACTCACACATCATTATTTGGAATAGTTCATTTTTTCAAAAATAAGCAAGGTAAAAAATCATATCTATTTTTTACTAGTCTCTCAACTTATTAATAT
The DNA here is from genome assembly GCA_963277665.1 of Viscum album. NCBI lineage: Eukaryota > Viridiplantae > Streptophyta > Magnoliopsida > Santalales > Viscaceae > Viscum > Viscum album. Next base: position 550,810,116 of record OY728125.1, on the reverse strand, counting down.
GTTATTAAAACTAAGGGTTCATTCTATTACAGAAACTGAAATTAATTCTGAAAAGAAACATCTTCATCTCTATAGTCAATAATATAATGATAAAAGGAAACCCAATCCATACTGAATATGACATCAAACTCAACTATTAGAAATATAATAAGTTTTTTTATTTAAATTCATTTTCAGACAAGAATATGAAGGTTCCTATTATTTATTTTTATCTCAAAATTTCCCCTGGGTGTTTTTACCATAATTTTGGGATTCATATCTTGAGATGTAATTAAAATTTTAATAGAAAATATCACATAAATGAAATAATGTGTATACCTAGAATCAATCAAAACATTGGAATAATCTGAATAAACAAACAATGTACCTAGTACTGCTTCATTTGATGGTCCAACATATGTTGAACTAGTTGTGAAGGATTTCACCACTATTTTTTTCTTGTATTCTGGCTTCTTTCCGTCACCTGAGTTCTTCGTCAAACACTAATTATTGAAATGACCCATTTAATTACTCTTAAAACATTTTACTTACTATAAATTAGATATTTTCATACCATTATCCTGATCTTTTCTAGTGTAATTAAGAGTCTTATGTCCTATTTTACCACATAATAAGAACATATTAGAATTCAAAATGCATTCCCTAGTGTGATTTTAACACAAATTTTTTTAAAAAAATATTAAGTTTCTTTCCATCAGACATTTTTTAAGAGTTCTTCAAATACATATTCCACCTCGACCTCTTTTTATTATGTCATTAAAATAACACCTGATTATCAAAAAACTAAATTTCATCCTTCTCCGTAAGTTGAACAAGATTTTCATATCATTTGAACGCATAAGAAGCTAATTCCTTCCAAAAGTTTATAATTATTCATGAGAAAATAGTATTTATTTTACTACAACAACCCCATATGAAATTTGCTGCATACATTTCTAGATGAGTGAATTTTGTTTCATAAGAATTCACTGAGTCATCCTCCCACCTCAATTCTATGAATTGATTTTCCATTATAAGTCAAACATCCTTGAGAAAATATTCTCAATTAGCATTCCTTTGAAAGAATCCCAATAAATAGCATCAATATCATCACTACCCCAAGTATTTTTAACCATCTACCACCTCTGATCATCTTCATCATGAAAACATTAAACAAAAAGACGGGAATATTGATGTTCTAAACACCTCATGACATCAAAAAAAACATTGACTGATTGAATCCACCATTCAGCTATAAGTGGGTTAGATGATCCTCTGAATGATGGGTGATGTTTACTCATGAAATGGACCACTAAATATATGTTCCATTGTGGTTGATATGGATTATCTCATGTGTGTATACCAAAATCATTTATAGACTTATTCAACTGTTCCATCACTTCAAAAAACTTTTCAGTTCTGATTCCAATTATTTTTTTATTTGGTAGGTTGTTTTCCTCTTGATGTCGTCCCATAATTCATACCATGTATCATGATGTGGAAAAAAATTATGAACACATACATTTCATAGATTAAGAAATATAGTAATATTCAAATTCTATATCATTTGAATCATACCATGAAGACAAAATTATTTATGGATATTTATTTAACAATATCCTAACTTCTAAAGTTATATAAACCTCATATTGATACCAACTATAATGGCTTGGCCTTATAAATTACCTAATATGAATTTTTTATCAAGAATTTACTTTATTTCACATTGAAGATATTTTCTGGTATAGTGATTTAGAGAATTAGGCCCTAAATACAACATTACATCTCAAAAACGACAATGTAGTCAGAAAAGAAATGTATGTATCATATTGTATTTCCATTAAATGAACATCAATGCTTTTCTTGGGGATTCGGTCTAATTCCCATGAAGCCTGGTTTCATTGTGCATCAGCAATGATACCCCTTATCGCACCCCTTTGAAATTAAGAGTTCTTCCACCCAAACATGGATTAGAATTACGGGCCTTAGTTGGTTCTTCAGGCATCCAGAAATATTTTGGGAGGTCTCCTCTTATGTAGGGTCTCCTATTAAGGTTGACAATGAAAATGAACTCTCTAGGTTTGGTCACTTTTCCCTTGTTCCAGTTGAGGTTGATCTAGATCATAGGTTGATTCATACTCTGTTTCTTGTGGTTGGTGATTTTATGCTTGAACTCTCAATTCAGTATGAATAGTTACCCGAATTTTGTAAATCATGTATTTACATTGGTCACTCCTGTGATCAATGCAGAAGGAATATATGCTCTGATATGTGTAAATCACTTAGGCACAATACTTATTAGTATAAGAGGGATCTAACAGGTACAGGACAGACTGGGAATAAGTTATTCAATAAGAAGGATACTTCCTCCTTTGTTGAGGTTCTCAAGCAAGGATTAAATGAAGCCCCTATTGGTGGGGATCCTATGTTCCCACCATAAAACGTTAATGTTGTGGTCAGTAGTGGTTATGCTTTCCTGAATGTCGTTGATGATTATTCTAGGGGACCAAATGATTCAAGGAAGTCCTATACTGATGTGGCTGACAATGATTCTGACCGAGAGGCATTCATTCAAGAAAAAGTTAATATTGAGATGGGTCAAATAGTGGTGGCTTCTGCTCGTAGTAAATGATAGTTAAAACATCTTGATACTGATGGATTTGAGCTGGTTATGTCAAGAAAGTCACGAGCTACCTCTTTTTAATGGACTGAAGGGGTTCCAATGGCCATGGATAGCGTAGTTGGGACTTCACTTGTGAGAATTGGGACCACTGAGGTGTTTTCTAATCTTAATGTTCCTAATTATTCACAAACAGGCACCCAGATTGGGCCCTCTGACACTACTGCTCAGGATTGTTCAGATCCTCCTCATCATGAAGAGGTGATGAATGCCATCCAGATTAATGCACAACCTAATTTACAAGATGATACTGGTTCAGCCTCTCATTTTAAAAAATTTGATGGGGATTCCAAGGATATCTCATTGAAAACCTCAACAAAACTATCACTAGGGCCGGAAAAATCTGGTTTAAATTTTTTTTTCTATGTAAGAATATTTTATCACACCTGAATATGACTTCTCAATATAGGGGTTCTTGAGAGTGCTGATTATAGTAATCGAAAACATGGTCACTCACTAAATTCTACTATTGGATAGGTTCCAATAAAGATATTGACCCCTGATAAAGGGGTTGATAATGTATCCACTAAAGGTGTACATAGAATAAAATAATCATTGAAGAATTACATTCAGGCTGCACAACAACAGAATATGGAGGCTGTCCAGAGTGTACCACAACTGGCTATTGATAAGGGAGCTGTCCTATTTCAGGAGGAGGTAGCAGTCCAGGATGAACACTCTCTTCAAGATGACCATAGGAAGGTTTCAAATGTTATATATTCAAATCATGTTGAAGAGATGTAAGATGAGGCATCATATTTGCACCCAATTCAATGGTAAAGAGGGATTCACTCAGTGCATCAGGGTGGATATCGAGGTCGGGACCAACCTAGGAAGAGGTGATAGTTACTGTATATGCTGAACATTTTGTACTCCTTTTGCTGTGGTATTATCACATCTTGATCATTTCTTCCTTTTCTATTGTACCTTTACTTTGTATTTAATAAATTTTGGTGGCATGGATCCCAATCCATGGCAGAGCTGCTTTGGTCATATACAATGTGGAAAACATTTCAAACACAAAAGATGAGCATAAAAATATATGTAAGGGTTATAATATAATTCAAGAAAACATTAGTCCATGAATATATAAAAACAAATGAAATAATTCATTTCACTCATAAAACATATTCTCCTTAATATACCTCATGAAATCAAAAAAATTATTAATAAAATAATGAATTCATAAATAATAAAGGTATCTTGTGGCATTCATAAATTACATACCATATAGTTTCACAGCTACATAAGGAGTAACCTTCCTAGTTACATTTGGAATACCCATCACAATATATTCCCTAAATCCCTTTGGAGAAACTGTTATGTTTTCCTCTGTTATGTAACCCAATGTATTAGAGATATATCTTGAGCTCACCCACCCTTGGTTTATCATAGAACCACCCATATACATAAAAAATTCCCAATAACCATAACATACTCATAAATCATAAAACAAACATAAAAGAAAGATAAAACTTCCATATTGTGATCATAAGATATAACTTCATGATATTGACATAATCAATGATTCAACAAACCCATTTTCAATACCAAAATATTCAAAAAGGTTATATGGTATTTATTTTCCCTTTATAAACATTACACCTGGTTATGGAAATAAAATATAAAATAATTATTTTAGTGGCAGAAATGTTGTTATAGCCAAGTATGTTAAAAATATTCATTCATTTTTTAATTTAGTAAAACACTACGTAAAAAATATTCCTATAGAAATTGTTGACTTAAATTATAATAAATATAGTAGAATTATACACATTATAAAAAAGACGTTTATAAACCAAAATATACCTCAATGAAAGGAGATTGAGATGAAGTCCCTTACCATGAGTCTGACTTATCACATTCATTATTTATATTCCTGAATAATAATCATAGGATAAAAAAACTTTTTCAGTTTATTACTCATTTTATATTACTTATCATCATGTTATAAAAATGGATAATTATTTAAGTTCATATCGGTTAATTTGTCGATATTTAGTACCTGAGTGGAAAATGAACTTGTTTGGTTTAAATTTTCCATGTAGTAAAACATAAATCATCTCCATAATGTTATTCATGATTTAAATATCATAAATATCTGTTATATATCTATTTATAATATTTCATATCATTTAGAGAAAATAAATGAAATTCACCATTTATGGAGACACTAGATCATAAACACGCATGAGCACTTCTTTCATTTAATTTTCCTCATAATGGAATGAAAACAAAATGATAAATAGGTATGTTGTAATTCTAGTATAACAAATTTTTTATATTTGTAAGATTATTTCATTAATTACATACTTTATAGGTTCCATATATAGCATGAACAAGTCTTATCACATTGAGGGGGTGGTAGTCCACACTTCCTCAAATAAATTATAATATTCAAATATTATGAAAAGAATGTAGGTATGCTGTAATTAAAAAAATACATAAGAATAGAGACAGTATAAATATAATATATATCATATATATATATATACAGTTCCATCTTTTTGTCAACCATGATATGTGGTACGATAAAATTGAACAATCATCATTTCGTGAGGCAAGGGTTCGTCGTACATAGAAACTATACTGTGTTTTTATGTAATCAATGAATATGAAGATAATAGGTAGTGAAGATGGTAAATAAATGAAAGGTACTTGACAGAAGACGTTACCTCTAATTCAGATAACTACTTTTTATTTGCACCAAATTGAATTCTAGAAATGCCTTCTTCCAAAGTTATGGATTTTAGAAGGAATGTTTGGATTTTGGGAGCCTTTTTTAGTAGAATATGGATATTTAAATGTCTTGAGATATGTTAGTATGTGGGTATAGGTGGAGGCCTTTTATAAGAGGGTTGAGGAGAACATAAGAAAATTCTTGAAATATTATTTCATTATAAATACAATTTCAAATAAAAATGGTCAAAACTCAATTAATTCGAAGATAATATGATTTTTGTTTGAATAAATATCATCTAATAATTTTTGGAAATGTTTTTATTTCTTTCTTATTTTTATCCTTTTGGTTAAACATTTGTTTTTTCCTATTTAATCTTATATTTATATCATGTTATTTTACGATTGTGGGTTAATGTAATTACCTTATTACTTCAAACAACCAGAAAAAAATATCATTTATGACATATTTGGAATGTTCATAACAATTTGAATGAATATTTTATTTTTAAGTGTTTGTTATCATTTAATAAATATTTTTTTTTATGTTATTAATTATGTCAATTTTTGTCACTAATCATAAATGACTTTTTTTAATATTCATAAAAACATGATTCTTTCAAAAAATATTGTATCATTCCTTACATTTCACATTAACCTATGGAATTTGTGGATGAATTTAATTATGTTAAATAATATTTATTTTACAATTTTTAATATCAGTTATTTGAATACTTTATTAATGATGAAATCACTACATCATCCTTGTGTCATAATTAAATTTATTTCATTAATGTATAAAAATAATTAATAAGAACAAATGATGTTGGAAATAATTTTAGATTTCTAATGACTATTTATAGTCTAATAGATCACCTATATAACCCAAAATAAAAAAAATTAATAAGAAGATACATATTTATGTTATTTTTTCTTTACATTAACATTATTATTATAAGATGTAGTTATCACTCCCAAGTGGGCCCCAATTACAAAAATCTAGAAATAATGATGATAATGGTTTGATATAACTTATCCAATTGGATTCGGAAACATTTTAGGGCATTTTTATATTTTTTTAATGTTAATTGTTACCCATAATTTTTAGATTTACCCTTTAACCAAGTTAAATAAAACTAATTAATCAAGGTACAATTTATAATGTCCAATAATAAATGGTACCTATTTATACAATTTGGACCTTATAATTAAAAATAGGTAATAAAATTTTCAAAATTAAATTCACAGAATTTTCAGATATTAATTGAAAATTAATTCTCATTGTCAATACAAGAAATATTGTTTTAAGAAGCAAAAATTCTCAAAATATTTACATGTGTTTCTCTTCAATTTAAAATAGAAGTTACCTATAATGTCGAAAATTTGTTTAAATGATGAAAAAATAATACTATTACACTTTAAAACTAACTAAAATGGAAACATAACTATGTAAATAATTTATATTAAATGAGTGTTTTGAAATAAAATGCAGTATAATTTATTATTTTTTAAAATCTGAATTTCACAGAAAAAATACCAAATTTCAACCAAGGTAAATTTTTATGTCCTTAATCTAAGTAAAAATGTTATTTTTTCAAATTGAGAATACAAATTTGTAAAAAATATATATTTAAAAAGGGGTTTCCTTCAAAGGGAGGTAAACCGACCCTTTATAAATATGAGAGTATTTCATGCTTAAATTTGGATTGATTCACATTTTAAGCCTCTAAATATTATAGAAAACTGTACAAACGTTTAAAAAAATTGTATAATAATATTTTAGATAATTCTATTCACTCTATCCAATACAACATATAGGCGTTAACTACCTTTTCGAAAAATAATAATATTATATTATTATTCAGTATAACTCAAAGTTGTGAGCTACATTTGATTTTAAAGAAACCATTTGTTTTGTGTTGAGTATGCTATTAGAAAAAGTGTCCCCTTTATTTTAATACTAATATATTATTCATAATAATTATGATAAATGTAATTTTATTATTCTCTAGATACCAGGGATCCTATAAATAATGTAACAATTTTTATTCAATTCTTCTTTAAAACAATACCTCCCAATTCATCTCTTGTATATATGGTATTGTTAACAATGAATTTGATTTAACAAAAATCCTAGAATAATAATTTTAATTTATATTCCTTTTTTTATTTAATCATTGGTCTTATCCAAGAACAATGTAATCTTAAAATGACTTCTTAAAAAAATCCATGTTTTTATTTAATATAAATATAAACAATTTTTTCACCATAAGAATATCTCATATGATTTGTATTCCATGATAATAAAAAAATTATCAAATGTCTTTATTATATTATTTATATTGTGACAATAAATTTCAATTTTTATATTCACTTTAATAATAATTTAATTCATTATGTGTTTTCTATTTTTAGATTGATGTTTTTAATTTTTATATAATCCAACAAAATGAACCACTTGTTAGTTGTCTGTGAAACCATTCAAGGGGTAAAGGTTTAATATATCTATGAATACATAGATAGGAAATAATTTTTAAATTAATATATAATAATCATATAATTGTTGTTGTTTGGTTCCATTGATGCATTATAGTTCAATGCAACTTTAAAAAAATATTCTTACAATGTGTTTCATCGACAATTTTTTTTATAATTTTCATTCATTTTTCCAGAAGGTCCCTCTTAAATTATTTCTTATAAGTTAATGGTATTATCTTATATCCTTTACATTCCATAAAATATATTCTATTCTCATTATATATGGGTTATATAGTATCCTCAATTCATATGCTCTAGATATAAGTCTAGAGCCTACCCTCTTCTTCTCTTCATAATTATCACATTTAATCTACTTGTATTATGTTATCATGACACAAACTATCCCATATGTAATCATTCTTGAGAATTTATTGGATAAAAAATTTCATTCCTATAATGTATGTATCCCACATAAAAACATATTCTTTTCCTGTTGGGTGATGGAATCATGTTTTCATTTGATCAACATTATGTATTTCCATATTCCTCTATTTATTTTACAATACTCTTAGTCCATTGGATTTATAAATGTTTTTATCATTAAATTGAAGAATATATAATTTATCCTTTATGTGTTTGAAAATGATTTCTAATGGAGTTTTATTTTTTTGGTTGTTAAAATGGAGTTTATCCAAGGAATTTTGATAATTTTCCACTAATATACTATTTGGAAAATTCTATCTGTTAAATAAAATTCCATTGATTTCTTCACTAAAATTAGTATAGTCTCAAGTGGGTTTTTGATTAATGATTAATTTCCAAAGAGATAGTTTAATTATTTTATGATATTTTATTTTATAATTTAACATTGTATAATTTAATTTTACTAGTATTTCTGAATTTGGTTATGACAATCTTCTGTTATTCTAAAAGTTATTTAATTTTATATTGATTTAAATAAGATTTATATTGATTGTTTCATTTCATGTTGATTTTTAAATTATACCTTATTGGTGTTTATTCATTTTGGGATAACTATGTGGACTTTGGTAAATGGAATAATCATTTTTCATTATATATGTTATACTATTGATGTTATGGCCACTAGGTGTTGTGGTTAAATCTTTATGTATATTAAATGATATACATTTTTTATTATACTATATTAATATTACTATAATTAATTTCATTGTGGATTTTTCAATGGTGATATTTGACTTTATTCATTCATTTTATATGTAACACCCTGAGATTCCAAGATATGTTTCCATTTGAATAATGCAATAGCTTGAATTGTAGGCAACTTTGAGATTCTAACACACCACGTCCAGTCAAACATGCCATTATGAATTGTAATACACACTTTTTGAAATTTTATAAATTTTATTATTCAAAATGGACTTCATTTTATAATTTTGAATATCGAAATTAGCTTAGATTTATTTTTTGGAATTTTTATGAAATCTTTCAATTTTTAATGAATATTGAAAAAAATACATTATTGGTTAAAACATTCATTTTATTTAAATAATTATTTATTTAATTGAAATTTATTTTAGGTCAAAATATATTCATAATAACTATATATTTTCAAAGTAATTCATTTGAATCATTTTATAATAAGTTTAGATATATAAAAATTTTATTGAACTTATTATCGTCTTTTAACCACCTACAAGGAGCATCTGAAAATTTGAATAATATATAATTTTACCACATCTGTAACTTGAATTAAAAAAATCAAAAGACATTCTAAATATCAGTAAGTAATATTTGTTTCAATATGATGAAAATAATTTGATGGGAATAGTATCTTGTGACTTTAATTTAACACGGTTAAAAGTAAATAGGGTACATAAAGGTAAAATAATATCATAATTACCCTAACACATGTAATAATTCTATTGGATAAGTATAATTCGACCCAAAACAACCTTATCAATAAAATATTATCCTATTTGGTCCACTTGGATAAGATTATTCCATTTATTTAAGGAATAGTTAAAAGAGTTAAATTCAAAGATTAATAAATAAACCATTTTTCATATAGGGTTACACACAATATAAATTCGAGTATAAATATTAATTTGAAATCTAAAAATATTTCCATCATAATTTTATTTAATTTTAAATTTTTAGACATTAAATAATTTAATTTATTTATGACACAATGATGATGCTTTAATTACCTTATTAATGAAATATTAAAATAATTGATATTATACATATCCAAATAAATGTAAATTGACACATTTGATGAATTTATCTAATTTTATAAGTTAATATGATATGTTAGGGTAGAATAAATAAATTAAATTCTAAGTGGTCATGTTTTTATCAATTAAAAAAAACAAAAACTAAATAGTGTCAAAATTTACATAATTGAGTTTTTTAAAAAAAAATACAATTTTATTAATTGATAAAATATTCCTAAAAATATATGTATCTGCCAAAATACATAGATAAGGTTATATATATTAATAACGATCCCCTTGGAGTTCTTTTGGATGTTTATAGCAAGTTTATTAACCATATAAAAAAAGAGACATGGTAAATTTCAAGCTATTTAACTATGAGTTAAATCTAAAAGATAAGGATAATATGGTAACATAAACATGTTTAAAACCTATTGTTTGAGATTTTTATGACCCATACCCACCTTATCATATAAATAAATCATTTGTTTCCATTAGAAACCGAATATTATTTTAATATAAAATATTATTTAAAGCTTTTCCTAAAGAAACCATCACCTCTCTTATAAAAGAGCACTTCCCCTTATCTTAATATCACACCTCCAGAAGCTTTTTTCTCAGAAAAACCAGCCCACATATCCTCCAAACGTTCCTAACTTAAATATATAGGGCATAAATTGATCTTAAATCCAACCTAAGGATCACTTTTGATCAACTCAAAATAAAACTCCCCATGAAGAGGTAATAATTTCACCACCCTCTTTCATGTTTTTTTATTCTTCCACTTTATCTTTATTTGTTGTTTCCATGAAAAAAAATAACTACAGTACCATCTACATAATTTAATGTTATTTTAAATATGGTACCAGCATATTCATTATTCTATCCATCCTATAAATGAGAATGTCACTATATGTGCGTATGTACGGCTTACCGTCTACACGTCCAGGTGTAGTTTGTTATTAAAACACATCATTATTTGGATGGGTATAATAATGAGTGTAAATGATTTAAATAATATATATAACATGTTAATGGTTATTTATCTACAATATATCATCCATTTATATGCAATTTCAACATCAATATAATGATATTGTCGCTCGCGCACACGTATGAATTATCATCTCCATGAACGTGATGAGTTTCATTTCCCCATTTTAACCCTTCTTGAATAATTTTAATTTTAAGGTTAAAAATAATTTCAAAGTAATTAATATCATTTGTGATATGAATCAAATACATCCTATTAATAACAATCACATCTTATGTAAGTAAACATATAAAGGAAAATGATTTGGTTAACACCTGAGACGAAGATAATACAAAAAAATTATTAAAAAAGAAATATTTGAAGATCATATATGATATCATATTAACGTATATGGCTCTTATAAAATTTAATAACAGTGATTTAACTATTATACAAGATCTTAACATACCATAGACCAAGGAAAACAAAAGATAAGGGTTAGTTTCACAATCTCTTTATCATTTGACGCTGTTTTTTACATAAATATCTACTAGGACCTCTTTATCATCTACATCTGTGTTTTCTTAAAAATGTATTTAAAAACAATTTAATATTTACTAGAATATGGTTCAATGTCATTTATACCCTTATTTTAACTTATATGTTTTTAATGGAATCTTTCCGTCCTTTTCCAAACAAGGTACTTTATCACCTTTTTGAAAAAATTAATGTAGGAATGTATTTTTTTAACTTATACGGCGGGTACGGCTATTTTATTCCATTATAACATCATCAAAGATTTATTTACAATCATATAAGAATATTTCCATAATAAATTTTCTCTTTTATAATTATTTTACTCTTAAATTATTTCAAAATATAAAGAGATATTTCTCTCTAATAGTTTTGAATTCATTTATGTCAACAACCTTTGATAAATTTTACACATTTTTGATGTTTATTTATTATGATAAAAATATTCCATATTTCCTCTAAGGTTTTGTGATATGTTTGACTATAGATTTTTTACATTTATAGCTTTCATGTTTTATGGTTAAAGTATTGACATTTCGTATGCTAGTTTTTTTACAAATGTTTGGGTTATCTTTCACCCTTTTCATATGAGGAATATATTGGACTTAGTATGTGATGGGTGGAGTCCTCTATGGATCCTCGGTGCATCAGTAGGTATCATGAGATTATTGGACATGGAATTTTCCATGGCCTTTCCAAATTTGATATATGCTTTTGGCTGAGGCCTAACTCATTTTTAGATGTCTTGGATGAGGCCTTGACAAGATGTTTCAGAATGTCTTGCATTTACATTTCCCTATTATGAAAATAATAATACTGGTTCATGTGTTTTTTCAACTACCAGAATACCCATTACTAGGTTCTTTTATAGAATTATTTACTCAAATAATATTCCTACGATAATGTTTTCATATTTATTATGTGTAATGGCATGTGTTTTTAATTTTTCACTATGCCTAATGTTTATGTTATCTTCTATTTTATTTCTTACCCTTACTGAGCATTTGAGCTCAACCCTTTCTTATGTTTCATCATACTAGGATATGAAGAAGTCAGTTAGGAGTGACTTGTAAGAATAATCGAGGAGGCTTGGATGTTTCGAATGGAAAAAATTAGTGTTTTATTTCTTTTCAAGTAGTAAATTATTATCTTATGTATGTATCTTGTTTTGAATAATATTAAACTGATTGGTCATTTAGTACATGATTCCTCGTATCATTCCATTGTAATGTAACAAATCACCTACTCTGGGTAACTGGGGTCACGACATTACAATTGGTATTATCGGAAGTTTAGTACAATCCTTGGAAACTTGATATAGAAAAACTTTAATTAAAACACATTACACTAAAATAGACCTCGCATATTAGTGTAGAATAACTTCCTAGAATTTTTTTAATGTAGATATTTTTTGAGTTCTCTAAGCAATACATCCATGTATGGATATGAGCAGGTAGAGGTGGATTTGGCACCGAAGTACCTAGGAGTGAAAACACCATCAAGGTGTTTTGGGCTGAACACGAGGTCTCCTAGTACATGACAACATGACTTGTTGTACTCTTGTTTACGACACACTCAGTGGATTTGCTTAGGATAATTCAAATTTTATTTACAAACCATTATGAAGGATTTATGAGTATATTCTTCCTCAAGGAAAACATTTTTATGATTATGGATTATATCCATAAACTGTTCAATTTATGTTATGTGTTTTACATGTTCGGAATTATGTATTGTGGATCATAAACTAATCTACTATCTGCCATTATTTAGAAATGGCACCTAATGGAAGGAATGAAAACTGTATCAAAGCACATATTTGATATAGGTATTTCCCTCCTACTCAAGATAATTATAACAGAGCCGGTGATGCTACTGGTGTTGATCTTCTTATCACCATACAAGGATAACTCACACATGATATGAATAATGACCATATCCATATAGAGAACCCTGATCCACTACACGTAGGATCAATTTTGGACTGCTTCATGAGGAAAAACCCACAAAAAATTAATGAGAGTAAAGATCCATTGGTATCTAAGTAATGAATAAGTTCATTAGAGTAAATATTTCATTCTTTGGGGAGTAACGAAATGGAAAATGTTCTCATGGTTGTTTATCGCCTTACAGGAGTTGCAGATCAATGGTGGTAATTAATCCAATACATAAATAAAGTTGAATAAGTATTGAACATGGAATGAAGGGTTTTTAGTAAGATTTTTTTAGAAAAATAATTTCCTCGTGACCATCGAGCAGATATGGAAAGACAATTTATGAGTCTGAGGCAATAGGAGTATGAGAATGTCGCAAAGAATGATGTAACTCCCTAACCCCAGTTAGATAGAATAAGTGATTTATTAGAAAAAATTGGAATGATACAAGGAATCATGATCTGAAATACCAATCAGTTTAGTAGCTGTGGATGTACAAGATACATAAATAATATTTACATTACATCAAAATATTAATTTAACAAAACTGTGTCCCCTTTGAACACTCTTATATCCCTTATCCTATTACTGCAGGTTAATTGTAATATACTTCTTAGAATCTTGGGAAATATAAAACATAAGAAATGGGTGAACTCAGATGGATGGTAACGATTACAATATAGTAGAAACTCTCCAAAATAAATATAATAATTTATGTAAATGTATTAGACTAGAACACAAGCATATTAATCATAAACATCAGAATAATATTGAAAATGTAAATAAAATAATTCCATTTACTCATTCAAATGGGTATTCTACATGCCGAATATTCACATGTAATATCAATATCCAATTTAAAAATGATGGAATGCATAATGCAAGACTTCATCACTACATAGTAAAGGCCTTGTGCCAAAACTACAAATAACATTTTGTCAAGGAATTGTGCCAAGACACTAGTTTGTCTCATGCGACCTATATATGCATCGAGAAGCTATATCGGGCTCAACCCGTTACTTACTATGTCCAATTAATTCCTCTTATGAAAAGTTTTAAACATAACATAAACATTAGTATTAAAACTTGTATATGAAATGTCAATACATTATCCATAAACTATGAATGGTATAAATATAACACATCCATATTCAAACATATTACAAAACCTTAAAAATATTATTAAATAATTTTGTCATAATAATTCAACCATGATCAAGAATAATATCCCTTAAAGAATGGTGACATACTTGAAAATGATCAGTAAAAATCTTTGAGATAAATATCCATATTTCATTAAATGATAATTTAGATAGAGTTCCTAAAAAAATGAGATACTCTTGAATTCATATAATTGAGGTAATAAAAACAATATAACATTATGAGAATACATGGATTCATGATATACTATGTCAAAGAACAGTATATACACCAAATAAAAGTGAATTGGCGCATAAAAAACTAAGAAGTCCCAATGGAATGTATGTTGAGATGAATTCTTCTATAAAGATTGTAGCCTTAAGTTAAGGATGAATAAATTACATAATTATGTGTGAAAAATATAAATACACTCAATATGATTGGATATTCAGTGTAAATAAATCAGAGGAAATTCACTCATATTCTTGTAAGAACAACAACAATGACATGGATGCTTAACTCTATGAATAAAAGTTGAGTTAAAATTACCATTTTTGAGTTTATATCAATGACATAAGAATTTATGAATGGTTTGATTTTTTGTATCAAAATTATATCCAAACAACGGGAAGAGGGAATTACTACATAATTCAATAAATAGTGATTTCACACATAATCTTGGAGTAATGTAATCAATGAAGTTGCTGTAAAACCAAATGAGTGGAAATTGAAATTTGAAATTCCCTTACTGATTTGGTAACATACGAAACATACACCCCATGAAAGAAGGTTCATCCAATGAGGATTTAAATAACCACAAATTAATTTATAGTATGAAAATAACACAATCATGGGTTGTACATACACTACACAAAAGGTAATAGTGGAAAATATAGTATGAATCTCATAGGATTAAATGTGGGTTGAAAACTGCTCACCTTGTACTTTTCATAGGGTAGATTAACCTCCAGTATAAATGGGAAATTTTTGTTATTAAATTATACAAGAACCAAATACAGAAATATGATATCATATATGATCTTCTAATATTGCTCTGTTAATGATATTTCAATAGTATAATTTTTTTTAACTGATTCATTTTCCTTTATAGGTTTTGTTACTTAAGTCATGTTTATTATGTATAAGCTATTTTTGATTCATATCCAGAATGATATTATGTTCCTAAACATTATTTTTAATCATAAAATGAATATTATTCATGAATAATTACGATGGAGAGTGAATCCCATCGCGTTCGTGGATATGGTAAGTCATACGTATGAACGAGCGACAATAACATTATATTAATGGAAAAAACATATTTAATTAGATTTTATGTCATATATAATGAATCATTAACATAATATATTTATTATTTACATCAGTTATACTCATTATTATACCCATCCAAATAATGATGTGTTTGAATAACAATAAACACCACGATGTGCAGACGGTAAGACGAACGAACGCACATATAGTGACATGGTCATTTATAGGATGGATAGAATTACATATATGGTTTTAACATATTTATAATAACATTAAATTATTTATAATGTACCGTATTTATTATTTTGGTATTAATAAAAATTAAGGAGGAAGTGGAAGAAGAAAAGAACATTTAAGAGGGTGGTGAAATTATTACCTCTTCTTCAGGTGTTTTATTTTGTGTTGATCAAAAAAGCTTCATAGGTTTTCATTATGATAAAACTAAGGCCTCTAAGTTTAATTAAGGGATTTTGGGAAGATATTTTGGCTGGGATTGGCTGATCACAATTTCTATTGATGTGTTAAATTAAGATAAAGGGAAGTACCCTTTTATAAGAGAGGTGTTGGTAACTTTAGGAAAATCTTGAAATATTATTTTGTAATAAAATAATTTTCGGTTTCTAATGGCACCAAGATGGTTTATTTAGATGATAATATAGAGATGGGTCGAATTCCATTCAACCAATATATTTTAAACTCTTTTAGTTCACCATATTAACCTTAACTTTTATATTAAACTGTTAGTTAAAAAGTTTGACATTACAATGTCTCTATGTATTTTTATATTATATGGTTATTAAACATACTGGAACAAGACAAGAGAACCCAAAATGGTTCATTACTAATATATATATCCTTATATAAGTTATTTTGACGAACCATATATTTTTAGGAATATTATATCAAATAATAATATAGTATTTGTTTTAAAAACTCAATTATGTTAATTTTGACACTCTTTAGTATTTGATTCTTTTGAAAGCCATAAAAACATTTTCTCTTAGAATAAAATTTATTTAATCAACTATAACATGTCTTATTAACCTATGAAATTAGTTTAATTCATCAGAAGTCTCAATTTACATTTATTTGGATACATATAATATCAATTATTTTAATATATCATTAATAACGTAATTACTGCATCATCATTATGTCATAAATAAATATAATTATTTAATGTCTAAAAATTATAAATAAAAAATATTTATTTAGTAAATTCTAGTATCTTTCTAAAAAATATTTATAGTCGAATTTATCTTATGTATTACCCTATATTTAAAATTGTTTTTTTATTAAACATTGTATTTAACAATTTTTACTATTCATTAAATAAAATAATAATTAATATCCTAATCTAATCCATGTGGACCTGAAGGATCATATTTTATTCTTATGGATTTTTTGGTCTAATTAAATTTATCAATTATAATTAGGACATGTGTTAGGATAATTATAATATCATTTTTACCTTTAATTGCCCTATTTACTTTTAACTGTGGTAAATAAATGTCAAAGGTTACTATTAACCAAAAATTATTTTCATATTTTTGACCATAACATTACTTAATGATATTAACCATGTATCTTGGATTTTTTAAAAACAATTAATTGAAGTGGTAAAATTATGTTTTATGAAAATTTGCAAAAGCTCCTAGAATGTGGGTAAAAGACGGTAAAATGTTCAATAAATTTTTATACATATAATTTTATTATGAAATTGATATAATGAATTAAATTAAACTAATATAAGTATTATTTATATATTTTGACTTAAAATAAATAAAAAATAAATAAATAATAATTTAAATAAAAACTCAATTTTAAAGTGTTTTTCACTATTGATAATAAATTAGAATATTTTTAGAAAAATACCAAAAATTTACTCTAAAATAATTTTGATATTACAAATTCAAAAATGAATTCAATTTTACCAAATTCAAAACATAGAAGTTGAATTAATTAATTTAAAATTAATTCCTGTTGTCAAAATCGAATAACGGGTTTTAAAAACTTAAAAACATTCAAAAGATTGACAAGTATTTATGTCAAATTTAAAAGTTAAATTATTTATAATGACCTAAATTGTATTAAGTGATATAAATATAATCTAATTATAATTACAAGGAATTAAAATGCATAATTTTACACTATAAATTATTTCTATTAAGAAAGTTGTTTTGAATTAAAATTTAGTATTTTTTACTCATCAAAATATGAAAGTTATCAGAAAAGTACCAAAACATTATCCAAAATAAATTTTTATCTCTCGAGTATAAAAAAGAATTTAATTTCATTAAATTGAGTTTATAATATTTTCCAATATTGGTTTTAAAAAGGGGTTGCAATTAAAAGGGGTTAAAATTTCTTTTTTTGAAAAACACATCTTTTATATTAAATAATGATGTTGTTCTTATATTATGTCTAAGAAACACATAATATGGATTTTAAAATTATATGGAGTATATAAAATTCAAAATTTAGTTAATAATTTTCATAACGGATTTTTGAGAGATAGTTTGGTAAGTCGTGGTGTGCTCGAACTCGGTATTCTGTGTAACACAATCTATTGAATTGCATTAATGAAAATAACATACTATGATATCTTGGAGACTTACATTATTCCCACTTTTGGGAAAATGAGTCCTTGAAATTTTAAATTTGGGCTTGGGAATTTCATTGAAAGTCCCACATCGGAAAAAGAGTCAATAAAAATATCACTTATAATAATGAAAGAGAAGTACCAAGTTCACCCGAGATAACTCGTACTAGGAATATATGTAGAAAACATGTGTATGGAAGTCAAACCATGTGTCAAGTTCTGATGTAGAGTTATAGAAAACATGATCTGGAGAAAACTAACAATAAGAAAACCACGAACTTGTGATGGGAAAAATGGTCATTAGATTCCCAGTAATAAAAGTAAACGGACTACATTTTTTGTTTTATGTTCCATTTCATATTTTTGATGAATTTATTTATGTTATTGACTAAGAACATAACGAAAGAGAATTACTTTTTAAGGAGAGTCCCATACTTTTATAAATATCTACCACTAACTCATCGTTTTTTCAAACAATGAGTATTCAAGATGACTTGGTCACACCAGAAGTGGTAGAATCAACATCAGGAGAATAAAATAATCCAAAAAGGAGATAAAATATATTTACCTTGTATTTAGAGATTTACCAATACCAAAATGGTCAGTACAATATCAGATGATCCCCAGAAAGTATAATCCTTTAGAGAAAGAAATGCAAATATTAGTTTCTAAAATTAAACCAACAATACCCAATGTTCAATAAATACCATTTTATAAAAACTTTTCCTTAAAATCATTTAATATAATCTGAACTAATATTGAAATAGAAAACATAGAAAAATTTGATTATATAGTATTCTATTTTAAATTGTTTCTCCAAATAACATCGACTACTCTTAATGTCAAAAACATAAATGTAATTGACCTAATCACATATTATCTATGATAGGTTAATAATTGCCAAAAATATCCCAAATTGTAATAAGTCCACAAAAAATATATAAACATCCACCATTACACCTCAAATGAAATCCCATAGTATTCTATTTTCCATAGATATATAGTGTTCCCAAGAGAGCGATCATCTTCCAAAATAGTGTTCATCTCTTAATCACCAAATAATATTTCTATACTAAGGATATCCATTTGATAAGACATATGATCTCAAATCAACGTTTTATTGATCAATAAAATAATTCAACTAAACATTATTAGTCACACTAACCAGGGACATCACGTAGTCCAGTGGTAGGTGATAAATCCCAATCACACTCTCGATGTAGGTTTGACACCCATAGCATTGATCGATACAATGAGTGGTCACACGGTCTCCATGTTATCCTTTATCAGAAACAATATTTTATAAAATTCCCAAAATATGATAAATTTCTCAAAATAACCATAACTAAATTTCACCACAAATGTTATCTCATTCCTCACATTTTCATCCAAAAATTTAATAACATGTAATTTCCTCAAATTCAAGGGTCAAATAAACTTAAATAGTTATTTATAGCTATTATCAGAAAATAATATATAATTCTTCCCCAAATAGAATTTTCACAAAACAAACTCTAGGGTTACACATATAAGAGAAAATTCCTCCAAATTAATCCTATCAACAAAGAGAAGTAATACTTTTAAACATTTATCCATCCATTTATTTCCACCTAGGTTCTTCCATGACCAATAAGTTATCCCATAGAATAAGTAATTCACTCAGGTAATGGACATGTCCCTTACATTTACGGAAAACTAATGTAAATGTATTCTTGTAATAATTATTTTCTTCTGTTGTACTCTTCATTTTTTCTCAACAATTCATTACATTATCTCCTTATTTTACACACATAAAGCATTTCTTTGTTCTATTGAGACACATTACAAGGTTCCCCCTTCCACATTTATTTCATAGGGGAAATTGAGCATTATTTTCTCCATGCTCTCCAATGTCAGAGCACTTATCATTCACCACATTTCTCTTCTTTTTGGGGTGCATGAGTTGGTTAATCTATATGTTGTTGATCATATTTTTGGAAAAATGATTCAACATGAACATGAAATATTTTTCACCTATAAGAACTAAATTTTGTTTCTCATTTCCAGCACTGTCCCCAACTTTTACATCATGTTCAATGTTTCTATGACTTCCTTGGAATCCAGCCATTGGCTAACACATGAAAGAATACTGTGAGTCATAAAATCATTTAGAGAATATCATAACACCTTATTTTCAATCTAAAACTCCTTATTATTAACCAAGGTTATTTATTATCATCTTATATAAAAATTTATCAAATAGGTTTGTAAATAAAATGTTAATTATTCAATGAATATCTACTAGGAGTGTCCTAACCAAGAGGGCCATAAGTCCGGTTGTCATGTACTAGGATAACCCAGGTCAAGCCCGAAAATCCATGTCAGAGTTTTCGCTATTAGATACATATGTTCCAGAGCTGCCTCTACCTTCTCGTATCCAGATAGGGATGTATTTCATGGAAACCCTCATAATATTTACTTTAACAACAGTTTTTGGATGTTCTTCTATACTAATCCTTAGTGTCTATAATAGGGTACTTTTTTCTAATCATTATTTTTCTAAATCTAGCTTCCATGGTATTTACTAAACACCCTCCAATACCAAATGTAACACCACAACCCCAATTAACTAGAATTGGTGCATTATCAAATAACATGATAATGATACAAGAAATCATTTCCATGAAGACCGATCAGTTTATTATCCATAGAAGTACTAGATACATACATATGTTTTACATGGAATCATAAAATAAAAAAACAAGGTGTCTCATTTGAAAAATCATATATCCCATATTCTATTCCTGCAGGTTAATTTTAATATACTACTTTTAATCCTTAAAAAATAAAACATAATAAATGGGTGATCTCAGATTCTCAGTGAAGATAACAATATAGCAGAAACTATCAAAATAAGATTAAACATTTAAGGTAAAGTATAAGACTATAACACAAGCCTTTTAAACATAAACATTAGCATAATATAGAAAAGATAAATCAAATAATTCCATTTACTAATTTATAAGGATATTCTACTAGCCGAATAACCACATGTAATATCAGTATCCAATGTCATAATAATGGAATGCATAATTCGATACATCATAACAACTCAGTCAAGGCCTCGTTCCAAAACATAAAATAAGTATTTTTAAGGCCTTGGCCCAAGACACTAGTTTGTCTCATTAGACCTATAGATGCATCGAGGAGCTATATCTCGATCCACCCGTAACATAATAATTCAAATTCATTCCACATATAAAAATGATTAAACATAACATTATCATTCTTATTAAAACTAGTATACTAAATGACAATATTTTATCGATAAACCATAAATTGTATATAAATAACACATCCACAGTTAATCTTATCACAAAAATAGAAATAGAGTATGAATGATTTGTATCATAATAAATAAACCTTGATCATGATTAATATCTCATAATGGATGTTGACATAGTTGAAAAATGACCAGTAAAAATCTTTTAGAGAAATATCTCTTTTTCATGAAATCATTTAAAAGCCACACTATTTATCAATAAGCTATTTAAAGGTGATTTTTGAATCAAAGTGTCCCATACCAATTTGAATATTTATAAGGAATTTCAACTGTAAAACATTAATGTATATATAAATAAAACCTTATAACAATTTTGACAACATTGGCATTAATAAGAATGATTAGAAGAATAAAATTTTAAAACATTTAAAATGATATTTTAGTTATAGTTCCTAACCAAATAAGAGATGTTTGAATAAAAATAACTGACATAATATACACTTTATAATATAATTGGAATAAAGGGATTCATGATATACTATGTCAAAGTACAGTATATACACCAAATAAATGTTAATTGGTGCATAACAACAAAGAAGTCTCAATGGAGTGTATGTTGAGATGAATTTTTTTTAAAGACCATATCCTTACGTTAAGGATAAATAAATGAAATAATTATGTTTGAAAAATATAAATACACTCAATATTATTGCATATTCAGTGTAAATAAATCAGAGAAAATTCACAGATAATCTTGTAAAAACAACACCAATGACATGTATGTTACACTCAATGAATAATAATTGAGTTAAAATTACTCTTTTCCTGATTATATCGATGACATGAGAATTTATCAATTGTTTGATTATGTGTATCAAAAGTATATCCAAAAAAGGGGGAGTGTAAATTATTACATAAGTAAATAAAAAGTGATTTCACACATAATATTGGAGTAATGTAATAAATGAAGTTTGCGTAAAACCGAATGAGTGGAAATTGAAATGTAAAATTACCTTAATGATTTGGTAACATACTAAACATAAACCCCATGAAATCAATATCATACAATGATTATTTATATACCCATTAATTAATGTATATTTCTCAAAAAAAAATACAGGCATGGGTAGTACATACACCACACAAAAGGTAATAATGGAAAATATAGTATGAATCTCACGGGATTAAAAGTGAGATGAAAACCCCATAACTTGTACTTTTACATAGTTTAAGGTAGGTTAAAATACTTTATAATGGTGAAATAATTGTTATTAAAATATAAAATAACCAAATACAATAAAATTATATCATATATCATCTTCTAATATTTCATTGTTATTGATATTTTAGTAATATCATTGTTTTTGTGGTTAACTGATTCGTTTTACTCTATATTTTTTGTTACGTTAGTCATGTTTGTTATGTATAGGATGTATTCAATTAATATACAGAATGATATTAAGTTATTAAACATTATTTACAATCATAAAATGATAATTATTCCTGAATGATTATGATGGGGAATGAATCTCATATCGTTCATGGAGACAGTAAGTCATACGTACGCCCGAGGGACAATATCAGTATATTGATTGTGAAATCCTATGTAATTAGAAGGTATATCATATATACAGAATCATTAAAATGTTATATTTATTATTTACTTTTGTTATACTTATTATTATACCCATCCAAATAATGATGTGTTTGAAAAAAAACAATACCACGACGTGGAGACGATAAGCCGTACATACGCAATTACGGTGACTTTATCATTTTTTGGATGGAAATAATAATGAATATGGCTGTAACATATTTATAATAACATCAATATATGTATATGGTACTAGATTTATTATTTTTTATTGAGACATAAAATAAAGAGGAAGTGGAAGAATAAAAGAACATGAAAAAGGGTGTTGAAATTATTACCACTTCTTCGGGTGTTTCCTTTTGAGTTGATCAAAAGAGCACTTTTGGTTTTCTTTATAATCAAAATAAGTCCTCTAGTTTTAAGTGAGGGAATTTGGTAAGGTAAATTGGTAGGTGTTGGCCAAGACAAATGGCTTTGGAGGTGTTAGATTAAGATAAGGGGAAGTACCCATTTATAAGAGAGGTGAGGGTTACTTTAGGAAAAGATTGATATATTATTTTATAATAAAATAAATTTATGTTTATAATGGATCAAAAATAATTTATATATTAGATAAGGTGGTGATGGGTCGAAAAACATTCAACCAATGGGTTATACACAGGTTTATGTCACCATATTAACCTTATTATTTACATTTAACACTTTGTTAAATAGTTTGACATTTACCATGTCTCTTTGTATTTTTATATTATATGGTTAATAAACATACTATAACAAGCCAAAAGAACCCCATGTTTTTAATTATTAATATATATAACTTCATATATGTCCTCTGGCAGAACCTAATATTTTAAGGAATATTATATCAATTAATAATATAGTATTTGTTTTAAAAACTCAATTATGTCAATTTCGACACTATTTAGTATTTAATTTTTTGGAAACTCATTAAAATGTTATCAATATAATAAAATTTATTTAATAAACCCTAACATGTAATATTAACCTATAAAATTAGTGGAATTCATCTAAAGACTATATTTACATTTATTTGGACATTTATAATAATAATTATTTTAATCATTCATTAATAATGTAATTGCTGCATCATCATTCTGTCATAAATAAATTTTATTATTTAATTTCTAAAAATTTATATAAAATATCATTATATAGTAAATATTTTTATATTTTAAATGAATATTTATATATAAATTTATCTTATGTATAACTCTATATTAAAAATGGGTTAGTTATTAAACATTAAATTTATCACTTTTAACTATTCTATAAAAAAATAATATTAAATGTTTTAATCTAATACAAGTGGACATTAAGGATCATATTTTATTCCTATAGTTGTTTTTGGTCAAATTAATGTTATCCAATAGAATTAGAAGACGTCTTACGCTAATTATAATATCACTTTTACCTTTAATTACTCTATTTACTTTTAACCGTGATAAATAAGAGTCAAAAGTTAATATTGACCAAAAATTATTTTCATCTTATTGAAATGAATTTTACATAATGATATTAACCGAGTCTCATAGATTTTTGAAATTAATTTCACAGAAGTGGTAAAATTATGTTTTATGTAAATTTGCAATCGCTCCTAGAAGGTGGGTAAAAGATAGTAAAAAGTTCAATAAAATTTTATAAATAAACTATAATGATAAAATGACTACAATAAATTACATTGAACCCATATAAGTATTTTATATCTATTTTTAGTTAAAATAAATTTAATGAAAATAAATAATTATTTAAATAAAAATTCAGTTTTAAACAATAACGCAGTGTTTTTCACTATTTATCAAAAAATTGAATGTTTTTAGAAAAATATGAAAACATGTCCTATGATACTTTTGATATTCCGAATTCAAAAATGAATTATATTCTACCAAATTAAAAAATGGAAGTTTCAATAATTAATTTAAAATTAATTTTTGTTTTTCAAAACCGAAAAGTGGTTTTTTAAAAAGTTAAAACTATCAAAATATTGACATGTGTTTGTGTCAAATTTAAATGTGAAATTACTTATAATGACTTAAATTGTACTAAATGAAAAAATATTATCTAATTATACTTCCAAAACATTAAAATTCATAATTCAGCACTATAAATTATATAGATTAAAATGACTCTTTCAATTAAAATTTAGTAATTTTCAGTATTCCTCAAAATATGAAAGTTATTAGAGAAGTACAAAAACATTATTCAAAATAAATTATTATGTCCCAATTTTACGGAATAATTTAATTTCATTAAATTTAATATATAAAAGTGTAAAATATTGGTTTTGAAAAGGGATTTCAATTAAAAGGTTGTAAAATTACATTTAAAAAAACTATTTCATCTGAAAAAATGAATTTGTTCTTAAATAATATCTAAGATATACATAATATGGATTCTAAAAATATATGGACTATATAAAATTCAAAATTCAGTTAATATTATTCATAACCACTTTTTGAATGGCTAGTTTAGTAAGTAGTGGGGCGCTCGAACTCAATGTTTCATGTTGTGAAATCTATTGAATTACTTTTAAAAAAACTAACTTACTATGAAATCATGTGGTGTTACATGTGATGATAACATTTTAAGGTTATAAAGGCTTGCCTCATATTATATACATAACCCATGATGTATGATTGATCATTTTTTTGATGGGTTTAAACCATTACTCTGTCGAGAATTAGTGAACAATCCATCTCATCCTATGAAGATATTATCTCATGTGCTCTCAAGATCTGTTGAACACTATAGGAAAGGAAATAAGGAAACAGTGAAGAAGGGAAGTGTTTAATTTTTACCCTTAGATAATTGTTGAAGAATCCTAGTGCATCTTTAAAATGAAAATGAGTATGCTACAAATGTGGAAGGAAAGTCCATCTATCTAGTGGTGGTAAGGGGAATAAAAAAGATACCAATGTTCAATGACACAATTACAGGGAGATGGGACATTATGAAAATGAATTTCCAAAGTATCATGGAAACATGCCTCAAAAAAGTCTAGGGGATCAAGGACATGTTTATGTGATCACTATTGTTGATGTTGATTCTCCGAAAGATGTGGTAGCTTGTAATTTAATGGTTTCCTCAAGTTTAGCCAATGCTATATTTGATTTTGGATCATCGTAGTGTTTCATATCTTCCTCATTTGGTAAGAAAATTAGATATTTATAATTTTATTTGACAAGGTATTTGTTAGTAAAATTTCTTAAGGAAAGTATCATTGCAACAATATTTTTTGAATTAATCCCTAATAAGGAAAAAACATTATTTATCTGCTGATTTATTCGTCATACCTAGGATTGAATTTGATATGATCCTCGGTTTTGATTTGATTCTAGACCATGATGTGAAAATTTACTACAACAAAAAGGACGTTACAATTCTTGATGACAATAAGGAATGCCTTATCATTAGAGGAGAAACGTCACCATCTGATTCTTATATAGATCCACCCCCTGTAGCTCTACTAAATTAAATTATTGGAAAGGATGAAAATGAAATAATTAGGGGTGAGGAAAAGAATATTGAAATTGAGGACGTACCTATTGTGAAATAATATGTTGATTTTTTCAAGAGGATTCACCTAGAAATCCTCCAGAACGTGAATTTTAGTATATCATTGATTTAATTCACTGTTCAAGGCCCATAAAAGAAACCTAATAGAATGTAAACTATATAATTAGTTTAAGTAAATAATCAACTACATAAATTGAGTAATAAGAGATTTATTTTCTCCAGTGTTTCTCCATGGGGATCCCCTGTCCTTTTTGTTAAAAATAAAGGCAATTCTATAAGGATGTGTGTTAACTACATAGAGAGTAATGTCATAATAATAAAGAACAAGTGTCCCCTACATCACATGGATGATTTATTTGGCCAACTTCATAGCACTAAATATATTTCAAAGATTGACCTTTGATTTGGATATCATCAGTTGTGTGTGAAAAAGGAAGACATTCTGAAAGCAGCATTTCAGACCAGGTAAGTGCATTACGAGTTTAAAGTAATGCCTTTTGGATTGACTTATTCACCCTATGTCTTCATGGATCTAATGAATAGAGATTTCACGGAATATATTTAGAACATTATAGTGGAATTCATTGATGATATCTTTGTATACTCCAAAGGCTACGAAGATCATGGATATCACTTTTTCATTATTCTAATGACTCTTATAAGAAATGAATTATATGGGATGTTTATCAAGTGTAAATTCTGGCATTAAGTGATTTATTTTCGGGGCCATATTGTCTCTATGTATGTAATATCAGTTGATCCGTAAAAGACCATGGAAATCCGAGAATGGACAGTAGCAATGAGTATAACTGAGGTACATATTTTTATTGGTTTAGTAGGTTATTATCAAAGTTTCTTCCATAATTTTGCCTAGGTGGCTAACCCTTTAACCAAGCTCACACGTAAATGGGATAAATTTGTTTTGACAAAATAGTGTGAAGAATTTTTTGAAGAACTAAAAGGATGATTATTCAATTCTCTTATCTTGAAACTACCATCTGGGAACGATGAGTTTGTTATTTATAGTGAATTTTCAAAGAATGGGCTTGGTTGTGCCCTTATGTAGACTGATATAGTTATTATATATACATCAAGACAACTAAAAATTCATGATAAAAACTATCCCACTCATTATCTTGAGTTAATAGCTGTAATCATCTCTCGGATGATATGGAGACACTATCTCTATGGTGAAATATGATAGATTTATACTTTTCACATCAGTTTGAAGTATATTTTCTAACCAAAATTACTAAAAAAGAGGAGAAGGAGATGTCTTTAACTACTTAAGGATTACGATTGCACTATACACTATGACATGCTGATGGAAAATAAGGTGGCAGATGCATTGATCAGAAAGGATAATGGAGTTTTGAACAAAATGAGAGTTGAAAGGGATCCTATTTTCATGGATCTTGTAAATATGGGTATGGTAATAACCATGGAAGGTGTAACATCAATACCTTTTCAAATATTTTCCCAAACAACATTAATAGAAAGGATAAAAAAAATGAGACTGATGATGAGGTGTTTCAAAAGAATATTAAAGCTGAAAATGGCGGTAGATTGAGTGCATTAGTATATGAATATGGAATTTTGAACGCTGGGAAGGGAAATTGTGTTCCTGATATACCTAATCAAAAATGAGAATTGTTGGATGATGCTCATATCTATAATTTCCCTATAGAAACTAGTACAGCCAAATGTATATACATTTGAAGGAACATTTTTGGTGTAGATTTTGTGTCAAGTTGTATGGTTTGTAATCAAGTGAAAGTTGTAAGACAACATCTTTGGGATTCATGGAACCTCTTCCCATACCATAGTGGAAATATGATGATATTATGATGGAATTTTTCATGGGGATACAAAAGACACCTAGAAGGAATGATGTATTATGGTTAATTGTTGATCATCTCATCAAGTAAACACATTTTCATGATATAAGAAAGGATTTACCACTTGAATGTTTAACAAGACTGTATATTAATGAAGTTGTTAGACTTGATGGAGTACCACAATTGATTGTTTCTAATAATGATCCTCATTTTACATCAATATTCTAGAAAAGACATTAGAAATCCCTAGATATTGATCATTTTTTCAGCACTGCCCAACACCTTCAAACTGATGGACAATCAAAATGGATTAATCAAACATTATAAGACATGTTGATATCTTGCTCACATGACTTTCAAGGTTTGTCGGATCAATATTTACCCCTGTAATAATTTTCCTATAATAATAGCTTCCATTCAAGTATTTACATGGAAACTTATGAAGCGTTATATGGAAATAAATGCCGCACACCAATTTTTTGGACGATGTTTGTGGAAGAAAACTCATAGGCCCTGATCTTGTTGATGAATCGATGGAAATTGTGAAGGTTATCCTAACCCACATCAAAGTACCTCAATGAAGGAAGAATAGATAGGCCTATAAACGAAAGTATGATTTTTAATTTTAGGTAGGTGATCAAGTTTCTTTGACAGTATCTCCATAGAAGGGAGTTATACGATTTGGTAAGAAGGTTAAATTAAGTTACAGGTACATCAAACCTTTCAAAATTATTGAACAAATTGGGGATGTATCTTATAGTTTGGAAAGACCTCCAAGTCTCTCTAAAGATCACAAAGTGTTCCACGTATCACTATTGAAAAAACACACACTTGATCCAACACATTTACCCACATATGAGGAAATTGAACTGGAACCTGATCTGTCTTATTGTGAAATTTTTGTCAAGATTCATGATACCAGAGAACCAAGTGTCGAATAACCGTATGACTCATCTGGTAAAATTTATATGGAGAAACTATAAGATAGAAGAGGCAACATGGGAACCATAGGAACTTATGATGAAGAACCACCGTAATCTTTTTGCATGGTAGTATTCTAGAATTTTCATGGG
The DNA here is from genome assembly GCA_963277665.1 of Viscum album. Lineage (NCBI taxonomy): Eukaryota > Viridiplantae > Streptophyta > Magnoliopsida > Santalales > Viscaceae > Viscum > Viscum album. Next base: position 550,780,349 of record OY728125.1, on the reverse strand, counting down.
CGAAATTATTAGAAGGAGAAAAGAATGTAACACCCCAAGATTACATGGTATGTTTCCCAAGGAATAATGCAATAGCATGCACTTCACACAACTTCGAGATTCAAACACACCGAGACCAATCAAATTAGCCGTTATGAATAGTAATACCGACTTTTTGACATTTTAAATTTTTTATTTTTCAAAATGGACTTTATTTTTTATTTCAGAATATCAAAATTAGTTTAGGGTGAATTTTTTGTTATTTTATGAATACATTCAATTTATGATAAATAGTGAAAACACTACATTATTGGTTAAAACTGATATTCTATTTAAATAATAATTTGATTTATTTAAATTTATTTAATTTCAGAATAGATACATAATACCTATATATTTTCAATGTAATTCATTAATGTTATTTTATAATATGTTTAGATATATAAGAATTTTATTAATGTTTTTATCGGATTTTACCCACCTCTTAGGAGAATTTGAAAATTTTCCCAAAAATATATTTTACCACATCTGTGACTTAAAATTCAGAAATTCGAGAGACACAGTTAATATCAGTCAAAGAAATGTTGATCAATACGATGAAAATATTTTTTTTGGTGAATAGTAACTTTTGACTTTTATTTACCACAGTTAAAAGTAAATAGGGAAATTAATGTTTAAAATGAAATCATAATTACCCATAAAATTGTCCTAATTCTATTGGATAAGTATAATATGACCCAAAAAATCCATAGAAATAATATATGATCCTATTTTTTCAACATTAATTAGATTAGGACATTTATTATTATTTTATTTAAAGAATATTAAAATGAGTAAAATTCATCGATAAATAAATAAACAATTTTTAATATAGGGTTACACATAATATAAATTCAACAATAAATATTCATTATAAATATATATATATTTCCTATATAATGGTATTTTATTTATAATTTTCAGAAATTAATTTATTTTATTTATATATGACACAATGATGGTGCAGTAATAACCTTATTAAAGAAATATTAAAATAATTGATATTATAATTATCCAAATAAATTAAAATTGATAATTCTATTGAATTACACTAATTTTAAAGGTTAATATGATATGTTAGGGTTGTTTAAATAATTTTTCTTCAAGGTGATAAATATTATATAGATTTAAAAAAATCATATACTAAATAGTGTCAAAATTGACATAATTGTGTATCTAAAACAAATACTATATTATTAGTTGATAAAATATTCATAAAAATATAATGTCAATACAAAGGAGTTATATGAGGTTATATATATTAATAATAAACCACTTGGGGTTCTCTTGGAATTTTATAGTAGGTTTATTAACCATATAATATAAAAATACAAATAGACATGGAAAATGACAAACTATTTAACTTAGAGTTAAATCTAACAATAAGGTTAATATGGTGAACTAAAAATTTCTAAAACCTAGTTTTTGAGCTGTTTTTGATCCATACCCACCATATCCTAGAAATAAATCATTTCGGAGCCATTAGAAAACGAATATAAATTTATTATGAAATGCTATTTTAAGATTTTTCTAAAGGGACCCTCACCTATCTTATAAAAGGGAACTTATCCTTCTCTTAATTTCATACCTCAAAATCCTTTTGTCTTGGAAAAACCCAGCCAAAATGTCTTCCCAAATTCTCTCACATGAACCTAAAAGTTATAACTTTATTAGAAAGAAAACCTATGGATCCCATTTTATCAACTCAAAAGGAAGCACCCGAAGTAAAGGAAATAATTTCTCAACCCTATTTCATGTTCATTTTTTCTTCCAATTACTCTTTCAATGTTGTTTCCATACCAAAATAATAAATCATTTACCTTCTACATTCTGTGATGTTATTATAAATATGTTACAACCATATTATTTATTCAATCCATCCTATAATTGACAAAGTCACCATACGTGTGTACGTATGGTTTACTGTCTCCACGTCGTGGTGTAGTTTGATATTCAAACACTTCATTATTTGGATGGGTATAATAATGAGTATAACATATGTAAATAATAAATATAACATTTTAATAATTCTATATATATGATATACCATCCAATTACATATGATTTCACCATCAATATAATGATATTGTTGCTCATGTGTACGTATGGATTACCGTCTCCACGAAAGCGATGAGATTCATTTCTCCATTGTAACCATTCAAGAATATTTTACATTCGATTATTTAAAATAATGTTTAAGAAACATAATATCATTCTATATATTAATCAAATACATACTATCCATAAAAATGAATTATGTAACAAAACATATAATGGAAAACGAATTAGCTAACACCCAAAACGACGATGATACTAAAATAATATTAACAAAGAAATATTTGAAGATCTTATATGATATCAAATTTTTTATATGGTTCTTGTATAATTTAGTAACAATGATTTTACTTTTATAAAAAAGGTTACCATACCCTCGACCAAGGAAACGTACTAGGTAAGGGTTAATTTCACAACCTCTTTATCATCCGAGGTTGTTTTTACGTATGTTTCTACTTTGACCTCTTTATCATCAACATCTATGTTTTATTAAAAATGTATTTGAAAACATTTTTATTATTTACTATAATATGGGTTAAAGGCATTTATTCTCTTATTTGACCTTGAATGTTTTGATAGAATCTCTTTTTCGTATTCCAAAGAAGGTACTTTATGTCCTTTTTTGTCAAAATTAAGGTAAGATTGGTTTTATAACTTTTACGGTCGGTTCTGCTATTTTCTTCCATTTTAACATCATCAAAGCTTCCCTTACAATCCTATTAAAATATTTTATAAATAATCATTTTCTTTTATAATTATGATACTCTTAAATGATTTCAAAGAAGAAAGATATATTTCTCTAAAATTGTTTTTATTTAATCTATTTCAACAACCATTGATATATTTTATAGTTGTTTGAAGTTGATTTTTTATTAGAAAAATAATCCATATTGTATTTAAGGTTTTGTTCTATGTTTGACTGTATATGTATTATTATTTTTCCATTCATTGTTTATGTTTAATGTTTTGACATTTTGAATGATAGTTTTAATATGAATGTTTATGTTATGTTTAAACCTTTTTATATGAGAAATTTATTGGACTTAGTATGTGACAGGTGGAGACCGCAATAGCTCCATGGTGAATTGGTAGGTCTCCTGAGACAATTAGACGTGGAATTGGATGAGGGCTTTCCCAATTTGATATATGGTTTTGGTCAAGACCTTAATCATTTTTAGACATCATGGCTGAGGCCTTAATAAGATGTTTCAGAATGTCTGGCATTATACATTTCTCATTATGAAAATAATAATGATGGTTCATGTGGTTATTCTACATGTTTAATACCCCTGACGTTGTTTTATTGTGGAATTATTTACTCAGATCATATTCCTACCATAACGTGTTAATGTCAATTATTTGTAAAGGCATGTGTTTTTATTTATTCACCATGCCTAATGTTTATGTTATCTTATACTGTATCGTGAATCCTTACTAAGAATTTGAGCTCACACATTTCAAATGTCACATTTTCCATGAATATGAATAAGTTAGTTATAATTTACTTGCAAACATAATCTATGAAGCAAGGCTGTATCTAATGGAAAAAATTTGTGTGGTATTTATTTTCATGATATAGATGTTGAACATATATATGTATCTTCTTTCCAATAATACTAAACTGATCAGTCTTTCGGGACATGATTCCCTGTATCATACCAATGTTTTGTAATAAAGGACTGACTCTGGGTAACCGGTGTCTGGGAATCACATTATCATTGTTTATTTTTTGATATCCCAATTTTAGTACTAACATACCTAGATATATCATGTTTTTCCTAGTTTTATATGATTCAATTCTAGATATTAGTTTTATAACGTTAATGATGATTAATTATCTTGTATCTCCTTATATAGTCAAGGCACTAGAAAATGGGTTTTCACATGGAGTGTCCAATGTAGAGTAATTATCATGTAAATTGGTTTGGATTTCATTATAGTTCAGCATATTGTTCTCCACAATCGTACATATGATCTTCTTCTTATGACATAAGTAGTTTTCCATTATTTTTATCACTATTTTTTTAATACTTATGGATATATTGTGTTTATTAATCATATTTATTTTAATTAAAAATAAATTATAACTTTACATGGTGATTTATTTTCTAAATGGGATATTTATTTTCTTTGTGGTATAGTTAGGATGATTTTCATGTTTATAATATTTCTTTTATATCATTATTATAATTTTCTTAATAGTCATGTATTTGATATGGTTTTTTATTTTTATATATTCATTGTTTTTTGAAATATAAATTTATTATAGTTTAATATTAGTATTAATTAAATGTAATAATTTTAAATATATATCTCTTCCTAAGAAAAACAATTTTTTATTTACTACATCAAAATGGATTTTCCTTATATTTTTCAAATATTATCCAATATGGTTTTTTAGGTATAACCTAATTCTGAAAAAATAATTCATATTTTTTCATTTCAATATGAAACATAAATAAATAATTATTTCATATTTTATTTTCTAGATAGTATTTTATGACCATAAAATAAAATGGTGGACATATATTCATGGTGGTGTCCTATGACACTCATTGCACAAACCCAATATATAATCATTGGAATATAGGAATATCTACGATGCTTGTTGTTAGTGATATGTTAGAGTATTTTACGTTTATATTTTTATAAGCTCTTTAATTTTTTATAGGTGGTGATGGGAAATATAGGAGACCTTATTTCAAGTGGTATAAGAAGTTTTTTTATGTTGAGTTCAAATACCAACAATGTAAATATAATTTTCCATTTCATTATAGTATAAATTTTGTCCTTAAATGTTGATTACATACTTGTTACCAATTTATTATTATTTTATATTATTATTGAATATGGTATGTCACTATATTCTTTAATTTAATTACCATCGAAAATTTTGTAGATGAGAAGAATTTATAATATTTTTATGGTCTTTCTATTCAGGTCAGATCTTCATTTATCTACACTATTATGATTCAATATTGTATCATATCATCATTTTTTTCATGGATCATGATAAAAATAATAACAATAAATGTTAAAATTTGAGATGAAACCCAACAATATTCATAATTATCCTATTTTTTGTACATGGTAATGTTATGAGGAAATAATATGATTAAGTAGCGTTAATGAAAATTTTAATGTGTTTTCGTTACATTAAATTTTAATGTTGAGGTTCTTCTAAGATTATTCCCCATTATATACGATATTAATTTTTATATATATATATTTTGAATTGTTTCAAATTGAATGGAATATTTTTAATAATTTTATGTTTTCTCTAATGGTTATTCACATAAATATAATTTAATTAAAATATCCTTTGATATATTTGAATTTATTTGTCATTGTGTTTTCTGTGATATATATGGTGATTGATTTATTGTTGATTTAAATAAGTAATATTTTATATTTTAAATTATAAATTAAATATTAAATTTATTACATGAAAATATTATTTTGAATACTTTAATGAATAAAATATATAAATAGTTGATTATAATTTTGGGATTATGGATTCAATTTATCTTAATTTTTAAAAAAAATTATGATTATATTTATTTTAAACAAGTTATTTTTATAATTATGATGTAATATTTTAAATGAGACGATAAAATATTCAAAATGTGGGAATTCTGTAATATCTAGGAAAAGTGGATTCAAAATTCATTTCAATAATATTGATAATATAGGGAATTTATCTTATCTCTAAATTTTTTGTTTTTTCTTTTCTTTATTTGTAGGATATTAAAATGTGTTCATTTTAGTGTATAGATATGTTATTTATGAGATATGATTGATTTTGAAAGAAACATTTCATGTGTGATGATTTGATAAAATGTGAAAAAGATCACATAAATTTTAAAATCACTAAATATTTTTTAAATCTTATTTTAAATGACTTAAAATAGTGGATAACAAGATGAAATGGGGTTTTAGGTTACTATTACATATTAGTTTATCTCATTTATAATTATTCATTATTATGTATTATATTTTTTAATGTGTCAAATATTAATCAAAAGCATGTTCACATATAAAAATTAATATCTTGGAAGTTTCTCTTCATGTAATTTTGGATTTTAATTGGTTTTCATTTTATATATCAAAAAATTCTTACCCTATAGCAAATATAAGATAATAATTCATGATTTTATTTTAAATCAATTGGTAATTTTAATTACATGAAATCTAATATTTTTTTTTAATGAAATTGTTTTAGAAAAAATTATTCGAAATTTCTTTGAAATATTATTTCCTTTTGAAATATTTTAATAATGTCTATATATAAATCATGGTAATGTTAATTTATATTTTGAGGATAAAACATAATTAGTATATTTCTATTTTGAATTAGTGTATATGTATATAATTGTATCTCAATGGAAAATGTTTTTAGTTTATATTCACTGATTTAGATAGGAATGAGTTTTTGATAAATTAAATTTGGATGTGGTCTTCATTATGAAAAATATTTACCAGATTTTTGATGAAGAATGTTATATAATCCTAACATTTTAATTTTTTAACGTACCCTTTATGTTAAATTATGCATATATTTTCATAATATTTCTAAAAGTGATGTTATGTAGTTTGAGGGAAATAATGAACTATTTGGGTGTCTCAAGATGATTATTTTGATATATATATATATATATATATATATATATATTACATAGAGAGATATGTAAAATATTTTTTAAATGATTAAGGATATAACATTTATTTTTTGGGGGGTATTCATTTTATGGTTATGTTTTGTAAAAACATGATTTTGATGTTTATGTATAGTTAAAAAAGAAAAAGTATTTCTCTAATTTCCATTTATTTAATATATGTTATACTCACACATGACACATTTGAAATAAATACCTATTTGTGTGAGATAATATTTACAAAAAAAATTCTTTCTATGGTAAATTTATTTTAAGATAATTTATTGAGTTATTTTTTTTGGATTCAGGATTGCTTATTTTGGTAAGGGAGGATATAATTGAGGATTCATTTCACGTGAAATGTGTTGATTAAACATTATTGTGTTTAATGACCCCTAATATTAACATATATTAGGACACATATCATTTCCCTTAGGGTAAAATTTAAATTTATTTCTCATGATAATCTTAGATATAACAATATAAAAAAGCAAATATAATATAATTTATTATTACCAAATTGATTTCTGAGTGAATATAATTTCATTTAAATAATTTTTTAATTTTCTATAAACCTGAATCTAGAATTATACTTTTATTAGAAATAGTTTACATATTTGAAATATTATATATTGTTATAATTTATAAAGATAACGTAAAATTACATATTTGGATTTGAATTGGAGATATTTCATCATGTGATGGGGTTCAAATAGAAATGTTCTTAAAATAGAAATATATATTTTATGCTTTTCAAATATGTCCAAATGGGTATATTTTTTAATGGTTTGAATAAAACTGAATGGGGACTTAAAAAACCCGTTCTATTGTTAAAATTATATAATATTATAAGAAATATTGAAGTTGAAGAAATCATCATGGCGGTGATAAATGATACACCCCAATGCAACATTTTTTTAATATATTTATATATATATTATTTTATATAAAATCTTTGAGTGTACGAATATATGTTTAATGAATTTTTTTAGATTATAATAGACTACATTGTTTGTGAATATTTTTGGAAGTGATATATCCTAATGATAATAGGTTTGGTGTTTCCTCCAAAAGATAATTATAACGACTAATTGTATTGGAAAATAGTGTAGACGAAACTTGTAGTGGTGTTTTTTATTATAGTCATACATAAATGGTTTGTTATAGGATTCCCACACTTATGTAATATATCCTAGAATTATCTTCAAAAGAATTTTATTCTTAATTTTTAACCCTTTTATTAAAGACTCCAATAATTTTACTTTTATTGTTTTTAGGATCATCCAAGAAACAAATTAGTCCATCATCTTCCTTATTCCCTCTTTACATAATACATTATGATTTTTACTTAAATAGAAAAAGTTCCATACAAGGGAAGATCACCATCACCTAGGGGGCGGAAATAATGGAGACAAAGGGAATCACCCCTAATCAAGTTCAACCCCTCCGGTTTGAAATGAGAAACCTAAGAAAAGAAAAAAACGGGTATCCCAATGAATGTAAGAGGGGCCATGTAATTCTCCACTCTATTCCCATCATGCCACGTAAGGGAGACTCAGAAATTATTGCGAAGGAGGGTCGTGCATTGTCTAATTATATTGGTAATTGACTAGGGGTAGTGTCTCTACTATGAAAAGCATCATGAACAAACATTGAGGCAGTTTCCATATGAGTAATGCTAAAGTCCCTATAATTACATAAGGATAGGCTTATGAGAACCACAAGAGCCTCTGCCCAAATAGAATTACCATTTATATAGTGGCTTGTGATTTCTAACAACATAATCCCTCTATAGTCAGATAAAATCCCTCTTCCATGCATGACACCCATAGCACAAGAACCATCAGTGTTTTACATAATGACATATGCTACTGGAAACTAGCTGATCCATCTCCCTTGAACCCTGGGAACGCACTGCAAAACCACAGTCTGTTGAGCCTGCAATGTGAAAATAGAAGACACCTCCTTCCTGATACCAGCAAGACTGAAAATTCAATCATAATACACCTTTTTTTCCACCAACACTCTACATGATGAGGAAACCCCCTCAATCCTAGCATGATTCCTTTCTTTCCATAACACCCAACATCCCTCATTGTAGATAATAGCACACGCCTTGGCTCCTTCATATTATTGATGGTCCCTTGGATCTATTTCTCCATGAAACTCTCATATTTATTAGCATGGACGGAGTTCCCTATGAACATACAATAGAAATTCGAAACCTAGCGGGCCCAATCTCCCTCGAAGAAGATATGGTATGCGTTCTCATCCTATTTATTCACACAAAAATGATATGAGGAAGCCAAAATAATGAGAAAAATATTATATTGTCATCAGAGGGTATAAAATTATATCAGATCCTCCAAGTGTGGAAGTTTAGTTTGTTAGGAATTTTGTTTCCCCAGTCCACTCAAATTCCTCCTTACATGAAACATAACATTTTTCCTCTCAATGATTTATCTATAATATTAAAGGTTTGAGTCTCTTTACTTCTCTTTATACTATGAAAATTACACAATCATGGGTTGTACATACACCACACAAAAGGTAATAGTGGCAAATATAGTATGAATATCATAGGATTAAAAATGAGATGAAAACTACTCACCTTATACTTTTCCTAGGGTAGCTTAACCTCTGTATAATTGTGAAATTGTTCTTATTAAATTATACAAGAACCAAATACTGAAATATGATATCATATATGATCTTCTAATATTGCTCTGGTAATGATATTTCAATAGTATCATTTTTTTAACTGATTCATTTTCCATTCAATGTTTTGTTACTTAAGTCATGTTTGTTATGTATAGGCTGTTTTTGTTTCATATCCATAATGATATTATGTTCCTAAACATTATTTTTAATCATAAAATGAATATTATTCTTGAATAATTATGATGGAGAGTGAATCTCATTGCGTTCATGGATATGATAAGTCATACGTTTGCACGAGCAACAATAACATTATATTGATGGAAACAACATATGTAATTAGATGGTATGTCAGATCTAATGAATCATTAACATGTTATATTTATTATTTACATCAGTTATATTCATTATTATACCAATCCATATGATCATGTGCTTGAATAACAATAAACACCACGATGTGCAGACGGTAAGCCGAACGTACGCACATATGGTGACATGGTCATTTATAGGATGGATAGAATTACGTATATGGTTGTAACATATTAATAATAAAATTATATTATGTATAAGGTACTATATTTATTATTTTGGTATGAATAAAAATGAAGGAGTAAGTGGAAGAAGAAAAGAACATTTAAGAGGGTGGTGAAATTATTACCTCTTCTTCAGGTGTTTTATTTTTTATTGATCAAAAACGCTCCAGAGGTTGTCATTATGATAAAAATAAGGCCTCTAATTTGAATTAAGTGATTTTTGGAGGATATTTGGGAATGGGTTGGCTGATTCAAATGTCTATTGATGTGTTATATTATGATAAGGGGAAGTACCCTTTTATAAGAGAGGTGTTGGTCACTTTAAGAAAAGCTTGAAATATTATTTTGTAATAAAATAATTTTCGGTTTCTAATGGCACCGAGATGATTTATTTATATGATAATGTCGGGAGGGGTCAAATTATATTCAACCAATATATTTTAAACTCATTTAGTTCACCATATTATCCTTAACTTTTATATTAAACTCTTAGTTAAATAGTTTGACATTACTATGTCTCTATGTGTTTTTATATTATATGGTTATTAAACATACTGTAACAAGCAAAGAGAACCCCAAATGGTACATTATTAATATCTATATCCTTATATAAGTTCTTTTGATGAACTATAGATTTTTAGAAATATAATATCAATTAATAATATAGTATTGGTTTTAAAAACTCAATTGTGTTAATTTTGACACTTGTTAGTATTTGATTCCTTTGAAAGCCATAAAAACATTTTCTCTTCGAATAAAATTTATCTAATCAACGCTAACATGCCTTATTAACCTATGAAATAATTTTAATTTATCATAAGTCTCAACTTACATTTATTTGGATACATATAATATCAATTATTTTAATCTATCATTAATAATGTAATTACTACATCATCATTATGTCATAAATAAATATAACTATTTAATGTCTAAAAATTATAAATAAAAAATAATTATGTAGGAAATTTTATTAGATTTCTAAATAATATTTATAGTCGAATTTATCTTATGTATAACCCTATATTTAAAATGGTTTATTTATTAAACTTTTAAATAAAATAATAATTAATATCCTAATATAATCCAAGTGGACCTGAAGGATCATATTTTATTCCTATGGGTTTTTTGGTCGAATTACATTTATCAATTATAATTAGGACATGTGTTAGGATAATTATAATATCATTTTTACCTATAATTACCCTATTTAATTTTAACTGTGGTAAATAAAAGTTAAAAGTTACTATTAACAAAAAATTATTTTTCATATTATTGAACATAACATTAATTAATGATGTTAAACATTTATCTTGGATTTTTAAAAATCAATTCATTGAAGCGGTAAAATTATGTTTTATGAAAATTTTCAAATGCTCATATAAGGTGGGTAAAAGATGGTAAAATGTTCAATAAAATTTTATACATCTAATTTTATTATGAAATTACTATAATGAATTAATTTGAACTAATATAATTATTATATATCTATTTTAACATATAATAAATATAAATAAAATAAATAATTATTCAAATAAAATGTTAAGTTTAAACAATAACGTATTGTTTTTCACTATTCATAATAAATTATAATGTTTTAGAAAAATATCAAAAAATTACTCTAAAATAATTTTGAAATTCCATATTCAAAAATGAATTCATTTCTACGAAATTCAAAACATATAATTTGAATTAATTAATTGTAAATTAATTCCCGTTGTCAAAACCAAAAAACAGGTTTTTAAAAAGTAAAAACATCAAAAGATTGAAATGTATTTATGTCAAATTTAAATGTTAAATTACTTATAATGACCTAAATTGTATTATGTGATAAAAATATAATCTAATTATACTTCCAAGGAATTCAAATTCATAATTTTACACTGTAAATTATTTCTATTTAGAAAGTTGTTTTGAATTAAAATTTAGTAATTTTATACTCATCAAAATATGAAAGTTATCAGAAAAGTACCAAAACAATATCCAAAATAAATTTTTATCTCTCGAGTATATATAAGAATTTAATTTCATTAAATTGAATTTATAATATTTTCCAATGTTGGTTTTAAAAAGGGGTTTCAATTAAAAGGGGTTCAAATTTCAATTTTTTTAAAAATACTTCTTTTATATTAAAAAATGAATTTGTTCTTATATTATGTCTAACAAACATATAAAATTGATTCTAAAAGTATATGGAGTATATAAAAATCAAAATTTAGTTAATAATTTTCATAACTGTTTTTTGAGGGATATTTTGGTAAGTCCTAGTGTGCTCAAACTCGGTATTCTGTGTATCGCAAGATATTTAATTACTTTAATGAAAATAACATACTATGATATCTTGGGGACTTACATTATTCCCCCATTTTGGGAAAATGAGTCCTTGGAATTTTAAAATTGGGCTTGGGAACTTCATTGAAAGTCCCACATTGGAAAAAGAGTCAATAAAACTATCACTTATAAGAATGAAAGAGAAGTACCATGTTCACCCGAGATAACCCATACTAGGATTATATGTAGAAAAAACATGGGTATGGAAGATAAAATAAGTTTCAAGTTCTGATGCAGAGTTATAGAAAACATGATCAAGAGAAAACTAACAATAAGAAAACCACAAACTTGTGATGGTAAAAATGGTCATTAGATTCCTAGTAAGAAAAGTAAATAGAATAATTTTTTTGTTTTAAGTTCCATTTCATATTTTTGAGGAATTTATGTATGATATTTGCTAATAACATAACAAAATGTAATTACTTTTTAAGGAGAGTCTCATCCTTTAATAACTATCTACCACTAACTCATCTTTTTTTTCAAATGATGAGTATTAAATATGACTTGGTCACACCTAAAGTGTTAGAATCAACATCAAGGGAATAAAATAATCCACAAAGGAGAAAAAATATATTTACCTTGTATTTAGAGATTTACCAAAACCCAAATGGTCAGTACAAGATCAGATGATCCCCAAAATGGATAATCCTTTTGAGAAAGAAATACAAATATTATTTTCTAAAATTAATCCAACATTACCCAATGTTCAATAAATACCATTCAATAAAAACTTGTCCTTAAAATCATTTAATATAATCCAAAATAATATTGAAACAGAAAACATAGAAGAATTTTATTACATAGTATTCCATTTTAAATTGTTTCTCTAAATAACATCGACTACTCTTAATGTCATAAATGACCTACTAACATATTATCTATGATAGGTTAATCATTTCCAAAAATAACCCAAATTGTAAAAAATCCACAAAAAAACTAAATAAAAATCCACCATTACTCCTCAAATGAAATCACATAGTATTCTATTTCCCATAGCCTTATAGTGTTCCTAAGAGAGCGAACATATTCCAAATGAGCGTTCATCTCTTAATCACCAAATATTATTTCTATACTATGGATATCCATTTGATAAGACATATGATCCCAAATAAAATTTTTATTGATCAATAATATAATTCATCTAAAAATAATTAGTCACACTAACCAGGGACATCACGTAGTTCAGTAGTAGGTGATAAATCCCAATCACACTCTTGTTGTGGGTTTGACACACATATCTTTGACCGATACAATGAGTGGTCACACGGTCTCCATGTTATCCTTTTTCAAAAACTATATCTTATAACATTAAAAAAATAAGATAAATTTCTCAAAATAACCATAACTTAATTTCACCACAAATGTTATCTCATACCTCACATTTCCATCCAATGATTTAATAACATATAATTTCCTCAAATTCAAGGGTCATATAAACTTATATAGTTCTCTATAACTATTATCACAAAAGAATATATAATTCTTCCTCAAATATAATTTTCAAAAAACATACTCTAGGGTTACACATACATGTGAAAATTCCTCCAAATTAATCCTATCAACAAAGAGCAGTAATACATTTAAACATTTTTTTATCAATTTATTTCCACCTAGGTTATTCATTAACCAATAATTTATCCTATAGAATATGTATTTCACTCAGGTAATGGACATTTCCCTTACATTTATGGAAAATTAATGTAAATGTATTCTTGTAATCATATTTTTATTCTGTTGTAATCTTCATTTTTACTCAACAATTCATTACATTATGTCCTTCTCTTACACACATAAAGCAATTCATTGTTCTATTAAGACACTTTACGAGGTTTCTCCATCCACATTTATTTCATGGGAGAAATTGATCATTCTTTTCTCAATGCTCTCCAATGTCAGAGATCTTATCATTCACCACATTTCACTTCTTTGTTGGGTGCATGAGTTAGTTTTTTTTTTGACAAAGAAGGCGGATCCATTAATGATGGAGATCAGCAGAAATACAGGAGCATAACCACGATGGAAAATGATTGAACCAGAGCAAATCCTCATAGGGAGGGCCAATTCCGGCCATCTTGTGAGCGGCTTCGTTCGCTTCCCTTTTAATAAATGAGAAATTGCAGGAATTGAAGCCTTGTCTCCGCGAGTGAATACACCGGATAATGGGACCGAAAGGTTGAAGCCCGCCGTCAGTGAGATTGATGGCATTGATTACAGTGAGACAGTCGGATTCGATGTGAATGGAGTCCCAACCGCAATCTTTTGCGAAGTTTAATCCAGCAAGGATGGCGGCGGCTTCCGCGACTGAGGGCTCCCAAAGTGCATAACGTGCTTCGTATTTGGCAGCGATAAGATTTCCCAGGTTGTCCCGGGCCAGTAAACCTAGTCCAACTGGGCCATCCTTAGGGAGAGAGGCATCCACATTGATCTTAATAATCCCTTCCGGTGGGGGGCACCAATGTTGGGGAAGAGGAGGGTGGGTGGAAAGTCTTTGTTGTTCAGGGTGGTTCTGCCAAACCGCAATCCATGACAATGCCCGGTCAATCCAAAACCTGGGGGCCTCCGGAAATGATTGAAAATAGCCTCGTTCCGCCTATTCCAGATAATCCAAGCCAAAATGCACAGGGCGCCTGCGTTAGCCGGCGAAAAGGAGGAGCACCATCGCATCAGGAGAGCTGTGAGATCTGAGGCGGGGTCCGGGAACAGCTCTAAAGTTGATCCCCAGCCATTCCAAATCTCCTGAGCCCTGGGACATTGAACAAGGGCATGGAAAGGGGATTCAGTCACAGAAGGGCAGAAAGGGAAAGAGTTGTCGTCTGAAAAGTGTCTGTAGACAAGGAGGCTCTTAGTTGGGAGGATACCAGTACACACCTGCCACCAGAAAAAGCGAACTTTAGGGGGAACATTAAGCTTCCAAATTGATGTCCAGGGCCTCGCATCTCCTTCTGAAATCTGAGCAGAAAGAGCTCGCCGGTAGCCGGCTTTCACTGTATACTCACCTGAGCTGTCGTTTGTCCAGTAGAGATGATCTGGCCCTGCGTCTGACACACAGGGAATACTCAGAATAAGTCTCCTGTCCCTCTCATTAAACCAGGAGTAGAGTTTTTCCAGACACCATCCCGCCCCTTGATCTTCAAAAAGACAACAGACTGTGGCATGTTCGGATCCGGGATAAACCGGGGATGACGCCTTCGTGCCTGTCTGATCAACAAGCCAAGGATCGGTCCAAATCTTGACCGTAGAACCATTCCCAATCCTCCAGCCTAGCCCTTTCCTCAGTAGATTACGACCGCCCCAAATGCTTCTCCAGAGAAAACTGGGTCGATAGCCAAGATGGGAATCCATAAAATCCTTATGTGGGAAATATTTAGCCCGGAGAACACGCGTGCATAGGGATGATGGGTTATTAATCATACGCCAACCTTGTTTAGCCAGCAAAGCATCATTAAACAGAGAAAGGTCCTGGAAGCCCATTCCGCCTTCAGATTTTGGTTGACAGAGAGCAGACCAGGCGATCCAATGGACTTTATTTTTTCCGTCCTTTCGTCCCCACCAAAAGTTAGATGTGCTGGATTGAATCTTTGTAAGCACCACATCAGGGAGTTTAAAAATAGACATCAAATAGCTGGGGACAGATTGAAGTGCCGCCTTGATGAGGATTTCCTTGCCGGCCTTGGAGATTTTTTTAGGGGTCCAACCTTGTATTTTTCTTTCAATTCGGTCCACAATAGCTGAACAGATTTCTTTCTTTGACCGTCCAACCACCGTCGGGAGCCCAAGATACTTCTGGTGCTTATCGACCCCAGGGATGCGTGCTAAAGAGCAGAGATCTTCTCTTTTCGGCTGGGGAACTCCAGAGATGAAAGAAATTTCTGATTTACTCTGATTGATCATTTGTCCTGAAGCCCGTTCATACTGTTGAATCGCCTGGCAGATTGCGGTACACTCATTAGGGGTAGCTCGAGAAAAAAGAAGGCAATCATCAGCGAAGAAGTGGTGGGATATCGGAGGGCCCTTGCGACACGCTTTCGCCCCATGGATTATGGAAAGCGAAGCTGCCCTGGAAAGGAGGTTAGAAAACACATCAGCCACTAAAATAAAAAGGAAGGGTGAAAGAGGGTCTCCCTGGCGAAGCCCACGGGATGGGGACAAGCCTCGGGTGAGCACCCCGTTGACATTAATGCTATAGGAAACTGACGAGACGCATTGCATGATCATGGCAATCCATTTGGTGTAGAAACCCATCTTGAGCATCACATATTCGAGGAAGTTCCATTCCACTCTATCATAGGCCTTAGCCATATCCAATTTCCACGCCATGATCCCTCTCTTCGCTCGTGTACGCGTTTTCATGGAGTGGAAAATTTCATGAGCAATAATGGCATTATCAGTGATTAATCTTTTTTCCACAAAAGCGCTTTGGTTCTCTGAAATGACGTCGGGTAGCCAAGGCCGCAACAAATTCGCCAGGATCTTCGAGAAGATCTTATACGAGACATTGCACAGACTGATCGGTCGAATGTCCGCGACCCCTTGCGGATTTTTCATCTTGGGAATGAGAGTAAGAATAGTTTCATTAAGAGAAGACAGGTCTGTTTTCCCCGCCCAAATATCCCGCATTAAATTGCAAATGTCTGGACCGATGATGTGCCAGTAATTCTTGAGAAAGAGGGCGTGGAAGCCGTCTGGTCCCGGGGCTTTCGTAGAGTGGATTTGCTTTAAGGCCTTAAGAGTCTCATCATTCATCACATCATTTGAAAGTTGTCTGTTCATATCGTCAGAAATCACAGGTTTGATGTAGTCCTCAATCTCGGGAGAGATGTAAGAATGGCCTGCCGAGAAGAGTTTCTGAAAATGGCTCAGGAAAGCTTCTTGGATTCCCCATGTGTCTGACACTTTACTACCATCTGAATTAAGAATTCCAGAAAAAAAGTTTTTCCGGCGTCTTGCTGAAGCCTTCTGGTGGAAATAACAGGTATTAGCATCCCCTTCTGCTATATGAATATCACGCGCTCGCATAGCCCAAAAACCTTCCTTATTGCGCAGGGCAACATCCAACTCTCGTTGGGTTTCACTTATTTTGGAGAGAATGCTGCTAGACGGGGGTTTGCTAAGAAGATAGCCAATCTTCCTTTCAAGGAAATTGCATTGCCGGTCCGGATGACGGAATTTAGAGTAGCTCCAAGTCTTCAGATCAGATGCTACTCGGAGAAGGTTGGTTCTCGGATCCGTTTGCCCCGTCTTCCAGCCTGAACGGATAACCGCCTCGCACTCGGGATCATTTGACCAGAAGCTTTCGAATCTGAATGGTTTCCTGGGACTAGTAACGTGCTCATTATGGGTACAGTTAATGACAATTGGGCAGTGATCCGAGCAGTTGAACGAGAGATGTCTGATATGGTACATTTTGAAGAGGCTCATCCAGTCCATTGAGCCAAAGAATCGATCCAGACGTTCAGCGATTCGAGTTCCATCATATCTGCCTCGGAACCATGTAAAGGGATAACCCGTGTAACCCAGGTCCATCAGCTCTGCCTTAAGGATCGCATCATTAAACTCAGACATAGACGTGGAGGAGCGCATAGCTCCACCAATTTTTTCCTTCTGGAAAAGGATCTCGTTAAAGTCCCCTCCAAACAGAATGGGGCTTGGCAGATCACGACGAAGTTTGCAAAGAAGATCCCAAGATTTCCACTTTTCATACTGGGAGGGCCAGCCATAGAAGCCCACAAACGTCCAGGTGGGGTTGTGGGGATCGCCAATGGAAGCAGCTACATGGCGCTGGGAAAAAGACAGGAGCCTAACATCGATATTATCCTTCCAGAGCAGACACAATCCCCCTGAGTGACCCTGTCGGGGGACCGGGAAACAACCCTGGAATCCGCACTTTAGGGCAATATTTGTGATGTCCTTGTTTTCCAATATGGTTTCGGACAGGAAAACCATATCAGGGCGACTTTGAGCGCAATAGCGCCGGAACATACGAACCGTTCGTGGGTTGCCAAGCCCACGGCAGTTCCAGCATAAAGCGATCATTGCTCTAGGCGGGGCCGGGCCTGACCCGCCTCCGCCTTTGTCTCTTGTGGGGTAAATGACGAACCTGATGCTTTCCTCCTTTTGGGGAGACTGGTGTACATACCACTGGGCTCGCTTTGCCGTTTCAGATCTCCTGGTTTGGGGTTCCCTGGACAATCGCCTTTACCACCGCCACGTGCCCTTCTCCAGGTTCCACGAGTAACATGTCCTGAAGGTGAAGCTTCAGTCATCCCAGAATCGGCTTGCAGAAGGGCATCCGTTGGGAACTGATTTGGACTCTGCTCAGCTTCAGGCGGATCCAAGGAAACATGTTTCTGCCTCGGAAGTTTCTCTGGAGGTTCTTTTGGTTTTGGTAGCGGCCCAGTTGAGGTGAGGAACGTTAAATTCGGTGCTGTAAAAGCGAAGTCAGCTTTTGTGATACCCTGAGTCAGGTAACTGTCTTGCCGAGCCCCATCATTACATCTAACGATAATCTCTTGGGAGGCGTTTCCATTTCCCCTGAGCTCAGCCGGGGATTCTTTAGGGAAGGCAGGTGGTCCCATCCTTATGATAGGAGGTTGTTCAGATTCCGGTCCCCTTAGATGGGCTGCAATCAGACGGTCCCGATCAATTTGTCTCTCCGCCTCAGGGATATATGCCTCTCTGTGTGTTTTGGCCCGGAGCCACGGACCGTATTGAAAGGTAATATTTTCGGTGGAATTCTCTGGCCTTGCCCCACATGCTTTCTCCATGTGGCCGATACGTCCGCAAAGGAAGCAGAAGATTGGTAGTTTTTCAAATTCGAACGAGATCCAGGTGTTGGAATCATCAATTTTTAGGAACATACCTCGCATTAAGGGTTCAGACACGTCGATCTCAGTCTTTATTCGAACCCAGGGGCCCCATTGTATTGGGTCCGAGCAATCCCATTCTAGGAAAAGGCCGATCCGGTCTCCAATTTCTTTCATCACCTGTGTTGATCTCCCATGGAACGGAATTCCTCTGATTCTTATCCAGAACGGGGATCGGGTAAGTGTGCAATTCTGAATCTCGTCACCCCCTTTAAATTCCTCCATCAGGATGAGATGATTGTCAAAGGACCAAGGTCGTCCTCTGAGAACTTTATCTTTGTCTTTATCGCTGAAGATTTCAAACACGAGGAGTTTATTCTCAATTTCCCGGATGGCTACTCCAGCTTCCAATTTCCAGAGATTTTGAAGAGTGGTCCTGAGGGCCTTTAGATTAAAAGGTGCCTCGGTCGCCAGTCTTCCGACAACTAATAAAGCCATTCGTTTTGTCAAAGTGTTGTCTTCATTTCTACGGGTTGCAAGTGGCTCTTTTTCTTTGTCTGTCAACGTGAGGTTCTTCCATTGGTTCACCAACTCCGTCTCCATGTAAATGCCTCGAAAACACCTAGGGAGGGGTCGACCAAACTGGGGTAACACCGGCAAGTCCCCGCGCGCAGGTCCCCTCACGCAACCAGCCCTGCGCAGTGAAATCCAGCCCTGCGCAAGTCCCCGCGCGCAAGTCCCCTCACACCGGCAAGACTCCTCACACCGCGCGCAAGACCCCTCACACCGGCAGGACCCCGCGCGCCAGTCCCCTTATTTCGCACCCAGCCCTGCGTGAAGATTTACTTCGCGCGGTTCCCCTCGCGCAAGTACCTGCGCGCAAATCCCCTATCCGAGTGGTGCGTGAGGTAACACCGGCGTGTTCGCCAAGTCCCCTCGCGCAAATCTCTCGGCACAGTGATTCTTCGTGGAAGGAGCTTCGCCCGGCCAGACCAGTTCGCGGTGGAACTTCGCGAACAAGGGAGAACAGATCCGACACAGAACACCGCCGGCTTCGCGACAGCAGGGAGAGGAACCAACGGATGAAGAAATCCTCGAACACAGGGAAGTCCCTGCGCGCAAATCCCCTGTCCAAGTGGTGCGTGAGGTAGCACCGGCGAGTTCGCGCAAATCCCCTCGCGCAAGTCTCTCGGCACAGGGAGTCTTCGTGGAAGGAGCTTCGCAAGTCAAGACCAGTTCGCGGTGGATACTTCGCGAAAAAGGAAGAACAAATCCGACTACAGATCGCTGCTCGCTTCGCGACAGCTGGGAGAGTAACCAAAGGGTGAAGAAATCCTCGAACTCAATGAAGCCAGGGGCGGGATCTTCGCGGGCTAGAACCACTTTGCGGTGGACACTTCGTGAAAAAGGGGACCGAAAACCTGCAACAGGAAAACCCACTCCACTGCAGTGGGAAGAAGAAACGAACATGGGAAAATCCTCCGAATCGAGTAGTCCTCGAGACACAGAGCACGAGGATCTGACTCCCTGTCAGAGTTTTCACTATTAGATACATATGTTCCAGAGCCGCATCTACCATCTCGTATCCAGAGAGGGATGTATTTCATGGAAACCCACATAATATTTACTTTAACAACAGTTTTTGGATGTTCTTCTATACTAATCCTTAGTGTCTATATTAGGGTACTGTTTTCGAATCATTATTTTTCTAAATCTAGCTTCCAAGTTTTGTACTAAACATCTTCTGATACCAAATGTAACACCACAACCCCAATTAACTATAATTTCTGCATTATTACATAACATGATAATGATATATGAAATCATGTCCACGAAGACTGATCAGTTTATTATCCATAGAAGTACTAGATACATACATAAGTTTTACATGGCATCATAAAATAAAAAAACAAGGTGTCTCCTTTGAAAAATCTTATATCCCATATTCTATTCCTGCAGGTTAATTTCAATATACTACTTTTAATCCTGGAAAAAATAAAACATAATAAAGGGGTGATCTCAGATTCTCAGTAAATATAACAATATAGTAGAAACTATCATAAATAAGAATAAACATTTAAGGTAATGTATAAGATTATAACACAAGCCTTTTAAACATTAACATTAGCATAATATGGAAAAGATAAATCAAATAATGTCATTTACTAATTTATAAGGATATTCTACTAGCCGAATTACCACATGTAATTTCACTGGCCAATGTCATAATAATTGAATGCATAATTCCATACTTCATAACAACTTAGTCAAGGCCTCGTTCCAAGATATCAAATAAGAATTTTTCAAGGCCTTGGCCCAAGACACTAGTTTGTCTCATTAGACCTACAGATGCATCAAGGAGCGATATCTAGATCTACCCGTCACTTAATAATTCAAATTCATTACTCATATGAAAAGGTTTAAACATAACATAAACATTCTTATTAAAACTAGAATACTAAATGACAATACTTTATAGATAAATCATGAATTGTATATAAATAACATATCCACGGTCAATCTTATCACAAAAATAGAAATAGAGTATGAATGATTTGTATCATAATAAGTAAACCTTGACCATGAATAATATCTCATAATGGATGTTGACACAGTTGAAAAATGATCAGTAATAATCTTTTAGAGAAATATATCTTTTTTATGAAATCATTTAAAAGCCACACTATTTATCAATAACCTATTTAAAGGTGATTTTTGAATCAAAGTGTCCCATACCAATTTGAATATTTTTAAAGGAATTTCAATTGTAAAACATTAATTTATATATAAATAAATCCTTATAATAATTTTAAAAACATGGGCATTAATGAGAATGATTAAAAGAATAAACTTTTAAACCATTTAAACTGATATTTTATTTAGAGTTCCTAACCAACTGAGAGATGTTTGAATAAAAATAAGTCAGATAATAAAAACATTATAATATAATTGGAATAAAGGGATTCATGATATACTATGTCAATGTACATTATATACATTAAATAAATGTTAATTGGAGCATAACAACAATGAAGTCTCAATGGAATGTAAGTTGAGATGAATTTTTTTAAAGACCATATCCTTACGTTAAGGATAAATAAATGACATAATTATGTTTGATAAATATAAATACACTTAATATGATTGTATATTCAGTGTAAATCAATAATAGAAAATTCACAGATATTCTTGTAAAAACAACAACAATGACATGGATGTTACACTCAATGAATAATAATTGAGTTAAAATTACTCTTTTCATGATTATATCGATGACATGAGAATTTATAAATTGTTTGATTATGTGTATCAAAAGTATATCCAAAAAAGGTGGAGTGTAAATTATTACATAAGTAAATAAAAAGTGATTTCACACATAATATTGGAGTAAAGTAATAAATGAAGTTTGCATAAAACCGAATTAGTGGAAATTGAAATGTGAAATTACCTTACTGATTTGGTAAGATATGAAACATAAAACCCATGAAATAAGTATCATCCAATTATTACTTAATAACCCATTAATTAATTTATATTTCGCAAAAAATACATGCATGGGCAGTACATACACCATAGAAAAGGTAATAGTTGAAAATATAGTATGAATCTCACGGGATTAAAAGTGAGATGAAAACCCCATACCTTGTACTTTTATATAGTGTAAGGTATGTTAAAATACTTTATATTGGGGAAATAATTGTTATTAAATTATCAAATAACCAAAAACAAAATTTTTTTTATCATATATGATCTCCTAATATTGCTTTGTTATTTATATTTTAGTAATATCATTGTTTTTGTGGTTAACTGATTCGTTTTTCTTTATATGTTTTGTTACGTTAGTCATTTTTGTTATGTATAGGATGTATTCAATTCATATATAGAATGATATTAAGTTATTAAACATTATTTACAATCATAAAATGACAATTATTCAAGAATGATTATTATGGGGAATGAATCTCATCGCGTTCATGGAGACATTAAGTCATACGTACGCCCGAGGGACAATATCAGTATATTGATTGTGAAATCCTATGTAATAAGACAGTATATCATATATACAGAATCATTAAAATGTTATATTTATTATTTACTTTAGTTGAAATTATTATTATACTCATCCAAATAATGAAGTGTTTGAATAAAAAAACAATACCATGACTTGGAGACAATAAGCCGCACGTACGCAATTACGGTGACTTTTTCATTTATTGGATGGAAAGAATAATCAATATGGTTGTACCATATTTATAATAACATTACTATATGATGATGGTACTAGATTTGTTATTTTTTTATTGAAACATAAAATAAAGAGGATGTGGAAGAAGAAAAGAACATGAAAGAGGCTAGTGAAACTATTACCACTTCTTCGGGTGTTTCCTTTTGAGTTGATCAAAAGCGCACTTTTGGTTTGCTTTATAATCAAAATAAGTCTTCTAGTCTGAAGCGAGGGAATTTGGGATGGTAAATTGGTAGGTGTTGGCCGAGACAAATGGCATTGGAGGTGTTAGATTAAGATAAGGGGGAGTACCCATTTATAAGAGAGGTAAGGGTCACTTTAGGAAAAGAATGAAATATTATTTTATAATAAAATAATTTTCGGTTTATAATGGATAAAAAATAATTTATATATTGGATACGGTAGGGATGGGTCGAAAAACAATCAACCAATGGGGTTTACACAGGTTTACGTCACCATATTAACCTTATTATTTAGATTTAACACTTAGTTAAATAGTTTGACATTTACCATGTCTCTTTCTATTTTTATATTATATGGTTAATAAACATACTATAAAAAGCCAAAAGGACCCCATGTTTTTAATTATCAATATATATAACTTCATCTATGTCCTTTGGAAGAACCTAATATTTTTAGGAATATTATATCAATTAATAATATATGATTTGTTTTAAAAACTCAATTATGTCAATTTTGACACTATTTAGTATTTGATTTTTTGGAAAGTCATTAAAAATTATCAATAGAATAAAATTTATTTAATAAACCCTAAAATTCCATATTAACTTATAAAATTATAGGAATTCATCTAAAGTCTCAATTTACATTTATTTGGACATTTATAATAATTATTATTTTAATCATTCATTAATAAGGTAATTGCGGCATCATCACTGTGTCATAAATAAATTTAATTATTTAATGTCTAAAAATTTTATATAAAAAATATTTATGTAGGAAATATTTTTTTATTTTCAATGAATATTTATATTTAAATTTATCTTATGTATAACTCTATATTAAAATGGGTTAGTTGTTAGACATTAAATTTATCACTTTTAACTATTCTATAAAAAATAATATTAAATGTTTTAATCTAATACAAGTGGACATGAAGGATCATATTTTATTCCTATATTTGTTTTTGGTCTAATTACAGTTATCCAATAGAATTAGAAGACGTGTTACGCTAATTATAATATCATTTTTACCTTTAATTACACTATTTACTTTTAACTATGAAAACTAAGAGTCAAAAGTTACTATTGACCAAAAATTATTTTCATCTTATTGAACTGCATTTTACATAATGATATTAACCAGGTCTCATAAATTTTTGAAATTCAGTTCACAGAAGTGGTAAAATTATGTTTTATGTAAATTTTCAATTGCACCTCGAAGGTGGGTAAAAGACAATATAAAGTTCAATAAAATTTTATAAATAAACTATTATGATAAAACGACTACAATAAATTACATTGAACTCATATAAGTATTTTATATCAATTTTTAGTTAAAATAAATTTAATGAAAATAAATAATTATTTAAATAAAAAGTCAATTTTAAACAATAACGCAGTGTTTTTCTCTATTCATCAAAAAATTGACTGTTTTTAGAAAAATATGAAAACATTTCCTACTATATTCTACCAAATTAAAAAAATGGAAGTTTCAATTATTAATTTAAAATAAATTTTTGTTTTTCAAAATTGAAAAGTGGTTTTTTTGAAGGTTAAAACTATCAAATTATTGACATGTGTTAATGTCAAATTTAAATGTAAAGTTACTTATAATGACTTAAATTGTATTAAATGAAAACATATAATCTAATTATACATCCAAGTCATTAAAATTCATAATTTAACACTATAAATTATATACATTAAAATGTATCTTTCAATTATAATTGAGTAATTTTTAGTATTCATCAAAATATGAATGTTATCAGAGAAGTACGAAAACATTATCCAAAATAAATTAGTATGTCCCTATTTTAAGGAATAATTTAATTTCATTAAATTGAATATATAAAAGTGTCAAATATTGGTTTTATAAATGGTTTTCAATTAAAAGGTGGTAAAATTAATTTTTTTTAAAAAAATAATTATTTCATCTGAAAAAATGAACTTGTTCTAACATAATATCTACGAAATACATAATATGGATTCTAAAACTATATGGAGTATATAAAATTCAAAATTCCGTTAATATTATTCAAAACCGTTTTTCGAATGACTTGTTTAGTAAGTCGTGGGGCGCTCGAAATCTGTGTTTCATGTTGCGCAATATATTGAATTACTATTAAAAAACTAACTTACTATGAAATCATGTGGTGTTACATGTGATGAAAACATTTCAAGGTTAGAAAGGCTTGTCTCATATTATATACATAACCCATGATGTATGATTGATTATTTTTTATGGGATTAAACCATTAATCTTTCGAGCATTAGTCTAAAAATCCTTCAAATAATATGAAGATATTATTTCATGTGCTCTCAATATCTGTTGAACACTATGGGAAAGGAAATAAGGAAACATGGAAGAAGGGAAGAGTTTAATTTTATCCCTTAGATAAATGTTGAATGAAGAATCCTAGTACATCTTTAAAATGAAAAGGAGTATTCTACAAAGGTGGAAGGAAAGTCCATCTTGCTAGTTGTGGTAAGGGGAATAAAAAATCTACCAATGTTCAATGTTACAATTACAGGGAGATGGGACATTATGAAAATGAATTTCCTAATAGTGATGGAAAAATACCTCAAAAAAGTCTAGGGGATCAAGGATATGTTTATGTGATCACTATTGTTGATGTTGATTCTCCGAAAGATGTGGTAGCTTTTAATTTAATGGTTTCCTCAAGTTTAGCCAATGATATATTTGATTTTGGATCATCGTAGTGTTTAATATCTTCCTCATTTGGTAGGAAAATTAGATATTTATAATTTTATTTGACTAGGTATTTGTTAGTCAAATCACTTAAGGGAAGTATCATTCCAACAATATTTTGTGAATTAGTCCCCAATAAGGAAAAAGCGTTATTTATCTGCTAATTTATTCATCATACCCAGTATTGAATTTGATACAATCTCGTTATTGATTGGTTCTAGACCATCATGTGAAAATTTACTATAACAAAAAGGAGGTTACAATTCTCAATGATGATAAAGAATGCCTTATCGTTAGAGGATATATGTCACCATCTAATTCTTATATAGATCCACCCCCGGTATCTCTACTAAATTCAATTATTAGATAGGATGAAAATGAAATAATTATGGGTGAGTAAAAGAATTTTGAAATTGAGGAAGTACCTATTGAGAATGAATATGTTGATTTGTTTCAAGAGGATTCACCTAGACATCATCCAGAATGAGAATTTTAGTATTCCATTGATTTCATTCACGGTTCAAGTCCCATAATAGACACCTAATAGAATGTCCACTATCTAATTTGTTTGACTAAATAATCAACTACATCAATTGAGTAATAAGAGATTTATTTTCCCCAGTGTTTCTCCATGGGGAGCCCCTATCCTTTTTGTTAAAAAGAAAGACAAATCTATGAGGTTGTGTGTTAACTATGTGGAGGGAAATTCCATAATAATAAAGAACAATTGTCCCCCACATCGCATGGATGATATATTTGACCAAATTCATAGAACTAAATATATTTCTAAGATTGACATTTGATCTGGATATCATCAGTTGTGTGTGAAGAAGATAGACATTCTGAAATCAGCATTTCAGACCAGGTACGTGCATTATGAGTTTACAGTAATGCCTTTTGGATTGAATTATTCACCCTATGACTTCATGGATCTAATGAATAGATTTTTGAAGGAATATATTTAGAACTTTGCAGTGGTATTTATTGATGATATCTTTGTATACTCCAAAAGCGATGAAGATCGTGGATATCACTTGTGCATTATTATAAAGACTCTTATAAGACATGAATTATATGGGATGTTTATCAAGTGTAAATTCATGCATCAAATGATTTATTTTCATGGATATATTGTCTCTAAGGATGTAATATCAGTTCATCCTTAAAAGACAATGGCAATCCGAGAATGGCCAGAAGCAATGAGTATAACTGAGGTACATAGTTTTATTGGTTTAGTAGGTTATTATCAAAGTTTTTTCAATAATTCTGCTAAGGTGGATAACCCTTTAACCAAGCTCACATGTAATGGGGATAAATTTGTTTTGAAAAAATACTGTGAATAATGTTTTGAAGAACTAAATGGATGATTATTCAACGCTCCTATCTTGAATATACCATAAGGGAATAATGGGTTTGTTATTTATAGTGATTCATCAAAGAATAGACTTGGTTTTGACTTTATGTAGAATGATATAGTTATTAATTATATATCAAGACAACTATAAATTCATGAGAAAAACTATCGCACTCATGATCTTGAGTTAATAGATGTAATCATCACTCTGATGATATGGAGACACTATCTCTATGGTGAAAAATGATAGATTTTAACTTTTTACATGAGTTTGAAGTATATTTTATGACCAAAAGAACTAAACAAGAGGAGAAGGAGATGTCTTTAACTACTCAAGGAATATGATTGCACTATACAGTACGACATGATGATGGAAAATAAGGTGGCAGATGCATTGATCAGAAAGGATAGTGGAGTTTTGAACAAAATGAGAGTTGAAAGTGATCCTATTTTCATGGATCTAGTAAAGATGAATATGGGAATAACCATGGAAGCTAGAATATCAATACCTTTTCAAATTGTTTCCCAACCAACTTTACTAGAAATGATAAAAAGTTGTGAGACTGATGATGAGGTGTTTCAAAAGAATATTAAAGCTAAAAATGGTGGTAGATTGAGTGAATTAGTATATGAATATGGAATTTTTAAAGTTGGAGAGGGAAATTGTGTTCCTGATATACCTAATCAAAAAAGAGAATTGTTGGATGATGCTCATATATCCAATTTCCCTATAGAATCTATTACAGAAAAATGTATAATGATTTGAAGGAACATTTTTTGTGCTGATTTTGTGTCAAGTTGTATGGTTTGTAAACAAGTGAAAGTTGTAAGACAACATATTGGGGATTCATCCAACCTCTTCCCATACCATAGTGGAAATAGGATGATATTACGATGGACTTTGTCATGGGGATAAAAAAGACACCTAGAAGGAATGATGTATTATGGGTAATTGTTTATCATCTTATCAAGTCAACACATTTTCATGCTATAAGAAAGGATTTACCACATGAATGTTTAGAAAGACTCTATATTGATGAAGTTGTAAGCCTTGATGGAGTGCCCCTATTGGTTGTCTCTGATAATGATCCTAATTTTACATCAAGATTATAGAAAAGTATTTAAAAAAACCTAGATACTGAACATTGTTTGAGCACTGCCCAACACCTTCAAACTGATAGAAAATCAGAATGGATTAATCAATCTTTATATGACATGTTGATATCTTGCTCACATGACTTTAAAGGTTTGCGGGATCCATATTTACCTCTGGTAGAATATTCCTATAACAATAGATTCCATTCAAGTATTTACATGGCAACCTATGAAGCGTTATATGGAAATAAATGCCGCATACCAATTATTTGGGATGATGTTAGTGGATAAAAACTCATAGGACCCGATCTTGTTGATGAATCGATAGAAATTGTGAAGGTTATCCTAACCAACATCAAGTATCTCAATGAAGGCAGAAGAGATAGGCCTATAAACAAAAGTAGGATTTTTAATTTCAGGTAGGTGATCAAGTTTCCTTGACGGTATCTCCACGAAAGGGAGTGATACGATTTGGTGAGAAGGGTAAATTAAGTTACAGGTACATCAGACCATTCAAAATTATTGAACAAATTGTGGTTGTATCTTATAGATTGGAAATACCTCCAAGTCTCTCCAAAGATCACAATGTGTTCCACGTATCACTATTGAGAAAAAACACACTTGATACAACACATTTACCCGCCTATGAAGAAATTGAACTGGAACCTGATCTGCCTTATTGTGAAAAGTCTGTCAAGATTCTTGATACAAGAGAACCAAGAGTCGTGAAACCGTACGACTCATCTGGTAAAATTTCTATGGAGAAACCATAAGATAGAAGATGCAACGTGGGAACCATAGGAACTTATGATGAAGAATCACCCTAATCGTTTTGCGTGGTAGTATTCTAGAGATTTCGTGGGTGAAATTATTAGAAGGAGGGAAGAATGTAACACCCCAAGATTACACAGTAAGTTTCCCATGGAATAATGCAATAGCTTGCACTTCACAGAACTTCGAGATTCAAAAACAGCGAGACCAATCAAACTAGCCGTTATGAATAGTAATACCCACTTTTTGACATTTTAAAATTTTTATTTTTCAAAATGGACTTTATTTTTGATTTCATAATATCAAAATTAGTTTAGGGTGAATTTGTTTTATTTTATGAAGACATTCAATTTATGATAAATAGTGAAAACACTACATTATTGGTTAAAACCGACATTCTATTCGAATAATAATTTTGTTTATTTGAATTTATTTTATGTCATAATAAATACATAATACCTATATATTTTCAATGTAATTTATTAATGTTATTTTATAATATGTTTAGATATATAAAGAATTTTATTAAAGTTTTTACAGTCTTTTACCCACCTCTTAGGAGCATTTGCAAATTTTCCCAAAAATTAATTTTACCACATATACTAGTTGAAATTCAAAAATTGTAGAGATACAGTTAATATCAGTAAGATAAATTTTGATCAATACGATGAAAATAATTTTAGTTGAATAGTAACTGTTGACTTTTATTTACCACAGTTAAAAGTAAATAGGGTAATTAATGTTTAAAATGATATCATAATTACCCATATAATTGTCCTAATTCTATTAGATAAGTATAATATGACAAAAAACATCCATATAAATAAAATATGATCCTCTTTTGTCAACATGGATTATATTAGGACATTTATTATTATTTTATTTAATGAATATTAAAAAGAGTAAAATTGAATGATAAATAAATAAACCATTTTTAATATACGGTTACACATAATATAAATTCAATAATAAATATTCATTATAAATATATATATTTCCTACATTATGGTATTTTATTTATAATTTTCAGAAATTAATTTATTTTATTTATTTATGACACAATGATGAGGCAGTAATAACCTTATTAAATAAATATAAAAATAATTGATATTAAAAATATACAAATAAATGTAAATTGAGAATTATATTGAATTAAACTAATTTTAAAGGCTAATATGATATGTTAGGATTTCTTAAATATATTATTTTCAAAGTGATAAATATTATATAGATTTAAAAAATCATATACTAAATAGTGTCAAAATTGACATAATTGTGTTTTTAAAACAAATACTATATTATTAATTGATAAAATATTGTTAAAAATATAATCTTAATTCAAAGGAGTTATATGAGGTTATATATATTAATAATAAACCACTTGGGGTTCTCTTGGAAGATTATAGTAGGTTAATTAACCATATAATATAAAAATACAAATAGACATGGTATATATCAAACTATTGAACTAAGAGTTAAATCTAACAATAAGGTTAATATGGTGAACTAAAAATTTCTAAAACCTATTTTTGAGCTTCTTTTGACCCATACACAACTTATTCTAGAAATAAATCATTTTGGAGCCATTAGAAACCGAATATAATTTTATTCTGAAATTCTATTTCAAGATTTTTCTAAAGGGACCCTCAGCTATCTTATAAAAGGGAACTTTTCCTTCTATTAATTTCATACCTCAAAATCCTTTTGACATGGCCAAACCCAGCCATAATATCCTCCCAACTTCTCTCACTTGAACCTAGATGTTATACCTTTATCAGAAATAAAACCTATGGAGCCCAATTTATCAACTCAAAAGGAAGCACCCGAAGTAGAGGAAATAATTTCTCCACCCTATTTCATGTTCATTTTTTCTTCCACTTCCTCTTTCTATGTTGTTTCCATACCAAAATAAAAAATAATTTACCTTCTAGATTCTGTGATGTTATTATAAATATTTTACAACCATATTATTTATTCAATCCATCCTATAAATGACAAAGTCACCATACGTGTGTACGTACGGTTTACTGTCTCCATGTCGTGGTGTAGTTTGATATTCAAACACTTCATTATTTGGATGGGTATAATAATGAGTATAAGAGATGTAAATAATAATTATTAAATTTTAATAATTCTGTATATATGATATAACATCCAATGACATATGATTTCACCATCAATACAATGATATTGTCGCTCGTGCGTACGTATGGATTACCGTCTCCACGAAAGCGATGAGATTCATTTCTCCATTGTAACCATTCAAGAATATTTTTCATTCGATTATTAAAAATAATGTTTAAGAAACATAATATCATTCTATATATTAATCAAATACATATTATCCATAAAAAATGATTTATGTAACAAAACATATAATGGAAAATGAATCACCTAACACCCGAAACGACGATGATACTAAAATAATATTAACAAAGAAATATTAGAAGATCTTATATGATATCATATTTTTTTATATGGTTCTTGTATAATTTAGTAAAAATTAATTAAATTTTAAAAAAGATGTTACCATACCCTCGACCAAGGAAACGTACAAGGCAAGGGTTAATTTCACAACCTCATTATCATCTGAGGTTATTTTTACGTATGTTTCTACTATGACCTCTTTATCATCCACATCTATGTTTTATTAAAAATGTATTTGAAAACATTTTTAATGTTTACTAGAATGTGGGTTAAAGTCATTTATTCTTATATTTGACCTTGAATGTTTTGATAGAATCTCCTTTTCTAATTCCAAACAAGGTACTTTATGTCCTTTTTGGTCAATATTATGGTAAGATTGGTTTTATAACTTTTATGGTCAGTGCGGCTATTTTCTTCCGTTATAACATCATCAAAGCTTCCCTTACAAGCTTATTAAAATATTTTATAAATAGTCATTTTATTTTATAATTATGATACTCTTAAATTATTTCAAAGAAGAAAGATATATTTCTCTCAAATAGTTTTTATTTCATCTATGTCAACATCCATTGATAAATTTTACAGTTGTTTGAAGTTGATTTATTATGAAACAAGTAATCCATATTTTATTTAAGGTTTTGTGCTATGTTTGACTGTATATGTATTATTTTTATACCATTCATTGTTTATGGTTAATGTTTTGACATTTTGAATTCTAGTTTTAATATTAATGTTTATGTTATGTTTCAACCTTTTCATATCAGAAATTTATTGGACTTAATATGTGACAGGTGGAGACCGCAATAGATCCTTGGTGAATTGGTAGGTCTCATGAGAAAATTAGACGTGGAATTGGATGAGGGATTTCCCAATTTGATATATGGTTTTGGTCGAGACCTAAATAATTTTTAGACGTCATGGATGAGGCCTTGATAAGATGTTTCAGAATGTATGGCATTATACATTTCCTCAACAAGAAAATAATAATGATGGTTCATGTGGTTATTATACACATATAATACTCCTAACTATGTTTTATTGTGGTATTATTTACTCAGCTCATATTCCTAACATAATGCGTTCATGTCTATTATTGGTAAAGTCATGTGTTTTTATTCATTCATAATGCCTAGTGTTTATGTTATCTTATACTGTTTTGTGGATCCTTACTAAGCTTTTGAGCTCACCCATTTCTAATTTCACATTTTCCAGGAATATGAATAAGTTAGTTATAAGTGACTTGCACGCATAATCTAAGAAGCAAGGTTGTATCTAATGGAAAATATTTGTGTTGTATTTCTTTTCATGTTGTAGATGTTGAACATATATATGTATATTGTTTCCAATAATACTAAACTGATCAGTCTTTCGAGACTTGATTCCTTGTGTCATACCAATGTTATGTAATAATGGACTGACTCTGGGTAATCGGTGTCTGGGCGTCACATTATCATTGTTTATTTTTTGATATCCCAATTTTAGTACTAACATACCTATATATATCATGTTGTACCTAGTTTTATATGATACAATTCTAGATATTATTTTTATAAAGTTAATGATGATTAATTATCATGTATCCCCTCATATAGTCAAGGCACTAGAATATTGTTTTTCACATGGAGTGTCCAATGTAGAGTAATTTTAGTGTAAATTGGTTTGGATTTCATTATAGTTCAGCATATTGTTCTACACAATCGCACATGTGATCTTCATCTTATGACATAAGTAGTTGTCCATTATTAATATCACTATTTTTTAATACTTATGATTATATTGTGTTTATTATTCATATTTCTTCTAATTAAACATACATTATAACTATACATGGTGATTTATTTTCTAATTGGGATATTTATTTTCGTTGTGGTAGTGTTAGGATAATTTTCATGTTTATAATATTTCATTAATTTCATTATTTTAATTTTTTTAATAATCATGTATTTGACATGGTTTATTATTTTTATATATTGGTTGTTTTTTTAAAAAAAATTATTATATTTTAATATTAGAACAAATAAAATGTAAGAATTTTAATTATTTATCTCTTCCTAAGAAAAACAATTTTGAATTTACTACATCAAAATGGATTTTCCTTATATTTTTCAAATATTATTCAATATGTTTTATTAGGTCTAACCTAATTCTGAAAAAAGAATTCATATTTTTTTCATTTCAATAAGAAACATAACAAAATAATTATTTTATATTTTATTTTCTAGATAGTATTTTATGAGCATATAATAAAATAGTGGACATATATTCATATTGGTGTCCTATGACACTCATTGCACAGGCCTAATATACAATAATTGAAATATACTAATATCTATGATCCTTGTTGTTAGTGATATGTTAGAGTATTTTACATTTATATTTTTATAATATACTGAATTTTTGATAGGTGTTGATGGGAAATATAGGAGACCTTATTTAAAGTGGTATAAGAAGTTTTTTTATTATGAGTTCAAATATCAACAATGTAAATATAATTTTTCATTTCATTGTAGTATAAATTTTGTCCTTCAATGTTGATTACATACTTATTACCAAATTATTATTATTTTCTATTATTATTGAAAAGGGTATGTCATTGTCTTCTTTAATTTAATTACCATCAAAAATTTTGTAGATGATAAGAATTTATAATATTTTTATGGTCTATCTGTACAGGTCTGATCTTCATTTTTCCACACTATTATGATTTAATATTATATCATATAATCATTTTTTTCATGGATCATGATAATAATAATAATAATAAATGTTAAAATTTGAGATGAAACCCAAAAATATTCATAATCATCCTATTTTTTGTACAAGATAATGTTATGACGAAATAATATGATTAAGTAGCATCAATGAAAAGTTTATAGTGTTTTCATAACATTAAATTGTCATGTTGAGGTTATTCTAAGATTATTCCCCAATATATAGGATACTAATTTTTATTTATTTATATTTTGAATTGTTTCAAATTGAATGGAATATTTTTAATCATTTTATGTTTTCTCTAATGGTTATTCCTATAAATATAAATTAATTAAAATATCCTTTGATATATTTGAATTTATTTTTCATTTCGTTTTCTACGATATATATGGTGACTGATTAATTGTTGACTTAAATAAATAATAATTTATATTTTGAATTATAAATTAAATATTAAATGTATTACATGAAAATATTATTTTTAATTCATTAATGAATAAAATTTATAAATAGTTGATTATAATTTTGGGATTATGGATTCAATTTATCTTAATTTTTAAAAAAATATTTCAAAATTATATTTATTTTAAACAAGTTCCATTAATAATTATGATGTAATATTTTTAAATGAGATGATAAAATATTCAAAATTTGGGAATTCTATAATTTCTAAGAAAAATGGATTCAAAATTGTTTTCAATAATATTGATAATATAGGGAATTTAATTTTTCTCAATTTTTTTTTATTTTCTTTATTCATAAGATATTAAAATGTTTTCATTTTAGTGTATACATATTTTATTTATGAGATATGATTGATTTTGAAAGAAGCATTTCATGTGTGATGATTTGATAAAATGGGGAAAAGATCACATAAATTTTAAAATCAGTAAATATTTTTCAAATCTTATTTTAAATGACCTACAATAGTGGAGAATATGATGAAATGGGGTTTTAGGATACTATTACATATTAGTGTATCTCATTTATAATTATTCATTATTATGTATGTTATTTTTTAATGTCTCCAATTTTAATCAAAAGCAAGTTCACTTATAAAAATTAATATCTTGGAAGGTTCTCTTCATGTAATTTGGATTTTTATTGGTTTTAATTATATATATCAACAAATTCTTACCCTATAACAAATATAAGATAATTATTCATGATTTTATTTTAAATCAATTGGTTATTTTAATTACAAAAAATCTCATAATTCTTTTTAATGAAATTGATTTACCAAAACTTATTTGAAATTTCTTTGAAATATTAATTCCTTTTGAAATATTTTAATAATGCCTATATATAAATCATGGTAATGTTAATTTAGATTTTGAGGATAAAACATAATTAGTGTATTTCTATTTTGAATTAGTGTAAATGTATATAATTGTTTCTCAATGGAAAATGTTTTTAGTTTATATTCACTGATTTTGATAGGAATGAGTTTTTGATAAATTAAATTTGGTTTTGGTTTTCATTATGAAAAATATTTACCAGATTTTTGATGAAGAATGTTATATAATCCTAACATGTTACTTTTTTAAAGTACCCTTTATGTTAAACTATGTATATATTTTCATAATATTTCTAAAAGTGATGTTATGTAGTTTGAGGGAAATAATGAACAATTTGGGTGTCTCAAGATGATTATTCTGTAATATATATATATATATATATATATATATATTACATAGAGAGATATGTAAAATATTTTTTAAATGATTAAGTATATATCATTTATTTTTTGGGGGGTTGTCATTTTATGGTTATGTTTTGTAGAAACATGATTTCAATGTTTATGTATAGTTAAAAAAGAAAAATTATTTCTCTAATTTCGAATTATTCAATATATGTTATACTCACACATGACACATTGGAAATAATTACCTGTTTGTGTGAGATAATATTTACAAAAACATTTGTATCTATGGTAAATTTATTTTAACCTAATTTATTGAGTTATTTTTTTTGGATTCAGGATTGTTTATTTTGGTAAGGTAAGATATAATTATAGTTTCATTTCACATGAAATGTGTCGATTAAAAATTATTGTGTTTAATGACCCCTAATATTAACATATAGTAGGACACATATCATTTCCCTTAGGGTAAAATTTAAATTTATTTCTCATGATAATATTAGATATATCAATATAAAAAAACAAATATAATATAATTTTTTATTACCAAATTGATTTCTGAGTGAATATAATCTCATTTAAATAATTTTTTAATTTTCTATAAAACTGAATCTAGAATTTTATTTTTAATAGAAATATTTGACGTTTTTGAAATATAATATATTGTTATAATTTTTATAGATAATGTAAAATTACATATTTGGATTTTAATTAGAGATATTTCATCATGTGATGGGTTTCAAATAGAAATGTTCTTAAATTAGAAATATAAATTTTATGCTTTTCTAATATGTCGAATTGGGTTTATTGTTTAATGGATTGAATGACACTGAATGGGGACTTAAAAAACCCGTTCTATTTTTAATATTATATAATACTATAAGAAATATTAAAGTTGAAGAAATCATCATGGTTGTGATAAATGGTACACCCCAATTCCACATTTTTGTATTATATATATATATATATATTATTTTATATAAAATCATCGAGTGTACGAATATAAGTTTAATGAATTTTTTATATTATAACAGACTAAATTGTTTGTGAATATTTTGGGAAGTGATATATCCTAATGATAATAGGTTTGGTGTTTCCTCCCAAAGTTAATTATAATGACTAATTGTATTGGAAAATAGTGTAGACTAACCATGTAGTGGTGTTTTTTTGTAGTCATACATAAATGGTTTGTTATAGAATTCCCACACTTATGTAATATATCCTAGAATTATCTTCCAAAGCATTTTATTCTTAATTTTTAACCGTTTTATTAAAGACTCCAATTATTTTACTTTTACTGTTTTTAGGATCCTCCAAGAAACATATTAGTCCATCATCTTCCTTATTCCCTCTTTACATCATACATTATGATTTTTATTTACATAGAAAACGTTCCATACAAGGGAAGATCACCCTCACCTAGGGGGCAGAAATAATGCAGAAAAATGGAATCACCCATAATCAAGTTCAACCCATCCAGTTTGAAATGAGAAACCTAAGAAAAGAAAAACTCTGGTGTCCCAGTGACTGTAAGAGGGGCCATGTAATCCGCCACTCTGTTCCCATCATGCCAAGTATGGGAGACTCAGACATTGTTGATAAGGAGGGTAATGTATTGTCTAATTATATTCGTAATTGAGTAGGGGGTCGTGCCTCTACCATGAAAAGCATCATGAACAAACATTGAGGTTGTTTCCATATGAGTAATGCTAAAGTCCCTATAATTACACATGTATAGGCTTGTGAGAACCGCAAGAGCCTCTGCCCTAATAGAATTACCATTTCTATAGTGGCTCGTGAATTCTAACAACACAATCCCTCTATAGTCTGATAGAATCCCTCCTCCATGCATGACACCCATAGCATAAGAACCATCAGTGTTTAACATAATGACATATGCTGGTGGAAACTAGAAGATCCATCTCCCTTGCACCCTGGGAATGCACTGCCAAACCACAGTCTGTTGAGCCTGAAATGTGAAAATAGAAGAAACCTCCTTCCTGATACCAGCAAGACTGAAAATTCAATCATTATACACCTAGTTTTTTCCACCAACACTCTACATGTTGAAGAAACCCC
Organism: Viscum album; assembly: GCA_963277665.1. Classification (NCBI taxonomy): domain Eukaryota; kingdom Viridiplantae; phylum Streptophyta; class Magnoliopsida; order Santalales; family Viscaceae; genus Viscum; species Viscum album. The sequence goes on along the minus strand of OY728125.1, from coordinate 550,742,075 downwards.
CTCAATCCTGGCATGATTACTTTCTTTCCATAACACCCAAAATCCCTCATTGTAGATGATAGCACACGCCTTGGCTCCTTCATATTATCAATGGTCCCTTGGAACTATTTCTCTGTGAAACTCTCATATTTATTTTAATGGACAAAGTTCCCTATGAACATACAATAGAAATTCAACACCTGAAGGGCCTAATCTTCCTCGAAGAATATATGGTATGTGTTCTCCTCCTATTTATTCACACAACAATGATATGAGGAATCCAAAATAATGAGAAATATATTATATTGACATCAGAGGGTATAAAATTATATCAGATCCTCCATGTGAAGAATTTTAGTTTTTTAGGAATGTTGTTTCCCCATTCCACTCTAATTTCTCCTTACATGGAACCTAAAATTTGTCCTCGCAATGATTTGTATATCATATTAAAGGTTTGAGTCTCGTTACTTTTCTTTATATTATGAAAATACCACAATCATGAGTTGTAAACACACCACACAAAAGGTAATAGTGGAAAATATAGTATGAATCTCATAGGATTAAAAGTGAGAAGAAAACTGCTCACCTTGTACTTTTCCTAGGGTAGGTTAACCTCCTGTATAATTGTGAAATTGTTGTTATTAAATTATACAAGAACCAAATAAAGAAATATGATATCATATATGATCATTTAATATTGCTCTATTAATGATATTTCAATAGTATCATTTTTTAACTGTTTCATTTTCCTTTATATGTTTTGTTACTTAAGTCATGTTTGTTATGTATAGGCTATTTTTGATTCATATCCAGAATGATATTATGTTCATAAACATTATTTTTAATCATAAAAAGATTATTATTCATGAATAATTATGATTGAGAGTGAATCTCATCATGTTCATGGATATGGTAAGTCATACGTATGCACGAGCGACAATAACATTATATTGATGGGAAAACATATGTAATTAGATGGTATGTCATATCTAATGAATCATTAACATGTTATATATATTATTTACATCAGTTATACTCATTATTATACCCATCCAAATAATGATGTTTTTGAATAATAATAAACACCACGACGTGCAGACGGTAAGCCGAACTTACGTACATATGGTGACATGGTCATTTATAGGATGGATAGAATTATGTATATGGTTGTAGCATATTTATAATAACATTACATTATGTATAAGGTACTGTATTTATTTTTTTGGTATGAATTAAAATGAATGAGGACGTGGAAGAAGAAAAGAACATTTAAGAGGGTGGGGAAATTATTACCTCTTCTTCAGGTGTTTTATTTTGTGTTGATCAAAAAAGCTCCATAGGTTGTCATTATGATAAAACTAAGGCCTCTAAGTTTAATTAAGGTATTTTTGAAAGATATTTGGGCAGGGGATGGCTGATCCAAATGGCTATTGATGTGTTAAATTAAGATAATGGGAAGTTCCCTTTTATAAGAGTGATGTTGGTCACTTTAGGAGAATCTAGAAATATTATTTTGTAATAAAATAATTTTCTATTTCTAATGGCACCAAGATGATTTATTTAGATGATAATGTAGGGAGGGGTAGAATTAAACTCAGACAATATATTTTAAACTCATTTAATTAACCATATTAACCTTAACTTTTATATTAAACTCTTAGTTAAATAGTTTGACTTTACCATATCTCTAATTATTTTTATATTATATGGTTATTAAACATACTGTAAGAAGCCAAGAGAACCCCAAGTGGTTCATTATTAATATATATATATCCTTATATAAGTTCTTTTGATGAACCATATATTATTAGGAATATTATATCAATTAATAATATATTATTTGTTTTAAAAACATAATAATGTTAATTTTGACACTCTTTAGTATTTGATTCTTTGGAAATCCATAAAAAACATTTTCACTTCAAATAAAATTTATTTAATCAACGCTAACATGTCTTATTAACCTATGAAATTAGTGTAATTCATCATAAGTCTCTATTTACATTTATTTGGATACATATAATATCAATTATTTGAATCTATCATTAATAATGTAATTACTGCATCATCATTATGTCATAAATAAATATAATTATTTAATGTCAAAAAATAAAAAATAAAAAATAATTATGTAGCTAATTTTATTAGGATTCTAAATAATATTTATAGTCGAATTTATCTTATGTATAACCTTATTTAAAATGGTTAATTTATTAAACTTTGTATTTAACAATTTTAACTATTATTTAAGTAAAATAATAATTAATACCACAATCAAATCCAAGTGGACCTGAAGGATCATATTTTATTCCTATGGGTTTTTTGGTCTAATTAAATTTATCAGTTATAATTAGGACATGTGTTAGGATAATTATAATAACAATTTTACCTTTAATTACCCTATTTACTTTTAACTGTGGTAAATAAAAGTCAAAAATTACTATTAACCAAAAATTATTTTCATATTAATGAACATAACTTAACTTAATGATATTAACCATGTATCTTGGATTTTTAAAAATCAATTCATTGAAGCGGTAAAATTATGTTTTATGAAAATTCACAAACTCTCCTAGAAGGTCGGTAAAAGACGGTCAAATGTTCAATAAAATTGTATACATCTAATTTTAAAATGAAATTTCTATAATGAATTAAATGGAACTAATATAAGTATTATATATCTATTTTTACTTAAAATAAATATAAATAAAACAAATAATTATTTCAAAAAAAGTCAATTTTAAACTATAATGTAGTGTTTTTCACTATTCATAATAAATTAGAATGTTTTTAGAAATATATAAAATATTTACTCTAAAATAATTTTGATATTAAAAATTAAAAAATGAATTAAATTTTACAAAATTCAAAACATAGAAGTTTAATGAATTAATTTAAAATTTATTCCCTTTGTCAAAACTGATAAACAGGTTTTTAAAAAGTAAAAACATTCAAAAGATTGACATGTATTTATGTCAAATTTAAATGTTAAATTACTTATAATGACCTAAATTGTAATAAGTGATAAAAATATAATCTAATTATACTTACAAGGAATTAAAATACATAATTTTACACTATAAATTATTTCTATTAAGAGAGTTTTTTTGAATTAAAATTTAGTATTTTTTACTCATCAAAATATGAAAGTTGTCAGAAAAGTACCACAACATTATCTAAAATAAATTTTTATCTCTCAAGTATTAAGAAGAATTTAATTTCATTAAATTGAATTTATAATATTTTCCAATATTTATTTTAAAAATCAGTTGCAATTAAAAGGGGTTAAAATTTCATTTTGTGAAAAATAGTTCTTTTATATTAAAAAATGAATTTGTTCTTAATTAGGTCTATGAAACACATAATATGAATTCCAAATTTATATGGAGTATACAAAATTAAAAATTTATTTAAGAATTTTCATAACTATCTTTTGAGGGCTAGTTTGGTAAGTCATGGTGTGCTCAAACTCGGTATTCTGTGTAACGCAAGCTATTGAATTAATTTTTTGAAAATAACATACTATGATATCATGGAGACTTACATTATTAGCCCTTTTGGGAAAATTAGTCCATGGAATTTTAAAATTGGGCTTGGGAACTTCATTTAAAGTCCTACATCGGAAAAAGAGTCTATAAAACTATCACTTATAATAATGAAAGAGAAGTACCAAGTTCACCCGAGATAACCCATACATGGATTATATATAGAAAAACATGGGTATGGAAGATAACTAAGTGTCATGTTCTGATGCAGAGTTTTAGAAAACTTGATCACGAGAAAACTAACAAGAAGAAAACCACAAACTTGTGATAAAAAAATTGTCATTATATTCCCAGTAAGAAAATTAAACGGACTAAATTTTTTGTTTTAAGTTCCATTTCATATTTTTGAGGTATTTATTTATGAGATTGACTAAGAACATACCGAAATGTAATTACATTTTAAGGAGAGTCTCATCCTTTAATAAATATCTACCTCTAACTCATCTTTTTTTCAAACGATGAGTATTCAGGATGACTTGGTCACACCTGAAGTTCTAGAATCAAAATCAAGAGAATCAAATAATCCAAAAAGTAGAAAAAATATATACCAAAACCAAAATGGTCAGTACAAGATCATATGATACCCAAAAAGGATAATCCTTTAGAGAAAGAAATAAAAATGTTATTTTCTAAAATTAAACCTACAATACCCAATGTTGAATAAATACCATTCAATAAAAACATGTACTTAAAATCATTTAATATAATCCAAACTAATATTGAAACAGAAAACATAGAAAATTTTGATTACATAGTATTGCATTTTAAATTTTTTCTCCAAATAGCATCGACTACTCTTTATGTCACAAACATAAATATAATTGACCTAATCATATATTATCTATGATAGGTTAATCATTTCCAAAAATAACCCAAAATGTAATAAATCCACAAAAAAACTAAATAAAAATCCACCATTACTCCTCAAATGAAATCCCATAGTATTTTTTTCCATAGGCATATAATGTTCCCAAGAGAGTGAACATCTTCCAAAATAGCGTTTATCTCTTAATCACCAAATAATATTTCTATACTAAGGATATCCATTTGATAAGACATATGATCCCAAATCAACTTTTTATTGATCAATAAAATAATTCATCTCAAAATAATTAGTCACACTAACCAGGTACATCACGTAGTCCAGTGGTAGGTGATAAATCCCAATCACACTCTCGTTGTGGGTTTGACCCCCATAGCTTTGACGAATACGATGAGTGGTCACACGGTCTCCATGTTATCCTTTTTTAAAAAATCTATTTTATAACATTCCCAAAATAAGATAAATTTCTCAAAATAACCATAACTTAATTTCACCACAAATGTTATCTCATACCACACATTTTCATCCAAAAATTTAATAACATGTAATTTCCTCAAATTCAAGGGTCATATAAACTTAAATACTTCTTTATAACTATTATCACAAAAGAATATATAATTCTTCCTCAAATAGAATTTTCACAAAACAAACCCTGGGTTACACATACAAGAGAAAATACCTACAACGTAATCCTATCAACAAAGAGAAGTAATACTTTTAAACATTTTTCCATCCATTTATTTCCACCTAGGTTCTTCCTTGACCAATAAGTTATCCTAGAGAATAAGTAATTCACTCTGGTAGTGGACATGTCCCTTACATTTACGGAAAATGAATGTAAATGTATTCTTGTAATCATTATTTTATTCTGTTGTACTCTTCATTTTTCCTCAACAATTCATTACATTATGTCCTTCTTTTACAAACATAAAGCATTTCTTTGTTCTATTGATACACTTTACGAGGTGTCTCCTTCCACATTTATTTCATGGGGGAAATTGTGCATTTTTTTCTCCATGCTCTCCAATGTCGGAGCTCTTATCATTCACCACATTTCACTTCTTTGTTGGGTGTAGGAGTTGGTTAATCTATATGTTGTTGATCATATTTTTGGAAAAAAGATTTAACATGAACATGAAATCTTTTACACCTATCAACATTACATTTTTTTCTCATTTCCACCACTTTCCCCACCTTTTTCATCATTTTCAATGTTGCTATGACTTCCTTGGAATCAATCCATTGACTAACACAAGAAAGCATAGTGTGATTCATAAAATCATTTTGATAATATCATAACACCTTTTTTTCAATCTAGAAAACCTTATTATTAACCATGGTTATTTATTCTCATCTTATATAAATATCAATCAAATAGGTTTGTAAAGAAAATGTTAATTATTCGATGAAAATCCACTAGGAGTGTCCTAACCAAGAGGGCCGCAAGGCCGGTTTCACGTACCAGGATAACCCGAGTCAAGCCCGAAACTCCTTGTCAGATTTTTCGCTATTAGATACATATGTTACAGAGCTGTCTCTACATTCTCGTATCCAGACAGGGATATATTTCATGGAAACCCACATAATATTTACTTTAACAATAGTTTTTGGATGTTCTTCTATACTAATCCTTTGTGTCTATATTAAGGTACTGTTTTCTAATCATTTTTTTTTCTAAATCTAGCTTCCAAGGTTTGTACTAAACATCCTCTGATACCAAATGTAACACCACAACCCCAATTGACTAGAATTGGTGAATTATTACATAACATGATAATGATACAAGAAATTATGTCCAGGAAGACCGATCAGTTTATTATCCATAGAATTACTAGATACATACATAAGTTTTACATGGAATAATAAAATAAAAAAACAAGTTGTCTCCTTTGAAAAATCTTATATCCCATATTCTATTCCTGCAGGTTAATTTTAATATACTACTTTTAATCCTGGAAAAAATAAAACATAATAAAGGGTGATCTCAGATTCTCAGTAATGATAACGATATAGTAGAAACTATCATAAATAAGAATAAACATTTAAGGTAATGTATAAGACTATAACACACGCCTTTTAAACATAGACATTTTCATAACATGGAAAAGATAAATAAAATAATTCCATTTACTAATTTGTAAGGAAATTCTACTATACGAATAACCAAATGTAATATCAGTATCCAATGTAATCAAAATGGAATGCATAATTCCATACGTCATAAAAACTTAGTCAAGGCCTCGTTCCAAGACATCAAATAAGAATTTTCAAGGCCTTGGCACAAGACACTAGTTTGTCTCATTAGACCTACAGATGCATTAAGGATCTATATCTAGATCCACCCGTCACTTACTAATTGAATTTCATTCCGCATATGAAAAGGATTAAACATAACATAAACATTCATTTTAAAACTAGAATACTAAATGACAATACATTATCGATAAACCATGAATTGTATATAAATAACACATCCACGGTAAATCTTATAACAAAAATAGAAATAGAGTATGAATGGTTTGTATCATAATAAATAAACCTTTATCAGGAATAATATCTCATAATGGATGTTGACATAGTTGAAAAATGATCAGTAAAAATCTTTTAGAGAAATATCTCTTTTTCATGAAATCATTTAAAAGCCACACTATTTATCAATAAGCTATTTAAAGGTGATTTTTGAATCAAAGTGTCCCATACCAATTTGAATATTTTAAAAGGAATTTCAATTGTAAAACATTAATTTATATACAAATAAAACCTTATAAAAATTTTGAAAACATTGTCATTAATGAGAATGATTAAAATAATAAAATTTTAAAACATTTAAAATGATATTTTAGTTAGAGTTCATAACCAAATGAGAGATGTTTGAATAAAAATAATTGAGATAATAAAAACTTTTTAATATCATTGGAATAATGGGATTCATGATATACTACGTCAAAGTACAGTATATACACCAAATAAATGTTAATTGGTGCAAAACAACAATGAAGTCTCAATGGAATGTAAGTTGAGATGATTTTTTTAAAGACCATATCCTTACGTTAAGGATAAATAAATGACATAATTATGATTGAAAAAAATAAATACACTCAATATGATTCGATATTCAGTGTAAATCAATCAGATAAAATTCATAGATATTCTTGTAAAAACAACACCAATGACATGGATGATACACTCAATGAATAATAATTGAGTTATAATTACTGTTTTCATGATTATATCGATGACATGAGAATTTATCAATTGTTTGATTATGTGTATCAAAAGTATAACCAAAAAAGGGGGAGCGTAAATTATTACATAAGTATATAAAAAGTTATTTCACACATAATATTGGTGTAAAGTAATAAATGAAGTTTACGTAAAACTGAATTAGTGGAAATTGAAATGTGAAATTCCCTTACTAATTTGGTAACATACGAAACATAAACCCCATGAAATAAATATCATCCAATGATTATTTAAATACACATTAATTAATTTATATTTCGCAAAAAATACAAGCCTGGGCAGTACATACACCACACAAAAGTTAATAGTGGAAAATATAGTATGAATCTCATGGGATTAAAAGTGAGATGAAAATCCCATAACTTGTACTTTTACATAGTGTAAGGTATGTTAACGAACTTTATAATTGTGAAATAATTGTTATTAAATTCTAAAATAACAAATACAAAAAAAAATATCATATATGATCTTCTAATATTGCTTTGTTATTGATATTTTAGTAATATCATTGTTTTTGTGGTTAATTGATTCGTTTTCCTTTATATGTTTTGTTATGTTAGTCATGTTTGTTATGTATAGGATGTATTCAATTCATATACAGAATGATATTTAGTTATTAAACATTATTTACAATCATAAAATGATAATTATTCTTGAATGATTATGATGGGGAATGAATTTCATCGCGTTCATGGAGACAATAAGTCATACATACGCCCGAGGGACAATATGAATATATTGATTGTGAAATCCTATGTAATTAGAAGGTATATCATATATACAGAATCAATAAAATGATATATTTATTATTTACTTTAGTTATACTTATTTTTTACCCATCCAAATAATGAAGTGTTTCAATAAAAAAACAATACCATGACGTGGAGATGATAAGCTGTATGTACGCAATTACGAAGACTTTGTCATTTATTGGATAGAAAAAATAATGAATATGGTTGTACCATATTTATAATAACATCACTATATGTAGATGGTACTGGATTTATTATTATTTTATTGAAACATAAAATAAAGAGTAAGTGGAAGAAGAAAAGAACATGAAAGAGGGTGGTGAAATTATTACCACTTCTTTGGGTGCTTCTTTTTGAGTTGATCAAAAGCGCAATTTTGGTTGGTTTATAATAAAAATAAGTCCTCTAGTTTGAAGTGAGGGAATTTGGGAAGGTAAATTGGTAGTTGTTGGCCAAGTCAAACGGCTTTGGAGGTGTTAGATTAAGATAAGGGGAAGTACCCGTTTATAAGAGAGGTGAGGGTCGCTTTAGGAAAAGATTGAAATATTATTTTATAATAAAATAATTTTCGGTTTATAATGGATCATAAATAATTTATATACTGGATACGGTGGGTATGGGTTGAAAAAAATTCATCAAATAGGGTTTACACAGGTTTATGTCACCATATTAACCTTATTATTTATATTTAACACTTAGTTAAATAGTTTAACATTTACCATGTCTCTTTGTATTTTTATTTTATATGGTTAATAAACATACTATAACAAGCCAAAAGAACCCCATGTTTTTAATTATTAATATATATAACTTTATCTATGTCCTTTGCCAGAACCTAGTAATTTTAGGAATATTATATTAATTAATAATATAGTATTTATTTTAAAAACTCAATTATGTCATTTTTGACACTATTTAGTATTTGGTTTTTTGGAAAGTCATTAAAATATTATCAATAGAATAAAATTTATTTAATAAACCCTAACATGTCATATTAACCTATAAAATTAGTGGAATTCATCTAAAGGCTCAATTTACATTTATTTGTACATTTATAATTAAAAGTATATTAATCATTCATTAATAATATAATTGTTTCATCATCATTTTGTTATAAATAAATTTAAGTATTTAATGTCTAAAAATTTTATATAAAATATCATTATGTAGGAAATATTTTTATATTTTCAATGAATATTAATATATTAATTTATCTTATGTATTAGCCTATATTAAAAATTGCTTAGTTATTAAACATTAAATTTATCACTTTTAACTATTCTATAAAAAATAATATTAAATGTTTTAATCTAATACAAGTGGACCTGAAGGATCATATTTTATTCCGATATTTGTTTTTGGTATAATTACAGTTATACAATAGAATTAGAAGACGTGTTACTCTATTTATAATATCATCTTTACCTTTAATTACACTATTTACTTTTACCCATGATAAATAAGAGTCAAAAGTTACTATTCACCAAAAATGATTTTCATCTTATTGAACAGAATTTTACATAATGATATTAACCAGGTCACTTAGATTTTTGAAATTCAGATTATAGAAGTGGTAAAATTAGGTTTTATGTAAATTTTCAATTGCTCCTAGAAGGTGGATAAAAGACAGTAAAAAGTTCAATAAAATTTTATAAATAAAGTATTATGAAAAAATGACTACAATAAATTACATTAAACTCATATAAGTATTTTATATCTATTTTTAGTGAAAATAAATTTAATGAAAATAAATAATTATTTAAATTAGAAGTCAGTTTTAAACAATAACATAGTGTTTTTCACTATTCATCAAAAAATTGAATGTTTTTAGAAAAAAATGAAAACATTTCCTAAGATAATTTGGATTTTACGAATTCAAAAAATGAATTATATTCTACCAAATTAAAAAAATGGAAGTTTCAATAATTAATATAAAAATAATTTTTCTTTTTCATAACCGAAAATTGGTTTTTTAAAAAGATAAAACTATCAAAAGATTGACATGTTTTTATGTCAAATTTAAATGTGAAATTACTTCTAATGACATAAATTGTATTAAATGAAAAATTATAATCTAATTATACTTCCAAAACATTAAAATTCATAATGTAACACCGTAATTTTTATATATTAAAATTCCGCTTTCAATTATATTTTAGTAATTTTAAGTATTCATCAAAATATGAAACTTATCAGAGAAGTATGAAAACATTGTCCAAAATAAATTAGTATGTCTCAATATTAATGAATAATTTAATTTCATTAAATTGAATATATAAAAGTTTCAGATATTGGTTTTAAAATGGGATTTAAATTAAAATGTGGTAAAATTACTTTTATTAAAAAATAATTATTTCATCTGAAAAAAATGAATTGGTTCTTACATAATATCTAAGAAATATATAATATGGATTCTAAAATTATATTGAGTATATAAAATTCAATATTCAGTTAATATTATTCATAACCGCTTTTCGAATGACTAGTTTAGTAAGTCGTGGGGTGCTCGAACACTATGTTTCATGTTGCACAATCTATTGAATTACTTTAAAAAAACTAACTTACAATGAAATCATTCGGTGTTACATGTGATGATAACATTTCAAGGTTAGAAAGGCTTGACTCATTTTTTATACATAACCCATGAAGTATGATTGATCATTTTTTTGATGGGTTTAAACCATTACTATGTCGATCATTAGTCTAACAATCCTTGTCATCGTATGAAGATATTATGTCATGTGCTCTTAAGATCTGTTGAACACTATGGGAAAGGAAATAAGGAAACAGGGAAGAATGGAAGAGTTGAATTTTTACCCATATATAATTGTTGAAGGAAGAATCCTAGTGCATCTTTAAAATTAAAAAGAGTATGCTACAAATTTGGAAAGAAATTCCATCATGCTAGTGGTGGTAAGGGGAATAAAAAAGCTACCATTTTTCAATGTTACAATTACAGGGAGATGGGACATTTTGAAAATGAATGTCCTAAGCACCATGGAAACATACCTCAAAAAAGCCCAGGGGATCAAGGACATGTTTATGTGATCACTATTATTGATGTTGATTCTCTGAAAGATGTGGTCGCTTGTAATTTAATGGTTTCCTCAAGTTTAGAAAATTCTATATTTGATTTTAAATCATCTTAGTGTCTCATATCATCCCCGTTTTGTAAGAAAATTAGATATTTAAAATTGTGCCTGACAAGGTATTTGTTAGTCAAGTCACTTAAGGGAAGTATCATTGCAACAATATTTTGTGAATTAGTCCCCAATAAGGAAAAAATTTTATTTATCTGCTGATTTATTCATCATACACAGGATTTAATTTGATATAATTCCAGGTATTGATTGGCTTCTAGACCATGATGTGAAAATTTAGTATAACAAAAAGGAGGTTACAATTCTCGATGACGAAAAGGAATGCCTAATCCTTAGAGGATATACGTCAACATCTGATTCTTATCTAGATCCACCCTCTGTAGCTCTACTAAATTCAATTATTGGATAGGATGAAAATGAAATAATTATGGTTGAGGAAAATAATGTTGAAATTGAGGACGTACCTATTGGGAATGAATATGTTGATTTATTTCAATAGGATTCACCTAGACATCCTCCAGAACAAGAATTGTAGTATTCCATTGATTTAATTCACGGTTCAAGGCCCATAAAAAACACCTAATAGAATGTCCACTATAGAATTAGTTTAACTAAATAATCAACTACATCAATTGAGTAATAAGAGATTTATTTTACCTAGTGTTTCTCCATGGGGGTCCCCTTTCCTTTTTGTTAAAAAGAAAGACAAATCTATAAGGTTGTTTGTTAACTACATGGAGTGAAATGCCATAATAATAAAGAACAAGTGTCCCCTACATCACATGGATGATTTATTCTACCAACTTCATAGATCTAAATATATTTCAAAGATTTAACTTTGATCTGGATATCATCTGTTCTGTGTGTAGAAGGAAGACATTCTGAAGGCAGCATTTCAGACCAGGTACGTGCATTACGAGTTTACAGTAATTCCTTTTGGATTGACTTATTCACCCAATGTCTTCATGGATCTAATGAATATATTTTTAAAGTAATATATTTATATAATTTTAGTGGTATTTATTGATGATATCTTTGTATACTCCAAAAGGTACGATGATCATTGATATCACTTGTGCATTATTCTAAAGACTCTTATAAGAAATGAATTATATGGGATGTTTATCAAGTGTAAATTCTGGAATCAAATGATTTATTTTCGTGGACATATTGTCTCTAAGTATGTAATATCATTTTATCCTTAAAAGACCAAGGGAATATGAGAATGGCCAGTAGCAATGAGTATAACTAAGGTACATAGTTTTATTAGTTTAGTAGGTTATTATCAAAGTTTCTTCCATAATTCTTCCCAGGTGGCAAACCCTTTAACCAAGATCACACATAAAGGGGATAAATTTGTTTTGAAAAAATAGTGTGAAGAATGTTTTGAAGAACTAAATGGAAGATTATTCAATGCTCTAATCTTGAATCTACCATCAGGGAATGATGGGTTTGTTATTTATAGTGATTTTTCAAAGATTAGACTTGGTTGTGCCCTTATGTAAAATGATAGAGTTATTACTTATACATAAAGACAACTAAATATTCATGAGAAATAATATCCCACTCATGATCATGATTTAATAGTTGTAATCATCGCTCTGATGATATGGAGACACTATCTCTATGGTGAAAAATGATAGATTTATACTTTTCAAATGAGCTTGGAGTATATTTTCTAAACAAAATAACTAAACAAGAGGAGAAGGAGATGTCTTGAACTACTCAAGGATTATGATGGAACTATACACTAGGACATACTGATGGAAAATAAGGTGGAATATGCATTGATCAGAAAGGATAATGGAGTTTTGAACAAAATGAGAGTTGAAAGTGATCCTATTTTCATGGGTCTAGTAAAGATAGATATGGTAATAACCATGGAAGGTGGAAAATCAAAACCTTTTCAAATTTTATCCCGACCAACATTACTAGAAAGGATAAAAAGTTGTGATAATGATGATGAGGTGTTTCAAATGAATATTAAAGATGAAAATGGCGGTAGATTGAGTGAATTAGTATATGAATAAGGAATTTTGAATGTTGGGAAGGGAAATTGTGTTCCTGATATATCTAATCAAAAAAGAGAATTGTTGGATGATGCTCATATCTCCAATTTCCCTATAGAACCTAGTATAGAAAAATGTCTAATGATTTGAAGGAACATTTTTTGTGCGGATTTTGTGTCAGGTTGTATGGTTTGTAAACAAGTGAAAGTTGTAAGACAAAATCTTGGGGATTCATGAAAGCTCTTCCCATACCAAAGTGGAAATATGATGATATTACGATGGACATTGACATGGGGATACAAAAGACAACTAGGAGGAATGATTTATTACGGGTAATTGTTGATCATCTTATCAAGTAAACACATTTTCATGCTATAAGAAAGGATTTAACACTTGAATGTTTAGAAAGATTGTATATTAATGAAGATGTAAGACTTGATAGAGTTCTCCTATTGATTGTTGTAGGATCGAAATAGTGATGTAGATGCTCAATAAACAAGAGGGGGATGAATTGTATACTTTAAAAATTCCTTTGGAACCTTTAAAGTTAGTTAAGAATAACTATTTTTTCCTTAAGCAAAGGAAAAGGCTAAGTTTAACAAAGTTAAACTAAGCAAATTCACAACACCTCTTAACACCGAATGAAAACTAGAAAAGAGATTCCGAATAAGGGTTCCGGAAATATGGTTTCGGAAATTGAATTTTAACAAATTATTAAAATATGAGATTCTACCTTAAAGCGTATAGAATCTAAATGAAACAGAGTACAAGTAAGGAAGTATAAGAAAGTTATACTTTCCTTATAATACAAAATGCAGCGGAATAAACACAAGTAGTAAAACTACAAGTAACAAGATATAAGTCTTTTAACCCAAATAGAAGGGTATCCAACAACCTTGGATAAAGTTCCCTTGATTTATACTTTCAAGAAAGTCTGTCTTACCCACACCAGTGTAAGCCCTCGATACGAAGATCGGAGTCTCTGTCTTGCTATCCCTGCAATCCCTCAACATCAAGGTAGTTGGAACCTCTGTCTTCCTCAGCAAGGAAGACCTCGATCATCAAGGTAGTCGGCACCTCTGTCTTCCTATCCCCGAAAGCCCTCGAATGTAATCACCAACATTCGGAGTCGCACGAAGCTTTGAGAGTTAATAAGAGCCTCTCTCTCTAGAAATCACTTCAATAAAATTAGTCAGCCTTTCAACACTTTCATCAGCTATCAGCAGCAACGAGCTCTTTCAAATGAGCTCCTATTTATAGGTAAGGTCGGATCCTTCTCCAACGGTCATATTTTCCTTAAAGATCGGAGGGACCTGTACACGTGTCACTTAGACAACGGTTAGTTTATAACAAAACAGACGACATGGTTTTATAACAAAACAAGTGTAATAGAATGTACGACATCGTTTTAAACTCTAACATAAATGTTCGGAATGGAAACTTCGGAGTGAAGGTTCAGAGTGTAAAGAACAATAGTAAAGAGTAGACAAATTTTAGAAGAGTAAGCAATATTTAAGTTCGGAGTCAAACAAAGATATTTTTTTGGAGACTGAATTAATTCAGAGTGTATAAAACGAAGATAATCAGATTCCGTTTAATAGGTGAATTCGGAATTAGAATTTGGAATAGGAATTCATCATCAGAAATCGTAATGAGAATTCATCATCAGGAATCATAATTAGAATTTTTCATCATAATTCGTAATGAGAATTCATCATCAGAATTCGTAATGAGAATTCGTCATCAGAATTCGTAATGAGAATTCGGAATGGGATTTCTTCATTAAAATTTGTAATGAGAATTTTTCTTCAGAATTCGTATCCTGAATCTGGAATAGAACTTAGTCAGAGTTCATATCCGGAATTCGGAATGAAACTTCCTTATAGTTCTTGTCTAGAATCCGAATCCTAAAACAGAATGCTTTATATCAATGTTTCAATGATTCCGAGACAATGAATCTGAATCTCATACTTAAGAAAAATATGGATGAAAATATGATAAGGATAATTTTTCTTATAAAAGCGATTTTCCTTATAAAAGAAATTTTCCTTAAGAAAGCAATTTTTCTTATAAAAGCAATTTTCTTTAAGATAAGGTGTTTGTGATTTTCAAAACAAGAAGGAATGGAAAATTCATAAGGAAAACCTTATTGACTCAACAATCTCCCCTTTTTTGGAAAGCACAAACATCCTTATGAAAAAGAAATTCTAAGAAGAAAGAAAAACATTAAGGCTTATCTCCCTTTGTTTTAAGGATATTGATGAATACGTCTAACTCCCCCTTAGGCTTTGAAACTCTAAGGATCATATTCAGATTTCCGGAGTGATGAATAGGAATGTCTTCTTTAATGAAAAAGCTCCCCCTTAAACAAACTCTTATTTAGAGTTTTTCTTTTTCTTAAGGATCTTTTTCTTCTCCCACTTTGATAAACTCTTATTAGAGTTCTTCTTTTTCTTAAGGATCTTTTCCTTCTCCCCCTTTGTGATTTTCAAAAAGAATTGGAGGGAATGGAAAAAAATAACAAAGTACCTGAAATATTAGTAATGACAACAAAAGAAACGACAAGCACAACTTTCATTAAATTTGAAAACTCAGCAACAATGAAATACAACAAAAAGATCGGATTTGGTTATTTCGGATCTTTTTCCTTTGACATGAGCCCCTTTAGAATAATCTTGATCTTCTTTAAGTCTTTATGATCTTCTTCAGCTTGCTTCTCTAAGACGACTATTCTTGCGGATTGAGCTTCAATTTTTTCTTCCTGGGCTTTGATTTTCTCTTCCTAAGCCTTCATCCTTTCTTCAAAATCAATCCGATGATCCCTTTCAAACTTCCAGTTATGAGAAATGGAATTGAGCTTCCCATTCAGATCTCTCACTTCTTGAATATGGAAGTTCTTTTCTTCTGTCAGCTTCTCTTCAAAGGATGCAGTTAACTCATTTATCTTCTTGTCCTCGGTCTCAAAGGCATCTTTAACATTGTCTTGAAACTCATCGAGCAACCTCATCTCTTCCACATTCTTCTTCGACCAGTTTGTCATTCTCCTGCAGGATTTTCTATGAGTTTCATAGCCAAAGAAAAACGTTTTGAACTGAGCCCCTATTTCAACACACTTGTCCATAACCATAGATACGGAGTCAGTTTTCTGATTTAAATCATGTTGGAGCATTTGACATCTTGAATCAATACTCGAGAAGGTCGGAATGGTTCCCACCAACTTCTTCAAAGACTGAACAACAAAGTCATTCCCCACTGAAGATGACTCCGAATCTGAAACTTTGCTTGGTGAAATTTCTTCTTCAATAAGTTCAAGCTTTCTTTTTGAAGAGCTACCAACTTCCTTCCTCTTCCTCACTTCTGAGCTCTGAGTATCAGCAAGAATTTTCTTTCCCTTGTCTTTTTCCGGAATTGAATCATGTTCTGGAGTTCTCTTCTCACTATCAGAAACTTGAACAACATTATCTTCTTCATCAACGACTTCCTGAACACGAACCCCTACGATTTCTTTCTGAGCAACATCAAGTAAAATATGTTCTTCTTCTCCATGATAAGAAACTTCTTCTTCTCCTTTCTCTTCTTCCATTTCTGGAGTAACTAGCTTCGAAGATTCAGCTTCAGAAGTTCGGAGTGATAAGTGTTCCAAAGGTGTCCCCTTGTAATCATCAACTTGTTTCAGCACATCTCTGGTTTCACCACTTCCTTCAGCACCCTATTCTACTTGTTCCACTTGCTCGACTTGCTCTACTTCCTCAGTATTCTTAGAAACAGCTCTTTCTGGAGCAACAAAATTTCTTCCTGGAGTCTCAGGTAGAGATTCCAAGAAGAAAGATCTTGGAACTGGAATAGTTGCTGAAACTATTTCATTGAATTTCAACAAAGCCTGAGCTACCTCATCCTCAGACATCTTATTTTTTAGATTATTTTGCTTTTCTTGTTTTTCAAGATCATCAGCAGTTCTCTCCTTCAAGGCCTTAGCCTCCGCAGGGTCCAATTCGAACTACAGATCCCCTTATTTCCTTTTCTCTTTATCAGCTCTCCACTTTGTAACAACCTCATCAGGATAGGCATTCTTCATCATAGGCTTAGGAGGCGTGGAATGGACTTCCTTAGACTTAGGATTCTCTGCTTGTACTTCCACTTCTTTCAGCTTTCTCTTCCTTACTGTCTTAGATGATTTCGGTTCAGCAGCTTTCGGAGCCGCTTCTTCTTGACTTGGAAAATCGAAGAACTCAACCGTTTCCTTGTTGAAAGCCACATCCATCCTCTTCAGAGTACCATCGCTGACCACCATGATCTTGCAAACTCTTGGCATAGATTTGGAATCCTTTTTTAAGGACTCAAGGCACCGAACAATCAACTTGGAGAGGATTGCTGGATACATAATAATCTGAGCTCTCAGATTTCCATTCTTCAAATTTTCAATAGTAAGAAGAATATGCTTCATCAAGTTAAACTTCCTTATATTTATCAGGAAATATAAGATATAGATCTTACTTTTCTTCAAGCTATCTTTATCATCTTTCCTCGGTACGATAAGTCCTTCACCCATAACTCCAGAATCTGGAAATTTGTAGATAGACGTGCAATCTTCGGAGCCTTGTCATCAGCCAGTCCGAGAGTTTCTAAGGATTTTTCCTTGTTGAACTACCCTTAGAGTCTGGCAACACAAGTGAAATAAACTCGGCTTCTCCTTCATAAGACAGCCCTACCAAGCTTTCATCCTTGGTGTGAGAAAGCTTGTAAGTCTTTCCATAAGACATAAAAGAGAACTTCTCCCTATTATCTTCCTTGAAGAAAGAAACTGACTCATAAAACTCGACAAGTAAGTCTGAATATACTTCATCTTGGTTCCCGGTTTTTGATACCATAACATCTTCCCAGCCAATCAACTTAATATACATTGAAATAATAGAATCGTAGTTGCTGAAGAAAACCGGATAGACTAACCTTTCTCTGTAAACTAACCATTGTGAAATAGGCTTAGTGGATGACATTTCTTGAGATGCTAATTCCGCATACATTCGGATCTGAAGTCCTATGAGAAGTTCGGAACGGAGAAGACTGAAGTTCGGAACGGCCTTAAATCGAGGAGGCAGAGATTCGGGACGCGAGGGCTTGAGATCGATGTGGGACGAGTATTTGGGTCCCCTTTATATAGGCAACGAGATGACGGTTCACCTTCCATAGTTGATCTAATGGTTAGAATGAGCTGAGATTAGATCTGACGGTTGAAAGCTTGAATCCGATCTTTTTGAGGTTTTTATTAAAACAAAGAGTTAGGAAAACTATAATCTGAAAACTTAGTACAAGAAAATTCCAGCAAGTAAAATACGACTACGAAAAATTGAGTAGGGAAATCATACCTTTCAGATTGGCTGAGGAGGATTAATCGTAATGGCAGATTTCGCAAAAATTTTACTATGAAAAATAAACTTAGTAAGAAACACTCATTACGGAAAACTCAGTATGAAAAACAAACTTAAGAAGAAAAATAGTACGAAGAACTTAGTACGAAAAATACATTACGAAAAATTTGGTATGAAAATTCCTTTATGAAACTTTTAGTATGAAATTTTCATTCCGGAAATTTTCAATACAAACACTTCCATTCCAGATGTATTTTGTATGAGAATGTCCATTTTGGAAAATTTTAGTTCCAGAAGTTCCATTCCGGAAATCTTCGTTCCGAAAAGTTTGAAAACAAATTTTGAAAAACTTTGTTAAACAAACAATCAAATGTACTCCCCCTATAAAAAGAGTTTATTACTGTAAGGAGACTTTTTCAACAGAAAGTTAATTAAGAAATATTACCTTACGGTTATCATTCCTAACTTTTGTTTAATATATTCAAATCTATCAGAAGGCAATGATTTTTTGAAAATATCAGCAAGTTGATCTTGCGTTCCGATAAACTGAAGAATAATATCTCCTTTAAGTGTGTGATCCCTAAGAAAGTGATGCCTAATATCTATGTGTTTTGCACGATAGTGATGTGCAGGGTTTTTACTTAGGGCAATGGCACTTATGTTATCACACAAAATTTGAGTTTTAGTAAAACTCAAGCCATAGTCTGTGAGTGTGTGTTGCATCCACACCACTTGAGCACAACAACTTCTAGCAGCTACATATTCAGCTTCAGCAGTGGATAGTGCTACAGAATGTTTCTTCTTGAAGGACCAAGAAACTAAAGAATCTCCTAAGAAATGACAAGTTCCGAATGTACTTTTTCTATCCATTCTACATCCACCAATATCAGCATCAGAAAATCTTTTTAGAACAAAATCATTTCCAGAAGTATAAAATAATCCTAGATCCATGGTTCCCTTAAGGTAGAGAAAAATTATTTTTACTGCCTTTAAGTGAGATTCCTTAGGATTGGATTGATATCTTGCTCATAAGCATACTGAAAACATTAAGTCTGGTCGACTAGCTGTTAAGTAAATTAGACTTCCTATCATACCTCTAAAAGATGTTTGATCTACTGGTTTCCCAGCTTCATCAAGATCTAAAGAGTTTGAGGAACCAATGGGAGTACTTATACTCTTAGTGTTGTCATACCCATACATTTTCAGAAGATCTTTAATATACTTATGTTGAGATATGTAGGTTCCTTCTGGTTTTTGAGAAATTTGAAAACCAAGGAAAAATGTTAACTCACCCATCATACTCATTTCAAACTCAGATTTCATTAGACTAGAAATAGAGTCAGTCAAAGATTGCTGAGTTGAACCAAATATAATGTCATCAACATAAATTTGAACAATTAAAACATTTTTCTTATCTTTCTTTATAAAATGGGTTGGATCTACATTTCCCGTAACATAGTTATTTTGAAGCAAAAATCCAGTGAGTCTATCATACCATGCTCGTGGGGCTTGTTTAAGGCCATACAAAGCTTTGGTAAGTCTAAAAACATGATCAGGATGTTTTGTATCTTCAAAGCCAGGAGGTTGTTCAACAAAAACATCCTCTTGAACATAACCGTTAAGAAAAGCACATTTCACTTCCATTTGGAAAAGTTTGAAATTGAAAAATGCTGCAAAGGCAAGTAGAATACGGATAGATTCAAGTCTAGCTACTGGAGCATAGGTTTCTTCATAGTCTATTCCTTCTTGTTGATTATAGCCTTTAGCAACAAGTCTAGCTTTATTTCTTACTATGATTCCATTTTCATCACATTTATTTCTAAAAACCCATTTTACTCCAATAACAGAAGTTTCCTTAGGTCTTTCAACCAAGGTCCAGACTTTATTCCTTTCGAATTAATTTAGATCATCTTGCATTGCTTTGATCCAATCATCATCACCTAAAGCTTCATAAGTTCTTTTAGGTTCTAATTGGGAAAGAAATTCTAGATGTTCTACTTCATTTCTTAAGGAACTTCTAGTCCTTACAGGTTGGTTTACATCACCAATGATACTATCACTGGGATGATTCTTAAGAAACACCTGATTTGGGTTTTGTAAAACCTGTTCATCAACATAGGGTAGAAAGTCTTCTGGGGTAAATGTTTCAGAAGTATCTTCTAGAACAATTTCCTTATCAGAAGGTTCTTCTATCAAAGGTTGACAATAAGTTTTTTAAAACACATCTGAAGATGTAAGTTGAGATGCTTTAAAAACAAAAGGATCTGACTCATTAAATTTACATGTATTTTTTCCTCAACAGTACAAGTATTTTTATTAAAATCTCTATAAGCCTTAGAAGTTTTTGAATATCCTAAGAAAATTCTTTCATTAGACTTTGGTGCGAATTTATGTAAGTTATCTTTAGTATTCAAAATGAATACTTTGCAACCAAAAACCTTCAAGTAGGAAAGTCTTGGTTTTATACCATTCCATAACTCATAAGGAGTTTTATTAAGAAAAGGTCTAATCAAAACTCGATTTATAGTATAGCAAGCTGTACTTATAGCTTCAGCCCAGAAATGTCTAGCAATAGAATATTCACTCAACATGGTTCTAGTTATCTCTTGAAGAATTCTATTTCTTCTTTCAACTACACCATTCTATTGAGGAGTTCTAGGTGCTGAAAAATTGTGAGTAATACCTTTCTTACTACAAAAAGTTTCAAAATCATAATTTTGAAATTCTCCTCCATGATCACTATGAATAGTTTTCAATGGAAGGTTTTTCGGATTTTTTACCTGATCTCTAAAACTTTTGAAATAGGCAAAATCTTCGTATTTCTTTGCTAGAAAATAGACCCATGTAAATCTAGTGTAATCATCAACTAGAACAAACACATAGTATTTGCCTCCAATACTTCCAGTTTGTGTTGGACCGAAAAGTTCCATGTGCACTAACTGTAATGCATCGGTTGTTGTGACTTCACCAATTGACTTAAAACTAGATTTATGTTGCTTTCCATATTGATAAGGATCACAAACTTTAGAAGAATCAAATCTAGGCTTCGGTAGATCCTTAACTAGTTTCTTCATAGATAGTTTACATAGGTTTATCATATTACAGTGTCCTAATCTTGTATGCCATAACCAAGAATGATCTTCCATTGCACTTAGACAAGGTAAATCATGGCTCCTGAGGTATTCTAGGTTCAAAGTGTAGACATTCTCTTGCCTATTGGCTGAGAGAATAAATTCTTCCTTGGAATTTTGAACTAAACACTTATCATTCGTAAAATTCAAAAGGTATCCTTCATCACATAACTGGCTTATGCTAATGAGATCGTGCTTAAGACCCTTAACAAAAAGAACATTTGAAATCAAGGTTTTTCCAAGAAAAACAATATTACCAATACCAACAATCTCTCCCTTAGCATTGTCTCCGAAAGTTACCTTTCCTCCTTTCGTTTTGATAATCTTTTCAAAAAAACTTTTGTTACCAGTCATGTGCCGGGGACATTTACTATCCATGTACCATGTATTGTTGCTGGTACTTTCATTATTTTCCTGAAATTAAGAAGAAAATTAGACTTTCGGAATTCAAACTTGTTTGGATCCGAGATTTCCAGACAATAAAATTTTAGGAACCCACATCTTCTTAGAAAAGTAAGCTTTGTGAAATCCTAGAGATAGGGTTTTGTTTAAGGAACAATTCTTTGCCCAGTGTCCACCACATTGACACTTGGTACAAAATGGGGCAATTTGAGGAACAAAATAATTGTTACTAAAAATAGGTTTTTCATGGGTATAACCAAATCCGGATTTATTTCTTAAAGGTCGTATTTGGGAATACATCTTATCAAAATTTTCATTACCATGGGTAAAGTTTGATAAACACTTCTTTAAGGAAAAAATTTCGGACATGATTTTTACAACCATGTTGTTATCCTCAAAATCATTAGTTTTAGAACTACAGTTAGGCTCGAAAACATTTTTTTTTTGAAATTACTTTTTTTAACTCTTTAGAAAGTTTGTTCTTCTCAGAACTTACTTCCTCAAGATTTTTTGAAATACTTTCAAAATCAGCATTTTTCTTATCAAGATCTTTAGAAAGATCTGATATCTCCTTTGTAAGAATAGAATTCCCAGAGTTTTCCTTATCAAGTTTCTTGTTGAGTTTGGAATTCTCAATCTCAAGAAGTTCAACAAACCTAAAGACTTCTTCATAAGAAGGTAAAGTATTTTCCTCATAAGAAGATGATTCTTTATCAGAAGAGTTATAATACTTACTATCATTATAATTTAAAGAAACATTGGTCAATGATTCAGCTTTCCATACCTTAGCCATAAGAAAATTATTATCAATAGTTAATCTGGCTATAAGACCAAGATTCTTTTGTCCTGAAGATTCATAATTAGAAGATTCATCTGAAGAGTCACCACCACTGGAACTCCAGGTGTCATTAGCTTTCAGAACATTCATAGCTTTAGCTTTATAATACTTCTTCCTGTTCCTGTCTGAATTTCTTTCCTTCCTTTCTTTCTTTTTGAGAAAAGGGAAATCTGGTCCAATATGTCCAGCTCTTTTACATTCATAACAAGTAACTTCCCCATCTTTCTTATATTTCCTTGGATTTTTCTTAAACTTGGATTGGACATTCCTCTGTCCAGCTATCTTGTTCATCCTTCGAGCAAGATTTTCTAATTCATTTTCTGAAACTTCACTCTCAGTAGATTCGGATTGGAAAATAACTTTCTTAGTCTTGGATCTGGTTACTCTCTCAGGAGTCTTAGCTTTCATCTGATTTGAAGTTGTAGTAAAAGAAACAGTACCATTTCCATTATTTTTCTTGATGTTGTCAGCATCTCTCTTCATTCTAGTTTCGTGTTGTAGAAGAGTTCCAAATAATTCATCAAGAGTAATTTGAGTGACCTTCCGGTTCTCATCTATGGTTGTTCTCTTGGATTCCCACTAATTGGGCATAATATAAATTATCTTGTCCACAAGAGCTTCATCATCTAAACCTTTTTCTCCCATAGTTTGTAGATTGTTGAAAATAGTCATAAATCTTTGTTGAACTTTACATATAGGTTCTCCATAAAGAAAATTGAAGCCATGATATTCTTCTCTAAGCATAGCTCTTCTAGTTTCAATCACTTTAGAAGTCCCAAAATGTGTAACCTCTAACTTCTTCCATATACAGTTAGCTGCTTCACAAGAAGAAATTTGGCTATATATATTTATGGTCATTGAACATAGTAAAGTGTTGCGTACCTTATAGTTGAGTTGATATTCTTTCTTTTCTTGATTAGTAAAAGATCTGACTTCCTTGTCAAGAATTTTATAATCACCAGTAAGCATAAAAAAGTTGTCTACTCCAGTATTGATAACAAAAGTCTTCATACGATATCTCCAGTACTCATAGTCATTACCATCAAATATAGGTGATCTTGTCGGATTTAGATTGTCAATTGACCCAACATTGATTCCTGCCATACTTAAAATAACTTTTCACACAAACTTGTTAGTAGCAAAGAATCGTAATAACAAGGTTCGGAATGGGAAAAGTTCAGAATAGAAATTCGGAATGAAAAGGTGAGCAAGAAAAACTTGTATGTGAGTACAAGTATTTCAGAGACCCCTCTGATACAAATTGTATGATTGGTATAGAGTAAGAGGTTTCCAACCTTTGATACCAATTGTAGGATCGAAATAGTGATGTAGATGCTCAATATACAAGAGGGGGGGGGTGAATTGTATACTTTAAAAATTCTGTTGGAACCTTTAAAGTTAGTTAAGAATAACTATGGTTTCCTTAAGCAAAGGAAAAGGCTAAGTTTAACAAAGTTAAACTAAGAAAATTCACAACACCTCTTAACACCGAATGAAAACTAGGAAATAGATTCCGAATAAGGGTTCCAGAAATATGGTTCCCGAAATTGAATTTTAACAAATGATTACAATATGAGATTCTACCTTAAAGCGTATAGAATCTAAATGAAATAGAGTACAAGTAAGGAAGTATAAGAACGTTATACTTTCCTTATAATAGAAAATGCAGCAGAATAAACACAAGTAGTAAAACTACAA
This sequence comes from Viscum album, assembly GCA_963277665.1. NCBI lineage: Eukaryota > Viridiplantae > Streptophyta > Magnoliopsida > Santalales > Viscaceae > Viscum > Viscum album. The sequence continues at coordinate 550,717,188 of OY728125.1, read as the reverse complement.
GTAACAAGATATAAGTCTTTTAACCCAAAGAGAAGGGTATCCAACAACCTGGGATAAAGGTCCCTTGATTTATACTTTCAAGCAAGTCTGTCTTACCCACACCAGGGTAAGCCCTCGATACGAAGATCAGAGTCTCTGTCTTGCTATCCCCGCAAGCCCTCAACTTCAAGGTAGTTGGCAACCTCTGTCTTCCTGAGCAAGGAATTCCTCGAGCTTCAAGGTAGTCGACACCTCTGTCTTCCTATCTCCGGAAGCCCTCGAATGTAATCACCAACATTCGGAGTCGCACGATGCTTTGAGAGTTAATAATATCCTCTCTCTCTAGAAATCACTTCAAGCAAATTAGTCAACCTTTCAGCACTTTCATCAGCTATCAGCAGCAACGAGCTCTTTCAAATGAGCTTCTATTTATAGGTAAGGTCGGCTCCTTCTCCAACGGTCATATTTTCCTTAAAGATCGGAGGGACCTGTACACATTTCACTTAGACAATGGTTAGTTTATAACAAAACAGACGACATCGTTTTATAACAAAACAAGTGTAACAGAATGTACGACATCGTTTTAAACTCTAACATAATAGTTCGGAATGGAAACTTTGGAGTGAACGTTCGGAGTGTAAAGAACAATAGTAAAGAGTAGACAAATTTTAGAAGAGTAAGAAATATAAAAGTTTGGAGTCAAACAAAGATATTTTTCGGAGTCTGAATTAATTCAGTGTTTATAAAACAAAGATAATCAGATTCTATTTAATAGGTGAATTCGGAATAGGAATTTGTCATCAGAAATCGTAATGAGAATTCATCATCAGGATTCGTAATGAGAATTCGTCAACAGAATTCATAATGAGAATTAATCATCAGAATTCGTAATGAGAATTCGTCATCAGAATTCGTAATTAGAATTTGGAATGGGATTTCTTCATTAGAATTCGTAATGAGAATTTTTCATCAGAATTCGTATCCTGAATCTGGAATAGAACTTAGTCAGAGTTCATATCCGGAATTCGGAATGAAACATCCTTATAGTTCTTGTCCAGAATCCGAATCCTAAAACAGAATGCTTTATATCAATGTTTCAACGATTCCGAGACAATGAATCTGAATCTCATACTTAAGAAAAATATGGATGAAAATATGATAAGGATAATTTTTCTTATAAAAGCGATTTTCCTTATAAAAGCAATTTTCCTTAAGAAAGAAATTTTTCTTATAAAAGCAATTTTCCTTAAGATAAGGTGTTTGTGATTTTCAAAACAAGAAGGAATGAAAATGTCATAAGGAAAACCTTATTGACTCAACAATTGTTTCTGATAATGATACTCATTATACATCAAGATTCTAGAAAAGTCTTTAGAAATCCCTAGATACTTAAAATTATTTGAGCACTTCCCAACACCTTCAAATTGATGGACATCAGAATGGATTAATCAATCTTTATAAGACATGTTGATATCTTTCTCACATGACTTTCAAGGTTTTTGGGATCAATATTTACCTCTGGTAGAATTTTCCTATAACCATAGCTTCCATTCAAGTATTTACATGGAAATTTATGAAGCGTTATATGGAATAAATGCCGCACACCAATTTTTGGGATGATATTGGTGGAAGAAAACTCATAGGCCCTGATCTTGTTGATGAATCGATGGAAATTGTGAAGGTTATCCTAACCCACATCAAAGTATCTCAATGAAGGAAGAAGAGATAGGCCTATAAACAAAAGTAGGATTTGTAATTTCATGTAGGTGATCAAGTTTCCTTGACGGTATGTCCACGGAAGGGAGTTATACGATTTGGTAGGAAGGGTAAATTATGTTACAGGTACATCAGAACTTTCAAAATTATTGATCAAATTGGGGATGTATCTTATAGTTGGGATAGACCTCCAAGTCTCTCCAAAGATCACAATGTGTTCCCCGTTTCACTATTGAGAAAACACACACTTGATCCAACACATTTACCCACCTATGATGAAATTGAACTGGAACATGATCTATCTTTTTGAGAAAAGTCTGTCAAGATTCTTCATACTAGAGAAACAAGGGTCGAGAAACCGGACAACTCATCTGATAAATTTCTATGGAGAAACCATAAGATAGAAGAGGCAACGTGGGAACCAAAGGAACATATGATGAAGAACCACCCTAATCTTTTTGTGTGGTAGTATTCTAGAAATTTCATGGGCAAAATTATTAGGAGGGAAGAATGTAACACCCCAAGATTACACGGTACGTTTTCCAAGGAATAATGCAATAGCTTGCACTTCACACAACTTCGAGATTCAAACACACCAAGACCAATCAAACTAGCCGTTATGAATAGTAATACCCACTTTTTGACTTTTTAAATTTTTTTTTTCAAATTGGACTTTATTTTTTATTTCATAATATAAAAATTAGTTTAGGGTGAATTTTTTGTTATTTTATGAAAACATTCAATTTATGATAAATAGTGAAAACACTACATTATTGGTTAAAATCGAAATTCTATTTAAATAATAATTTGATTTATTTAAATTTATTTTATGTCAGAATAGATACATAATACCTATATATTTTGAATGTAATTCATTAACGTTATTTTATAATATGTTTAGATATATAAGAATTTTATTAAAGTTTTTACCATCTTTTACACACCTCTTAGGAGCATTTGCAAATTTGCCCAATTTTTTTTTACCACATCTGTGTGTTTAAATTAAAAAATTCAAGAGACACAATTAATATCAGCAAGAGAAATGTTGATCAATATGATGAAAATAATTTTTGTGAATAGTAACTTTTGACTTTTATTTACCACAGTTAAAAGTAAATAGGGTAATTAATGTTTAAAATGATATCATAATTACCCATACAATTGTCTTAATTCTATTGGATAAGTATAATATGACCAAAAACATCCATAGAAATAAAATATGATCCTCTTTTGTCAACATGGATTAGATTATGACATTTATTATTATTTTATTTAAAGAAGATTAAAAAGTGAAATATTCAATGATAAATAAATAAACCATTTTTAATATAGGGTTTCACATAATATAAATTCAACAATAAATATTCATTATAAATATATATATATATTTCCTAAATAATGGTATTTTATTTATAATTTTCAGAAATTAATTTATTTTATTTATTTATGACACAATGAAGATGCAGTAATAACCTCATTAATCAAATATTAAAACAATTGATATTATAAATATCCAAATAAATTTAAATTGATAATTATATTGAATTACACTAATTTTAAAGGTTAATATGAGATGTTAGGGTTGTTTAAATAAATTTTTTTCAAATTGATAAATATTATATAGATTTATAAAATCATATACTAAAGAGTGTCAAAATTTACATAATTGTGTTTTTAAAACAAATTCTATATTATTAATTGATAAAATATTCTTAAAAATTTAATGTTAATAAAAATGAGTTAGATGAGGTTATATATATTAATAATAAACCACTTGGGGTTCTCATGGAAGTTTATAGTATGTTTATTAACAATATAATATAAAAATACAAATAGACATGGTAAATGTCATACTATTTAATTAAGAGTTAAATCTAACAATAAGGTTAATATGGGGAAATAAAAATTTCTAAAACCTATTTTTTGAGCTGTTTATGACCCATACACACCTTATCCTAGAAATAAATCATTTTGGAGCCATTAGAAACCGAATATAATTTTATTATGAAATTCTATTTCAATATTTTTCTAAAGGGACCCTCACCTATCTTATAAAAGGGAACTTCTCCTTCTCTAAATTTCATACCTCAAAATCCACTTGGTTTGGCCAAACACAGCCAAAATATCCTCCCACCTTCTGTCACTTGAACATAAAATTTATACCTTTATTAGAAAGAAAACCTATGTATCCCATTTTATCAACTCAAAAGGAAGCACCCGAAGTAGAGGAAATAATTTCTCCACCCTATTTCATGTTCATTTTTTCTTCCACATCCTCTTTCAACGTTGTTTCCATACCAAAATAATAAATCATTTACCTTCTACATTTTGTGATGTTATTATAAATACGTTACAACCATATTATTAATTCAATCCATCCTATAAATGACAAATTCACCATACGTGCGTACGTACGATTTACTGTCTCCACATCGTGGTGTAGTTTGATATTCAAACACTTCATTATTTGGATGGGTATAATAATGAGTATAACAGATGTAAATAATAAATATAACATTTTAATAATTCTTTATATATGATATATAATCCAATTACATATGATTTCACCGTCAATATAATGATATTGTCGCTCGTGCCTACGTATGGATTATCGTCTCCATGAAAGCGATGAGATTCATTTCTCCATTGTAACCATTCAAGAATATTTTTCATTCGATTATTAAAAATAATTTTTAAGAAACATAATATTATTCTATATATTAATAAAATACATACTATCGATAAAAATGAATTATGTAAGAAACCATATAATGGAAAACGAATCAGCTAACACCTGAAACGACGATGATACTAAATAAATATTAACATCGAAATATTAGAAGATCTTATATGATATAATATTTTTATATATGGTTCTTGTATAATTTATTAACAATGATTTAACTTTTATAAAAGAGGTTACCATACCCTCGAACAATGAAACGTACAAGGTAAGGGTTAATTTCACAACCTCTTTATCATCTAAGGTTGTTGTTACGTATGTTTCTACTTTGACCTATTTATCATCCACATCTATGTATTACTAAAAATGTATTTTAAAATTTTGTTAATATTTACTAGAATATGGGTTAATGTAATTTTTTCTCTTATTTGACCTTGAATGTTTTGATAGAATCTTTTTTTCGTATTCCAAACAAGGAACTTTATGTCATTTTTGGTCAAAATTAAGGTAAGATTGGTTTTATAACTTTTACGGTCGGTGCGGCTATTTTCTGCCGTTATAACATCATCAACGCTTCCCTTACAAGCTTATTAATATATTTTATAAATAATCATTTAATTTTATAATTATGAGACTCTTAATTGATTTCAAAGTAGAAAGATATATTTCTCTCAAATAGTTTTTATTTCATCTATGTCAACATCCATTGATAAATTTTACAGTTTTTTGAAGTAGATTTATTATGATAAAAATAATCCTTATTGTATTTAATATTTTGTGCTATGTTTGACTGTATATGTATTATTTTTATACCATTCATTGTTTATGGTTAAATTTTTGACATTGTGAATGTGAGTTTTAATATGAAAGTTTATGTTATGTTTCAACCTTTTCATATAAGAAATTTATTAGACTTAGAATGTGACAGGTGGAGACCGCAATAGCTCCTTGGTGCATTGGTAGGTCTCATGAGACAATTAGACGTGGAATTCGATGAGGGCTTTCCCAATTTAATATATGGCTTCGGTCGAGACCTAAATAATTTTTAGACATCATGGTTGAGGCCTTGATAAGATGTTTCAGAATGTATGGCATTATACATTTCATCATTATGAAAATAATAATGATGGTTCATGTGGTTATTCTACACGTACAATACCCCTGACTATGTTTTATTGTGGAATTATTTACTCAGCTCATATTCCTACCATAAAGTGTTCTTATCTTTTATTTGTAAAGGCATGTGTTTTTATTTATTCAACATTCCTAATGTTTATGTTATCTTATAGTATATTCTGGATCCTTACTAAGAATTTGAGCTCACCCATTTCTAATGTCACATTTTCCAAGAATATGAATAAGTTAGTTATAAGTGACTTGCATGCATAATCTAAGAAGCATGGCTGTATCTAATGGAAAATATTTGTGTGGTATTTCATTTCATGTGGTAGATGTTGAACATATATATGTATCTTTTTTCCAATAATACTAAACTTATCGGTCTTTCGGGACTTGATTCCTTATATCATAGCAATGTTATGTAATAAAGCACTGACTCTGGGTAACCGATGTCTGGGCATCACATTATTATTTTTTATTTTCTGATATCCCAATTTTAGTACTAACATACCTATAGATATCATGTTGTCCCTAGTTTTATATGATTTAATTCTAGAAAATAATGTTATAAAGGTAATGATGATTAATTATCATGTATCTCCTCATAAAGTCAAGGCACTTGAAAATGGGTTTTCATATGGAGTGTCCAATGTAGATTAATTTTCGTGTAAATTGGTTTTGATTTCATTATAGTTCAGCATATTGTTCTACACAATGGCACATATGATCTTCTTATTATGACATAAGTATTTTCCATTATTTATATCACTATTTTTTAATACTTATGGTTATATTGTGTTTATTAATCATATTTCTTTTAATTAAACATACATTATAACTTTACATGGTGATATATTTTCTTAATTGGGATATTTATTTTCATTGTGGTAGAGTTAGGATGATTTTCATGTTTATAATATTTCTTTTATATCATTATTATAATTTTCTTAATAATCATGTATTTGATATGGTTTGTTATTTTTATATATTCATTGTTTTTTTAAATCTAAAATTATTATATTTTAATATTAGAACGAATAAAATGTAAAAATTTTAATTATTTATCTCTTCATAATAAAAACAATTTTTTATTTACCACATCAAAATATATTTTCCTTGTATTTATCAAATATTATTCAATATGTTTTATAAGGTCTAAAATAATTCTGAAAAAAGAATTCATATTTTTTTAATTTGAATATGAATCATAACAAAATAATTATTACATATTTTATTTTCTAGATAGTATTTTATGACCATATAATAAAATGATGGACATATATTCATGGTGATGTCATATGACACTCATTGCACAAACCCAATATACAATCATTGGAATATAGGAATATCTACGATTCTTGTTGTTAGTGATATGTTAGAGTATTTTACTTTTATATTTTTATAAGCTCTTGAATTTGTGATAGGTGGTGATGGGAAATATAAGAGACCTTATTTCAAGTGGTATAAGAAGTTTTTTTATGTTCAGTTCAAATATCAACAATGTAAATATAATTTTTCATTTCATTATAGTATAAATTTTTTCCTTAAATGTTGATTACATACTTGTTAAGAATTTATTTTTATTTTATATTATTATTGAAAAGGGAATGTCATTGTCTTCTTTAATTTAATTTCCATCAAAAAAAATTTAGATGATAAGAATTTATAATATTTTTATGGTCTATCTATTCAGGTATGATCTTCATTTATCTACACAATTATGATTCAATATTGTATCATATCATCATTTGTTTCATGGATCATGATAAAAATAATAATAATAAATGTTAAAATTTGCGATGAAACCCCAAAATATCCATAATTATCCTATTTTTTGTACATGGTAATGTTATGAGGAAATAATATGATTAAGTAGCGTCAATGAAAAGTTTATAGTGTTTTCGTTACATTAAATTTTCTGGATGAGGTTCTTCTAAGATTATTAACCAATATATAGGATATTAATTTTTATTTATATATATTTTGAATTATTTCAAATTGAATGGAATATTTTTAATCATTTTATGTTTTCTATAATAGTTATTTGTATAAATGTAAATTAATTAAAATATCCTTTGATATATTTGAATTTATTTATCATTACGTTTTCTATGATATATATGGTGATTGATTTATTGTTCTTTTAAATAAATAATATTTTATATTTTGAATTATAAATTAAATATTAAATGTAATACATGAAAATATTATTTTGAATACTTTAATGAATAAAATTTATAAATAGTTGATTATACTTTTAGGATTATGGATTCAATTTATCATAATTTTAAAAAAAATTAAAATTATATTTATTTTAAACAAGTTCTTTTAATAATTCTGATGTAATATTATTAAATGAGACGATAAAATATTCAAAATTTTGGAATTCTGTAATTTCTAGGAAAAATGGATTCAAAATTCTTTTCAATCATATTGATAATATAGGGAATTTATTTTATCTCTAATTTTTTTTGTTTTATCTATTATTTATTCGTAAGATATTAAAATGTTTTCATTTTTAGTGTATAGATTTTCTATTTATGAGATATGCTTGATTTTGAAAGAAACATTTCATGTGTGATAATTTGATAAAATGGGAAAAAGATCACATTAATTTTAAAATCACTAAATATTTTTCAAATCTTATTTAAAATGACTTATAATAGTGGAGAACAAGATGAAATGGGGATTTAGGTTACTATTACATATTAGTGTATCTCATTTATAATTATTAATTATTATGTATTATATTTTTTAATGTCTCTAATATTAATCAAAAGCATGTTCACATATAAAAATTAATATCATGGAAGGTTCTCATCATGTAATTTAGATTTTTATTGGTTTTAATTATATATATCAACAAACTCTTACCCTATAACTAATATAAAATAATTATTCATGATTTTATTTTAAATCAATTGGTTATTTTAATTACAGAAAATCTAATAATTTGTTTTAACGAAATTGTTTTACCAAACCTTATTTGAAATTTCTTTGAAATATTCATTCCTTTTGAAATATTTTAATAATGTATTTTTATAAATCATGGTAATGTTAATTTAGATTTTTTGGATAAAACATAGTTAGTATATTTATATTTTGAATTAGTGTAAATGTATATAATTGTATCTCAATGGAAAAAATTTTTAGTTTATTTTCACTGATTTTGATAGGAATGAGTTTTTGATAAATTAAATTTGGATGTGGTCTTAATTATGAAAAATATTTACCTGATTTTTTATGAAGAATGTTATATAATCCTAACATGTTAATTTTTTAACGTACCCTTTATGTTAAATTATGTATATATTTTCATAATATTTCTAAAAGTGATGTTATGTAGTTTGAGTTAAATAATGAACTATTTGGGTGTCTGAAGATGGTTATTTTGTAATATATATATATATATATATATATATTACATAGAGTGATATGTAAAATATTCTTTAAATGATTAAGGATATAACATTTTTTTGGGTAGTCATTTTATGGTTATGTTTTGTAAAAAAAATATTTCTATGTTTATGTATAGTTAAAAAAGATAAAGTATTTCTCTAATTTCCATTTATTCAATATATGTTATACTCACACATGACACATTAGAAATAATTACCTTTTTGTGTGAGATAATATTTTCAAAAACATATGTTTCTATGTTAAATTTATTTTAAGCTAATGTATTGAGTTATTTTTTTTGGATTTAGGATTGTTTATTTTGGTAAGGAAGGATATAATTGTGGATTTATTTCACATGAAATGTGTTGATTAAAAATTATCGTGTTTAATGACCCCTAATATTAACATATAGTAGGACACATATCATTTCCCTTATGGTAAAATTTAAATTTATTTCTCATGATAATCTTAGATATAACAATATAAAAAAGAAAATATAATATAATTTTTTATTTCCAAATTGATTTCTGAGTGAATATATTTTCATTTAAATAATTTTGTAATTTTCTATAAAACTGAATCTAGAATTTTATTTTCATTATAAATAGTTGATGTTTTTGAACTATAATATATTGTTATAATTTTTATAGATAATGTAAAATTACTAATTTGGATTTGAATTTGAGATATTTCATCATGTGATGGGATTCAAATAGAAATGTTCTTAAATTAGAAATATATATTTTATGCTTTTATAATATGTCCAATTGGGTATATTGTTTAATGGTTTGAATGACACTAAATGGGGACTTAAAAAAACCGTTCTATTGTTAAGATTATATAATACTATAAGAAATATTAAAGATGAAGAAATCGTCATCATGGTGGTGGTAAATGATACACCCCAATGTCACATTTTTGTATTATATATATATATATATATATATTATTTTATATAAAATCTTCGAGTGTAGGAATATATGTTTAATTAATTTTTTTAGATTATAATAGACTACATTGTTTGTGAATATTTTGGGAAGTGATATATCCTAATGATAATAGATTTTATGTTTCCTCCAAAAGATAATTATAGCGACTAATTGTATTGGAAAATACTGTAGACTAACCTTATAGTGGTGTTTTATATTATAGTCATACATAAATGGTTTGTTATAGGATTCCCACACTTATGTAATATATATTAGAATTATCTTCTAATGTATTTTATTCTTAATTTTTAACCCTCTTATTAAAGACTCCCATAATTTTACTTTTATTGTTTTTAGGATCATCCATGAAACATATTAGTCCAACATCATCATTATTCCCTCTTTACATCATACATTATGATTTTTATTTAAATAAACATCATTCCATACAAGGAATATCACCCTCATCTAGGGGGCGGAAATATTGGAGACAAAGGGAATCACCCCTAATGAAGTTCAACCCCTCTGGTTTGAAATGAGAAACCTAATAAAAGAAAAACACTGTTGTCCCAATGACTATAAGAGGGGACATGTAATCCTCCACTCTGTTCCCATCATGCCAAGTATGGGAGACTCAGACGTTGTTTCTTAGGAGGGTCGTGCTTTGTCTAATTATATTGGTAATTGACTAGGGGGTAGTGCCTATACCATGAAAAGCATCATGAACAAACATTGAGGTAGTATCCATATGAGTAATGCTAAAGTCCCTCTAATTACACAAGGATAGGCTAGTGAGAACCGCAAGAGCCTATTCCCTAATTGAATTACCATTTCTATAGTGGCTCATGAATTCTTACAACACAATCCCTCTATAGTCAGATAGAATCCCTCCTCCATGCATAAAACCCATAGCACAAGAACCATAAATGTTTAACATAATGACATATGCGGGTCGAAACTAGAAGATCCATCTCCATTGCACCCTGGGGACACGCTGCCAAACCACAATCTGTTGAGCATGCAATGTGAAAATAGAAGACACCATCTTCTTGATACCAGCAAGACTGAAAATTCAATCATAATACACCTAGTTTTTTTCCACCAACACTCTACATGTTGAAGAAACCCCCTCAATCCTAGCATGATTCATTGCTTTCCATAACACCCAACATCCCTCATTATAGATTATAGCACGCGCCTTGGCTCCTTCATATTATCAATCGTCCCTTGGAACTATTTATCCATGAAACTCTCATATTTATTAGCATGGACGGAGTTCCCTATGAACATACAATAGAAATTCAACACCGGACGGGCCCAATCTCCCTCGAAGAAGATATGGTACGTGTTCTCCTCCTATTAATTCACACAACAATGATAGGAGGAAGCCAAAATAATGAGAAACATATTATATTGACATCAGAGGGTATAACATTATATCAGATCCTCAAAGTAAGGAAGTTGTGTTTTTTAGGAATTTTGTTTCCCCAGTCCACTCTAATTCCTCCTTACATGGAACATAAAATTTGTCCTCGCAATGATTTATCTATCATATTAGAGGATTGAGTCTCTATCCTTCTCTTTATTATATTCTACCATTTTTTTTATTTTCCCTCTTATCCTAATAGTAACTAGACATAGAGAAACTATTTTGTGTTATAATTATCTAAAAAATGAATTCTATTCATAGGGTGTGTGAATCTCTACATCAAATGCAATATTTTTCACGTTGGTCATGTTTTTATTCATAATTCAATCAATGATTTGTTTTCTATGTACATTCATTTATATGACAGGAATCATAATAATTTAGAATTAGAAATACTTTTTTTATAATATAGATAGTTATATAATTTAAATTTGAGGATTTGTTTTATTAATTTCCAATATTATGTTATTATATACATTATATAAATGGTTTTCTCCTTATAATTTAAGTATTTTGTCACAAAATACATATTTAATACACTTGATTTGATGGGAAATGTAGGATCTAAATATAATATGAGATGCTCAATATACAAGAGGGGGGGTGAATTGTATACTTTAAAAATTCCTTTGGAACCTTTAAAGTTAGTTAAGAAACTATAGTTTCCTTAAGAAAAGGAAAGGGCTAAGTTCAACAAAGTTAAAGTAAGTAAATTCACAACACCTCTAACACCGAACTAAACTTGGAAAAAAATTCCAAATGTTGGTTCCGGAAATATGGTTCCGGAAATTGAAACTTAACAAAAGTTACAATATGAGATTCTATCTTAAAGCGTATAGAATCTAAATGAATCAGAGTAAGTATGGAAGTATAAGAAAGTTATACATTCCTTAAGATACAAAATGCAGCGGAATAAAAAAAAGTAGTAAAACTACTAGTAACAAGATAATAGTCTTTTAACCCAAAGAGAAGGGTATCCAAAAACCTTGGATAAAGGTCCCTTGATTTATACTTTCAAGCAAGTCTGTCTTACCCACACCAGGGTAAGCCCTCGATACGAAGATCGGAGTCTCTGTCCTGCTATCCCCGCAAGCCCTCAACTTCAAGGTAGTTGGCAACCTCTGTCTTTCTCAGCAAGAAAGCCCTCGATCTTTAAGGTAGTCGGCACCTCTGTCTTCCTATCCCCGGAAGCCCTCGAATGTAATCACCAACATTCGGAGTCGCACGAAGCTTTGATAGTTGATAAGAGACTCTATCTCTAAAAATCACTTCAACAGCATGTAAGCACTTTTTCAGCAATCAACATATTATCCATCAGCATCGAGCTCTTTCAAATGAGCTCCTATTTATAGGTAAGGTCGGCTCCTCTCCAACGGTCAAATTTTCCTTAAAGATCGGAGGGACCTGTACACGTGTCACTTAGACAACGGTTAGTTTATAACAAAATGGACGACATCATTTTATAACAAAGTGAGTGTAACAGAAAGTACAACATCGTTTTAAACTCTAACATAAAGGTTCGGAATAGAAACTTCGGAGTGAAGGTTCGGAATGAATAAATTCAGAGTGTATAAAACAATGATAATCAGATTCTGTTTAACAGGTGAATTCGGAATGAGAATTCGGAATAGGAATTCGTCATCAGAAATCGTAATGAGAATTCATCATCAGAATTCGTAATGAGAATTCATCATCAGAATTCGTAATGAGAATTCGTCATCAGAATTCGTAATGAGAATTCGTCATCAGAATTCGTAATGAAAATTCTTTATCAGAATTCGTAATGAGATTTCGGAATGAGATTTCTTCATTAGAATTCGTAATGATAATTCTTCTTCAGAATTCATATCCTGAATCTGGAATAGAACTTAGTCAGAGTTCATATCCGGAATTCGGAATGAAACTTCCTTATAGTTCTTGTCCAGAATCCGAACCCTAAAACAGAATTCTTTATATCAAAGTTTCAATGATTTTGAGAAAATGAATCCGAAACTCATACTTAAGAAAAATATGAATGAAAATATGATAAGGATAATTTTTCTTATAAAAGCGATTTTCCTTAAGAAAGCAATTTTCCTTATAAAAGAAATTTTCCTTAAGAAATCAATTTTCCTTAAGAAAGAAATTTTCCTTAAAGATAAGGTGTTTGTGATTTTCAAAACAAGAAGGAATGGAAAAGTCATAAGGAAAACCTTATTGACTCAATAGGAAAAACAATTTTATTCATTTTATAAAATAATTAGGGTTTTAATGTTTTGTTTTATCATCTATTTTACACTAAATTGTGGTTACATTTATATTTTAAAGGAATAATTTGAATGTAAACCTCTGGTGTTTGATATTATATGTGATTCTAATATGTATTATACAACCTTGATTTTTTAATCATCTAATGTTTTAGATTATATAATTGTGGATACTATGCACACTATATTATTTTTTATTGGATATTATTGGGAAAATACATTTTTCATTTTTGGTTGTTTGGGTTAGATAAGTGAGCTTATTTGATTTATTTTAGTGATGAATATATTATGATATATAAAATTTGTTCCACAACTATATAGTTTAAACATAATAATATCATTTGGATGTTAACTGAGAAATAATGGGACTAATTATTTATAAGGGGATATTATATAATGAATACAATCCCTGAATATAATTAATTCTTTATAAATGTGGATTACCAGTCGGGTTGGACTTTAGATTGTAAACCCAATGATATTTTTTATGATTATATTATAGATTTGTATATAGATTCTCCCAAAAACATATATGATGGATACATAAAAAATGAAGGAGTTTCCCCTGAATTAAATTATATTATTTTTTCTATAATAATGATTGTTTTAATGTAATGATTATTCATTTCTATAATTATTGGGGTTTTATTATTGATTTATTTTATGATTTTAACATTATTTATTTAATTTCTTATTTAGTGATTTCTTATTATGATTATTAATATTTAAAATATTTTCATGGTATATTTTTCTGTCAGATAACTATTGATCATGTATTTCATATAGTGTATTTTTATTCATTAGTCTTTAATTTTGGTTTTTAAAATGAGATTGATTTCAATAATTAAACAAAAATGGGTACTAGTTTTAATAATTTGTCTCTATCTAAAAAGTATTTGTATTATTGATTCCATAAAACTGTATAATGAAATTAAAAAATATTCATTAGATATGGTGAATTGTTTCTAACATATTCTCAAATTTAAATGAATAATTTAATATTTCAATATCATAAAATTTTTTATAATGAATTCTAAACTTATTTTAACAAAATATTTTTTTTTGAATAATAAAATGATCTAAATTGATTAATGGTGGAATTAAACTAGTGTATTTTATCATACCATAAACACAATTTTTTCCCTTTATTGATTTGGGTTACATGGCGATGTGATAGGTCATGGCCTCCTTCTTTAATGTTATATCAAGGGTACTTTTTATAGTATCATGTTGATTGAATATTTAGGTGTATTTAAGTCACTAGGAGTTTTTTTTATAACATGGAAATTGAGTTTTTTTCTGTCAATATGGTTAACCACATCTCAATTTTTTATCATATATTTATTATTGAATTTTTACTATTTACTAAATTCATTTTTAGAATAATTAACCGAAATTATTGATAATTGATAAATAAATATAGCCTTTATGATAATACCCATGGGACTAAATTTGGTAAATGGTGATTGAAAATGTTCCATATGTATTTGGAATTCTAGTTCAGGTATGATTGTGAGTAAAACATATATGTTATTTATTTTCATTTAATATGTAGTGAAATTATTTGTAAACATAAATTTTTATTAACTTTTAAAACAAAGATAATTTTTTTTATATTAATATAATGATTAATAATTTAACCAAATTTAATTTATTAAAATATTTTACAGACCATAAAATATAAAAAAGAATTTTTTCCATTCAAAATGAGATTTCATACCAAAATAAATATTTTACATCATATGTTCATCTCTATTAAAAAATGATAAAATAGATTAATATTGAACATATTTATCTATTCTTTCTATTAATTTTACTTATTATCCCTTATATTGAAGAAAAAACCTTTTTTTCATCTAACCATTAAATACTCGATTCATTCATCAATAGTTCTTCACTTTTATACTTTTGTATATATCCATAAAATCTATGTACTGTTATGTTGATACTATATACATTTTAAAAAATTAATTAAATTTTATAAAAATAATAGACAATGTCAACTATGAATGGTTCTCTTATACAACTCATAGTATCATTTTAAGTTTCATTTAAAAAATAAATCACATCCATATTAGAAACATTATCATTCCTTATAGACACCACCTTTCAGTTATATGGATGTTAGTAAGTACCCTCGAAAAAAAAAATTTATTAATTATATATCCAATTATTTTACACTCTCCATCATGTACCATAATTATAGAACAAAGTAATTGACATATAGTGTTCTACTCATCCCAGAAAAAATATTAGCGAGATCATGTAATGCGTTCTTAAATTCATTGATATTATAATTTATGATTAACAAATTAAATCCATCATGAAATGATGGAATTAGAAAATCAATTATTATATCCCACTCCATTAATGACCCATATATTACAATTCATTGATATACCAAATATTAATATGTATATGAGGTGAAAATAAATACCCAATGTTATCTTACAATAAAATATTTACTCCAAAAAATGTATATCACTCATGTATAACATATTAATAATGGATAATTTTTAGGTTTTCTATCACAAAAAATATATATATTAAAAACTTTTGAATATATTTTATAATCCAAAGAAAATAAAATAAATTCTTCTATGTCAATATAATCATTCCACTACTTATTGTGAGCAACATATTGCGACAAGAATAGCTTCTTCGACATCTCCCATATGAACTGGTCTCTCTATGTTATATATTTTTTTATTTTTAACGAATCATTCAAAAATTATAATAAAAATATTAGAAAAAATTTATTCTTATATTATCCTTCATAAAAATTAATCTTAAAGATATATTTTATGATTAATATGATACAATTTTATAGTAATTAGGATCATTTATCTCATTCTATCATAATTTAATTAAATAATCAATTATATTGATTATTATTCAAATAAAATATTTATCTCATTTAATTTATATTTATTAATTGTAAAATATTTTTTGCTCGCTAAACATTGATATCTATTTAGATTTTATCTCATTAATTATCTATTTAGGTAGACCATCAGTTCATTTCATTCATAAATAATTATTTCAATTTA
Organism: Viscum album; assembly: GCA_963277665.1. NCBI lineage: Eukaryota > Viridiplantae > Streptophyta > Magnoliopsida > Santalales > Viscaceae > Viscum > Viscum album. The sequence continues at coordinate 550,700,638 of OY728125.1, read as the reverse complement.
AAGTAGACAACCATGTTTATTAATTGTTCTAATAACATATTCAAACATAATTTCTCTATAAAACTACTTTTTATGAATACACATTTTATTTTATATAAAATCATACATAAGGTTTTGTTAGAGTAACTATATTTATATTTAATTACATAAGATAACTCATAGTAAATAAATGTTAACAATGATCATCTATATTTGTTAATGATGTTCATAGAAATTACTCACATTATAATTAATCTAATAAATAATATTTTAAGTGGATTTATTTTATAATTTAAAAATAAAAATGGTGGGTTTTATTTTATATGTTTTCTCTTTTTATTTAACTATTACATATATTCCATGTTTCTCCAAGATTTTTTTTTGAAAATGGGTTTTTTCAACCGGTATGTGATGAGGCACAAGGTGTTGCACATATAGGAGAAACTAAGAACCAACCAAATGAAAATCGTAAACCATAGATAATATCACTATCCCCAATTCATGATATTGTGTATGGTCATTCTACCACATTAGGTAACCATGTAGATCCCATTTCTACTTGAATAGATGATCCGCATGATTGGAGCACAATCTGACAGACTGTATAGACAACTCATTGTCCTTCCATAATTTTTAAAATATTAAAATTCCAAAATAACACTTCATAATTATAATAACCTAATACATTTTTCTCCGACCATTTTACCCCTATATCAATATACACACCTCTATATCCTCTGAAACACCCTTTATAATCCATATTTGGTTGTTTTGGCATGATACCTTTAAGAATCATTTAGGTATGTTGTTACACTCCTTATCTCTTCAATAATTTTTGTACAATATGAATTATTCATTGAATTTCATTTTTTATAGATATTTTTTTATCTTTTTTAGGTTCAATATCATTACATTGAGTAAAATATTGTTTAATTTTCATTCCTCATTCCCTTATAGGATTTCCTCTTAATACTGTTTGAAATTTCCACCATAATATTTAATGATATTTTTGAAAATGTTAGTAGATCCATGTCTTTATATTATTAATTATTTTTTAATTCATTCGTGATTCATAAATACATTTTAATATTTTTTTGGTGTTTCTTAAAATTTTTAATTTGGAATTTATGGTGTTTTTTGGATTGAATGTTGATAAACCACTTTATTAACGAAATATGTGATTTTGTGGTCACCTCTTAAATTAAATCCTTTTATCATTTAAAATTGTAAAATTAAATGTGGATATTGATTATATTGGTTGTATGACGTGAACATGTATTACAGGCATCACCCACTATACCTAGATGGTTCACAATACAATAGAACCTTACTATTTATGATGGGGATTTGTTGTCCTCAGCAGGAGATAGAACACCTTGTCCATAATTGATCACATATAGTACAAGAAATGTAGGTTCCCAAAAACCCTATCTACATATATAATTCCCAGGTTGAATATATATATATAGGTTTTTTCTGTTCACTGATTTTCCAAATATAAAAACTTTCATTTTCATCTAAATTGATTCATCTCTCAAAAAAATAAATTTTCTATTTTTATTATAGTAGTTATGAATGGTATTATATGGATGTTAACTACATGGAAGGTGATCTCATATCCTACATGCACCCCTTAGTGTAACTAGATCTTTTTTGTTTGACACTTGTAATGGAAATTCTACGCATGGTGGTGATAGTGGCTCTATGTTCTAGTGGACACTTTTGGGATAAGAGTTTGTGGTTGCGTCAAGAGTGTTTTGACAATATTTTTTCATGGATGTTTATTTATCTATTCATTTCCTCTCCCATTTTTGGTATTCATGTTTTTTTTGTAAATTTTTCATGTCAAATTATTCTTGTATCATTTTCCTTGGCCTCTCAAATTATGGATATTGGTTATGAGGTGATGTAATTATTGTTTCTGTATCGTTAATAATTTAGTGTAATAAATAATTCACAAAGGTGTTACATGATGTTGAGGTACTAGTTTCTAGCCCATGGGGATGACATGGAATGCCCTTCGGCCTATGTTATGGGCTAGGTCATGTGTCTAGTTGGACAACAACCCTGATCATTAACGTCATTAAATCATAAAACTAATTCCTAAAAAACCAAATTAATATTTAATCTTGATACTAACATACATATATAAATGATTTAATTTTATTTTATTATGACCACTCATGATTATTGATAAAATTAACATGTAATATTTTCGTAAATGTATAATGCTTTTTATAATTAATTATTGACACTATGTATGTATAATAAAATTTTCATTATTATTATCAACACATATCCATATAAAAATCATGATAATTATATATAAAATGAATTCATGTAATAAATATAAAATATTAATAAACTAAAATATTACTCGATTTCATATATATTTTGACCAATTGCACGCTTAACCTTCCATGAAAAAGTAGTAATCCTCAATTCAGTAACAGTCTAACTGAAGGTCGCATTATTTAATTATCAACACCATAGAGTAATCTCCATATTCAAAATGATTTTAAAATTTAATTTTTCAGAGTATCTACAATAAATTAATTTACATTATAATGATTCCCTCAAATCAGTAATCATGGTTTAGATAAATATTAAAATAAGTTATACCTTATTATGAAAACCCATAAATTCATAAAATGGTAATTTTATTATAGAAGTAGTTCAAATATATTAATTTAATTATAAACTAATAATACAAATATATATTCCCAGATAAGATAATTTATAAATAGATAAAAATTTTAAATTTAAACAGAAGTTATATTGAATAATTGATCAATTTTTTATATTATAAATTATTATCCATAATAAATATAGGCAATCTAATGAGTATAACAAATATAGTTTTCTCTTTATATTATAAATATATACTCACCATATAAATAATAAAATGGAATATATATAAAATAATATTTATTATTTCATTAACATTTCCAAATTTTTATTCCATATTATAACAGCATCTTAATATTGTAACAAACTTATATAATTGTAATAAAATATATTTTTAATTCATTTAAACTAAATATGAAAAATAAAAAATCAAATTCTATATGGTTTAACTAATTTATATAAATATGGAATTAAACATGAAAAATTCATATTATTTATTGATTTTTCATAATATAAATAAGAATTGTGTTTTTGAATTGTTATTTATTTATACGAAATATTATTAATTATATTAAAATTTCCAACTAAACACCTTCCAATAATATTATAATAACATCTATATTTATTAAATTTTGTTTAAAAATAAATATCTCCCCAAAATTTCAAATTAAATTCATAAATAGTTATAATAAATTAATAATTAAAAAATTATATTGTAAACGCATAATGTTTTAAATAAACCCTTCAAATTAAATTAATATTAATTTCATAACATTATTTAATAAATATTTACATTTTAAAATTAAAAAGAAAAAAAATATTCAATAAATAGTTTAAATATATTGTGATGGATATATATATATATATTATCATAATTCAAGGTATATAAAACAAATATAATGTTTTTTAGGATAAAACATATCATTTTTTATGTGCATGTAAGAATATCTCAATATAATTGTACTTATCATTCTCTATAATATGAATCTTAATTTGACATATCCTTATATCAGAAGTCATTGTTCATTGAAAAAATGATTTTGAACATTGTAATAGACATAGATATAACTATGTCATTTTAAATATTTCTACATTTGTTTATTTATTTATACCAAAGACAAATATATATCAAAATCGATGTTTTGATATTTTTTATTTCTAAGAATAATTGAATAGTTTCTATCAAGAATATATATATAGTATATTTATAATTTTTATGTCATAATGAATACATGTGGTTATTTATGTTAAACCATGTCATATTATAGGCAATGATATAGACATATCACAACATTTGATATTCATATTCCTCATTAAAGAATAAAATCTTCTAATCATCTTGTAAATTTATCTCACAACCATATGTGTATTTTTAAACACATTTATTTCCTAATATACTGGATAATTCATGAATTCATATATATCATGATCCATAATTATTAATTTATAATGAAAGTATAAAATATTTAATTATTAATTATTTGTGTTAATAAAGTCAAAACCTCATCCATGTTGATGTGGAAGACCATTTTGTGTCAATAAATAGCTCAAAAAAAATGGGTCCACTACTTGTGTAAATAACAAATATCTATAATGGGTAGGATTTTCACTTTCACATTAAGTCTTATTATAACTATAGTTTAAATTCAAAGAATAAAGAAATAGAGAATCAATAATGAGATATACTAAAAATTATTAATAAATGTTGTGACACATATATTTATTTATCATCCATAAGATAATCATTCCTTACAAAATCTAATAAACAATTGAATAATGATTATACATTACAATGTTCGTATCGTAATTCAAATTTTTAAATTAAATTAATATTTTAAAATTAAATAATTTAAAAACCCCTTTGAATCTCCTAAATATCATTGAATAATTATAAGATTCCCATTTCAAATTCATAATTAAAAATATAATATGATTTTTTTATTAATTATTAAATGATTATCAAAGATATTGATATGAATTCATCACTCCCAATGATTTGTATTTTAGAATAATATCATATATATGGATATTCATCTATAATATCTATAGAAATAAGAAAAATATGTCATTATGTTGGAAATTGTGTTTTATAATCACAATATAAAATAAATTATATCCCAACTACTTAGAATATCATTCAAAAACATGAATTATTATTGAATTTTTTTGAGATTGATATTTTTCATACAAAATATGATAAATGTCATGATGCATCATAATATATGAGGTAAAATGTACCACACATGTCATTTAATAAGTGCAATATAACATTTTATACATTTTTGTATGATTAATTAACATCATTTTGTATTATCTATAGAATAAATTAAATGAATAATCCATTTTTTGGGAGTTTCTATATATTTCTCATTATTATATATTACTCTATTGTATACATTATGGATCTAATTAGATGAACCTCTAAATATTAAAATTTCATTATGTGTAATCATAATTTTTAGAAACATGCGTCATAATTAAATTTAAAATCTCAATAATATTATGAAATATAAATTTAAAACAAATTCAAAACTCAAAAAAAGATATTAAATATACTTTTAAAGAATTTATTATAGTTCCATTATAATAAAATGTTACAATAAATTATTTGTCCATAATGTCTAATAACCCAAAATAATTACTTAATATTTTTTATCATGATCAAACTAACATATTATTAACAGACATAACAGTTCTCACAATAATAAAAAAATATAGTTATATTTTATATAGATGAAATAAAAACGTCAATAATCATCCCATTTTTTATTATCCAAAATCATATTGAATTTCGTAGAAACAGTTTATTCCACAAAATTATATCAAATAAATTATCCTCTCATTATTTATTTTTATTTTTTATGATATAAATTATTATAGGAATAAAATATTTTTAACAAAAACTAAGGAACCTATAAATTATTTTGGATATTGTTATATTATAATAGAATGTGAGTATTAAAATTACTTTTGAATCATAATAAATATTATTCATAACATTCAAAATTCATTGTAAATAAAATATATGTAAGGAAAATCACAACATAATAATGAAGGATGAAAATCCCTTGAATGGATAAAATAATATTCTTTTGGTTAACAATATTATTCATTAGTTTTTATCTAATTTATTTTTCATAAAGACACCTTCACATTAAGTAGCATATAAAATTATTATTTTTATTGTTGACTGTCAGTAACATTAATGGCCATTTTCACTAAGATTATTCTATAAGATAAAATAGTTGATGGGGAAAATAAAGAAACAATTAATTTTTAATGTCTTCAATTTTTATTATCCCAAAAATACCTACACTATCTTATTTGTATGGTTCCTTTTACTCCCCAAAATCATTGTCTACTAACTTTGAGGAATGATAAAAACATGATGGCAATAATTATATTTTATGTTCATTAACTTTGATATCAAATTAATAGAAACATCATAAATCTAATCTTTTAAAATAATCTACATGAAATAAAACAAAAAAAGAACTGAATCCATAGTTGAAAATGACATTAAAATCACCACCATATTATTTAACAACTAATATCTAAATAAAATGGTGAATATGGTCTTTATATTTCATTTATAATTTTTGGTAATCTATTATTTTAATTTGTTTCTTTTCATATGTAATATGCATAACCTAGGATCATAAACATTAATTCCATTATCTGGGATCATTATGGTATCTCTAAATTGATTTATGTCTTTAAACATTAATGTGTCTGACTATTTAATATAAATTAATGATATAAAAAATATTTTACTACATCTAAACGTAATGACGACTAATGAGATAAACCCATATATTCATTTAAAAAATTTCAATGTATGAAATTATGATGTAATCATTTTTTATAAAATACTGTAACAAAGAAAAAATTATCCAATCTAAATGCATTTATTAGAACAATAGTTTAGTGTGGAATAATTAATTAAATTATTTGATGTCGAGTTATTAAAGATAAACTAGGTTTATGTTCCATCCCAAATAAATTTGATCCATGTATTTATAATATTTTAATATTTTAATTTTCAATGTCAGAATTATTTAATAGGATTAACCATATAATAAGACATATAATCATTAATTTTTTCTATATCAATCTCTGAAACCATTTATGTTCAAACAGATTGTATATCAAGAATACAGTATTGGGATTCGTAATAATTTTTAAGTAATATTAACCCATGATTAAAAAGTTTTATATTCTTCATAAACATTATAATATATAACATTTGTAAAAAAAATAAAGTGTTGTTTAATAGTCAATTGACACTTCTAAAAAAACTTATAATTTATTCCATTAATTAATTTTATATATAATTTAAATTAATATTTATTATAATTTGATATTTGAGATTCCAAAAATAACATTAATTATTTTTTTGTTATTGTAAACAATAAATATTATCATAATAATCATGTATATCATAACAATAATGACTACATTATTGAAAGAAATTAAATATAAATCTATCAGAAAAAACATAAAAGTTAAATTTTGGATTAATTTTACAAATAATTTTCGGTTAAATGTGTATTATTCAGATCAACAACATCAAAATTAAAATTATTTTCTTGAGTATTGGAATACATAACAACATCTAAAACCATATATTAAATATATAATCTATTTTCTACCAATTTATATTTATAAAAATGTAAATTTTAAATTTCATTATTAACATATTATTCTTAATAATAAGTACTTTATTTCATTAAGTACAATTTTTTATTAATATATTCAAAAATAGCTTCATTATAGATTTCAGTTAAAATGTCACTAGGTTTTTTAGGAATATTTCTATCTTAACAATAGATTCATTAAATTATTCTACCATGAAATTTTATTTTCTGATGTCTTTCTTATTCTTTGGAATAATTAACTTTATGTTGTGTATAGCCATGTTAAAAAACATTATTTTCTACAAAAAAAATATTTTCCTAGTATGTTCTAACATAATTTACATAAATTTAATCTCTTTAAATTAAATGAAACCCTCTCCATGAATATTTATAGGATTTTATTCAGTTATATAATATTAAAAGAAAATAATTTATTTAATAATTGTATAAAAATTATATAACATTTTTTTAATGTGAAATTCCAATTATACAACATTTTACTCCCAAATCAACTGAGTGATTGTTCTCTTAACATGATTCCAGAAAACATTGTTTAAATTTTTTCCTTACTGTAACAACTCATTAATATTTGGATTATAAATTTTGAAATATAAATTAAACTTCTAATTTATAGGAATAATAAATTTATGAGATTGGATTTTGAATTATTCATTAAGAGTTCTAATATCTAAAAAAAATTATGATTCTCATGTTCTAGGAGGTGACCCGAGGTGTTTTGATAAATTATCAAAGAAAGCATCTAGTAGATAATACTAATATTGATAATAGTAAATTCCATTGGAATGTCGGTAGGATATCCATTATCCAAGTATGTTGTACGAGATCAGTAGTCAGGTGGTGAGAGAACATAATGCGATTGTTGGTCCATTAGCTTTCCATTTAGCCTTAATAGCTCATTGATGGAGCATATATTTGTATTTTAATCTTCATAAATCACACTATCTATTACATCTATCGGTCGAACAATGATAAAATATTATTTTAGTTTAAATTTTGATGAATATCAATAGTGAGAGTATATGTTAGATTTTTTTAGTTCATTCGTACTATCCCTAATAATGTTAATGAATTTTGCCCCGATATATGTGTCCATTCCCCCGAATCATGGTAGAATCTATTGATATTAATTGTTATTTCATTCATCCTAGCTTCAGGATGTCCCAAAATATATCATGCACATAATCTATTTTAATTTTAGTAGATTAAATATAACTTATCTTTTTATTTATTAATTTTTTAAAATTTGAATGAAATTGACATTTTTGTGAGTTGGATAATATTGGAATTTGGTAGGATAATCTTGGGGGTGTGTTGTAGAACCTCCAAGAGTGCCTGGATTGAGATTTAGAATGATAATAGTTCTTGACAGGTTTTTCATTTAGTATAACTCAAAAGTTATAATTAAATAATTAATTAAGTTTGATTATAATTAATAAGTCATGTCCAATGATGTGAGATATGATCATTGATGGTGAAATATTCACATTGATTTCATATATGAAATTCTAGTATCCTATAGGCCGAAATATATTTTAATTCTGCCAAAGGCAGCATGTGTTGAGTGGGTGCATTTGACCTAAATGAGTCACAACAAGTTGTTGTACAAGGGCACTGCCATCAACCATAAAACTGGACATTCCTAAATATGCAATGATATCATTCATGAAAAATATAAACATTCATAATTCTGAAACTACTCCATTAATGACCTATTACTTCTACAATGACTCTAGGTGACTGGTCACTTCCCTCCTCCCCACTGCACGATGGATGTCTATTGGTGTCCACCACTTACTCGGTGGACAAAATGCATCATCGATGAAGCATCCAAAGGGAACCCAGGACCAGCTAGTTATGGATTCATCTTTAGGGATGCTATAGGGAATGTCATAATATAACACTATAGCCTATGAGGAATGGTAAAAACCCTTGAAGTAGAGATTTTGGGGCATATTGACACTATATTTTCTTCTCTTAAAGAGGGCATTAATAAAATTTTTATTCAAAGAGACTCTTCAACCATGGTTTAGGCGGTCTGGAATGGACAAATCCATCTTTCCTAGAGGCTGACAATGAAATGGGAGTGTTGCCTCTAACAACTTTCCTCCATGAGATACATCATTACACACACCTTCTAGGAAGCGAAAGCACTTGTTGATGCTCTTGATAACAAAGGAGTGAATGAGGAGGTTAGTCGTTCCAACACAGTCATCTCGAGTGATCTCTTAAATAATTTTCTAAAAGACAAATGTAAATCCCCCACATTCATTTTCATCTAGTTTTGTTTTTTAATTCATGATCCTTTGAGATATTCATTTTAAATAAAGTTAGTATAAGTAATAATGATATTTAATTTTGATTGTAAATCATTTATGTGCGTAGGTGTACCATATAAAACAATATATTATTCATTTTATGTATCAATTCCCTTGTACATGAATGTTCCATGATCTTAGGGAAAACGAATTGTCCTTATGGGTGGCCTTAGAAAAGTGATAGGGTGGAATTAAGCCTCTTATGCTATAGATATGTTATATTTATAAAATTTAATGTTCTGGATAGCTCAATTATTGAGTCACCCAGGTGAGAGGGAAATTTTTGGGATGATGAGATACCATGGATTGTTTATGGATATGAGAAGTGAATCTATTATTCTATGATGTATCCTCATTGGGCTAGTTGGATGGGTTCTAGGGGCATATGCCTAGTGATTATGAGTGAGTTAACCTTCCATCTCATGCCTGATGAGAGAAACCCATTTGAGAGTATTTCAGGGATGTATGATCATTGAAACTATATTAACCCCAATGGAGTATGATGAGTTGTGATAGATACAAGTTTTATTTGAGTAAAATATTTAGGTAACCCCCTTAATAGATATGATATAGAGCCCAAGTATGGGTCATGTGAGTTTCTTGGGTCTTGGAATCATGTTATAAATGGTATTGGAGTGCATTGTCATAGGTTGGTCACTCAGTTATGGGTCTTAGTGTGTTGAGATACATGATGATGATATGCACTTGAACATGATATTTGGATCAAGGTTAACCATTAGGAACCAATATCACTTATTTTCCATGAGTATGAGAATGTACTAGAAATTTGATATAATTCATGGTATACAGGAGCTAGTAGATTACTATAAGATTGATTTATGATTATTTTAGGAAAAGAGGAATGATATCAAGGGAATCACACACTAGGATCGATTGTTTTTCTATGATATGGGATGTAGGCCAATGGTCTTATGCTTATAGAGCCTTTAAATGAGAAGTATTGGGGCATCATGTTTTTGAAAAAAAACATAAAGTATTTAGGTATTAGATAGATTTCATGTAATAGTGAAATTTCCATAGTGATAGGGTAGTGTTTGTTGAAGGGTCCTTGCCCTTGATGGAGTAGACCTCCCTGAACATAGCCTACATGAGATGGTATGGATCAAAATTTGATATAGGACCATAACATAAATAGATTAGTTCATTGTGCATATAGTATAGAACTACCTTGAGTGATATGATTATGGTAATTAATGGGTCTTACCCATGCGTAGAAATTTTTGTTCGACTGTGCTTTAGGTATATAGAAAGGGTTAATAGATGATATTGTAACATTCCTTAAGAAAACTTGTGTCAAAGACTATTATAATGGTTGGTTCACAGTATGATTCATGATGAGGATGACTAACCTCCCTTTTGGGAAAAAGGAAATATGTTTATACATATTTAATTTTCATCAAACTTAATGTCTACATGTAGTGGGTCATGGCATTAGATGTTCCAAACTATATTTTTTTGTATGGATAGGGAATTTTGTTTTAGTGTGATCACATGAGGTGATTTTGATTATTATGGTGTTTTAATATAGTTGATCTAATCGAGTATCATGGTTTCATGGTCTGCACATGATAATCAAATGTCGATGAAGTCATAGTGGTCTATTTATAACTTGATTTCTATGGAACATGTTTGGAATTTTTGTTTCATATTTCTTAAATTGACATATATAATAGTGTTTACTAGGGGAACTTAGTGAGACCCTACTGATTTGAATTTCACACATCCAATATAGAATCTTTATTGTGTGTACAAATATTAAATCTTCTTTATCGGTTTAACATGGTGGGTGTACTTGAATGGGTTGGGGAAACATGATGAGTGTGAGAGATAGTGTGTGTGAGGCTTGAGGATGGATGTATGGCTCACGTGTGTATGTTTTTATTTATTTTTTTATATTTGGGAGGAACTAAGTGGGTGATGAGTGTTATTATGCTTATCATGACAAAATCATAGTGTCATATCATTATTCTTATTTATTTATGTGTTCTATGATTATGAAACATTATTATTAATTATTTTCCACTATTTTTGTGACTAATATTTAAGTAAATAGTCTCACCATTGTATGGATTATACCATCACGTCTAGTCAATAGGATTTGCTGTATGGGGAAGAAAAGATGAGGTAATGTGATTCTCCTCTCTATGATCTATTTATTTCCTCAAGGATGAGTAATTACAAAACAACCATAAATTAATTTTTTATGTATTTATGTAGTAGGTAGGTGTTCAAGGACTGTCATTGATTTTATGTTAAATGTTATTAAGGTGATTCATGAAAACCTTTTTTGTTGTATGTCTATGTTAACATGGTTATGAGATTGTAAAATTTATTTTTTTCAATTACAGATGTGAATTTTTTGGAATATGAGTTTACTAGATATGTGATTTAATTTTTTGAATCCTAGCCATTAGTAAATGGAAAATGATCATATATCATGATTATTCATATAGAACTAACTTTTTATAATCATTCCAGTTTTTATTGTGTATTCTAATGAAATGATCATTTCAGTAAAATATCAGTAAGAACTTGTATTTTTTCCATACTATTTTAGGAATGATATTGTAATCAGCCAAACCACACTGACCCTTTTTAGATGGTATATCATATGGGTATTGGTGAACGATTGTTTCGTGGTTCCTTGAAACATGTGTTCTGGTATTATGAATCACTGCTTCAAGGTGGTTTCAATTGGATCTATTCATGAAACCGGATGCTTCCAACATTTCTTTATCCAAAAGGTACAATATTTCCAATGACATGAATTTGTTAGGTTTGAAAATTATGATACCTAGAAATGTTCATTTTTTGATATGATGGGAGGTTAGACACATCACACCCATTTGGGTGGAATTATTTTATAATCCAAGAATTTATTTATAAATTTAATTTATTTTTGCAAATCCTTATTAATATACCAAGTATATCATAAGATTCCCATAGAATTTGAAATCACTTTTTAACTTGTGTAAATTTTAGAATCATTATTGTGTATTCAAGTTTCATCATTAATGTAGATATTCGTATGAAGAAGAGGTTCTCTATCAATGGTATCTTCTCATATACTATTTATAAATTAGTTTAATCATCATTATGATGATACTAGTTTTTAGGCACTCAGTGGGGAAATATGGAATTTAATGTCATCTAGGGAGATGAAGGTTTGTTTCGATATTGGGATCGTACCAATAAAATGGGATACTAATGTATCATTGTGAATGGAATAAGAACCCTTGTAGATTGGTGCCACTTAATGGGACGCAACAATCCTCTTTGGGACATGTGATAAGGACATAACCATATAGTTTAATGCCATGTGGTATGGAAATATATGTGAAAAGTGCATAGTAAACGTTGGCGTGCGACTTATGATTACGTAGGCCAAGGAACATGGACATAATATGGCATTCCATGTAAATGTAGACCTTCTAGGGAATATGGCCCAAGGAGAACATGGTTGATTTGATGTTTTGGGTTTGGACATCAATGAGGCTTCCTACGATTCCATTGTGGATGGGAATCAATGCCCACAATGTTTGATAAGTCTCATAGGAGAGTATAGTCCTTTTAGGGAAATGAATATGAGATTACTTCCTAAAAAAGAGGCCATGGGGATTTGGGGGTTTAATTTGGGGCTTATTCCAATGGAGGATGCCCAGATAATAGGAAATAAGGATTTATTCTGGGAGAGGATATCCAATGATCTCGGGCCCTGAGAAGGCTTCCTACGTATCCCAATTATGATAGGAATTATAGTTATCATTGTTAAATATCTATTCAAATATTATGATCATGAAAAATCTCTATTCCCACATGAGTTATGATTGGTTTGTGAAACCATAGGATTTGAATAATTCAACAAATTCACCAATCCATTTCCTCTTCAATTTGTGTATGAGGGTGCAACTACCTCAGCCAGGGTGGAAGAGGTCGGGGCGACCTAGGAAGATGGTGAGGCAACAAGCCCTCCGTCCATTTTCTTTAAATTATATAATGGTTCAATAAAAGGATTAAGGGATGAAGGATATGTGATTATACTAGTAAGGATACCCTAAAATCGATCTATGTAGGGGATATTTTTTTTTGAATGGAAAAGGAAGTGTGAATAATACATTTCGTACCAATGACCCGAGATTCTGGGTCTTTGAGAAGGGAGAGGTTGAGACCCAATCCCTAATCCTTCAATCCAGTAAAATCTCAACATTGTTCCTAGGCGAATGGTCCATGTAAATGTAGATATACTAAACCAAAGACACTCCATTAATCCTAAAACCATTTTCAAACAATTGTGGGATACCTCTGACTATGGATACACACACCCATATAGGAGACATGCTGATGTGTCTTTCTCAAAGGTTTGATTGGTCTGGAGGTTTTGATGGAGGTCTTAATAGAATCCCATATATAAAATGGATCCAATAAAGAATACTACTTTCCGGGAATGTCATTGAATAGGTCTTGTAGTATTTTAGACTAAAGAGAATAGGTGAATCAAAGAGGGGATCCCAAGTAGGTGTTGAAGCGCATGTATGGGCGTTTGAGTAGGCATGGGAGACCTCATGTTCACCTAAGTGATGAATAACATGTATATTAATACATTACCAAGGTTTATCTCAAGACATTTATAGTATTAATAGATCATCCTAGATGTAGGGAACACAATTTCATTTGAAAGGATTAGGTGGCGTGCCAGTGTTTCTGATTTTGGAGGGTTGGGGGCTTTAGGCGAAAAACTGTTATGAATTTCAAACAATATAAGAACTTATGTCCGATATTCCTCATTAAAATCCTATGCTCTAGTTGTTAAAGAACTACCTTTAATGTTTCAAAATACTTTGGAAAATCACTATAGAGACCAATAAATCAATTGGGATTTATTGAAATTCGTTTGTACAAATGAATCCCAGAAGGGTCTATTTTTCGGGAAAAAATAACCTTGGAAAAATGATATTGGTTGTGCAAGTGGGATGCCTTCCCAAATTATGGCACACAAGTGGTTTTTCATCGTCTGTGTGGAACCCATGAAAGATTAAATACTTATGTTTCCTTTGGATCAATGCATTTTCTACTGTCACTGACCCCCAAGAAAAATGAAGAGTCGCACTGCAAACGTTTCAAGCCCTATCGAAGTCATTTTGTAGAAATGTTCATGGAATACATTTCATAGTGTCAAAAAAATCCCCCCATAGAATTTGATTCATTCAAAACAAAATGAATCTTGTTCTATGGTAAAAGTAGGGAACTTTGATGCATTCCAACAACATTTGGTATGATTAGGAGCTACGTCTAGTTTTTATGGATTTTTTAATTTTTTTCTAATCCATGGGTCCTAGTGAGGAAATATTGATATGAAAAATGGTTATATATAAAACACCATAAACATTGTAACTTTTGTCCATTAAATTCTCAATATTACCTAACATATAAAAATTTGTGTTTATTGAGATGGGACTCAACATTTCTTCCGAGTTACCTTTTTGGGTTCACATCCTGGTGAGTACAACAACAATTTTTATTGGAAGATTAGAGTCATGAAAGTTGGACTATAAAGATATAATATTTATGGTCGAATATATTTGACCATAAATTTATAATTTAGATCCCCAAAAATCCTCGGTGTCTTAGAATTTGTCTAATATTATTTTAAATATTTCCAAGGAGAATCGGGAGACATGATTTTTTTGGTCACAAAATCAAAAAATTTTATAAACATAAAGGAAGTCTCTTCCAAGAACAAAGTTACAATTATTTGAAAAAACCATTATGAGAGTTGTGTTATAAAGGTCCAAAATTGGAGTTTACTGCATAGAAAAATAGATGAATCTTTTTCACTTACATGCCTCTTATGTAGGCAAATTATGAAACGCCCCATAAGGGAACATATTTCATTGTCAGTAAAAAGATATCTAAGGAATTAAACATTTTTACTGCTGATTGAGAGGGAAAAATAATTTTTGGGTGACTCAATACTATTATGGATGGTTCTTTCAAGGATCAAAATTTTACGAATAAAAAGAAATTTTATGGTGACATATTATTGGAATAGGAAAACCATTTCTAAACAAATGCTGTGTTGGGGAAATGGAAATGATTTATCAGAAAGGGGAATTTCTGATATCATATTTTGTGCAGTCTTTAGTCATGTAGTGAGGTCATTGTACTGTGCAGTTTTTAGTCATAAAGTGAGGACATTGTATTATGCAGTTTTTAGTCATGTCGTGAGAACATTGCACTATGTTGTTTTATGTCATGCAGTGAAGACATTTTACTTTGTTGTTTTCTAGTCATGAAATGAGGATATTTTACTATGTAGTTTTATATCATGTAGGGAGGACATTTTGTGGATTTAATTTATGTTTTTATCTCGGAAAAAATGTATGAGACTCTTCCAATTTTTTGATAATTCTTTTTGAAACAAACTACCATATTCAAGTATGGATGATAGAATTGTAAAATGTTATTTTGGAATTTATGGACCTTATCAATGATATATAATAAGTCCTAAAGGCATTAGATGAAGTCTTTTCAAAGAATAGTGTTACCATTATTTGAAAAACCCCGTTATTGGGGCTATTTTATGCATCTCCAACCAGGGAATATGTTGCACGTCAAAATAGTGGCATATTTGGACTAACAAGCCTATTATGTAAGAAAAAACTTCAAGGACAGCTAAGGGAATATGCTACACAGTCAATCAAAAGAGCTCTTAGAAGTTTGAAATTTTATTTCGAAATGCCCAATAAGGTTTATGGATAATCCAATTTTCTGAATCATAGAGTTTGGTTTATGAAGAAAAGTACATGAAAATGGGTATTGTATTTCCAATCATGTTTTTGAAATAATTGGAGGAAGAGTATTTCTATGAAGGTCTAGCCCAATCTTAGGGATTATGGTGTTTTTAGTTTTAGGAGATACAAATATGACTAGAAATAGAAATAATATATGATATGTGTTGATGTGATCCAACACTATTTCATATTGCTTTGAACACATGGAGGGTGTGTTGTGTAAACCATGGTCTTGAAGACTTTCATATCATGAAAAAGATAATGGGACCAATATACATGAATGACTATATCTAAAATAATTATTCTTGTATATTGTAATCAATGTTTGTCGGGGAAAAACACTATAACCAAGAACAAAATTACCATCATTTGACTAACGCTTTATGGGGCTATATTATGCAAGTCCATCTAGGGAATATGTTGAATATCCAAATAGTGGCATATTTTGACTGGCATTATGATATATAGGAAACTTATGCAAGGACACATAAGGGAACAAACTGTATAGTCTTGTAAAATTGCTCTCAGATATTATATACTATGTTACTAGAAACTATAAGAAAGATTATGATGACATAAAAATATTGAACATTAAGAGTGTGAAATATAAAAGTGGGTAATGATCAATGTATATGAGAAATATTTGAATTTATATTTACCTTGAATTTGGAGTGCATTTCATCGATCTAATTCGTATGTCAAATGGCGATATTCATGATTCATTGATGGGTTATCTGAAGAGATGACCTAATATAAATGCTTCCAGTGTAGATTGTTTTTACTATATGTAAGAGTGGGGGTTGGGGAAACATTACCTAGGGCTAGGAATAGGATTTAAAACATACTCATAACTACGTATCTCAATGGAATGAGAATTAATCCCAACATAGTTCTTGGATTTCCGGGTGGTATAACATAGTTCGGTAAGGATGAAGATGAACTTATGTGAATAGAAATAAATTTTTTAGCTGGATTTAGGGTTAAAATCCAAGTGTCACTACGTGTCTTGATGGGGGGAAATCAATCCATACATAGTTCTTTAAAAATTTACTATGCAGGTTAGTTTCTTATATAAAAAATAAAAGGTGTATTATATATATATATTGTTGTTGGGACCACGATTGGAGATATTGGTGTCTCTACGTATCTTTTAGTTATAAGAATCAAACCATATATTGATCTTTAACTATAAGAACCCAGTTCATATTCTCGAGGTATGAGTTTCTTCTTTTCCAATTTTTTTTTTTAGAAAATAAGGGAAATGTTGGAAAATTCCCAATTTTATGAGTACATGCCTTGTACTTTGGTAGTGTGGGATGAGAATAGTGGGAGTGTGGGCTAGTTGTTGATTAAAGGTGTAAATAATAACTACATATCGTGTACTTAGTAATACAATCCGTGTAATGTGTCGGTAGGTGAATAGTAAGGTGGAGGAAGTAGCAGCCAAAGGAATGACAGTACATGCTGTGTACGTAGTAATAGACACTATGTAATAATATCGGAAGATGAACAGTGAGGCGGTGGAAACTACCCACCAGAGGAACAATTTAAAATAAAAGTACACATCATGTACATGAGAGTACACGCCGTGTTGTTATTTTTTCGTTAAAAATAGGAATTATCCTCTTCAGTCATTATAGGAGGCAGAGAAATCCCTAGTAAATACGGGAGAAGAGGCTGATACATGGAGGAGCTCCATATCAATCACCGAGACTCTGATTCTTCCACCTTTGATCTTTCTTCAACCGCATGGGTATGGTCTACTCTCTCGTTATGTCTCTACTTCTGGTTATTTCCCTAAAGACAGTTATTTTGGTTTGAATGGGTAATTGTTTATCTCAGATCTACATCATTCTTGGTAATTTCAGGAGGCGGCTTTTCCATATATCGATCAGAGAAGATTGAGGAAGGTGGCATTATGTTTATTTAAAACTGTCTAGTTGATATTGTGTAACGTTTTACTAAGATCCCATGTCCATGGTGTCGTATAGATGATGCCTTGACTGTTGATATACCTATAATTTCATAGCTAATCTAATGAATAAGTATAAAATGTTGTTTGACATCGTTGCTTTGATCTAGGGCCACCCTGCATGTACATTTCCTTTATTAGATTTTTTTCAAGGATACCAATGGATATGTCATTATTATAGCATGTGTTTTAGTTTTCTAGAGAGAAAACATATATAAATTGCTTTCATATGTGTTGGGCTCAGCCCGATTACTTTCTTTTTCGAAGGAATGCCTTAGGGCAGTGTTCTGTTTAGCCTGAGGGACATTTTCTATTAAGCCTGAGGGAAAGGTTCTGTTTTGCATCAGGGAATGGTTCTATTTAGCATGAGGGAAGGTTCTGTTTAGCATGAGGGCAAGGTTCTGTTTAGCCTGAGAAAATGGTTATGTTTAGCATTGAGAGTAAGGTTCTGTTTACCCTGAGGGCATGGTTCTATTTAGCCTGAGGGAAAACATTTGATTAGCCTAATGACAACGTTTCTTATGCATGAGGGAAGTATCTCATTTTCCTTAGAGTGATATATCATAAGCCTATGGGAAATATTTTTTATGCCTAAGGGAAGTCACCTGTGGGTTTTGTTTCAATTTTCATGAGGTTAAGTATTTGCATATCTGAGGACCATGTTACTTTGAATATTCACTTTGGCGATTTCTGATGTTGTACCTGCCATTATAAAGCACCTGTTTGGTATTATTATATTTTACTTGTTAGATAACCTATGGTGGTTTATTCTGTGGTACTATATAAGATATTTTCAGTTGAGGCCGAGTCTCGGGAAATTCAAAATTCAATTATATTGATTTGTTAAATAATTATTAAAATGGTAATGTAACATGTAGGAATTTTTACATTTTAGTACATCATAGTTTACTAAATTTTATTATGAAATACTGTAGTTTCACATTTTCACTAACAGTTGGGCATGGGCCATGTGCTTTTGCCTACTGGATTTTATTTCTGACACCCTATTTGGTTCATGTGTTGGCCTAAAAACTATTATATTTCTGCAGCTGTTGTTAAGGTCAAGGATCCATACACATGTACATGATTGTTTCATAGGAGTAAGAGAGCATGGGAACGAGCATAGGGTTGCGATGCTACTGTGTAACTCTTGCAAGGCTTTGGTTTTGTTTTGCTATACTTTGTACCTTGTGCTGTATTGTATCAGATTAAAATGTACCCTATTTTGGCTGTTATCATCAAATTAGAGACATATTTCATCATTACATATAGGACTGTTGGTTATATATTACTTCAGTTCTGTTGTCCATTCAAGTCTGTGTTGTTTACTCCTTCCAATTTTTTATATTATATTTATTTCTCATGCACTACACTTTGTGAAATGAGGGCATAATTTCCCCACTAACAATCTTTGGCCCTAGATTCTAGTCAGCAGTCTCTAGAATTTGGGGATATGCGCTTGACGTCATGTGAACTACTAGGATCAGGGATCCCGTTGTGTGGATCCCAGATCCGAAACATTATAGAAACAATAATTTCTCACACTAATCAAGTTAGATATGGTGGACTAGAGATTTTGACATGTTCTGGAAGAACGACTAAACTTAAGACACTAAATGGTATAAATATAAAACCATGTATCTCTAGGGAACACTCTCTATATATTTGATTCATATACATGAGGGGAAAAGAAACAACATAAAATAAAAAAAATTGGTTGCATTTGGGCCTATGATCGGAGATCTAGATGTCTCTACCTTTCTCAAATATAAGAAAATCAAGCCACATTTAGTTTTTGAAAAAATGTCCCTTGGTAGATCTGACTCAGACATGGAGAAGAAAGGGACTCATGTTCCACTAAGGAGAAGCAATGACGTCATTAATTATTTCTTATGGAAGATCCTAATGTCAAGTATTGAAGACAGTAGCTGTAGATTTTAATGTTGTGCAACAAGTACAAATGATGTCAACCAGTTTAACGTGGTGCGACAAGGACAATGATGTTACACATTGTATCACTGTGAATCATGGATGCTTATGGATATTATTCAGTTTATTTTAATGTGACTAGGAGGTTGTGCTATGTTGTTTAGAGTCATGAAGTGTTGAAAATATGTGAATTAATAAATAGTATTTCTTTAAGAACACCACATTGGTTTGAGTTGTAATAAGCTCTCTATCCATTGTGATTAAGACAGAAGCTCCATTGGAGTAGACCTTATGTATGGAATAAGGTCCCTCCCACTTTGTCTTTGTATTGGGAAGTTTCATTCCTTGTATCATTTGAATCCTAAGGACCAATAAAAATTCTCAATGGTGAAATTAACAGAGGTAAAATTTCTGGTAAATGGATTGAGATATTCTATTCTGATATACTTCTACATGGTGAAAAGTATGCAATATTTTTTTGTCTAATCGATCATACTCATCAATCCATTTTGGAGAATTCTCATCTATAAACAACTGATCACTGATTGAAACTCTAAGGGAATTCAATTGAATTTCAATTAGGGAAACTTGTTATATTATGTACACAAATTAATATGGGGATTCCCGGGTGGTAGTACGAGTAGTAGTCCGATATGATCCTATATAATGAAAAAGATTATCTTTCGAAGATTTAATATCTTAATCCATTATCTTATGGTTTCTATTTGATAGGTTTTTATTGAGGGATTCTATTTATCCATTTGTTTCCCCTTAATAAATATATTAATGATTATATTTGATATTTTTCTCTTGATATAACATTTTTACCTCAACAGAACAAAAATTGGTCTCATTGTAAGTCAATATAGTATGAGGGACACCAAATCTGGTGATGATCATAGTTTCTAAAAATGTATAATGATTTTGGATATTACTTCTTTGAGATTTACTCCCTTAGCATATTTGGAGAAGAATTCAGTAGTAAAGGAATATACTTGAACTACATACCTATAAATGATGTATAAGGTCCTACTATATCCATTCCTCATGTCGGAATGCCCAAGAGCATATAACTGTATATTGAAACTATAAGGGTTGATGAATGAAGTTTTCATGCACTTAGCAAGGATGAAATTTCATAGTAATATCTGTTCAATCTTGCTTCATTGAAGAACAAAAAAATCTGAGCCTTCCGATTTGATCAAAAAGCCTATGCCCTGTTTGGAGTGTACCACAAGCTCTTGATTGTACTTATTTCATGACTGATGCAGTTTCATCTTCATCAATACACCTGAAAAATATTCCATCAATGCCTCATTTTTATATGATCATCTGGTGATATGGACTATCATATTGAGTAAAATTGACCTCTTTTCATTGGATCTCTTATTTTTAATCTCTATCTAGTGTATGCACTCTATTTTGAATGAATTAATTAATGGGTTTTATCTATCCATTTGTATGACCATATGGATCAGTAATAGTTCTATTTTCATTAATTTCCTCTATTCTAGTTTGAACAAAATGTGTGGTAACATGATGATGGGTTATACTGATGACTATCTCATCCCATTTTGGATCTTCCAATGCTATAGCTGCATTAGCTACTGCTTCATCTTGGTCGGTTGTTGTTCACGGGACATAACACAATGTCAGCTCTAAGGGTAATTCAGCGATTAACCCTCTTATGTAATAATAAAAAATAGATAAAAACTACATTTTTGACTGAATAATCCCTATTTATTTGTTTGATTACCAATTCTTAATCACCTTTCACTTTCATGAATAATTCCCATTGATTTGTTTGATTACCAATTCTTAATCACCTTTCACTTTCAAGTTATTCACTTTCACCTAAAGTGCAAATTCCAAGCCTATGATGATTTCTTGATATTGTGCTTCATTGTTGGTACCAACTTCCAATAACAGGATGGAATAAGGAAACACTGCCTTTTCTGGGGAGATAAATACAATTCTGAACCCAACAATGTTGTGTTTACGGTTTTCCATTCCCTTTCATATTGGAATTCTGGAGACACCATCAAAGCACATTTACCATGTTTGGGAACTATCGGGAATAGAGAATACCTCTTCATCAGATTGATCAATATTTAATTAAGTATCTTCTATAGATGGGTGTTCAACAAGGAATTCAGCTAGAGATTGACCATTTATTTCTTTCTAAGGCACAAATAGAATATCAAACTATTACAAAATAATATCCCATTGTTCCAAACGCCATTTATGCATAGGATTACTCAGGATAAATTTAAGTGGGTGAATTCGAGACACAAATTGGACCTCATGATGTTCCAAGTGGTGCCGAATGTTTTTAATTTCAATTATTAATTGCATGAATCACTTTTCAATACTTGAATACAGAGTTTTTGAATCAAGCATAGTACGACTGCGGTAGTAAAATATGTTTTCATTCCCAGCAAAATTCTTTTGAACATGGAAGGCATCTAGTGATCACTCTAAATATGTCACTTATTTAATATGAAGTCTTCCTTCAATAGGTGGGATTAATACCTATGAACACAAGATATATTTCTTGAGTTATGAAATGATTCTTATCCTTCTTCAGTCCATTGATAGGATACTCCTTTCATCATTAATATTGTGAAAGGAAAACACTTTTCTGCCAAATTGGAGATAAAGAGAAGAATATAGGCCAATTATCCATGGGGTCCTCTTAATTAATTTAAATTTTCTGGAGGTGACATTCCAAGAATTGATTTTTGTTTTCTCAGGATCTATGTTGATACCATGAGGGCATACAATGAAGCCTGGGAATATTGATGAGGTTAACCCGAATGAAAATTTCAAGGGGTTTATCATTAAATTGTTGCCAATGATTAATGAATATGGTCATTAGATCAGCCATGTGATTGGATAATTGTCTGTATTTAGAAACCAAATCATCCACAAAGAGTTCAACCAATTTCCATAAGAAGGTTTGAAAATATGATGCATGGCCTTTTGATACGGTGCACCTACATTTGGTAAACCAAATTGAATTACCTGATGAAAAAAAACACCTTGAGGTGCCCTAAAAGCTATGGAATCCTTATCATATAAGGCCATATGGATTTGATTATACTCATAGTATCCATCCATGAAGTAAATGACTTTATAGCCATCCATTACATCAATTAAAAGCTCTATGATTGGAAATGGAAGGTCGTATTTATGACAACATCAGTTAAGTACTCTGAAATAAATACAAACTCTGATTTAACCATTCTTGTTATTCAATGGGACAATGATGGTCTGCCTTTTGGGATATTTATCTTCTCTGATTGAGTTAGCCTTCATAAGCTTATAATATTCAGATTCAATTTTAGAGGCATGAGTTGGTTTTGTTCTTCTCCCGTCCTTCTTGAATCCTTGATGTTCATCTAGAAAAACCAAATGATGAGTTTCTACATTAGTATTAAGTCCTAGAATTTATGTATAATTACAAGAGAATACATCTCTATGTATCTTTAGAAATTAAGTATACAATTCATTCCCTTCAAGAGTCATGGCCACACTAATTAGATTGGCACATGGATATTCTTTTTTACCCAGATTTATTTCTAGGAGCTCATCCACAATGGTATAGACCCCTACCTAAAATGTTGGGGTAGTGTCCTTGAGATATTCTTCTTCCTCTTCATTACATGTCACTAATTATGTTTCTAAATTCCTATTAGATGAAGAAGAAAAACATCTAGAGTTACAATAGGAGTTTGTATTTGAACATCCTGAATATGAAGCAATCATTTCTGACTCTACTATTATTGAAGGGTCGTATTGGGGTAATAAATTAGAGATGATGGATTGAGAATCAATATCCCTGTCTTCTTATGGTATTGCTACAACTTCTTTTAATCTGATTAAGGATGTATAGTCTTTTTTAAGGTTTGCGGATGAAATGAATACATCTCCATTTTGTCTTTCATCGCTGGTTGTTCAATCAATATTTTCTCTCTAGCTGTCAGGCTTGACTGTCATAATTGAAATTATGGAATCTTCAGGATGATTGATATGATTAGGGTTTACCCATTCAATTTTATTGATTGGTAACACATAATCTAGGCTCAATTGTATGAATGAGTTATTTGGGATATTTTACAAGCCATTCGGATCATTGATTCTGGTTACCTCCCTTTTCATTGACCTTGTTCCCTTTGTGTGATAAAATTCCGCCTCAATGTATCTAGATTCACACATTTTGAAGGGACCCTTGTCACCATACTATGTCTATATTTTCTAATTGAAACAATACATGAAACATTGATGGTATGAAAAAGGTATGTTGGCATGTGGATGTAGCCTAGGCCTACCAAGATTAATGTTGAAGGTTGTGTCCTAACGAACAACCATGAAATCTGATTTAGGCACAAGATCCTCAAACATAGTTATGAGTGTAATATCACATAGAAGATCTTGATCATTCGTATCATATCAAAGGAAAATTAATATGTTAAGAGATAAGTCCAATTCAGTGATGTCCAATCGATGAAGTGTGCGAATAGGAATGAGGGTGACTCCGGATCCATTATCAATGAAAGCTCATCTAATGTCTATGTCCTTGACCGTTCAATATAGATATAAGGGTATAATATGTCTATGTACAAAATCATCTTCATCATCATTCATAATAGATATAACTACATGACATTATGTAGGAACATTCTCTATACAATAAACCTCAGTTGCAAAAACATTGGTTTTAAACTCTTGAGGAATTGAAAATGCCTCAATAATCTATTCTCGAAGCTCTTTTGACAGATTCAAGGGCATATGAAATTTACAACATGGCTAATACATGGTATAACTATTTCAAAACATCATACTTTTATCCAGAGGTCTTCATTTCACAACATGGAGATGTGGTTTTTCATGTGCCTTGGATGTTGATGCTCCTGATGTGGATGTTCTCTATGTTGGAGCAAAAACTGGAAATACTCTTGGCTTTGGAATATTAGACTTAAAATGTCTATATACTTTCTGAGAGTAAGATGGTGTGACCTCTAAATGGACATATAAAATAATCATGTCCTAAACAAATCTATCATGAGCGGAAGAATATCCCTGTTCTTATTCTTCGGCTGAAGGGCTCTTCCAGAAGTTTCTACCACATATACAATTCAATCACGGGTAGTGTTTAAATAGTGGCTTCTATAATTCCCACAACTTTACCTATATCCTCGACCTTTTACACTTCATCTAGTTCCCCATTTTGGTATATGGAACTCATTCTCATTATAATTAGAATCACCATTGTCAAACTGATTTGTTAGGTGGATAATGATGATGGAACCAAAGATCAATTCTTCATCTGATGAAGATTAGACATGACAGGTCAGTTCTGGTTGTGCCATTTTGCATGGTGGTGCCCGTTATTTTGAAATAGATAGAATGAAATCTGCTAGAGTCAGAAAAAAAATTCCTTTACCTGAGTTTGTCTTATTTGAATGCACTTTATCCTTCAGATCAAGTCGCTTCTTTGAATATTGACCATTAGAGTACTGATCCTTTGATGAAGGTGGTTTTGTTGTGTCAGGAGTAGTATAAGACACAATCAATTTGCTCAATAGTGTTCATGAAATTTCATTAGATTGGTTGATAATTTTCCTAATCATACCATCATCATATTTCTAGAAATTTTTACTTTTGACATCCTACCATTCAACTTCTTCCTCAGAATCAGTAGTTGTGACACATGCTACTTGGTCTGAATATCTTTTCAGTTTTACTTGTCCAGATTCTACCATTTTTTTCATGAGTTCATTGAAAACTAAAAATTAATTAATGGAATTCCCAAATAACTGGTGAACGAGACAATAATTTTGTATATCATTATTTTTATATTTATTTAGATTCTTCATCATTGGACACTGAACCAAATTTTTTTCCAGTGTTGAGATGAAGTAACCAGGTACCAGTTCATTCCGGAAAGAATAAATTTTTTTTCTTTTACTCCTCAAACTGTTTATGCCTTCCATCACTTTAATAATCATGATGATAAATTCATTTCTACTAACACTCGGGAGGCTGAACTCATCACTATGATGATGTTTATTAAGTATAAATATGTACAATTTCTTGCTTTATTATAACTGTAGAAGCCTATACATTACCTATTTTCCATCCCAGAGCTGATGGAGTAACATGAGTTTTAAAAATTGTTTCCATGTTGGAATTTTAAATCTATTGATCAATTGAAGAAGGGTCTTGAAACTGTCATGCATATTTCATAGGGGTCAGTGGTGTGTGTAGCTCTTCACATAGAATTTCCACACAAATTGGCAGAAACTCTTCTCGAGAGGTTTCTAGATTTAACGAATATGTTAATATTTTCAATCGAGAAATGAAATCTGAAACCCTTTAATATTCCCCTTTACTCTCAATTTATAAGGTCAAAAACTGTTGTCTTGGGAAGCGTTGAGCTAAATTGAAGAATAAATTTCAATCAATGATCTTCACATCCAATAAATGATTGATAATTCACACATGTATACCATAAAAAAGTTGGTCCCTGTAATAACTACACAAAAAACATAATGATTACTACTTCTTGTTGTTTAGGGGTCCCTATCATGGGATCATGATGAGAATAGAAATTCATTATGGGTTGTTATGGATCTACCAATCCATTAAAGATTGGGAATGTGGTATTCAAAAAATTTGGTTAGGAGGAATAAAACCCACCCATTCAAGGTAAGCTTACTTTTATGGATAAACAGGTACACACCAGTCTTCCATGGCTCCCAATTGATTTGTTAATTCCTTAATTTTTTTTATAATCACATGGAGAATATTTGGATGAGATGGGACCTATACAGGTACAACAACAAGAGCTTGAACTTGGGAAATAACTGGAAAACCCACTAGTGGTGGTGTTGTTATTTACATTGGATAACCCATGGGAATAGGACTACAAGATCTCTTTTCTCTTTCCTTGGTCCTGTACCCAATAGAGGGAATTCATTATCCACATCTATAGTTTCCAAAAGACTTCTTTACAAAGGATCCCTTATAGGATGTGCAATATGAGGATCTCCTTAAAGAGATTTTCTATTAGAAATGATAATTAGATGTAACTCTATATTGAGCCTTTTCAACTCTTTTGTCTCCATTTCTTTCTTTTCAAATCTCCCATTACGTGAAAGAGATTGAATTTATCCAGTGGAAATGTGAGATTCAATATGGCTTTTACCTTACCCCTTATTTAAAGCCTTTCGGTGGGGTGGGAGTTGGTTATTTGAATACATACCTAGATTATGGGTAAGAAAATGATTATGGGTATGTACACCTTCTTCATTTCCTACAATGCATACCGTATTAAGGATAAGAACTCCATCATCTAATTCCTTTGAAGTCAACTCATTTTCTAGAGGATATTAGGAAATGATACTGAAAGCATTCACTGAAACATAATGAATTGATGGCATTGTTTCAATATCTTTTTAATATCGTCTCATTTTGTATATTCCATGAGACTCTGCTCTCCTATATGATGGATTCTCAAGAGATTTTTAACGGACAGTTCCCCAAAGGGAATCCTCAGAAAATTTACTTGTAATATCTCTTTGTGGCCTATTCCCTAATCGGTTGAATACTGTCATCCGTTGAGGAGGGGATTTTAGATGTGAAAAACCCACCAGCCCTATATGATTGGGTTATTCATTTTCTTTTCCATAAATCTGTCGAACATTGTTTATTGAATTTGAAGGTTGAATTAAACAAGACCCCAACTCTACAAGATGGGGTGTCTCTTGAACTAATATTTCTAATATTTTTTGCATCTGGTCTTCTGATTTTGTGAATTTTTGTTCAAATATTAGGTGGTTGAATTATCCAACAACTACTCAAATCACCTATTTCAGGATATTGTTGTTCGATTTCTGACATTTCTATTATCTAACTGCTGACAACCTCTATGTGGTAGGTCTACTGAATATTCTCAGATGGTTGATGAAAATTAAACACAACAACTTGTTTTCTTTGATCATAACACTATTGAAATCAAGTAGAGGCCTGTTCTTGAGTGTATAATTGATTATAAACAAAATCTTTTGATTGTACCCAGTTGTGGGAAATAACATTGCATGAGACTAATTTTTGCAGGATTTGATAATTTTGGAGTGTAGTGAAAATAAATTCTCTATGTACACTCCATCATTTATTACGAAAACCAGATGGGGTGTCATAAATTAACTGGTGTAGCCGCTTTTGAGAATTGAGGTATGCATGTTGAAGGGTTATGTACTACCCTTCAACTATTGGATGTTGGGAAATTGAGAGAGATGCCATGTAAATTTGGCAATGGAACCCATCAATTACCCTTAAATGGTTTTTATATTCATCATATGTTAATAATATGGTTTTCAAATGACAATGAATATTCCATAAGTTGAGATGGATATCATGAATGAAATGTTTTTCATCAATTCTAGAATGCTCTATTAATAATTTTCCAAAGGATAGAACATGACTAGTATTTCTCATTTAGCCAATTAATTTCTCATGTACATCATATCTTCATCATATTTAACTATAGGTTCATCCACCTGTTCTGAGAAAAGTTAACACTCTGTATTAGATGAAAAATGTCCTAAGGGAAGTTCGAAGAATGACATTTCCCTCAAGATGTATTCTGGTTGACAATGTATATCACATGTTAGTTAAAAGAATCAGAAGTGACTGGTATTGTATTAGAAAGTTCCTCTAGATAAGAGGGCTTTCTCATCACTATGATATCAATTATGAAAATTACCATGACATTGAAAAATACTACTGTGGAGAAGACATTCATACTGAATTCCATCAGGTGGAAGACCACCATGGTGTATTTTAGCAAGGGATAAATCCTCTTGATCCATGATCTTCCTTCCAAATGTTGGGTTGTCGTGGATCTCATATGGAGATATGCTCTCTGGGTTGACAAATGTTTCATGAAGGACACCTTCATGAGGAAGTGTCTGATGGGGAACCTCATAGTTACTACTAATACTCCCATAACTTGGTAATGACAGGGTATGGCCTTGAGTTGAAATAGATAAATGACTGAGGTCTTCAAGAACTCTATCATTAAGAGGAGAAAACATTCATCTTGACTCCTTATTTTCCAATTATTTTTGGTGAGACTTCATCTCGGATGTTATCTTAAACTTAGTTGGGGCCCTTTGCTGGGAGAAGTGGGTAGCATGGGTAAGTGTATATAACTACCATGGAGCGGTCACCAGAATAGACTGAATACCACCAATTAGAATGGTTTCATGTTATGGATCCTGTTATCAGTATGATATGGGGGAGTATACCTCATGACCCTCCTGGACAAGAATAGAGGGGTTTATCTAATCTGGGATGGCATGCCAAAATGACATCCTATGTGTAGGGACATATTTATGTGTATGCTCCCCTGGTACTGCTGTAGTAGTTGTTATAATATTTTGGCATTCTTCTAGAATATGGGTAAGGATTAGTGTCTTCCCTTTCACCATTGAAAAAAAGGGTTTTGTGACTTCAACGGACGAAATTGAAATATATGTCCATTCCATATCGAGAGTAGGTGCTTGTTCTTGTTCATGTCATCCTTTTCTTGTCAATCGGTATTGACCATACTCATGTTTGGGTGCAAAGGGTTCGGTCTTCCCCAATGTTGTAATCGGAGCTTTGTGATTGACTTTTATGAGTTCTATCAAATGAGACTGTTGGAAGGCATGATAAATGATTTCATCTAGATGTGCTTGTAGGTTTTTTTCCATAAAGCATGGTTGATAAGATTCCTTCAATATGGATAGACGATACTACATGAATAATTGGTTATAGTAAATATGTGTATGTTCATGTTTACCAATTTCCACCACATTTGATTGGTGAGCCTCATTAAATGCAGTCAAATGAGCATGTTGTTTGGCTACTAATTTTTAAACAAGTGTATATTCTTGTTCACAGAACTCTTCTAGATATTCTTGGTGGTATTGGTGGGTTTCTTCTGGATGAGTCAGTTGGGAAGCGGAATCCGGAAGGACATGTGTATGTGCTAGCTTGTTTTTCTCCATCATTTTAGGTTGATGGACTTCTACAGAGGGGGGAGAGTTAACAAACTTCTACTTATTGACTGGATGTTGTCCCCATCAATTTGTCTTGCATGCCCAGGTCTGAGAGACCTGGGCCAAACGTCCAATGGAAACGCCGCCATCATATTTGGGGTTCACTACCGCATGATTCTTATAGCAGTGATTGTTGGAGGGAGTTGTCAGGAAGGACCAATGCATCCTTTATTAGAGTCCCAGAGTGACATGTTGATCCACCTCCATGTAGTATGAGAGGAACTAGTTATTACATTTCAAGGATAAGGACCTAAAATGGATGAAGACAGTGGTTGGCAGCATCTACTTCATGATCACCAGTCGTCATTGGTCAGACGATCGAGGACTGTTATTGACTTGGATAGCCTGTCAGACATCCTCCAAAGTTGTGATTGTATTATGCATATAGTACTCTATTACTAGAACATTGGAGTTGAAGATGTTGGGTAGGTGATGTCTTTCTTCCTATGGATGAGGATCTAACTTGAGCAGCAGTCGGGATGTTCATATATGTCTTCTTGAAGAAATACATTTTGGACTGATGTGAGTTCTGATAAAAACATGAAAACAACAATAAAATCCATTAAACTAACATATGTTAGATGGATACATGCACGATTGATTCTTTTCTCTCTCCATTATATATTAATTTTTAGGGGTCTGATAGATGGGTATCATTATTAACATGGTTACATATTCATGTCAGGTTTACCATATTTTTTTTCATAATACCTTGAAACATGTCATCTAGTTTAAAAATTCACTGCATCTAAGTAGATTCCAATAGATTATTCATGTAACCGAAAACATAAAACTGGTTTTTATCTAAAATGGGCCTTCTTTTCAAAGGAATACATTCATTATGTTTGATTCATTTGATACATAGGAATGTGCATTGGTCGAGAGGATTAGAGGTTGGACCCATCACACCCATTTGTGGGGAATTATTGTCAACTATGAGACTCTGAGTATAAAAGTAATATATATTCATTTATCCTTATTACTTAACTAATATAACATATTTTTCCCGTGAATTTTTCAATCAATTATTTACATTTTTAAAATATAGAATCATCGGTATGTATTCAAAGTTTTTCATTAATAGAGATATTTCTATGTATTTGAGGTTCTCAACCAATAGTATCCTCTCATATAATATTTATATATTCTTTTAATAATTTTTTTATGATATTGGTTCTTAAGCCCCTTAGTGGGGCATTCTGGAATTTATTGTCACCTATGGATATAATGGTTTGTTTTGATATTGGGATCATACCCATAAAATGGGCTACGTATGTATCTTTGAGAAAGTAATCAAAACCTACATAGTTCGATGCTACATAATGGGACACATCATACCATTTATGGTCAATATATAAAGAGGTAGTCGTCCAGCTTAATGTCATGTGGTTAGGAAATCAATGAGAAAAGTGCTTAATCGACGGTGGTGTTGGATTTATGCATAATCATCCCTAGAAAAATAAAAAGAATGTGGGATTCATATTAATATTTGACCTAGTTGAGAATATGGCTCAAGGAGAATATGGGTGATTTGAAGTGTTTGGTTTGAACATCAATGCGGATTCCTACGTATCCCTTGTGGATGGGAATCAAATCCCACGTAGTTTGATAGGTCTCTTATGAGATTATAGTCTTTTGATAGAAATGAGTTTGGGATTACTTCTTGAATATTATTAATTGGTGATTTGGGGGTTTAATTTGGGGTTTATTCTTAAGGAGGTTCCCCAAATTAAGGGAATTATGTTTGGATTCATGAAGAGGAAATCCAATGAGCTCAGGATGCAAGAAGGATTCCAAAATTTCCCATTTATGATAGGAATCAGAGTTCTCGTAGTTCAAGTATATGTGAAAATGTTTTTATCATGACAAATTTATATGCCCACATGAGTCATGCTTGGTGTGAAAAACAATAGAATGTCAAAGATTCAATTTTTTCACCAACACATTTCCTCCTCCATTTTTTGAAGTGGGATAACCTACGACTGCGAGTGTGGACGAGGTCGAGGCGACATTAGAAGAGGGTGAGGAGATGAGCCCTCTCTCTTTCCTATTTTCATTGGATTGAGGTCCAATGAAAGGAAGAAGGGATAATGGTTAGGGGATTAAACTATGATGGCTAAAATAAAATTGATCCTGGTAGGTGTGGGAGACTTTTAAATTTAATGGAAAAGAAAGTGTGAATTGTAACTTCCCTACCAGTGACATAAGGGTTTGGGTATTTGAGAAGGGGGAGGATGAGACCCAAACCATAATCCTCCAAACTGAGAAAATCACAGCATTGTTCCTGGGAGAATGTTCCATGTGACTATGGATATTCAAACCCATAGACACTCCATGAATCCTAAACGCATTGTGAAACAAATTTGGAAAAACTTTTAAATTTAATATTCAAACCCAAATAAGAGACATGATGATGTGTCTTTCCCTATGGTTTTATAAGTCATGTGGTTTTGATGGAAGTCTCAACATAAACTCTTTCAGACAAGGGAGGCAATAAAGAAGAATCCTTTACATGAATGGATTTGAAGAGGGCTTGATGGCTTGTAGAATAAAGAGAGTGAGTCAAAGAGGGTATCCCAAGTACGTACTACATCACAAGTATGGGAACAGAAGTAGGATTTGGTGACCTGATGTTCACTTATGTCAGGGAAAACCTGTATTTTTATATTTGGGTGAGTCTTAGTTAAATCCTTCTGGAGAATTCACTGGTGATCCCATAAGTGGGTCGCTCACGTTCCTATGAATTGAGTAGTTGACGTGAAAGTGTTTCTGATTTAGTGAATTTGGTCACTTTGCGGAAGCAAGTGTTATGAATTTCAAACACTGAAAGAACATAAGACATATGATTATACTTCAAATCCCTTATTATAGGTGGTAAAGAACTACCGTGAATAATTCATAAGAATTGGGAGATTAACTATGGTGACCAGCGGAAACATTTGGCTTTACGGAATATCGTCAATAAAAATGAAAGCCCCAAGAGACTATTTATAGGAAAAAATAGGACTTTGGGTGAAAGGAGTCTGGTCAGTCAAGTGGGTTTCACCCCAACATTATGGCACACAGGTGGCTGAACATCTCATGGGTGGTTCCTTTGTTGACTTGTACGCCTCTGGTTATTTATCCTAACTGGGGTGCCATTTTAGGACACAATGATCATTATATCTTCATTCTTCTCCAAGGGTTGCTTAGGTGTTTGTGTGTAGGTACCTTGGTTGCCTCTTTAAGGACATATCCAAATTTATTTCTCTATAATGCAAGGGTTGTGACCCCGCACCCAAGTTTGGGTTTAGTTCCTATCTATAGTCCCCACCCTTCGGGCCATTTCATTTGCTATTGTCTCTGCCACCCATGAAAAATGTAGAGTTGCACAATGATCTTTTCATGCTCAGTTTTTGGTCATTTTGTGGAAATTACATGGAACACATTTCATGTTGTCTACAATGATGTTCCCAGGTGATGACTAAAATATTATTCCTTTAGCATGAGATGTATGTGGTCCCCCTGTGTGGATGTGGAATAATTTTATGTGTTGAGGATGAAACCTTGCGAAGTAGAGTATATGGATAGTATTACTATGAGATTATACGAGAATGTGAAAATATTTTCCAATAGTCGTGGAATTCAATAAAGGCATATATAAAGGCGTAATAAAAATTACATCGACCTTTAGGATGTGATGTTATTATAGAAGTTCAAGAATAATGGTCTTGGTTTTATGGAATCATTTTTTGTATTCTTAGATCAGTGGTTATGAACTGAAATTTCATGTAGCATGGTTGGAAGTGTGTTTATATATTTATGGTTTTAAAAAATTTCTTATGGTGCGTATCCATGCGATAGATCTTAAAATGATTGAGATTACATGGATTTGAATGACAGGATAAGTAATTTTATACTTTCTTTTGATTGACATTCATGTGGGTCATGGTCGGCTGGTAAGGCACACAATCCTCATTTAGATGGGACACAACTCAAGTGATCATGATTTGGGTTCTCTGAATGAGTTTTCCAAGAGTGGTTAGTTATTAGGACATGTGATTCTAGGTATAATAACAGATGAGGTCATGTCATTGAATTTAAATTGTATAACTCTTCTATATGGGTATATTATGTGGTAGTTGGACTTTTTTTATATCACAAAATGTGGAAGGGTAGGTGAGAACTTGTTGCATGTGGTTCTAGTTTTCTTAAAAAATAGATAATAAACCATGTGAGGGTCGTTTGGGAATGGTTTAATTTACAGATAAACCATAGTAGTAATAAAGTGGATTCACTAGGCTAGTTTTTATTCAAGTTCAACATTAGATTGATGTCACCCGTTTGTTCAGTTAGATTATCATGTGAATGGTTTCTAGGATTTTTAAAGAATGGAAGATTCTATATGGTGATCGAAGGTATAATTAGTGGGGGGTTGAGATGTCATATAATGATCTATCCATGATGAACTTTAATAAGGGTATCATGTGTTGTAATGATGGAGGTAATAATGGCTCTTGAATTTTAGCACACATACCGTTCTTGGACACTCTATTGTTGAAACTCAATTGACAGTGAGTAGGAAGCCCTATAGTGAATGGAAGGACTTTTTATGTTTGAGAATTTCATTCTGGGTCATCTGTGGAGGGGTGTAGGTTGGTGTTCTTTTTGGAACATAAGATGGAGGTACCATCAACATCCAGTTAAGGATTTTAGTAATCGACGTGTAGTTTTGTTAAATATATGTTTAGGTTTATTGGGTGAAAATAAAGATACTCTTGTAGTTGGGAGCCTCATATCAGTCTTGTTTCGAATGAGCTCTTGTAATATATGACTTGGTTCCACAAGATATGTTGGTGGATGGATGATGTAGAACCAAGTCACCAATATGTGGTAATGTCTACTGATATATACTTTCTGGAATAATATAGTTGTTGAAGTTTTTATATGGTGTAGGATGGATTGGTTTCATAATAATTAGGCTCTGGGTGGTTTTTGTGTTATCTAAGGGATATCTTGACCAGAGGTGCCCCAGTACTCTAAGTGATAGCATGATGGTTACAGAAAGTTTTTTGTGATCCAATAATAAATTTACATTAAAATATGTGTTTCAGTTTTTGTGTGGAATTTTGTAAAATCATTGGATTACCCTTGATATTATTTCATAATAATTTGTTTATATATTTATCTATTGATAAATGGAGTCATGTGCCTATAGAATATTTTTCTGGAAGACTAAATTGTGGTTTATTATAGATATGGATACATTGTTGTTAGAACTGTGTATTGGATATGCATTGAAATGTTGGTGTCGAGTTCCAAAAATAAGATCCAATTTTTTTGAATAATTTTTGTTAATATGGGCTATGTGGTTTTACATTGAATGTGAAATATTATTTTAGGTAGAACCATAGATTATATAATGATTCATATTAACCATTGGGGTTTATTAAGATAAACATTTTTAGTGAGAAGCATCTATGTTTTCAGGTGTTCTGAGATAAGGATGTGTGATTCTTAGTGGCTATTTTATTGATATTCATTGATGGAAGATATTATTTTATTATCTATGTGATGACCAATACTGGTTAGGAGACATGGATTAAAGTTTACCATTACTTATTGAGAATTAGAAGTGTTATGGAAGGGATTCTGTTGCTACCTATGGAATTCCAGTTGTAACACCCCAGGTAAATAAAGAATATGACATTTTCATATTTATCCATATTTTTGAATAAAATATTGATATGACTTTAAAGGGGACGCTATGCTCGATGGCGTACCCAACTCGCAACAACGAGTTTCTTGGGAATCTTACGTTGCACTCAAATAATAAAATAATATTATTTTAAATGTTAGTTAACAAGTAGCCGTTTTACTGGAGGGAATGGATAGAAATAACTAAAATATTATTATATATGTTTTTAAATGTTTTTACATTTATCTAATAAAGGATAGAGGCTTAAAATACGGAAAGAATTCAATTTTAGGCGTATATGCCCTAGTTTTCACTAAAGGTTCACTTATCACCTTTTGATGTTGAACCATCATTAAATATAGTTTTGTTCACTCTTAAACATTCATTTGGACCAAATAAAACTCTTATTAAGAATCAGGACATCAAAATTTACTTTGTGTAAATTTTTGGTATCTTTCCGTTAAAGTTCATTGTTTAATAAATAGTGTAAAATGTTGTATTTTAATTCAAAACCACTTTTTAATCTAATTTATTTATATGATTAGATTATCTTTTTAATTGGTTTTAAAGTGAAATTAGAATATATTTTTACCATTAAATCAAATAGTGGTCATTGGAATTAATTTCACTTTGAAATCATACTTAAACCAGTGTCAATCTTTTGATACTTATTGTTTCATAAAAACACGCTATTTGCTCTGACAGCAGGAATTAATTATTAAATTAATTAATGTGACTTATATGTTTTTAATTTTGTAAAATAGACATCATTTTTTGAATTCAGAGTATCAAATATAGCTTAGGGTGAATATTTGGTAATTTTCTGAAAAACTTCAATTTTTGATGAATAGTGAAACCACTAAGTGGTACTTATAAAAAATGATTTTCCATTTAAATGAAATTGTGCCATCATTGTGTTTTTAATTTCAAAAATCCGACATACATGGATGTCATTAAGAAGTAAAATGTGGTTCAATGATATTAAAATAATTTTTTGGTGAATAGTAACTTATTAAGTTTTTAATCGCGATTAGTGGTAATTAGTGTAGTTTAAGGTAAAAATAAGGCTTTAATAGAATGAGATGAGCTTGAAACATGTCCTACCCTAATTGGTTGTGTCATGGCCGACCAAGAAAATCCATGGGTCAACTTGGGGACCCCATGGAGCCACATTGGTTGGGAAATGACATAAATAACTTTTTATTTAATGTAAAAGTAAAAATGACACAAACATCATATGTTTTACGAAAACAATTTTTAAATGGGGTTATAAAGATCAGATTTTTGATTATAAACAGTCATTGGAAATCTAAATAGATTTCTTACATCATAGTAGTTTTTTTATAATATTTAGACTTTAAATAAATTAAATTATTTATGACATCGTGATGATGCAGCGATGACCTCATTATTTAACGATTTAAATAAAATGGAAAGATAATGAAAAATCTAAAACCTACACATGGAAAAAACGAATTGGATGAGTGGATTTCGAACCCTTAACACCTTATCCACGAATTATATCAATGTGGGACCTTTTAAAACCGAAACACATTTTCAAATAAAGATATATTTCTTTACTTTCCAAAAGTGCCCCTCCTCTCCTCTTATAAAAGGCCCCCACCTCTACCTCATTTCACACACTCCTCAAGCCTTTGGCTCGGCCAACCCCGGCCCATTTACTCTCTCCACATACCTCTCCTCATCCTAGAGTATTCTCTTTGTGCATAATCCTTTCAAAGGAAGCCTTTAGGCTCAAATCAATAGGAGTTACACTTTTAAAGGTAATTCATTCTCTCATGTTCATTTGTATTATTTTGCTTTTCCAACCCCCTATACTCTTTTTATTTACTTCTTTTGTAACAACACCAGTATCTTCAATATACTATGATGTTGTTATAAGATTTATTCGAGCTACACTCTCACACAACTACATCAAATGGTTAAAGAACATGCGGTTTCCGTGGATGGCGAAATTCTGCCTCCCGAAACGATGATTGTTCAATACTCATTTAACACATTCAAATGTGGACATTATGATGTCACTATTTTTATATATTATATATAATATGTTTATGTTTTACTTAAGCTTCTGTGTTTTTCATTTTTGGCATACCTTTATGGTTTCCATTATGGGTAAACACGATATCTTCATTTAAGGAAGTGTGGACTACCGCCCCCTCAAAGTGATTTGATTCGTTAAATAAAATATGTGGGACGTATAAAGGATGGAACTATGATATTATATATGATATTATACTGGAATTATAATATACCTTTATATCATTATTATTCCATTCTATAAAATACGAAATAGAAATGAAAGTAGCGTTCATGCGTACGTACGACTTACCGTCTCCATGAACGGTGCATTTCATTTCTTGCCTCTAAATGATTATGTAATGTTATAAATGCATGCATGTACTGGATATATATTACATATATGATATCTACATCATGAATACAATTCTGGATATAATAAACATTTGGCCACACGAACAACATGTAATTTTAAGAAGTCCACTTTCGACTTAAGAACCAAATATCGGCAAAACAAATATTATTAACTTAAATGATTACATAATGTTTATGACATGGTAATAGGTGATATAAAAGGAATAATGAACTTGGAAAAGGTTCTTAATTAAGTAGAAATAAAATCATGTTTATTATTCAGGACGTTAAATAACGATCGAGTCAAGTCGGACCCGAGGTAAGGGATCCTACTCCTCTCTTTCTTTTTAAGTACACACTTTTATGTCATTCCTTTTAAATCTCATCTTTCTTGTTATTGGGATGATATTTTATATTAACCTTACTGTAATTTATATTTTCATGTGATGAGAGACCATATTCTCTCTCATAAATCCATTTTGGAAGTTTTGAGTGGCGCCGTTAGGCTGCCGAACTTTCGTTAGAGATCTAACCTCTCTCTTTCTTTTTAAGTACTCTCCTTTATGCCACTTCTTTTAAGCTCCTCTTTGTAATGTTGGGGGATGTTCGTTTATATTCCTATTGATGTAAATTTTATTGTAATGTGATGATATACACTATTTGATCTCATCAATCCATATTCGGATGTTTTATGTGGCACCGTTAGGCTTCCGAGTTTTCGTAAGGGATGTTTCATCTCACTTTTATTCCCGTGAGATTTATGCTACATTTGCCACAAATTCCATTGAGTGGTGTATGTACTGCCCATTATTCTACTCTTTGTGTAATATACTTTCTTTTATGAGTATTTACATCAATGATATATTGTCCTTCTTTCATGGGGTGTATGTTTTGGAAGATACTCAAGTCGGTAAGGGAACCTTTCACCCTCCTCTTTTTTTTAAAAGACTTATTTTGTTGGTTCTTTTAATTTACATATTTTTATATTGGGATATGTTCTAATATATCCTTATTGATGTAAATTTTATGTCCAAGTGATGAGATACACTTTTTATCTCTCATCAACTCATTTTGATGTGATGTCGTTAGGCTGTCAAGGGAACTTTTTAACCCAATTTCGATTTCTTTGGGTTCAACATGTAGTCATTGAATATGTCATCCATTGAATATGTGTGAATGACCTTTTATTGTTATACACTTAATATCCACTTATATTGGGTGTATTTATATTTGTCACACATATTTTTGAGATTATTTGTCCTTAATTTAAGGATACCTTTTTTATAAGGGATTTCATCACATTTGACATTTCTATTGAGAGTTCATTGTTGTTATGCACCAATTCACTCTTATATGGTCTATATACTGTCCTTTGGAGTATTATATCATGAATACATTTATTCTCAGGATATTATAAAGTTCTGACTAAATGTTATTCCTCAATTATTGTATTCAAGTGTCTCTAATTTTGGTAAAACCCCTTTCACCAAAATATCACATTAAATGTTTTAATTATTTTTTCTTAATAATATCCATGTTTTAAAAATGGTTTTTAAGGATTTATTTATATGGATATTAAAGGTTTAAAATTTTAAGCTTCAAGGTGGTATGGGACACTTTGATTAAAAAAATCTCTTTATTAAATGTTTTAAATGGTTTTGGAAATGGTTTCTTTTTGAATGGATTCATTATTTCAATATACTAAAATGTTATATTGTGATTGAAATGTTGAAATGTTATGTTTCCTTTATGCATGTTTTATGTGATACATTTATGTTATGGTTCTTGGGCATTTTTATGAAAACGGGTGGTTCCGTGATAAACTAAGGGCATGTGAGCCCGATATAGCTCTCCAATGCATTGGGTAACGTGAAGGAGTGAAACGTTATGGTTTCTCCGAAGAGATTTAGGGAATATACTGTGATGGGTATTCCAAATGTAACCAAGAGGGTTACTCCCTACGTAAGAATGTTATGAATGCATCAAGTTAACTTTATGTATTATGTTTTCTATGATTTATTCATGATTTGATATGCCTATGTTTTATGGGTAAAGTGTGATTTCATTCTAATGTATATATGAACTCATGTTTCCTTTCCATATTTTTATAACTCATACTAAGATTTTTATGCTCATCCCAAGTTTTTGAAATGTTTTTCACAGGTCAAGGGAAAGGTACATGATGTGATGATAGTGTCAAGGATGTGTCAAGAAAAAATTCGTGTTATATTTTAAATATGTTTCCGTTGATGGGAAGAATGAATACTCACTTTTATGTAACCACTTTGTTTAAATGTGGAATGTAATACATGTTTCATGATCTAATTCTCTAAAACTCTAAACCTGAAAAGATCCTCAATGTGTAATCTTGTAATAACTTATGATTAAGTAAGGTTTAAGGCTGGGGCCTTATAGTTGGTATCAGAGGTCGGTTTAGATAACTTTAGAGGTTAGGGTATTATTTAAGCATAAGTGACATTACCATAATGGTTAGGATTTCATAAAGAGTCCTAGTTTTAGATAAAGTGAATGAGTAAGTATATCTTAGTGTTTACCTTCCTCATTAGTACATGATGGTTTTTTTGATATACTCACACTGACCTTTTTAGTTTTAGTAAATGGCTGGATCTAGCAGGCACCAAAGTAACAGTGGATGTGAAGGAAACTGTGACAGTTTTTTGAGCAAGCAACTGAATGATATTGGAGCAGCAATGAGAACTCTTGTGATTATCCTCAACCAACTATCTGGAGTCAGGATTGACCACCTAAACCTTGGCGATTTCTCTAAGGTATCATATATGCGAGAAACAAATCCCTACGGAAGTATAGGTAATAATCATAAAGGTAAGTGTGTTCAAAAACCTATGTGTCAAATATGTGGAAAGAAACACCTAGGAAAATGTTTCAAAGGGACAGGAATATGCTATAGATGTGGAAATGAAGGTCATAAAGCAAGAACCTTCAATGGAAAAAGGAAGCATCCAGTTGACTCGAGGAAAGGGAAAGAAGTTCATTCTGAGGGATCAATTGAATGTTTTAAATGTGGTGTCCATGGTCATTATGCAAACACATGTCCTATAAAGAAGTTTCGTGAATGGGATCACCAAGAGCGTACAAATATTCGTTTACCAATACCTAATTCCATTCCGATTGAGGATGAAGAAACTGACAATGACCAATCAAAGGTATGTATTATTTCATGACTATTGTTTTCCAATTTGGAATCCTAGGATATGATTCATGATTTTCTTTGTAGGAAAGAGGTATTTCGGAATAAGTTGGAAAGGAATGGTTAATGGATCATGAAGAATGTTGAATGAGTAAGATGTCAACATATAAGGGCTTCAAGAGTTATGGTGAAATTCTTAAGAGTATTAAGTCTCTTTTGATGATGGGGTTACATTAGAAGACTTTTTATATTATGTATAACCCTGATGTTTAATATAGGCAAATTTTATTCAAGTAATAGTTATCTTTTCTTTTGTGGACATAGTTATAAAGAACCATTTGGGTTTATATTATCCTTACTTTTGAGGTAATTATGGGTTACTATATGTTATGATGGAAGTGAAAGGCATGAGATAAAATTGAGGTTAAATTATGTTATGGTTATTTTTGATGATTTTATCCCTTTTGGGGAATGATTTGAGAATTATATAGTTTTGGAAAAAGGACAACACGTAGACCGTGTGACTACCCATCGCGTCAGACAAAGCTGCGGGAATCGAACCCTCAATCAAAGTGCAACTGGTATTTATCGCCTACCACTGGACTACGTGAAGTCCCTGGTTAGTTTTTCTGATTCTTTTTTTAAGAGTAAGTTGATTTTGGGTTATTTATGAAAATTATAAACCTATCAAAGAGGATATGTGATTAGGTTAATTACTTTTCAATACGAGACATTAGGAGCAACTGATGTTGTTTGGAGTTAAATGTTACGATTTAACTTGGAAGACTACGTGACTAAATACTTCAAATATTTGGGTTTCAATCTTAGTTTGGTTTACTTTGAAGAAATTTATGGACAAATTTCTTATTAGATGGTCCTCGTTAGAACTTTGGGTTTTGTTGGACAAATTTTAGAGATTAAGCATGGATTTTCTTTTTAATGGGTTATCCTTTTCTGGATTATCTGACCTTGTACTAACTGTTTTGGTTTTGGTTTTGGTTAATGCCTAAAGACATGGGATGTATATAGTTCTCTTTTGTGGATTAGGTGATTCTCTAGAAGTTGATTATAGTACTCTTAATGCGAACAAGTCTACCTAAATACTCATCTTTTGGAAAAAAAATATGAGTTTGATTAAGGAATCTAGTAAAAGGTTAAA
Organism: Viscum album; assembly: GCA_963277665.1. Lineage (NCBI taxonomy): Eukaryota > Viridiplantae > Streptophyta > Magnoliopsida > Santalales > Viscaceae > Viscum > Viscum album. The sequence goes on along the minus strand of OY728125.1, from coordinate 550,657,837 downwards.
GTCAACATGATAAGTGATTATGTTTCCTTATGAATAAATTCCTCAATAAAAATTAACTTAAAAAAAATGTTGTCTATTAACTTTTCCTACTGGGGAATCGAATACCGTTTAACCCATCACAAGTTTGTGATTTTCTTGTGGTTAACTTTATCCTAAACATGTTTCCTATCACTCTCCATCCGAACATGACCCAATGTTTTCTCCTCCATGTCCATGTTTTCCTACTTGGAATCCTAGTATTGGTTAACTCGGGTGACCTCTGTGCTTATATTTCTTTATTTTAAAGTGATTGTTTTACCAACTCTTGTTCCGATGTGGGACTTTCAAGGATGTTTCCAAGATCAATTTTAAACATTTCGAGGACACAATTCCCAAAAGGGGGGAAGGATGTAACACCCCAGGAAAATAAAGAATATGACATTTTCATATTTATCCATATTTGTGAATAAAATATTGATATGACTTTAAAGGGGATGTTATGCTCGATGGCATACCCAACACGCAACAACGAGTTTCTTGGGAATCTTACGTTGCACTCTAATAATAAAATAATATTATTTTAAATGTTAGTTAACAAGTAGCTGTTGTACTGGCGAGAATGGATATAAATAACTAAAATATGATTATATATGTTTTTAAATGTTTTTACATTTATCCAATAAAGGATAGAGGCTTAAAATACGGAAAGAATTTAATTTTAGGAGTATATGACCTAGTTTTCACTAAAGGTTCACTTGTCACCTTTTGATGTTGAATCATCATTAAATATATTTTTGTTCACTCTTAAACATTCTTTTGGACCAAATAAAACTCTTATATAGAATCGGGACATCAAAATTTACTTTGTGTAAATTTTTGGTATCTTTCCGATAAAGTTCATTTTTTTAATGAATAGTGTAAAATGTTGTATTTTAATTCAAAACCTATTTTTAATCTAATTTATTTATATGATTAGATTATCTTTTGAATTGGTTTTAAAGTGAAATTAGAATATATTTTTACCATTAAATCAAATATTGTTCGTTGGAATTAATTTCACTTTGAAATCAGACTTAAACCAATGTCAATCTTTTGATACTTATTGTTTCATAAAAACACGCTATTTGCTCTGACAGCGGGAATTAATTATTAAATTAATTAATGTGACTTATATGTTTTGAGTTTTGTAAAATAGACTTCATTTTTGAATTAGGAGTATCAAATATAGCTTAGGGTGAATTTTTGGTAATTTTCTGAAAAACTTCAATTTTTGATGAATAGTGAAACCACTAAGTGGTACTTATAAAAACTGATTTTCCGTTTAAATGAAATTTTTCCATCATTGTGTTTTGAATTTCAAAAATCCGACATACATGGTTGTCATTAATAAGTAAAATGTGGTTCAATGAGATTAAAATAATTTTTTGGTGAATAGTAACTTATTAAGTTTTTAATCGCGATTAGTGGTAATTAGTGTAGTTTAAGGTAGAAATAATGCTTTAATAAAATGAGATGAGCTTGACACATGTCCTACCCTCATTGGTTGTGTCATGGACGACCAAGACAAGCCATGGGTCAACTTGGGGACCCCATGGAGCCACATTGGTTGGGAAATGACATTAATAACTTTTTATTTAATGTAAAAGTAAAAATGACACAAACATCATATGTTTTACGAAAACAATTTTTACATGGGGTTATAAAGATCAGATTTTTTATTATAAATTGTTATTGGAAAGATTAAAAGATTTCCTACATCATAGTATTTTTTTTATAACTTTTATACTTTAAATAAATTACATTATTTATGACATCATGATGATGCAGCGATGACCTCGTTATTTAACGATTTAAATATAATGGAAATATATTGAAAAATCTAAAACCTACACATGGCCAAAACCAATTGTATGAGTGTATTTCGAACCCTTATCACCTTATCCACGAATTATATCAATGTGGGACCTTTTAAAACCGAAACACATTTTCAAATAAAGTAATATTTCTTTACTTTCCAAAAGTGCCCCTCCTCTCCTCTTATAAAAGGCCCCCACCTCTACCTCATTTCACACACTCCTCAAGCCTTTGGCTCAGCCAACCCCTGCCCATTTACTCTCTACAAATCCCTCTCCTAATCCTAGAGGATTCCCTTTGGGCAGAATCCTTTCAAAGGAAGCCTTTAGGCTCAAATCAAAAGGAGTTACACTTTTAAATGTAATTCATTCTCTCATGTTCATTTGTTTTATTTTTCTTCTCCAACCCCCTAAACTCTTTTTATTTACTTTTTTTGTTACAACACAAGTATCTTCAATATACTAGGATGTTTTTATAATATTTATTAGAGCTACACTCTCACACAACTACATCAAATGGTTAAAGAACATACGGTTTCCGTGGATGGCGAAATTCTGCCTCCCGAAACGATGATTGTTCAATACTCATTTAACACCTTCAAAGGTGGACATTATGATGTCACTATTTTTTTATATGATATATAATATGTTTATGTTTTCCTTAATCTTCTGTTTTTTTTTCATTTTGGGCATACCGTTATGGTTTCCATTATGGGTAAACACGATATCTTCATTTAAGGAAGTGTGGACTACCGCCCCCTCAATGTGATTTGATTCGTTAAATACCATATGTGGGACATATAAAGGATGGAACTATGATATTATATATGATAGTATACTGGAATTATAATATACCTTTATATAATTATTATTCCATTCTATAAAATATGAAATAGAAATGAAAGTAGCATTCATGCGTACGTACGGCTTACCGTCTCCATGAACGCTGCATTTCATTTCTTATCTCTAAATGATTATGTAATGTTATAAATTCATTCATGTACGGGATATATATGAAATATATTATATCTACATCATGAATACAATTCTGGATATAATAAACATTTGTCCACACGAACAACATGTAATTTTAAGAAGTCCACTTTCGACTTAAGAACCAAATATCGGAAAAACAAATATTATTAACTTAAATGATTACATAATGTTTATGACATGGTAATAGGTGATATAAAAGGAATAATGAACTTGTAAAAGGTTCTTAAGGAAGCAGAAATTAACCCAAGTTTATTATTTAGGACGTTAATGAACGATCGAGTCAAGTCGGACCCGAGGTAAGGGATCCTACTCCTCTCTTTCTTTTTAAGTACACACTTTTATGTCATTCCATTTAAAGCTCATATTTCTTGTTATTGAGATGATATTTTATATTACACTTACTGTAATTTCTATGTTCATGTGATGAGAGACACTATTATCTCTCATCAATCCATTTTGGACGTTTTGAGTGGCGCCGTTAGGCTGCCGAACTTTCGTAAGAGATGTAACCTCTCTCTTTCTTTTCAAGTACTCTCCTTTATGCCACTTCTTTTAAGCTCCTTTTTTGTAATGTTGGGGGATGTTCTTTTATATTCCTCTTTCTATACATTTTATTTTAATGTGATGAGATGCACTATTTGATCTCATCAATCCATATTCGGATGTTTCATGTGGCGCCATTAGGCTGTCGAGTTTTCGTAAGGGATTTTTCATCTCACTTTTATTCTCGTGAGATTTATGCTACATTTGCCACAAATTCCATTGAGTGGTGTATGTACTGACCATTATTATACTCTTTGTGTAATATAATTTCGTTTATGAGTATTTACATCAATGATATATTGTCCTTCTTTCATGGGGTGTATGTTTTGGAAGATACCGAAGTCTGTAAGGGAACCTTTCACCCTCCTCTTTTTTTAAAAGACTTATTTTGTTGGGTATTTTAATTTAAATATTGTTTTTTTGGTATATGTTCTCATATATCCTTATTTATGTAAATTTTATGTCCAAATGATGAGATACACTTTTTATCTCTCATCAACTCATTTTGATGTGATGCCGTTAGGCTGTCATGGGAACTTTTTAACCCAATTTCGATTTCTTTGGGTTCAACATGTAGTCATTGAATATGTCATCCATTGAATATGTGTGAATGACATTTTATTTTTTTACACTTAATATCCACTTATATTAGGTGTATTTTTATTTTTCAAACATATTTTTGAGATTGATTTGTCCTTAATTTAAGGATACCTTCTTTATAAGGGATTTCATCACATTTGACATTTCTATTGAGAGTTCATTGTTGTTATGCACCAATTCACTCTTATATGGTGTATATACTGTCCTTTGGAGTATTATATCATGAATCCATTTATTCTCATGATATTATGAAGTTCTGACTAAATTTTATTCCTCAATTATTGTATTCAAGTGTCTCTAATTTTGGTAAAACCCCTTTAACCAAAATATCACTTTAAATGTTTTAATTATTTGTTCTTATTAATATCCATGTTTTCAAAATGGTTTTTAAGGATTTATTTATATGGATATTAATGGTTTAAAATTTTAAGCTTCAAGGTGGTATGGGACACTTTGATTCAAAAATCTCTTTATTAAATGTTTTAAATGGTTTTGGAAATGGTTTCTTTTTGAAAGGATTCATTATTTCAATATACTAAAATGTTATATGTTGATTGAAATGTGGATGTGTTATGTTTCCTTTATGCATGTTTTATGTGATACAGTTATGTTATGGTTCTTGGGCGTTGTTTTGAAAATGGGTGGCTCCGTGATAAACTAAGGGTGGGTGAGCCCGATATAGCTCTCCAATGCATTGGGTAACGCGAAGGACTGAAACGTTAAGGTTTCTTCGAAGAGATTTAGGGAATATACTGTGATGGGTATTCCAAACGTAACCAAGAGGGTTACTCCCTACGTAAGAATGTTATGAATGCCTCAAGTTACATTTATGTCTTATGTTTTCTATGATTTATTCATGAATTGATATGCCTATGTTTTATGGGTAAAGTGTGAATTCATTCTAATGTATATATGAACTCATGTTTCCTTTCCATATTTTTATAACTCTTATTGAGATTTTTATGCTCATCCCATGTTTTTGAAATGTTTTTCACAGGTCAAGGGAAAGGTACATGATGTGATGATAGTGTCAAGGGTGTGTCAAGAAAGAATCTGTGTTATATTTTAAATATGTTTCTGTTGATGGGAAGAAGGAATACTGTCTTTTATGTAACCACTTTGTTTAAATGTGGAATGTAATGCAAGTTTCATGATATAATTATCTAAAACTCTAAACCTGAAAATATCCTCAATGTGTAATCTTGTAATAACTCAAGATTAAGTAATGTTTAAAGCTGGGGCCTTATACCAGTGGTCACCTCTCATGAGGGATATTAATTTTCATATTTTCCAAACAATGGAAATTGAATCCTAATATTTAAAATGTGATTGTAATTTTTTTTAACATCATTTATTAATGTTTGTGATTATGTTTCAAGTATAGAGTGGTCACAAGGGGGCTTATTAGAGAACTATAATAATTTTTAGGTGGATGAAGCTACTAAAAATGGAAGTAGAGTCCACACACTAGATGGTGATCTACCATAGGTGGAACAATAAGATGGGTAGTAGATAAACACACTACAAGGTCTCATATTCCATTTGTTGGGCCACCAGTGCGATAGTGAAAACTAGCGACAGACTGATAGAGCATGTATTTTTTTTGTTATATACGGTGAAAATTATCTTTTTTAGGTAAGGGACCATTCATTTTTAGGCTAGGAAGGTTCTTGTGGGATACTATTTTAGGCCAAATGTCACTTACATTACCCTCAACAACTCCTCTCATTATGGGAATAGTTTTTAGATATTATCAAGTAGTGATATGGATAAAGATTATCAGTTTCCTATTGATTTTAGTTCCCCCATTCTAACGCCCATAATTTCGAAGAATATATTCTAGGATTTGTTTTCCATTCCATCAGATCATGCTGTAATCAACTATGATTCATGAGGATTTTGAACAGCCTTGCAAGAAGAGATCCTAAGATGTTTTGTACACATTATCCAAAATTTCATCAGAGGATGTAATAAAATTTCAAAATTTCTATTGGTTTTATGGTAGCCATTGATGATATATGACTGTATATTTTTTCTATTTTGTGATATATATTTGGATAGTGTGTTCAATGGGGTCAATTGTAAAACCATTATGTTTGGTTGTTTGATGGATTCACATGAGGGAGATTCTCAATGACATTTCTATCTAGTATATATCATTAGTCTGAATTAAATAATTAATTATTATATATATATATATAATTATTATTTTTAATATGATTTGAGGTATGAAATCATGTGGCGTTACATGATTGGATGATATATTTATGTGTCAAAACGATGATTATCAGATCTTGGATCGAATGGTAACTCTTAATCTATGGGTTTTTGTCCAACTAATATATGGTTGTATTCCTATTATGAACGGGTTTCATACATTGTGCATGATTCATTGGTTTGGGTATAATGAACATGGACTCTGGGTGGCATATGAAGAGATATATTGTGGTTTTCATCCTCATTTACTCGGGAATGTTTATTTTATGTACTTTGAGTGCTCTGGATATCCTCAAAACATTATCTCTAATTGGAAAGAGAAAATTTTAGGATGAATATATATATTATGTGGTATGATGATGTAAAATAAGATAATTGTATCTTATGAAATGTTCTAATATATCTAGATGGACATATATAAAACGCCTAGTCATAGTGATGATTGATGTTTTTATCATGCATAACATTCATAAAAGAAAACACTAGTCTAAGATGGTATAAGTCTTGGTGAGCATTTAGACCTTAGAAAGTCCTTTCGGATGGGATAATATGCAACAAAAATGGGTGTCCCTCAATAGAAATTTAGGGATATCCATTAAGAGATTTGAGAGATTAACCAAGGAAGGGTATCCTGAATTGTTCGGAGCTAGGGGTTAAAATGTATAGGGGATTGGTGCATGGTGACTTGGCATGGTCAATTAGTAGTGAGTATGGGTATATAAAGAGAATTCATGAAGATTTGGATCATTTTTTGATGTTTGTGCTAATGGGATCCATTGGGTAGCATTTTCACTAATGGGTGATAGGTTTCTGATGGTATTAGTGTGGTGGTACCTTAGTGGGTATGTAGGATCAAGAGGATGACCAATCTGTTGATATGGGAAAAATTCCATATGAGGAAAAGGTTTCAATTGAATATCACAAAGATATTAGTACGTTTGTAGCATGATGTTATGTGACCCTATTTCACTGTACTTTTATGATCTTACCATGAAGAGGATCGACCTAAAATAATTGATGTGGCATCCATTAAGTCTTCATATATGCCTCTAAATCTTTGTAGTTGGGACATACCCTGAGTGATTGGGGATTTATTTTAGAAGGGGCCTTATCCTCGAGTAAAAATATATGGAGGACATTGTCCCATGTTTGAGGGTGGGGATTTTTGGATGATGTCAGACCCTTATATCCATAGATTGGGCCGATATTCATATCAATGGGTATTACCTAGCGTGATAGGTAAGTGGTCAGGGAATTAGACATGTCCCTGAGTGAGATGTCCTGGATGAACATATCCTATGTGAGACGGTTTGGGTTGATGGATGATGATTTATGTTTCCCCATGTTGTCTTACGTCAATGGTAACCCTAATTTTTGGGTCATTGTATGATGTGAGATGAGACTCATGGACATCCCATAATGGTGAAGGGTTGATTTTGTTATGGACATATGACAGTGCAAAAAGAATAAATGTATTGGGTAACGATTTTTGACGTTGCACTACCCTATGTCTAGGGTTACATATTAGGGATCAGTTATGGGTGTGATGAAATGAGATGATGAGATGGATTCATCAATGGAACCGAAGAAGTTATAATTGATTATTTTGGTGTCCTAGTTATCACATAGTGACCTAATGTCATGGGAGTCATTGTTTTGTTGGAAAGTAAACAACATCCAATTTTCATGTGTGGAATATTTTCTATATTTCTCTTGAATACACCTATATGATGGAATATAATATGGGAATATGGTGAGGCCCTATTGAGATGTACTTATCACACCATTCATCATCATCGAGGTGTGAGTATATACCTTATATCTTCATTCCATGTTTAGTATTGGATGTGTTGTGATTAATTTTGGGGGATGTTGATGGGTATTGGAGTTAGGGTGTGTGTGGCATGGAGATGGATTTAGGTCTAGTGTGTGATATATTTTTTTATGGGTCGAAAAAGTGGTCAAACAAGGTTTGGATGATATATATGAAAGTACCCTTTAGTTATATCATTTTGTATGTTTATTTATACATAAATTGATTATTTGATGGTTAGAATTTTTTTAATTTTGGATTGTTTTTATGTCTCTGGTTTGGGGTAATCGTCAGTACGCTATATAGATTATACCATTACTACCTGAATGTGTCCTCATACATAAAATATGGAACACTTCAGGTAATGTAGAAAACTATTTCATGGAACTGTGTAGTGGAATAGAGACCAGGCATAACAATTACTTATTGAAAAAATGGAGGTTACAATTAAGTAATACAAAAAAATTATTATTATTTTCATTATATGTTTATAATGTTTTATCAGTATCAACATGTATCTTTGAATATTAACAAGATAATTTTTTTAAATAATATAAATTATGAATATAACTCAAAAAAATATTTGTAATTCATCATCACCTATAAATAATGTAATCTTTGTATATTGAGATATTAATTTATACTGGAATATAAAATCATTTACCTTCTTATCCCTAAAAATGAAATAAATATATGAATAACATAATATGTCTTTGACATTGATCTGAAAGCATCAAATATTTCATTTTAATAATAAACCATTAAATAATTATAAATTTTTAATAGATATATCAATTCAATTGTGCTACAATAAATATATTTACCATTTATAGAATACATTAACTTATATTATTATACTACATATCTTGCAAATAACATTATCATAAATCTCATTAGAAACATTTTCAAAAACAAAATATTTATATTTATATAAAAACACATTAAACTATTTGAAAATATTTAATCATTTACTATGAAATGGGTTTAAGTTATTCAAATAATAAGAAAATGGATGCTATAATTTTCACACTAGATTCATTGAACATTGATTTATTAATGGTGATTATTTACAATAAAAATAATTTTTTTTTTCATTTTTTCAACATTGACCTATAATGTGGAGGAATTTGTATTGGCTGTTTATATTTAGGATTGTTTCTTCTGGAAATTGGGATGACCTTGTTTTTTTAAGGATCAAACATTCCAATCGGGTTTTAACATGTTTATTTATAGAACCAGAAACATCCAATGATTATATATCCATTCGGACCTACATTCCAATGGTAGGTTCTCATTAGTTGTAGACCGATGATGCGTAATATTTTGCATTGGTCCAGAGGATGGGAGGTCATGCTCACCACACCTTTTTGTGGAGAATTATTTCCAACTCCGGGACTCTCTCATAGATTTACGTTATGTTCACGAATCCTTATTAATTCACCAAGTATGAAAATGAGTTTTTTAGACATAGAAATCAATGATTGATATGTACGGGATTTAGAGAATCTTTTATATGTATTTGAGGTTCTTCATTGATGGAGAATAATCTGTATGTATTAGATATTCTTAGTCAATGGTATCCTTCATTACATTATATAGAAATCTCCTGGTCATCATGATGAACATGCTAGTTTTTAAGGCACTCAGTGGGGAACTGGATGTTTATTTTCATTCAGAAAGACAGGTATTATTTCAGATATGGGATCATACCCATATATGCTATACATATGTATCGTTGTTAAGAAGGATTCAGAACCCACGTAATTCGATATAATGGTTATAATTTAACGTCATATGGGACAAAAAATAATTAACGAAAGATTTTCTTGAACCTTATAAAGGTTTCCTATGTGCTCTACATTTATGGTATAGATCAAAGTCCATGTAGTTCGGGTTAAGAAATATTGGGTTTATGCATGGTTAATGGCCCCAAAAGAGATGTTGTGATTACTTTTACACCCTAAGCTCATGCGAGTCATACTCGGTGTGAGAAACAAGAGGTATCAGTAAATTTGACGATGGTTCCATGAAAGATGCAGTTATGAGAAATGATGTGGGGATTACGTATGTATGATGACCCAAGTAGATGTAGACTAGGAAATAGGAATGAATCCCAAGAATAGGGTCCATAGTGTTATTTGTACTTTATGTAGATTTGAAATTTTAATCCAAGACTTACTCCTAAAAAGGAATCCCAAATTAATAGGGAATTATGATTGGGTTTTTTTCTTGATACGGATGCCCAATTGAGAAGAAATTAAGAATGGGGCTTACCATTGAGAAGGGGGTCCGGGTTAAGGGGGATTGTAACTTGGGCCTTACTCATTATAAGGAGGCACAAATCGAAAGATCTTCTCATATCAAAGGATGAGGTTATATAGGAAACCCCTAATCGTGGTGACATAAATCTTTTAAGTCATGATGTTTTGGGATAGGTTCTTACAGAATTCCATTCAGATAAGAATGAAAACAAAAGAACCTTGCCATAAATGGCTTTGATGAGGGTTTTGAAGGCTATGTTTTGAATAGGAGACATGGATTTGAGGAAAGGATGTGACTAAGAAAGAGGCGTGCAAGTACTGGTCTAGCGCGTAAGTTATGGTCGTGCATGTAGACTTGTGTGACATATGTCACCTTGGGAGACGAAGAATCCATAGGGTAATACATGGGTGACTTTGAACTCAAGCCCTTAGTATCAACCATAGAGGATTCCAGAAGGGTGGAACGCATGTTCCCTTGAGAGGGCAAGGCGGCGTGCAAGTGTCTTCACATCCCTTTCAGGACTGGACACTTAGGCGCAGAAGTGTTGATTTGTTCTAACACTTATGCCTTATTCTTCATCTTTAGATCTTCCATTCTAGGTATATAATTACCGTAGAAGTGTTCCGAAGATGTCAGACAAAGACTTGGGAGAACAGAGCTTGAATCTGAGTTTTGGAAAATTCGTCGTCGAAATGGGGGGCCCACAGGGGCTATTTATAGGCCCCTGGGAACCATGGTAGAAAAAAATGAATAGGGCACACAAGTGACCTGTGCGACCAATAGGTGGCGTGCAAGTGACTTGCACGACACACAAGATACTTGCGTGACTCCCTCCAAATTGGTTCTAGGTCCATGCCTTTGTCAATTTTTAATGTTTTAAAAAGGGTGACCCTCATTGTGAATAAGGTATTCCCTTTTTCCATTAATTGGACTCTGTGATGGAAATGATCATCAACAAAAGACCCCCCCCCCCTCAGAGTTGGATCTGAAAAAGGAATGTGGATTTGACTCTCAGGAGAATGATGAAGCAGTGTTCAGGGGCACGCAGGTGTTACACTCGCAGATTGCGACACACGGGTTTCGGCATGCAGAGTGGTGGGATCGCCTATATAAATGGGCATAACATTGAATAAACCATCCTACCTCCAAATAAATTGAGATGACATTGCAAAACTCAATTTATTTTCTCGGTCGATCGCTCTTCTTTGTGTCGCACTTCTCCAGTAAGGATTTTGAACTGCGTAGAAACACTTGCGCGAAAAAACATGCGCGACAACACTTGCGTGGAAACAGTTGCTCACCTTTATGACTTAGCTATTTTTTTTGTTTTCTTCACAAATATTTCATAAAAATAGACTTATTTAAAAGATAACTGTCTGACCTCTATGAAGATTCTGTGGCTCCCAAAATAATTGGATCAGCTGATGAGTTGGCCAGTTAAGGAATATGTGATATCATTAATGTCATTGGCCAGGATTATTATGATATCGGTGAAAACACTCTCCCAGATTTGGCTATGTACTTGAAGAAATATCATGCCAATTTCCCACAGAGAATCTAATTGCCTTTATATTCCCATGGTCATCTACATGGATTCAACATTCTAGAGCCAATGAATTATATTACTCATTCCTGGTTTCAGACTTACACCAATTTATCTTCGGAAAATTTATCAGTTGTAGGATCATTTTTCAATTCTAGAACAGTGGAGAAGGAATTCGTAATTCATCATAGCCTATGTGCTCTAGATCTGAAGCCTCACAATCCTGAGCTGCAGCCGCATTTCTATCCCTCTATTTTCTGAAATTTGCATATGGACCAATCCAAAGGATGGAAAAAGTGTTTGGATTTCCGTCCTGGAGGAGGTGTAAAGCCGACTTGGATGTGGTCATATTGGGTGCAACAAACCTCTGCAGAGTTTGTCAAGGATTAGATGGGATCTGCAATATATGAAGCCATCTAGGATAGGCAGACATATGTCTACAAGAATGATGATTTTGTGCTGGAGAAAATCAGCCGCTGGAGCCCCGAAACTAATTCCTTCCATTTTAATCATGGAGAAGTAGGCATCAGCTTTTGGGATGTCTATAAGATCTCAGGGGATCCAATTCTGGGAGATATGTTTGATGAATTCATCCCTCCGAATGTGACATTGAATGATTCTATAAAGAATACAGCTCTAGCTCGAGAGTTGTTGAAAAGTTTCCACAAGATTCGGAATACCAAAACCATGAAAACACACTCCAGAAAAGATATCCATATAGAAGAGAGGAAGGACTTGTTTTCCATCATGAAAAAGGATAAGGGGCCCACCAGGACTCGTCGTACTAGCTTCCCTAGAGAAGAGAAGAGCGGAGCTCATGGCACATTCTGGCCATCTCTGGAAGAGGGAGAGTTTGAAAAGTGGGGGTATGAAGTGAATCAAAGAATCCCAGAGAAGAACCATCTGGCGAGCATCATAGCCTTGTGGCTCAGCGTTTATCTTATACCAGTTAGGGATTCAAAGGGAGGCATCAGTCCAGGGACCTTCGTTGTTGCAGCCGAGTTGGATGAAAGAAAAATGGTTAGGTTGGCCACCCAAGTTTTGTCGAAGATTCATAGGATCTTACTCCATGTATATATGAGTATGTCTCCTTTGTGAATAATGAGACCATTCCAAATTTTTCGGGGATGGATCACCACTCACTTCAGGAAATACACTGTACTGAGCGGAGTACAGGTTCCTGGATGTTCTTTTAGGCCATCAGTGCAGGCATTTTCCAAAATTTATCCATTTTCCTTCAATTCCTATGATTTGGTGGTGAGGATGAGCACGTTCAAGTAATTTCATTTCATTCCATATGGAAACCCTCCAACTGGGCGGTGTGTTGACGATGGAATAGCTAGACTAGAATTGAGGTCATATAAGCTGGCTTGTAGAGATGGTGTATTGGCCACCAGAATTCATGGAGAGATTATAAGAGAGGCCTATGCTCCATATAGATTTTCACGCCAATTAAAATGTCTGTAGAATATTGTCATATCCCCTCCTGTGCACTTCAAGTCAGAAAAGCATCCAATTGTTGCCCGAAAACTATGGTTGGTGACAGTTATGGAGAAGACCAGGGTAGTGTTTTATCTACCAGTTGCTGGAGCGTCGAGTCAATTCACTAAATGGTATGCCAATAACTGGGTATCATCATACCCTATAGGGGTATTGAATCTTCTTATCCCTGAGTGGGGAGAAAATAGAGATGTTTCAGGAATGAAACCTTTCATCTAGAAGGTGACTCTTCCTCACCAGGAGCTAATTCACTGGGTTCTTCACCTGGGGCTGATTCCCCGGATTCCCAGTATGGGGATGATGAGGCATGACATGCGTCAAAACGGCCTCATTCCTGATATAATCCTCCTTCCATAGCCAAGAGTCCTACTTAATCGAATCTGGGTGAGTTATATCATGGAGGAAATTTTGTCTCCATTATTTTATAGAGAAAAACTTTTATTTTCTTATCCTCTATTTGTGATTGAAAGAGCTGTGAAGAAGTTGATGTCCCAGATTGTAGGACCCTCCTCACAGCCTTCTAGTGCACATTATGAATATTTACAACTAGTGGCTGTCTAGACAAGGAAGAGTTTATATTTTGATGTGGAAACATCCTAGATTGACTTTTGTGAAGACTACATATCCCCGTAGTGGGGGATCTATGGGATTCTACTGATATCCACTTGGAGGATAACCCCGATGAATTCTGGGCTTGCATCAGATACCTAGAAATGCTCATATATTCCACAAATTATTCCATTCCTATCACCAAGTAGGTGAATGAAATGATGGATCGTGGCACCACTGAGGGGATTGTTGCTTCAGTAGGCGAGGAGTGGCATGATTACGTGGATCCTGAAGATGTAAACTTCCTCCCTTATTTTCTTTTCATATTGATTTCAGTAAAAGCTTTTTTACTCAAAGAAATTACTTTCATCATCCTGCAACTTGTTAAGGAAAGAACTATTGGGGTCCCTTCACCGCAGTACAGCCCTGGCGGTACTGCTCTTGGATTCCCCGAATCCCCTCGTGAGCCAGGCGAAGTATCTCCAGGCCAACAAGACAAGGATGTAGAGTTAGATAGGGATTTTCACTCTCCAATAACTGTATTTGGAGGCGATGATGTCAACATATGATAAAAGAAAAAGAAGCAATGGCATCAAAGGAAGAAGTACACAGCTAAATGCTTCATCTATAGTGGTAATTCCTTAGGATAGTCATGAATACTAACTCATGAAAAGTTTTCTCATACTTCTTGGGATTTTAGGGGATTATTCGATTTCCCCTTTAAAGGAGAGTACTGACCCTTCTCTGAGAAAAATAGAGGGTGCTGGTGAGGAGTCGCAAATTCATGCTGACCTGGATGTTCCTCATGAAATGATGACAGAAGAAGAGCCAATGTCTGTTCCTAGTATCGCTCCTGTTGCTGCGGAAAGGGGAGAAGATCCTGCTTATGGTTAATTAAAAATACTTCATAGACGTTGAATGAAAACATCAACTGAATTCCATTTAGTGAGGCTTTAGGATCAACAAACTGCACTAGAACATTTGGAAACCACTGCAACTGACTCCACAGTTTTCTCTGAGGATGCTATTCAGGGTCAGAGGTCATAGGAGGAGGGTCACCAAGAAGACTTGACAAATGCTCCCACTAGTGAGACTAACCTGGAATCTGGGTTATCACTTGATGAAATGATGAAATGTGGCACGTCATTTGAAGATATTTTATATCATGTTAACTTACCATGTCAGTTAGAAGATTTTGTATGTGAGTGGTATCCTTCATTCTATTATTTTTTTATTACATATCTGACCATTATTGGTTGAAATGTGCAGTTCTGTCTGAGCAGGCTACAGATATATCGTTTCCTGAAGGGGGCAGATAAAACAATATCATTCTAGAGATGCTAGCTCAATTGGAGCTTAACCTGGTAGAGCTTCCTGAAACCCATCCAAAAAAAATCATGTTGAATCTAGGATAGATGATAAGGATATTTATCATGCTTCTGATCTACCATTGTGTAAAAGATGATAATATGTGTGGCAGTACTTAATTTGAAATACAGCTAATCAACTTTTTCTATACATTGAAACTAACTAAATATTTCAATTGACTATGCAGGGCGGTCAACTTGAGTTGATAGATCCGGAGGTGAAGCCTCAGCCTCAGCCCCATCGGGAGTAAAAAGTGAAGTAACATGGGTCAGGGGGAAAGAGAATAACATGTCACTTCCATAAGTGAATTAATCTCGAACTATATCCCCCCCTGTGATAGCGATGAAGAATCAAACATAGAGGTAAAAAAGGCGCTTGAATTCTCACTCCAAAGTCATGAAAGAATATATGGATGATCATATCTGATGTGCTTCTTGATCAGCTGTCTTCAAAGTTCCCATGACTATTATCTTTTATTATCATGATGGGACTTGGCGATTTTGGATATCATGAGATCCATACCATGGTGAAACAAGTCATCTTAAGGAGGGATCATGATCAAAAGTTCCATCATGATCTGGCTATAGTGAGGATTCTAATCAATATCAGCAAATTCGAGGCTGCGGTGTCCCGATATGGGGCTGATCATGCTACAAAGATGAAGGAGCTGAAGCATAAGATCAAGCAGAAAGTCGTCCAACCGATTCTCCTTTAACAACATCTAGATTTCGTTACTGGGGAATTTGACTACCATAACAATTCATATGAAGGACTCCAAATGGATGGTATGAAAGCCATCATAGATGCCAAAAAGTACTGCATCATGCCGAAAAGTGTAAAGTCGGTCGAGTGAATGAACTTCAAGTGGATGCTGATAAATCTCAGGATTTCGTAAATCAAATGAAAAGTTATTTTGAAATCCTATTGTAATTATTCAAAAATATAAAATACTCCAATCTATGGATGTTCTTATATTCTTGAGTATCAATGATAAATACAATTTATCTTCAATCATTTGTACCTAAATTATCTTTCTAAATATAGTAATTAATTTTTTATACCTAAGACAATAGACCTAGTAAGCATAATTAAATTTTGGTTGGGATTATACAAACAATCCCGCATACTTTCCATATTTTTTTGTTCAATGTTTCCAAAATCATGAAAAATGTCCATTTGGCGAGCTGGGACTCGAATTTTGTTCAAGTATTATTTTACAGGCTCCCAATTTTACTAGTAGCCTATCTATTGTTGGAAATTTAAATTCATGCATGTCAGACATAAAAAGGCTAATGTTTAAGGTTGAATATCTTTGACTGAATGGAGTAAAATTGACTCAATTTCTTGATAATTTTTTTGAATGCATATGACCACATTCAAGTATGGGGGAAAACATGTAAACTATGACTTAAGAAAATTTTCATATGAGGGATGAAATGAAAAAAGGGCTAAAAGTAATTAGAGGATGTATTTACTAGGATTGAAGTTACCACTATTTGAAAAACCCGTTAGAGGGTTCAAATATGTAGGACCATATATGGGCATTTGCTGCATAGTCAAATAATATCATCATTTGGCTGTCAGGTCCTTTATGTACACTACTTATGCAAGGCCACTTAAGGGCATGTGCTGCATAGTCAGGCAACATAACATTATGAAATTTTACATTTCTATTGCTAAAAGCCAGTGAATGATTATGGATATTAAAATTTCCCAAAGCATGGAGTCTGCTGTATAGAGAGAGTTACATGAATATAGATAGGATATTACCAATCAAAATTGTCAATGATTTTGATGAATGTCACTCATGTGAAGGTCTAATCCAAATGTAGGGAAGGGAAATATAAACCATAGACATTAATACATTTAAATCATGAAAAATAGTATGGGAAAAATCTGTTAAGGATGGTTGTTTTTTTGCAAATCCATACATATCGTCATTAAGGCGAATAAGGAAAAAAGAGGTTTCCCCCACCAAGAATGATGTTTACCACCATTTGAATAACCAGTTAGAGGGGTTGAATTATGCATGGAAACCTAATTGAATTGGCTCCATATTCAAATAATAGAATCTTTTGGATGACAGGTCCATTATGTAGAGTATTTATGTAAGGCCGTCTAAGGGCACGTGCTGCATGGTCAGGCAAAAGAATTCACGGGTATCAGAAATATTATGACCAGAAGTCAATAAAAAGGTTATAGAGATTTGTAAGTATTTATTGTTAAGAGTATGACACATGAATATGGGTATTTTCTAATTCATGAAAGATATTCATAGACAAATTTTGACCATAATCATGTTCTGGCTGGGCCCTGACATGAGATGCAAGACTTCACAACATATCTCATTGGGATGAGAATCAAGACATACGTAGTTCTTGAAATATAGTTCAACGTCAGGTGGGACGAGAGAATTGTAGATCTTAGTTTAGGGTCACAAAACTCGGACCTTAATGAGGGAGACACATTGTGTGTTTGTTATAATCCTGATATGAATAAAGACCAGGATTTTGATACCCCATTCATGTGCTCGCAGGGAGACTTTTCAGCCAAGGGACTGAAAGTGGGGTTTGGGGTTAGGCCCAAAGACTTGGGGCTATATTTGAGGGATGCTCGAATGTTCCTAGATATCCGATAGGGATGGTAATTTAGCCATACGTAGTTATTGAAATATCCTCTACCCATATTTGGTTTCTAAATGTGAAGGGTGAAAGGGGAATTTTGTGCAATGATGGTTGGACCCCTAATTAAAGGTTCGAGCATTTCCATGTATGAACGTAATCCTTGGAATATGACATTATTAGAGTTAAATGTCAATAATGATTCCATCTCAGGTGAGGGTGTCAGATATTGTTGTAGTTTATTTTCATACACGACAAAAGTGTGAATTGATTGAGGTTATATGCAAAGACTGATGCTGCACAGTTTAGCATCATGTAGCTAGGACGTATTGATATGCCATTTAATGTCTTGCAGCAAGGAAAATGGGGGACTGTATAGTTTAACATCATATAGCAAGGACAATGGTGAACCAGTGTGAGGATATTGGATTTGGGGGGCTTCACGGATCAACATCGTATGATATGGAGGTGAACCGATTTGAAGATATTGGTTTTTGGCTTGAAACTCAGGAGGTTGCCTATGTAACTAGACTAGAAGGTGAGTATAAAAGTCTGTGTAGTTCGATTGAGAATGAATTGGTGATCGAGTTGTAGTTGAGGACAACGACCCGAAGATAGTGTTGGGACTTACACATGGTTAGTGGCCCAAAGAGGGTGTTATGGTTGAAGCCTACTCAATGCTCACGTGAGTCATAATCGATGTGAGAAACAAGAGGTAGCATCAACCCTAATGATGCACAATTTAACGTCATGTGGGACAAAGGGTGTTGTACAATTTATCATCATGTAACTAGGATGTATTGTTGTGAAGTTTAATGTCTTCAAGGACATGTGCATAGATTAACATCATGTAGGATGTATTAAGGGACTTTTTGATTGATTAAACATCATATAGGACGAACATGTATAGTTTATCGACATGTAGGATGTATAAGATATTGTTTACAGTTTAACGTCATGCCGGACAATACACAGTTTAACATCATGTTGGACAATAAAGGGAATAAATTTTAACATCATGTTGGACGATAGAGGTGGCTATGCAGTTTAATGTCCTACAGCAAGGACAATGGTATGTATTTTTGTTAAACAAAATAGTTCTTCATGAATATTTAATTATTTGGAGTTGTAATGAGTTCTCAATCCATTGATATTAATGAATAAGCTCCATTAGAGTACACCTTATGTATTGAATAAGGTCCTTCCAACTTTGGCTCACGCTTTGGATGTTTCTTTCCTATTATTATTGGTGTTCTAAAGATCAATACCAATTCTCCTTGAATGAATGAATGGAGACAAAAATAATTTTTTGAAAGACAGTTCTATTCCATTCTGATTGACTTTCATGTTGTGCAGGGGGCACAATCTTTTTTTCATCTAATGGATCCAATTAATCAAATGTCTTCTGAGATTGTTCATCTGTGGATGATTGATCTAAAATGGATACTATAAGTGTAGGTAATTGAACCTCGATGGGATAGAATGCTTCTATTCCATAATCCAATTAATATGGAGTTGACCATGTAGCAATTCTAGTGGTAGTCCGATAGGCCCATAGATCATGAAAAAGTTTATCATGCCATGATTTCTTATCTTTATCCACCATCTTTTTCATTATGTTTAAGGAGTCTTATTGAAGGCCTCTATTTTTCCATTGGCCACTACATGATACTGAGATGAGTGGTATGATTTGATGTTGTATTCTTGATACCACTTTCTCACCTCAGATGAATAGGAGATGGTTCCATTTTCCATCAATATGGTATGAGGGACACCAAATCTGGTAATGATGTTTGACTTGACAAAGATAACAATGATTTTATCACTGACTTATTTGATAGGCATTGCTTCATCCCATTTGGGAAAGAAGTGAGTAGCAGTAAGAATATACTAAAATTGCTTAGCTGTAGCCATAGGATAAGTTTCTACTACATCCATTCCATATGTAGAAAACAGTTAGGAGTATGTAGCTGTATGAAGAAACTCCAAAGGTTGAGGAATGAAGTTGGCACATATTTGGAATCAATGAAACTTTTTAGTGAAATCAAAACAACCTTGCACCATTGAAGGCCATAAGTATCCATGCCTTTGAATTTCATCAGAAATTTTATGTCCAGACTAGTAGGCTTCACAAAATCTTGCATGTACTTCATTCATGACTGCCATTATTTCTTCACCATAAAAATATCTGAAGAAAATTCCATCAAAACCTCGCTTGTAGAGAATTATTTGGTGATCTGAGCTATCATAAAGAGTAAAATTGACCACACATCTCTGGAATTGTTCTTTCCCAGTTCTATTAGGTGGGAGTGTTCCATTTTAAAGGTGTTCCCTGATAGGTGTCATCCATCCTGTAGAATGACCA
Organism: Viscum album; assembly: GCA_963277665.1. Lineage (NCBI taxonomy): Eukaryota > Viridiplantae > Streptophyta > Magnoliopsida > Santalales > Viscaceae > Viscum > Viscum album. The sequence continues at coordinate 550,637,628 of OY728125.1, read as the reverse complement.
TACGGTTCCGAAATGGGCATTATTTCATTGATTTCCTTTGTTCAGATTCGAACAAAAGTTAAAACAACACAAAATTGGGCAATACTAATGATTGTTTTGTCCCGGTTTGGATCTTCTAGGGTTGTGGCTACATTAGCCAATGCATCAGCTTGGGCATTTTGTGATCGTGTGACATAATAAAATCTCAGTTCTAAAGGAAATTCCACCATTAACTATCTAATGTAATCACAACAAGGGATTAAATCTTCCTTTATGATGGCATAATACACATTGATTTGTTTTATTACAAAATCTGAATCACCATTTACCTTCAAGTGATTCACTTGTTCCTGATGCGCCAATTCTAAGCCTGCGATGAGAGCTTCATATTCTACTTCATTATTTGTACTGCCTTCCAACAAAAGAAGGATTAGGGTAGCACTGCCATTTATGGGTAAATAATTTTGATTCATATCCCAACATTGTTGAATTTATGATCTTCCATTTTCATCCCTATTGGACTTCTAGAGGAACCATCAAAGTACATTTCCCATGTTTGAGGGTTATCTTGAATAGAGAAGACTTCCTCATTAGGGAGTTCAATATTTAAAGATGTATCTTTTAAAAATGGGTGTTCAAAAAGGAAAGCATCGAGAGAATGGACCTTTATTTCCTTTTGAGATACATATTGTATATCAAACTGCTGCAAAATAATTGCCCACCTTTCCAGATGTCCTCTAAGAATCAGACGGCTAAGGATAAATTTTAGCGGGTTATTGCGAGATACCAATTGGACCTCATGATGTTGTTGGTAGTGTCTCAATGTCTGAACTGCATGTATTAATTCTAGGAATCACTTTTCAATACATGAATAACAGGTTTCTTCATCATGCGTAGTCTGACTCCGATAGTAAAGGATATTTTCATTCCCAACATCATTCTGTTGAGAGAGGAAGGAACCTAGTTATCGCTCTAGAGCTATCACATAGAGAATAAGTGGTCATCCATCAATAGGTGGCATTAATACTAGTGAACATAAGAGATATTTCTTGAGGATATCGAATTCTTCCTCACATTCTTCAGTCCACTAGTAGTTGACTCCCTTCTTCGTCAATTTGGTGAAGAGTAAACACTTGCCGGATAAATTAGTAGTGAAAAACTGAATATAGGCCAAGTGTCCTTGAATTCCTCTTAATTCTTTCAGATTTATAGAGGTCACATTTCAAGTATTGATTTTTTCATCTCAGGAACAACTTAGATACCACGATGGCTTACAACAAAGATGATAAATTTTCCCAAGGTTACCCAGAAAGCACATTACAGGGGGTTCGTCATCATATTGTGTTGTCAAAGATTGTTAAATATGATTTTTTTATTGGAAAAATGATCATAATGTTTTCTGTATATAACAACAAAATCATCCACATAACATTCAACAATTTTCCCTAAAAGGGTTTGACGATATGGTTCATGGCACGTTGATACGTTGAACCCGCATTTTTTAGGCCAAAGGGCATTACCTGATTGAAAAAACACCTTGAAGAGCTCTAAAGGTTGTAGAATATTCATCGTCTGGGCACACTCGTATTTGATTGTACCCAGAGTAACCATCCATGAAGTAAAGAGCTTCTTAGACAGCTGTCACATCAATTAAGAGTTCTATGATCGGAACTAGAAAATCCTCCTTTGGACAATGCCGATTAAGATATCAGAGTCAATGAAAACTCTAATTTGTCCATTATTATTTTTCAAAAGGGCAATATTATCCAGCCATTTGAGATATTGAACATCTATGACGAATTTAGCCTTGATAATCTGATCAACGTCAGCTTCAATTTTGGAGGCATATGTTGGGTGTGTTCTTCTTGCTACTTTTTTGAATCCTCGATGTTCTTCTGGAAAACCCAAATGATGAGTGGAAACATTCTGATAAAGACCTGGCATTTTTGAACAATTCCAGGAAAATACATCTCGATTTTTCTTAATAAATGAATTATACATTTCTAGCTCTTCATGATTCAGGGATGAACTGATTAATGTGGGGCGTGGATCTAATTTTGTACTGAGATATATTTCGCTGAGTTCATCCACATTTGTAGAGATACCCTCTTCAAATGCTATAGGACCATCCCTGAGATCTTACTATTCTCCATCAATATGTGTTACATTCTCTGTTTCTACTTGCATAGTAGATAAAGAAGCATAAATTCTATGGTCAGTGGAGAAGTTAAAATTTGAACATCTTGGAGAAGAGGCTTCCCTTTCGGACCCTATTGATGATGAAGGGTCTTCCTGGGGTGATAAAGAGGAGATACTGGATTGGGAATCAACACCTTTTTTCCTATTACATTGCTATAACTTCTTCATACCTAATTGATGGAGTATAGAATTGATGGATTTCAATGAATGAAATAAATACATCTCCATCTAACATTTCATCATTTCATGATGAATCAACAATTTCTCCCATGTTGTCTGGATCGATTTCCATAACTGATATTATGGATGCTTCCATAAGAGTGTTTGGATTTAGGTCTATCCTAACAATTTGACTGATAGGCAACACATAATATTTACTCACATGTACGAATGGGTTTACAGAAATATTTTCCAAACCACTTGGAGCATTAATATTGGTAACCTTCTTTGCCGTGAATTTTTCCTTTCCCTCCATGTGATAAAATTCTGCATCAATGTATATAGATTCACATGTTTTGAATGGGGCCTTTTCACCATACAATGTCCTAATTTGACCATTGAAACAATATTGGAGACATTGATGGTATGACGAAGGAACGACCGCTTGTTTATTTAACCAAGGTATTCCAATAAAAATGTTGAAGGTTGTGTCCTGCCGAACAACCACGAATTCCGAATTAGATACAAGGTCTCCAAACTGAATTCTTGAGTATAATTTTACCCAGAGGTTCTTGTTCATTCATATCGTATCCTTGAAACATCAAAGTAGAATGAGTTAAATCAAATTAGTTGATGCCCAATCTACAAAGTGTATGAATAGGAATGAGACTGACTCTTGAAACATTATCAATGAAAGCTTGTCAGATGCCTATATCATTGACTTTGACATATAGATACAACGGACTGATATGTCCATGTACAATATCATCTTCATCTTAATCTGTTAAATATATCACTGCATGGAATTCTGTAGGATCATTCTCTATATGGTAGACCTCAGCTACAGCAATTTCAGTTTTGAATTGTTTAGGATGTGAAAAGGCCTCAATAAGAACCACCCGAAGATCTTTTGATAGATTCAAGGAATCCATAATGGATAACATGGCTGGTACTTGGGACAAATGTTTCAATACATCACACGTTTTGTCCAAATATTTTCATTTCCCATCAAGAAAATGTGATTTTGCAGGTGCCTTGGAAGTTGATACATTGGCAGTAGATGAATCCTGTATCGGGGTAGGAGTTGGAAACACTCTTGTCTTCTATAGAATAGACCAACTAAGTCTATCAATTTTCTGAGAGGAAGAAGTTCTGACCTCTAACCGATCTTCCAAAATAACTACATCAGGACTGAATCTACCATGTGTGGATGAAAATTCTTGTTCATGTGGAGCCAGCTGAGGGGCTTTGCCAAATGTTCCTGCCACATATAATGTTCTAGTAGGGGTATGATTGAAATAGTGGCTTCTAGAATATCCTTGTCATCCTCATTATCCTAGAACTTTGTCCCTTCCTCTAATTCCCTTTTCAGATATAGGGAAATTAGGCTCATCATAATTGAAATTGTCTTTGGCATCATGATATGTTAAATGAATCATGTTAACATAACCAAAGATCAATTACTCATTTGATGAAGATTCTTCTTGATTAAATAGTTCCGGTTGTGCCATTTGGTGGGGTGGTACCCATTATTTTGAAGCAGATGGCATAAAATCATCTAGAGTCAAAGACAACTTAGGCTTTGACATGAACTCGTTTTATTCTGACTGCTCTTCTTTCTTCAAATTACGCCGCTACTTTGAGGATTTTCCTTCTGATGAAGGGGGTTTTGTAGTGAAACTCACAGCATAAGATAGAATTGGTTGATTCAATTGTGTTTGTAAAATAGAATGAGTTTGTTTGATCTTTTTCTGGACCATCCAATCATCATATTTATATGCCTTTTTTACTTTTGACTTAGTCCCACTCGCCTTCTTCCTCTGGGTCGGTAGCAGTAACACATGCTACCTGGGCGGAATAACCTTTATATTTTACCATTCCAGAGACCACCATCTTTTGGAGGAGGTCTTTGATGAAAAAACACTCCTAAATGGGATTCACCAACATCTAATGAAACATAAAATAGTTGGAGAGGTCTTCATCTTCTTACTTGTTTGGCCTTTTGGGACATGGAAACTAAACCCGATTGTTTTCCAAAGCCGAGATGAAGTAGCCAGGAACATGTTTATTCTGAAAAGAATAATCATTGTTCTTAAAATATTCAATATGTTTCGTCCTCTGATCTCTTTGACCATTTTGACGAGGCAGCCATTTTTTTAACTCTCAATAGGTGTAGCCCTTCTATATGACGAAGTATTTGAAGTTGAAGTAGGTACAAGTTCTTGTTTAAGTGTAACTATAACTATCTCTTATTTAACTATTCTCCTTAATGGAACTGATGGAATTACATGTGTTTTAGCCTTATTCTATTTAATAGATTCTTCTATCTACTGAGCGATTGACGTAAGGTATCGCAACCCTCCTGTGTATTTCACAGGGATTAATGGTGTGTGTAATTCATCATTCAGATTTACCACACAGATTGACAACAATACTTCTTGAGGGAGTGCTAAAATTAAGGAATATTTTAATCCCTTCCAATGATCAATGAAATATAAAACTCTTCCATTTTACCTTTTCTTACAATTGGTAAGATACAAAACTTTTGTATTTGGAAATGTTGATCTAATTTGAAGAAGGAATCTTTAAAGTAGATCTTCCGACCCAGTAATTGAACAAGATTGAAAACATGTATATCAGACAATAGAAGGTCATTATAATGACGGCATAAAAAACCTGAGCTTAACATCATTTTGTTGTTTGGGAGTTTCCATCATAGGATCATAATGAGGATTGAAATGTGTCAAGTGTTGTTATGGATCTCTCGAACCACTAAATATTGGCAATGTGGTATTCACATAGTTTGATGGGGGAGTAATTGCATCCATTAATTCAGTGTATTATCTCTTTTCAGGTTGAACTTGTGCATGCTTTTCTTCCATAGCTTTAAACAAAAATTTTAATGACTCAATGGTAGTAATTAATTTTTTAGATTCATCTGGTTGAGCTTGGACCCGAGCTGGTGAAATAACTATAGTTTGGCGGTTGTGGTGACCAATACTGCCACTAATGGTAGTATTGCCGGTTGTTGTCTCGTATGACCCACATGATTGGGCCTGTGTGGGTTTATGTGTAAAGGGGAATATTCTTGATCCATCCCAGTAGCTCCAACAAATTCCCTTGATTGATTAACTCAAGCATGATTATGTGAAACACTACCTTGAAGTAGTTCTGCATTTAACCTCCTTAACTCCTTCATTTCTTCTACTTGCTATGAGAACCTTTCCTCTAATGAGGGTGAATATCCTTCTCTAGAGGAAGGGTGTAATATAACCTTACTTTTACCATTTTCTTTTTCATGTTTCTTTCTGTAATATGGAAGGTCATATCCCAAAGTAATATCTTGTCCCTAGGAAACCCTCTTTCTTCTGGGACACACACCTCCTTTATTAGTTTTTGTTTGTATAACTTCTTGAACATGAACTTCTTAATCTGATTCCTCTTAGTGAGACTCATGTTCTGGGAGATTAGTGACAATGGAAATGATGACAATTATTGATTCATAACGCCTTGCAGCCCTTCTGTCAATGCTTCTGCGATACTATCATCTTCAATTTTCTTTATGAGACATTGCCTTTCGTTTGGGTGATCCCTTAAAAACTTTTGATGAACTATAATTTGGAGTGAATCTCCAAATAATTCAGCCCCGCATTCCTCTTGTGGCTTATTCCCTAATCAAGAGAAGACTGACATTCATTGAGGAAGAGATTAAGAATTGGAAAAAGTCCCCAGTTCAGTAGACTGGGGCTGTTCCTGTTTTTCCTGCTCAACTCCACGAATCCTATCTATTGTTCTCGAGGGTTGGATTAAAAGTGTCCGCAGTATGGCAAGATGTGGTGGCTCTTGAGCTGCAACATCTCAAAATTTCTTAAAATATCTCATGATTTTGTGGATTTTAGTCCAGAAATTGGTCAGATGTATCATCCTATATCTACTCAAATCACCTGGCTCAGATGACTGTTGTATTATTTCTGACACCTCTGTCACCTGATGATGCGCATGATCCAAACGAGAATCAATTTCATTATTCTCATTCTCATGATGCAAGATTAATTAGACAACTTGTTCTTATTATTCCTGACTTTGGGAATAACTTGTTGAGTCATGTTCTTGATAAATCCATTGATATCACACAAAACCAGTTAGATGTGGCCAGCCATGGGCAATAACATTTCATGAGACCACTTTTGGAGGGCTTTCTTGAATTGACATCACATTTAAATGCAATGCACCATGAACACCCCATCCCCTGATATGAATAAAAGATGGTGCATTGATAATTAACTGGAGCAACATTTTTAATGCGCAAAGGCATGAAAACTAATTGGATCTCTACTACATTTCATTCATTGGATGTCAGGAAACTGATAGAGATTCCAAGTCAATTTTCCATTGAAACCCTTCAATTATCTTGACATGGTTTTTATATTCATCATAGTATAATATTTTCTCTTTTAAGAGACAATGTGTTTTCCATATTTTTATACGAATATTGTGAATACATTATTCTGTCAATGTTTATGGAATATCATACTGAGAGTCAGCCAATGGCCAATACATGAATGGAATTTCACCTTTTGGTAGTTTTTTTCTCATATTCAGCACTTCCTCTTTATAATTTGATGACGATTCTTCTACTTTATTGGACCAAAGATGGTGCTTCTTTTTTGCTTCTTCAGATTCAACAAAATTTGTAATGAATTCAATTGTCAAATTACAAGATGAATGACCCAGGGGTGGATTAGAGAATGACCTACACCTTGGGCTATCTTCCAATTGAGAAAGTATTTCACATGATAGCGTTAAGGCATCAAACATGACTAGCTCCACATTTTCATGTGCCGCGAGATAATAGTTCTTTCTCATTACTGAATTGTGCATTGAATAATTTTCTAGGAAATGAGAATTACTACTACGAAGAGGACTTTCACAGATAAATTCACCATCATGGTGAGGACCACCATGGGGGGTTATAGCATAAGATGAAACCTCTTGCTGCTTTGTCTTATGTCCACGCAGAGGGTTATCATGGCTCTCATCTGAAGATGACACTTTGATATTGATCGTATTGTCATGAAAGAAAGACATCACGAGGAATTTTATGATTAAGACCTTCAGAATTATTATTGTTACTTCCGGAATCTTGAAATGGGAGAGTATAATCATGAGTTGTAACAGACAATTGTTTGAGGGCTTCAAGAAAATCAGCATCGAGCAAGGCCTTATTGCAGATTGGCTCTTGATTTTTCAATAGTGCTAGTTGTGATTTTTCATAGACGCCATCTCACTCACATTGGAAACCACATGTTGATGAAAGTGGTTTTTATGGGAAGGTGTATGTGCCTGCTCAGGAGTAATTGTCAGGTTATGCTGATTATCTCCATTGAAATAGGGTGTATATGCCTAACTTGATTGTCTATATGACATGGGGGAGTATTCTCCATGACCCTCATGGACTGGAATAATAGTGTGTATCTGCTCTGGAGTGACATGTTTCTGAGTCACTCCACTGATAAGGATATATTTTTTGTTTCATTCCCTGTGATGTTTCTAAAGTTGTTATAATATTCTAATAGGTATCCAGAATATGGGCAGAGATTTCCTTATTCTCTTTCAGCATTGTAAGAATGTGCTTTGTGACTTCAGCTGTTGGAACGAGAATATAAGTCCATTACATGTTTGGAGTAGGTGTATGTTCCTGCTCCTGTCCTCCATTTCTACTCAGTGAATTATGATAGTACTCATGTGTGGGGGAAGAAATTTGTGTCTTCCTCTTGTTTGTAATTGGGGCATTCCAATTGACATCTTCGAAAGCTACCAAATGAGACTCTTGGTTAGCATGATGAATACTAGAAGGTGTAAGTTCCTGCTGATTGTTCTCCACCAAATATGATTGATGAACTTCCTTAAATATTTGCAGATGAGACTACTGATAGAATTGATGGGTATAAGTAGGTGTATGTGCATGTTTACAGTTGGTCACCACATTTGGTTGGAGAGCGTCAGTGGTTGTAGTCAGATGAGCTTGCAGACTTAATGATGAATTATAAATAGGTGTATGTTCCTCCATATATTACTCTTCTAGAATTTCCTAGCGGGATTGATGTGTTACTGCCGGACAACTCTACTGGGCAGTGAAATCAGGACGGATGGACGTACATGCCCACTCATTTTTTTTCCATCAAGTTAGACTGACCAACATCTCCGGAGGGGGAAGAGGTATGAACCTACTCCTTTTTGACCAAATTTCTCCTTTTAAGGTTTGTCTCACATGATTGGGTCTGAGTAACCTGAGTCGAACACCTAGAGGTGATATGCTCACCATGTTTAGAGTGCCCTACCACACAAGTATGGTGGTGATTGTAGGTGGGACTATTCTGGATGGGCTTATTTCTTCATGAACTGAGGCCTTGAGTGACCTCTTAATTCCCCTCCCTATAATATGGGAGTGACTGGTTGTCGTGTTTTAGGGATAACGACCAAAAATAGTTGGAGACGGTGGTTGGAACCACCTTCTTCTTCACCACTAGTCATCATTACCCAGACAACCAGGGTGAATTGTTAACTTGTAGGGCTTGTCAAGCAGCCTCTAGAGTCGGGATGGTACTGGGTTGATGGTATTCCCTTACCAATACATTCATAACCCAGCATTGAAGACGCTGAGTACGTGATGCCATCCTCACAGCAGATGATGATCCAGCAGGAGTAGCATCTGAGGCATTCACATGTGTGAATTTTAAAGAATCCATTCTGTGTTGCAGAGAGATCTTGGAAAATATTTCATGTTTGTTGTAGAAGACATAATCAAGATATATTAGGATAGTCTACATCTTTTGGATGAGCACATATGTTATTGATTTTCATTTTGACCCTCATAGTTTGTTAAATAGGGGACTAACAAATAATTTAAACATCATTTAACATGGTTGCGGATTCACACCGAGTTCACCATTTTTTCGTCTAGATATGGGGATGAACTAGTTTGTTTATGTTTCAGACCTTCCAAAAAGTTTCTAATGGGTTTATTCTTAGAACCGGAAACATCCAATGTTTCTATATCCATTTGGACCTACTTTCTAATGGTAGGTGCTCATTAGTTGTGGACTGATGAGGCTTATGAATTTTCATTGGTCGAGAGGATGGGAGGTCAAGCTCATCACACCATTTTGAGAGGAATTATTTCCAACTCCATGACTCTATCATATATTTTTTTATGTTCACGAATCCTTATAAATTCACGAAGTATGAAACTGAGTTTTCCTTTAGAAGTATCAATTAATGATTGATATTTATGGGATTTAGATAATCTATTATATGTATTTTAGGTTCTTCATCGATGGAGAATCATCCATATGTATATGAGATTCTATGTCAATTTTATCCTTCAATACATTATATAAAAATCACTTGGAAGTTATGATGACCATACTAGTTTTAAAGGCACTCAGTGGGGAACTTGAAGTAAATTGTCATTTAGAAAGACAAGGATTATTACAGATTTGGGATTGTACCTACAGATGGGCTTACTATGTATCCTTGTTAAGAAGGAACCAGAACCCACATAGTTTGATAAGAAGGATATAGTTTAACTACAAATGGGACAGAAAATAATTAATGAAAGATGGGATTGAACCTTATAAAGGCTTCCTACGTTGTCTACTTTTAAGGCAGAGATCAAAGTCCATGTAGTTCGTGTAGTGAAATATGGGGATTATGAATGTTTAATGTCCGAAAAGGAGATGTCGTGATTACTTTTACACCTTAAGCTCATGTGAGTCATGATCAGTGTGAGAAACAAGAGGTAACCGTAAATTTGACGATGGTGCCATGAAATATGCAGTTATGAGAAATGATGTGGGGCTTACGTATTTATGACTTCCCATGTAGATGAAGAGGAGGACTTAGGAATGAAGCCAAAGAATAGGGTCCATAATGGTAATTGTACTTTATGGAGATTCGAAATTTTAACTTAGGACTAACTCTTGAAAATGAAGCCCAAATTAAGAGTGACTTCTGATTGGGTTTTATTCCTGAGAAGGAGTCCCAAATAAAAAAGAAAATAAGACTAGGTCTTACTCCTGAGGAGGCCCAAATCGAATGATCATCTCATCTCAAAGGATGAGGATATATATGAAACCCCTAACCGTGGAGACATAGAGAGCTTGTATATCCAAAGGTTTTGAGGGCGGTTCTCACATAATTCCTTTCAGATAGAGAAGACAACAATAGAACCATTCCATAAATTGCTTTGAATAGGGTTTTGAAGGCTATGTCTTGAAGAGGAGAGATGGATTTGAGGAAATGAGGTGACTAAGAAGGAGGCGCACTAGTACTAGTCTGGTGCGCAAGTCCTGGTCGCGCAAGAAGACATGCACGTCATGAGTCACCATGTGCGACAAAGAATCCATATGGTAATACTTCGGCGACATTGAACTCAAGCCCTTAGTATCATCCCTAGAGGATTCCATAACAGTGGCACACATGTTCCCTTGAGAGGGAAAGGCGGCACACAAGTGTCTTCATTTACCTTAATGGCTGGACACTTAGGCTCACAAGTGTTGATGAGTTCTAACACTTAGGCCTTATTCTTCATCTTTAGAGCTTCCATTCTAGGTAAAGAACTACCTTATAATTTTTTGGAGGAAGTCAGAAAAAGATATGGGAGACCAGGGCTTGAATCTATGTTTTGGAAAATTCTTCATCGAAATGGGGGGCCCATAAGGGGTATTTATAGGCCACTGGGCACCTTGGGTGAAAAAAGAATAGGGCGCGCAAGTGACTTGCGTGACCCATAGGTGGAGCGCAAGTGACTTGAGTGGCGTGAATGATAATTGTGAAACTCCCTCCAAATGGGTTCATGTTCCATGCCTTTGTCAGTTTTTGATATTTTTCAAAGGGTGGCCCTAATTGTGCTTAAGATATTCCCATTTTCCATTCATTGGAATTTGTGATGGGAAGGAGCGTCAACAATGATCAAGATAATAACATTAATCATTAGTAATTGGAATTATATTTTTTATATAAATTGTTTAACATAAATAAAATATGTTAAAATTGGAATTTGTATTAACTAGATAATCAATAATATCTAAAAACATTTAATGAAAATCATAAAATAACAATATAAATAATACACTTAAGTTTAAAAGATGGAAATTTAGAATCACACAATGATAAAAATGAAATAAAATATAAATATGTAAAGAAAAAAAATCAATGTTATGAGATGATTGAGAAAATGAACTCAATCAGACATAGTATAAAATTTCAACATCACATAAAAAGTATTGTGATTGAGAAATGAGAATCTATAATTATATATAAGGATTAAAATAATGTTTTATTAGTTTGAAAAATAGTTTTAAAATTTGTTTGTTAAAAAAATAATATTTAATGACAAATTTACTATTTAAAACAATGGTATTTTTTAAAAAAGGTTGGGGTCGAATCCTCAATTTATTATTAAAGTAAAGACCTCTTTAAATTGGGTAGAGGGTGACCCATTACATAGGCCGAAGGCCCAAGGCCAAGTGGCCTGCATACAGGGCTAGAAAGCCCATTTTGTGGCCCGAACGACCCCTCAATGAATAGTACTGCTACAGTAACCATGCAACTACAATTTCCTGTTATAGTACCACCGCCGCTACAGTTCCATGATACAGTCCCTCCACCGCTAAAGTATGGCTGCTGCTATAGTACTGCTACAGTGTCCTGCTACAGTACTCAGGAATTCTCCCCTACCTAGATTTGATCCTGGGTCTTCTGGATGCTAAGTAGGAGCCTGAATTGTTCTAATACATTTATTTGATTATTTCTCTATATATTGTATCATTTTATTAAAATGATGAACATGATTTATCACATTTCATCAGATCATGAAAAAAATTAAATCTAATATTTTTTATGATTAATCTTTAACAATTTGTCATAATAACCAATATTTATAACTAATAAAGCTTCAATTATATAATTTTCAGTAGAATGTTTATGATTACATCAATATTAATCCAAGGATAACCCCATGAAACGACTTGTATTATATGAACTCTAATTATCATGGACACAGCCTGAAAAATCTACATCAAAATATTTCATCACCTCTAAAATGATATGTTGTCATAAAATAACAATTACTTTATACAATACCATTTAAATAAATTTTAATCATTTTATTAAGAAGTTGGTGGGATTTTTTTTATTTCATTGAACTATTACAAAGAATCTGATAACATGATGTAGTCCCAACTAATAGTAAGGTATATATAATCCCCAAATAATCCCATATATAAAAAATTATTTTAGATTTCCATATTTATATAACTCATGATTAAAATTCTATATTATAGTAATGTGATATTATTTAGTTATTTTAAGTTACCAAAATTACAAATGATACTTTTGGTTTATACATTCATTTAAACGAGTACCTATTTTTTATTATTAAAATAATGAATTAATTTCTACCCCCTCTAACCCCCAGATAATATTATATTCTAAATAATTTTACCTATGTTTATAAAACTCATTCTAGGACAATTTTTTACCGAAAAAACAATCAATTAATATTCGTTAAATTAAAATATACTTTGATGTGGTTTTCATTAAAAATATATGTTATATACGTAATAATAATAAAATTATTTGTTTAAGGATATTAATATAAAACATCATGGAGAACTACTATATCGTATTTTCATTAATACAATGCATTAGTAATTAAAAAAAATTCTTAAAATAAAAATTTATTAAATTGGAGTTGTTAACTTAACTTTCCTCAAGGTGAAATACATATGAAAAAACAAATATTTTATAATATTGAACTCTATAAATATTTCAAAATATATGAGGATCGTAACAATTTTTATATTTGATATGGGTGCAACAAAAACATCATAATTTATTCTTTATTCTTGATAATAGTTCATTCCCACCATCCAAGCCTTATTTCAACAGATAACCCCAAGAACATAATGTTTATTAATTAAAAAAATAACCCATGTCACATAGGGTATTTCAACTAAATCCCATACCATATTTCTCTTAACTAGTTAATCAATTTACTATGGTTAAAAATAATAATGATCAGTAATGATTCATTATTGTATTTTGAATCAAAATAAGTGAAAATGGATAGAAACAAATATATATTTCTAATACATAATATAGTTAAAAATATACCTTATATTACTCTAATGATGTTATTCTATCGAAATTCTCTAATGATTGAGTATTTAGTTATTTAAATGGTCTTGAACACCATAATTGTAGGTGAGTCATGATGTGTTCTATTTTCTATTGATGTTTTAAATTAGATAAAATTTCCAAGATACAGATATCCATGAATCATCCAATCTCACAAAGAAATTATCTAATTCACATAATGAAATGTATTCCACATAAACATGTGTATTTTTTTTAATTATCAAATCAGGATTTCCCATTTAGGGTAAAAATTTATTTTTTAAGGCCTAATTAACATCATTAATATACAATTTGTTTTTGAAATTTTTTCCTTTTATTTATTTATAACAGAAATGATCAATCACTCTTATTATCTACCAACAATATAATATTTAAGAATTAAAAATACATTTTATTATAACATGTTCCATTATAATGTAAATGATCATGTATCAAATGCCAAAAATCATAAATAGGGTGTCACTTTAGTTTATGGTCTCCATGAATATGATATTCATCATCATTAATCATTATAACATATATTCAAAATTGTGTATCATAATTCATCCAACAATACATTATGTATATCACTATATTAATATTTCTATTTTTGTGACTCAAAATTTATTTATATTCATACTACAAAATATATAATCTTAAAAACCTTCTGCATAAAATTTAGAGAAAACATCTTCATTATATCCAATAAATTTTCTATAATATTAGATGATTAAAATCCCTTATTTTATACAAATTTAAATTCTAGACAGTTAATATATATCTGTATAAATATCTATAATCATTCAAAAAAATTAATAAGTTTTAATTATTCAACGTTCAATATCAACCACCAAACTATTACATGGTCTTACACCGTCTCGATGTGGTATTAATGGTTATAAATATACATTGTGATCCAAAAAAAGAAATTTACAACATACTAAATTTAAATTCACATTCCTAATTAATAATTTAGTTATATAATCATTATCAGGTTAACATTAAGATGGATGAAAATATGGTTTTATTTATGAACATGGAAATTTTATTGTTTAGGTAAATTCCCTATGAAATTTGATTACCAAAAATTGAATATCAAGATACCCAATGACCATGTAATTATTATATTATAAAATTAATGATATTATGAGATAAATATATCATTCATCGATTTTATTCCTTCTTACTATAATATAGTAATTATGATTATTATTTTAAAAATTATATCTCACCATTATCAGTCATACCCTAAGGCAACTAATCATAATATAATTATTCCTAGAATCATATTTTATCATATAATTTTCTCATTACCATTTATTAATCATATACTCCTTAATAGTATTATATCATTTTCATGTACGGGATTTAAAATAATTTTCGAAAGTGACGCATCAAAACACTTAGAAAAAATTTGTTTAAGTCACCCATTGAATATTATAAAAGATTTATGGAACATTTTATCATAATAATATATTTTACATAATAAAATGAAACTATTGTTTGATATGTCTCTAAAAGAATTTATTATAAAAAATGAATAGTATAATGGAATGTTTTGATTTATGTTCATAATTTCTTTTATTTAGCTTTAACTCAACTTCAAACTAATTTTTATCCCAATTCCTAGAATTAGGTATGTTCCTTTTTTAGGATTTGGGAATGATATTTCTATATTAAATAAGGCTTGGTTTCATTTTATGTATTTTAAACCTTTGTTTCACATTTTCCAGTTCAATATAAGTTATAATACCACATAGCACATGTTATTTTTCATCGGGGTATCACTAATATACCATGGGTTGGGCCACCATTCCTTGTGTACGGAATTTTCTAGGGAATTTCAAGTTGGTGTTATCTCAATTTTATTTGAAAAATAAGTCCCCCATCTAGTTGGTGGAGGCCATGCCTATAAAACCGCCACATTAAAAAATAAAAACTATTCTTTATAGCATGTGCAACATGTAATGCCAAGCCTAAAAGAACAGGGATTATATATAAGTACTATAATCAACCTGTTAAATATTAGTCATGAATAGTATTAAATATTTATTGAAATATCTATAAAATTCTTAATCGATTTAAATTCACTGATAATTTCTAATTTTGTAAGCAATAAATTTTTAAAAATCATGTTTTATTGTTCAAAATTATTTATCCTTATAACCAATTATTATTTTTTGGATAAAAATATTATTATTAAAATTTACAAAATTTTTATATCATACTTTATAAAGTTAAAATCAATTTTTAAAAATGAATATGTTTGTTTTTTATGGTGAAATATTTAGATTTTTAAAAAATAATGGATTTTTCAATGAATAGTGAAAATTACTAATTTTTCAAATATAGTCATATAACTTCATTAAATATTTTAATTTAAAATTCTTAATATATTTTAGTTACAGCCAAAATTTTACATATAAAAGATTTCATTTGGAATTTTCTACAAATTATTTTTATGTTCATAAAGTCTTTCTTTTTAGTTATTTAAAATAACCCTATAATGAATGATTTAAAAAATTTATAGATTAAATTACTTTTTTTTAATTTTAAATCGTAGTATGATGAAAACTAGTAATATAATTAATGTAAGTTCATATTATTCTTGAAAGCTCCATTCCATCAAAATCCATTTCTTTGACACATTTTGATGGATTATTCTTGAACTAAAATTTTCCACTTATATGAATAGTATTTTAAAAATGGAATTTTATTTTGTAATCAGAATAATTATAATTATATAATAAGGCCAAAAAAATATTTGATCAAAATGGATAATTAAAATAGTAAAAATATGTTCCAATTTTTAACGTAAAAACTACTTTACCATTGGTTTAAAATACAGAGGATAAGGTTGTAATATGTTTAAAATGTTTTTCCTTTCTTATTTTGGAGGTTCCTTTCACACTTATCACCACTCCACCAATATTAATATTTTTTAAAGTTGATGAGTTCCCATAAAAAAGATTATTAAGGAGAATTTATAACCTATACACCCCATTACTTGGACTTTCGTAACATTAAAAGATTGGATGTATTGTTTTCCCAAACGTCCATATCTTGAATCCAAATGGGATTAATATCTTGAGAGGAAATGCTCTAGGTATTCATTGTTTTTAACCCCCATAGTCTATTCCCCTTTCACACTCTTGTGGGATTTTCGTGCTATATTTTATTTATTGAAAAAACATTTATATGATGAAGATGCAGATATAATAACAGAAACATATCCAATATGAAAAACTCTTATTATGTTAATGGAATAACCAACATCAATATCCTTTTCAATATAATAGTAAATGAAACTGTTGAACAATTATATGGTGCACTACCATCACACGAAACAATGTAATCAGTTTTCCATCATCACCTCTAACAGATGTCCATTATGAAAGATTTGATGTTTATATGTCATATTCAGGATATAATAATCATTATAGAGAAGTGACATATCCTATAATTTCATACTTTACCATATATTAAAAAATTACATTTTTTTTCATGTCTTTGACGAACTACCACCTCCAAAATCAATGTGATTTATTTCTATATAATTAATCACATGGATGTTATATATAAATGCTTCAATTGAAATAATATTATATATATGATATATTTATCATTTTTAAATTATTAAAAATCAAATACATTATTTCCATCATGATCATTGAAAAATAGAAGTGATACTCATGTTTGCATACGACATTCCGTCAACATTATTGTAACATAGTTCAATTTCAATAACCACCACACATGATTATTTTTAATATATTATTTTATTTTTTAAAATTATCATTAATTTATTAATATTTTTCTTTAGTTGATACAATAATAATATAATTAACATTGGATAACCTACCAAACTAATTATAAAAATATGAGTAGAATATTTTAAAAATATCCAACACGAACAAACATTATTGAGTAATTTAATATAAAATGATGATTAATAAAATAAAATAATTATATGATTTAAAAATATTAAAAAAAATATATAATTAATACATATTTATTATTTTTTTGATAAATAATATATATTGAAAATATGGGCTGAGGTAAGGTATCTCATTAAATCACACATTCCTCTACGTTATGAAAATTCTATCACCAACCCGCCCTTCTTAATTGGTTATGATCATTCTCAATATATATAAAATTTTCTATATTTAATTTTATATAATAGTTTTTAATTATTTATATTTCTCTCTCAGATATATACTAAACTTATTCTCAATTACATTGATGTGTTAACACATTCCTTGTATTGGTTTCTTTAATGAATTTATAATATAGATTATATTGATTATTATAGGATGAAAGATTATGTATCCTATTTTACTTCCATTGTAGATTATTATGTTTATTCCTTGTGAATGATTTCCGTTTTGTGGAACACATAAATGATCAACACTTTATGATTAGTTCATATAACGCCCTGAAAATTCAATTCTGATATTTATAAAAAACTTATTTTATAACGAACTGTTTTGGAATCTCATAATCATTTATTTATATTTGATAATAAATTTTTTACATCATAGTTTGAGATTTTATTTTACCAACATGAATAGTAAAACTGTATAAGTGAATTATAGAGAAACTAACCATAAATTATCCATTTATTTAATAATTCTATATTAAATCGATGGAATTTATTATTGTTAATAAGAAAAATAATAATGGGAATACTAAATGAGAAAAATTAATGTAAAATATTATATTTTGGGTCACCTAGACCTCTTAAAATAATCCCACCAATGAACAGTGTTATAGAAATAAAAGAAAATGATAGTATAAAAATGTTAAATTTGGAAATGGTATTAAACCTTGATTTTAATTGATGTGATTAGTGAATAGTAAGTATGATAGTGTATTTATATGTAAATATTATCATGATCATTTATGTTTTTCAAATGGTATGTTTAAATAATTATTATTAAAATTATTCATCAAAAAAGATTTTCATTATTGTTATTGGATACATCAAAACATTTAAATGATTGACTTTATTATTTAATGATATAATATAAAATATAGTATTTTGGGAGACTCTGATAATAATCTATTAAAATGTTTCAACGGTATGATTAAATTTTTTAGATAATAATTGTTTTTATGAAATAATCATAAAAAATAATTTTTATATGGTTTTATATTTTAACATATTAATAAGTACATTTTATAATTGTCAGAATGTTTATTTTACTATGAAATTTATAAAATTAAATATATTTATATATTTATATATATGTTTATAAGTTTATTTTTATATATTTATATTGCTACTATAAATTTTTTTAGACTCATCACATCAACATTACCTAAGTGTAATATTTTATGAATTTTAAAAAAATATGGGTTTTCGGGTAAAATGTAAATTTTTCTTTTTACAAAATTCCGTAACTATTATGAAATAATATTCTTATAATCATGATTTCAAATTAATTAAGAAATATTATTGATAATTTTTTTTTTAAATTTTTGTTATATATTTTTTTGCTCCTAGAAACACATTCATATTATAGAGAAATCCAGTATTTTACAATTTCTGAAAAAATGTTTTTATTGGTTATCCATGTAGCACATTAAGAATTGAATTTTATAACTTTTATAAATTGAATGAACTAAAATGGATTCAATTTTTTTTATAATGAGTTCCAAATTAGTTTATATTGACATTTTATTTTTTAAACATGAAAATGAAACCATGAGAAAAAATATTTACAGTAGTATTTGTAAAATAATATTGTTTTGTAATGTTAAAAGGTTAAATTATAAAACGAATCAAAATTAAAACATTGAATCTGTTTTTGACGTGTTTCTAAACCATTATAATACATTAAAATCATAATTTTCAACCAAATTTATAGTAATTAAGGCCAAAAAAATGTTGTTGGATTTTAAAATAAAATATTTGATATTTAATCACAAAAAAACACCCCTCATCAAGTATAAATACAACCTCTGGCCACCATATTTATCTTAATAAGCATTTATAGTCTTCAAATATCATAAAACTAATTACCTATCCACTATACACACATTTAAATGCTTATTTTATCATAAAAAGTCCAACATAATGTTCTTTACAGTGTCCTTCATGATGTTACATTCTAAAACAACCTTTCTTACATCATTTTTCACTTCTTACTTATATTCAACACCTTAATCTACAAAAGAATAATAACTCTATTATCTTGTGTAAAAATAAATTTAATGTCTTCAATGTAATATATTATATCCACTTATTTTATTATACCCTCTTATCCAATAAAATCAAACCATTGACCAAATTTTGGTGGTAAACCGTCTTCAGGGATTATGATTTTGTTCATTTTCATTTACCTGATTCAAACTGTGTTATAAAAGTATTATTTTGATTAAATTAGTTTTTAATATTATTATAATGATTTATTTAATGTTATTTAAAAAATATTTAGACAACATATTTAATAAAATGAAACTATTTCATGATATTTAGACAAACATCCAAAGTTAATTAAATATTTATCAATTTTTTTTGAAATAAAACGTAATAAATTAAGAAATAAAATCATATATGGGACCATAATAATTATAGATTTCCATTATTACCAATTAAATTCACTTTTGTAGTTTTCATTCCATTTAAAATAATCATCTATAATTATACACAGGTAAACTGACACTAAAAGAATGAAATAAACGATCTTGAACGAAGAGATTGATCTTTTCAACTCCATGAAATGACCATAGATGTACTTAATAAAATAATAATAAATCACATATATATGAATAATATTATTAATTAAGTATTAAATGAATATAATTTTATTATCAATGATATTAATTACAAGTGAAGAATGCTTTCAGACCTAAGGTATGGATTTCTCATCTCACTTTTAATTTTGTGAGATATATTCCTTATTTACAACATATTTCTTTTTTCTAGTGAGTATTATAATCCCTTGACATATATTATAATTAATCAAGTTATATTCATGGTATTAAGTGTGTCATTTGATATTTATTACTTCTATTGGGGATATGATTTAATTAATTACAATATGGTAAGGTATTTCTTAAATTAATTTCCATTCATTCAGATAAATATAAACTACATTGATAATGTCATTCTCAGATTATGTGTGAAATTATTTTTTATTATCCTAAATTTTATTTAAATTTGTGTTATTTGGATATAAAACATTTACACATAATAAATTTATTTGATTAATGCTCACTTTAATGATACTATCATTGTAAGAGTCATCCTTTAAATTTTATTTCATTGAGTCATATTTTGATGTTTCTCACCTATAATCTATTATAAAGGGGTATATAATTACAAAATAAATTTATTTTTTTGTAATTTATTTATTCTCATGATAATTAATGTTTTTTATGTTATTATTTCATTGTGCATATGAGTTGACTAATTACAATGTGATAAGGGTTTATATAATAATATCATTAAGGATTGTTTATGAATAAGTCTTAACTACAAAATATTATTATTCTATGCACATGTTTTATAAAAAAGTTTTCAAAAAAGTTTTCATTGTTCTAAAAAACATATTTAGAATATTGTTTACCCCTTTTTCGTTTTTTAAAAATGTTTGAATGGAATCTTTCAATCATTTCCGAAATAATGTACATAATGAATTTTTCTTAAATAAATTTAAAGATAATGGTTTTATATATTATGGAATGAAGAAAATTTACTACCATAATGTTTAATTAATGTTTTGAATCGTACCATACAATTTTATAAGATTGTATTCTATGAAAATTATGTTTTATTACATGTGAAATTATAATATTTTTAAAATCATTTTGAATGTAAATATGGGAATTTTATTCAAGAAATATTCCTGTAATATAATAAAATTGTTTACATATATGTTGACATAATTTTTTTTATTTTATGTTAATAATTTAAATTAATTATTCCATTAATAATATTTCATGGATGGTTTGTGACCAGTTTTTTTAGTTGTATTGATATTTCATTTGACAATTTCTTCTAATACAGATGGGTATTGATTTGTTAGAGAATGTTGGTTTATTTGTATTATTTATTCATGTAAAGAATGAATTGAACTTAGTATTTGATATAAGGGACCCTCTATTGACCCCCAATGCATGGGTTAGTCTAATGAGAACTTTTGGATTTGGTTTTAGCCTACACCGTATCCATTTATTTTTATATTTCATGGTCAGGGCTGTAATGATATGTTTTCTTGGTCTGATATTGTACATTCCAACACTACAAATTTAGTTATTGATATCCCATGGCATTATTCATTTGGTATAATTTTTATTTTTATGTTTCATTTTTATGTGATGAATTTTATAGAATTACATAATCATCATTTATTCCTTCAATATTCATTATAATTATTGTTTCATAATAGCCACTACTGCATTTAACACTAACCAAGTTATATATCTCACCCATTCATATGTTTTATTTTCTCCATGATTTCATGAGGTGTATTATGATTTATTATGAATGTTTTTTCAATTGTATAGTTTTGTTCTGAAAGAAAACAATTTTTTTATTTCATATTGGAAATGTATTTTAAGTATCTAGTTTACCATGACTGCTAAAATATTTTCCCTGTCAGGATATGATTACATGTATTATCTGCCAATATAATAATGTAACCCCCAACTCTATGATACTGGCTATGTTTTCCGTACTGTTGGTATTAGAGAAATATTAGTATAAAACAACAAAACTATATTTAGGAAAACATATATTAGATAATGAAACCCTATAATTGATTTTTTAAATATATCCAAATAAAATAATCATATTATTTAGAGTTAGTTATACTAAAAGTTCCTATTTATGATCACTATTATTTAGATTATACATTATTTTCAATAATTTTATGATATTATATGCTCTATTCGATTATTTATAAATCTTTCCTAGAGAAATGAATGGAGATTTTATCAATGATTGTAATCCAAAGAGTAAGACATATGATTTATTTAATGGATTTAAGATAGTATTATGAGGGCATCATAACCCCAAAAAATCATCATCATATGAGGAAATTGTATGATGGATATAACAATGAGACAAATGAAGTGGAATGATTATATTTCTTCTTTATATTAATCCATGGAATAATTTGTAATATTAATTTTTAAATTATAATTATGTGAATCCTAAAACATATAATCATTGTATTACAATACCATTTCTATAAGGATTTAAAAAAAATATGATGAATAATACATATTATTGTGAGGTATGAATCTATAGAATGTTTCTCTTTTGAAAAAACACATGATTCAGGGAAGATAACCTCAATTTTTCCTTGATTATGCAATAATAATTATAAGGATATGATTATGTGATTGTGTGGGTGATTATAAAATTTTATAATATTTTGATGGTTTATATTAAGGTTGATGGAGTTTACTCTAGGTTTTTTATTTACGGAATAAATATAATAACCTGATATTTTTATTTTTGGAAGCATCCATGTTTTCATTAAGGTTTAATGGTTATCAAGGTATTCATATATTTTTTATGTTACATTTATAGCGACATTATGTTATTTTTGGAATCTATTTTTAATTTTATTTTTTATATTTATTGACAATGATTCTAAAGTTTCTATCATTGAATTTAGATAGACATATTTTTTATGTTTCATAATATTAGATATGTATGGAATAAATTAATTAATATATTGGAAATCATTGTTTATTGGATAACATTTTCTAAAAATTGTGGTTTTGATAAAAATTGTGGTTTTGTCAGCAACCATTTACCTAAAGAATAATTCAAATATATGAAATAAAAATTCTATATTCTACCAATTAAACTTCCATATGATATTTAATACCATTTAATTTTTCTTTAAATTTATATATTTATTGTTATTTGTAAATAATATCTATAATTATACATAACTATAGAGACTATGAAAGCACGAAACAAACCCTCAAAGAATGATGAAATTGAGCATTATATCTCATCAAAATAACGATAAATGAACATAATGATCAAAATAATATCTAAAATATATAAATAATATGTTCTAAATTAGGTAATTAATGGATATAAAATTATTTTCTAAGATATTTAGTGAAAATGGAGAACACTTTTGAATATATGGTAAGGGTTTCTCATCCCACTTTTACATTTGTGAGATATACTTCCAATTTTGATTCATCATATCATAAATATAATTATATTAACATTATAAACTGTTTTATATGATACTTAATAATTTTATAGGGAAAAAGATTCGACTTATTTGAATTCTGTAAGGGATTTATAAACTCAATTTCCATTTATTATGGTAGACTTGTACATCACAGATTATGTTGTGATATCATTATAGGGACATGATTTGATTTCATCTCATGTTGAATTTATACATTTTTTTGTGTATTTACAGTGGATAAACATAGTATATTAATTTTATTAAGGCTTGCATCAATGATATGTTCTTTGGAATGGATTTCATCTTAATTTTCATTCATTAAGGCCTATTTTGATCTTACAAGCATATAATATTTTATAATGCATACATAATTACCAATTGAAATTTTATATCAAGAATATAGTTATTATCAAGATTTTTAATGTTTATTAAATGTTATTATTTCAAGGGGCATATGATTCGACTGATTACAAAGTGATAAGGTTAAATTTCACAATCTCTTTCAATATTGTATATGTTGAAGACTCCGCTAAGGAATATTTATCATACATGTCCAAATGTCGTAAAAAATCAAAAAGTTTTTTTAAATTGTAATAATTTTATTTTTAAAATTACTTATATCCATTATTTGTTTTTGTAAAATTTATAAGGAAAAATTTCCTTGTTTTTTAAATAATGTACATTATTGATGTCTCATTCGAAAATAAGAAGATAACATTATTTTACTGATATGAAATGAATGGTATTTCCTTCCAACATGATAGACTATTTTATGGAAGAATGTGTTATAATTTTACTAGATTATTTTCAAATAAAGTTAAATTTTTATAACATGCATAGCTTTTAGATTCATAGAATTTAATTTATATGCACAAAGGGGAATTATCTATAAAAGCGATTTTAATAATATATAAAAATATTTTCAGATATGTAAAAATCCACTGATTAGAATTATGTTGATAATGTACACTAATTATTACATTCATATAATTTATTTGGATGGTTTATGATCTTCTTAACTACGTAAGTAATGATATCAATTTGACTAGTTCTTCACATATGAATAGTTATTGATTTTGTTAAGGCGGTTTGATTTATTTGTATTATTATGTAAAAATCATATTGTAATTAAAATATGATCGATGTGACCTCAAATATCCCCCATATGATTCAATATGTTTAAGGAGAAAACCCGTGATTAGGTTCGGGTAGATTCCTTATTCTTTTATATTCATATGCCTTAGATGATGCCTTGATGGTTTATTTCAGATATATGGAATTAATCATTCCACCATTATGAATTCACATTTTAATTTTCCATGTGATTATTTGATTATTATAATATATAATATTATGTTTCATTCACTTGTAGTTATTTACATGGAATTAATTGATCATCATTTTTCCATCTATATTCATTAGGACTACTATTTTATAATATAACTTCCGATATTGAGCTGTATCAAAGCATTTGAGTTTACCTATTTCTTATGTTTTATTTTTTCACTAGATACTAGGAAGTGTTTAGGATTTTATATGTAGGGATTTTTAATGAAAATAATGGTTTTCCAAAATAAAATTCTTTTTCTACTATATGTTTTAAATGTAAAATGAATTTGAATGATGTATCTAGTTTATCAAAACTACTATACTATTTGGTCCTTCTGAATATGATCCCTTAAAAATTATTCTAGTGTAAAATTGTGACAATAATCCTTGGGAAACTAGTGTCAATGACATTATTGGGTAACTAGATAGAAATCTGATGATATTGGTAAAACACTAGTCTCAAAATAAATCATGTACATTTTTAGGGAGAATATCTTACCCACTATTGGAGTTTTTCTGCCTTGTGATCTTGTATATAAAGTTATACTTGTCTCATGTTCATATCATGTATTTTCTTCTACCACATTTCTAATCATAACATGATCTAATCATACTCTATTAATTATGTTACTCTCTCATGTGGTTAATCATATGAATTTATATTATGATATAATTTAATACCATTTACTTGTATGATATGTTTCGTTATCATGTTTATTCACTTAATGTTCTTTTGGGATCACCCATTTTTTCTATTTGTCCCCAGGTCATCCCAGGTAGTTATGAGAGCTCAAAAAGAATATAAAGGACATTATAGATAATAAAATAATAATTTTATTTTTTTGTTCAATTTTAATATATTATGAACCTTGTAATGAAATGAACCTTCGCCTCTATGATCATTATTTTCTATTAATGGTTATATTTTTTTAAATTAACTAAATATTTATTCTGTAAAAGGATTTTATAAGGATATTTGGTATCATTTGACTTGTTTTGTTAGAAATTATAAATTAGGATGATAATACATTCTTATGTACCATAGAGATAAGTCTTTGGATATATCTACAGATATTCAAATATCCTAGAATATATATGAATGATAGAGTATGTGGTTTCAAGCTAATTACATCTCTATTGGGATATTGTAGGTGGATGTGGATTTGAAAAATATTTAACCAGTGGTAATAACATAAAAATGGGGTATTACACTCGACTCTATGACCACATGGTCTGTGAAAAAGACCATGTCTACACACCTAGTGTTTCACTCTTACTGTATATTCTTTGGTTATTCATAGAACACTTTATAATCCATTTTTAGTACATGAATAAATTGTTATTTTGGATTACCTAGTTGAAGAAATTACTATGTATGACATATATTGAAACCTATAGACTCACAGTTTATGATATAAATTCTATTTATGCGTTATTCTATATGATTTTATAAGTTTTTGCATTTATATTATAGTATTCTATAATTTATTAATGGATGTAAATAAGATAAATCCAGAAAATAACTAACATTATAAGAGATATGGTAATTTATCTATTGATATGATATCCCTTATAGATAGTGAATCTAAGAACATATATATTACTTTTTTAGTTATATCATGTCATAAATAATAAATTAGATCACGTGGGAAAAACTCCTCTCTCTAATAAGGAGAAATTTTTAGATGATAGTTATATATGACGAAGGACTCTTTACTTTTTTATATTATGATACCCTCTTCATAGAAAAAATTATTTTTTACATTGAGATGATATTATCATTCTTCTAATTCTTAGATAAAGAGAATGATGAGTTGGATTTTTATCATAACAAGGGATAAAATAATCAGTGCTTGATACTAATCAAGAGAATAATGTCCATAGAGGATATTAGTTTCATTAAATAGGGAGACTTCAAGAAAATAAATTTCAATAATATTTTCCCCAAATCCTACATCATTAAATGTAATGGTATTTCCTCTGTCTAAAGGAAAATTAATGTGATCCCATTGGTGAGTAGAGGAAAATGTTACATTGACTTCATGGAAGGCCTTAATCTTTTTCTTCAATAGAAAAGTAATATGGACATATTGATTTTTTATTTGAACACAATTCTATTAAAATCATTTCTCATTGGGTACATCGATAGTTATGATGAATTTTTTTGTTGGTCCATCAGTGTTTTAATAGATATTTCGTATTCTTAGTGGTCATCTAGGATGGGAGTAAAATAATGTAAATGGATATTTCATCAAGTGTATCAACAGATAAATCCAATGGAGAAAAGATTTCCAAGAATCCCAATTTTCAAAACTATAGGAATAATAATCAAATAAATTTCATGATTGGAACTATGATATATTTCAAATGTGAAAAGGAGTGGAATTAAGAAAAAATTTACTAAAGGGAAATTATGAAACCCTAAAATGTGGAATAATAAATGATGTTTCATATCCACAATTAACATGTGTTATAGCGGTTTAATTGAATGGAACATGGTTATTATGAATGAAAATTTTCTATGTAAAGGGTCTATAGATACAATCCACTATAATATGCTCTATGAACTACAGAGAATGTATGATAATATAATATCGCTATTGTTCATAAGGATCCTGACAATAATCTGGTTATAGGTTTTCTAATTAATTATTCAATAATTTTATCTCTACTTCTAATTCCAAATTATATAAGTATTCATATAAATATTTAAAAACCATCATAAAAACAATGCTTGATTTATCACATTGTGTAAAAATTGGAACAATTTTTTCATCCCAGGAATATAACTCCTTCATGTTAATGTTTGTTGACTGAATACTCCATGATATCCTTTCTTACATACTCCAATGGAGTCTTATACTATTTTTTAAAGGATTGGATGCACTAAAATAAATAAAATATCAACTTTTGATAATGGTATATCACTCTCAATGTCCTTTTTCATCCTTTGATTCAATACATGTATAATATAGGGGTTGAATCTCCCTGGAAATTTTCATTTTAAGAATGGATATTATATGTGTATGTTAAATAGTCTCTCTGATGTGATAGATAAAAATGAGATAATCATTTTTGAAGACATTCACAATGAAATGGATTATACTAATTTTTTCATTATTGAGTTTACTGGTCTTCCTCTTGACAAAGTGGTTTTGTTCTCAATCAAACATAAACTTTATATTTTTTAATAATAAAGTCACGTTAAAAAAGGAATCTGTTGAGTGGGATGAGATGATAATGAGGTTACAATATAATATATTAAATTGATTAATCTTCTAGTGATCTTCACTGTGTTGTTTGCAGGTGATCCTCATCAAGGATAATGATGGGGTAATGAACCTCTACATTTATGATAATCTTATCCACCAAATCCAAAAAAAACCCAATATTATCACCTTCCATGATTTGATGAATTGTTTGATAAAATGTTTGGTTCTTATTATTTCCATAAGGTGATAATTCTCTCAGGATTCATCCATTTAACGATAAATACGGATTATATTCCCAATAATTCCTTCTATACAAGGTAAGGACACTATGCGTCCATAGATATTTCTTTCGTACTTGCTGAAGATCTAGAAACCATCATGTAGATAATGAATTGATTTATTAGTGATTACCTCATAAAATTTTTATACACTTTACATATGATATTCTGTTATACTTTGAAATCCCGTAAAATAAATAATGGCCTTTTAATTCAATGAAAAATGATTTTCAAAAATAAAATATTTATGAATTGTAGAAAAAATGTACTATGATAAATGATTTTCAAAAAGAAAAGAGGGGAATTTGAATTCTATGATAAATGATTTTCACTAGTGAAGGGATATCTATATACCATTCTAAGAATATGGAAATTGGGGATTGAACTAGATGATATTCTATAATAGATACCTATAATATCATTGGACTCGATGCGTATATCCATTAATTTGTGTGAAACTTATCGTTGTTGTAAAACCCACAATATGATCTAACATGTAAATGAGTGTTTTTATCCTATACTAGTGAATTTAATGAAATCATTATGGAGTTGAAACATACGATTTCCACTACACCAATCCTAACCTTTATCTTATGTAGTGATCTTTTTAATGTATAAATTAAAGATTTAAATAATGGATTGGTATGTGTTCTAATAAAAAAGTATGAGATAGTATACACCACAATGGAAGTTGAAATATCGGTAGATGAACTATCTTTCACGTGAAATAGAGTTAGAGGCAGTGATAAATTCATTTAAAATATAGGGATATTATATCTATGGGGATATGTTTAAAATATATTTTTATTATTAGAGCTTAAAACATATATTCACATAGAAAGAGATTATACGTGCCATTAATGATAGTTAGATATAACAAAGGATGATAATTTCTAAATCCAGTATCATCCTAGGATGTATAATAATGTGAAGGATTCACTATCATGAAATAATCTTTAAAATTTATCAATGAAGATAATTGGGAAAGGTCAAATATTCCTATACATGAAAAGGATGCACATGGGAATCATGATGGAAAGAACATCATCATTCCATTTTAAAATGATCCATCAACCATCCCTTATGGAATAGTTAAAGGATGATCAATGAGATGATTTTTTAATATAGAATAATATAGATGCAATAATAAAATGTAAATTATCAGAGTTTAAATGATTATTATGTATTATTTGAACGATTTGGGTCAAAACTCTATATACTAAATAATTTGAGATACAAAAGGAGAAGATGAATGATGTGTATTGGACATCCTTCCCCATCCACTTAGTTGGCACAAACATGAATCTAGATCATAGGTATAACTATTTGTTGGACAATATGAAGAAAGAGATCAAGAAATATACATTAATTAGTCCAGGCTGACATAAGGTTACTATGAAAGGAAGAATTCTAAAGGGATAATACAATAACTACACATACCAACATGTAAATGTGAAAATATTTTTATGGAAATTGTAATTTTTCTATAAAGGAATATAAAGGATATAATTCCATATGGGTTATGGTGGATCATATAACAAGGAACACTCCCTTAATTTCAATTCAGAATAAATTATCACTCGATAAAACATCAACGGATATAAATCCCAGAGTTGTTGAGGAAATATGGAACTCAACATTAAATTATATCTGACTAAGATATGATATTTACCTCCATGTTCAAGAATATAATCTAACATTATATAAATAATTTTATTAGATTTAGTGGAGATTATCACAAAAAATGTGGTGTAAAATATTATTATACTATTCAAACATTGGAATATTAATTTTGTGAATGTTTAATAGACATTGATGGAGGATACGATCAACATCTTATTATGGTGATGATCACATATAATAAATTATTTCACTTAAGAATAAAAATAGACCCTTAGAACCCATTTATTGGAAGGTATGTTGAAAACTTGTGTGTTTGGTTTATTTTAGTGGATGAAATATATTGGGACCTAAAATTGTTGAGCTATTAGTGTAAAAGTTTAAGAACATTTTGTAACAAATCATGACTGATCAGAGTCGACATAAATTCTATACTGAGAACCATCATAGATTTTTATGTAGATGATAATTTTTTTCTCTATATATCACCTTGGAATATATTCATTCAATTTTTTATGAAGAAAAAGATCAACAACAGGTGTATCAACCCTTTGATATTCATGGTCTTAATCATGTGGTGACTTATTGGCTAGCACTCCAACCAACCCTTTCAAAACTACAACACATATTCTATATATAACTATTGAGGATGTACATATGAAATCCCTTGTATGAAATCAATTAATAGGAATTACATTTTAAATAATATTTCTCTTATGGGGGATGTCTAGGAGGATCATGGACTCTATATATAAAGGTATATGTAATAGGAAAGCGAAACATGTAAAAGTGAGATGTTGGAATCATAAATATTAATAGGAAACCATACGAACTAGAGGAATATAGGAAGAAGAATTAATATCACCATTTTTATATTTATTTTTAATATTAAATTTCTAGGGATAAATTATTTTAGACGGTAATATCAACCACACTGTGTTTTTACAAAGGAAACCAATAATTGATTGTATATATGACACACATCAAAAAGAAATAACAAACCATAATTATTTATGATTGTAAATATAGGGATGATAAATTGTTACATACGAGTATTATCAAACAATTTTTGAAATATATATAAATTTAATATTATATATAAATTTATTGATAATGTTTTCAAATATAAGAACATGATTTTTATTAAATACATTTTATTCATAAAAAATATGTTACCTAAAATAATAATTTCTCTATATTTTTTGAAATACATTTCAATTTATTTATGAAACATTGGAAAAATTTTATTTTATATATTGAAGATAACTTTTGATATCACCGTATCAAAATTGACTTAACGTAAATTTTTTAAATGTTTCTAAAATGGTTAATTTTTTAGTTAATTGTTAAAATTAACAATTTATCATATATTTACATTCATTTCCATTAAATCGAAAAATTAAGAAACTCTAAAATATTGTGTATTCGGTATTAATGTTTGATATAATTTTTTTTTACAATTATATAATTTATTTCATTTTAAATGTACACTTTCATGATTTATTTACAAGATTTATTTTTTTCCTAAAAATGAGGTTTTCTGAAAAAATTATTTATGTGCATTATGTCAATTAATTTAAATTAATTAAAAAACCCTTCTAAATAATTATTTAAATTATATTAAAAAAATAAATATATATTTAAATTTATTTAGATTTATATAATTATTATTGGACATATAACTTATTTTATATCATGATAATCTTGTCTAATACATTTTTTAAGAAACTATTTTTTTTCAACATGTTTTGCAATTTTAAATATAAATTATTTTTTCCACTTATAGGAATTGAAGTTTATTAAAATTATTAAATATTTTGAATCAAAATATTAAATATTATATAATAATATCAACCTCTTTTTTTCATAAATAATAGTAAAAATAGTAAAAATCTATTACAAGAGATAATGTTAAAACCAACTTATCGGGTCTTCGAGTAAAGCATTAATGTGTGTAACATATTTTTTTTATTTTATTAATGGTGTATGTTTATTTGTCCAACATAAATTCTACACTCTGATATTTTTCAATTTATGGTCAGTATTTCATGAGATATACTACACATTGTAGAATTATTTTTTGTACATACAAAAATGTCACACATTCTCAATTGTAATGGTAAACCAAATCTCCTATTCCAATTACATATCTCAAACCATATGGTTCTCCCATGACATACCCATATCCCTTCCTTGTATCCAAATATATTTTATTCAATCCTTTTCTTAACTAGATAAACCCAAAAGGAAGGATTTTTGTGAAAACATAAGGTGGTGTTTCAAAGAAGAGGTATCATTTAGAACATATCATTCTCTTTAATTTCATACTCAATATCCTTAAAATCATATTCAAATATGATAATGTAATAACATAAGTATATATAAAATATTGATATTTTAATATGTCAATTTTAAAACAATGATCCATATACACTTCTATTAAATTGTAGACAAACCATTGATCCTGTATAGTGCAATCTACTATCTTGAGAACAGATCTGATTCATTTTACATCTCAAACTCTCACGGATATTAATAATGACAGATTTATTGTATATATATGATACTAATGAAAAAATAATCATTATTATAATTTAATATATCAACTAATTTCTTTTTATACAGTTCTTTTAAAAATGCTAACATCGTTCGTGTGTATAGTGAACTATAGCCTCACAGAGCCATGTGATTCATTTTTTATTACTACATAACATGAATGGAATATTTGTTTTTTTAATAATATAATATAATATATATGATACAATTATAATTTTAAGAATATTAAATAACACTTAATTGTTTTCCATCATGGTCATTGAATATTTTGAACGTTCATCAAGCATGTGTATGACCTACTATCTACATTATTTTACAATACTTCATTATTCAAAAAAAAAATTAATTATTGGTTTTAAATGTATAATTATATTATTAAAGTTATAGATATTTCATGATTATTTCTATTAATAAAATAAAATACAAATCACCTTGACCATTTACAACTCACAAAATTGATTTTGGGTATATGAGTCTAATTTTGTCAAAATGTCCAATATGAACCTAAATGATTAAGTATTCCAGTATTAAATTATTTTAAAAAGATAAATTGAATAATTAAATTAAAAAATGTTCAAAAGAAAATAAATAATTAACAATAGTTTTATATAATGATTTTAATTAAAGGACGTAATAAATTAGGCTCGATGTAAGGGAAAAATCTAGACCACCCTTCCATATGGTGTATGACCATTCTCTTGTTATCCCACCCTTTTTATCATGTTATTATAATTCTTCATATTAATAACATTATTTATATTTAATGTTATTTAATCAATATGAATTATATATATATGTCTCTCACATATATACCTATCTTATTCTCCCTTTTTTGATGTGGTAGTACATTTCTTATGTTCACTTAAATAGTGACTTTATTTTAAAATTTATTTTGATTATGGTATGAGTAAAGATCATGACACCCATTTAATTTCCCATGGTAATTATTATTTTAATTCCTCATTATTTATTTCCTTTTTATGGAACAAATAAATCATCAACATATTAAGACGTGTGCACCCAGAAAATTATCTAATGCATTTAAAAATGAATTATTCTCATGAGACATGTTGCATGGGATTAGAGGGGTATAAATAATAGAATATGGTTATTTTTCATCCTTGTATATTATGTATTCTGTTAAACATGAATCATATTTTTTACACGGTCTTTGTTACTTCTACATTTCTTATCCTTCCTTAATATTATGATACGATGTTAATTATGAAATACTTATATGTGAATACTAACAAACCTTCAATTTTATGTTTTCATGTTGTATCCAACACTCACATGTTTTTTTTCATATCATTTTTAT
Organism: Viscum album; assembly: GCA_963277665.1. Taxonomy (NCBI): domain Eukaryota; kingdom Viridiplantae; phylum Streptophyta; class Magnoliopsida; order Santalales; family Viscaceae; genus Viscum; species Viscum album. The sequence goes on along the minus strand of OY728125.1, from coordinate 550,603,622 downwards.
TTCCATATTCAGATTTTTAGCTCTCCCACTTCATCTATGTTTTCTCATGATTATCCAAGAACGTTCGAGGATATCAAATTGTTTTATGATTTTATTATGTAGAATGAAATATTGATGAAATTTTTAGTTACCTTTTAATGTATTATGAACCTAATATTCTAATGACACATAGATTATTTTATCCATGTTGTTTATTAATTTGTATTCACATTAAAAATAATGAAATAATATATATAAATGCCTTGGGTCTGTATAAAGGATAGAAAAAAATGTCCTGTTTTGGAAATAGATAATTTTATGAGGGAATGTAGGTCTTTAGACTATAGTGAAATAAAGTCTAATTTGATTTTGGTGATCCTCCGCCATGTTGTGGTGTTTCTTAATTTATATTTTTTAACAAAAACATTGACTTGTTATTCATGCGTATGGATTTATGGTTATTGAGTAAATCTCAGAGGGTCATAATGATGTGGATTTTAACACTAGTTGGACTTGTCATTATCAACTATTATGCATTCATTTTTCAATCCCAATATATTTTTGGGAATAAAGATATTCTTTGAGGGTATATGGATATCAATTATTCTGTAGTTACACTCATTTTTTATTTGATCCTATATTTTTTGTCATCATTAGTTTAATCCATTATGTGTACCATCCACATAGAACAAATTTTGTCTGTTGGGTGCAGACTTCATGGGTTATGTGGTATGTGATCTCTCTATTTCTCCAAATACCATGTGCTTATGGAGACTCAATTATAATATGTGGTAATCTATGCATAGGTATTAGTATTTGTTTCTCATTTTTTTTCTCATTCCTTTTATTTCATTTATTCTTGATCTATTTTTAAGTGAATATAGGTGGGAGGTATGTGGTTTTGTCTCTTGCCTATGATTGGGGAAGTGTATAAGCTCTATTTTCCCACATTGTTTTCTATAATATGATTATAATGATCCATAATAATATTTATATGTGTGTGTAAATGGTACTTTTTTAAATTATGTTTCCCCCCAATTTTTATTCTAAAAATGATTTTTCAATGTAATAGAAAATGGTTTATGGAATTGGTTTTCAAAGCATGCATTTTTCAGAAAACGTTTTCTAGAAATTGTTTTTTAAAAATTTATGAGACATTTTGAAAAACAATATAGCCCATAGTACACTTGGGTACATAGGTGGGGGTTTTACCAATGGTCATTGTATTTTTTTACATAGGTGGTACACTCATGGGGTGATCCTCTTTCCCCTAGGACCTTTTTTTCTAGGAAAATGGTATGTGGACACCATTTGAGGTTTATTCAAGGGTTGTTCCTCAATTCCCATGTCCCATTTTTTAAGGTAATTATTTTGTTTAAGAAATCATGACATGATTACAAAGGCAAGAGTTACCTTGATATCTTGTACTGATTGTAGCATTCAGGTGATATTCATTACACTTTAAGATTTTATCCTTAGTTTTGATGTGAATAAATAATGCTTTCATTGATAAAAGGATTATTTCAGAATATTCCTTCAAATCTCTAATACGGATTTTTCGGATCTATGAAAACAGTTAATGTATAATGAATATTTTTATATAAAAGAGAGCACTATTTAATCATGATATTTTTCAACATCTAGAGAATATTTTGATTATTTGACAGTGAATCTCTATGAACCACTAGTTTGGGGTCCTATTGGGATTATTTTTCTCACACACTACAAACATCCTTAGCAATATGTAGATATTGTTTTCTAATATAATAATTATTATGGTGTAATATTGAAATTATGATGATTTATTTTATCTAGGAATGTTTCTCTAGCGGTGAAATAATGCGATATTTCCCACGTAACACATAGAGTATATTTATGTTATTTGGGTTGCCTTCAGTTTTGTTCTAGAACATGAACATTGGGTTTAGATAGATTATATTTTTTTCACTACTATTATTGGTTTTATGATTTGGAATATTTCTTTTCTTATTTTTCATTTCTACTTGTATTCTACTTTGTTTTTTATGCTGGGAAAATATTTCCCTTTAGTTTTTGTTGGATTATTTGGTGTTAGTTACAATCCCATATTGATTAGAAACACTATTATGTTCTTATTGAAGAATATATTAGAACCAGGATTATGGTATGTTTAGGCTAGGATGTAAAAATTTTATGTCAATAGATATTTATGTTTATGTGTTTTCCTTAGGATGCTTGGTTGACATGTAATGGAATTTTTACAATAAAGGTTTACGTGTTAGTGGATTCTTAGTTGTCTCTCATCATAAGAAGCCTAAGGTTACAATGAAATGTTGGGTTGTGTATCTAATGTATTTATTTCGGATATGCATCATTGATTTTTCAAATACTAATTTGGGGTATACATATATTGTTTCATTATAATATTGTCTCGTTATGGTTTTTATGTATAGAATTAGGCATATGAGATGTCATTTTGGGATTACATGGGAGTGTGATGTATATAATGTTCCCCAAGTGAATCCAAATATTAATCATAATATCATTATAGTAATAATTTGGGAAATTATTTCCATGGAATATAATGTGATTCTTGTTTAAAGAAAATGTATGGATGCTCAACTAGGTGATGTATGAAACAAGGATCAAGAGAAGTAATTTCAACTCCTAAGGCCCACATATGTTAGGGATTTAATGAATCCCATGAGGTGGAACACTATATAGAAACGGTTTTTAATTTATATGTCTTCCAAAAAACACCTAAACCAGTTAAGGCAAGGAAAGGAATATTTAATCATGAGGGTCCTAGAAAAAGTTTGTGAGACTCTATTATTCTGGAAAATCAGTTTTCAGAGTAGAGTAGAAGGACATTAATGAACTTTATATTCCATTAGTTTAGTCCAAGACCCATCAAAAATGATGATGTATATGGATTTACATTCATTTTAGTAGGGAGATTAAATTGTGATAGTATACACCAATTATTTCATTGTGTTGGTTATTTTTTCTCTTGATGCGGTGATGAATTAGAAGTTGAATGATCAAAAATACCAACAATGATTTAATCCTTATAGTTTATCTAATGTGTATATGGTGGATATCTCCACCAAATATTGAAATAGTTATGAAAATGATAAAGAAAGATATATATTAGGTAAGAAATTGAGAGTAAATTTAGTTTCCCTTTACACCTAATGAAAATTTCATTGGAACAAATGGGGAAAAAGAATTTGAATTATAATAGAAAAGGTGATTGATGATTCTATAAATAAAGGTCTCAATATAATCATATGAAGTCTGTAGAAGTATAAATATGACTTAATATTGGTGTGGTTTGGTAGGGAACACCCAATAATATTTTATAAAACCTCTAAAGGCATGTAATGCTTGCAGTCATTAAGGTCATTGGTAGAGATTCTTACATGATATATAAATGCCTATATAGGGTTGGAGATCATTAAATCAAAATGGAAGTGTGGCATATTATGATGATTCCAATTCAACAAATATCCATGTATTGGAAGCTGATGTGAATTAGTTTAACGTATTGAAGTATCTACAAGTATAAGTTAATGTGGGCCCAACAACAATGAGTAGTATCATTTTTTCATATTCTATAGAAACTATATTGTTCGATATAGGTGCCTCAAAATTAGTTAAATCAAAAAAATCTATTGATGGTTCCTAGCCACCTAATAAGAACATGTATTACATTATGGATCTAGTGATGAATCATCAATAGAGAACAGTTTTGGGGATTCATTATTTTTCTTGTTCACTTTCATTTTATATTGTTATGTTCGTTTGGATATTTTTAGTTATTGGTCTGGATTTTTTCAAAAACGTAATTTGGATGGATTGGAAGGTTTCTCAATAAGATGATATTAATTATTATCATCATTATTCATCATACCTTTTGGTCTATGGGTTGTAATAAGTGTATTATTGACAGTAGGATCTGATTTCCATTCATAAAGAACATTCACACCTAGATATTAGGAATCTATTGTATATTGAATCAACTGATCCTAATGAAATATCATCACATGTTGACCTTCTCATGGTTGATTGATATTTTCATGATGTTTTAAAAGTCAACATCTACTTTATTTCTATATAAAAGGATGTTTAGATTCCATTGATCATGTTCCTAGTACGCAATAAATTTATTTTCTATACTATCATATATAACATGATCAGTTTAAAGTGCTTCATATATTATTGGAAGACAATTAGAGAAGGTACTTTTTTCTAATTTATTCATCATGGGTGATCTGTGTGTTCTATTATAACAAATATGATAACTCTCTTCATCTCATTCTAGATTATTTAATGATTAAAAATTTAATTTTTAATAATACATGTCTTTTCCACTTATATATGAACTGTTTGATCTGTTAAAGGTGGAAAGGTTTGCTTTTGAACATACAAATTTGGTCAAGTTATAATATTCTTATAGTTAAGGAGTTCGATACCTCAAATAAAACATTCAGAAGTAGGTATGGAAACTATGAATTTCTTGTGATGTTTATTTCTATAAATAACTTTCATATAGTGTTTCTGGATTTGGTAAACCTAATATTCCTCTAATTTATATATTCTATGGTTGTGTTATTCTTGGATTTTATCCCAATATATTCATGATACACTTAATAGCATGATTACTAACTCAATTATGGATTTAAAATTGTGATTTATCAATAAACTTTATACAAAATTATCTAAATGATATTCATGTATCTGAGAGTAGATGAATTAGGGACTCTTGATTTTAATCAAGGATTCTCTAGAAAGTCGATGGTTTTATTATTCTAGGATGAACCAATTTTTTTTGTTAGGATAGTGTTATTCTTAATCCTATTTTTTTATTAAAGATAGTACACAAAAAAATATAAAATTTTGAATCATCATTTACTAACCTTAAATTGAATGGATTGAAATTATCATGAAAAACAATGTGGTATTTATCTTTTTGTGAGTTGAAGCAATGCCTTAAATTATCTCATATTCTGATCTCTGAAAAAAATAGTGATAGATATATAGTATTCTGCGATACTTCTAGCACTGGAAAAGTTTGTCTAATTATAAAGGATGATAATGTTTTCATATATAATTTTCACTATCTTTGGCTTCATGAGATCAAATATACTATTCAAGAGATAGATGCTTCCACATTTATTCATTCAATTCATTTTTTAGAGATTATATTTTAATAATGGGGTTTATAGTCTATTCTAACCACATTTTCTAAAGTTATATATTTTTTTCTGAATAATCTAATCCCATGGAAGAAGGAATGTGTGGAGTACCTTTTGAGGATTGACATTAACATCACCTGCATTGCTAGGTTGGTGGAATTTTGTGGAAATGCTCACTATAGGAAATTTTCTTCCCATTATGTCTTCAATGAAATTGAGGATTGACTTGTATGTGGATTTTTAGAAGGATGTATCTAAATTCATTTGATGATGATTTATGTGTGGTACTTACCAATATTGATTTTTATTCATATCTTCTTGAGATTAATAAATATGGTTAACAGTAGGATGATGAGTTCAATGGAATTAGGGAATCAATATTTTTTTGGGAGACCATTACCGGTTTGTCTCTCTCCTATACTAGGGTAATTATATTATATAATCTATTTATCATCCCTATATCTGTTTAAAATTTGGTGATCCATGATGTTTCTAATTTGTCTTGTTTCATGCATCCTAACATAATAATGATGTATTAGGACATGTTGCATCATTTTTTTGGTCAGTTATAATTCACAGAATTTTGTATAATTTATCATTAGTAAATCTGATTAGTAAATTAATATATATAACCAAAAGATTCTCTAATAATGTCTTGAAAAAGTAAAACAATGGTTTGGGGAATCAATGGACTCTAGAGTGGGATTACCATGGGCCACCCAAGGAAATAATGCCTTCTAGGTGGATATTTATTGGATTATTAAATCAAATTATATTATTCTAATTAGGAAAACCACCATGGATTGTGATATGTGTATTTTATTCTTGTGGGAAACTATGCGGTTTCATACGATTCCCCCTACTGTTGTTTCTGATGAGGTTTACTGTTATACATACCAATTCCAAAATGTAATATAAGTTTTAATGGGGAATCATTTTTGGTTTATTAAAGTCTATATACAATAGATATACTGTTATACATATGGTGATATTCCGAATGTGGATGATATGCTTCCTACCTAGGTCTTGGATTTTGAAGAAAGTAGGGATAGTCATCTAAAACATTTTTGGTTCTCTTATAATTATTGTTTCCAGTCATCTATAATTATGTATCCTTTTATGGTGTTGTATGGAATCCCACTCAAGTTATTTCATTATTTGTTAATTTTGGGTGTGGCCTCTCTTATGGGAACCAGTATCGTTATGGTGGAATCTACGAGGACTCTAGTTATATATCGGGGCATTGTTATATCCCAAATTTTAAAAACAAAACAATTTTGATCAATGAACCTATCCATTGATGTTCTCTATTGATGATTTTTTTTCATTAAAATTTCCCCTTAGTTTTGACACAATTAATTAGGGAGATAGAGACTTTTGGTTATATTATATGTTTATCTATTTTTATCACTATTAGAATTTGGACAGTTTCTTGTTCATTGTAATTTTGATCTCAATTTATGGATATCAATGACATTAACTCAACATTTCTGTTTAGGATGTGTCATATAAACTGTTCTGATGTTTTTAACTGGGAGGCGATATAGGTGGAAAAGACATATTAGTTATGGAGTATTCAATAGATATTATTGACTCCGAGATGATTGTTCAACATGTGAATTCTATTCTATTTATCAATGTATTGTGGATACATGTATAATATTTAGATGAGATATAAGATAATTATCATTGACGTGGGATGAAATTCCTTATCATGTTATGGATCATGCTTCTTCAATATCACTTATGTGTATATAGAGTACCAAAGTGTGTAGGATATAACATCCTGCATTGAGAATGTTATTTCTGAGATTTTATATTGTTATATCCGTTTTCTATATGTGTTGGTTAGTGTTAGTTTATTTTTGAATGGAATTATTTTCCCATTGCAATATCATTTTGACCATGCCCAATCCCAACTCTTTTTTCTCCTAGGTATCATCTGTAAAAAATTGGAAGATCCAATGTGCCTAATGTCACATGAGTTCAAGGACATTTAATTTTTATTGTAACCTAATGTGCACATAAGAATAGGTTAATATTAGTTGGATGTGATTAGAATATATATTTAAAATTCCATAAAACATACTTACTTTTTGGGATTAGTAAAGTGGTGGTGTGGGATTGATCTCTCAGGGACCACTGGCAGGTCAGCAACTAACTGAGAAAAAACATTTTAAGTGATTTCTCATGACCAATCATTAGTTTTTTTAAAAAATCTATGAAATTCAGATTTGATTATGATATAAAAATAGTGGGTTGAGGTTAATTTCTGGGATATTCACATAATATAATCCTATATTTAGATTAGGATTATCCTATAACATAAACTGTGAAGAGCTGAAATATTCACCAACTATTTCTTATCAAACCAATTCATTTTATGCATGATGAAACTGTCTCTTGATAAGGATAGAGCTAATGATCTTGCTGTATTTCACTTATATTATATGAAAATTGCATCATATAAAAATTATCTTCCTCCATCTTAACTCCAATTAGGATAGTTTTGTACAATTTCCCATACAGTGGTCAATGTTTTTCAAAATAATATGATGAAAAATTATTATTAACAAAAATTACTAGATATATTGTTATCAAGGATCATCATATTCATATATTTGGGTCAGAACCTCCAATAATATAGACCCCTCACCCTGGGTGGATTAGCAAAACATTTTCGTGGTTATCAAAAGAAAGTAAATATGAAAAATGACTCATATAATAATGTAAAACTTCATAAATAAGAAATATGAGATTACTAAAATTAAGAATAAATATCATAAAATTATTATCATTGTAAATCCAATCAAAAACTGACTATACATATGGAAAGTACGACAGACGTTGAATGCATTGATGAAGAACAATAGTCAGTATTGAAAAATTATTTTTGATGGAAAAAAGAATCATAAAATATGAAAAATTGGTGTGTAATAGGTTTATATTAACAAAATACATAACATGTTTTATCATAACACTTCACGAAATAAATTAAAATGGGTTTTGAATGAAAAAAGATTAAAGGAAAATAATAAATTGATGAAAATGAAAGAAAAAGTTGGTGTATTTCTCCTTATATATACAACGGAGCTCTCAAATACTAATAAGATATAAAATTACATGATGTGTAATTCCTCAACATTGTATACTAACTTATCAATGGGGATTATGATATTTGAAATCAACATGTCGTGTAATGAGTGCACACGTCATGTACTGGCTTCATGTCCTAGGAAGGCTTCATAGGAATGTGTATAGCCTTGCAAGCATGTTGTGAATAGGGTTAACACATTTTTTATATGATACATGGTAGGTTAATCTCATTGATTAAAAATTTTCATCATTTCTTTATTCTTGTAAAATATTTCTAATTTCTGTGAAAATGGAATGATACAGAATCCATTGTAAAATAAATCATGAATAAAACATAAATAATTGTATCCAAAATGAATATATTATTTCACCCTTTCAAATTCCCACACACTTTAGCAATTTATCATCCTCAATAAATAAATATTTAAATTGGGATTTTAGAAGGAACATTTCATAAAATATGAATCAGTCATTGAAACCTAATAAATAAACTAACTTTCCTCAAGAAAAATCCAGTCCTCTAGAATCAATCCTATAGAGAAAATCATCCAAGCCTCACAATTCTGGTCTTTTACCAAATTATTTATTCTTTTAATTAGAATTAAATAAATATTTCTTTAATAATATTCTTATATTTTATCATACACCATAATAAAACTTCTCTCATCAGTTATGGTATAAAATTAAATGGTATTTATAATAATACCATGAATACATGTTCATATGTATAAACCAGAATATGTTATAATCTCATAAATTTTTAATGAAAAAAAAATCATTCATGTGTTATTATGTAGAAAGTGTTCCAATGACTCTGTGGAAGAGGGCATGTGTATAGAATGTAAAAATAAAGCACAAAATGATGTTAAGTTCTAAATTATAATTCATGAATGTTGTGAACTATATAATGATGTAACAACTCATGGCAAAAGTGTGTATCTGTTATACAACTAAGTCTATGTCCATGATTATATCAATTAATAATTAAAATAGTACCATTTCAATTATTTGTTCCTTTTTTCCTTAAAATTCTTATTCAGACTTGTTCTCACATCCATCCCCTAAACATGTATGACCCCTTATAGGAATCATCATTATGTTAAGGGTGCTTTTTTACTTACCTAATACATAAACATAATATATTTTTCATTTCCTTTCTATAATTATTTTTTATTTCAATAGAACATGGTAGGCCTAAAAATTTCCAAAAGTAATCATGGACTACATCATATTAGTCTGGTGAATGTTCCACATTACATCTCCTCGATAATAACAGCCAATGTCCATCAATAGTGAAAATTCCCCAATAATTAGTGAAAGTATAATTATGCATTGTATCAAGAGAATGGTGGGAAGGGATAAATTTATTTAAATAGCTATATCATAATAAGTTTATTCATGGATAACAATTATAAAGATGTAATAATGTATACTGGGGTCTCAAGAAACTTATAAATGAGAAGGTTTCTTAAATCATATTTAATCTATAATTGTTCATCTACAACCTCAATAATATCTTAATTCAGGTTAGGATATGTTTACATTCCCACAATATCTGTCAATAAATATTCCCAAAAATTATTATGAAATTGGGGGTGTAAATTCATCTCAATATTGCGATTTAACTAAAGTAACATGAAATCACTCATGGTATAATATACACGAATAAGCCAGTAAAAATAAATTATAAGGATAGAGAATAAGAATTAAATTACTAAACTCATAAATCATGATAAAATTTATCAATATGATTAAAAATAAGTTTCAACAATATCCAATCTATTACTGTCTTTTATTTAAATTGTTAAAATGTGATTTTAGGTTTAATAACTGTTTTAGTGAAAAATTTCATCTCAAATAGATTAAAAAACAAACAATCTACCTGTATCAATAGTTATTATCATAAATGACTCTCTAATATATAAAATATTATAGTTTTTGTATTATTATTTTAACACATCATGGGAGATATATATATATATATTAAAATAAAAACTGATAGGGACATTTTAATTGAAATTTTGGAATCGAGAACTCTGTGTAGTGAATTTTATTCCATAGAGACTCTTGTTGGATTTTTAGTGTAATTTATATGATATGAAAAATATGCTAGACATAAAAAAACTACAATAAAAAATTATCCATAGGTGTAAAAATTTAGAGTAAAAGAAAAATTAGGATTTTCTAGTAAAAAAATGAAAAATATACTTAGTTAAATAAAGTAATGACATGTAATAGAGATGAGGATAACCTAAGAACAAGAATAATAAAAAAATTGTATGTAATATCCGAAACAGATAAAGAAATAATGAAAACAAAAAAATATCAATCAGAGACCATTACACCGAACAATAACATCACCACCTAGAAGGATTGATAAAAATGTATCATGCAGTTTGGTCCAATGGATATGAATCTTGTGGACTCCATGTTGAAATAGTTGTGGTTTTATGGAGTTTACAAAGACACATGGAATGCTTTTCCACCAAAAGATTTATCCATGAATAAATCTCATGGTCATTTAAAATCATCTATGCTCTTCACAGTTGGAATCTCTAATGATCACATATCTCAAGTGATAACTCCTCATGATGAAAATCGAAGTTAGGAATATGTTGATATATCTGATGTTGGAGTGTTGATGGTTGCATGATATGATTATTAATAACCAAAGATTTGGTAGAAGATCTATACATGGATGATGTAATATAGTAATAGACTAACAATAATTCTTCTATTAAAAAGGAAAAAAATTTAACCCATATATATATATAGAGTAATGACACATCAATGATAAATTGAAAACTATAATTACCAAAAAAAATATCTCCCAAAGAGAATGTAAAAAAGGGAGTGGATCAGGAAATATCTATGAATTAAAACCAAATTCATCTAGGTCCTCATTATTTTTCCCCTCCTGAATATAATATGTATACATCTATCATTCCCTAATGATATTATCAATGGTGAAAGGGGCTTGTGGATCAACTAAAGTGGTGGGAGTCATTGTTGGGGAAGTGATGTTAGTGAATGGTGTATGTGATGTGCTGATCATGGTTTCGGTCACGTGTCTACAACCATGGTCAATGAATGGAACCTCAAAATACGGTGGGATGTATGATACCTTTCCCCACTGGGCCAACTCGATAATAAATTTATTTTGGTCTTCTTGGTTAGTGAGATTTAAGGGTAGGTCATCCATGATGTTGTAGGTGGGAGGGATTGAGGAATAGAGAGTTTTTATAGTGGGAATTGTATGGAATGTTGATTATGGTGTCATTGAAGTGAGAAAGTAAATCTCTTTATATATAATTAATACATGGTATGAAATATGGTTCAGGATATTGATAGTATGTTGGATTGTGGGCCTGAAATCCACAAGGATGGATGAGAAGGGTGATAGGGTGGGAAAGGTAGTCATAGATGCATATGGGGTATGAGTGGGGGAAGGGTAGATATGTGATGTCTAAAAGATTGGTTAAGGTTAGTTGAGGTATGGTGTGAGATAGAGGTAGATGGAACCGAGGTAGGGATGGGGGAGAGGATGGGGTATGATAAGGGGAGGATGATACAATGTCTATTGGATGGGAAGGGAGGAGTGGTCAGTGGCATTGTGTGAGGGAGATCTATTGAGGGGAGGAGTGATGTTCATGTAGGAGAAGAAGATTTTGATGGGGATTAATCATAGGTTCCACTTTATTAAAACTACTCACAACATTATGACACCATGTATTGCATACATGATGTGTAAATCATGAATATGTTATATTTTCATTCACTTATCTTTTGGACTAAGGGTGTTCCTAACATAGAGATTATTTTTAATTTATTTCATCCATTTTTCTACATCCCCTTGAAGGGATTTGATCACAATTAATCAATCTAAATTCTATAAAAAAAATACTAGACCTATTAATCCTATACTGGGTTTCCCACAAGTTAAAGCATTATTTATTTTCAAGAGTATTTTTTCAATGTACAAGACATTACCATATAATTGATAACCATTGTAGATTTATTATTAAAAATAGATGGAATGAAGGGTGTTATGGACTCCCTTGTAATATGTGTAGTATAATTTTCATTCTTGTGAGCACTGGATCCCTTATAAATTGGAGGTACTTTCAAATTCCCATCTCAACTTTTCACATGATGATCATTCTTATTATGAAGATAGATGTTCTGAAAATTTAATTATTCATTTATTTTCATAGAGACCTTCTCAAAATTGAACACAAATTGTTCTTTTCCATCTCTATTGATCAATAACCTATAGTTAAAATCAATCAAAACCTTCCAATAGTGATAAATTCTATTAATAGTTTGCGGGGAAAAGAATCTCCAACTTATATATCTATAATAAATAAATTAGTTCAGGGAAATGTATTTTCCAACAATTACTATTAAATCCTGAAGAAATGTTTATCTATTCATGAATAACTAATTAGAAAGACATAATTACACCATTTTTATCTTTGAATCATTGAGACCCAACATCTTGTAAACAATAATGTGATTTAGATATATACTTTCTTTGTAAATCACGTAATACTTTTTCATAATTGTGTTTTCTTATAGTTCATGTAATTGAAAAATTTTAGGGGTATCACAATTTTATAGGCAAGAAACATTGGCCAACTATAAAGAATTCATCATTAAGAAAGGTGACTCAAAAGTCCACCGTATTTTTTTTTCTAAACAATTCTTCTTTAAATAATTTTTTATGCTGGAACATTAGAAATTTCATCTGTAAAATTAATATTGATCTTAAAAACACATAATTTGTTTTATATTTTACCACATTCATATATTTTTTCATCCAATCAGGAAAGGGTGAAGTGGGATTATATTGTGAGGGTTCTACATTAGTTTTTCCCATTTCAGTTAGATCATCAACTATCGATTTATCGGATGGTTCAATCACTTGGGTATTACCTAGACCAGCTTTAACAGATTCAGTTAAATGATTTCCCTCTACTCCATATGGTTTTGGAAAATTAAACACCTTTTCACTTCTAGAAAATATATCATTATCGTGCTTACTCATATGTTTTTTGGAATTAATATATAAAGCACTCAGTAGTCAATCAGATAACATAATAGATATTTATCCCATACTATACACAATTTATTATAGGGATGCATTGTGGTATTTCATTCCTGTGTCTAGGATTATAATCCTTTTATAATAATTTTGTATAAATGCAGTGAATAGTTTTTCAAGTTTGGTATGGGGAGGGTTATATTGTTGTTTGGTCTTAGTGGAGCTTGAGTAAATTCATTTTTTATTGTTGCATGAAATTACTAAGCTCTATGGAATAGATGTTGGAAATTATTATAATGTCAATGAGATAGAACTTGTGGTGGGATCCTCAGTGGTATAATTTTTTGGTGGTACATTTTCTCCCCTCTACTAAAAATAACGCCGGTTAAGATACTATTACTACTTCTGATTCGTTCATTGCTGAATGTTTTTCTACTGTTGATATTTATTGGGCTAAAGATACTACTGATTTTATTGATAGTAATTTTAAAAAATTAAAATCATTTAATTGATATTCCTACGATCCTACAATGTAGTCTTCTTACTGGTGTGAACCTCTATGCATCAAATTGAATTTAATTTCCTCCATAGGATCAAGAGGGGTTGTTGGTGCACATTACAGCTGAAAATTCTGAAACTTCTTTTTTATGGCTTCTACCTATGTTGTAAGGTTCCTTCCTACCTCTACCTAATAAATTTCTCCTGGAGGAATTACTTTATCACATTGGCCTAGATTATCATTTTCGGGTAATTAATTATGAATATAGAGACCCACTTTAGACATATTAAGTATATGTTTTCCAACAATTGTGGTGTCTTACACAGTTCATTCATTGGTTTGAATTTCTTGGTATAATATTAGCAATTGAATACACACATCTAGTACACGATGTGTGATCTTCTTCAAAAAATTATTAAATATGTTATATGATTCCCACATAAATTCCCTATGTGCCTTGGATTTGTTTTTATGCAATTTTGGAGCTTAATTATCTATACCAATGGGAAGTATTTATCTAGGTAACTTTTTTTAATGTTCATACCACATCCTGTTAAAATCTAGAGGTTGACTATTTATCCAATCATTGGCTGGTTTACACCAGAATAATGGGAATACACCGAGTCGTATTTCATCTGAAGATAGGTAATGGATATGAAATGTATTGACAACATGGAGAAAATGATAAATATGTTCTTGGCGTCATAATTTTGTAGTGAACAAAGAAACCTCATATTCTAGATCATGTGATGATTCCCAGATTAATTTCTAAAGTGTACAACTCAATTAGAAGTTTCATAATTCAAGGTGTAGCACCACTAGTGGATGGTTTTCCGTATTATATAATGGTGCGCTCCTACCACACTAGTCACCCAACCAAATATTTTTGGGGCACATATTGGGGTGTCATGAAGGTATCATGGTGAAATATATTTATGCTCATCCATTGTAATGTATTTCTATGTAGCAGTCGATCAAATGATCTACATATCAAAAAGATGTTTCTCTTGTGCATACAGTAATATTTGGAGAGTTATGAGTCTGTTGAACATACTCTGGTAATATAGTATGGATAGTGGGGTGGGGGAGAAAAAAATTAGGTACACCCAAAGGATAAAATATTTATAACAAAAAGGGGAAGGAAAACATGGAATGGGGAAGGGTATGCTAATCTTGGACTCAATTTGATGGCTACTATTCCAATGCAATATAAATCACTATAACAATAATTAATAATTGAATTTTTGATATATGTCATTAAATTGAATTTTTTTATGATCAATGTGTAAATTTATATTCCCCAACAACATGTACTAATAAGGGAAAGTAATGATGAAGTGTAGTTTCTAACCCAAAAGGATCCTTGGTAGGTCAGTAACAAATAAAAAAACCTTTATAAATGGTTCATAAGGATCAATAATCATGATTTTTTAAGAAATAACATATATAGTTTGGATTTTATTCAAATAATAAAATATGGGATTTTGGTTAAATCGAGGGTTATTTAAAGAAGAGAATAAATTTTTTAGATTGGTATAATCATACAGATTTGAATTTAATGTTATGCATGATTTACCAATTGGATTCGGTCGTACCAATTGGATCCACTAGCACTGAAATTATCCCATGGGTAGGGTACATGTATAAAACTATAGGAATTACTCTTGACTTCTATCCAAAAAGTGTCAGAGGTTAATATTTATAGTCATTACCAACTATAATTAGTTTAGTATTATTCATTTTCACATCCCAACATCATGGTTGTGAAAAATATTGTGATAAACAATTATTCTTAACCTAATAACTATCCATTTTGTTAGAAAAGTTTAATGTGAAGATTAATTTCACCCATAAAAACCCGTACACTCTACCCCTCACCATAGCTTGATTATCCACACATGGGAGTGATAATCAAAATAAATGAAATACATAAAACAGTACACAAAATTAAAAAATAGTGGAAAACAATGAATGCAAATAATAAAACAATTAAGAATAATTGTATAACTATTAATGGAAATGGAAATCCAATGAACAAGTCAATTCTCCTGAGGTAATGATGAAGAATATTTTATCCATTTATGAAGAATAATAATTAGTGTTTAAAATGAACATTAAATGGATGTGGAATCAAAAAAGATATAGAATGAGAATAATATGGATTTAGATTATCCAAATACTCCAAACATTTCAAAAAAATTAAAGGGGTGAGATAAAATGGGGTTTAAATGAAAATAGATGAAAATTGTTCAAAATGATGGAACATAATAAGAGAAACAAATAATGTATACAACACATCTAGGGGGAAAACATCACTCAAATATGTATAGGCTTCAAAAGTACATGGTTTGTATTTCATGAACATTTTGTAATAACTTCTTTAAATTATTCCCTAACATCTAAACATCATGTACATTAGTTGCACATCATGTATTTCATATACACAATTCCAACCAAAAAAAATAAGTTGATATCATAGACCGTGTAAGTCTTTAAAAATTGTGCATCATGCAATCACTATCGGTCCTACATGTGATTTAAATTTAATGTGATTTTGATATTTCAAAGCTAATATTCATGTAACAAATGTACACATATGGTACTAACTTCACATCATTTAAATGTGTCATGGTTGTTTCAATGGAACTGAAATCAGGATTTGAATGGGTTTTACAGATCAATTACATGATACATGGCATGTAAAGATAGATTTTATTCAATTTTCATCATTTATTCCATTGATTAAAAAATTCCTAACTCCTATGAGAAAAAATATAACATAGTTAATTATTGAATAAATCATGAATTAACATTAAATAATTTTATCGATAATATATATCTACTTTCATATCATCATCACAAAACACACCACGACCATTAAGGACCCGCCAAAATTTTGTGGTTGAATTTGGTAGAACAAAACACATAGTTTTTTAGGCTAGGTAATGTTGAATTCCATCATGTTGAATGACTTAGGACACCACATCTATGTTGTTTCATGGTTTATAATTTTTAATGGACACTTTGTCCTCAATTATTTTAAGAAAATATGTTATTCTTATTGAGGGAAATATGAAAGTTCATTATGATATGCATTTAATGTGTTTTCACTCAACCTTATCCATTATTAATCATTCTATATTCCATCATATTTTAGGGTTTTGAGTCGAATAATTTTGGGATGATCTGGAGTTACCAAATTTTCCCAGGATTTTATCATTTTGGTTTCTAATTCAGGATAATATATTTCCATAGATTTATCTTTTACAAATAATTTTATCAAATATAAGATAATGTGTGGTACGATTCATATTTTATTTTCTATATTTTATTTGATCATGTATATTATATAATTATCTTTTACATGTAGAAACATTATTAATAGATATCAGAATCTGTTTCTATGTATTCTTATTTCCTTCTTATTTTTTCTCATTCCTTCATCTGCACGAATTCTTTTTTGTTTCCTTGTGAACACAAGTGTTAGATAGCTTTTACAATTTCTGGTCGATCTTGGGTAAACTACATATGCAATGGTTTTCTATTTTTTCTAAACTAAAATTTTCATGATATTTAATATTCTTTATATAAATGCATAAAATATTCTACATAAAAGATGGTTTGATCCCCTATTTTGTTAAAACAAAATTGTGATTTAAATAAAATATTACACAGTTTATGAAAATTATTTTTAAAAGAATGATTTTGATATAAAATGGGTATCTTGAAATTGTTCAATGATGTTACATGATACCTTTTGAAAATAAATTACTTACGTAGTATGTGGGTAACATCTATTTTAAAGAAAGGAATTTAGAATTTATACATGCCAATGATTCTATATGGGGTTCACTAATGGGTTTTCTCACTATTACATAAGGCCTATTGTTATAGTGATAAGATTCTTTAAAAACATATGGGTTTTACACATGGGGTGGTATTCTATCCCCCAGATCCATTTGATATATAGGAATTTTATGTTCACTAATTCATGACGTCATTACTGAGGAATGGGATACCCAAATAGCCCCAAAAAAATTTCTCTTGGTGTTTATCTCCATTATAATTTTATTTATATATCATTGGTTTTCATATGGATAAATGATGAAATATTTGATTATAAGTTAATTTGAAAATTCTATTTGATCTATGTTATATGAAAACTATTTAAGAATTGTTAATAAGAGAATATTATTACCATTCTAGTGATAATAAGGTGAAAACTATTTAATCATGCCATTTTTTCTATACAGAGTCTCTTGGGATAATTTGAAAATTAATATTTATTAAACACTTGGGTGGGATCCTGCTGGGCATATTCTTCTCACACACTTGGCACCCCCTCTAGGATGTGTTTGCCTTGTTTTTCTCTGATAAAGGAATGGACATGGTACCATAGTGAAGCTATGTTTTTTAATGTCATATAAGAATGAGTAGCCAGTTGTGATACATTGAAATTTTTCTCACATATCACAGACAGTAGATAATTGAATTTTGTGATTCATTTAGATTTATTGTTAGACATGTCACTTTATTTGGTCATGAATCATTAATTATAACCCTTACATTATTGTTTTATCATTTTGGAATATTTCCTTTCTTAATATTCTTTATTAAATTTTTTTAATGTTAATTATTTGGTTTCAGAAAATTACTTCCCCTTGTCATTTTTAGATTCATCATATAAATTTACAAGCCCATGTGGATCAGGAATTCTCCTCTGTCTTATTATTGTCAAGTTTAGTGCCTATTTCGATGTGTTTTCCAACCTAAATCATGATAATATAACCAATTTAATTTTTATTTTTTATATAATTCCACTTTTTTATATTTTTATTTATAAAAAAAGAAATATAAAACTTTTTAATATTTTAATATTTGAAATGATCCTTAATTTTCACTGGGTTCGACCATTGAGCCCTTTTTTTGGGGGAAAATCCCCATAAATTGCACCAATATCAATGAGAAATGGACATAAATCAACATGGAAATATTTTCCATTAACACTAATACCTATTAATTAATTAAAGATATAATAAAAAAAATATATTTTAAGTGTTCAGTTTGACTAAAAGTTTCCTTCAAAATTATAAAACCATTCTATATATGTTATAAATCATGTAACACCTTAAAAGATAAAAATTTGAACATTATATTTGACTACATATATGGATATTTCAGATGAAAACTATATGAAAAAGATGAATGATATCAAGGGATAGAATTGTGTGAAATAACCAATATTGGGTACAACACCATTGAATGGTCTCCAATAGGTTTTCTTCATGGATTACAAAATTCCCAATTGTTTATATATCCACGAAGACTTAGAGAGCTAATTTCAAAAATTAGTATTTTTTTGGGTAAATTGGCTAGTTACACTTAGTAACTCACTTTGGTTGAAAGGATGTGAATTCAGGCTCATCACATGCTTGGGGGGACTATTTCCAATTTTGAGACACTCCTGTAGATTTATGATATTATCATGAATCCATTTTTCATTCCCACATATGTATAATAAGTAAACCTAGAATTAAATATCCATTATTGATAGGAGGGGTTTCTGAATCATCTGCAATTGTCTTATGATTTCAATTAATATGGATATTGGTATGTATTACATGATTTCAATGAATGGAACCCTTTTATATACAGATTAGGTATTATTTGGCAATTTATTCAGAATGTTTTTTTATTTCATATGGTGAGCTTATCTGGATTTTTTCTCATATATTGATACATATTTTGTTTTTATGTTTGATTCGAACACATAATATAGTCTTTCTACGTATCCTCATGGGGAAAATCTGAACCCATGTAGTTGTGTTCCACTAAACAGGACACTTCACTATTTATGTTCATGTGATGGGGACTAAACCATTCAGTTTAACATCATGCCACAAGGACTTCTATGTTGAATGTATTTGTTTAATGATTGGTGTGGAACACACACTGAGGCAGGATGAGGGACATGAAATAAATGTGGTTTCCCAGGTGGATTTCACCTTACCATGAATGTGGACCAGCGAGAAGTAGGGTGAATTTTGGTTTTTTATTTAGACCTCTATGGGGCTTAAAATGTATCTTAGTTAGTTGAGAATCAAATTTCATGTACTTCTCTATGATGGGGCTCACACATGTGGGGATTTCCATGTATATGGGGCTTAGAAATTGATGTTTACAATTTGAATATAGGTTGGGGATTACATATATAATGAAGGCACGTCGATCATGTAAATTGATCTTACACGTTGAAGAGGCTCATTTTATGGTTTGGGATTGTGTGGAGTTTTTGATCACCAATAACCTCTAATCATACATTAGTCTTTCTCAGTGTTAGAAAAAAGTGGAATTTGTAGATATGATGATCAAACATTCCACTTTTCTCTACTGGCTTATAAGTTTTAAATACCAAACGGAGATGGATGGGGATTGGAGTGTTCATATATCCTCTTTTGTTTATAGCTAGGATCGTCATATCTGTTGATTCACCTAGTTACACCTCATTCCACAGAATAAGAACAAGAGTGCTACTTCTCACATGAAAGGCTAGGGTGTTCCTCTAGGATGGATACCCAAATACTAGTTTATTTTTATTCATCTTAGGATTATTTCAGGAAACATCTTATTATTAGATATAAGGAATTTCATTTTTATCACAATAGGAATCCTGTGAATTTCATATATAGTATACTACAGTTCAATGCAATATAGCTAAGACTACGATAGAATAGGTTAATGTCATGTTGTGGTGAAATTGGAAAAAAAGAATTAATGTGTTATTATAGGGATGAGTTCCATAGTGTTAAGGTCATGTGGTATGGATTACTATGAAGAATATTCCTAGAACTAGTTGGTGTGATAATTATACAAGACTGTCCATTTTTTGTTCAACTGGGAATAGGAGTCATGTGATGGGATTTTAGGAGGCTCATAAAGAATTTATTGATTCCTGGTATTATATTGGGTGGACATGAATGTCATATATGGTGGAACAAAGAAAATATTCAACACACCTCGCAAAATTCCTGGTGTAAATCTCCATTTTTCATGGTGTTCAGTGATTATTGTGAAGGGACCCACTCAGATGGTCGATACCACAACCATGCATTGAACCCAAATGGGGCTGGGGTCCATCAACCATATTATATTCTACTGATCATGATCATTTTGTAAAAATTCCAAATATGTATGGATTCGCATAATTTTCTATGATGTACCATATGTAATGAGTGTCTAAAAAGGGGCAATTTGTAATGGTTCATATGTTAAGCATGGTTGGTGATGTGTTGTTCTTGAAGGGTTGATTGCATAGAATCATACATGAATCATCATCCATAAACTGTTCAACAAAAAGGGACCCTCCAAAAATCAATTCTGTAGTAGGCCAAAAACAAAGGGTCCATCTATGATGAAATTTATTCATTATGGGGTACACAATGATGCCTCAGGTTAGAAATAACCCTACCTCTACATGGAATATTCTATAGAGGGTCTTCAGCATATAGATCACAGGATGGTTTCTTTTCTATACAGAAGGGGTAATCAATATATAGTTTAGGTTTGTAGATCGTTCGGTGATTTTACTATAAGGAATAATTTCCCCATCACATTCCCTAAACTATGCATGTCTTTTCCTCCCATCTCCCCTTTTCAGCTATAAATATACCAGTGGAAATGACTACTAGGTTTTCCAATTGGGTTGGGCCCTATATCCTCCATTTACAAGATGTATGAAATAAAACATAGGCCCATGAAATATTTTTCTCAATGGGGATATAAAATACCTCCCTCACCTAAATCCTATTTGTTGAGTATGAGGTAAAACATTTATTGGAAAAAATAGAAATTAGTCCCTGAAAATGACATTGTTTCATTCATGGGAACCAGTGGTTCGTGGGATGCCTCATAAAGTGGAGGAACACCATTCATAGTGGTCATCCAGGTAGTTTTATTTCACATTTTGGGACTAATCATTCATCCATTATTTCCTTTCCTTTTATCATATTCTTCAAAATAATATTGGGGTTTAATACTTTTTTCCTTTACATATTTATGGAAATCATTTCCTCATCCATGTGGATTTATTTGAACCAACAAATTACATGAAACATAATTTATTGAATGGAATATACGATTTTGATGAATTTTGATAATTTTTTGACGTAAATAAATTTAATTTATTTTATAGCTTCTAATGAACACAATATTGAGTTATATTTCACCACATCGAAGAACTAGTTTCTTTCATGTATTATGTAACATGCAGGACCGAGTTTTCCCAACACATTATATTTTATGAAATATTATTATTTAATTTTATAAGATATCACATATTTCTTATATTGGTTGTCATGATTAGAATTAAATAACTTATGAATTTATTTATTTGAATTATTTTGATACTAATTAAATAGAAATTAATATAAAATCCAATTGAATATAAATGAAATGTTTTTCTGAAAAAATATTCTTATGCACCCAATGAAATTTATCCTAATAAATAAAATTAATTACTATTTGATCATGATCATGAAGAAATTTAAATATTATATTTTTCATAAAATATTATTACCTCCCAAGAATATATTTTATAAGATGTGTATAATAATAATCCAAAATTAATGCATAACAAGTGGTAATTTTCTAAAATATATTTTTTAGGCATTTAATGGAGAATTTGATATAAAAATAATTTTTTATACATTTATAAAATTTATTTTATATATTAGACATCAATTTTGAAAACCTAATGTCAAAATTATCTTAAGGTGATATGTATATTATTTAGATAAATTAAATTATTCAAAGAATCATAAAAATTACAGAATAATATTTGAAAACATACATTTCATCAAAATATTTTCTAATGTTAAATTCTAATTTAAATTTATTTTTATATAAAATTCGAGAAATTATATACATATATATAAATATATTAATAAAATTAATCTCATTTGAATCATTTTAATATTATCTTTATATTTTAAATAATTTTGACCATTGGATCATTTTAACATTAAAACACATCTTTCTCATCCCATCTGTATGAATAATTTTAAATTAATTTGTACCATATGTGTGGTTTATATTTTGAAAATTTGATTCCATATTTTCTTTAAGAATTTTGTTTAATGTATAGTAAGGTCAACATCATTTTTTTTAAAATATAGTAATGAAATAAATTAAAATTAATAACAAGTATTAATGTAAAACTGAGATCACCTAGTGGTTATTAAACAATTAGATTGGGAAAATGACCATGACAATTTTAAAAATCCCATTTTATGAACATTATTTACATGATGCCCCCAATTGTGTGTTCATTTTTTATTTACAATTATGCCACTCATTTTTAGTTATAGGCGGTAATTCACTCCCTACAATTCGTTTTCACCTATCAAACCTTCGGTATCATATTGACCCTACCCAATCAACTTAAAACATAACTCCCCTAATCATACAAGACTTATATGGTTAAATATTATTACAAGGATAACCTTTTGTTCCAACCAATATGACTTACCTGAGGAAGAGGTAACAATCATCAACGTGTATCTATATTTTATTTATATCTCCATACCCTTCTATTATTTCTTTTCAAAATTATATAATAACATCAGTACAAAAATAATATACATTTTTTTTTGATAATTTATGTGTATATCCCAAATCATTATGCGCTTTCATCAAATGGGAAATGAAATCATCGATCATTTGTATGGTGGACTGCTGACTAGAAAACTGATTTAATTTGTTGTTCCGTTATCCCTATTCTATGTTGGTAAAAATGAAATATTTATAGTTTATATATGATATATACGATATTTATAATCTTATTATGTTATTTTAATTATTAAATAACCCACACCTTTAATAATTCCTTTTTTGGAATATGACAATATCATTAGTTTGTACGACAAACTACCACCTCACGAAGTGATGTGATTAATTCACACATTATATAGAATGTAATAAGTTTTTTTAATTAAACTATTGGATATATATGAAAAAAATGATACATAAATGTATATATATATATATAACTTACTTTTATCTCATCTAATGTGATAATAAAATGGAAACAGCACTCATGCGTACATACGACCTATGGTCTCCAAGAAAACTACATTTCACTTCATATCACTAAAGTTTATGGATTATTATATATAGATATATAATGAATATAAGTGTTTTTTAGATAATTTTTTACACTGAAAAGATAATGATATCATGATCGATGTAAAAGAAACAAAAAATAACATGTCAAAACATACTCAAAAACCAAGGAAATGAACACCTGAAACAATGAAAATAACGACAGATTATTAAAAATTGGGTTATAATATGTTATAAAAGGATTTTATATTATATAACACATTTTAATGTCATTATTCGATAATTCATTAACATGTTTAAATCCACAATACTTGATGTTAAAGCAATTTTGACCAAAAAGAAAGTGTGAATAAAGGTATTCTATTATCGCCTTTTCATCTTTGTGGAGAACAAAATTTTAACCTATTATGTATTTTTGTGGTGTATATACTCACCGTATTATATTTTACATCTTGAATAAATTTTTCATAATTTTTTATATTGTTTTATTTGATTTATTTATTTCATGAGGATTATAATTCAAATGATACCGAGTGGTAACAATTTTACCTCAATTTCGATTCACTGAGGCATATTGTACTATTATGAAAATAATCTCATCTATGTGATTTATATAATTTATACTAATAATTAAAATATTGAATAGTTCATTATCCATTTTATTTAGTTATTCAATTTGAATAATTTTATCTTTGTGTATTTTAATTACATGTTACCACTTGGTATAAAATTGTATAACACAATTTCATTTCAATGGGTAATATTACTTCATCGTTGTAATGATTATTATTAGGTTATATATATAATGACCTTTGATTATATTATATTTTATTTAAACTTAATTTATGTCTATTTATATCTGATACACATAATTTATTTTTTGGTCTATTCTCACATCAACATTGTAATCATTTGAAGGGTCTATTTCACCACCAACTTCTAAACGATATTGTATATTCCCAAATTTCCATTTAATGATATTATTTGAACATGTTATAAGATCAATTTCAATTTCCTCTCAATTTTTTATTCATGATATTTTATATGTGATATGACTTTTTGGTGCTTTAAAATACTGAGAACATCTTTTAATAAAATTCGAATTCATTCCTCCCTTCGATCAGAAGATCAGTTTTATTATCAAACCATTTTTTTAAATATTATCAATATTTTCTTAAAAATTCAATTAATATCTTATACATGAATATATCTAAAGATAATTTTATTTTATTTCAAATAATCAAAGAAAGAATTCCTTATTTTTACTCCATTAGGTATAAGTGTTATTGATACCATCATTATTTATCCTCTATATTGTTTATTAATATTTCAACCATGTATAGTATTACCATTCACTTACATGTGTCATTATGGTTGTTATTAACATCCTTTTGAGTTATATGCTTTCTATTGATATTGAAAATTTAATTACCCCTAAATATTTTATTTATTTATCATTGATATGATTATTTCCTATACTATATACCATTTTTACAAAAAATATATACTTTGAATGTGACATGATTAACTTTGGAAGTATTGATACGTTCACATCCATTATGAAATCAAATATTTGATAGGAATATTTTTCATAAATTAAATAAATTATTCGATATATGAGGAATGCTTTCAACCTGACATGATAGGTGGGGTCTTGTATAATATAATACCTCCGATGCATTGTTGGGTCTCATGAGAGAAATCAGGTAACCTTAAATTAAATGGGTCATTACCAATAGATTAAACTATCCTTTGATAGAACATAACCGTATTGGTTTTATAATCCATATGCATAACATCCAATAATAAATCATTTCCTTCTTTCATATTTTAGTTTTTATTATCAACGCAATTTTTTCTGTTAAATAAACTATGGATGAATTTAGTTCATATATTATTGATTAAGTGAAATATATATTCATTTATATTCAATGAAATATTGATTATGAATTATCCAATAATTTTTGTGTCATGTGTGTCCAATTATTTATCATTCCATATTTATTATTCATTATTGACTCATGGTAGATTTATTTATATATATTCTTTTCTGAGAATTTTTAGATAATCCTTTTTAATATCATTCCATATAATTCCTTGAGGATTATTATAATAGATTTTTAGGGTTACACTAGATGAAATAAAATTAATCAAGAAAATTAAAAGAAAAACGTATTTTGTAATTTTATGTATACATCAATAATATGGGATTCTTGTATGGATTTATCTTACAAAGAAAACTAAATTTATCAGTACTTTAGGATTTGTTTCCATATATGTTATTATAATTTAATAGTATTAGGAAAAAACTCCAGGATTATCGTGGTTGAGTCACTACATTAGTTATCAATGGTGGTCTTAAAAAAACATTAAAAATAATATTTTGGAAAACATAAATTATATAACATGAATCTATTATAGAATATGATGATAAGTATAAAACAATATCCTAATGAGTTGTAATGATACAGTTTATGTGGTTTTTTCTTATAATAAATCCTTGATTACATATTACATGTGGAGGTAGTTCTGGAACAAATTTAACTACTTGTAATTACTCTGAAAAAAGAACATCAGGCTTGAATCGAGCATAACCTAGTACCCAAAATTGAGCCATACTACACAAAGAGATTGATAGTCAATGGAGATATTCATATGATAATTCCAATTTTTTGTTACAAATAGTAATGAAAGGCGTGAATAGATAATGAAAATGAGTGACATAGGTAAACCCCCTAGGCCTTGCAATAACATATTTTAAAATGAAATCGCTGATGTGTTTATCTGTTTTATTAAATAATTTAATTATAGATATATTTTACCAAGGGTATATTTTTTATAAGAATCATCAAACATTGAAGGATTATGTTAAATTTGAAAATAAGTTTTGTATTTATTAACATAATTGTTATTGATACCATCATGTGTTAGTGACTTAATATTGATCAGAAGTTCAATATCTTAAGAACCTCTTTTTAGGTTTTATTTTGGGATTGTACATAGATCAAGGACATTTTTGTGAGATTTATCAAATGAATATGATTTAAGGGAAATACAATTTGTTGAAAAATGCCATTACATTATATAGTTGTAATTTTAATGGTTTTGATAAACATAAGGATTAATATAATAATTAATTACAATGTTATGATATTAAAATAATATTATTAGTCATTAAAAACCCTTGGATGTATTAAAACCATAGAAAAATGTTTATTTAATTATTAATTTATTTTCAAATATTTTCATCATTCTTTTTGGATGAGTTATTAAAATTATACAAATATATTTTGGAAAATATAAAACCTATCACATCTGGAGAGGTATAGGGGATTAAACTCATAACCAATAGATGATAAGGGTTTTTCTCTTACCACAAACCTAATCTATGACCTGGTTATTTTGAAATTGATTTTAGTTAAATAGTTTCATAGTTAAATATTAATGATGAACTAGTAGTATTAATTTTTTTTTTGTTTAGAAATTAATATAATTTCCACATTGGTATTGAAAATATTTGGACAAATATGAATATAATTTCAACTCTTTTATGGATCTTATTATCCATTAAAACTGAATATTATTGATTCAATCATAAATAAATTTAGTTTTGGATATTCATTTCTTGAAGTAATGGATGAATAAGATATTTATAAAAGCACAAAAAAATGTAGAAAACCCTTTTTATATAAATATGTCAGGTAATTAGATTCCTTAATATTCATAGGTGTTGTAATAGTTAATAAACATTAGGAAAATGATCATGAAATTAAATCATATTACAATACCTTCATTTGTTTTTAATATCGGGGTTTTTTATTTCACACTTGATTTATGTTTCTGATCCTATAACATTTAAATTGATCATCCAATTGTATCACATAAATGAACTGAAGAACTTGCAACAATTATTAACATTTTCCCTCAATTTAATTTCCTTCACATTCCACTGATGTTCCGCAACATGGGAACCTAGTTGGGTGATGTCACATATGTCATTGGTTTAACCCATTATTTCTTTTTAATATGATGCTTTATCAATGCTTTACATGATGTGAAATTTCAAAATTGTAATTTACAAATATAAAAATAATTATTGTAATGATTGTGTATAAATTTTAAGGATTCAATTTTATTACGGTTGTGAGAATGTAACACCTCAAACGTTCAAAATATGAACATCATGTATGATAAAAAGTATGATACATAACACCATGATTTGAATGGAATAAAACCCCTCAATTAATTTAGGATATATTTATAATTTTAAATAAATTTAATAAATTATCCATCATTAAATTCACTCAATGTTGAGTTATATTTCATAGCACACAACAATGAGTTTCTTAAATATTTGTGTTACACAAAAGACTGATTTTTACTGAATAAAAATATATTATAAAAAATATATTATTTTATATAATAATATCTAACCTAGAAATTAAATTTTAAGATATTTATATGATTACATATCTCATGAAATTATATGTATTTATTAATTCATTACCAATTACCTGAAAAGACCAGTCAGAAGAAAAACATTTGTCCATTTATTATGTTCAAAAAAAGTACACATGGGATGAATATGGGGATAATAGCATACCCCGATTCAATAGATGTAAGGAAATAAATAATAATATGATAAATTATTCCCATATTCATACTCATCAGTAGATTCCTATTCAAATGAAATGTGACATTTATTAAAGATCTTGAACGTATAATAAAAAATACTTCATTGACACTATATTAGAGAAAGTGGTATAAATGTTCCATATAAAATTGGAGTAGTCCTTCCTGATCCTTCTCTTAGGGGGGGAGGGAGATTAATCTAATGATGTCTATAGTATTTTTCGTCCCATGTGTGATGATGTATTTAAATGATGCCTTACAATAGGCATACACCATTACCAAAACATATTTCCTTACTGTTTTGTATATACATCCCCATTTTTATCTTATATTAGTAATACATTTCTTTTCACTGTATCTAATGTTTCATTTTATTTTATCTCTTTCATTGGGATTATAAGTCAAATTTAACCAACTGATAATGGATTTTCCCACAAATTCATTTTCATGAGCCATATTTTAATTTTATTCAACTAATTACATTTACATGGTGTAAATACTTCCCCATGACATGTAATATAATGAATATAACATTATTAATGGTATTATATGATTCAATATATTTATTTCTTATATGTGTATTTTAATTTATAGTAAATAAGAGGTACTTAATTGTACAACTCAATTTAATTTCATTGGTTTATATTACTACCTCGATATCGTTAATATTATAAAATTATCTGAAATGTGTATTTTGATTATGTTATATTGTATTTAAAATTCTTTTATGTGGATCTATAGCCAATAAACATAATTGATTCATTAGTTAATTATAACTTCAACATTATGATCAATTGAAGGGTCTATGTCACTATCTAATTATAATCAAGACTATTTATTATTGAATTACGGTAGATATAAATTATTTGATAATATTATAATAACCCTTTTCTTTTCTGCTCCTCTAATAATTAATGTTGTACCAAACCATGTATTTATTGAATAATACATTTTCATATCTATTAATATTTATGAATAAGATATTAATTTTATTTTAAATATGACAATTTTTATGATAGAGTACTCTACATGAAATAATAGGTTTCATTGAAATCTTACGTTGCACACAACATTAGGTTATACAAAAAAATTATATAATAATATTATTATTTTAAATGATAGATAACACCTTACCATTGTATTGAAGGGAATGAACATAGAAAACTAAATATGATTATTAAATGTATTTAGACATGTCCATTAAATTTTAATGGCTTAAAATAACAATGAATCTGATTTAATGTATCAAAAACTCAAACATTTTAAAAAGGATGTTTTACAGAATTTTAATGGAAAACCCTTTTTAAGTTGAGTTTTTATCCTATTTATATGTTATATTTAGAAAACAAATATTCTTCTTCATCATAAGGAAATAAAAATTTACATTGGATGAGCTTTTTATTTTTTTCTCAAAATGTACATTTTTAATGAATATTAAAAAATACTGAATTTTAATTAAAAACTACCTTTCAATCTAATTTATTTATATAATTATATTTTATGTTTAATTAGTTTTTATTTTTAATTGAATTATATTATTATCATTTTATATAATTTTGGTCATTTGATTTATTTTAACATTTATATTTGGACATAAATGCACGTCAATCCTTTGGTAGTTATGACTTTATTAATACACTCTAAACGGTTTTGACAATGGGAAATAATTTCAAATTATTTTTTGCAACATATGGGTTTTGAATTTGGAAATATGGAATCCATATTTGGAATCATGATGTCAAAATTATATAAATTGGTCACTTTTATTTTAAGACATTATGAATAGTGACTTCACTAAATATTTTATTTACCATGGTTATTGGGTAAATCTAATATATAAGGGTAAAAATAATATTATAATAATATTAAATTATTGTGAATAAAGTCGTAACCCAGTTGGATGTGATATTACCGACAATGGGAATCCTTGGGTCGAAATTAGACCTCATGGATCAACTTTTGTGTAAAAATGACAATTAATTACTTTTAATTTAACGTTATGAAAATTATAACCTAAACATATATATTTTCGTAAAAAAATTATAAAGGGTTATATAAGTGAAATATTCAATAATTGATATTCATGTGAATTATAAAAGGATATAATACTTCATAGTGTTATATATATAATTTTTAGACATTATACAAATTAATATAATTATGACACAGTGGTGATGTAGTGATTGCTTCAATTATAAAGGATTCAAATTAATTGTTCTATAAATGTAAAAATAAATGTAATTTTGGTATATTGATGTCATCCACGAATTTTGTGGATGATAGTTATCTTTTATCATTGTATTGATGATGTTTTTTTAATTAAACAATTTGTTAAGGATTTTTTAAAAAGTCATGATATGAATAGTGTCAAAATTGATATACTTCATATTTTAAAATATAAAATATTTAATTAAATATTTTTAAATTCCAAAAAATATAATATTCAGAAAAAAATTCAATATGTATAAATAGTATTAATGACTCTTTATTTGGATATTTTCCATTTTTGGTTACTATTTGTATTCTTAAAGTGTTCAATGATTTGATAAAATGATAAGAGTATAAAATATTTAAATAAAACATATAAGGATTAAAAAATATCCAAAACCTATCGAATTAAAATTTTATGATTTTATTTCAACTTATATTAATATTACCTTCAAAATAAATGCATTTTTACTCATTTATAATCGATATATAATGTATAAGAAAATATTATTTCAAAACATTCCTTAAGTACACATCCTCCCTCTTATAATGGCCACCACCGCTAACCCTTACTCACACCTCTCATGCCCTTTGGCTCATCCATCATCTAGCCAAATAGCTTCAGACATCCCTAGAATACTCCTAGAAGCCTTACATCATGTTTAAGGTAGGTAAATAAGTTCTGTTATCTTAAATGAAAAAGGAATTTTTCTATATAAGGTAATGTCTTCTCCCAAGCATCTTCTATTTATTTACATTCCCCAACCCCCTAAAATCTCTTAATAACAATATTTTATTAAAAAACTATTATCTTAAATATACTATGAATTTTTATGAGAATTATTCTAACTACCCTTCAATGCACCTCTATATAATGGATACAAACATACAATTTCTGTGGATGACAAACTACTGCCATACAAAACGATGATTGTTCAATTAACTAATACAGACTCTCAGGGTGGCCATTATGATAGAACATCAATTACATTTGATATATAATATAATTATATTATCTTTATGCTTTTGTAATTATAATTTAAAACATACCTTTAGTCTTTTCATGTTTTTACAAATATGATAATTTCATTTGAGGAAATGCAGACTACCGCCCACTAAAAGTGATATGACTCGTTCATGTTATATATGGAATGTATAAAGGAAAAAATTAATGAACATAGGTAAAATATATAACATATATATTATAATTTAATTATGATACAAACATGTATAATTTTTTTTTTCATTCCATTAATAATTAAAAGGCAATGAAACTATCGTTTATGCATACGTACGACTTACTGTCTCCATGATCGGTGCATTAGAATTTCATATATCCAAATGATATGGGATATTATAAAATACATATATACTGGATATAAATACCTATATATTGGATATATATGATATTAAAATCATAAATAATGTTCTAGAGATAATAGACTTTGGACGACATGAACAATTCATAATTATAACAAGTTCAATTTTGACTCAAGTACTGAACATCGACAAAAAGACCGATATTAACCTAAATAATAATATTATTGTTATAGAATGTAATAAATGATAAAAAAGAATAATAAAATTTAAAATGTTTCTAAAGAAAGTATTATTAACTTAATTTTATTATTCTAGTAGATAAATAATGAACAAGACAAGTCGGACATAAGGAAAGTGAACCTTTCATCCTTATATTTTAGTCAAATATTTTTTATGTTATGTATTAAAATTTACATTTATCTTATTTTGGGATACGTTATTCTATATAATTACTTATGTAAATTTTATTTCCAGGTAATTTGAGATCATTTTCTCTCTCATCAACTCATTTTCTAATTTTTTTATGTTACATCGTTTGGCTGTGGAATTTTCATAAAGGAAAATCATAACACAATTTCAATTATTTAGGTTCCTATTATACTTTTAAATATAGAAGCTATGATAATGAATGAAATATAATTTGTATATCTTGTATTTATACTTTACTAATATGTACTTATACAGAATACACAAAATCGATCAATTTTATTTAAAAATGATCTTTGTAAAGAACTTCATCTAAATATCCGTTAATTGAGGAATATTTAAATTTATACATGACATCCTTTTATACTCTATATAAACCCTTTGTAATTTTCATTTCATTCAAATGGAATATTGTTTCTATGAAGAATATTACTAAATGACAAAATGTATCTTTCTTTTTAACAGACGCGATGACAATGACTTTTCTTCTATCATGAGTATTAATTGACATTCGACATCCATAACTAATTGAAGTGTTTTTTAAAGAAAAATAAACACCATATACCATTTTTATATATTGCAGTATTGAAAATGGTTTTGAAAAAACATTTATTATGTCAATATCTTGAAATGGTATATTTTCATTGCTATGTGGAAATGTAATATTTCTATTATGCTTGTTTTATCTATTAAGAATATGTTATGATTCTTTTGCATTGGTTATATATACGTGTGGTTCCATAATAAACCTAGGGCAACTGAGTCCGATATATCTCTCCATCAAATTGGGATATGTGAATTTGGAAGATGATAATGTTTCTCCTAATAGATTTAGGGAATGTACAGTGATTGGTACTCCAAATATCACTCTCTATGTAGATGTGAAAGCTACAATGTATATATGATATATATTCCAAACGTTACCTTCATGATTTATGATTTCTATTTTTTTTCATAATTATTATTTTTTGTAATGATAAAGATCATATTTTTTGTAGTTGAAATATATGATTTAATTTATTTCTATATATTTATGGACTAGTGTTTTTTGTTTCCTAGTTTTATAACCCTTACTATGATTTTTATGCTCATCACATTTTTTTGAAATGTTTTTCACAAGGTATAAGGAAGATTAAGGGAATGGAATAATTCAATAAGAATATATCTATAAAATAATTCTTATTTTATTTATGGATTTTTATAATTGTGAAAAAATTGGATAGTTTAGAAGTGTCTAATTTGTATTCATTTGATATGTAATGTAATAGTTACTACATATTTCTCTAAAAATCTAAACCTAAAATGATTATCAATGTGACTTTTTAAATTAACTCATAATTATGTAATGTTTCAGGATGGGGCCTTATTGTTAGTATCATATATTGGATTAAATATGTTTAGAGGTTAGGGTGTTTTCTAGGTTTAGGTGAAGGATCCAATATAACCAAGAGGGTTATTATAATGTAGAAACTCTTGGAGGGTTATAGTAAAATAGGTTGTTTGGATATAAAAATTGAACAATGTAGATATATGAAGGTTGACAGATTAGAGTAATATACAAAATATTAAGTTATCTTTAACATATAGAGGATTCATTTTTTTAATCATAATATTTCGTTTCATGTTTTTATGTTGATTCTTTTTATAGATTAAGGATCATTTGTCAACACAAAAGGGAGGAGATCATGCACAAACTTATTTTCTCTGCTCATTGATTTTATCATCACTATTATGGGAAAATCTTCTGGAATTGATTTTGACTGCTTCTTGAGTATTGAAATCACCTACAAGAAATTGTATGTGTTATCCAACAACAACTCATTTATAAAATAAACTTTTATTGGTCATGGTTTATTTTTTATATTATATCAATATCTCAACATTTCAAACTCCATATAAAAGTGAAATTATAGAAGTGGAGCGAACATTTACTTCTTGAACGTATGAAAACATGCCGACAGTGAAATGTAACATCCTTAAGGTCACGATATCTGATTTAGAGGAATGATTTATTTTCTTATCCATAAAGAGTTAAGCATCGTTGGATTTATATTTAAAATTGATGATGATAATAAGTTTTTAAGAATGTCTTATTAATAAATAAGGTGTAAATACATTGTTAATAGATTATAAAGAGTGATGAATGAGTAAGAAATTAATATATATGATTTTCCAGTGTTGTGGTAAATTTTTGGATGATGAAATGTTAAATATTATTAATGCTATTTTGATGATGGTATTACATTGGAATGAATTTTTCTAATTTGTCCAACCCTAATCTATGATATGTGAATAGTTTTTTTCAAATAAGAATTAATTTTTCTTATGTGGACATAATGGATTACCTAATGGGTTCATATGATCATTTTTTATGAAGTGATTAATGGTTATTACATTTTGGGAGGAAAATTGAATTATATTAGATAACCTTTAAGGGAAAAGTAGGGTGTAATAATTTTTTAGGAAATTATCATATTTTTCATAATGCTAAAGAATGATATGGTTTTAGAAATAAGATAACCCGTATGATGGGTGACATCACATTGTGTCCGGAAAGGCCGTAGTAATCAAACCCACTACCAAAAGGTGACAAGGGCGCATCTCCTACCATTGGTCTACTTGAAGTCCCCCATTAGTATGACTATTATTTTTAGTAAATTGGTTTTATAAATAAAGAATAATTTCATTTTGGAACTTATGTTTTATCAAATGTATATCCTTAGTATAGGAATCTGATTGGGTGATTATGTGCTAAATGGTATTTTGGAAGACGTTTTCACTCATGTGATCACTATAATCCTATGGGAAATAAAATACTTTGGGATTTCCATTGAGGAGTAATGGGTTTAATTTTATTTTTTACGAATATATGTTTAGATTTTGGACCTATATAAATTTTGTTTATCTATGGAAATAAGTAACCAATAATAGAGAATATTATATTTGGTTAATTAATTTTTATTATGAGACGCTAAAATTAGTCGATGTTATTTGATGATAAATGATAAGATTTTTGTGGAATACTGTGTGATCAAATCATTCTGAATTTTTGTTTTAAACATATTTTTTATTAATATGAATAATTATAAAGAAAACTATATATTGAATTGTCATTTTGAGATATGGGTATTTTTTGTTCAATTGTGGAGATTAAGAGTAGCATTTATTTTTTATAAAAGAATAGCCATTTGGTGGTTATCTGATCTTGTACTAACCATTTGGTTTTGGATAATGTCTAAATTCTGGAGAAATATATGGTTCATATTTTATGGATCATTTTATTCTCTAGAAGATTATTATTGGACTTCAGGTTTGACCAAGTCATCTTGAATACTCATCATTTGAAAAAAGATGATTCTTTTGTAGAAAATTATTAAAGGATCAAACTGTACATGAAAAGTAATTATATTTCCCTATGTTATCAGTCAATATCATAAATAAATTCTCCAAAATTTTGAAAGGGAACCTTAAAAAACCATTTCCATTTTCTTTTACAACTAGGGAATCATATATTACTTAACCCATCACAAGATAGTGTTTTCTAGTGGTCAACTTTCTCCTGATCATGTTTTCTATCACTCTCCAACAAAAAATGACGCTTAATTTCTCCACCGTATTAGTGTTTTCATGGAATCATAGTATATATTATCTTGGGTGTCCTCTGTAAATCTTTATATTTCTTTTAATGTGATTGTTATACTCACTCCTTTTCCGATGTGGGACGTTCAATGATGTTTCCACATCCAATTTTAAAATTGTGAGGACACAATTTCCAAAAGGGTCAAGGATGTAACGAACCATGTATTTATAAAATTTTACATTTTTATATCTATTAATATTTATGAATATGATATAAATTTAATTTTAATGTGTAAACATTTTTTATTGCATACTATAAACACAACAATTGGTTTCTTTTAAATCTTACGTTGCACACAACAATGAGTTATACCAAAAAAATATATAATATTACTGTTATTTTAAATGATAGTAAATGCATCATTTTTGTATTGGTGGGAATAAATAGAACTAACAAATATATGATTTTTAAATTAATTCACACTTATCCTGTAAATTTTAGAGGCTTAAAATAAGAATGAATTAGAATTTATGCATGAAAAACTATAATATTTTTAAAAGGCCGTTTTTCTTCCTTTTGATAGAGAACACTTTTAAAAAATTGTTTTGGGAATTTTTTATTTATTCTATTTAGAAAAATAATATTATTCTTTAGAATATGGACATAAATATTTACATTGGATGATATTTTGGTATCTTTATGATAATGTTAATTTTTTTAATGAATAGTGAAAAATACTGATTTTTATTCAAAACTGCATTTTAATCTAATTTATTTGTATAATTAGATAGTACAATTAATTTGTTTTAAATTTTAATTGGATTATATTTTTATCATTTAATCCTATATTGTTCATTGGAAGTAATATAACTTTGAAATTTGATATAAAGGCATTTAAATCCTTTGGTAGTTTTTACTTCTTAAAACCACACTTTTTGGTTTTGACAACAACAATTAATTTTAAATTAATTTCTGCAAAATATTTTTTTAAATATAAAACAAATTGATTACATATATTGAATAATGAGTTAAAATTTTTTCAAATAAGGTAACTATTATTTGTAGTCATTATGAATAGTAACATCAATAAATATTTTATTTACCATGGTTAAAGTTTAAATCTGGTAAATAAGGGCATAAAATAATATTATTATAATATTAAATTAACCTAATACATGTCTTAAACCTATTTTATTAGATATTTATGTACATGGGAATATTTGGTTAGATTTTAGGACCCCATAAAAAAACCTTTGTGTGAATCGGACATTTTTTAACTCTTAATTTAATGTTATGGAAAATATAACATAAACATATATATTTTAGAAAAACAATTTATATATTGAGTTATATAAGTCATCTATTTGACTATAAATATTAATTTTAATAGAAAATAATTTTCCTACATCATGGTAATTTATTTATAATTTTTAGACATTAAGAAAATAAATTTAATTATGACACATTGTTGATGTAGTGATTGCATCATTAATACATGATTAAAGTAAATGATATTATAAATGTTAAAGTAGATGTAAATTTTTAATTTTTAAGTCATAAAAGAATTATTTGGACGTTATAAACATCATTTATTTGTATTAATGAATTTTTTTCAAATTAATACAGTTGTTATATATTTTTTAATAAGTCGTGATATGAATATTGTCATAATTAACAGAAGTCATATTTTAAAATATAAAATATTTTATTAAATATAATAAAATTGTAAATAATAAATGATTTGGGGAAATATTATCATAAGTCTAAAAGTTTTTTATTGACTTTTTCAGTTCATATTTTTCATGGTTTGGTAACTATTTAGATTTATAATGTTTTAAATGCTTGATAAAACGAAAAGATTAAAAAAGGGTTAAATAAAATGACACGGATTAAAAAATATCCCAGTCCTATATAATTATTATTGCATGATATAATTTCAACTTATAATAATATTATATTTGAAATGAAATAATTTTTTATCATTTATAATCTAAATATATTTTTTAGTAATAAAAAATTTCAAGATATTGCTTATGTGTGGCTCATCCCTCTAATTAAAGGCCACCACCTCTAACCCTTACTCACATCTCTCAAGCCCCTTTGGATTATCCACACTCTGCACAAAGAAGCTCCCAAAATCCATCTCTTCAACCTAGAATCCTTTTTTAGTGATGAAAAAAAATTCTATAATTCTTTTTAGCATAAATAAATATGAGTTACCGGATTAAAGGTAATATATTCTCTAAAGCTTCGTCCATTTATTTTCCATCTATAACCTCCTATGCACTCATTAATCCATTATTAAAAAAACACCAGTATCAAAAATATACTATAATGTTTTTATAAGATTTATTCGAACTACACTTCCACTCACCTCCATCTAATGTATACTAACATAGTGTTTATGTTGATGCCGACATGCTGCCTCACGAAATGATTATAGTTAAATTATCTCTTAACACCTCTCATGGTGGAAATTATGATGGAAATAAAATTACGTATGATATATATGATATTTATTATATATCTATTCTTCTTTAAATATAATTTCAAACATTTCTTATTGATTTTCATGTTGTATAAATTCAATAATTTCATTTAAGTAAATGCTGACTACTGCCCCCTCAAAGTTATATGACTCATTCATGCAATACATGGAATCTATAAAGGATGGAAATAATGAAATTATTTAACATATATAACATAGATATTATACTGGAATTATTATATACTAATTTATCATTTAGATTTCATTCAATTAAAAAAGAAAAATAAATGAAATTAGCATTCATGCGTATGTACGGGTTACCATCTCCAAGAATGATGCACTACATTTTATTATATCAAAATGTTATAGACTATTCCAAAATACATATATACTGAATATAAATATATAAATATATATATATATATACTGGATATATATGATACTTAAATCATGGATACAATTCTAGAGATAATGGACTTTTGACCACATGATCATTTTTTAATTATCAGAAGTTCATTTTTGACTCAACTACAAAACATTGAAAAAACACTGATACAGAAATGAATAATTATATTATTGTTATATAAAGATAATAAGTTATGTAAAAGGAATAGTAAAATTAAAAAA
Organism: Viscum album; assembly: GCA_963277665.1. NCBI lineage: Eukaryota > Viridiplantae > Streptophyta > Magnoliopsida > Santalales > Viscaceae > Viscum > Viscum album. The sequence goes on along the minus strand of OY728125.1, from coordinate 550,564,427 downwards.
TGTTATTAATCAGGTAGATTAACATATGTTTATTATTCTATGAAATAATGAACAAACAAGTAGCACACAAGGTAAGGAAACCTTTCACCCTTCTTTTTTAAGTCAAAGAGTTATTTTATTTTATGTATTTCAATTTCAATTTTTATTATGTCGGGAGATGTTATTATATTTCTTTATTTCTGTACATTAAATTTCAATATAATGAGAGACCTTTTCTCTATCAACAACTTTTTTTATGAATTTTTAATGTGATTCCATTCGTCTCAATCTCCCCTCATCGTGGAAATGTTTGATTTATACATGACTTTATTTCATACGATATGTAAGCCCATTTGAAATTTACTTTAATTCGAAGTAAATATTTTTTCATAGAATTGTTTTTTATAAAAGACAAAAGGAAGGTTTCTTTTTAACATATGGGGGGAAATGACTTTCCCTCCACCACAAGTATTATTTGATATTTGGATTCTTTATCTAGACGTAGAGTTATTAAAAGAAGAATAAATACCATATACACTTTTACATATTTTTGTATTGAAAATGGTTTTCAGAAATAATTGATTATGTTAATATCTTGAAATGATATATTTTCATTATAGTGTAAGAATTTTATCTTTCCATTATGTGTGTTTTATGTGTTATGAATATGTTATGGTTTATGGGAATTGTTTACATATACAGGCGGTTCCACGATAAACCTAGGGCATGTGAGCCCGAGATTGATATCTAATTCATTGGGTCATGTGAAGGAGGTAAACATTAATGTTTCTCCAAATATATTAAAGTAATATACCGTGATGGGTATTCCAAATGTACTCCCTATATAGATGTGAAAGATAATATGTATGTATTATATAGATGCCACATGTTACCATTATGATTAATGATTTCTATGTGTTTTTCATAAATCATAAGATTTTTTGCGGTATGTTAAAGAGACTATGTTTTATGATTAAAAATGTATGATATCATTGATTTTGAGGTATTTATGGACTCATTTTTTCTTTCCATTTTATATAACCCATACTAAGATTTTTAAGCTCATCACATGTTTTTTAATTGTTATTCACATGGTATAAAAATGGACAATGGAATGGAAGAATTCAAGATGATTTATTTCAAGAAGATACTTATTGTTTTATTTTATGAGATTTATTATTTTGAAAAAATTAGATATAGTAGAAGTTTCAACATTGTACTCTTTTGAGATGTAATGTAATGGTTATGACCTAATTCTCGAAAACAGTAAACCTTAAATGATCCTCAATATCAATTCCAAACATGACACAAGATTATGTTATGTTTAAGTATGGGGACATCTAAATGATCTTAATGAAGTGGGAGTACAATTTTTTAACACCTTTATACTTGAAATTATTGATAAAATGTTTTAATAAAATCTTACATTGTTTCTCTCTTTATGTTGAAATATATTTTTTTTAAACCCATGTTTTCTAAAAATGTTTTCAAAATTGTTCTTAATATCAAAAATATATTTTCCTCAATATTTTTTTAAATATATTTATATTTTAGTTATATTCCTCAATGGAAATAACCCTTATTTGTAAACCACATGGAAAAAAATAGTATTAATATTATCCTTATTCTTCATCCAGATGGAATCTAGTTATTTTTACTAATGATAGTATTAACATTTTCTTCCTTGAATCATTTTTATTGTCATTAACATTCCATTAGTTTATTCACCTTCCAATGAACATTGAATGTTAAATATACCCATAATAGCCACATTATTTATCATTGTTATAATTACATCCTAAAAATTATTCCATTTTGACCAATAGTTCTTAATTTGATCGTTAATTAATTAAGTGGGGAAATATTAGAAAATTGGTATCCATTACTCAGTAATTATATTTGAAAAGAAAATTTTTTATGATTTAAATAAATTAATTGTTATATGAGGAATGGTTATTAAATGATGTGAAGGATGAGTCCTTGTATAATATTACCCCATTATGCATCAGTTTATCTCTTAATAAAAATTAGTTAAGTTAGTATTAAATGATTGTTTCATGTATTTTACACTATAATGTTAAATTTTTGACCAGTGTGGTTTCATGTGTCAAATACATTATATCTAATAATTTTTTATTACCTTCATTAAAAATTCAATTATTAATATCACTTAAAATTTCAATATTGAAAACAAAACTAATGTCTTTCATTCTTAGTTTAGAGATCAATAGAATAAGTTTTATATTGTTTAGATTTCCATATTGATTTTCATTATATATATATTTAAATGTTATTTTTATTTATTTATTTACCATGACATATTTATTATGACTGGTGTAGTTATTAAAATAAAATCTGTATTCAGTTATTATATTTTCATAGTTGTTAGTGATTAATGATTCATGATAGATTCAACTATACTTAACCCCTGGTAAGGAATTTATCTAATCCTTATTTTCCCTCATTTTCATTATGAATATATGAGGTTTTATATGATAAATATAGGTGAACACTAAATAGAAAAATTTTGTTATCTAAAAATAAAATAAAAAATACATATTTTAAGGGTATATAAATATAAAATGAGAATAATGTTTTCATCTAGATTACTATGAAAACTAAATGGATCGAAAATTCACGATGGGTTTCCTTGTATCTTATTCCAGCATAATGGTAGTCGGCACTGACTGTAGGCTTAATGGGGTAGGGACACTATAGTCCATATGAGTGCGTACCACTTTTAACCTATTGTACGCAATCATTTACTCCCTCGATATCATATCTCCTCCTTTTAAACCTCAAACAAATTTTTATTATGGTAAAATAGTGGGTGGGAGACACATTTTTTAGTTGAATATGAAATCATGTTGACATAAAACAAATGATATTTCTTTAAAATAAATATATTTTATAATGAATTTTACATTAAATAATACTATGTTCAATAGATTATATTATATGCACCAAAACATAATTTGTATAATAATTTATAGGAAAAATGTAAATATGAAAAAAAATTTACTATAGAATGTGAAAATAAATAAATTAACAAAAAATTTTAAATGTTATGAAAAAATCTTAAAATCCTAATGATTAAAGGTTGTTAAATTTTTATAAAATAAATTTTAGTCAAAAATATTTATTTTACATTAAAATATAAGTAGGTTAAACATAGAATTATAATATGGAATATTAATATAATATTTATTTTATTATATCAAAATTATCTTAGGCTTATTATTTAGTACATTTCATAAAATATATATTTTTTATTTAATAGTTAAAAATTAAGTTCCTAAAAATATGATTGTTTTGATGTCATTATCATAATGTAATAGAGAAATAAATTTTTATAAAACAATTGGATCGATCAAATATGTATTTAAAAAGTATAATAACTAATATGAAAACATTATTTAGAATTTGGATAGAATTTATCTTCTATTTTTATGAAATGTAATATTTAAATCTCAAAAAATGATATTTAGTTATCATTTAATATTGTTTTTTGATGGTGAAATTAAATTTTTATGTCCTATAATGTCAAATTATGAATATTTTTTGATAATAATATAATAAATTAATTTTATAAACCACTACACAACAGTGTTTGAGATAAATGTTTATAAATTCATTTGTTACCGCACAATAGCTTTTAAATAACTGGTTATTGGATAATAACTTTGAAATTAGGTAAAATGTATACTAAATTTGAAATTAGAATATTCAAATTTTTTAAAATGGTCTTTAATGACACCGAACCGAGTAACCTAGTTCTAGGTATTTGGATTATTACAATACCATATGATATAAGGAATCAGATCTAAAAAAGAATATGTTAGTTTCCTTGGAAAATTAGTTTCATACATGATTGACATTATTAAAACCAATGTTTTTGTCATGAATAAAATTATTCCATATATCATATCCTAATATATCAATCATAGTACACTACACGGCTTCATGGGAAATTGAAGAAATTTAGGGTGATATCAAAAGGGATTTAAGTGTTAAGTATAACAGAATCTATCGTGATTAATTAAGTATAATAAATATTGAACGGTAAAGAACTTAACACACAAGAAATTTAATTAAATTGACTATCCTTACAATATATGACATAATAAATATGTAAATTTAAATAACCTACAAGACAAAAGATTTAATTAATAAACATATAATAAAATTTATTTACAGATATTATCATTGTGATAATTTCATATAGAATAACAAAATAATTCTAAATAAGGGGAATGCCTAATTATTGGAAATCTAGTCTTAGAATTTTTCTACTTCAATCATCCAAACCATTTACAAGATAATTTAAATCTACTGGTAAATCCTATTTAATTCTACCTTACTAATTTATCTTCCGAGACATACTGATGTATTTTGGGGCTATCTATAACCTCCCCACTTGTATCTTCATATGCAAAATATTACACATATTTTGAAATATTGATTTAATACATGAATCAATATTCCATAATGTAAAATATCTATATTTAGTAAAGAAGAAGGAGTTATGAATATTTCCACAATTAAAAAATAGCATTAAATATGTAACACGATATGTAAAAATAATACATGTTTTAATTAATTACCATATACATGATAAATAGTATGTATATTTTTGTGAATTTAATGTCCAATGATCGATGATAAGTGAATATTTCATGGGAAATATAATGACTAAAAAATGAATAAATAATGTGTCTTAAAACAAGATCTTTGTTCAAACAAATCATAAAACATCCATATAAAAATGAAGGATAGCATCAATCAAACCTATACACATTGGAGTATAAGTACAATAATGTTTTTTGTCAATGATGAATTGAAATAGCAATAATCCTTCTTTAAAATTATTTTTGATGAAAATATAATTTTCATTTTGAAAATAAATTTTCAAATCTATAAGTTCAAAAAAGCAATTTAAAATGAATTTATTTTAAAAACACCTTGAAAAATTAATGTATAAACATTAAAATAATGACTCAGTATAACGGTATAAAATTCCTTTCATGTCGAGTGTGATAACACAATATTTTATTTCACTTTTTCAGTAAATACAGAACTATAATTTTTTTACAAAAATGAATGAATATCGATTTAAAAATATTTTAAATATAAACAATGGTAAAATTATAATAACAAATATTTTTTAGTTTTTTTAATATAATTGAAATACATTTTAGAAATCAGTGTTTTAGAAGAAAATGGTTTTTCCAACTAAAGAGAGAAATGATGTATGATTTCCGTCAAAATATTTTTTAAATTATTTTAAGTAACAATAACTGGGTAAATGGTAATATAATTTTCATACATCATGGGATACCATATGATAAGAAAATGAAATTAGGTTGTTAAAAAATTATCAATAATTTCCTTTAATGTAAAACAATATAGATTATAATGAGATTATGAAATATCCCTTTACAATGATCATAACATTGAAGTGTGAATTAAACAATTATTCTGTTATATGTATATAATTTATGATCAAATAAAAAAAGTGTAAAAAAATATATTCTTAAATCATTTCACACAAAATCTTATTATATCCAAGAACACTAAGGAGCAATATAACCAAATAAAACAGAATTTCGTTATTAAATTATTTAACTATTCATAACATTTATGTCATAACCCCCAAAATGAATTATATCATGTTGAAAAATTAAATAAAAATAAGTATTAATGAATTATTTTAAAACATGTTGAAGAGATATTATATGCACCTCATCATGTTAATTTTGTGGAGAATATTACAAGATGTCTTATTAATGGAAAATTGGGACAAGTCTCTTACATAGAACTTACTTCAATTGAACCCACATTAACTTCTTGAATTTTTGATTTAAACATGTTATTAACATATACCATTACCATTATATTTTTTATTATATCATATTTTACCCTTTTATAATATCAAATCTCTCATTCATTAATAATCGTTTGTTATTAAGGTTTTAATTTCATTTCTTTCCCATGTGTCATTTGTCATAAATGTACCAGTTATTATGCTTATTATATGGTTCCATAATATATAAAACAACAATAATAAATAAATTATCTTATTTTTATATCATTAATTTTTTATACCAATTGTGAAATATTGTCATGAAAAATGAAATTTGTCATAATCCTGTAGATGGATGGACATACGTACGCATGAGTAACATTTCCATAATTCTATTATCATTTTCGAAAGTATGTATATAAAATTATATCATCAAATAATGATTATAATATCAAAACTATTGTATAATTTCATTAAATATACTTATATATATATATATCATCTCTATGGTGGGGTCATGAAAAGAGTGTCACATCACTTTGTAAAGGTGGTTAACATCATATACATGAAAGATGTAATCATTATCTATTATAAGAAATAAAGTGATATATGATGATTTATTATAGATAATAATTTCTTGAATATAATTATTATGGAGATTATATAACATATATTCATTATAATTATCCTTATTACCATCCATGTAAAGATTTAGTGAAAAATAAATCACATCGCTTCGTAATGTTGTAGTCCTTTGTATACACACGTGACATTATTATTTACTTTGAGGAATGGAAATTAATTATTTATATATATGAGGTAATGAACATATTTTTATAATTATGTTATAAATAATATATATACACACTTTATAACAATATGACTCTGAACATAAATATTGCATATTCTAATGTGTTTGAACTATAATTCACATTTGATGTTATTTTCAATTTAGTGTTTTAGATTAATAGGGAAAGATCCTTCAATGTAAAGGCATACATTTGAATATTACACATTTACTCAATGAAATGTTTTTCCAAAAAACGAAACTCAACATTATAAAATAAATCAATGGGTTTTTCGATTATATAAAATCATATTTAAATCTTATCCCCATATTTGTCTCTACTCATCCTCTATCCTTGCGAGAAACATTTTAATAAATTGTATGAGCCTAAAAAATATCAGTAAGATTGATAAAAAAATTATTATTCTCATGAAAAAACATGAAAATACACTCACTTTTCATTGATATAATGGAACAAATAAATTTCACTATAATAACACCCATATTTTTTTTCTTAATGAAATCATTAAATCCAATAACAAGAAATTAAAAATCTTTTAAGGGAATTTTAACATCATATAAATGAATCCATTTCAATTGGTATAACCATATTTACCACATAAAATATTATTATTACCCAATTCAGTACAGATCTATAATGTGGATTACCCTGCTTATAAGCTATATTGGGATAACCCATTTCCCATGAGCTATAATGGGGCCAAAACCAATGTATAAGTTTTATAACACTCACACCTCACATATAATAGGGATAAACCCTCTGTATAAGAAATATATGGTTCATTGGTTTCATATAATCCCCATTTATCATTTCATGAATAAAACACTTTTATCATAAAATCCTTGGAAAACCTCTTTTAATAGAATATGAAATGCACTTTCGTTTGAAAAGACCCTTCTCTTTTAAAAACAAATTTTCAATTATAGAATACCCAAAAATGAAAATAAGGTAACTCATTTATCCAATAATATAATATTTCCATGTAATATAGAAAATAAACAATATTTATGGTTGACTATAATTCATTTTTTTCTTTTAGGTTAAGAATATAACACTATATTAGTCATTTGTTTAAACATTCCATAAAAACATCTAAAAATATTCATTTTGAAAACCTCTGACAAAAATAAAGAATAGACATAAAATTTATCTTATAATTCTTATATATACACATAAATTTAAATAAAAAAATATACTGGATATAGATATGAGGAAAATAATTTTAAATCAAATCATTAAAAATTTTAAAAAATATTGTTAAATAAGATTACCCTTTACCTCTGTGAAATAGTTTTATCATATGCCTCCTGAAGGAATAAAATTTAATAGAACATTAAATAAAATGAGAATAAGTAAAACAATCATGATGGTAATTGTTAGTAGGTTTTTATATACACCTTTTAAAAAAGGGTTATGAATTTAACATGTGCCTTAATAAAAGGAGATTGAGACGAAGTCCCCTTACGTGAATCCAATTTATAACATATGTACTTTAGAACCACAAATAGTGAAATTATCTTAAAAATTTTATTTCTTTATATCTCTTTTCAGGTTTATCATTCTTTTCATAACACTTATTATCATGTTATAGTAATTAATTTTTTGTGTCTGTTTATGTCATATGTTTTGATGATATTCAACACATGAGCCAAAAATGTCTTGTTAGGATATCTATATTCAAGTAGATCAATTTTAAATCCTATCTAAAATAATAATAATAATAATTAAATAATTATAAATTTTATACATCAATTACACTTTTAAGTTATTCAATTCAATATAGATATGAAAAGTGAAAAATGTTACAATCATGAAGACAGTAAGTTGTACGTATGAATGAGTAATGTTTCCATTTTTGAATGACATTTACTGAATGAGGGTAATTTATATTTTATCATAAAAAATTAATATTATATAAATTTTTTCATATTAATAATTTATATATACTAATAAATATCATCCATTTCATTTGGTGATGAAAAACAAATCACATCACTTAATGGATGTCATAATTCACACGTACGCACAAGCGACTTTATCATTAATACATGAAGGGAAACATAAAAACGTAAATACAATATTCTTCACTATCAATCAAAACATGATAATTTTCAGAAATATACCATAATTTAATATAATGTAATTTTTTAGTTTACAATTTCGATGAAAATATTTTTTTTGTCCAATATAATTTGAAAGTGTCAAAAAATAAATTTAAAGATAAATTATAAAAAATGTAGAAAATGGTATTTTAAGAAAAATAAATATTTTATGCATAAATTTGGATTTTTAATTATATCATGTCTTGAAAATATATGTATTGAACAATAAATATATTATATATAAATTTAATTAATATAATACGATATGTTTTATTTGAATCATTATATGTGTAAATTTCTTGAATATATAAATATCATGAATGCTGTATATGATTGATTTTAGAAAAACATATTATTTTACATTAAAAATGGTTTTATTTTGATTTAAAATTAATTATCATTGAATAAATAATTATTTATAAATGTTTAATCCATAGTTCCATAATTCAGTTTATTATATACAAACGCATCTTTCATACACCTATGAAATAGCATCCATATTAAATAATAATATTTAGTTTTTCATTTAATCATGATATGTAATATAGTGAAAGTTATCAAAAATAGTCTATAAATTTATAATCTCATGATGTTACATTCTAACCCCCTTAATAAATATATTTTTTACAATTTTAAAGCGATATTTGTAACCATGGTTTGACTAATGAAAATAACTTTTTTGAAAACCCACTTCAGAGTAAGGATTAATAAAAGATCTTCTTTAAAATAATGAAATGAAATTATTAATTTCACCATATATAACACATAATTTTTCTTTCATGGAAGTAATTTTGAACATGTAAGAGAAATATAACTCACATAGACTAATATTTAGTTATGGAGAACATGATCTCAGAAATGTTAACTATCAAAAACCATAAATATGTTTTGGGTTAAGATAACATTGATAAAATTAAATTGATAATTATTTTGATTAAATATACTTTTCATACATTTGAGGAATTATTTAACAACATAGAACATTAATAAAAGGAAATATACATACTTTTCAATAATAGTTTCATCCTTTAATCTAGTCCCACCACAAACTCGTATTTGTCTCTAAATTTTTAGTATTTCAGATAAATTTTTAATTCCTAGAGAACTAGAATCAACTTTTATAGAATAACATAATCACAAAAGATAGAATATTTATTTCTAAACTCTTGAAACATTAACCAAAATACATGTTTTTCATTAAAATGAGACAATTCCCATAAAAGAATAATCATTATTATGATGAAAAACTAATTTAATCTCGAAAATTATAAAGCAATACCCAAATTTTAATACAAATCATTTGATAAATAATTATCCGTAAAATTTTTCTAAATTGTCCAAATAAAATTAAACCCTGAAATTTATAAGGATTTGATCACACATCCTTATATGATAAATTTGGAGAAGTAGTACCAATTATCATAAATTTTTGTTCAATTATCATACTAAAAAGTGATTTCCCTACCTCACAAAAAATACAAGTTATTCAAACCATTTCAATAATTATATTGAATAAGATTAATTCCACAATTAAATACTATAATATATTAAAAAATAATTCAAACCCTACAACTGTTAAAAAATACCATAGTATTTTATTTACCTCAATCATAATGGGTTCCATAAATAATTAAAATATTCTAAAAACATTAATTACTTAATCAGAAAATCATTTTCAAGCCCATTGAAATCTATTTGGTAACACATATGGAACCAAATTTCAGATATTTTTTAATCCATAAAATCATTGAATTAAAAATTATTAAGTCATAAAAATCATTAATTAACATAGGCCAGTGTTAGACGATGTACCATTGTCACCATTCGAGTGTGGGTTAAATTCCCACAATCAAAATGAAAGTGATGGGTTTCATATATCCTAAAAGTTGCCATTTATTGTAAAAAAATATTATTAAAGTCATTATTAAATTACCAGAAATGTATGATACATCCCAAAAATAACCTTCATATATTTTAAGGTTAAATGATATCTCACACCATTCATTTTTTATCTCCAAATGTAATAAACCATAATTTCATAAAAAACTAATGTCTTTAAAAATACAATTCTTTTATATAAAATGTCATAACACAATGACTCAAAAGGGAATCTACGAAATTGAACTAATAATAAGCCCTAAAATTATAACCCATGTTGATATATATAAATATTAAGAAGAAATACTTATCTCTAATGCTATCTAAACTATAATTTTATACCAATCATAAGGAATCATCCATAAATATTACATATTCATGTGTTTTTTATCTAGAATATAAATTAGGGGATCTTTTTATTTTATAGATTTATAAAATTAGGAAAAACTCATAACAACTAAGTACATTTATAAAAAGTGGAATATTTTACTCCGTATACAGTTTCCCACCAACCAAAACAGTCTAAAGTGAAACAATATTTCATTACATGATAGAATATCTCAATTTTCATCTTTTCCACATTTTTTTCTTTTCTCATTGTATGACCTTGTGGAACCCATTTTAAAAAATGAAATAACGACAAAAATATCAGTAAGGGACATATAAATAAATATAATCATTATTCTCTTAAAAAACATGATAACCCATTTAATGATCTCTGATTGAATGAAACAAAAAAATTTCACATGACTATCACACATCTGTTTTTTCTAAATGAATATCATTTTCAACAGTAATAAGAAATTATGACTCCATTATGTGACCTAGAAGATAATATATAAAACCCCAATTCAAAAAACATTAAATTTTAAATACCTAAATCCAACATATAATATTATTATTACATAATTCATTATAGATCAATAGTGGGGATCAACCGTATTATAAATTATATCTTGATTAACATTTTCCCATGAGTAATAACGGGGTCCATCCCTTTGTATATGCTTTATCGAGATAATTTATTAGATATAATGCAGATCAATCCATTTTATAAGTTATAGAAACCTCATCCCTTTTAGATAATGATCAATCGACATTTCATTTATAAAATACATTCATAATAATACCATTTGAAAAACACTTGAAATCTAATATAAAAAATTCTATCATAAAATATTCCATTTTCTTTAAAAAAACCCTTTCTAATTCATAAATACCCAAAATAGAAATTATGTATCTTATTTTAAAAATCTTGTATTATTTCAATGGAATCTAGAAATAAAATAATATTAACTCTAGAATAAAATAAATTTCCTCCATGTATGTTAAATATATAACAATATTTTATTCGTTTGTTAAAACATTCTGTAAAAAATTATAAATAGATTCATTTTGAAAACCACATAAATAAATTAAAAATATATATATAATTTAATTTTTAATCCTTTTATATAAATATAAAGGAACATATAAATTAATATCAATAATATTTACAAGGATTAAAATAATTTGAAATTAAATCTATATGAATTTAAAGAAGAATTTTTAAATCTATTTGTCCCATACCACTACGAAACATTTGAATCATAAGCCAAATGATTGAATAAAATTTTACAAAACAATAAATAAAATTATAATAGATAAATAAATTCATGATATGAATTTTAAAATGGGATTTATATACACCTCATAAAATTATGTGGGTGTATAACATCAAGATATTTCATAATTAAAAGAGATTGAGACAAAGTTATTTTCCTTGAATTTCATTCATCACATATGTACTTCAACATCCCGAATAATAATATAATGATAAATATAAAAAATCATAAGATATATTTTCATATTTTTCATTACTTTTATAAAACATATTACTATGTTATATAAATTACTTAAAACTTTTAGTTCACGTTGGACGTTGTGATGATATTCAATACTTTAGTCCAAAATGACAATGGTATGATGTCTATAGTACACGTGTTAATTAGTACATCATCTCTAAAATAAATATCATGACATATTAATAAACATAATAAATAAATTATACTTTTAAATCCTTCTATTAATTATGGATATTAAAAATAAAATACATTACAATCATGGAAATGGTTGGTCACACATACACATGAGTAACATTTCCATTTCTCAAAGATCGTTATAGAAAGATGGTAAGTATTATTTTATCATTAAATAATGATCATAATATAATTATTATCATGTTAGTAATTTATATTTTATTACATATATCGTCAATGTGATGTGGTAATGGAAACTGAATCACATCACTTCATGGATGTGATAATTCACACGTATTCCTAAATGACATTATCGTTTTTATGTGTATGGAAAGGTAAGAATATAAATTCCATTATATTATTTATTAATGTTAAATATTTAATTAATATAATATATGAACATTAATTCTATAATTATGAACAATCTTGATATATTGTGACTGTAAACGAATTTTATCAGTTTGCGAGGTGGAAGTCGAACGTAAACACGAACGAGTATTACATTTCCTGTTTCATGGATGTGGATATGAATCTAAGTTAATATATATAAATATTAACGTCTATATATATATATATATATATTATTTTGGATTTATTTTATTATCATGGTTGAAAAATATTTTGAGCACGTGGAAGAAGAAATAAAACAAAAACACATAATTAAAAATAATACATATTTTTCAAACAATCTCATTTACTGAGCCCCTCAATACCAATAATTATGGTGTTACACCTAAAATAAGACTTCTATAATGTGGGTAGGGATTATCCAAAGGTACATGGGTAGATATGTTATGAATATAATATATCATAATTTATCAAAAATAGATAACAAGATGTGATGTTTTTAAAACAGATGGTAGGGGCACTCTTAGAATTCCTAAAAATATTAAATTAATATAAACTAATTTTCAATTAAAAGTGGTTAAAAACATATTTTTTTAGAATATATTTTTTATTTATGGTATTATTATATTCATCAAAAAATTATACTTATTTTGACCATCTTTTAATCATTATATTTATGCATTTATCCTTATTTCACTCCATTAACATTTTTATGGGAACATGACTTTTTAATATTTTTATGCTTAGTATATTTACAATAAATTGAAAAAAGAACCCAAAAGTTATAATTTTGGAAAATATGAACATTTTATCAATCTGGTGGTTGAATTTTATATTTTTATGTATTATTTATCATTTAAGAAATTATAATTTATTTTAAAATATAAATAATGTCAATGTTGACACTATTAATCACACTATTTTTTAATAATATCATATAATAGATATATACAATCAAATTATTGTAAATAATCAATGAGATATCAATTTAATCTTTATATTTAATGGATGAAATTAATTATTTCGAATTATATTTATATTAATATTTTTAATATTATTTATTTGATATTTTAATTAGTTAAATATTTATTACATCATCATTGTGTATGAATGTTAGGTATTTAATTATTCACAAAAAAAATTATAAATAAATTACGATAATGTAGGGAAATATTTTCTATTTGAAATAAATTTATATAGATAATAATATATTCTAAATAACCCTATATTAAAAATGAAATTTTTGGTAAAACATAAGTATAACAAAATTGACCTTTCCTTAAAATGAAACATTATAACGGTATTAATGTCATCCATGTGGGTCTAATAGGATATAAAATAAGACAAATGATGGTTTTGGATTACAATATGTCATCCTATAGAATCATTACAAATTTTAGGTTATTATTATTATATTTAAAATATTAACTTTTACTATTAACAACATGATTTACCCTTTAGTGTGGTAATTAAAATAATTAATAATGCTAGTATTCATATTGTCCAAAAAAATAGAAAATTATTATAAATTTAGATAATATGATTCCACAAGAGGAATATATTTTCTAAAATCTAAAACAATGTATAATATAAAATTCATTTAAAAGTAATCTCATTGACGGACTGAGAAACAATGGTTTTATTGTGAAAAAATTCAAAAGAATGAAACATTTATATATCTAAATCATATTTAAATATGATTCCAAATACTAATATTATATTAAATGATAATGATTTAATCTTATTAGTATATAAAACCAATAAAATATATATTATAACAATATAAATTATTTAGATAAAGCAAATTATTAAAATTAAAATCCATTATTTTAAAAAATTCGAAAAACATGAATCTTAACAAACAAATTCTAGAAATAAAACCAGTGTAAATATTGATACACTTATTTCAAAAAAGAAATTTTGTCATAGATAATTTATTAGAGTGTATAAAATAAATATTAAAACAAGTGCACCATCAAAAGTTGATAAAACTGTATTTATAGAAAAATACTCCTTCTATTAAAAATGGAATTTTTTATTTTATAAAATATAGAAAACCAATTGTAATAATCGTCTATACAATATATATATATTTAGTAAATAAAATCCCACAAGCGTTATTTTTTATTTATTTGTATAAAACATGCTTGTGCACATTTAAATAGCTTTTCAAGAAAGAATATATTTTTAATTAAAAAGTGTTTTATTTTCTTTTATAATTATTTGGAAACCATTAAATTAATTATATATATGTTTAAACATTATTTTTATAATTCAATGAATATTATTCACACCATTCATTCTAAAGGCTATGGGGTAACATCCATTTAAAATAATAATATTTAGCTATTAATTTGATATCGATGTGGCATATCTTGTATGCAATCAAAAACTTTATTTATTTTTAAAATATCATGATGTCACAAAAACCATCATCATACTAAACAATAGATGCTGGTAATTGAAAAAATAATGGAATTGGTTCCTGATGTGCTAATTCACCAATGACACAAATGATGATTTTGTAACACATTTGATATAAGTGGAGAGGGTTGTAGTTCATGAACATAACATAAAAAAATCAATGCATATGGAATAAATTAACACTATAATATCAGAATGAGTTAATAAGAATTCAAGGACCTGTAAGATCAATTAAAATATAACTGCTCTTTAAATAATGTTACCTCTTCTTTAGGTATCTTTATTATGAGAGTAACAAAACCATCCCTATAATGTATTTATGACAATAATAATTCATATAGGATTAGAAGAGGAAATTTTTATGTGATTTGGGTATTTCATAACTGATATAATTTGGTATGATGGTGTGAAGAAGAGAGGATATGGGTGGCCTTTTAAAAGTCAGGTGATTGAAACATTTGAAATTTTTTAAAAAGGTGTAAGCACGTTTTTGACATTCTAGAAGGGAAAAAATTTAGTACCCTATAGACTTAGACATTATAATTTTGAAAATAATCCAATCAATTATATTTTTGGAAAAAATAGTTCAATTTATTTTTTATCATTTTAGTTGAACACCTCAAAATAATATTTTCATCTTAAACACAGTAAAAAACATTTACATTTTTTACTATAAATTTTGGAAAAAAAATACTTTCATCTATTTAGAAAATATAAATTATTTTTATTTCAAATAAGAAACCCATTTTTCAATTTTTCATTCAAATAAGTGGAAAATATAATTTAAAATTAACACCACAGATCTGATGACAAATTGGTTTCTCAAAAAATAATTTTCAAAAGTTACATTGTTTATATATCAAAATCCATTATGAAAATTATTGAAGTTTCAAAATTTTGATTAGTTGACATATAATTGAAATAATTTCTATATTAATACAAATAAAATTGTAATTCTACATTATAAATAATTGAAAATAAAAATTAGAGTTCAATTGAAATTCAAAAATCATTTTTTTTCTTTCAAATCACTCTTTAATTTCTTTATTATTTTTAGATTACAAATGAATTATTATAATAACTTTTTATAAAAACTACGTTTCATAATTTCATTAGTATTTTTCATAATTTCTAATTTAGTAAAAATTTTATAATGGTATTATAGTTTATATAGACTCGCAGATTCTTTTAATAGAAGTTATCGATCAGATTAAATTTAAATAAATATATTTCACTAGTTGGTTAAGCACGGTGTTTCATGTAATATATAATATTTAAAACATTGTTCTTATATTATAATTTCTATTTTTGAAATTCTCCAGATGATAAAAAAATAATCATCGCAATTTAGACACGATCTTGGTAATCAATGGTTTAAAATAAGAAAATTATATTATAAAAAAACACATAATATAATGAGTTAACAATACATCATCTTCATAAGATAGAAAATGAAATTAAAAGGATATCTGGAAAAACAAAAATGTTTTTTTGGGTAATTGTTTTTTCAAATGAATATATTGACATGGAATGATATCGTAAATAATTATATATAGTGATTGAGGACATTGATCAAATGAATTTGAGTGATCGATGGAATGTTAATTATTGAATCCCCATAAATATGTGAGGATATAAATTAAAATTTTATTCCTTGTATATGAAGGTAAATATATATCATTTTTTTTAAAGATCATTTTCTTAATGTAGATGAATTTTCAGACCCTTCAAAAATATTATCATATATAATCACCTAATACGATTCAATTTTATAATATCATTTTAATCTTTTTATTATGTTTAGACCTAATTAAAATTCATAACATAATAAAATAAATCAATATCAAATATTAAATTTTTTTCACATATAGAATAAAAATTTACTTTTAATAGACTGTTAGATTAAATAGAGAGTTGATATTTTTTCCATCTATTTCAAACTATTTCCCAAAAACAAATATGGCTTTAACAATTATTGAAATATATTAATCTATAAACCTAAAGATTATCACCAGTATTTAAAAATTATTATTTATCTTTCAAATAAATTAACTAAAAAATTTAATATAAACCAAGAAATTATGAAGGCTACTGGTAGGTGTTAAACCCTTATCATCCTCTAATCAGGGTTTTTGTGGCCATGGAAATACCATATATGACGGGTTGTCTAAGAGAATGTGGGTAATCATTATTATAAAACTATATTAACATATTTTCTATAATGGTCCAAATATAAATATGACAGAAATCTATAAAATATTATTATTCACTAAAAACCATTTCGCTATGCTTTTCAATAAAATATATTTTTTCCAACATTTTATAATGAAATTTTAAAATATTATTAATATGTATTTGAGGATCATATTTTGAATACATGTTAATAATAACGTTAAATTTATTTCTATTAAATACAATGTCATTATTCCAAAAATAATTTTTTTAACTAAATCATATTATTTTCTTATCTTTTCTAAAAATATCCATAATCCTGCTAGACTTTCAAAACCAAAAAATTGGTGTCCAATAATATAAACAAATAAACAATACTTAATTCATAAACTTATTATGGTATCCATAACTATTAATTTATTAAATAAAAATTTTCTTCTAAAATTTTACCCGATCCTTAGTTGTTTCCAAATTATTATAACCAAAAGTCCATTTGTAAAATACTTCTGCACATTAATTCTGGAATCTTAATTCATAAATAAATCATCTATTTTATATAAAAAAAATACTTCCTTGTTTTAGGGTAATACATTTTAAAGTGTTATATGACTTGAGTAATTTCATGGTTTTTCTCATTTAAGGCAATGAACTATATATGTATCCTTTGGTTGAGATTCATTTCCTTTCATCAATATTAGTAATTTTCATCAGAAATTAATTTCTGTGTGCTATTATTTTCCATAAGTAAGGATTTTTATATTCCATTGAGACACATTCATGGATGTTTATTTCAATATTTTTTATATATTAAAAATTGATCCTTTTTTTCTACGTTGTCTCTACCCTAGAGTTCATTGAAAAATCAATCCTTATCTTATTTTGTGAGTCCAAGATATAATCATAGAATAGGATGTTAGTCATATTATAGGATAATTGATTAGGAATAATCCTGTTATATTTCACTAAATTCATCATTCCATTTTTTTGTCATATTCACAATATTTTTCTTCACATTCAATTTTAACAAAAATTCCATTGGGTTCTTGGAATCAACTAAAAACAAAAAGTATATTGTGAGAAATGATAACCAAAGTGGGAAAACCATATATTCATTAGTAAGGTATATAAATCATGACACATTATTTTCAATAAAATTAACCTTATTTTTAACCTATGAAATTATTTTTCATCAAATATTTAGTCCCTTAATAATGGATAGTAATGAAAATGGGAATTATTTAATTCATATCCCTGCAGTTTGTCAAACTAGGTGTTGAGCAATGTATTGTTTTCAAACAATTCAAAATAATGTTTTTTAAAGGGGGAGATTATTTCAAATAATACTCTGTCTCTTTATGATGATTTTGATGCTCACAAATACCCTTAATTATTTACTAATTATTTCGTTGAGTATTTTGCAGGAATTTATTGTATTTATTTATTTCATACAACGAGATTTCATACTTCATTTATTCCAAGATCAATTTTAGCGTGTTCTGGAATCACTGTAGCGCAAGATCAATTTTAGCGTGTTCTGGAATCACTGTAGCGCGAGATCAATTTTAGCGCGTACTGGAATCACTGTTCATACCCTACGTTGATGAACGTAACGTATGGATGAAAAGTTTACTTTTTATGTTAAAAGAAACGTATGGTTAAGGAACCTTACGTTATTTTGAAACGTATGGTTAATGAATCTTACGTTGTTGAAAAGTATGGAAGAAGAACATTACGTTTGGAAGGAACCTTACGTTTTCGTTGTTGGACAAGTATGGAAGAGAAACCATACGTTAGTTTTCAGTGTTGAGTTTGTTTCTCAAAAGTATAGA